>CM055960.1:68633199-69911656 GCA_029490685.1 Schizonepeta tenuifolia | reverse complement strand
GAAAATTCTATCGGATGTGAAAATCCTAATACAGTAGTCGGTTGAACGACTTCTAGAATTTATTTTCAGAAATGGATTTCACCGTTAGTCTTAAAACTAAAAGCCTTAATTTCTTAGAAAATTTTTATTTCTCGCCGGAAAAGAAAAGCCGGGTATTACATTCTACCCCTCTAACGAAAAATTTCGTCCTGAAATTTGCATATCTTTTTTTAAATTGTTCGGGGTACTTCTTCCTCATCTCTTCTTCAAGTTCTCACGTGGCTTCTTCCTGCCCGTGGTGATTTTATAACACTTTTACTAACTGCGTTGACTTGCTTCTTAACTCTTGCACTTTTCGATCCAAGATCGATTGCGGTCTTTCTTCATAACTTATATCTTAAATCGAAATCAAGAACTACGTGTTGTTGATGAATCACATGTGTTGGATCGAACAGGTACTTTCTCGAATGAGGTACACAAATATAGTAAACATTCCATAGACTTGGCGACACGGCCAATCTATTCACATTAAAACTATCTTTTTCCAAAACATCTACTAATCATACAAATCTTTGTCTAAGCTTATACTTGACACGAAAATAATTACCATATCCCTAATAGGAAAATCATGAGGAAAAACTTGTCCCCTTTCTCTAATTTTAAATCTAATCGGCATATATTACTTAAGACTTTCGTCCTCTCTAGATTTCTTTCTTTCGTCAACTCTAAACTTTGATCTAACACTATCATTCTTAACATATCTTCTGGTACTTGAATCGTTCCCTCGGATTCACCTTAAATTCTCTATCGTATGTTTGGTATAACTACTAGTGCTGCTATTTGGTTAGTTATTGTCTCAGATGTATCGATCACCTCTAAATCCATCATCTCTAATTCCTGTACGGTTTCTAAGTCTCATATGATTTCTTCAGTTTCAATCCTCCATTCAGGCTTGTAGTGCAGATATTATAGACATCCGTTCACCCATCGTTATTCCATGAAAATTTGTAGGGTTCTTCTCAGGTTAATTGAAGGAAATCTTTCTCTCGCGGCAGAAAATCGTTGCGTAGTCGCTTGTATATCCAATCCATTCCAAGGATTATATTTATCGTATTCAGATTTGTTCACTACAACCTTAGAAGATCCTAAGTTAAATTCTAGGTTTGAGCAAACAAAAGAAGTGGTGTTGATTTCTCTCCTGAGGGCATCGTTGCTCTCATTTTATGATTAGCGTGCTTTGGTTTTATTCCTATAGTGTATATACGAGCTCTAGTAATAAAAGAATGTGAAGCGCCGGTATCAACTAATTTATGACTGGGTGATGGAGAAGTTTTACCCATACCTGCCAAGTAACCCTTGTCCTTATCCTGCTGGTCCGACTGTGGCTGAGCTTGAATAGCTCTCAAGGGTTGGGGCTGACCATACTGAATTGGTCTCAGTATTTGCAATGGTTTCGGGCAATCCCTCTTCATATGCCCTTTTTGTCCGCATTTGAAGCAAACACCCGTGCCTGCTTGACAAACACCGGGATGCGTCCCATTACACTTAGGACAGATAGGAAAAATGATCTTTCCTTGGTTATTTCCTTTCCGAATATTGTTCCTTTGCTGTCCTTGCATCTATCCTTGTGAATTATTTCTTTGCCACTGATTTCCACCTTGGTTTCCTTGATTGTTATTGTATTGATAGTAGCCACTGTTATTTCCTCCTTCCCATTTCCCTTTTCCTCTATAATTGTTATTATTGTTGTCGGAATGGTCTTGAGTTGAAGCCTGGTTTGGTGTTGGTAGGGCTACAATCTTTCGGTCGTCTGGCACAACCGCCTCCATGTCCAGGGCTCGTCCTAGTATGTCTGTGTAGCTCAGTCCTCCATGACTGGCTAGTGCCACTCCTAGTTCGTGTTTAAGTCCTCCACGGAACTTCTTTGCTATCTTCTCGTCAGTATCTACCTATTCGGGTGCATACCTTGACAATTCACAAAAGGTTGCATCGTATTCAGTCACTGTCATCTTTCCTTGTTTTAGATTGTAGAACTCTGCTTCCTTCTTTGCTCGGTAGGTTTTAGGGACGAACTTATCATAAAATGCTTCCTTAAACTCGTCCCAAGTAAAATGAGCCAGATGCTCTGCTGGTATAACCTTCTGTCTAGCCTCCCACCAGTAATCAGCTGGTCCGGATAGTTGGAACGCAACAAATGACAGACGTTCCTCATCAGTACATCTGAGAAGTTTAAAGATTCTTTCTACGGATCGTACCCAAAGCTCAGCATCGCTCGGGTTTCCGGATCCATTAAAGATAGGTGGATTTCTTTTAAGGAAAAAATCCTCAATATCATGACGGGGTGGTGGTGGAGAATTTTCATAGCGTTCTTGTTCCTCTTCCTTTCACCTTGCATCCTCAATCTCACGCTCGGCACGTACATGTTTCAGGTTCTTAGATCAACGTTATAGAAAATATTTCTTTCTTCAACCATGTAAACATGTGTGGTGGTGTTACCTCGAGCTGCAAGGCGGGTAACCGTGTTGCACGGATAAAGAAAGCTTTTCCAATGTATTCTCTGTCAACTCATGATCTCTCAATGCAGCTGCTTCTCGCTTCTCATCGGTCCATTTCTCTACAATGAAACGGTACATCTCAATCATCGAGTGCACTGAGAGACGCTAGCCCATATCATACGAGAGTTCAAACATTCGGCATAATTGGAGGTCAGAAGTCATAGCGTCGGACCGGACACTTACACTTAGCCCACCTCTCCGGTCCAATGTCAGAAAGCCGTCTGTGAGCTCAGTTGGGACTCACTTGATGCAATTTTGACTGACCTTTCTGATCATACTTGTGGCTCATGCCTCTTCTTATATGATATTTTCTACTAATATCCCTGTAAGAGAACAAATCGTCGAACTCTTCGTGACGATTACAATATGCTGCAGCTTGGAAGATAGTGGCTACGTGCTTTCCGTAGGGCGTGAGATTTTTCTGAAGATGGTGGTAGCACAACCCGTGGAATGCATTCGGCTAGACGGCTCGAACTGCATTCCTAATGCTCAAATGCTGGTCACTTACAATCAGTAAATCATCTGGAGGGTTGTAGCATCTGCGCAGGTTGGAGAGAAAATATACCTATGACCCATCATTCTCCTTGGGATCGAGGCCAATTGCAAGGGGGAAGACATGGTTGTTTCCATCCAACGTGACAGCTACAAATAAAATTCCTCCGTTATTTTCTTAAGATGGGTCTCGTCCACTACAAGCACCGGCTGTAGACACTTATCAAATGCTCGAATACTCTGTCCGAGCGCCACAAATAAGTGACATAACGAGCTCTCGACGGTCATCTTCAAGTCATAAACAGTATCCGGGTTATTCTGCTTCAACAAATATAGATACGACGGGATCTTCTGATACAACGAGATGTGGTTGCTATACGTATTCTCTATGGCTATGTCTCTCGTCCGGAGAGCAAAACTATATAGAATGTTAATATCAAACACTCTACGCATCTCTTCCATCATCTCCTTTGGCTTCAAAGTAACTGTCTCTCCGGTCAATCTCTTGGCAAAATAAAATGCAGCAACATCAGAAGATACTGACCGTGCAGCAGCACGATTCAAATAGTGGTGATAGGTGTGATACAGGGATAACTTAATAATTCTCCAAATGGTGCCGCCCTCAACAGCACAAATCCTAAAGCTGCAATTCTTTCTGCCAGTCTTGCATAGGAACGTCGTACGATTGCTAGCCGAACGTTTCGATCTACCCTCCAAATAGTTCTCTAGATGATACATTCCAACAGTGATCCTCAAGTCTTTCTTGGACCTAAATAAGGCCCTCACTTCGTGTTCCCCATGCACTGGTGGTGGTTGCTCGACCCACCCTAATCTCCCTGCGCTGTCAAGATCGGGGAATGGAATGATCCAATTGCGCATTGCGCGCAGATGCTCAGTCTCGCTTCGGACTGATGGTCCGATGTGAAGTTCCGATGATCAAAAACCCTATTCATTTGTGCCGGTTGTCGCATCGAAGCAAGAAAATCAATAGATAGCGAATCAAGCAATTCTTTACGACGATCATCTACTTCGTCTTCGGACGAACTCGTCTCATCTTCTTCATTTTCGTCGTAGTCACCATCTTCATCCTCATCTTCCTCATCTTCCTCATATTGCTCATGTGAGTAGGGCATGCGGTTGTCAATGTTGTGGTGCTCAAATCCGAAACTTTTACCACCAAAGTTAACCCTGGGGGCGGATGAGCCGCCGTAATCAACGTAAGCTCCGGATCGTCTTTCTGTTCAATTAACATACGCAGTAACTCAATATCACTCCGCAATAAAACTTTTACTTTGTTTCTGTTGCTCATGCGTGTCAAGTGCCACAACGTGTAGTCGGTCGGATTTATATTTCCCAACCTTTCTCCAATAAGTTCAACAAGATTTGCACGGTTCACTGTGGCACTATCGATGAAGACAAAAAAAGAGTCCCCATCTATATAAGTCGACCGCTCCCAACGACCCGCTGTTATGTATCAAAACACGTTGCCACAACATCCGAAAAATATAAAATAGTCAAGAAATTATAAAAAATCTGATCGAACGTTCTTCTAATACATGTACTGCCTACCCACGATGGATAGACACACGGTGGTAACCACCGTGTGTAGCCACCGTGGGCACCGTTTGTAGGCAACCAACGGTGGCTACTCACGGTGGCAACCCACGGTGAGGCCATCGTGGGTTGCCACCGTTGGTTGTCTGAAAAAGGTGTTCACGGTGGCAACACACGGTGGCAACCCACGATGTGGGTTGCCACCGTGTGTTGCCACTATGGCTTGCAAAAAACGTACCAGAAAATGAAGAAATCTTATACACACGATAATAGATATATTTTTACAGTTATTTTACTTCTAAAAACGTTTCTAAACATGCAAATAAACTCTCTTATGACTAAGTCTCAACATATAATTCATGTACATGAAAATTTTCTACCATCGTTTGCAAAAATGAGTCCATCGTGGGTTGCCACCGTGGGTATAAAAACTCGTCGAAAAAATCATATTTTACGTGGTGAATATAGTTGCATACCTTCTTTCTACCCCAAAAATACGAAAGCCTTCCTTTTGAGCTTTACCTCCTTCTTCTTTTTAACTATCGTGAGTTTTTTTCTTAGAGACTCACTTCTCTCTTCTTCTCTATGTCGTGAGTTTTCAACTTCGTGTGTTTGAGAATTTTGCACTACACAATTGTAGTAGTTGTTGTGATATATTAATGAGAGCAAACACCCTCTCTTCCAAATCATAAATGAACATTGTTCAAAATTTAATATCATCAAAGTTGGTTGGTGATATTATTTTTGTTTAGGGTTTATTAGAGGGAAGAAAAAAGAGAAAGAGAAACCTGCGAAAATAAAAGTAAGAAAAAAAACAAGTCAATTTTTATTTAAGCGTATTTTAGTCTTTTAACTCATTTTGGTATAGAAAATTTATAGTCTTATGAATGAGTGCCAAAAAATTGTATGTTTTATATAAAGGTATTTTTAAATACATTCTCACTAGAATCAATTTGTATTTTCTTATCTTTTACACCATCAATTTTATTTGGCCAATTTATTAATTAGTTGGCTGAATTAATAATTATATTTTTTAATTTAATTTAATTTAATTTAATTTAATTTGATCAATCTATTAGTTGACCGAATAAATAATTATTTTTTGTAGAACTATACAGTTATAAATCAAAATCGTGATCAACAGCCCGATTCCAACCCGAAATCGTGGCGGTAGACGGATCATTTCCCAACAAACGGTTATCTCAACTCGAAATTGTTTCATTTATATGCATTATTTTCATGTATTTTGTAAAATGTAGAATCATCATCCATGAATTAACTTTTACTTTATCTGTAATTAGGTTTTCAGCTTTGCATATATCATAAATGTAATTAACGAATATTACAATAAAGTTAAGGACGAAAACGAATAGTACAATTAATTTTTAATTAAAATTTGGGTTATATAAGTTCTAAACGGATTCATAAACTACGCAATTATAAATCAAAATCGTGGTCAGCAAACCTATCCGACCAGGAAACGTGGCGGTAGACGGATCAATTCCTAATCAACGGGTACCTCAACTCTTTCATTTTATGCTTTTTTTTAATGTATTTTCTAAATCTTGGCACCCTCAAATCTCTCCATTCCTATTTATCTAAATTTTAGGGTTTTTTCAAATTAAAAAGTAGATGTTAAATATCTACTAAAATCTTGTGTCCCTATCGGTTTCAATGAAACTTCACCTATTGAAAAACCTATAAACACCTAGAATCAATGCGTATTTTCTCATCTTTTGCACCACCAATCACTACAAAACACCCAGAAATCTGCGACGGAAAATACCGTCGTTATCAAAGCAATTTCCGTCGTTAAAAATGGCTGACGATGGAATAACGACGGAACACTTTCGTCTTTGAAATCAACTTCGTAAAGTAGATTAACGACAGAATATTTCCGTCGTAATATTCTACAACGGTATCACGACGGTTACTTATTAATTAGTCTGCCAAATAAATAATTATTTTTTGTAGTGAACTAATTTTTTAGTTGGGCTAATAAATGGTTCCAAAATAATTTGGCTAATTTATTGGTTGACCGAATTAAATTTAATGTAGTCTAATAAGTTTTATTTAATTTGATAAAAAAATAATTAATTTTAATTTGGCCAATTAATTAGGTAGACGAGTCAATTATCAACCGACGGGTACCTCTACTCGAGATCCCACGTGACACATCTCCATTATTTATTCTTATTTATTTTAACTTTTTTATTTTATACATTTTTTGTCATGTATTTTGTAAAATCTAAAATCGTCATTCATGAATTAATTTTTACGTTATTTGTAGACTGTAGTTGGGTTTCCAACTTTGCATAATCATAAATGTAATTAGAGAAATATTACTATACAGTTAAGAACGAGAAAAAAATATTGCAATTAATTTTTCAGTTAAATTTTGAGTCTATATAAATTCTAAATAGATTTCATAAATTACGCATTTATAAATCAAAATCGTGATCAGCGGGCCGGTCTGACTCTAAACCATGGCGGTAGACGGGCCAACTCAACCGACGGGTATTGCTATATGATTTTTCTTAGAAAGGAAAACATATGACTGGTTTTTTAATCCAGTTTGAAACAAGTACGAGTATATAAATGTCAAACAAGTTTGAATAATCATAAATATATCGTCTCGAATTGTTTGATTAATCGTCTTCGTGGGAAACGTTGAATGTGCACAAAAATTAGCAGAAAATTTACTAACAATTTATCCACGGGTCAATTTCGACCTAGAATTGTGCGTGTTAAGGGACCTTCAGTACCATCAGGGCAAACTTTTTTTTTTTAATTTAGAAAGACAAATAGATATTTGCTATAAAAAAGAGCAACCCCAATTCTCATACAAAATCAACACAAAACATTGCTTTGAGAACTAAATAGTTTTTCTCTCGTATCAATTTTGAGAAAAAAAAAAAAAGATTTTGAAAATTATCTATAAAAATAGGTGTGAATTAAATTTAAATATTTAATGAGTATCACTTACAAAAATAAAATATAATTAATGAACAATACCTTTCTTATACTATCACATATTACATTTTAATAATCTTATTAAAATAATAATTATCGACGTGCTACACACTAGTTTTATCTACAAAATCCCTTGTCAACTAGTAATTTAATAGAAATTAGTATAAGTAACGTGCATTCGCACGTTAAAAAAATGATTCTAGTAAATAAATATTAACGAGTTAATCTATATTTTAGTTTATTTTTATTGAATTTTTTTGCAATTTCTCAAAATTTGATATTCGATCACTAATGAAAAAAAATAAAGAACAATAAATATTTTATTGCAAATAGTACTCACATTATTTCTTGTATTATTGACCTTCCACGAATTACAGAAGTACTATAAGTGATAAAATTTTATGTATGCCCAAATATAATAACTATTATTTACATGTTAATTCAATTATTCTTTTAGTGTCATTAAAAAGTGCTAATAAATTCTCATTATATGAAATAAGTGAATATAACTTTTATGTAGTTTCTTGAAAAGTTAAAATGAAATTAAAATATGAATAGTTTAATTTCAATAGAAATTTTTCATCTAAAAGATAAATTATATGAATATCTACAATTAAAAAATGTACTGATTATTTAAAGTAAAAATGTCAACTTGGAAAACTATACGTACTATTTATTTTATTCTTTTAAAAAAGTACCGTCTTCAAAATTTTGATACACTTTTAATATTCTTACTAAGTTTATGTTTGTGGATGACAAAAACTATTTAGCTAGTTTAATAGCTGAAAAAATATTTATGCATAAAATTAACAATCAAAGTATTATCATTGTAAATAAACCGAGATAATAAATGGGTTATGCTCGAAGTTTATGGTCACTAGCTTAATTCAACTTAATTATACCCATTTTTTTAAAATCGAGATGGTATATATACTCCCTCCGTATCACCGAATACATCATGTTTTTCATTTTGGGACGTCCCACTATACTTGGCTTGTTTCCTTTAAAGGAAACAATTAGTGTATATTTAACATTATAAAATATTGCATTCACACTACATGTGGCCCACCATCCCATCTAAATCCTACTAACCTACTCCCACTACACACTATCCACCATCCCATCTATAACTTTATTAGCATTATAATATTGCATTCACACTACGCTAAACACTCTCTTTATACTCAATATTTTTTTTCTTAGTCTCCGTGCCTATATGAACTAGCCCGTATTCTGCAGAATGGAGGGAGTAGTTGAAATTATTATCAACAATAAGAATTCAAGAGTATATAAAAATTAATTAATTAAATACTAAATAGACTACTTAATTCCTAATAAATTCTATATTTATTACTCTCTTCGATCCACTGAAATAGTCATGTTACTGTTAGGCACGAAGATTAAGAATAAAAATAAAAAGATAGAAAATGGATAGGTCATATTACTTTTGAAAGATTTAAAGGGTTAAAATTTTTCTTATTTAGAATATAAGTGAAATACCTAAATAAAGAAATGATAACGATATGAGTGAGTCAAAGGGAGTATTTAAAAGTAAGGGCGGGAAGGATAAAATTTCCTAAAAAAGATTAAATTAGTTTAACATGATTTAATCTAATAAATATTTAAATTATTTAAGAAGAATCCCTTAAAAGAGAAGATAACTTTGAGTTGACAAAATAGAGAAAAAAAGCATAATATACGTGAAAAAAATTTACATATAAACTTATAATCATATTAGTATAAATATATCGCAAGATGGATATATTATTTAAATATTAATAAGATAATTTTAATTTACACTAACTTTATATTTCATATGTAAAGTAATTATAATTAAAATAAATTTATATTTTTGTAACTAATATTATTAAAATATTAATGTTATTATATTATGTTATTACCCTTTATTTTGCTTTATAATGAAAATATCTTAAGTGATTTAAATTTTGTAAAATAAAGCAAGTATAGTTGGGTGTCACGTATCTTTCCTACGACTTTATAAAGGTTCTCTTCTTTATTGCTTATGTAATAATAATAATAGTTCTCTTAGACTGTTGTGGAGATCGCACACCCGTTGCGGATCGCCGCAGTCGCACTACAGAGATTGCAGCAACGGCTGATTGGAGGAATATACCCTTCTATGTATTAAATCAATCCTTTAATTTTTATTTGTTTAAATTTATGGATTTGCAGAGGGATGAGGAGGAAGTAGAAGCGAAGGTGCAGCAGATGGGTGGACTCTTTCTTTGTGTTGGAGACGGGAGAGAGAAAGAATGCATTTGATTATATTAAAGCAAAATAATTAGAGAATGCATTATTTTATTGAATAAAGATTTACGGCCACACTGTAACCAATCACACGCGTAAAAAGAAAAAATTTAACTATAAAAATAGAAATAATCACATTTTTCCTTTAGAATTTATGTTTCCAAATTAGGGTATATTTTCATTTTAAAAACCTATATTACCATTTTTAGCTCGTGTGACCGACCACGGTATAACCGAATATCATTACCCTATTTTATTTATGATATTTTTAATATTTGAATATTTAAGAATAAATATAAATATATGAAATAAACCTTAATTAACATCCCAATAATAAAAAAAAATAAAGAATAAAATACAATAAAAAACCCGAATAAATACATGATAAGTCTAATATCCAGTGTAAAGAAAAATGAAGAGATCACAAAAATTCCATTTTATTATTAAAAAATTGAAGAGATCACCTTTAAATAATCTTAATATCTTTGATCTTTATCAAAACCTCAAATTCATACTCGAAACGCGATGATCTAACGAAAAAATTACAATGGCATGCTAACAAAACCAGGAAAATCAGTCTTATTAACACTTTATTTATAGATTAATGAAATAGTAAAATACTCAAAACCTCATAGAAAACATGCATTTCATCAAAAAGCAGAGATCAAATGGAAGAGAAAGCAACACAGAGAAGTTGATTGACCATACATTTAAGTTTAGAGCTCTTTCTTGGTTGCAGGCTTCACAACATCGCTCTTTCCATTTTCCTCATTAATGGCGATCACCTTCGCCTCCTTCTTCTTCATCTCCTCCTCCTTCACCTTCGCCACCGTAATCCTCAGCACTCCATCCTCCAACCGCGCTCTCACGCTGTCCATGTCAGCATTCGCCGGCAATCTGAACTGCCTCCAGAACTTCCCGACCGTCCGCTCCACCCGGTGCCACCGCTCCTCCTTCACCTCCTCCTCCGTCTTCCGCTCGCCGCTCACGCGGAGCACGCGGTTCTCCTCCACCTCGATCTTAATGTCCTCCTTCTTCATCCCGGGAATGTCGATCGAGATCTGGTGCTCCGTCTCCGTCTCCCGCCAGTCCGCCCGCGCCAGCGCCACCGCGTTCTCGTCGGCTACGGCTCTCGCGGCGCCCATCGGCGATTGCTCCAGAATTTTGAAGGGGTCGTCGAGAGGGAGAGGGAGCATCATGTCCCACATCGAGCGCGGGTTGTAAGGCACCAGCGCGGTGGTTTGTTGCGGCAGGAGGAATGCCGCCGCCGCGAACAAGGCTATCGCGATTGTCAGCTTTGCGTTCTTCATTGATAAGATGGCCGTTTTTTATGCTTGCCAAATACAGTGTGCGAGTGCGTGTGCGTGTGTGTGTTATAATGTTCGTGTGATTGTAGGTGTAGTTTGTGAAATTTGAGAAGGCGGGGGAGGAATTTATAGGTGTGCTTACATGGTTCTAGAGCTGACGAGGGAAGAACGTACATTGTTCTAGAGAGAGAGAGAGAGAGAGAGAGAGAGGAGCCAGGGGATTCTGGAAAGCGCTACATTTACTATTTTTATGAAGTGCGGAATTTCAGAAGAAACCACTTTTTCATTTTTCTTTTCTTCCATTTCGTTAAATTAACGAGATATTCTTTTAAAAAATTGAGGTGTATAATATGATACTATATACTTCCTCCGTTCCGCCGAATACGACCTAATTCATATGGGTACAGAGACTAAGAAAAAGAGTATTGAGTATAAAGAAAGTATTTAGTGTAATGTGAATGTAATATTTTAATGTTAATAAAGTTATTGATGTGATGGTTGAATATGTAGTGGAAGTAGGTTAGTGGAGTTTAGATGGGATGGTGGGCCATATATATAAGCTAATTGTTTCCTTTAAAGTAAACAGACCAAGTATGGTAGGACGTCCCAAAATGGAAAACAGGCCGTATTCGATGGGACGGAGGAAATACTTTTGATTGTACAGTATTTGGCTCTTTTATAAATCTAACACCATGCATGAAATCATTTTACTGAGTTTCCCAGAAATTAAATATGCAAACTTTGGCGCATGAGTCGTCAAATATAAACTTGAATTTCATTGAGTCGAATTTCATTTATTAATTTCAACTGAAACTAAATTGAATTTAATTATTCAAAATGACATTTACATGCATCCAATGCTCAAGCATTCACATGCAATATGCATTTACATGAATTCACATGCAATATGCATTTTCATTAACACAAAGAATTGTGGGTTTTTAAGTATTAATGAGTAATTGTTGCAATACCAGAAAATGATGATTTTTAATTTTTTTTTATGTTACGAAAATGAATATCTTTTTTCATTTTTTTTAAAGTTTTTTTCTACATATTCTAGTTATACTATCAAAACACCTTCTCAATCTAATGTAACATAAAACTGATCTGTAATTCCCTCTAAAAGAAAATTGAGCTGTAATTCTAATTTCAGATTAAATTATTTAGTAAATTATATCAATAAATAAATATAAAAATCATTTTAAATCTTAAAGAGGAATTAGGTTTATAATTAGACTTATATATACTCTTCCAATCCAATTCGATTTTCATTTTTCAGTCATTTAGTATTTCTATTTCTAAAACCGTAACGAAACCAAAAATCGAATTTCTACAATTTACATCCCACAACAACTTTACACAAAAAGTAACCAAACTGAATTTATATTACGGTTCGATTCTGCTCGATTTTTCAGTTATTATTACTAAATAGTGCTCACCCAACTGCAGATTCTAACGTAAGCTAAAATACAAGCTAAGCATAAAGCCTGTAATCCAATTCATTTTAAGGAATGATCAATCAATTCATTTCACAACAATGGGAGTGCAAAAAACATAGTTACTTTACGTTACATAATAACTAAAAGAGTACGTACATACTATATTCAATCAAATAACCAAGCTTTTGAACTTAGTAATGCAATCCAATGCACGCTCGAAATCTTTATCTTCCAGCCCAATGGTGAAGCGGCAGTAACCGGGAATCCCAGTCCATGCAGCACTATTTATGCACAAACCGGTGCCGGCGAGCATTGCCTCCCGGATGTTTTTGTCATCAAGCTTGATTTCTCGGCTTCCTGAGCCCTCATTCATTCGGACGATCTTGCCAAAATAGGCAGATGGCTTTGCTAGTACGGACACGCCCGCTTCTGCATCCAGCACGTCCCAACCGCCGTTTTCAAGCGTCTGTCACAACAAAATTAGTTCAAGACATATATACTGACGATATGCAAGATATATAGCTGTAAATGGATGATAGAAGGATTTACCTGCTTCAAGGATTCAAATCTACTTCTCAGTTTCTCCATCCGTTCTGCTATGCCGCTCAACAGATCACGCGTTTCTTGCTCTCCGAGATCCAGTAATTTCTTCACCGTGTACTTGATAGTGCTGTGGGGTTTGCTTACTCCACCAGTGCTATGGAAAGTATCCACCAGAGAAGGCTGATTTATGAGCAGAAATCCGAATTTAAGCCCACTAGCAAGCATCTTGAAAAATAATCCCCCAAGTAGACATACACAAACGGCTGGATTAGCAGATGAAAGTTTGTCTACTGTTGCTCCCAAATTCCAGCCATCAAATCCCTTAGAATTATATTCCACTCCTGAGAATGAGGTATCCAGTATAATCCTCGCTCCGAACTTTGCGCAAACAGATAATAACTTAGTTATCTCTTCATTACTGTAGATCAAGCCAGTTGGACTGATAGTTGGACCAGATATGTATATCCATGGTTTATTAACAGTCTTCAGAGAGCGAGAAAGTGTTTCTTCAGTCAGTTTGTACCCATCTTCTGGATTTGTCGGGATTGTTACAACGTTAGCCTTCAAAAATTTTGCAGCAGATACATAGTTTCCATTTGAACCAGTCGGGAAGCATAGAGTTCCACTCTCTTGAGCACAGCAGATTACCAAATTAGTGAAAAGTTCTGCAGGAGAGCCAGCATATATGAACTCCGTGTTACTGTCAGAGGAAAAGCCGTAACTTCTGCTGACCAGACGTCTAATGCCCTCTGTAACATCAATCTCAGAATCTGTTACGTTCTGCCTGGCAAAACTCTCAAAGATTGCAGCCTTAACTGGCGTGGTTATTGGCAGAAAGCTTTGGTCGACATCCATGTGAACCAGAGAAGACTCATCGGATTCATTTATTGATAACTCAGCTTGATCAAGTACTGGGTTAGTCAAACCGGATACTCCATTAACCTCGGTACCACCTGTCTTCTCACCGTATCTCTAAAGACAATCAACGGAAACAATACTTGGTAAGGTAATCCTTAAGTTAAAACCTATGATATATATTGTTGAAGACATAAGATATTATAAATGCTATTCCTTTATTAGCTTAAGTGATAAGAGGAAGCATCACATGCCACCACCAATATTTTACTAGATTGGCTACATGATACAGATCCCGGCTTAAAGCTTATTACTTCAGTGGTTCTCTGAAAATCCTTGGGTGAAGTCGCCAAGATGTACATAATACGCAAAATTCAGATATCTGCATGTGCATTATGAACTAAGATGCTACTACAAACGGTTCAAAATATGACCATGAGACACCAGAAGTCTGCAAAATTGAAGTGCAGCTTTTCAAACTGGAAGTTTGTAGAAATACGTAGAAATATATATACAATCAGTTTTCTGTTCACTAGTTTCTCATTAACAAATAAAAGAACTAGAATGTGATGGTGAAGATCCTTAACCACGAGCGGGCCTCTCAATTACTCAACCAGGAAAATAAAACTTGCAAACAAAAATAACAGTAAAAAGCTCACCAACAGACTAACCTGTGCACGCGGGTGTCGATCAGCAAGCTGAAAAGCCAGAAGCTCATGGAAAAGACAACCATAGTAGTACTGACTAATTATTGCAGTACTTCCCTGTAGAAGTTCAGCTGTCCTGCATAGAGCTTTGAACATTTTCTCGTCTTCTGATATCACAAAGGCCACTTCCAGGTCCTTATAAACCTGGATTCCAAAGAAAAAAATGATATCACTGCCGAGGATGAATCACAAACAAGCAAAAGCTTTTAAATCAGATTCATCTAGCATCATTCAGAGCCTGAGTACATCTCTAATAATATTAGAAATAATATATTAAGACACCAATACCTACAAATATATTACCTGATTCTTCAGTAAGCCACAAACAATTGTCACGTGTGGAGGCAGGGGAGTTCTTGCAAGATACTTAAGGACTCCACTAGAACTAGGAAGGCTGGATAGCACAAACTGATCAGATATATCCAAAAACAACCGACACCCGATTTCTCTTGTCGTATCTAGTAGATGCTCGAAAGCTGAACTAGTGACTGACTCGAATTGACCCATCCCAGTCACTACCACTTCTGGTCTTAACTTTCTTATTAGGTCTACCATCAAGTCTGACTGGCGTGGTGCTTCAATGACTGTGATAACTTCCTCTATGTTTTCTCCAGTGTCGGTCTTCTGGAAAAGACAAAGAACATGTGAAGAATTTAGTGACAATAAACCTTCTACAAAGCCTCCACAAGAAACATCAAGAATTTGAAATCAGAAAACTTGATACTAATAAAACAATCATGAATCTATCACCATCAAGATTTCTTTCTAGTTATCCTACACATAATATATACCACATGAACCAAAATAACAAACATATCATTGTTATTTGTTATAACACTTCAATCCATCATCATGAGATTGGCAACCTATGCATTCCAAAACTGGCAGTATAGAAGTTACACAAGTAATATGGTGATGTAGAAAGTTGAGTCACTATGCATTTGAATACTAGTGGGACCCACCACCTCCAGCCATCCCCTAAGAAAAATGTCAATGAATCCAGGAAAAAAAAAGGAACAGAATTCTTTTCTAGATCTAGATTATATCTTAGATTCACAATAAGCTACAAAACTATATTTTGCTAGTCTTGTCTAATCAGTTAGGTAAATTAAGACTCGTGTACATCAAACGAGCTAGTGCATTGTCTCTTTCTCTTTTTGCAGTCAACACAATCAACCATCAGGAAATCAGAATATATTTAGTTGGGGATGAGCTCTGTGGAAAATTATTTGGCCATTCAACATGGTAAGGATTGGCTTAAGCATAAACTAGACCATCTTCAATTGCAGCAGCTGAAACTAGTTCACAACTCTATTAACGGTACAAATTCTAATTAGCTAGGACTTTTATGAGTCAAAATGTACCGTTGAATCTGACTTTTAAGTTTGAGACGGTCATAGAACTATAAAACCGACTAAAATAATAAAAATTATTTTGCCGCGACAATCTTGGCATAATCTTAGCCAATGGACCATGATACATCTTAGGGTGTGTTTACTTTGATGGAAAAGGGTGGAAAAGGAATATTTTCACCTTTTCTCCATCATTTTCATACGTTTACTACGTTGGTTAATTTTCTTCTGGCAGGATGGATAACCTTTCCGGGCAGTCTCTTTTCCATCCATTTCTCACCAATTGTGGAAAATATTAACATGGGGGAGGGGTGTAATAATATTTTCCAATGGATAAAAGACATAAAAATGGGGAAGGGGTAGGGGAACCATGTGATAATTTTTTTTTCCATCCTAGTAAACATGTGATAAAAAAGAATGGAAATGTTAATATTATCTCATTTTTTCTTATCCATCATTTTCCAAAGGAAATATTTCCATCAAAGTAAACGCACCCTTAGCAGAAAAGAGATTATATTGAATGACCACAAAATCCAAAATTTATTAATTATATGGACATATTAAGTCTTGAGACCTAAGGATAGGAAAAGCCACAAAACCGTACTGATATAAGATGTCGAAAACAAAAAGTGCAAAATAATTTAGCATCACCATACCTCAATATTTAAGCTTGTTAGCCATTGTTTTGGTAAAGATCGGGACAATTGCTCATCAACAATGGCCAGGCGTGGGGACAGCAAACGTAGAGCACTTTCGATTGCCACAGTCCTTGCAGGAAATACAACAACATTCTAGCCCACAAAGTAAGAAAAAGAACACAACCAAATTAGATAGTTGGAAAGTTTCATAGTTTACTCGTGTACAGAACAAAAATTGTTAACTTTTGCCAATAAACTGCAAAAAACAGCGTGTAATACAATGTTAGATCAAGATTAATATGCGTAGGTCATCATCAATCATGTTAAAGAATTTTAGCAAAATAAAGCCAGTTTGGAGTAAACTTGAGTGCAACCAACGTTCAAATTTAATAAACTTAAGATAAACATCTTTGACACTTTTAGAATTTTTTCCATTCCTAGAAAGACCGAGTCAAATTGCAAAGGACAAAAGGGACTTGCAAAAGAGACATATGTGGGATAAGTGATATAATGTCCATCAAATTAAAATCAATGACATGCACATACACTTTTGTCAAACTCAGAAGTCCAGAAGGTACACATCTCACTAAGATCTAATGCCAATTGCATTTCCCACCTCCATAATGACTTATTCACACGGATGTAGTTTTTTTTAAAGAGTTTTTTTACATAAAGACTTATTCACTTTTGTAAAGAGTTTTTTTACATTTAATACAATCTATCCTTTTCTCTACTTATTATTCAAGAGTACTGAGCTATGTGTTCTAATTGAACTTCACAGGACACGATTGCTTACCTAACTGTGATATTATAGGTAAAGAACCCACAAAGAGGTTCATATAAAGGGTTCATCAAAGCAAGAGCAAAAAAATGTCAAATGAATCTCAGGTTGCTCAAATATCAGTGAACAAGAAATTGATGTACTGTTAGTAAGACTGAGAGTAACTGTGTTCCTTACATCTGCAGTAAGTGGGATGTGATGGTATGTATTCATGAAGTTGGCAATAAGCCCACGAAAACGTCTACTTCCTGCTGGTGGTTCATAAGGGAAAAATGAGAGATTTTTCAGAACATTAGCAAGATGCGCAAGGAATGGAATCTTCTCATCTGCGACAGAATCGTCCTCAAAAAACAAGTCTAAGGAGCTTCTGATATCATTGAATCCATTCCTGAGAAACTCAAATATCTTTTTGACCTGTCAAAAAGAAAATCATCTTCTGGCTCACTTTCCTTACAGAACCATTCCCATGCTTGTTAAGTCTATGTTATCTATAACTCTTAATCATGAAGAAAATATCAAACCTGATTAGGTTGTCGAAGTTGACAACTATATACTGATAAAGCATGAGAAATACGGCCACCAGCTTTTGCATATGCCCATGCTGTCCGGGCACAAATAGGTTGATCTCCAGAAAGTCCCATGAAGAACTCAAAACGGTGAGGACTATTCTTTTCAATTTCAACTAATGCTGAGATATCTGTGTCAGCCGCCTGCCAAAAAAAAAAAAAAAAAAAAAAAAATCTCTAAAACTTGTTCTTGCATGGATTAAAAATGTTGGCAAAGTTGAAACTGAACCTGAAGAACTTTAGTCTGCCAAAGCTTGTCAACTTGAAGACCACGACGTTCAAACAAACGTTTACAAACAGCTTGTCCAGGGCGACCTCCCATATTAAAGATCATAATACCCAGAGGCTTTATTACAGATATCCCTTCCTCAACGGCCCTTGCAATGAGACCTAATCCAAATTGGTCCTCCACAAAACCCTGAAAAGAGCAAATACTAGTTCAAGAAACATGTGAAAATTGCTCTTTCTGCCTTATTCAATAGGCAAAGAGTAAGTATCAGAGTTATTCAGCACTTGACAAATGGCTTGTTCTCTTATCAAATAACTGCAGAAAGGATTAAACGAACTAGTCTATGGAACAAGGCATACAAATTCAATCTGATAAAGAAATCAAAATCATCAGACACAATGTGACAAAGTAATCTGCAAGAACTGCAAGGCCTGATGTTGTAGCAGATTATTAAAGGAATTATTCTACACCATGGAACACTCCAGATAGAGAAAGATCTAATTGAAAAATTCTAACTCTGTAATAGACTAATAGTACATTGAAGGGTGTGTGACCACAAATGTTGAGAAAACAAGCTAGAAAAGCTAATATTCTGTATAAGAGATGGAATTTATTAAACTAAACAAACGTAAATTATAAACTTCAATGCATCCAATTATTTACCTTCATCTCATATGCTGTATGACTACAATTAACTATCAGTACAAGACTTGATCAATTAGCAGTCTATCTGGTTTACAAAAGATACAAAAGAAGGTAACAGGTATGAAGAGTAATCAACAAAGAAGTTAGAGAATCCAAAGAAATAAAAAACAAGACAGCAACTGAGGTGAGTGATGACAAGGTCAGCTCTAAACCTTAGAGGCTATGACATCCAGCAAGTGGTTTCTTACAAAATCATATCCATATACGCAAAGACATAGTTAACTGGAACTGTGAGCTTACTACATTTACTTTGCTTTAAGCATTAGAAGTTTAGAACCCATCTATTAGACTATAAGAATAGACAGATGATATAGCACTGACCTGAAGAGCACAATAGTTGCTCAAAGAATGTAAGAATTCTTCGCTAGCATTCTCCGTAATCATTTTGGACATTGCATCTGGATTAGGGTTCAGAATCTGAGAATAAAAAAAAAGCACAAAGAGGAATATTAGAACATCTGAAAGACTCACTACATATCCAAAATAATCCCAAAATATGGAAATTATTATGAACATGATAGGCATTAGGCACACATCAAGATACCTGTGGTATGCATCCAACAATTCTCTCAAGTTCTATGTTATTATTTCTGCAGTAGGATAGCAAATCAGATTCATAAAACTCAACCCTGTCCAGTAGAGTTTTTTTCTCCTCATCATAAATTGGGTGGCCACTTTCATCCAGAGCATTTAAGTATAGGTTTATCCAGGATATCTTCACAGCTCTTGGATTTATATCAAGCCCATATACCTGCAAATAGTATTGAAGCACATTAAGAGATCTTCTTTCCTGATTTTCATGTCCCCACCAAAAATAAGAATACATGCATAACAAGACAGAGACTTCATTGAACAACAAGATAAAGATTTAGACAGTAATTTAACAGTAAGATCAAGGGATCATGAACCTTCAATGGCAACCATTTCTCTGCAATTGCAATGGATATCCATCCATTTCCACAGCCTAGTTCAGCTACTGTCTTGTCCTTAAAAATGGTGTCCGGGTGCCTATTGAGCCCCTCGTAGAAAGTGAAGGACCAATCCTCGGGTATAAAGATACTGGGTATGACCAGCATTGTAAGTTTCTTCCTCTTCTGAAAACCTGCAATAGGTTAAGAAATGTTGAATTGTCAGTAAACAAGTAAGTGCCACCAAATAAACTTAAACTCCTCCAAGTTTATATATATCCTTGATCTCTTACAAATTTAATGGTTAAGAAAGATAAAACAAACCACGAGAAATTGGAAATAAATACGCTGAATACAGTGGAAGAAAAACTCCCTGACAGTCTCCATTGTCGGAATCAGATGAATAGCATTCTATGTTCCCTTGTGGCTAACATAAGTCTAAAAATCAAATTTAGCATTCAAAGTGTTTACTATTGTACAATATTGTCCCTCCCCCAGGCTGAAGAACTCTATAACTATAACTATAAAAAATTAGCAGTCACCAGAGCTCATCCAAGAAATCTCGTGTTTATTTCCAACTACAGTTACAAACGAGCTATCTAAATCACATTAAACGGTTTCTTTTGCTCCGGTGCACCAGCAAATGTCACAAACTGTAGCCCATTTACCCTAGCAACATATGAATGACTATAATCTGTTCGTACAACGTTTCAAGGAGAACATAAGATCATTCGAACAAAATTCAGAAAATCCGAGAAGTTTGACCGCCAAATTAAAATCCCAACTAAAATCTCTTTATTACGAAAAACCATAATTCGGTACTGCACCATTTCAGTCAAAACGCAGAATTGATATCTTTTGGAAGTATGCTAATTTCGTTATCCCAATAATTTTCGGTTAAAAATTAACAGAGTGAATTATAAATCACAACGGTCACATCACAGATTCACAATCTCCTATTTTATGAAAACAATATCAAAATCCCCCGCCCCCCCCCCCCCCCAACCCACACACACACAGAAAGAAATTGCAGCAATTATATAATGAATATACACATACAGCAAAACAGCAAAATACATACAGGTATATATACATATATATATACGTGTATATAGCGAATGAATACCTTCGTATTGCTGGAGGTAGATGTCCTGAATTTGGAAATGGTAGGTCTCGAGGCAGCAGTCGGAGTCTTCCTTGGATCCGAAGCGTTTCTGGAGGTCCGAGAGGAAGATCCGGGCGTCGGTTCGGGTATTCGGATCCTCGAGGCGCTCCAGGAGTGATCGTAGCGCACTGTAGGCTGCATCACCGGACTGGCGGCAGCGCTCCAGGAAATCTTCCATGTTCAACGGCAACGAGTGCACAGAGACTTGAAGAGGAAGATGAGGAGGAGAGGAGCTTTACTACTGCTGTAGTTTGCGATGCTTGCGTCTCTATGTGCGTGTGTGTGTATATGTGTATATATACATGAATGTGTATGTGACAATGATATGATATATGTCAAAGTCTTTTTTTTTATTTATATTTAAAACGTGATTGGTGATGGGAAAATGTGCCATTTTTATTTTATTGTTGCTGTTTTATATATGTTGAGATAATACGCCTACTTGAGTAAACTGGATGATGGATACTCGTATGTTTGTTTGGTATATTCATGAGACATTAATTTATTCCATAGTTGTAGTAAGTATTGATTACATTTTCTTTATTGATAAGTATAAAATGAGATACTTATATACAGTATCTACAAAAAGAGAGACTTGTATATAACACATGAAGGGACTTCCTTTATCTAAATCTAAGGTGTTTACGGCCCCGATTTCGATTTGAAATGACTGATCGACCCGTATAATATATTGTGACGATCAGTTTCTAATTTTGAATCTTATTAATAATAGGAAAATAAATGGTATTTTATGTGCTCTGTTTCAGTTTTTCTTGATTCTGATAACGTTGGCATTATTAATTCATAATAATACACATATATTACTTATTATATTCATGTCTCACATGCAGCATTATTATTATTATTATTATTATTATTATTATTATTATTATTATATATCTTTATATCTTATTCTTCACACTTTTTTAAAGCTTTTTGTGCATTATTAATTTATAATATTAATATTATATACTATGTCTCAATTATTAATAGATACATATCCTCAATTTTTAAATACAAATTATATAACTCGTTTTCATTCTTAATTATTTGTTTAATAATTATGAAAAAAATTAAATTATTTTTTAAGTTTGTCTACAAATAGTGACAATAATTAAATTTAGAGCAACACAATAAACAAATTAACATTTAAGAGGCTAATAGATATTTTGTAGCTGAAAATCTCTACGAAAACTAAATAAACATATCTAATCAACATATCGACATGAACTTATAATCTTTCATTCATATTTTTCTAAACTCTTCGATTAGTGCCTGCTAAAAATACTACTCATATCACATTAATCTAATGTATGAATAAATAACTAAATAAATAGAAAAAAAAATAATCCTAAAAATGTAAATATATTTTTATTAGCCTTTGGCTAAGATTAGAGATATCAATTTACCATAAACAAAACGAAACAATTCAAATAAATGTAAAAAGAATAATTTTTACTAATTTTAGTTAATAGTAGTATTAACTTTGTGAAGTTCAAATTTTTGTCGAGTACTATTATCCAACAGGTTTCCGACGGTTATATACAATAAAGTGTAGAAAAAATTTAAACAAATTTAAATTTGAAACTACATAAATTCAAACCAACGAGACGATTCAAACCAGCAAGATAATTCAAATAGACATATATTTTGCAAATGTAAATATATCTTTATCGGCATTTGGCTAAGATTAGATATATCACTTTATCATCAACCAACATGATGATTCAAATAGACATAAAAAGAACTATTTTGACTAATTTTGGTTGATATTATCTTTGTAGTGTTCAGATTTTTATCGAGTACTCCCCAATAGGTATGCGACGGGTATATTATATAAAGTCACAAATTTAATGGAGATGTAGAAAAATTCTAAATAAATTTAGATTTGAAAAATAAAGAATGAAAATGCAAATATATTTATCTCGGGCTTTGGCTAAGATTAGAGATATCAATGTATTATAAACCAACGAGACGATTCAAAATAGACATAAAAAGAAGAATTTTTGCTATTTTAGTTAATATTAACTTGTAGTGTTCAGATTTTTATTGAGTACTATTACCCAACAGGTTCGTGACGAGTATATATAATAAAGTCACTATTTTAATCGAGATGTAAAAAAATTCTAAACAAATTTAGATTTGAAAAATACATGATGTGGTTTATTGTCATTCATAATTATAAATCTTGATACGTGAAATATAATTAATTTACTAAGTTTGATTTATAATTAACGTAAATAACATAACAACTTCTAAATAAAATATAAAGCTATTTTTAAATATAAGTCAGTTTCTAGAGAAAATTTATAGAGAGAGTGAAGGGAAAGTGTTGAGAGAGAAAAACAAGTTATTCAAAATTATAATGGTGTGATTGGTTTTTGTCGTTTACAAGATATTTGTATTTATTCCCTTGCTCTCATTGGCGAAATAAATAGTACTCCCTCCGTCCCCCGTTAGTATGGTGCGGGGGCCATGCACAAGTTTTAAGAAAAAGTAGATAAATATTTGGTAGGGATAGTTTAAGTGGAGGAAGGGACCCACTTATGATGTGTTGTTAATTTTTTAGTGGATGAAGAAACTTTATTGGAGTAAATATATTGAACTTTTAAGGGTAAAAAGGTAAAAGACATGTCTTAAGATAGAAACACCATACTAACTAGGGACGGCTAAAAAAGGAAAGTAACCATACTAACTTGGGACGGAGGGAGTATTATTTACGAAAAAAATATTTTTAAAATATATTATATAAATAAAAATATAAAATTATTTTCCGTCGAGCTCGACGGACTACTTAGTGGTTGTTGTTAATAGATTTTGGACGAACAGTTCTATTAGTTAGGATTCATATTTTTATTGTTGCAAATCTATGCATAATTTATACTATATACTTTTACGGCTAGAAATTGGAATAATTGATCTTTATATGATTTATAATAATTATAAATAAATACATTATCGTAATATATAAATGCATTATCATCATAAATGCATTAACTCATTTGCGTGGTTAACTCATTGAAACCAAATATATAACTATGATGAATTATTATCAATTAAACCAAATGAGCCCTGAAAGTATTATATATATAACAATAATGCTATCTTTTTATAAACAATTATAAAAGTGAATTAAAGTAACTTATTCTTTAGAGCAATCCATAGTGGGGGTTGATAAAGATATTAGATATAGGTCTATCCTTGATTTTAGTGATTTTGAAGGGGTTCTAATAATTGGATAGACTTAGATAATTTTATAATAAGAGTTGATATAAACTAAGATTGATTCAATGATTGGCAATGATTGATTTTTTTTTATTTCTAATAAATAATAATAAGAATACTTAAATAAAATAGAAAAAATTAAAAACCGAACAATTTTATTTAATAAAAAAATTAAATATACAATAATTAATCTCAATTAATTTTTTTGGCGAACTGTGCACAGACTCTTTTGTGCGTGGCCAATTGCTCTGCATCCATATGATCACTAGTTTTACTTAGCAAATAATCCGCACTTTATCAGGCTATTGTAGCACTAGTATCGAGTATCGTATCCTCAAGGACTATTGGATCGAATTTAAGTTGAAAACGAAATTTATGCACCTTCCTACTATTCAAACTCTAAGATTGTCATGATTCGTGGGATTTTCAAACTAAAAGAAATAAGAAATTGGTACGAAAGAGCAATTAAGAGAAAATAAGCAACTAACAAGCAAATAGAATAATATAGAAAAGGGTTGGTTCTAAGAACCTTGCTCGACTCAAAACGATGGGGAAATCAACTATCGATCCATTCAACCATTTAATCTAATTTTAGTGAAGGAATCACTCACATATGCACACTCTCTCTCTCGACAAGAACATGCAAGTTGATCAACTACTTATCTATCTTGATTAAGACTCAAGACAAAGCGTTGACTCCCAAAAGCACTCAAGATTTATAGCCTTCCATGCATTGATTAACTTCCGCTAGGATCCTTAATCAAACATACCATGCAAACTTGAATTCAATGATCATAAAAATCGATTAAGCATTTTTACGAACACTAGGCATGCTAAAATAGAGGCCACCTATTCTAACATGAAAAACAAGCACCAAGAAGCATGAACCACAAATTAGAAGGCAAAATAACATCAACAATCAAAATCCACCATCAATTGAGTCTCACAAGCTCCCTAAAACCAACTAAAGGAATTTAGCTAGACATAATAAGAGAAATAGCAATAGAAAAGATAATCAAATGCATAATAAGAGATACTAAGAATCCAAATGGAGAATATCTTCAATAAAATCTTCAAACAATCCAAATCCAACCTTCTTACTTGATTACAAAGATTAAAAGCTAATTAAACCCTAAAAGAAAACTTTGGGAAGAGAGTTCTAAGCTATAGTGGCTTGATACCACGTTTTGGGGCTAAGATCCCTTTATAAAGGGTACAAGAAGTGTTAAAACAAGTTAAAAACGTAAAAAGGGCAAAGTGGGAAGATTTGGTGCAAAAATGGGCTAACCGGCGCCCCGACCATGCTAACCGGCGGTCTAGGCCGGCTAACCGGCGGTCTAGACCCTAGGGCGCCGGTTAGCGGCCATTTAGCATTAACACATGCAAAAATTCCAGAAACTTTCCACCGCTAACCGACGGTTTGGAGTGCTAACCGGCGGTCTAGCCCTGAACAGCCGGTTAGCCGGCAGTTAGCTTTTCCGGGCGCCGATTAGCTCCTTAGTCTCTTCTATTCCGATTTCTTCACTTCTTCATCCCGACTTTTCAATTCCACGTGTCCTTAAACATTCACTTTAGTTTAGAAGACTTTATTTCACCTACACACAAGCAAAAGACTCCACCAAACGTGATACAATTTTAAAATAGATGAATCCATATCAAACAAATCACAAATTTGGCAAAAGCTAAGCAAAATGCCGTAGTAAACACGTTTAGTTGGTACAAAAATGAGTGTTTATCACCATATCACTCGTTGGTCGCATCATGAGCTCGTATGCAAACTTCATTTCACTTACACTGTTCATCTTGGAAAAATTTCTTCGGTCTTCATTTGGCTCACAACCTCTGTCTTCTTCTCTTTTCCCTTCTTAAGCTATTTCAGCCCGAGAGGACGAGTATGGCCAGGGGCGGAGGTTGCATCGCTGGCGGATGTGGTGGCGCTAGAATTTGAAGTGTAGTCGTCGATCATTGATCCTAGTACGCTTCGGTGCAGTTTCAATCTCCGGTTCCGTGCACTAGCAGTCTAAATTTCAAGTGGAATTTGTAGTACTAAATATGTTATCTCATGCTACACGAGGAATTTAGACTGCCAACATGACTTCTTGATAAGTGTTATAATTGTGAAAATTAAGGCAAACTTAAGTATGAAAATTCAATTAACTCTCTTTTGTATTCAAAGAAGGGAATGTAAATTAAATCCCGAAATATATTTCATTTTGCAGTTTTAATCTTTCTTCGTAATTAAATATATATATATATATATATATATATATATATATATATATATATATATATATATATATATATTAGTTGATGAAAAATGTGATCTGCACGAAACACATTGTATACCAACGACCGCTATGCCCCAACAACCGCTGCCCAGCCTAGCCGGCACTAGGGCCCAGCGGTCGCTGGCTGGAGCTAAGAACAAAGAGCAGAAACTGGGGATATACCTCAAGAGCTCTCAGAACTTCCTATGCCTGAATTCTTTCCCACACTGGGCTTGGTAGGAATTTTGGGCCGAGGTATAGAGGTCGAGGTTGTTCCGCCCGCTTGCGTGCTCTCTCTCGAGCTGGGCGTAGCAACTATTGAAGCGGACGATCTCTTTCTTGGCCCCACATCGACTTTATTGGACCCGTCTTTCGCGCGGGCAGGAGCTATGTACTCGTCGAAGCGGACAATAGTTCTGTCCCAAAATTGCCTTTGGGTTGGAAGTTGGCGGTCTCCCCGTCACACCCGATATCAATGAAGCATTTAGCAAGCCACAAAATTCCATCGAGTGTGTAGTTCGCACCTCGTCCTCCACCACTGCTTGTTGTCGATGCTTTGCCCTTTCCCTTGACCGCCGCTTTGCCTTTGGGGCGAGGCGGTGATGGCTTGGCTTCCTCCTCATCTTTCTTCTCGTCTTCCTCATCTTCCTCATCTTTCTTCTCCTCAACATCATCATCGTCGTCGTTGAGGTTGATGGGGCTGAGTCGGTTCATCACCAATAGATCTATGGTGGAGATAAATTCTCATTTCTTAGGATAAGATCTATTCTTATATGATCCTAAACCTATATATATATATTTAGGAAATAGATCATATGAGAATAAATATTATCCATAGATCTCCACCATAGATCTCCACCATAGATCTATTGGTGATGGAGGGTCAAGTTTTGGCCAAGTCAAAGCGGGTCAACCCATTGACTTTTTTTCGATTTTTTTTTAAACTGTCACCCAAGATGCACAACTTCACATATTCGGATGCACTACTCTATATAACTAGATGCACCACTAAGTGCATTTAGATGCATAAGATTTTCAGTGGTGCATATGACCTAACCTTAAAAAAAAACATAAAAAAAACTTAAAATCTTGTGCATCTCAATACACTTAGTTGTGCATTCGAATATGTGAATTGATGCATCTGAATATGTGAAGTTGTGCATCTTGTGTGACAGTTTAAAAAAAAAAAAAAGTCAACGGGTTGACCCGGGTTTGACCCGCTTTGACCAAGCTAAATCTTGACCCTTCATGTAGATAAGATCAATGGTGGAGATTAATTCCTATTTCTCACTTTAAGGGCCATTTGCATGGGAATCACTCCATATATATATATATATATATATATATATATATATATATATATATATAAAAGAAGGAAAAATAGAAAACTGCGCAAAGAGAGGTAAACTCAAAGAAGATACATATCCTATTGTGACACAATAAATAAATTTAAATCCCATTATCATTTTATTTTTGTTGCATTTGTATATTTCCCATTTTTTCACTAATTTGTTGTATTATTATCCGATGCAAAATTGTATCTTAAAAAAAATTCATTTGCTAAAGATTAAAAAGTAAAATAAAATGGAAGTAAAAGGATATTTCCTATGTCGGCGCCATAACTAAAATCAAGCTACCACTATTATTGAATTATAATAGATAAAAATTCTATACCAGTACCACTCACTTATTGAATTATTATGAATAGTATTTTAAAAAACAAATCCAATTATTATGAATATTCTTCACCACTCACTCGCTGGCGATCTGATTGTCTTAAACTAACTGTATTAAATAAACATAAAATAAGCCTCACTACTTAATTATGTCTGGTTCAGCTTGATTACTTAGTACTAGTACTTACTTAAGTGGTTAAGCTTTTAATTAATGTCCTCCAATTTATATAAGGAAAGCATTCCCAGCTGACCATGAAATAAGGCGGATGAATAACTTTTGTACACGAGCAATTATTATCAGCATTAGCTCATAAAGAAAAGCAAAGCAAAGGCGTGAGCTTTAATTATATGTTCACAGTCATGGCCACCTTAATTTATTTTATTGCATCATGACATGCGTATCTCTCTACTCAACTTGCATCCTTTTTTCTTTTTTTGGGAACAATATTACATTGCATCCCTTTAGTATTTTTTAGGGTGTCTCTAACTCCAATTTCATCACTTACAGACAGTATACTTACATTCCAACTGAATCTAAAGTGTCTCTAATTTTAATATTATAAAATTAGAATTTTCATTAATTAATGAAAATTGAAAAATTACACTGATTCAAATTTAAAAAAACACATTACATTAATTAATAAAAATATAAAAAATGGGAAGGCGGAGTCAACAATATCATTATATTACTAAAAGAAAAATGATTCTTGCTTTGAAAAAATCGTATGTGACATCTCTCTTAATCCTTTATTCTTATTTATCTTAATTCTTAAATTTTCTGAATTTAAAATCAATATTTATCATATTTATTTTCTTTTATCATTATATTTCACTTTTAAGGTTTTCGATTGTATTTTTCCTTGCAACACTTAATCGGCGGTTGCGGCTAATTCTTTTATCTGTGGAGACTGTTGTATGGTGGAAATGGGTCGCGACCCGCCCCGCCCGGCCCCGACCCGGCCCATGCGCTCCAATCGACCCGCGCGAGAGGTCCACACGCAGCGCGTGGGCCTCATGCGCCCACTTTTTTTTTTTTTTTTTTTTTAGATTTTTTGTCCCGACGGAGCCTTCGGCTCTGTCTTCGCTCTAATTACTAAAATAAGGATAATCGGCGGGCAACAATTTGAACTTTTTCGGCTCGCTCCGAAGCCTTCGGCTCCCCTCGCTCGAATCTTGACCATAAAAGAAGCGGCAAACAAAAAAAATGGGTAAAAAATTTGAAATAAAAAAAAAAACTGGAAAAAGAAAAAAAAATAAAAAAAATGGTCTAAGAGGGGTTGACCCGGGTCAAATCCGGGTCAACCGGGTCGGGTCGGGTCACGGGTGTTGCACGGTGGAGGCTTGCACAGGAGTTTTTGTCTTCTTTTATATATTCAAGTCCCTCTACGAGGTCAAGAAAGCCTCAAATCTTACGAAATATTTTTCGTCCATAACGAAGGTCTCTGCTCTATCGAACATCGCCGTAGAGGCACATCTTTCCCTTTCTCTGAATCAATTGTCGTCCGTAACATTGAGGTACAATTATACATAATATTGTTTCATTAATTTTTAGTTATGCGCTCGAATGAAGTTTAAATTCTATTTTTCGGTGCTTTTTAATCGAATTTTGCTGCTTTATAATCATGTTAACTATTTGATTATTTGGATGTAATATGGAAACCGTAAGTGCTTCACTCTGTATCATGATGCTTTTGAGTTATACGTTAATATCAATCATGTAAAATAAACTATAAACCATTGTGTAAAAAAATATATAATAAATATTTAGAAAATCATCTTACCATGTTATTGTTTAACAACAACAGTAGTAATAATATTAATTTGTTAGTAGTACTATTACTGTAATACATTAATCCGAGCTATTTGTTACATATACATGATACATGACGAATGACTGCTAATATATTGCTGTGTATTAATACTGCTATTGGTTTTTCAATTATTTGGTCTTGTCTGATGAAGTGTCTTTTATCTTGATGTTTTTGAGCTGTACGTTGTGAGAAATCTCCTTAAATGGATTATTCTTCCAAGTCTATTTGCTAGGTATTACACTTTGTCTCTTATTTATATAAAGATTTAGTGTCTTTTCAGTTTTTGGAGGTAAAAGCTATACTATACTAGGAAGAGTGATGAACATGATAGTTTTCAATTCTCAAGTCTCAAATATATCTTTTGGGCCAACTACGTCTGTGAATCACAAAATAAGGAACCAAACGATAATTGTAAGGATGTTACGTCTCTGAATTCAGAAAGAACAATTTGGCAAGGAATGACTCGAAATGATAATAATGGACGAATGGAGAATCCTTAACACATCTAAATTAATTACAATATGTTTTCAAATTTTATAAATATATAAGATATTAATTGTGTACTTTTTATGCATTATACATTTTTATGTAGGGCAAAATACAAGTGTCGATCTCTCCTAGATTGAAGTAAAGGTTTAAGCCATTACTCAAAGAAGTCCAGATAATTGTTTTAAGAAATTTCCAAATTTCTGAAAAACTACATCAATCTTCAAAATGCAATAGTCGATCATGGGTGGAAGATCGAATTCAACATTGCCACAAAAAGTGTCAGATTCGGTGGAAAGAGTTAAAATTGATCAACATGGGTTTAATTGCATACTTTTTTTGGATTTAATTCAAAAGCACGATATTAATATTATCCTCGGTAACTATAATTTATTATATAAATTAATAAATTTCTCATTTTATAGTAAAATATGCTTATCCTATAGTATGTAATCAAATTTAATTTATTCATGTTTCAGATATTCTCAGTGAGGTAATAACCACAAAATTTATTGTGAAGAGTGCGGATACGAAAAGTGGTCCGTCTACGATGTGTGAAATTGAATTCGCTGATGCAGAGTTTGATTTCCAATTATTCATTTGTCCTTGATTTGTAGTTTATTTTTTCATAATTTTAATTATCGTATGACATTTATAATAGTGGTATAACAATAACTTGCATATTGTGGGGATCATTTTTCGATGAGCTCAAATTATTTATGGACACCAAGCCGAGCAAGGATAAAGAGCCAATCATAATTGCACTTCAGTTTGTTATGCTAACAAAATTCAATGTTGTGATTTTCATTAGTCTTTTACATTTTTTTTTTGTTTTATTATGTAAATTAAAATTCAAAAGTTTTACGCACAAAATTAATGTTAGTTCAGAGAAGAGAAAGGTTATTGCAATGAAACACAAACAAATTTTTTATCCGTCCTGACATTCAAGAAGTTAAATATTTTATTTTAAGGTTTGTAATTTTTATTATGTAATCACATGTATATTTTTATAAATTTAGTTACTATGAAATTACTTTTTTTTATGTCTCTCACATGTAGTTTTAGTTATTTTTATTTGAAACATATAAAATAATCATAAAATTATACTCAGGCTTAGTGTTAGTGGAGCTTCAAGTAGCCAAACGATAACTGCAAGAGAACTAAAAAATGAAGAGTGGTTGAATGATTGATTTAAGGAAAAAAAATGCAGGAAAAAGTTTTGATAAACAAAAGCCAAGGACAATCGCTTTCAAATGTAGGCCTATACATTCCGAAATTTGTATTCAGTCATGGTCAGTTGTATCTTGCAATATCACAAATTACTAGCAAAAAAGGACAAAAATTATTAGCATATGACCAAGTGCGGAGCTAGAATTTTAAATATGTCCGGATGAGATTATATATTTATATATTTGGTCACAAATTTGGACTGACGAACTTACAATTATACATGTAAATGTCGGGGAAAAAGATAAAAAAAAATTCAACCTAAGCCAGGCTTTAGATCCGCCTCTGCATATGACGAGATAACAACTTATATCGTGTACAGTGAAATTTTCGACAGACTATAAGGTAAGTGCAAAGTTAATTTTACATATTACAATGCAATTTTTTTAATAAGCTTATAGAACAAAAACATGTGATTTATCGCAGCTGTTTGAATATCACTACACGAACGGCCTAATTTTCATAAAAAAGGAATGAAGTTACACTACAAAGTCAACAAATAGCTCATTCGCTAAAGTACTGGCTATTTTCAAAGATAGTGCATGAAAGATCAGAAAATTATAACTCCCTACAATTTCTTTGTAAAAATTGGATTGTTTTATAACATTATTTTGTAAAAGCCTAAAAGGTAGTCAAACTTCTATAAAATACATTGAATTGTTGCAAGTATGTAAAAAAAGTGTATATAATAATTGTTTTACAACATAATTTGATTCCCCGTTTCGAATGGATGTACGCTAGTTACTTTAGGATCATGAATGAGGCAATTCAACTAATTAATTGAGAAAACGAAGGCAAATAAGCAATATAGAGTTTGATTATCTATTATTCAATAAATTGGATAAGGAAAAGCAAAAGAAAAACCTAATCACGTAACCTAATTCTATAAACCACATGATCATCACAATTACTGGTTAACATCTTTGAATTACCTGCAGGGAAGCAACAGGAATGGATTGAGTTTGGGGATTAGAGAGAGAAGAAAATGATTTCTGGAGAGAAGGGAAAGCTCCAGTTGACGCAGCTAGCGATTGTACTTCGCGCAGCTCCGGTGATACTCCCTGCTCCGTCGATGATGATTGCCCCATTTTCCTTGATTGCCAAACGACTCACTCTCTCTCTCTCTCTCTCTCTCTCTCTCTATCTCTCTTCGCGCAGCACGGGCCTATTTTTTGCATAAAGCGCGTGTATTACACCACGCGCGTCTCGAGCCGCATCGTACTGTCTCTATTGAGGGGGGAGGGGGGACATCTCGACCCGTTTCGAGGCCCCCTAATTAGGGATGGCAATGGCTCGGGTACCCACCCATTAAGCATTTCTCAAACTCAAATCCATGAAAATTTTCAACACCCAAACCCGATTAAAAAATAATAATAAAACTCATACCCGACCCGAACCCGTTGGGTAATACCCGTTTATTATCCGCTAAAAACCCGAATACTAAAAAATAAACATCAAATAACAAAATACTATAATATGATTAAAACATAAACATCAGCAGAAAGTTTCACTAAAATTAATCTCAAAGTAAAGTACTACGAACTTACAAAATCTTAAAACATAACTAGAAGTATGAATTATTGATGTTACGTTGTCATTGTGTCGTCATATTTTGAAAGTAGATTTACAAAAGTAGAGGAGAAATATTAAAAAACTTGACTATTAAGGAATGTGTGTGTGTTAAGAAAATCAGATAAAACCTTAAGTGCACGTTTGGTAGCTAGTATTAACTCGTACTATATTATTTATATAGGTTTATGCAATGTTTGGTAGACAATATTATTAATACTAAAAGCCCTTGTTTATGGCAAAGCCCGGTGTTATAATACAAACAATGACATATTAATAATTCGACCACTCGGGTGGTATTATTTATATGGCTTTAACAGTACCTCGTACTAAACATTAAAAAGACAAAATTACCCTCTTATCTTCTTCATCCCTCCTCTCTTAAACTCTCATTTCTTACAGTCACTCCACCGCCGCCTCGGCTCCACCTCCACCGGCGTCGACGAGTACGGCGGCTGGGCCAACCTCCTAACTCTGCTCCCTTCCAATTTTGTTCGGAGTGGGCCGGAGCTCGACGGCAGGGCCAGCAGCGCCGCCCTCTGCTCCACCTCCGCCACCCGCCCCTCCACTTCTTCTTTTTCTTCTTTTTCCCTCTGCTCCCTCATCATCGTCTCCACCCTCCTTTTTCTTCTTTTTTCCAAATTAATCCCATTTCATTCCCGTCAAAAAAAAAAACCCATTTCATTACATTTTTTTTCACCAAACACATTTCCATTCCATGAATTGATCCAAACTAAAACAAAATTATCTCTGTAGTTGATTAATGGAATTAGCCCTTCCAAACAAGAGCAGCAACAGCAGAATCGCGCCGCCATGGAAGCCTTCGTCGCCAAGCTCTTCGTCGCCATCTCCACCGCCAAGGCCGCCTACGCCAAATGGCCCAGTTCCCCTACAACAGCGACGCCATCCAGTGCGCCGATCAAGCCGTCGTCGACGAACTCAAAGCGCTCTCGGAACTCAAATACAACTAATTGAAGAAATAGATCGACTCTTCGCCAGCCTCCTGTGAAGGAAGAGAGAATGGGGGAGAGAGAGGGGGAGGCGGCTGGTGGAGTGAGTGGAGAGGAAAGATTGAGAGAAGGAAGAGAGAGAAGGAAGGAGAGAGAGATGGGGAGGAGGAGAGGAAGAGAGGCGGCGGTTGGAGGAGAGAGAGATGGTATAATGGGTAGGGGTACAATAATAATTCCATAACTTAGTATTGATATTAACATCTTCTACCAAACACCAAATTTTGATAAAAAGAATTATTATTTTTTCTACCAAACACACAAATATCATAATCTATCCTACCATCTCCATATTATTTATCTATGTATTATTTATCTCAATATTATTAGTATTTCTACCAAACGGGGCCTAAATCTACTAATATTTATACTAATATTTATAATTATATAATAAATTATACATATAATAATATCTTTTATCTTATATATATAAATAGGTTTAGATAACGGATACTCGGAGGTAATTATCCAAACCCGACCCAAACCCGTGACGAGTTTGCATGTTTCGACCCAAACCCATCCCAAAACTATTTAATATTTTCCAAATTTGTCCCATCAGGATTTGGGAAGTACAGGTACCCACGAAAACCCGACCCGTTGTCATCCCTACCCCCAATGCAGATAGCCTAATATAAATAAATAAAAAGAGAAAGAGATGAAGAGGGGACAAAAGAACTTTTTGTTTTACTAGAATAGAATAAATTAGTTGATATGGGGTAGATCCGAATGGACCTAATTGTGTTGAATGCAACACATACCCGAATACAAATGGTAAGGAAAAGCCCGACTCTAGCAAGGAGCATGGTCAGGCCCAACTCCAAATTAGAATACGATTAGGTCCTGCTTTAGAGCTGAGCATGGACAGGGATGACCTGTAGCAATTAGGTCTATTCACAAACTAAAGTATGGAAGATTGGAAGGACCCCAATGTCTACACTTTTTCAGAATTATAACATAATGTATGAAATATTACAATCTTACCCGAATATATGCAATTTACTTTTTCAGATTTACCCTCAATTCAAGTTACCGCAACTGAATGTTGACTTAGCACGCCCACAATCCATGTGGAATACGACATGGATAATGAGGTTGATTGCCCAAAAGATTTCCAGTGTGCTAAGTTAGTACTCAATCGCCAAAAGTTGAAACGTATGATAGATTTGATTAGAAATTGTATACACTATAGGGGACGTTTACTAAGCGGGATAAGCCGTATAGATAAAAATAATATAGGCTAATCAAAGATTTACTTTTAAGGATTAAATTTAAGGATATCTCATCACACATGATCATTGTTCATATTTGGAAATACACATGTTGGATTCAAGGAATCTTGGGATAAGAATAGTCAATCATATCCTATTTAGTAAACGCCCCCTATGGAGAGATCGTAATTTTCACATATTCTGGTATAGTTGCAAAAAAAAGTATAAATGTTGGGATATAAGATGATACTGATACCCAATCTAAAATGACAAAAATATTGATCAATTCACATTAATCAATCTAAACATGGATGGTTAGAGAGGCCAAGTAATCATTTGAACAATAAGTCCGCATTCATGCACACCAACAGAGCCAAACACTGCTACAAGTAAAAGATACCACTGAAAGTAATTGGTATTCTTCATTTGGTTACAAATTTGATGTTTTAGCAGATTGCCAGTCAACAAAAAAAGTCTGAACAATGCATTATTGAACACTCAGAAAAATGAAGGAAAGTGATAAGCTGGACACTGCTCCTTTCTTTCACACCACCTTTCATCTGCACATTCACTATATACAGTACATCAACATATTATTCTAATTTTGTATGCAAAAAGTAACTGCATCAATTCAAGTGACAAAAAACTGCAAGAACAAAAAGAAAAAGATACAGACGACAACCAAAAGACTTGCAGCATGGGACTTGGATTACTTCTTAAAGGATGTTGGGGGATGCAGGGAAGAAACATGACATTCCTAGTTACCATAAACCACACTCGTTGTACTAGTAAGAAAATGTCAGATGCAATATCTATGCTTCTTAAATTGAATGTTTTTATTATTTTTTTGCAAAACAAAATATTTTACCTACACAATCAAGAAAAAAGTACCCAGACTTCGCTTTAAGTCATGCAGAACCTTTGTAAAATAGGAAAAGGTCAGTTATCAGGAATATTTCATTAAACTTGAAGCATTCCCAGGAATTAACATTTTGGTATTGAAGAATAGAAATCAAGTTTTATCTCAACATAAAAAGAAAAGAATAGAATTTAAATTTATCTTCCCAAATCCAAAAATGTAAAACAGAGTGCTGCAGAAACTAGACCATGCAAAGTGCAAACGGTGAAGGTAAGGAACAACATTTGATTTCAAGTCTGTGTCCAAAAACTAAACATTTGGTTCTGCCAGTCTCCTGTAGTTGCTAGTTTCTACAACTACAACCTCTTTTCTTTTTTCTTTTCTCGAAAGGAAAGCAATCATACTGGCGATAAAATAACTTAACAGCAAACATATTAAGGAGAAAATAGATAATATCTCTGAAGCACTAATCTTCCTTCTTCAGGATATCTCATGCACCACTCCAAGACAATGAAAGGTAAAACCTAATGCGTCATGAAAACTCGTACATTAGCCTACCTGCACTCAGCCTTAACTCTAAACTCAAGTTCAGATCATTTGGCAACATGAAATTACTCCTATTTTAGAAACAACACCCTCATATTGCATAACAAGTGCAACGTCTCCATTTCTACGTGGACGGACGAATGTTCATGGTTATATAGGCAATCAAAGCATCATCTCATAAATAAATAAATAAATCAGACAACCTACCAAATAAAAAACGTATACTAACACAGCGTGTGCGAGGCAACATGGGGCAGAACCAAGGTAATCTATCTCCGCAAAAATTTATAATATTTTCATCTCATACTGGAGTCAAATAAGCTACAGTATAAAACAGATACGGGAAAAGAAAGGGGTCAATTCGAGTTTCGGGATTAGAGAACCCTAAATTGCACATAACAAAATAACGAATGAAGACCTAATTCGACAGGCCAATAATATAGAAAACAGAAAATACCACACATCAAATTATGGATATACGCATATAATCCAGAATCCGCAAAGTGAGAAATCGCAAACTTCATAAAAAACCAATTAAAGAGGAGAACTTGAGACTGACCGGCAACGGTGGGTAATTTCAGTGAGAAGCGGAAGAGGAGGTGGAGTGAGCATGCGATTTGGGGGCGTAGATCTTGTTGTAAGCGGTTTCCCCGACGAGGTAGATGCCGAAGGCGACGAGCGCGATGCCGAGGCCGGGAGTGGCATGGCGCCACTGATTGCTGAGCATCGGGTGCTTCCGCCACGCGTCGCGCCGCCTGAAAAACTCTCCGGTGTTACCCAGTGGCTTCGCCATTGACGCTGTGCTCTCTTTTGCTTCTTCTCTCTCTGTGTCAAATCTCAAATGATGACGAAATGAGAGTTGAGAAATGAGAAATGGAGACTGTACACAATTCGGGTCGTTGTTGTAGATCTCTCGTGGAAGTGGGGCATTGTTTGGGCCTCAATAGTAATATTTCTTTTTAATTGTATTTTTAATTTGAATAATGAATTATTATAAACAATCAATTAGAAAGTTTCTTTGGTTCTTTATCCGGGATTAATCCGCCATTTGTAGTTTTAAATTTTATCTCGCAATATTGGGCAAGCATTTGCCTAAATCTATATTTATATAAAAAAGAGTTTTGTTTCACAATTTTGATTTATCCCCTATAATATATTAAATTTTAAGAATAATAGTGTAATATAATATTCTGCGTATATACATTTCTTTAAGGGATGAAATTGGGTGTACTAATGCATAGAGTGAGACGGGTACGACCCGACTCGGCCAAGATCGTGCACAACCCATTAGTTGGGCGCGTGGGATACACGCGCTCCTCAAGGCGCGTCCACGCGCATACCTGCTTTTCTTTTTTTATGTACGGTTTCACACTTCAAATATTTTCTTTCGCTTAAAAAACCTAACAGTGCTCTAGCGCCAGTGCCTCCTTCTACCACTCATTTGGTCAGGTTTCGAAACCCATGAGCACACTCTATTTTTTTTTTCTTTTCTCAATTTTTCTTCATTTTCTTTTTCCTTTTTTTTTTCCTTTTTGTTTTCTTCTTCTTTCTCTTCCTTCTATCATCATTTTTTCTTCATTTTTTGTTTTTTTTTCTTCATTCTATAATCTTTTTTTCTTCTTATTTTTTCTTTATTTTTGTTTTCTTTTTCGAACAACTCTTTTCCTTTTTACTGATTTTTTTCTATTTGTTTTTTTATGTAGAAGGTTTGTTTTTTAATTATTTTTTATAAATTATTTATTCTACTAACATTAGTTAATCCTCAATTAGTTTTATTTTCAATTACTTCACCAAATAAATAAAAGTACGAGTTATCATGAATAAAAGTAAATATTTGTCGTTAATAAAAGTAAAGATTGTCAAATATTACTTTTCTTCATATCAATAATTACTTTTCATCACGAAACTAATTACTCAACCAAATAACTAAAAGTATAATTTGTCGGTAAACATTATCGTTAAGTAAAGTACTCCCTCCGTTCACGCAATGATGCCCTGTTTCATCCCTTATTTGTGTTCACCAAATGATGCTCTGTTTCGTTATTTTTACTAACATACACTCGTTACTTTATTAAAATTACTACCCCTTTTGATGACCCCACCTCACATCAACTTTATTTCTACCTTTTTGTCATCCCAATAACTTTATTCTTACTTTTTGGTTAATACCACCTCGTTTAGTCATTACCACTGTTTTTTTGTCATTATCTCACTATCCCTACTTTCTAACTTGTACCTACTCAAAACAGCTTTATCAGCTTTCTTAATCTCCGTGCCGAACACCAAATGGGGCATCATTTAGTGAACGGAGGGAGTAATATTTTGAAATATTACTTTTCATCATGACAATAGTTACTTAACTAAAAAAATTAAAAGTACAAGTTATCCTAAATAAAAGTAAACATTTGTCGTTAAGAAAAATAATAATTGTCAAACATTATCTTTCTTCATATCAATAATTACTTTTCATCTCGAAAATAATTACTTAACCAAATAATTAAAAGTACAAGTTCTCATGAATAAAAGTAAACATGTCGTTAAGAAAAGTAATATTTTTTAAACATTATACTTTTCTTCATATCAGTGATTACTTTTTATTACGACAAATTATTATTTGGCCAAATAACTAAAAGTACACATTCTCGTGAATGAAAGTAAACATTGTTACGAAAGAAAGTAATATTTTTGAAACATTACCTTTTTTTTATATCAAAGATTATTTTTTCTTGCGACAATAATTAATTGACCAAATAATTATTTTTTACGACAAAATTACTTGAATTATTTATATATTTTTACTATGTTTCCGATTACATAAATTAACGAAATAACTAAAAGTACATGTTCTCATGAACAAAAATAATTAATTTACGAGAAAATACTACATATATTTTTATCGTGAAAAAAATTGAAAAAAGGAAAACTGAAATTAAAAAATAAAAAGGTTAAATTAAAATTAAAAAAAGAAAAAAACTTGAAAATAAGTAAAATGGAAAACTAAAATAAAAAAAATAAAAAGGAACCTTAAAAAAAGAAAAGACCTGAAAAACAAGTAAAATGGAAAACTAAAAAAGAATTGAAAAAGAAAAAAGAAAGTGTAAAGAAAATTGAAAAAGGAAAAGAAAAACTGAGAATGTAAAAAGGTAAAATGAAAATAGGTAAAAGAAAAAACAATTAAATGAAAAAAAATGTTAAATGTTAAACATATGAAAAAGGGAAAAAAACTGAAAAATGAAAGAAAAAAAAAGAAGGAAAACTAAAAATAAATAAATATGAAAAAACTTTGAAAAAATGGAAAAATAATAAATTAAAAAGAAACTAAAAATGTTAAAAAAATCTGAAAAAATAACGAAAAAGAAATAAGGAAAAAGAAAAAAAAATGAAACAGGGAAAAAGAAAAGAAAAAAAACGAAAATGGAAAAGAAGTAATTGAACTATTGAAGTAGTGTAAGTACCTTTGATTCGAACCCAGGTCTATTACACAAGGAGGAGAGGCGCTACCCGCTGTACTAAATTGTTAATTTGTTAATTTCTTACAGCAATTATTTATAATAATAATGCCGATTTTTTTTTTAAATATGGGATGCACGGGTCAACGAGTCAAAACCCGACCCGTCTCACTCTATGCACTATTGCTTGGAAGTTTTTGTGTTTCTTTAAAAATTAATTTGTTTGATTATATGTTTGTAGGAGTAGAAATTATAAACTAATTTGGACAGTTGGTTTTTCTTAATCTACGATCCATGTTAATTGACGCATTAGATTATCGTTGTTTGTGTATTAAAAGTCCGCTAAATAATTTGTGCATTAAGTTACTATAATTTGTGCACTAACTCACTGTATTTTGTGCATTACATATAAGTAATATTTATACTGATTTTACGGATATATATAAAAATGAGTTCAATCCACACCCTATATTTATATATACTAAAACTAGAAATATGGTGGCATGTTGCCCGTACGAAGTAATATGCATCTTACCCGTAGATATTAAAAAAAGGAAGGAAAAGGTATTGCACAAGCTTTCCATGCATAAGATATGGAGTTGAAAAAAAAAAAAAAAAAAAAGGAAGACTTGCAGTCTTTCTCTGAAAGCATTCCTCTGAATAAGAAAAGAAAAAAAAAAAAAAAAAACCTGCACCAACATTTCCCATATATTTATCCGATTTCGTAATTGTATACATAAAGCAATTACTTAAACTGGCACATGTCTAATTTCCCATATTATTGAGGTTTTATTTATTCATAAGAATATCGCATATTATATGCATCAATTTGTATTAATTCCAACAAAATATGAAATAAATTTTGCAAATTATACATGAAGGCTATGATTTACCTCAGCGCTATGGACATAGAGGAGCGTATGCAGCATTGGAGAGCGACACAACCATGAGTATTTGCCAATCTGGTGGCTGTGAAGAGATACACGCTCTCGCGCATCGACAAAGCCCGAGAGCTCATCAAGGCACAAAAGGAGGAGGTGAGTTCTCAAGAGGATATACTTATTCTGGCCAACGATTTACTGGAGAAGCTTGGTGGCGTATGCTCCCTTGTCATCCAGTTTGTGCTCCTCCCCGCGTGTTACGGGTCGGCACCTTCCAGCCCGTTGTCGCGCCCCAATTCAGATCAGAGGCTTCCTTTCCAGCCCCTCTACGCCCCGGAGGGCGGATCCTATAAGCCCCGCTCGAGCGAGCATCCCAAACACCAAGTGCCGCAAGCCCAGAAGCATCTCGAAGGCGACTATCAAGATGTCCGTCATGCGTTGGTGCTAAAGTTCTAGGTGTTAGGACCTTTTGTAAAACTTGTTGTTCCACAACCATTTCAATGGTTAGTGCTATCACTAGATTATTTTGCTATTTAACATATATAGGGGGAATAAAGTTGCGAACAAATATTTAGCTAGTGTTGTCTTGTGGCCCTCCTCTCCAATCCCCCCTCTCCAATCCAACACACATTATAATTGTTGCCTTGCTGCCAAGTTGTTCTACGCTTGTTTATTAATGAAGCTTTACATTGCGTACGTGTTTGCTTATCTTGCGGGACCACTAAAGCACCTTCGGGTGTGATTGCGTCATCTCCGCTCAAAACTTCGAGTGAGAGAGACAATGCGAGGCGGAGGTAGTTGTTGGCGACAACTACTAGCCGCACGGAGCGCTAACTACGTTACCACAAACGCGCCCCGTGACAGGTGGTATCAGAGCCTCGGCTGGTGATCCACAGACCGAGGAAAAAGCGATGGCATCATTGGGTTCGAGGGCAGATGTGAATGTCGACCTGCGACATAGTTTGACTACCAAACCGAGATTCGAGGCATTGAAGAGTGCCTTCGATTTGTTGAAATTTAACCATGAATCCTTGGAGGAAAAGGTTGAAAATGTGAAAGCGTGGCTGCAAAACCACAATGAGAGAGTGGAGGTGTTGGCGGGCGAGAACGCCGAACTCCGTACCACAATTGAAGAGAGCCGCTAAGCATGGCGGGAAGTGTCGGGAGCCGGCGAGACGGCAATGGCGAGCGTAGGCGAACTATGTCGCACGATCGAGGCACTACAAATGAAGTTGTGGTGCTCCGGCAAGCTAACAACAATCTTCGGGATATTGAGGATCTACAGAATGCTATGGCCACGATAAACCGGACGTTGGCCAACAATGTAGGGCCAAGGACCGGTGGAGGCGGATCGAAGAAGAGAGTTCCCGTCCCGCGCTCATTTGAGGGCATTCGGGACGCCAAGGAAATTGAGAACTTCCTCTTTGACATGGAACAATATTTCCAAGCAGCCGACATCCGAGACGAGAAGAATAAAGTGCTGACAGCCTCCATGTACCTACAAGGCAATGCCAAATTATGGTCGAGAGGGGTATTTGAAGACGTTCAGGTCGAGAGACGCACGATGAACACGTGGGAAGAAATGCGTGAAGCCATCATGGACTATTTCTTCCCCAATAATGTTGCCATCAACGCCCACGCTGCACTAAGGGAATTGAAGCATACGGGATCGGTCAGTGATTATGTTAAAGCTTACGCCGATATTCTCTTGAACCTTCGCGACATGGATGAGACCTCAAAATTGAACCAATTCCTTGTGGGATTGAAACGTAGGCAAAATCTGAGTTGTTGCGCCAACAAGTCACCACCATATCTGCAGCATTAGCCGCCTCCGAGCGTTTAAACGACTACCAAGCGGAACCACGGCAAAAGCCTAGCGCTCCAAGCGGGAGCCAACAACATGGCACAAGAACTAAGTCGTTTAAACTGAATTTCACTAAAAGCGGGGGAGACAAGCCATATTACTCCCAAGGGAGCACTCAGTATAGCTCCAACCGAGATAGACCGCAATTAGACAACCCAAGTGGGGCACCACCGAAGAGCAGCAGGTGCTTCATATGTGCGGGACCGCACTGTATGGCGGATTGCCCAAAGAGACAACTATTGAATGCTATGAAACAGTGCTTCGGGATGATGACTCCTCCCAACAAAATAGGGAAGGAACCTGCGGCTCAATCAGAGCCTGAAGAAGAGGGTGAGGAACAAGAACCTAATACTGAGGAAGAAGAGAACCTCAGATCGTTCTCCAGCGCTATCAAACCAACCTGAAGAAGGATAACCGGCGAAATTGACTCGAGACAAAGGATTAATGTTCGTCGATGTGAAAATCAACGGAAAACATGTGAGGGCCATGGTGGATACGGGAGCTATGCATAACTACCTTGCTAGCTCCGAAGTAGGAAACCTTGGCCTTGTGCTCGAGAAAGAAGTAGGGTGAGTGAAAGCTATCAACTCGGCCGCTCAACCTATTGCTGGAGTGGCCAAGGTTGTGAAAATCAAGGTAGAGCCGCATGAAGAACGGACGAACCTTTCCGTTGTCGTGATGGACGACTTCAAACTTATCCTGGGCCTAGATTTCTTGCGGGATACAAAAACGGTAGTGATGCCGCACGCCATTGTCCTCATGATGATGGGGAACAAGCCGTGTGTGGCACCAACCATGTTGCCCAAGATAAGTTCCAAACCACTATCGGCAATACAGTTCCTCAAAGGGTGTAGGAAGAACGAACCCTCATTCCTATGTACCCTCTGCGTCGAAGAAATCGAAGAAAAATCGGTGTCGATCCCTACAAGCGTGAAGAAACTCCTTATGGAATTCGAGGATGTTATGCCCGATGAGTTACCTAAGAAACTTCCATCAAAACGGGTAATTGACCATGAAATTGAGCTTCTGCCAGGTACGAAACCCCCTGCTCGAGCACCCTATCGAATGTCGTATCCTGAACTTGAAGAGTTAAGGAAGCAATTGAAAGAATTACTTGTAAGCCGACTCATTCAACCTGCCAAATCGTTGTTTGGAGCCCCAGTTCTGTTTCAGAAGAAAGCTGACGGCTCCTTGCTAATGTGTTGCGATTACCATGCGCTCAATAAGCTAACAGTCAAGAATCAGTACCCTATTCCCTGGGTGTCCGAGTGTTTTGACTGCCTCAGCCGAGCAAAGTGTTTTTCGAAGATTGATATGAGATCGGGCTATTGGCAAGTTCGAATTAAGAAGGGCGACAAGGCGAAGACAAAAATTGTGATAAGGCGCGTACGAGTTCCTTGTGATGCCGTTTGGCCTAACGAATGCGCCAACCACGTTTAGCACCATGATGAATCAAGTTCTCCATGGGTTTCTGGATGAGTTTATGGTGGTATACGTAGATGACATCGTGGTCTATAGAGAGTCTCTGAAAGATCATCTGGTACATCTTCGGAAGGTCCTTGTGCGATTGCGGGAGCACGAACTCTACGCCAAACCCTCGAAGTGCTTGTTTACCCAAGATAAGATTGAGTTCCTGGGCTACATTATTGAATGAGGCAGGATCAGAATGGGCGCAAAGAAGATTATGGCCATCTAAGAGTGAAAGGCCCGGAAGGACGTGCATGAAGTGCGCTCATTCAACGGGTTGGCTAATTATTATTGAAGGTTTGTTAAGGGCTACTCTGAGATTGCCCGACCCCTAACGGACCTCACGAAGAAAACAAGAACATGGGATTGGTCTAAATCCCACCTCGAAGCTTTTGAAAGATTGAAGAAAGCAATCACAACCGATCTTGTGCTTGCCCTTCCAAACATGCAAAAACAATTTGAAGTACAGACGGAAGCCTCAGATTATGCTATCAGAGGGGTATTGATACAAGACGGTCATCTTGTGGCCTTTGAGAGTCAAAAGCTCAAGGATGTGGAGAGACGATTCCCTGTTCATGAGAAAGAACTACTCGCAGTAGTCCACTGCTTAAAACAATGGCGGCACTACCTGCTGGGTCTCCCTTTCACTGTAAAGACTGATAACACAGTGGTGAGTTACTTCTTAACTAAGCCGAAGTTGACCGCAAAATAGGCACGTTGGCAGGAGCAGCTTGCCGAATTCAACTTCGCACTCAAGTATCGGGCGGGAGCTAACAACCAGGTTGCCGATGCCCTCAGTCGCAGAGCCGACTTGGAGGACCCACAAATAGTAGCCGCGTTTGCAGCAAGTAAGGTTACCACTTCTCTGAAGGACCAGATACGGGAGCTCCTTCCTAAAGACCCAGCGGCTCAGTGTCTGGTTGACCTCGTGGAGCAAGGCAAGGCTCAACAATTCTGGCTCGAGAACGACTTACTCAGGACAAAGGAAAACTGCCTTTACATTCCAAAAGGCGGGGAATTGCACAGGACCATCTTGGCCGAATGCCACGACACCTTATGGGCCGAACACCCCGGCGAAGACCGCACTATGGCCTTAATTCAAAGGGCACACTTTTGGCCGCAAATGCACGACGACGTCGAAGCACACGTCCGCACTTGCCTAGTTTTCCAGCAAGATAAGACGGCCCGATAAAAGAAGGCCGGATTACTTCAACCGCTCCCCATCCCTGAGTGACTATGGGAGAGTGTGTCGATGGACTTCATCAACGGCCTACCTAAAGTTGGGGAGTTGGATGCCATCATCGTGGTGGTAAGCCGATTCTCAAAATATGCGACCTTCATCCCAGCCTCCAGAGTTATCACTGCAGAAGGGACTGCTCTCCTCTTCTTCAAAAACATTGTTAAATTATGGTGACTGATAAAGGATATTGTCAGTGATCGGGACTCCCGATTCACGTCTAACTTTTGGGCCAAACTCTTCAAACTCCTCGGCTCCAAACTGAACATGAGCTCGAGTTTCCACCCTCAGTCCGATGGCCAAACAGAACACTTCAACTCTATGCTGGAAGAGTATCTTCGGCACTTTTTGAGCGCAAATCAGAAGGACTGGGTGAAACTCTTGAATGCTGCCCAACTGTGCTTCAATGCTCAAAAGAGCTCCGCCATCAACCGGAGCCCCTTTGAGATTTTTACAGGGCAACAACCGCTACTCCCACACACTATGGATGCACCACAGAGAGGAATAGTCTCTTCGGGGAGGAACTTCACGCAAGAGTGGGAGCAAAACATTGACTTAGCCCAGAGCTGCCTCGAGAAAGCCCAACGACGAATGAAAAAATATGCCGATCAAAAACGTCAGCTCCTCGAGTTTCAAGTTGGTGAATAAGTAATGGTTAAGGTGCCAGATCCACGACTCTCTAAGTCATCTCGAGGGCGCGATCATCGCTTGATGCAAAAATATATTAGTCCCCTAACTATCTTACGCAGGATGGGCAACGTCGCCTACAAAGTGGAACTCTTTCCATGGTGGAAGCTCCACAACGTCATCCACGTCAGCCAACTTAAACCCTACCGAGCCGACATGCAAGATGCCAGCCGCAATGAGCCCAACCGCCCCCAGCTCCGTCTGGCAAACGACACAAGAAAGCAAGTAGTTGAAGCAATCTGCGACCACAGAGATCCTGGACCAAAACGGAACCGCCACCGCGAATACTTAGTGAAGTGGCAGGGACGTCCTGCTGCAGAGAGCACGTGGGAGATAGCGACAAAGCTACGAGCATTCCAATCACTCCTTGACACCTATTTGAGTTTAATGGCACCAAGGACGGCGCCAACTTAGGTGGGGGAGAGCTGTTACGGGTCGGCACCTTCCAGCCCCTTGCCGCTCCCCAATTCAGATCAGAGGCTTCCTTTCCAGGCCCTCCGCGCCTCGGAGGGCAGATCCTATAAGCCCCGCTCGAGCGGGCATCCCAAACACCAAGTGCTGCAAAGCCCGAAGCATCTCGAAGGCGACTATCAAGCTACCCATCATGCGTTGGTGCTAAAGTTCTAGGTGTTAGGACCTTTTATAAAACTTGTTGTTCCACAACCATTTCAATGGTTAGTGCTATCACTATATTATTTTGTTATTTAACATATATAGGGGGAATAGAATTGCGAACAAATTGTTAGAAACGGGCTACTCGCTCGTGAAAATTACAAAGAAAAATTGAACAACAAAAAGCTGGATAAAAGTAACAATATTAGAAATACAAAACACGAAATAAAATTACAAAAAATGATAACAAACTTAAGGATAGAAGTCGCCCGAAGGAATCCTTCTGCCCGCAATACGAAAAACACCCCGGTAGCGTCACGGATTGGCGGTTCGTCCCCAAAGGTAAACGACTTCACGTCTCGTAGATAGTAGCACCACAAATCTACGAGCCCCGGCGAACTGGACTTGGACGAGAAACTGAGCTATACTATGATTTATGATATATAAGTTAAAAGTAGCGGAAAGAATAAGCATGCATCATCTCCATGTTTTTTTTATGCCATGATTCTACACTCTATTTAAAAGCCAAAACCACTACATGGGGAATTAAGCACATTCAAGTGCATTTCATTTGGTCAATTCTTGTAACCAAATAACTGTTATAGAATTATAGAAATTGAATTGGAATCAATTTGCTTTAATTCTAACTAATGACGTCGGTTTTTGGCAATGAAAAGTCTTGACCACTTTTCATTCAATTAAACAAAATAATTTGTTTAATTCATTGTATGTGTTGGAATAAAATGGGCCGACAACTACAGTCAATTAAACATAAAAATGTTTAACTAATGTGTTTATCAAATCACCAAGACATAATTCAAATACATCATTTCTCACTCACCAAATAATGGTTTTGAGAATATGGATATATTCCGATTATTTACTCGACGAGTAAAATAATCCTCTATTATTTAATTCTCAATAATTAAATAATTAACCGCCACAAATAATGATTTTCAAACCATTATTTTCAACAATCTCTCACATGAGTGAGAAAGCCATATGCAAATGTATGCAGACACTTAGCTCAGTTCTCAAGAGACACTATTGCATTTGGTTAGGTGGCTTGTGGTCTTGAACCTTTCCATAGTCAACATCATCGAGTATACCGGCGGCCTAGTGGACGTGATGCCTTGAACTAGTCCTCCTTGGTGTATACTGGTCAACACATTGACACAATATTGTCTCAATCCTCATCCGTTCTCACGTCTGTGTCCATTAAGGCCTTGGAACACCCTTTGGATTCATAAGTGCGTCATTTGAAGCGGCCACACTTCACACTTACATAGGTGATTCTTATTCCCAAGTATCCTGCTATACTTGACCTCCTTGAGGTATACTCGACCTCGTTAAGGTATCCAAGAATCATTAAAAGTCATAAAACTTAACCTCACCACGTGCAGGTTAAACACTCAACGCTTTCCAGGGAATAGATGAAGATAGAATCTTCTGAGTGTTTTACACGAACTTTTATAGCTTAGTTGTCCCATTGAACTAAGTTCTTGGGATCCTCCAGTCATCATGGTTGGGTTACCACTATAATCATCCTTAAGTCGTAGATTTTTAAAATCCCATTTCCCTAGCAACTTTGACCATTTGATCTCGATTTAACCTCTTGGTTAGTGGATCCGCTAGGTTATCTATTGACTTACACAATCAATATGACTAACCTCACTAAGAGATCAAATGTTTCGTGATATGATGTCAACGACAAACATGTTAACCCCCACAATTAGAGGTATTCAAGTAACATTAATTATCAAACCCCCACATTCCTAAATTGTTTGGATAAATACTTCTCCCGAAACAATCCTTAGGAACATATTTCCACTCTATACACTTCACACGAAGTATGATTATGCATGTGGAGTTTACAACTTTGTAAAAATACTTCTTTACAAAGCACATGTGTCATATGACATCCATATCGACAACAAATTATTAAATTTGTTTACATGGTTTAATTCAAAACCTTAATGATCATCTCATGATTCCCATGAGGTTTTACAACAGATTGATCAACATTGGTAGCAATGTTATCAACAACAAGTGCAAAGATTGTTCAACAAGAGCATTTTTGGAAAATACCCCCACAACCAAGTCATCCTCATCTTAAGAGGATATCTAAAACATGTTTTACACATGTAAATACAACTTGGTCATCTATCTTGCACACCAACACCGACAAGTTATTTTTGATCTCTTGTGAAATCACAACTCAACAAGATAGTCTTGGCTTCAATCTGACCTACGGTCTAGAATTAGCCCTTTTTGTGTCTTTTCTAAAAAATGAGCTTGACAACAAAACTTTCAAGATTCATCACATTTAGCCTACGCAAATGTGACTCTTGACCCCTTCCAACAAGGAAGTACCTTCTCAATCACCATTCAACATAGTGAGATATACACGAATAAACTCTTTAGTATGAAATATACACGAGTATAAACTCGTGTACTAATTCCATCACCAAAAGAGTTTTCATCGATCAACAACTTCGGCTACAAGAGCTAGAAGTTCATTCAGTTGCACAACTCGTCTGTTTGGCCAAACGGAAGAATATCAGGGGCAACGGTAGAGGCAGTGACGTGGCCAACTGTTTGCCCAAACAGTTGTGAGACATCGAAGCTATCGGTGCTTAACTCGTCGGTCAGAATGGTGTACGTCATCTCCAAGCAAAGGATTAAGAATTTCAATATTCTTAAGGTCACAATTATAGTCTAGAACTCGATCTTCTTCACAGCACGAACAAGTAACCTGCTCATTTCTCGTCTTGCGATTGTTAGAGCTGGGTTACTCGCTCGTGCAAATTACAAAGAAAAATCAAACAACAAAAAGCTGGATAAAAGTAACAATATTAGAAATACAAACCACGAAATAAAATTACAAGAAACAATAACAAACTTAAGGATAGAAGTTACCCGAAGGAATCCTTCTGCCCGCAAGACGAAAAACGCTCCTGTAGTGCTCACAGATTGGCGATTCGTCCCCAAAAGTAAACGACTTCACGTTTCGTAGATAATAACACCACAAATCTACGAGCCCCGACGAACTGGACTTGGACGAGAAACTGAGTTATACTATGATTTATGATATATATGTTAAAAGTATCCAAAAGAATAAGCATGCATAATCTCTATATTTTTTTTTATGCCATGATTCAACACTCTATTTAAAAGCCAAAACCACTACATGGGGAATTAAGCACATTCAAGTGCATTTCATTTGGTCAATTCTTGTAACCAAATAACTGTCATAGAATTATAGAAATTGAATTGAAATCAATTTGCTTTAATTCTAACTAATGACTTCGGTTTTTGGTAATGAAAAGTCTTGACCGCTTTTCATTCAATTAAACAAAATAATTTGTTTAATTCATTGTATGTGTTGGAATAAAATGGACCGACAATTATAGTCAATTAAACATAAAAATGTTTAACTAATGTGTTTATCCAAGCCCAATTTCCAAATAAGAATTAGTTCAAGAATTAATTCAAGCCCGATTAATCCATAATCCACGGATCAATCCAAGTTCATTCTTTCAATGAATTTGCCTACAACAAATTCATCTCCAACACATAATTTAAATACATCATTTCTCACTCACCAAATAATGGTTTTGAGAATATGGATATATTCCGATTATTTACTCGACGAGTAAAATAATCCTCTATTATGTAATTCTCAATAATTAAATAATTAACCGCCACAAATAATGATTTTCAAACCATTATTTCCAACACAAATATAGAGCTAGTGTTGTCTTGTGGCCCCCCTTTCCAATCCAACACACATTGTAATTGTTGTCTTGCTGCCAAGTTGTTCTACGCTTGTTTATTAATGAAGCTTTACATTGCGTACGTGTTTGCTTATCTTGCGGGACCACTAAAGCACCTTCGGGTGTGATTGCGTCGTCTCCGCTCAAACCTTCGAGTGAGACAGACAATTGCGAGGCGGAGGTAGTTGTTGGAGACAACTACTAACCGCATGGAGCGCTAACTACGTTATCACAAACGCGCCCCGTGACACCGCGTCAACAATGAGCAGTTCAAGAGGTTCATGGATGTCTATTGTCTCCCTCGATCGCATTGAGTTGGTGATAAGTGTTATGCTACAAGCATACAAGTATTAACCCTAAAAAAACAACAAGTGCTCCTTTTAATCGTCAGGCTTCATAAGCCAGTCTTGACTATCACTAAATCTACAAAAACTTTATACTTCATCTTTGTCTTTTGAGGTGCACAACTTCTTTAAAAATGAACGTATACCAAAAAAAAACAATCAAAATAATTTTTGTATTGTCACACTTTATTGAAAACCCGCTCATACATAACACTACACACATAACGGATATTTTGAAAAACCGTTATGTATGAGCACACTTTTTTTCATAGTAACACACATTTGAAAACTACGTTATGCCCAAACCATCACCTAAGTTCATAGATAACGGTATTGAGCCATACGTTATGTGTAAGCATTATCTTTTATTCATATATACTACATTTGAGTTGTGGGAGTTGGTGATGCCATTTTCTTCTGATGTTATGTCTTTCCTATATCTGATTTGTGTACGAATTGAGGCCTTTGATGCCTTTGATACTATACTATGCTGCCTTGGTAAAGAATGCGCTACACTTGATCTGTGATGCTTCACTTGATGCCTAAGAACAGAATAATGCACAAGATGAACATTTTTGCATGTTTTGATGCTTCACTTGGTCTGATTTCATGCATTCATGATCTGATTCATTTACATTTGTGAATTTCATGCATTGGTTAAGAATTTGATACTACACTTGATGCAATCTTAATATGCCACCACTAGGTGATTATTTCCGATTATGATTTCGAGTTTTTTGATGACTAAACCGTTAAGAGGTACATTATGTATGAACTTATTTTAATAATGGTCACAATAAACGTTATTCCATTCCGTTATGTATTAGGGCCCCTTTTTTTTTAATAAAATTTAATTAATGAAGAGAAAAACGACGGGTATATTTCCTACGAAAAAATTTGCCAAAATTTTCTCCCGCTTCTTCATCTCCGAAAATCCACAATTTGATAATTTCACCAAAGCTCTCTCCCCCTTGAATTCATCTACAGTTTCAGCTTAAGATCGAAATACCCAATTTGCTTTCGAGATTCAATCTTCAAAATCCCTCTCCTTTCACCAACATCAAAATTCCTAAATCCCTAATCTCTTTTAGTCTTCTCACCACAAGCGCAACCAATTTCTAGTGGTGCCGCTACCCTCGACGCCTCCCTCACTTGCCCTCTCAGTTGAGGCAACTGTCACTATTAGCCAGAATATCTACCCCGTTTACCGCGTCGCCGCTGCTCTAGTCGTGCTCGTCACTGCGAGCTGCAGCCTCAGCCTCAACCATTCTCCACTCCAACTCAGCTTCAGGTACGTGTCTAATTTAATTTAGGTCTTGCGTTCTTGGTTTTTGATTTGGGAAAGAAGGCAAAAAATATAGGGCTCGCTAAATTTGATGTATGGGTGTCGATTAAGCCTCCTATGTTACGATATTAATTATGCTGTTCCTTATGTTAGTTTATAGAAAATTTATTGAGATGGATTGTTGTGGATGGTTGTAGGCCGCCACTTTAAGATTTGGTGAAGTAGATATCGATGTTATTGAACAAAAATGAAAAACAAAATAATAATTGCTATTGATGAAGATACCAAAGAGGAGTATATGATTAATTTCTGAAAATGGTATATTAATCTTTTCGGCTTCTCATATACTGGGAAGTAAGATTTCTGGATGCGATTGTGCTTTTCTTCTCCTAAATTGCTCAATATGATATGTGTCGTGGTTGTTAGGAAATGTATGTTCAAAGGCCATGCTTTATTATTGAAGTTAGCCTTGATTTGGATTTCAAAGAATAAATTTGCTTTGATTTCTGAATGCAACACTTTCTCCAAGATTTGTTTTATTTGTATGTCTTTGAAAATATTATTGCAATCCACAAATTTGAATCCAAAATATTTCAACTTTTTTTCTTTGATTCATGTGAAACTGACCTTTTGAACTTGGCATTAGCAAGACTTGGGATAAAGGAGTAGTAGTACAGTAATTTTTCTATGATCTATGTTGTTGGAACCGATTATTGAAAACCGATTCGTTTTCACCCATGGATCAATTACGGTTATCTAACAAACACATACAAAATACCTAGCATGCTCCTACGTATTTAACTACAATCACAGGATGTTCGTAAGAAATACCTGCAAATTTGGTGCACAACGACTCCAGAGTGATCTTCTAAACTGTTCCCGGCTAGAGCTCGACGATGGATGGGATCGACTACGAACTCTCTCTCTTACAGTCGGGGGCAGCGGCTCTCTCTCTCACTCTCTAGGTTTTAGTTGCTTAGAATGCAAGTTAATAATGAGTCTTATGAGCCTTGTATTTATAGATGAATAATTGCTCATATTCATTAAAACTAGACAACCCTTACGGGCCGTAGGAGACAGGCGCCTAGCCCACTAGAGACACAGGCTATTGGGTCAGTTTAGGGATTTACTAGCTTAAATAAGATTGGTCTGATAATATCTGACTTAATTAATTCAGCCCAGAATATAAATCGGATATAAATATTAATTTATTCCACTAAAGAATTAATACTGACTTACCATCTTATTTATTTGGTTGAGTCGGGGCTAGTATTAGACTTAATTAATCTTCGTGTTTAAGATTATCAAAAATCCATTAATTAATTAAAATACTTTAATTAATTAATCAATTAATTATTTACTAATAAATAATTATCTCGAGTGCTACCATTTAAATTTATTATTATACTGGAACTAATTCCACCTATAGGGTTTAGTATAATAAACTTATTAAGTTCCTCGAGAGGATATCATCATCCCATTATTAATAGGACACGGATCTTTATTGCAGCTTTATCAATATCAATAAGAACTGCCATTGCCCAAAATACGAAATATTCGAACAACTATTAAGTTCTCATTTATGATAGAACAAAACAATAGTCACACACTTATTCATGCCCAATTAAGGTTAAGACTATTTAATTCACCGAGATCTTTAATTCTTAACAAGTGAAAACAAAGAATTAATCTCATTGTGATCCTATCAATACGATTAACGTACTAGCATAAATAAATAGTCAAGATAAACTATTTAATACTATTATGCTACAATCTAAACCAACAACTCGTCCAAGTTATTTCGATTGTGAATATTAGTTTATATCTCATAAGATGCCGATTATATAATCTTTTATGATCTACAACACACTATATAATCTTTAATATTGAGATAATTGGACAAATAATTAATATGCAATAATAAACATTTCAGATAGAAGAATTATAGTGAAATAAATATCAATTGTATATAAACAAAAAGTCTTGCTTTCGTATACAACCCTTCAATTCTCCCACTTATACTAAAGCAAACTTTTAGTATATAATGAGACTAATATTCATCTAGCAATCTATTACAACTTCTCCCACTTATACTCAAAGTTTAACTTAGTGTGGGAGGAAACGCAGCCCCATGCCTTCAACATGTCTGTTTAAAACAGCAGCCGGCAAACTCTTTGTAAACGGATCAGCCAGATTATCAACTCCTGCCACCTTGTGCACATCCACATCGCCATCTTGGACAAGCGTCTGAATGTAGTGATATCTTGCATCAATATGCTAAGTTGTCTGATGAAATCTAGACTCCTTGCAATTGGCAATTGCAGCCTCGTTATCACAATAAATTGTGATACCTTTCGGCAAACTAGGAATCACATCAACCTCCGCCAAGAAGTTCCTAAGACAAACAGCCTCTTTAGTAGCCTCACAGGCCGCCACATATTCAGCTTCAATAGTAGATAATGTGATGCATTTCTGCTTCACACTTCTCCACACAATGGCTCCACCTCCTAGCTTAAACACATAGTCAGACGTAGAATACCGATGATCCTTATCAACTTGATAATCATCATCTACGTAACCTACCGGAACCAGATCACCAGATTGATATACCAGCCCATACTCTCTAGTCCGTTTAAGGTACTTGAGTATGTGCTTTACAACAATTCAATGTTCCTGACCAGGATTAGCATGATATCTAGACACCATGCCCACATCATAGCAAATGTCAGGCCTTGTACTCTGCATTGCATACATGAGACTTTCCACAGCCGAAGCATAAGGAACCGTCTTCATGTCCGCTATCTCCTTAGGTGATGTAGGGCACATTGCCTTAGATAGAGGAATGCCATGTCTGAAAGGTAAGAAACCTTTCTTAGCATTCTGCATGCTGAAACACGATAACACAATATTAATGTAGGCTGTTTGAGATAACTTCAATATTCTCTTAGATTGATCACGACCAACCTTGATTCCGAGAATGTACGCTGTCTCTCCAAAATCTTTCATTTGAAACTGCTGGGATAACCATGCCTTAATTTTCGATAGTACATTCACATTATCACTAATGAGCAAAATGTCATCGACATAAAGTACTAGAAACACTAGACTTCCATTAATACATACTCAATAAACACAACTTTTAGTGGCACATTGTTCAAAGCCATAGCCTTGAACAACATCATTGAAACGTTTGTTCCAGGAACGTAAAGCCTGCTTAAGTCTATAAATGGACTTCTTTAGCTTCCACACAAGATGCTCTTCACCTTTCTTTATGAACTCTTCCAGCTGCAGCATATAGATGTCCCTATCTTTTTCAAGATACCCGTTTAGAAACGTGGTTTTGACATCCATTTGCCAGACCACAAGATTCATGTGACCAGCCATTGCCATAAGAGTTCGGATAGACTTAAGCATGGCTACTGGCGAATATGTCTCATCATAATCGATTTCCTCTCTTTGGGTTAAATGTTTCGCCACTAGGCTTACCTTAAAGGCCACAACCTTTCCATCCGGTCCTCTTTTTCTCTTGTATTCTCACTTGCATCCTATGGCTTCACAGCCCTCAGAAAGCTCGCATTTCTCGTATACATCCATGGCAGTAATGGATTCTCACTCGGAAATCAGACATGACTCCCACTCAAGAACATCACGATTTGCTAATGCTTCAGAGTAAGTCCAGGGATCTTCTCCGATCACTGCTAATTCCAATGAATCCTTGGATTCATTAAGTAGAGTGTATCAACTAGGCAACTTTCCTTGAGTTACCCTCCCACTACGACGAAGCTCTATAGCAAATTCAGTATTAACAGTTTGTGCAGGTTCCGACGATTGCTCGTCTTGCACAACTGGAGTACTAATTACCTCATCCCCTCTAACTTCTTGAAGTATGATGTCACTTCTCTTCCTATGACCAATCATATAGTCCTCTTCCTAGAATCTTGCATTAGTGCTAATAACGACTTTCTGATCCTTAGGACAATAAAAATAGTCACCTTTCGTTCCTCTAGGATAGCCTACAAACAACATCACCTTGGTTCTCGAACTCAACTTGTCAACTTCTTTGTTCAAAACATGTGCCGGACTATCCCAAATCTGGATGTGGTTAAGACTAGGCTTGCTCCCGGACCACAGCTTGGACGGGGTTTTAGGCACTGACTTTGAGGGAACCAAGTTTAGCATGTGAGCCGCTGTTTCCAAAGCATATCCCCAAAACGAGATAGGTAGAGATGCATAACTCATCATAGATCGAACCATTTCCAGAAGTGTTCGATTTCTTCTCTCTGACACACCATTCTGTTGGGGTGTTCCAGGTGTAGTCAATTGGGATGTAATCCCACTTTCCAACAAGTATTCCTTAAACTCGTTGCTAAGGTATTCGCCGCCGCAGTCAGATCGTAACGACTTGATACTCTTGCCCTGTCGCTTCTCTACTTCCGCTTTGAATAGTTTGAACTTTTCAAAGCACTCGGACTTGTAGCGCAATAGGTAGATGTACCTATATCTCGAGTAATCGTCAATGAAAGTGATAAAATACTAATAACCTCTACGAGCTTGAGTTGACATAGGTCCACACAAGTCAGAATGATCAATTCCAACACCTCTTTGGCTCTATATCCCTTGACCTTGAAAGGTCGAGTCGTCATCTTTCCCTCTATGCAGGATTCGCAGATTGGGATGGACTCGACTTGGAATGAACCCAAGACTCCATCGGAAACCAATCTTTGGATCCTCCTTAGACTGATGTGACCCAATCTTAGGTGCCAAAGAAGAGTTTGATTCTCTTGAGAAGAATTCGATCTCTTCTTTTGGTTAACAGTTAAAGCATTACATGAAGAACTCGAAGCATGAGAACGGTAAATAGTATAAAGAGAATCAACAACATGTTCATAACCGATAATCTTATCATCTTTTATAAAAGTCGCAAAACTCTAAAAAAGAATAGAGTATCCATCTTTCCACAACTTAACCATAGAAATCAAGTTCCGCCGAAAGTCTGGCACATATAAAACATCTCTCAAAACTAAAACTGAATTCTCAAAAAATAAATGAACATCGCCTATGGCTGCAACGTTTGCTCGCGCTTCCGTTTCCATGGCGACGCTCAACTCCCCTCTACTCATCTCCCTTGTCCGCAGGAACCCCTGCAAGGAATAACAAATAAGGTCAGTTGCGCCCGTATCTGATCAACCCAAACGTGTGTTCATTTTTCTTGTGTTTTTGCCTTGTGTTTTGAGTCTTTTCAAGTCAATATGTATTTGGGAGGACACAAAGTCGAGAAAGTATGTGCAGGACATTACAGGATAGATGTTGGGTAAAAACCGGCAGAAAACTTGTTTATATGATGTTGGGCAAGAAACACATCACAGTGGATTGTGGGCAAGATAGGCGTAGCAGACACAGAGCGGAAGCTGTTGGGCAACATGCGTAACAACAACAGATTTCTTTCTCTAGAAGAAAGAGGATAAGGATGGAAACTTTTCTTTCTTTATCCTAATTGAACGTGATTTAGGAGATATCTACCATGAGAAGGAAATAAATCCCCAGCAATCCATACAAGGGAAGAGGCGGATATGCATCGAAAGAGTCATTTACCAACAAGGTTTCTATCTTAACCCTAATTTCATCGCCTATATATATATATGGACGACCTTGGACGACTTACACATCACCCACGACGATCACCACCACTTTCATATTGTATTTTATTAGTTCTTAGTTAGTTTGCATTTAAGTTTTGAGAATTCTTAGATTAGATTCGTTTTTAGTATTTTACTTTAGATTTCTGTTGTTGGCTGTTGACCAAGATCTACGTTGTTGACTTCGCTGTTGATCCGTTTTCTTTTCAAAATTTATTCAAGTATGTTTACTTTAATTTCCTTTGTACTTTCTTTTATTGTTATGTCTAGCTAAATTCCTTTGCTTGGATTGGAATAGATGATTTGAATCTAATTACTTTGTTTGAATTCGTGAGGTCTAATCAGTTTAGTTCGTTGCATGATTTTTATTCCCGAAACACTTAGGTCTAATAATCAGTTCTTGGTCAAAATTGATAATTGCTTGTACACCAATTATATATTGAGATTAAGGCAATAACAGATATGGGGATACAACTCCAGAGAGTCTCTCGTTCCCAAAAAGGTAATTAGTGTTGGAGAGCAGTCGGTATTTACTTACCTCTTGGCTGTCTTGGGTCTGATTTGTTTAATGCATGTTGGGCAATACAGTTGCTAAAGTGTCTTCGTGTCTGTGTTGATCAACAGAAGGGATCTTGCCTTCTGGTCGAGATCTATTTAATCTGATAGATAAAGGCTTAGTGTATACATGTAGTGACTTCGTGACCATTAGGGCATGAATTAATCTTTGCTTAAAACCAAGTGATAAAAGATTGTAATTGAATATTCTTGCATCAATAAACGAGTGAAGTAATTAGGATCAATGATTCAAATCCAATCCAAGTACTTTTGTTATTTGATAAATTTCTTGTTTAGATATTTCAGTTTTGAGTTACAGTTGTTGAGTTAGTTTGTTAGCAAAAAAACCCCTACTTTAGTGACACCGAAGAGAAGACTACACCAATTCCTGGTGAGATCGACCTCTACTTGCTACTGGCTACTTGTCTGTTGGGCAAAAGGAGAAAACAAATATTATTTGCACGAGGCTAAACGACGGCTTCGTCAGTATCTACTACCCACTTGTGGATAGAACTTGAACTTAAACATATTTCATTAACAAGAGCAGAAGTCATACCTTGAGCCTTGTTCAACAGGGGGCAGTTAGCCTTCCAATGTCCAGATTTCTTGCACTTGAAGCACTTTCCACCCTTCTCCTTTGGCTTTTTAATGTCTTCGGTAGGGCCTAGCCTTTTGCTCCCACTACTTCCTTCGCCCTTCCATTTCTTTCCACCTTTCCGTGAAACATGGAAACCCTTTAAAGAAGAGGCAAGAGCTTGCGGACTCTTTCCCATAACCCCATCCGTAGCAACAAGTTCATTGAGCAATTCATTTAGAGTGAACACTTTCTTGCTCATTATTGCATTGAGGAGGGAGTTCTCATAATACTTGGGAAGAGTGTGAAGTATCATGTCGACCTTAGCTTCATCCATGATACCTCCACCGAGCATGTCCAGCTCATTGAAATGATTGATCATTCCGACCACATGCTCGCGCACAGACGCGCCCTCTGTCATCTTCGAGCTCATAATTTGCCTCATGATCTCTAATCGGATGGAACGGTCACTCTCACCGAACAGCTCCTCGAGGTTAGTCATGATTGCAGCAGCCGTGTCCAAAGACTGATGCTGCTGCTGCAACCCAGAGGTCATTGTGGTCATCATGTAGGCTTTCACCATACAATTGGCCTTATGCCACCTCTTAGACTCCTCTTTCTGAGCATCGGCGGAGTCTGCAGTAAGAGCTGCAGGCGCAAGAGTAGTGAGTACAAAGTGGTACTCTTCGGCATCTAGGACATATCCCAAATTGCGCTTCCATTCCAAGAAATTTGATCCGGTAAGTGGCTTAGCAGTAAGCACATTCAACAATGGAGTAACAGTCAAATCTGAAAAATTAAACATTCAAAAAACACACATAAGTCATAATTATTGCATAAAACGTTCGTAACATTTATATTGTAACCTTTTGATAAAACAATATTAAATGAAACCTTCATTAGCTCAAGTGATTTACACACAAGCCACGATAGTGTGGACGTTTACGTGCGCTCCACTCAACCATCAACCAAACACCTAGTTTTTAATTTTATCTTATGTCAAGTTAACCTTATGACACATAAAATTAATAAATGAACCTTACTAGACCATATTATCTCGAAAAGGGACTCCGATATGGAGTTGTATTTAAGACAATATCTAAGCACAGACCACAATTTAACTAATCCAAAATCGTCTCACATATTGATGCAATTACTAGAACGACATCGCCTTGTAAACAATTTCATTAATTATCTTATTCTAATATCTCCTAGAATAATCTATGAGAATTAATACGGTCAAGTCACGATAGTGTGGACGTTTACACGCAAAACTCCCGCTATTCACGAGATTAAAATGTTTTTAGAAGTTTCACTCGACAAAGTCTATAAGTTAATAGAACACGTACAAGTCACGATCGTGTGGACGTTTACACGAGCCTAACAACTTAATTCGTCTAAAACCAATTGTGGATGTCTATTTTGATTATTAAAAATCAATTTTAACTTGCTTAGTCATTTTTTAATTCAAAAAAAATTCGCATGCAAAACACGTAAACACGGAATTACTAAACATGCTTTTTCTAGAACTCACATAATAAATCATGCTCGCTTGAATTCATAACATGCTTAGAATTATACGACAAATTCCTAGCATGCAATTTCTAAACGCAAATAATTTCAAATAATTACAAATTATAACATGCTTTAGAAATAATAACACCTTAACGGCGATAAAACCCACAACATGCAATTTACGATAAATAAATAAATTGTCGTCTCGTCGTGGATATTTTGTACCTGCCTAAATTATTACAAAAATAAAATAGGAAACAAATCTATCTATTACAACAAATCTTCGTCTTCAAGTCTTTCCATATCCGTCGTCTTGAAGAATCACCCAAAGAAGGAAACGAGATTATCAAAATCTCATTTTTCCATCACGACCCGACCCACGAGGACCATACCGTACAACTGCCACCACACGCCCAAAATCCTAGGGTGTAAACCCTAGGACTTCCGTTTGTGACAAACGCCGCACGGCAGCCCTAGCTTTGCCGGAATCGCGACGTGAGCAGCCACATAGCCACGTCTCCACCTCTGCCCATACCACCTCCAAGGCTCCAACCTCATGTCGCCGCAGCAGCAAGATTGGAAGTCCAGCAAAGGTGACGTCGCCACTGTTCGTCAGCTGTGGAACAACGTTGAGCATGCGACGAAGTCGCGATGATTCACGCGGCATGAACGTCGCGATTACCACCGCCTCCGCCTCCCTACTCTACTGCTCCTCACCATCGTCGTCTCGTTGCCATGGAGTTGTTGCCGATGCTGTTGTTCACTCGCCAACGCCGCCGTCGCTCGCCGAAGAAGACCACGCCTCTGCAGCCACGCGCCTAGGTTTTTCCACATCGCTCAAGAACGGCGCAACCCAGACCTACCTCGACATCACCTGAACCCTAGGATCAAACTTAGGGTCTCGTCGAGCTGTAGCAGATCAGCAGCACCACGCCGAAATGGGTACCGCCGCTGTGACGAGCCATGCATGCACAACACATGCCGTCACGGATCGCGGTGCCCCTCACCCACGCGCTGCTCCATCCGGCCATGATCAGGATCGAACACCATAGACACTGGAGCCAAAAGCCACAGGGAATCAGATTTCGTTCGTCCTAAGTCATGACGCGGCCGAACCCTAGAGCGTGGAGAAGACGCGCTGCCACCTGATGCCATGCGCCGCTGCTGTTGCTTCTCCGATGATTTTTTTTTTCGCCTCCTCGACCCGTACAACAAATTACAAATTGAAATAACGGAATACAACTGAAATCTAATCTAACCACGGATTTTCTCGTGGTAAAAACAGCCAAAACGGCAAACCAACAAAAATAAAATGAATCCACGACGAGACAACGATAATAACGAACATGCATGCATATATACGTAAATAAAATCATATTTTATTTTAATTATATAAATTTACTGTCTGTTAATCCGATAGAGCCATAATTCACATACCAGGGCTCTGATACCAACTGTTGGAACCGATTATTGAAAACCGATTCGTTTTCACCCATGGATCAATTATGGTTATCTAACAAACACATACAAAATCCATACCTAGCATGCTCCTACGTATTTAACTGCAATCATAGGATGTTCGTAAGAAATACCTGCAAATTTGGTGCACAACGACTCCAGAGAGATCTTTCAAACTGTTCCCAGCTAGAGCTCGACGATGGATGGGATCGACTACGAACTCTCTCTCTTACAGTGGGGGGCAACAACTCTCTCTCTCACTCTCTAGGTTTTAGTTGTTTAGAATGCAAGTTAATAACGAGTCTTATGAGCCTTGTATTTATAGATGAATAACTGCTCATATTCATTAAACCTAGACAACCTTTACGGGCCGTAGGAGACAGACGCCTAGCCCACTAGAGACACATGCCATTGGGCCAGTTCAGGAATCTACTAGCTTAAATAAGATTGACCTGATAATATCCGACTTAATTAATTCAGTCCAGAATATAAATCGGATATAAATATTAATTCATTCCACTAAAGAATTGAGACTGACTTACCATCTTATTTATTTGGTTGAGTCGGGACTAGTATTAGACTTAATTAATCTCCGTGTTTAAGATTATCAAAAATCCATTAATTAATTAAAATACTTCTGAAAGTAATTAATTAATCAATTAATTATTTACTAATAAATAATTATCTCGAGTGCTACCACTTAAACTTATTATTATACTGGAACTAATTCCACCTGCAGGGTTTAGTATAATAAACTTATTAAGTTCCTCGAGAGGATATCATCATCTCATTAATCATAGGACACAGATCCTTATTGCAGCTTTATCAATATCAAATAAGAACTGTCATTGCCCAAAATACGAAATATTCGAACAACTATTAAGTTCTCATTTATGATAGATCAAAACAATAGTCAGACACTTATTCATACTGATAAGCCCAATTAAGGTTAAGACTATTTAAGTCACCGAGATCTTTAATTCTTAACAAGTCAGAACAAAGAATTAATCTCACTGTGATCCTTTCAATACGATTAACGTACTAACATAAATAAATAGTCAAGATAAACTATTTAATACTATTATGCTACAATATAAACCAACAACTCGTCCAAGTTGTTTCGATTGTGAATATTAGTTTATATCTAATAAGATGCCGATTATATAATCTTCTGTGATCTACAACACACTATATAATCTTTAATATTGAGATAATTGGACAAATAATTAATATGCAATAATAAACATTTCAGATAGAAGAATTATAGTGAAATAAATATTCATTGTATATAAGTAAAAAGTCTTGCTTTCGTATACAACCCTTCATATGTTTTGTTCAACAATCAACTCAATCTCCTGTGTTACTGTTTCTAGTTCATGAGAATGATCATTATGTGGTTGCTGATGTGAACACCAATTCAATAACATAAGCTCTTCAATCTTGTTTTCTGTTGGCTTAGAAAAAATCCCTCATTTCTCCTTCGAAACTGCTGGCTCTGTTTAGAAAATCTTCAAGAAATCCCTGCAATGAAACAACATAGGTTTCTTTTTTTTTTTTTTTTTTTGAAATCTGAAACAACATAGTTACATATGGATATCATTTGTTGGTCTATATGATTAGAATCATCTAGTCTAGTGAGAGAAGCTAGAGGAGAAATTACAGGATCTATAAATACTTAAATGAGGGAGAGAGAAATAGAGATGAGTGAAACAAAGGAAGTTTCTTCATTTGTAACGTGACACAAAATAAAAATTATGCAAGATGTCATTTTTATTAATTTTTTAGTTGCTGAATAATTCTTCTCTTCAACATCTTTTTCATGACTTGTACTGCAGATTTTTCAAGGATTCCTTCTTAGTTTGCTTCTCACCTGTATCAGATTTAGTTCCATAATTTTCTTCTGCTTGTTTATATTGATAGCATCCAGATAAGCCACTAATTAAATTGAATAGATATGTGATTATTCTTTTGCCCCATATTATGGAACTCCTTTTCTTTTATCTTCATCAGAAATCTGGATATCCAAGATTTTACTATGTAGGGTCTTTATTTTTGGCACTTGTAATTCAATGTGATCTCAGTTGCAGTAGGATTATATTTCTGATAATTAAATCTTGGTATATATGACATCAATGAAACATGTGAAAGACTACCCCTTTTTTCTAATATAACGTGAATAATTAATAGAGGAGAGAAAATTTGATTGTAAATTTAGAAGTTATCATAAGTGCTGAGGTTGATGGTTAAGTGTCATTTTTGCTTAGGTGTTGAGCTTGCAATGTGCTGAGTAGGTGAAACATAAGCCAGTTTTCCGAGTTTTCAATTCGGATAGCATATTTTATGCTCTTGTGCTTGGATTTTTTGAATTCACCGGCATCCCCTCTTCAGTAAGTTTGTCTCCTCCTCTTGTTTATGTTCCTGTTATTAATTATTCTCATTAATATGGAGAGATGATATTGGAAAATTGAGAGAATTTTGCGATGGATGAGAGAGAGAGAATTTTTTTACAATCTATGTACTATATTTTTCCTTTATTAAACTAGCAAGATGCACGTAATTTGCACGTGCAAAATATGTACATATTTCTAATTTTAGTACATACAAGCAAATTCAATCACATAAAATAATTATTAATAAAATACTATATATTTTTATGATAATCTACACCTTAATTAAAACTGTATATGTAATTTAAAAATTGGATGATGTCGTTTCAAAATACTCTTTACCACGAAAATCATTATATTACTGAAAATAAAATAATTCTTGCTTTGAAAAAATCGTACGTGACACCCTTCTTAATCCTCCATTCATATTTATCTAAATTCTCAAATTTTTAAATTTTAAATATAAAATAATAGATTTTAAATATCTACTAAAATCTTGTGTCCCATATCGGTTTTTCAATGAAACTTTACCCATTGAAAAACCTATAAAAACCTAAAATCAATGTGTATTTTTTCATCTTTTGTACTACCAGTTTTATTTGATCAATTTATTTATTAGTCGGCCGAATAAATAATTAAATTTTTATAATTTATTTTAATTTAATTTGGTCAATTTATTAGTCGGTCAAATAAATAATTATTTTTTTGTAGGGAACTCATTTACTAGTGGCCTAATAATTTGTTCCAAAAAAATTTGACTAATTTATTGGTTGGCCGAATTAAAATTTAAAATATTCTAATATTTCTTTATTAAGTTTGATAAAAAATTAATCTCTAATTTGTAAATTAATTAGGTAAATGGGTCAATTCCCAACTGATAGGTACCTCAACTCGGGATCTCACGTGCTCACATTTTCATTCTTTTTTATTTATTTTAAACTTTTCATTTTATTTATTTTTTCCATGTATTTTCTAAAATCTAGAATCGTCATATGTGAATTGATTTTTACATTTTTTGTAGTTGGGTTTCCATCTTTGCATATTTTATAATCGTAATTAGTAAATATTACTATACGGTTAAGAGGAGAACGAATAGTACAATAAATTTCTTTTAAGTTTTGGGTCTATATAAATTCTAAACGAGTTTTATAAATTATGCACTTATAAATCAATACCGTGGTTAACGGGCCGATTTTGATCTGTAACCGTGGCGCTAGACGGGCCAATTCCCAACCGACATTTACCTGAACTTGGAATTTTTTTTCATTTTATGCATTTTTTCATGTATTTTCTAAAATCTACAATTAGACTCCATGAATTAATTTTTACGTTATTTGTAGTTAGGTTTCCAACTTTGCATAATTTATAATTGTAATTAGCAAATATTATTATACAGTTAAAGACGAGAACGAATAATACAATCAATTTTGTTTTTTTATTAAATTTTGAGTTTATATAAATTATAAATGACTTTTATAAATCACGCACATATAAATCAGAGCCGTGGTCAATGGTGAGGTTGTGAGGTGAAATCGTAGCGGTAGACGGGCCAATTCTAACCGACGAGTATTGATATACGGATTTTTTTAGTTGGCCGAATAAATAGTTCAAAAATAATTTGGCTAATTTTTTGGTTGACAGAATTAAATTTTTAAATATTCTAATAATTTTTATTTAAGTTGATAAAAAAAAAAATAATTCCTAATTTGTCAATTGATAAGGTAGACGACCAATTCCCAATTGACGAGTACTTCAATCGGGATCCCACGTGGCACATTTTCATTCTTTATTCTTTTAATCTTAAATCGTCATCTATGAATTGATTTTTACTTATTTGTAGTTCGGTTTACAACTTTACATAATTTATAATTTTAATTAGTAAATATTACTCCCTCCGTCCATGTTATAAATACCTATTTGGAGTTGGACACGGAGATTAAGAAAGTTAGTAAAATTGTTGTGAGTGGAATTGAGGTCCCACTTGTTGAGAGTGGTAAAAGTGGATTGGAGTTAAAATTATTGCGAGTAGAATAAGAGTCTCATTTATTGTGAGTGAAAAAAATGAAATGGAGTTAAGGTTGTTGTAAATTGAATAAGGAGCCCACTTATTATGAGTGAAAAAAGTAAAATTAGAGTGAAAGTAGTTGTGAATAGAGTAATGTCCCACTTGATTTGATTGTATAAAGTGTTGATTTGATGTAAAAAGGTAAAATAGGTATTTTCTTTGTGGACAAATATTTTGTTGTAAGTAGGTATTTATATCTTAGACAGAAGGAGTACTATACAGTAAAGATAAAAATGAATTGTACAATCAATTTTTTTTTTTATTTTGGGTATATATAAATTGTAAATGAGTTTTATAAATTATGCACTTATAAATCTAAATCATGGTTAACAGACCGATTCTGACCTGAAACCGTGGCGGTAGACGAGCCAATTCTCAACCAACAATTACCTCAACTTGGAAATTTTTTTATTTTATGCTTTTTTTTCATGTATTTTCTAAAATTTATAATCGTCATCCATGAATTAATATTTACGTTATTAGTAATTGGACTTCCAACTTTGCATTTTCTATAATTGTAATTAGCGAATATTACTATACGGTTAAAGACGAGAACGAAGAGTACAATCAATTTTTTTTACAAATTATTTGATTAATCGTCTCCGTTGAAAAACGTTGAATATGTAGGAAAATTGACAGAAAAATTACTAACGATTTTTGAACGAGTCAATTCCGACCAAGAATTGTGCGCATAGAGGGGTTAATTCAGTATTGGCGGGACAACTTTTTTTTTTTCATATACTATATAATTTTGAACTCATAAAATTAAGGATATTTAATGTCAACTTTTATCATATATCATTGACTAAATAATTTTCTAAATCACAAACACTCCACATAAAATTTGTAAAAAAAAAATAATAATGCCAAATGCATAGTGAAACAATTCTTGTTGTTCTATTCTCAGTTAAAAAAGTTCTTCTCGAAGTTGGAAAAAAAGAAAACGAATGTCATAATTTATTTTTCTGTGAATATATTTGAATGATGATTATTTATATAATACTACAATTTATAATATAAATTTTCATTTATTATATATCGTGTGAATATTTTTGAAAGATAGGTATTTATATAATTAAATATTTATTTTAGGTAACAAAGAGAACAAATGTCATTATTATTTTTCTGTGAATATATTCGGAAGGTGATTATTTATATAATATAAAATCAATATTGTAGTCAATGGGCCGGGTCCAAGTCAAAAGCGTTGGGGATAGACGGGATGATTGTGAAGTGGTGGTTCAATTTAATTTTTTAAATAATCTTATGTTAAACTCATAATGTAGGGTATTTAGGGTTATTTTTATCTTATAGACAATCTTAATCCCGACAATGTTATACGCTCTCTATATCTCTTTTCTCTCTCTCTCACTACCCGTTCCTTCTCTTGTCTCTTTCTCTTCATAAAAAGCTAAAAGATTAAACTTAAGAGTCACTTTCTTTTAAGACACAAATTTATTTTTGCTCACATCGGTTTTGTAGAAAAATAGAGTTTTGAAAATTATCGAAAGGAATGAGAATATATTAGATTAGAATTTTTAACAAACATAACTATATGGGTTTGAGACATAAACATGTAGTAAAATTATTTTTTAATTGGATTTGAAAGGTGTTCAAGGACATATAAATTTTAAACGAGTTTAGTAGATTGCATAATCGAATGATTTAACCCTAAAATAATTAAATATTATTTTTCTTAATCTATCACATATTAATACTATCTAACAATTTTATTAAATTTTTATTAATATAATTTTCCATCGATTTTCGACGGGTTATACACTAGTTTTCTAAAATCTAATGCTCTCCGTTTTTCTTAAATGCGTTCTTATGTTTTATCTGCATTTTTTCTATTCAAGAACTATGTTTATTCATTCCCCGGCATTTCAAAAAACCGTGTTTGTTTAGTATTGGTGATGTGTTAATTAGTCGTAAAAATTGGTGCAATAGTGAAGCATTAATCTTAACAATTAATTATGATCAACTATTCATACAGTTTTAGAAAAGTTAAGAGAATATCATTTTTGCTGCCGGATAGATGACGTGTCTCATTGGAGCACCTATGCGGCACATATAAATGTGGAAAATAGGCTACTTATTTATTTGACTGTTATTTACTTATTTACTCTTCTCAGTATAGAGTATATTGATCGCGTTGTATACTAAAGAGTATATTGATCGCGTTGTAATGGAATGGGAAGTTGGATGTTGCTTACCCATAAAAAACACATAGTGTGCTTCACTCATCATCCACCCTCCATTTGTAAAAATAAATTCAATATTCAATAATTTTTTGTGTCCATTTATTTTGCATTTGTTAATTAATTTTTTTTTTAACTGCGGTATAATTATACTACCCTGCAGCTACTATTTGTTTTACTTTTTAATGCATTTATTCTTTATTTTTGTTATTTGTTTATCCTTATAATGAATTGCTTGTCGTAATTTCCTTTATGATAAATATAGATTAACTGCACTACACATAATTTATATACTCACAAACAGTTAATTAAATCTCATTTGGCAAAAGATTGATTTTAAAAAATAAAATATATAAGTATATTCCATTAAACACATTTAGTTAGTAATAATGATATACAACCACCCAAAATTTGTGTTTTAAAATTTTGAATTTGCGAAAGGCTTGCTTGTATAAAATGGTTTATTATAAATTAAGAAAAATGTGAACTTATTTGTAAGTAAATAAACAATATTATGATTTGCATATTTTAATAACCTCGTGTGTGCGACTAATCATGAATTAACTTTTTTTTTGTGAGGAAATCATGAATTAACTTATTAAATGAAGTAAGTTCAACACAAACGTGATAATAATCACAATTTTTTAACTCTAAATTTAAAATTAATAATCGATTTATTCAGTAAAGCATTCACAAATCAAGGTATTCATTCAAAAATTATTAAACTGACTGTGAAATTAGTCTAATTATACAATATTTAGTGATGTTTGGTTGGAATTGGTCGACAATCACTGATAAGTTTACGTTTTCATTTAAGCATTGTTTGAAAAAGTTGTTACATTGACTGTGAAATTAGTATAATTTTAATATATTTAGTGATATTTGATCGGAATTAGTCCAATTTATTAGAGTTTAATTGAAAATGTTAACTTATCAGTGGTACTTGACCCTAACTAGACACTAGTTCGTGTTAGAGGGTAGCATGCTCGTGCGAAGACCCAACTCAACTAATTTTGACTAAGTGTTACTCATTATATTTAAATTTGACTAATTATACAATCAATTTCACAATTTAAAATTAATCAATGTTTAGTTATAAAAGTCAACTTATGAGTGATAGTTGACCCTCACTGGGCACTAATTCGTGCTAATTGTTAACATGCTTGTGCGACAATTCAACTCAACCAATTTTGACTAGATGTATGTTAAAATCAGATAATTTTTCAATCAATTTATAATTTTCAAATTAATCGATATTTAAATTGGAAAAAATCAACTTATATGTGGTATTTGTTTCTCCTAGACCATAGTTATGTAATAATATTACTATAATTCTTATGAATATTTATTAATCAAAATTAAATTCTTATGAAAATTCATCAATTCGACTATAGTTTTTGGTACGAAGTATGATTTTTATAATCCTCACAAACGAAATTAAAATAATACATATATAGTAGCTAGCTACTAAATTAAGAAATAAAAAATAATAGAACTACATTTAAAATGTTGTACAGTACAATATATAATAGTACTACTTGTATGTATAGTTTTTATAATTGAATTAAAATACTCCCGCCGCCACACATCCCTCTTTCTCTTTCTCTTTCTCTCCCATAAAACCCACCACCAGTCCACCACCACTACTAGCCGCCGCCCACCAGTCCACCACCGCCACCATCAAAATTTTCATGTTCATTAATTTTCCAAAGAAAAAGACTCTATTTTAGGGATTACTCTTATAGCGTAGCGTAATTCTAGTATATTAATTGTCCAATGTGAGGGCGTTTGTGTTCTTCCTATCTCGATCCCACCTGCTATTCGCCTAGGTTATTAAAATTTTTTGTTTGGGTTAATTTGGTATATAATTTTTTTTAAAGGAATTTGGTGTATAATTTTAATTTCCTGTTTTACGAGTTCGCTTTGTTCGATTATATATATTTGGTTACTCGGTCTATCATCTGTCGTTTTGGTTTCGATTACCGCTGCTCCCTTGTTCCATGCTCTATTATGATAATGAGGAAGAACCATTCAAGCAACACGTTAATTGCTTGAAAATACAGAAACAATAAAAGCTGTGAAGGAAATATTAAGGAGGAAGGAAGAAGATGAATAGTAGTATTTTGTTTTATTTTACTAGACTAGACTAGGCAAGACAACCAGACCATGGTTCCAGTAATTAAATTCGGATTTTATTTTTTTAAAATACTGTTCACCAACACGTGTCTTAAGATTAGCTATGATGGAAGCACGCTATGTGGTGCCAACTTCCAATTTGCCGCCATAACTCTGCTTTGCCTGCCTCAGGTAAAACTTTCTCGATCTTTTGACTATTATAGTCTAGGATTGCAAACTCTACTAAACAAGCCTTTTATTTTGAATACATTGGAAGAATTATGTACAATTTATTTTTACTCATGACCTTTGAAAAAAAATTATTGAAATTGAAAAATCACTCTTTTAATTAATAAGTTATTAATTTATCGATATATTAATATCTCTTTAAATTAATAAAAAATTATGATCCCAAGATTATTAATTTATAGAAGTTTTACTGTATTATAAATAAATAAAAAAATGCATAAAATACTGACAATAAATAAATAGTAACGCATATGGGAAATATTTCATCCTCACATATCTATTACAATTACTGTAGCCGATGAGGCTCTCGGTGGAAAAAAAACTCAAAACTGATGCCAAACATAGTTCAATATTTTTAATATAAAATTAATTTATTATAATTACTGTTTGGGGACATGTGTTGGTGGATTAGAGATGGGTGGATGCACGCTGTGTGGATTCAACATCCTAGTTGCCGTAATGGAATGTATCAATCTAGTACAAAAAGAAACACAAGAATAACTAGCCATTTCAATTTAAATATATACATACATTAAATAAAAATAATTAAGGGTAATAGAAATTAGAGTGAAAAGTTTATATAGCCATATTTCATAAAAAAATGTTTTTGATATGGCCATAGGTATAAAAGTAGGAGTTTATCGTCCAACCATCATGTGCACCATCGGGTCCAAAATGACTATATCTTCTACTGACTATTTTTTAGTATTATCACTAGACCGACGTTACTAGTATAACATAGGAAGGGAAGGAAAGTCGATCCATAAGCTTATATGAGTCATGACGCCTCAACTCTTTGTACGGATGGGCCTATTTCCTGCGTTTGGGCCTGCCGTGATTTGGGCTTCCTTTTCTACTCTTGCCTTGGGCCCCTCTGGATCAGGCCCAACAGTTGGATCACTTTGCATCTTCCTGAACATGCCCCATAAAAAAGTCCTGCTCTTGCTCTTGTACCCTATGATCATCATTCAAACAAGATTAAAATGTTGTTCCTCTATATTGAAAACGTTAAAAGTTTGAGGCTAACGAACTTACTGCAGTTTCGTAGAGGCGAACTCAGTTCGTATGATGAAAAGATCAAGAGTTGAAGGTTCGTATCAATCATCACTTTCAGAGCAAGATCTCTCTCAATCACCTCCTCAAGGAGACTATCATAAAGTCTCTCATCCCTACATCACAAGTTTCACAAGTTAATCAGTGATGAGAAGCTGCAAAAGTCAAAGAAGAAACGAGTGGATATATGTCATGTTCCTCACTTTTCACATGCAGGAAAGAAATATAAACCAATGCTGGCAGCTGTAGGAGGTGCAGCCCTGAACTTTTTCGGCAATGTTGCGTGCTTGTCCACGAGTTGGAGGTCGAGGATAGGTGGAACTGCTGCTGCTGCTGCATCAGAGACTTTCAAGCAAGCTTTGTTGGATAGATGGCCCAAAATTTCTATAGAGGTCATCTCACTTTCTGCTTCTATATTAAACAATCCCCTTGAAATTTCAAAATTAATCAAATACTGAAGAGAGGTGAGGAATAGTAGCGGAAACATTCAAAATTGCAAGCACAATGTTGATAAATAGGATCAAATACTATTTTAGTAATTTAAGTGATGTCACTTGATAAAAGGGTTATACATTTATCCTCAAATATACATACTAATCTTCAAGAACCCAAATAATGATGTAAGCTTCGAATTAAATGCCATCAAAGAAAAAACTAACTTTAAATGATTCAAACTGTTAAGCTCATTAATCATAAATCACAAATTTTATGCACAGCTCATTAATCATAAATCACAATCATATCTGGTTTTCTTGATATAAGATAAGAAGTATTTCATTGCACATTCTAGGATTGTCATATCATATGCATATCAGGAGAGGCAAGGAAGAAGGATGAGATTTATTTACCTCCATATGGGAGCAATAGAGATAGAATCCAAATAAGGGAGCAGTCTGCAGAATGTATGTGGTGCCGAGGGAAGATTATGAGCCGCTAAAAGATGAACATCCTTGCCATCATCATTTTGTGCATCCATGACAACCAAGATCTTATCGTTGTTTCCAGACGCCTGTAACTCATCCAATGACTTTACCATGTCCTCTTGCTCATCAGAAAGTTTGCTAACAATCTCAGGAACAGGCTTCTCATTTTCCAGGATATCTCTTTGCCTTTCGTTTGCCAAATTTGCTTCCAAAACCTGACCATCGTCTAGTCTATCAGTTTCATTCATGTCTTACTAATCCGAACTCGATTGAACTTCTGCTTCTAATTATTTCTCATAGTTTTGTCTTTTAAAACTGATCCTTTCACTTTTGTAAATATAAATCAACTTTACCACATACCATTATATCTTCACCAACCACATTCTCGCATGCTCCATCTGGAGCTTCAAACTCTATTGGTATTTTAGAATCATGTGAGCTCTCTTCAGGTTCGTGCTGCACATGTTTGTCTTGATCTTCCACCTGATCACCAACTTAATCTTTATTTTAATATATCATTAACATAATTCGAAAAGTAGAATACATGAGAAACCACAAAAATGCTTACAGATTCATTTCTATTCACCAAATTTGTGGTCACAACCTGAATTTCATCCTCCCTCATTTGGTTTTCTTCTTCCCTTACCAAATCTCCAACAATCTGCACACATAATCATCAACCAGCATACGCATATTTATCCACCAACAGATGCATCAATTATTAACTAAAAATAATTGACTAGTACACTATTAGTAGACTGCCAACATTATCTATACATCAAATGTACCACATACCATTCCAACTGCACCACCGCATGATCCATCATGATGTTCAAGCTCTGTCGGTATTGTATAACTATTAACATTGATATCTTTACTCAGTTCATTCTCCCGTGTTTCTGTGCGTAAATGAGTCTGCTGAAAATAAAAACAATATTTAAAAGTTATTAATTAATAAACATAACCATATATAAAGCAAAATCCTATATTCAATAGGTTTTAAGGATTTACCTCCTCTCTTATATCAGCTCCATCGCCATTGGATTGATCATCATTGAAACCAGCCTTTTCACCTTTAAACAATTGTGTCATTCCAATACTGTGGCTCGGAAAATCATCAGTCCGTTTAAGAAATTCTATTATCTTTATCTGCGCAGCTTCAATTTCGAGCAGAAACTTCAAGACATCTTCATTTCCCCAAATCTCATCCTCATACATCTGTGTGATACTGTTCGGTGGCTGAGTGTCGCCATGCGTATCTTCCGAAAATATCTTATTCCCAATTAGAGTACATGCTGTCTTCACCGATTTCTTAAAATAAATCGTATCAGCAACAGATGGTGGTGCATTCTCTATCATGTTTAACAAATCAACCATTTGTTTTCCAATCAGATTGGACTTTGTGATAATATCCTTGGAATATCTTATCACATCTATAGTCTCTGGCTCCAAAGGTTGGCCGCTCTTCGAACTATTTCCACGAATTACATCGTCCACATTAACACCAGTTACCTCATATGTGTTTATGCATTTGTCAGCAACACCATCAACATTAACAGCAATAGGATTCAATAAAAATCCTCCACCAAAACCACCAGTTCGAATCTCCTCATCTTGTCGCTCTTTCAACCTAGCGTAATCCCAATTGATGAAGCTCGGAAATTTACGTGGCACTATCTTGTTTAATACCTTGACTCTGTCTACATATAGTACCTGCAACAATGTAAATCAACCATAAATGGTAACTATTGATGTATAAGAAATATTATAGTATCATTTGTGACAAATTATTTGTGCATTTCCAAAATGCATAATTAATAGCAATGTCGTGACATTATCAATGTTTTACATAAATTGATTATATTAGATAAAACTATTAATAAAATCTAAGAATTTGATAAGGAATTACCAGCAAGAAAAGGGCTGGACCGAAAAACTTTTGGCTTTTGTCTGCCCATGCTCTCCTGCTTCTGACTAAGCATCTAATAACAAATTCTGACCAATTCCATTGGTTAACGGAGGTAACATCTTCTAAGCAGTGCATGAAATTTGGTGATACGTATCCATGTGTCGTGGTTTCCATAAGGCATGAGGCTAACAGTACAACAAAATGCCTCTTGAACCACACACCACCTTCTTGCTCATTCTTAATTAGCTGCACTACATGCTTTTGCAGGATTTTTTCCTTGTTGGCAATTTTACTAAAACGTGATTTCCATTCCTCATACAAGACCAATGATTCCTTTTCTTCTTGCTCCATTGGTAAGATCCTACGGCCCCCAATTGGGAATCCCAACACCAGATGTACGTCTTGATCAGTAATCTCGATCCTCCTACCATTTTGTAGTTTTAGCTCACAAGATTGTACGTCGAAATTTTCAACCACCCAGTGAGCAAGCCTACTTGGTAACTCATTAATGGTCAAATCCAGAATGCTTCCAAAGCCTAACTCGTTTACATCTTCTCTTTGTCTCTCATTGAGGTCTTTAAGAAGCTTGAAAATCCCGTATGGACTGCACCTTGATGAAAGCATCGGATAAGATGCATAAAGTTCTCTCATATTGGCCGCTTTTTTACTTGCATTCCCTTTTAATCGCCTGCGAAACCTCTTTTGCCTTAATTTGATCCTTTTAGGCTGCGTGTCATCCAAAAAGTCATCATCACTGTCATGCCTCCTTTTGGTCCGCTCTGGAAATATATAATGCATTAGAGTCGATATTAACCCCACATAATTTATGAAACGACAAAAGTTTATGCAAAATTATAATATTTGTAATGCATCAAAAAAATGGGAATGTATTAAATAAATAACATACTTTCTGGATTTCTGATTACATTCCTCTTTCTCCCAACCGGCATATGGTGCATTCTAAACCAGATAAAAAGATGAAATTAAAAAATTGAGAAAGGTGGGTTATACAATTATTATATATCCTCAAATATACATGCTAGTGATCTTCACAACAATAAAAACTGACTTTAAAAGAATTAAAATGTTAAGCTCTCAAGCAATTGAAATCTGAAGGTAAAATGTTGAAGCTAAAATTAGCAAATCAGAAAACAAATTTTATGTACAGCTAGCTCATTATATCGACTGCATTCCAATCTAAATCACAATTATATCTCGTCGTTTTCTTAATATAAGATAAGTAATATTTCATTGCACAGTCCAGGATTGTCATATCATATGCATTAAGGCAAGGAAGAAGGATGAGATTTACCTCCATATGGGAGAATCATGAGGTTCTAAATAAGGCTGCCTGCAGATAAACAATGTATCTGGTGCCGAGGGCAGATTATCAGCCGCTAGAAGATCAACAATCTTGTCATCATTTTGTGCATTGTCGCTATCCATGACAACTAAGATCTTCTCGTTGTTTCCAGATGCCCGTATCTCATCAAATGACTTTACCATGTCCTCTTGCTCATCAGGAAGTTTACTCCAGTCTGTAGTAAATGTAGGTTCATCATTTTTAATTGCTTCACTGTGTTCAGGGTTGATGGTATCGTCCCCTCCACAATCCCAACACCACCATTTGATATCATCGTCATCAGGGTTGATATCACCCTTCATGCAATAGCTGGAAATTATAAGATTGTAATGAGCTTGACATGTCTAAGATAGAAGATTCTAAATCATTAGTATAAAGGAATTAACTGGCACCTTATGACAATAGTATCAGATCAATAGAGATTCGTATATTTTACACAAATACAAACACACTTCTTAAAAGGTAAAAATACATATATATAATCCCAAGTAAGATGATGGGCTTCTTATGAAACATCTGATGATTTTCGCAATACAAATCAGAATATATGACATTAGCATCTTGCATAGATAAAGGAAAGATGTTTTCAGAAACACAAATCAAAAATTGATAACCAGAGTGTGAGGCATGAACTTGCATTGATTAGTGTAAAACCTAATTAAAGATGAAACACACTGGAGATCAAAGACAACAAGATCACAAAGTCAAATTCTCAACTTCGAACAAACAAACATTTGGTATCAAGTTTATATAGCTATCTTCACAGATAAAAGATCAACTCTGTCAGTAAATCTATACACGATTACAGAATTTTACAGACTGATCCATCAGGTCAAACATGGTATATGAGCTTAAATTCGAGAAATGCAAAATCCATTAAACGAAATAACAAAATCATATTAACGAATTTGCGGGTAAAAAATACGCGTGAATAGCAGAATCCCCGCAATTCTTGCAGTGGACAAGGAGCTCCTTAAACCCTTCATCACCACATTGCAAACAAACAGTAGCCTGAAAAAATGATAAGCCTAAGCATTATCTCCCCAAAATCATAATGAAATACTAATGCAACATGCATAATCTCCAGAATCAACCTAGCTCAATTTTCCCTCAAACATGGCCAACTCAACAATGCAAACACACAAAGTAATTAGCAAATCCCACAAATGAATACTAAAATCGTAGAGTTCATTATGTTTCGCAAATGAATACACAATTCACTTCAACACAAGTTATTAAACAGAGGCACATCCCTAACACTAAAAAACTTCATAAAGAAAGAAAGCGGAAATGTGCATCGATCAGCCCAGATTATGAAATTATTGGCCAGAATAAGATAAAAACCTCCGAAAATCACTTTTTCAATGTTTGATGTTCACATATTATTTTGATTTATGCTTAAATCCTAGTTATTAAAAAAAAAAAGGCACAAAAGAGCAGAGCCGACCATTAACCAAACAACAGAGAAAGGAAAAAGCAGAAAATCTAAGAAAATAATTAAAACCACAATTAAAAAATTCTAATTTAGTTATTTTTACGAGAAGAATCTTAATTCTTAAGATTGTGCGATCATCTATGTGCACCGAGACAAACCACAAAACTGAGCACGGGCCCCTTCGAGAATATTACACGCAGCATATATATATATATATATATATATATATATATAGAGAGAGAGAGAGAGAGAGAGAGAGAGAGAGAGAGCCCTGGGATGTTGCGAGAGAAGCAGAGAAGCCATGGATGAACTAGGCTTGAAAATGCAAAAGAGAACCCCTGAGATGTTGGGAGAGAGGCTGCAAACTGCATGCACAACAAGAGATTTAAAGCAGGCTGGGTTTAATAAACTTTTTTAGTAGTACTGTAACTTTTTGGAACAGTAAAAGTGACAGGTTGCTTGCATATTCACAGTAAAATATATCCATAACACTAAGAGCATGTACAGCGAGCAACGAGGGGCGGTGTCGAGCCGCTCGACACACCCCCACTCGACACACCCCTGTGTCGATGCCGTTGTGGGGGGATCGACACCGCCCCGTGTCGATGGTGAGGCAAGAGCGGAGTCTCGCTCGATCCCTCCCTCGATTCCGCCACGTTGCAAAATGGGGACACGTGGCGTGTCCCCATTGATCCGTCAATAATTTTTTTTATTTTCTGAATTAAAAAATCAAAAATCAACGGTAAAAATTAAAATGTGTCCAACGTATACATTATCTCCATCAACGGCTATATCCCATTTTTTCACTATATATATCCCTTCATCTCATTCATTCTACACACCAAAAAATTTCTTTCTTCATCCATTCTTCCCTACAAAAAAAATTACTCTTTTACATCATATTTTGTGCAAAAAAATGGCCGACGACCAATTTAATTCGTGGTATTTGCAAACTTTTGGTTCAATCCCACCGAACCAATCTCCAAATCCGGCGAATCCAAGCTCCCAATTCTCATCTTCTCCCGGTTTCGGCCAATACTCGGCCCCTGCAGGGTTTGGTGGTTTTTCGCAGACGCCGGGTTTCTCCCAATTTTTCCCGTCGCCGGGTTTCTCTCCATTCCCTCCGACCATTGAGTTCTCGCAGTTCTCACAGCCGCAGGGGTACGGCCAATTTCCCCCCTCGGCTGGATTTTCGCAGACGCCGGGCTTCTCCCAAGTCCCTCCGTTCTATGGCTTTTCGCAGTCGCCCGGCTTTTCGCTTGCGCCGGGCTTCTCGCGGTCGCCGGACTTCTCTCAAGTACCCCCGACATCTGGGTACTCCCAATTCTCGCAGCCCCCAGCGGGTACCGCTCGACTCAGACGTTTCAACCTCAACGACAACGACGACCATGTTGAGGTGGAGGACGAGGAAGAGGAAGAGGCGTACGGCGATTTTCACCAAGAGGAATCGGATTAACGCGAGCCAACTCCACCGCCCCCGCCCCGCCGCAAGGGGAAAGCTGTCGCGACATCAAGCACGTCCACTTCTCCGGCCAAGGGGAAGGGCAAGGCACGCCGCAAGGGGAAAGCTGCCGCGGCCTCATTCGACGAGCACAATAAGCCAGCGCGAGGTCCTAACTACACGCCCGCTGAGATTGAATACCTCGCAAAGTGCTACGTTGACTTCGGGATGGACGCGATCACCAGCAATTATCAAACCTCAAGCGCGTTTTGGGAGAAAATAATGAACCGTTTCAACGAGTTCATAGCTCCCGCCTTCCCAAGAGAAAAGAGTGCGATGAAGAGCGCATGGGGCCACGCTAAGAAACAGATCCAGAACTTCGCCGCCATCTACATCTAAGAAGAAAACCAGCTCGGAAGCGGGGAGAACGACTTCGATCTATACACAAGGGCCCAAGATTTGTAAGCCGAGAAGTTCAACAAACCGTTCCCGTATAGGGCTGCGTGGGAGCTCTTGAGGCATTTCCCGAGTTTCACCAACCCTCAGAAGCCAACAGCTCAAAAGCGGATGAAGATAAATGAATCCGGCGAGTATACTTCGTCTGCCAGCGGCAACGCATCCACCACATCCGCGAGCGATGCAAACACTCTGCAGGTTCGACCCGAAGGAGTGAAAGCGGCGAAAGCGGCGAAGAAGGGGAGGAAGGGCAAAAATGCGCTATGGGAGCAGACGGCAGAAGAGTTGGCATACCTCAACAAGCAATCGAGGGAGGAGTGGGCGTTCAACGTCTATATTGCCGACACGTCGAATATGAGTCCCGAGCAAAAGGCGAGGTACGAAAATGTTCGCTACAAACTTGCAAGGGAATTCAATTGGGAGGAGTAGTTGTCCTTTTTTTTAAAATTATTGTAATGTTGTAGTTTTTAATTATTGTATTTTTTTTAATTAGTGTATGTTGTAGTTTTTTTTTTAAATTCAATAAAATTGTCATTTATTAATTTCTGAATTTAATTAAGTTAGTTTTTATAATATTTATTACAAATAAAAAAAACAACAAAATAAAATCTATTCAATCATTAAAATCACGTTTGCCAGTGCTTAGACCTAGGTCTTACTCAACCCCATTGTAGTGGAGAAATCAACCTATGTCTAACTCAACACCACCAATCATTAAAATCACGCTTCCCAGTGCTTAGACCTAGGTCTAACAAGACCCTTGTAGTACATGCTCTAAGAGCATCCACTACGGTGTTCTTAGGTGTTGAGTTAGACTTAAGTTGATATTTCCACTATAATTGGGTTGAGTAAGACCTATAGGTTGAAGCACTTGGAAGCGTAATTTTAATAATTGAATAGATTTTATTTTGTTGTTATTTTTTTATTTATAATAAATATTATAAAAAATTACTTAATTAAATTTAAAAATTAATAAATGACAATTTTATTGAATTTAAAAAAAACTAAAACATACTACTCCAAAATAATTAAAAAAAATTATAATAATTAAGAAAAAAAATTAGGATAACTACTACTCCCACTTAAATTTTTTTGCAAGAGCGCGGCGAACATTTTCGTGCGCCTCCTTTTGCTCGGGAGTAAACTTCGACGTGTCTGTAATATAAACACCATACGCCCACTGCTCCTTCGCTGAACAGAAGTCCGTTGCAAAGTTCTTGTTAAGTGTTTGCAACTCTCTTGCCGCCTGCTCCCTTAGCGCCGTTTTGCCCTTCCTCCCCTTCTTCACAGCTTTCACTCCTGCGGGGCGAACCTCCAGCGTGTTTGCATCGCTCGCGGATGTAGTGGATGCGGTGCCGCTAGCAAACGAAGTATACTCGCCGACTTCATTTATCTTCGTCCGCTTTGGAGCTGTCGGCCGCTTTGGGTTGGTGAAACTCGGGATATGCCTCAAGAGCTCCCACGCAGCCCTATACGGGAACTCTTTCCGATGCTTGGCGGCGTACAGATCTTGGACCCTTGTGTATAGATCGAGATCGTTCTGTCCGTTTCCGAGGTTGTTCTCTTCTTAGATGTACATGCCGGCGAAATTCTGGATCTATTTCTTGGCGCGGGCCCATGCGCTCCTCATCGCATCCTTTTCTCTTGGGTAGGCGGGAGCTATGAACTCGTTGAAACGGTTCATTATTTTTTCCTAGAACGCGTTTGAGGTTTGGTAGTTGCTGGTGACCGCGTCTATCCCGTAATCAATGTAGCACCGTACGAGGAATTCTATTTCATCGGTTGTGTAGTTAGGACCTCGCAGTGGCCGGTTCTGCTCGCCGATTGAGGTCGCGAGAGCTTTCCCCTTGCGGCGTGCCTTTTCCTTCCCCTTGACCGGAGAATTGGCCTTGCTTGAGGAGGCGGGAGCTTTCCCCTTGCGGCGGGACGGGGGCGGTGATGTTGGCTCACGTTCGATAGATTTCTCTTGTTCGGAACCTCCGTACACCTCTTCCTCTTCCTCTTCCTCCACCTCAACATCGTCGTTGTCGTCATTGAGAGAGAAATGTCTGAATCGAGCAGTATCCGATGGCGGCTGCGAGAACTGTGAGAACCCGGATGTCGGGGAGAATTGAGAGAACCCTTGTGACTGCGAGTAGCCGTATGATGGCGGGAATCGGGAGTACGCCGGCGACTGTGAGAACCCAGCCAACGGGGGGAATTGGGAGAACGTCGGCGGCTGCGAGAATTGCGAGAAACCAGTCGCCCGAGGGAATTGGGAGAACCTCTGCGGCTGTGAGAACCCCACCGACGGGGGAAATTGAGAGAAATCCGACGTCTGCGAAAAAGATGCAAACCCTGCACGGGCCGAGTATTGGCCGAAACTGGGAGAATGAGAGAATTGGGAGCTTGGATTCCCGGATTGGGAGTTGGATTTGCCGGATTTGGAGATTGGTTCGATGGGATTGAACCAAAATTTTGCGAGTACCACGAATTGAACTGCTCGTCAGCCATTTTTTTGCACAAAATAAAATTGCAAGATTGAATTTTTTTGTGGAGAAGAATGGATGAAGAAAGAAATTTGTGTGGAGAATGAACGAATGATGAAGGGATATATAGTGATAAAGAGGGATTTAGCCGTTGGATACATGTATATATCCGTTACTCATAGCCGTTACCGCCTTGCCATTTAATCTTTTTTATCAGAAAAAAAAATAGGATCGGACCAATGGGGACACGCCACGTGTCTCCATATTGCGTCATCACTGAGTCTAAGACTGTGTCTAAAAATCGACACAGCCCTCGACCTCTTGTTCGACCCAGCCCTGCGTCTAAGCTCCACTGTGGCTTCGACTCCACCTGCGTCGAGCGGCTCGACCCAGGCATTCGACTCCTCTCTTCATCTCCTGTAGTACATTCCCTAATAAATCCTTTTTCAGGACCTTTTAATATTCAATTCAATTTTTTTTTGGCTTGTTGAAAGGTTTAATATTCAATTCATTGAGAGAGGCATTAACACTTCGATTCAAATAAGAAGAGAAATAGTTCGGCCACGTGTTTGTTGGAAATTTTGGAAAGTTAGAAATGCCAAAGTTTTGAAGATGGATTTCATGCGAAGTTCCAAGGCTATCTAAGAATATGTGGTTGAAGATAATTAATATAATATAAAAATTTGAGATTAAGTTCAGATGAATAAAATTCTTTGGAAGTTATGTTATTTTCAATATATGTTGTTCTAAATATTTTTCATATCAGGGCGATGGATCCGGTTGTGATGTCGAGGAGATCCGAGAATTTGCAAAATGGATACTTAATATGGGTGATGGTATCGCTGGTGACACTATTGGTGATGGACAAGCTCATGCGACATTATCGGAAGATGTTCTTATACCGTAAGCGTCAAATCCAGTTGTAGCCGTAGTGACAAAAACGTACCTAGATATATTGCATATTGCATCTAATCCGGAATTTTATTCGAAGAGAGCTATATTGGCCCCTACCAATGACACGGTTGATGTGATCAATGATCATGTCATGTCCCAAATGTCCGGTCAAGAAAGAGTATACCTTAATTCGGACAACATATGCAAAGCGGATGGAGAAGTTGATCAAGATCATGATGTATTCTCAGTTGAATAATTCAACACGATCAAGTATTCAGGGTTGCCCAATCACGAAATTAAATTGAATGAGAGATGCATCATCATACTTATAAGAAATATTGATCCCTCGAATGAGCTTTGCAATGGCACCAGGATGATAGTAACTAAACTCAGGGACCGCGTAATTGAAGCGAAATTAATTTCAGGAAAAAATGTGAACAAAAAATTTCCAATCTCCAGAATGATCTTAAGCCCCTCGGATTTTACTAAATTTCTAATTAGATTCCAAAAGAGGCAATTCCCTATCACTGTTTGCTTTGCTATGACTATAAACAAGAGTCGGGGCCAATCTCTTTCAAATGTGGGGCTCTATCTGCCGAAATCTGTGTTTAGTCATGGTCAATTGTACCTTGCTATCTCGCGAGTCATTAGCAAAAAAAGTCTCAAAATTTTAATCTGTGACAGTGATGGTAAGGCGAATGATACACCAACCAACGTGGTTTACGATGAAATTTTTGACAGATTATGAGGTAATTTCCAAATTTCTTATCTTTAAAGTAGATTATTGTTGTTGTTGTTGTTGTTGTTGTTGTTGTTATTTTACGAATATAGTTATTTGGATTTTTTTTTTTATTTCTTGCAGATGAATTAAATTGGGGGAAATAGATAAGCATCCTCTTTTCACTATTTACTTCTTTTCTTCGAATCTCCCGTAACACTTCTTTTACTGATTCACTAGTAAAAGTAACGTGCACACACACGTTAAAAAATGATTTTCATTCATATGTTTTATTAAGTTTATTAATTATTATTCAAGTATTTTTATAGTAGTATTAATAATCTTTAACTTTGTTTTAGAATGAACTTTATGAAATTTCTAAAATTTGAATATTATCATTAATAAGAGTAAAGAAATACAAAATATTCAAAATATTTTTATTTTAAAGAACACTCTCATTTTATTTTGTGTAATTGAATATTCTGAAATAATAATAAGTGTCATTTAGGATAACTAAAGTTTACACTTGTGCCATTATAAAGTAGTATTGTATTGTCATATTATAAGATAAGTCAAATAAATTCTTCTATATTTAATATTCCCTTTAGATATAATTAACAAGGACTAAAATATCAATAATTCCTTATATGAGTTCTTGCAAAAATACATAGGCTTCATATATATGGTTAAAAATAAAAATAATTCTCTTAATTTGGATAGACACTTGATATGATTTTTTACATTTCATTTTCAAACACAATCAATATATTATAAAACTTAATTTTAGGTTATGCAACTTATTCATAATTGAATTATATGTTTGGATAAGAAAATTATATAATTAAACTTCATTAATATAACCAATTCAACTATAAATGATCTTTTATATATATATATATATATATATATATATATATATATATATAACAATATTTTTGATCTAATTTAGTTTTGCCTATTTTTGAGACTTTAGAGATATTGCAAGAAGAATACAATTCTCAATAAATTGATATATAACAAAAGTAGGTAAAATAAATTGTTTAAGATAACATGATAACAAAAAGTAGGTAAAATAAATTGATATATAAGGTAAACAAAATTTCTTGTGAATTATTATATATCTTATAATCTCTCAAAACCCTAAAATTATGCATAATTTTCTTTTTTTCGTCAGTCCCCTAAATTTATGCATAATCCATATTCGGAAATAACTCTCTTAGTAATTACCTTACAACTTTCATATATTTACACTTTCTACACATTGACCCACCACTTTATATCACTTTTTATTCTTAATTGTACATTTCCTCCACTCACATCTACTTTTTTCTTCACTCACATTACACTTTCCAGAAATTTCTGGAGTATGCATAATTTTGGGGGATCGGAAGGAGTAGTATAAATGTTAGATTACATTATTGGCTTTAGACTAAGGATATATAATATTGATAAACTAGGTAAAACATATATTGTAAAACAATGCTCTTTTTATATTAGCATACATATAAATTTATCTTCTTTTTTTTTTCGTTTTAAGGCATAAATTCTGAACGTCGTAAAAAATCCATATTTTTTTTTGAAATTTTACTCGTTGCAAAGATTTCAGTTTCCACATTCATTGGCAACAACATCTCTGTCTCCCCCAGTGCAAGAAACCTTCACAACTCAATGAAAACAAATAGAAAAGTCTTCGAACACATTCAGGAAAGAAAGAAATCTCTACATGTCTCCAAGATATATCGACACCAACAATCACTTTTCGGTCATCACTCTTGACTTAACCATATGAAATTATTCCTATGTACCAAAGCCCTGTAATATTTTGCCCGCAAACAACTTCAGCATGCATGTCAAATACACTACTTATAAAAAATTAATTGTACACTACAATAAACCTAATTAATTTTCATTACCAAATCTGTTATTATCCACACTGGAATTGAAAGTTCTGTTTTGGCTCAAGTTAGATATAGAAGACGATCGTTGGATATTAAATAATGTTTGATTTCCACAATCAATACTTGTCAAATTCATAACATTCGCAATTTTTCTTTGTTGATTTTTCGAGCCGATTCCAAACAAGTGGAGAGAGAAACACTAAATACAATATGTATAACTAATTAATGGTGCGATATTGCTCACCATTGTTTTACTAAGCATGTTTGAATCGCTGCAGTAGCTGGGCGGCAAGTAACTACTGCCCAGCAAATTATATACTACTTCTTTCGAACCATAATATAAGGTAAATAATAAACTAATAAGGCAAGTTTGTGTTTCTTGTGGGTAAATAAATGTAGTATATGTATATCAATTAATATAAGGTATAAATTATCAATAAGGTAATTAAGTTTGTATTTCTTATAATTAATAATATATTTAAATTATATCATGATATTGTAGTAAGGATATATTAGGCGATTCAAATTTTGTAAAATAAAACTCTTTTTATATTAATATAAATATAGATTATTATATTATTACTTCAAAAAAAATTATACATATTTGTTGAAATAAATAAATTATAATCGACGGGTTACACACTAGTTCAAATAAGAAGAGAAATAGTTTGGCCACGTGTTTGTTGGAAATTTTGGAAAGTTAGAAATGCGAAAGTTTTGAAGATGGATGTGATGGTTAAAGACGACGTCTTATAGTAATTTCTGTTACTCGTCTATTGAGTGGTTTTTGAATTCCAAGGTAATCGAGCGTTATACATAGAGTGGTTGACGTTCGTCTTTGTGACCCAATTAGTCGTTGCCTCATCCTCCCTCAGCTCAATCTAGAAGGACTTAGAACATCCACAACAAGGGTTGAGTAAGACCTAGGTTGATTGACGGGAAGCGTGATTTCAATGATTGATGGTGTTGAATAAGACCTTGGTTCTATTTTCAACATTGGTGGGGTTGAGTAAGACCCGAGTCTAATAATCTTTGGCAATGATTGAATAGATTTTATTTTGTTATTATTTTTTTTATTTGTAATAAATATTATAAAGAAAATAGTTAATTAAATTCAAAATTTAATAAATGACAATTTTATTGAATTTAAAAAAATTAAAACATACAATAATTAAAAAATAAAATTACAATAATTAAGAAAAAAAATTAGGGCAACTACTCCCACTGAAATTCTTTTGCAAGTTTGCGGACGACTTTTTCGTGCGCCTCCTTTTGAGTGGGAGTAAAATTCGACGCGTCTATAATATAGACACCGTACACTCACCTCTCCCTCGCTGACTGCGAAGTTCTCGGTTACGGATGTCAACTCTCTTCTCGCCGCCTTCTTTGCCGCCGCTTTGCCTTTCCTCCTCTTCTTCACAGCTTTCACTCCTTCGGGACGAACCTGCATCGTGTTTGCATCGCTCGCGGATGTGGTAGATGCGGTGCCGCTAGCAGACGAAGTATACTCGCCTGCTTCATTTATCCGCGTCCGCTTTGGAGCTGTTGGCGTCTTTGGGTTGGAAAAACTCGGGATATGCTTCAAGAGTTCCCACGTAACCCTATACTGGAACTCTTTCTTGTACTGGGCATGGTAACTATCTTGGGCCTTGTGTGTAGATTGAGGTCGTTCTGCTTTCTTCTTTGATGTAGATGGCGGCAAAGTTCTGGATCTATTTCTTGAAGCGGCCCCATGCGCTCTTCGTCGCATCCTTTTCTCTTGGCGCGGTGGGAGCTATGAACTGGTTGAAACGGTTACATGTTTACTCCCATAACTTGGCCGAGGTATGGTAGTTGTTGGTCACCGCGTCCAGCCCAAAATCAATGTAGCATCGTGCGAGGATATTCAGTATCAGTGGGTGTGTAGATAGGACTTCGCATTGGCTTCGATGAAGTGCTTGAGTCTTTGGGCTGTTTGGCGTTGCGGCGTGCCATTCCCTTCTCCTTGGCCGGAGAAGTGGTCATGCTTGAGCTTGCGGGAGCTTTCCCCTTGCGGCGGGGCTGTGGTGTTGGCTCGCGTTCCTCCGATTCCTCTTGTTGGAAATCTTCGTACGCCTCTTCCTCTTCCTCTTTCTCTTCCTCCACCTCAACAAACATCGTTGTCCTCCCCCATACGAGATAGAATATGACAGGAAGGGTATGGTACAATCGTACCTTTGCATCGTGGTCATTGGAGATATGTCTTAATATATCTATGTTGACGAGAAATGTCAAATGTTAAAACATGATTAAATGGCGAATTCAAATATATATACACTCGAAAAACAAGAGGGACATTCTCGTACAATGGTTGTACTTAATACAACTACTTTTGACTATTCATCACACCTATTCAACACAGGCGTGTGGGCGCGTGCACCACATGCGCTTGTTTTTTTTTTGTTTTTTAGATTATTTTTTCGGCTCCGCCTTCGGCTTCGATTTAAAGGCTCCGCCTTCGCTCCGATTACTAATATAAGGATAATCGTCGGACAATAATTTGGATTTATTCTATTCGCTTCGAGGCTTTCGTCTCTCCTCGCTCGAATCTTAACCAAAGAAGAAGCGGCAAACAAAAAAATGAAAAGGCAAATAAAAATGAAGAGGCAAACAAAAAGGAAAAAAATAATTTGCAAATTAAAAAAAATAAAAAAATCTGAAATAAAAACAATATGGAAATAAAAAAATCTGGAAATAAAAATACTAAAAGGCACAAGAAGATAAAAAACACTAAAGACAAAACACAAAAAGATAAAATACACTAAAAACAAAAAAATTGATGTATTAGGTACAACCGTTGTACCAAAGTTTTAGTCGAAAAACAATTGCATACAATAAAATAATTGTCAAAGAGTAACATTTGGGTGCAGACATCTCCACCATGGAGATGGGTCTGACCCGACCCGACCCGATCCGGTCAACCCTGGACCCTGGTCAACGTCCTTTGACTTTATTTTTTATTTTTTATTTTTTTATTTACAACTTTTTTATATTATTTTTTTGGCAGAGCCTTCGGCTTCGATTTTTTATGAACTCATATTTGTGTCCATCTTTTCTTGTGTTTTTCTTATTCTTTTTAGTCTTTATCGAGTCAAAGTGTGTCTGGGAGGACACAAAGTCGAGAGATGGTGTGCAGGGAAGAACAGGTAGGATCTTGAGCAAATCCGATGGAAAATCTGTTGTTGAGATGCTGAGATGGTGATACGATGAAATGGGCATAGGACTGGAATTTTGTAGCTGGGCAACATCGAAATACCCATTCTACAAGTCAGGAAGTACCTTCCCATATCCTTGAAGCCAACAGGTAGAGTACTCGGAGGAGCCAGGATCTTGGTCAACACAAGAAGCAATTCAGGATGCAGATATGGAGGGCAAGATGCGAGTCGGACCAGCAACAGGTTTTTCTTTTCCTTCAAGGAAGAGAATAAGGATTGGATCTTTCTTTCCTTATCCTAGCCGAGCCTAATCAAAGAAGATATCTACCAAGCAAGGAAAGAGAATCGTGCATGCATGAAGAGAAAGGGCGGATGTGATATGCATGGAAGAGTCTTTCATCAACAAGGAAACTTCCCTAAACCCTAATTTCCATCGCCTATATATATGGCCGACTCCATTATGTATAGTGTGCCGATTTTATTCACATTCTTAGTTAGTTCTGCATTCTAGGTTGAGAGGAAGTGAGGAAGAAACAAGTCCTACGGGCAATTTACTTTTATTTCGTATTAACTGTTTTAGTTTAGTTGTTGGCTTAAAGCCAAGACCTTAGTTGCTGACTTACGCTTTTGAGCAGCAGTTGTTTCCAGTTTTATGCTAAGTATGTTTCTCTTCATATGCTTTGTGTTTTCGTTTATTACTATGTCTAGCTAAATTTATTGTTTGGGTTGGATGTAGATGAAGTGATTCTAATTACTCATTCTAAACTCGTGAGGTCTAATTGTTTAAGTTCGTTAATAGATTTTGTTCCCGAAACACTTAGGATTAATTCTAGACTTAATTGATATTGATATATGATTGATCACCATCTAGATTTTGAGATTAGGTCATTAACAGAAATTGGGATTTAACACGAGAGTGTCTTTCGTGCCCAAGAAGGTAATGAGTGTTGGAGAGCAGTTGGTATTGACTTACCTCTTGGCTGCCTTGGGTCTGTTTATTCTTAATGCCTATTGGGCAGCATCGTTACTGAAGTGTCTTCGTGACTTTGTTGATCAAGAGAGGAGATCTTGCCTTCTAGTCAAGATCTGTGAAATTGGATAGATATAGACTAAGTGTGTTTATATCGTGACTTCGTGACCTTTAGGGGATTAATTAATCTTTGTCTTAAACCAAGTGATAAAATCAGTTAATTGAATATCCTTGCACCAATGAACGAGTGAAGAGTAATTAGGATCATTGATTTGAAACCCAATCCAAACATCTTTTATTATTTGATATTTTTACTTGTTGAGTTACAGGTTATTGAGTTATAATCAAAATCCCTTTTGTTGAGCACTACCTGGAGAGCAGATTACGCCGAGTCTCTTGGGTTCGACCCCACTTGCCGCTGACTACTACCTCGTTGGGCAAGAGGTATTTATAAATATTATTTGTACGAAGAGTGTAACGACAGCGCTTCGTCAATTTTACGGCTCCGAAGGGTGTTGTATGGTGGAGACTTGCACCCAAGTTTTTGTCTTTGTCAAAAGTGTCGACATTCCATGTTTGTCAATGGAAGGACGGGCATCCATTCAATCCGAACCATTCTTCAATTGCTATCATTCTTTTAATGATAACTGCCTGAAAAAATAAACAAGAAAGGACATTAACTATCGTGCTTCTTTAAACTATAGCAGCTTCAACCAAGAGCCCGAATGCTCTACCCTTTGGTAACCCATGTATCTGAAGGGTTGTATACGAAATCGAGACTTTTTGCTTATATACAATTGATATTTGTTTCACTATAATTCTTCTATCTGAAATTTTTATTATTGCGTATTAATTATCTGTCCAATTATCTCAATATTATAAATTATATAGTGTGTTCTAGATCACAGAAGATTATATAATCGGCATCTTATGAAATATAAACTAATATTCACAATCGAGACAACTTGGACGAGTTGTTGGTTTAGATTGTAGCATAATAGTTGATGGTCCCGAAACGAGTTACTGGTGTATTGGGGGGGGGGGAATACACCAGTTAGGATTTAAAAACTTAAACTTGAAAAAATCACTTCAACTGAGTAAAAGATGACTCAGTTGGAATTTCACAGCTGAGTAAGCGACCTCAGCTGGAAGAGTGAGGCTGTGCGGAATGTGGTGGAAAAATAAACTCGTTAAAAGCAACTCACGCAAAACAGCTCGGTTGAAAATGTGTAAATGCAGTTTGTATGTCGGTTAGATTGATCAGATAAATATGCAAAAGCAACTGAATAAAAAAACAAACACAGACACACAGGATTTAACGTGGTTCGGAGATAACCCTCCTACGTCCACGGGGAGATGTGAATCCTCACACCTCAGTCCAAGTTCTTCTGGACAGAACCACTCAGCTTACACGGGCTGAGCAACCGTTAAGGATAAGTTTGCGGGTACTTATCGACCTTACAGCTTAGTTTCCGGGCACTAAACAGCCTATGTCAAGTTTGCGGGTACTTGACGACCTGACTACTCAATTGCAGGAAGAGTAAGATCCTAGCACACTTTTTAGGGTGTGAGAGTGGGTGGGATTTCCAACTATAGCTCGATCACGAATGAGATCTGGATCTAAGGCTTGAATGAATAAACACTCAAACTAAGATCTAAGACAGATTTTCACTCTATGAACCCTCAGCTACTAATGTTCTATCACTCTTGAACTCTCAGCTGCTGATGTTCTTAGAAAAGGATTTTAGCAGATTTTTCTTTCGCTTGATTCTTTTGTGATTGCACTTTTCTCTCTTGCTTCATTCTGTCTCTTGTATATCTCTCGAATGAGAGAATGCCTCTATTTATAGGCGGAGAGAATCAACTAGCCGTTGGAGGAGCAGTTGATCTCTGATCGGTTGATAGCGATGGCTTGTCTCTCATCTCTGCAGACTTTCCCGATATGGCATCTGTGCTCTTCTGCATTCCATCTGAGACAGCCTTGTGTTGGGCCAGATGGGGTAATGACTGAACGGTCAAACCCTCATGTGACTTCCTTTTGAAATTCAAATCTTAACCTTTCTGACAGTCAACCTCGGTTCGTCGGTTGAAAGTCTTGATCTTCATCTGAGTGGTTTTCAGCTGATGTTCTGAACTGTTGAACTCTCAGCTGACTTTGAACTTCAAGCAGTTGATCTTCTTGTTCGAGTTCTACAACTGAGGTTCTGAAACTGAACACTCAGTTGTCTTCCTTGTATTTACTCAGTTGGGTTTGAACCCTCAGATGACTTTCCTTTTCATCTGATGTTCTATTCCTTTCCACTATTTCTCATCTGATGAACGCTCAGTTGGTTTCCTTCACAACTGATGTTCTAAAGACTTCCCCTTGTTTGCATCTGAACATATGAACTGTCTGAGTGATGCCTTGTTGCCATCTTTAGCTGGAGACCTGTAAAGATAAAATCTTAACTTTGCTCAAACAGCGAGCCTAATTTCTAACATTAGGTTCTGGCAACATCTACTAGGTTGGGGTCAGTCGGTTTTGAAATTCATCAAAACTCATACTAATAAATTTCCCAACAATAGTATTAAATTGTTTATCTTAACTATTTATTTATGCTAGTACGTTAATCGTATTGAAATGATCATAGTAAGATTAATTCTTTGTTCTGACTTATTAAGAATTAAAGATCTCGGTGACTTAAATAGTTTTAACCTTAATTGGGCTTATCAGTATGAATAAGTATCTGACTATTGCTTTGATCTATCATAGGACATGGATAACTTAATAGTTGTTCGAAATTTCATATTTTGGGCAATGACAGTTCTTATTTGATATTGATAAAGCTGCAATAAGGATCCATATCCTATGAATAATAGGATGGTGATATCCTCTCGAGGAACTTAATAAGTTTATTATATCAAACCCTGCAAGTAGAATTAGTTCTGGTATAATAATAAATTTAAGTGGTAGCACTCGAAGTAATTATTTATTGATAAATAATTAATTGATTAATTAAATGTTGTCAAAGTATTTTAATTAATTAATGAATATTCGATAATCTTAAACATGGAGATTAATTATGTCTAATACTAGCCCCGACTCAACTATATAAATAAGAAGGTAAGTCAGTATTAATTCTTTAGTGGAATGAATTAATATTTATATCCAATTTATATTCTGGGTTGAATTAATTAAGTCGGATATTATCAGGCCAATCTTATTTAAGCTAGTAGATCCCTGAACTGGCCCAATGGCCTGCGTCTCTAGTGGGTTAGGTGTCTACTCTCCTACGGTCCGTTAGGATTGTCTAGGTTCGATGAATATGAGCAGTTATTTATCTATAAATACAAAGCTCATAAGACTCATTACTTACTTGCATTCAAAGCAATAAAACCCTAGAGTGTGAGAGAGAAAAACTGGCGCCCCCACAGTAAGAGAGAGAGTTCGTAGTTCGATCCCATCCATCGACGAGCTCTAGCCGGGAACAGTTTGGAAGGTCACTCTGGAGTTGTTGTGCGCCAAGTTTGCACGTATTTCTTACGAACATCCTATGATTGTAATTAAATACGTAGGAGCATGCTAGGTATGGATTTTGTATGTGTTTGTTTGATAACCATAATAGATCCTCGGGCAAAATCGAATCGGTTTTCAATAATCGGTTCCAACAGTTGGTATCAGAGCCCTGGTCTGTGAATTATGGCTCTGTCGGATTAACTAGTAGTAAATCCATATTAAAATAAAATTTGGAATTTTATTTATGTTTATATGCATGTATGTTCGTTGTCTAGTCGTGGATTTGTTTTATTTCTGTTGGTTTGCCGTTTTGTCCATTTTTACCACGAGAAAATCCGTGGTTAGATTAGGATTTTAGTTGTAAATTATTATTTCAATTTGTAATTGTTGTACGGGTTGAGAGACAGAGCAATTGGACGGGAAAGGCAAAACCGGTGGCGGCACAACCGCCATGCACGGTGGCGCGTGTCTTTCACGCACTAGGGTTTCACCCACCGCATTCGATTAGACAAAATTTGATTCGCCGGAGCTTTGCTCCATCGTCTATGGTGTCCAAGGAGATCACGGTGCGATGGCTCTAGGTGTGACAGACGGGCACCGCTTGTCACGACGACGAGTGAGAATCATGTGCAGCTCGTCGTGGTGGCAGAGACGTAAAAATGCTGATCTGCTCGTGTGGGCAGGTTCGACTCAATATGAGAGTTCTACTCTCTTGTTTGGGTGCGTCGAACAGTGGGAGTAGCGGGGTGTTTTCTCGACATCGTTGTTGCTTCGTGCCACTGCGAGCGGCGTCGCGTTTCAAGTGAACGAAAGGCAGCAGCAACAGCACAACCAGCAGCAGCAGCGACGACTCCACATGACAAGTACCGTGACGAGCAGCAAGAACGGAGCGGCTCGACGGCGGCGATGGTGATCGTTGCAGCCTTGCCGTGTGATCCATTGCGACACCAGTGAGGCTCGACGCTGTTTGCAGCGTGATTCCAACAACAACGCCGCTTCTGTTCGTTCCCCAACCTTGCTATTCCGACAGTAGGGGTGGCTGGGGAAGGGGACAGTGGTGGTGGTGTGGCGATGTTGGTGTTCGGATCGCGATTCCGGCGAGGGAAGGCTGCCGGCGGCAGTGTCTTCACACACGAAACCCTAGGTTAAAAATTTAGGGTTTTGGGCATGTGGGCAGCCGCGTGGTGAGGTTTCCTCGTGGGTCGAATTTGTGATAGGAATACAGGATGCTTTAGATTTTGTAACCTTCTTTGGGCGATTCTTCAAGACGACGGATATGGAAAGACTTGAAGATGAAGATTGTTGTAATAGATAGTTTTGTTTCCTATTTTATTTTATAATAATTTAGGCATGTACAAAATATCCTCGATGAGACGACAATTTATTTATTTTAACCGTAAATTGCATATCGTGGGTTTAGTCACCGTTAAGGTGTTATTATTTCTGAAGCATGTTATAATTTGCAATTATTTGAAATTATTTGCATTTAGAAATTGCATGCTAGGAATTTATCGTATTTCTCTAAGCATGTTATGAATTCAAGCGAGCATGATTTATTATGTGAGTTCTAGAAAAACATTTTAGTGATTCCGTATTTTACGTGATTTGCATGCGAAAACCTTTTGAATTAAAAATGACCAAGCATGTTAAATTGATTTTAATAATCAAATTAGACCTCCATAATTGGTTTTAGATGAATTAAGTTGTTAGGCTCGTGTAAACATCCACACGATCGTGGCTTGCACTTGTTCTATTGACTTATAGATTTTGTTGAGTAAAACTTCTAAAAAGTATTTTGTTCTCGTGAATAGTGAGAGTTTTGCGTGCAAACGTGCACACTATCGTGGCTTGCCCGTATTAATTCTCATAGATTATTCTAGGAGAGATTAGAATAAGATAATTAATGAAATTGTTTACAAGGCGATGTCGTTCGAGTAGTTGCATCAATATGTGGGATAATTTTTTATTAGTTAAATTGTAGTATGTGCTTAGATATTGTCTCGAATACAACTCCCTATCGAAGTCCCTTTTCGAGATAATATGGTCTAGTAAGGTTCATTTATTAATTTTATTTGTCATAAGGTTAACTTGGCATGAGGTAAAATTAAAAATTGGGTGTTTGATTGAGTGGTGCCCACGTAAACGTCCACACTATCGTGGCTTGCGTGTAAATCACTTGGGTTAATGAAGGTTTTATTTTATATTGTTTTATCAAAAGGTTACAATATAAATGTTACGAATGTTTTATGCAATAATTGTGACTTATGTGCGTTTTGAATGCTTAAAATTTCAGATATGACTATTACTCCGTTGTTGAATGTGCTTACTGAAAAGCCGCTTACCGGTCCAAATATTTTGGAATGGAAGCACAATCTGGAATTTGTCCTAGACGGGGAAGAGTATAAACTCCTGCTCCCGCGAACCCAACTGCTTGGTCTTCTGATGAGCAAAGGGAGGTTCACCGGATGTGGCATCAAGCTAATAATATGGCGAAAGCCTATATGATGACAACTATGGACTCTGATCTTCAGCTACAACATCAGTGGATGTAGACTGCGGCTGAAATTATGAGGAACCTTGAGGAGTTTTTTGGTAAATCGGACCATTCAGCCTGTTTTGAGCTTATGAAGAAATTTATAGCTTCTAGAATGCCACAGGGTTCGCTGTGCGTGAGTATGTGCTCGAGATGATTAATCATTTCAATGAGCTACAAGTGTCAGAAACATGGACATTGGAAGGCTAACTGCCCCCTGTTGAAGAAAGCTCAAGGTTTTACTTCTACTCTTGTTAACAAAATATGTCTAAGTTCGAGTTCTACCCACAAGTGGGTAGTAGATACGGGCGCAACTGACCATATTTGTTATTCCTTGCAGGGGTTCCTGCGGACAAGGGAGGTGAGTAGAGGGGAGTTGAGCATCGCTATAGGAATGGAAGCGCGAGCAGACGTTGCAACCATAGGCGATGTTCATTTATCTTTTGAGAATTCAGTTTTAGTTTTGAGGGATCTTTTATATGTGCCAGACTTTCGGCGGAACTTGATTTCTATGGTTAAGTTGTGGAAAGACGGATATTCTATTCTTTTTTAGGGTCATGCGACTTTTATGAAAGATGATAAGATTATTGGTTATGCACATGTTGTTGATTCTCTTTATACTATTTACTGTTCACATGCTATAAGTTCTTCAAGTAATGCTTTAACTGTTAACCAAAAGAAGAGGCCGAATTCTTCTCAAGAGAATCAAACTCTTCTTTGGCACCTAAGATTGGGTCACATTAGTCTAAGGAGGATCCAAAGATTGGTTTTCGATGGGTTCTTGGGTTCGTTCCAAGTCGAGTCCATCCCAATCTGCGAATCCTGCATAGAAGGAAAGATGACGACTCGGCCTTTCAAGGCCAAGGGGTATAGAGCTAAAGAAGTGTTGGAATTGATTCATTCCGACTTGTGTGAACCTATGTCTACTCAAGCTCATGGAGGTTATGAGTACTTTGTCACTTTCATTGACGATTACTCAAGATTTGGGTACATCTACCTGTTGCGCTACAAGTCTGAATGCTTTGAAAAGTTCAAACTATTCAAAGCGGAAGTAGAGAAGCGACATGGAAAGAGTATCAAGTCGTTGCGATCTGACCGCGGAGGCGAATACCTCAGCAACGAGTTTAAGGAATACTTGTTGGAAAGTGGGATTACATCCCAATTGACTACACCTGGAACACCCCAACAGAATAGTGTGACGGAGAGAAGAAATCGAACACTTCTGGAAATGGTTCCATCTATGATAAGTTATGCATCTCTACCTATTTCATTTTGGGGATATGCTTTGGAAATAGCGGCTCACATGCTAAACTTGGTTCTGTCAAAGTCAGTGCCTAAGACCCCGTCCGAGCTGTGGTCCGGGCGCAAGCTTAGTCTTAACCACATCTGGATTTGGGGTAGTCCGGCACATGTTTTGAACAAATAAGCTCACAAGTTGAGTCCGAGAACCAAGGTGATGTTGTTTGTAGGCTATCCTAGAGGACGAAAGGTGGCTTTTACTACTGTCCTAAGGATCAGAAAGTCGTTATTAGCACTAACGCGAGATTCTTGGAAGAGGACTATGTGATTGGTCATAGGAAGAGAAGTGACGTCATACTTTAAGAAGTTAAAGGGGAGGAGGTGATTAGCGCTCCAGTTGTGTAAGATGAGCAATCGTCGGAACCTGCACAAACCATTAATATTGAATCTGCTATAGAGGTTCGTCGTAGTGGGAGGGTAACTCAAGAAAAGTTGCCTAGTCGATACACTCTACTTAATGAATCTAATGATTCACTGGAATTAGCAGTGATCGAAGAAGATCCCTGGACTTACTCTGAAGCGTTAGCAGATCCTGATGCTCTTGAGTGGGAGTCATGTATGATTTCCGAGTGGGAGTCTATTACTGCCATGAATGTATACGAGAAATGCAAGCTTTCTGAGGGCTGTGAAGCCATAGGATGCAAGTGGGTATACAAGAGAAAGAGAGGACCGGATGGGAAGGTTACAGCCTTTAAGGTAAGACTAGTAGCGAAAGGTTTCACCTAAAGAGAGGGAATCGATTACGATGAGACTTTTTCGCCAGTAGCCATGCTTAAGTCTATCCGAACTCTTATGGCAATGACCGCTCACATGAATCTCGAGGTCTGAAAAATGGATGTCAAAACCGCGTTTCTGAACGGGTATCTTGAAAAAGATAGGGACATCTATATGCTGCAGTTGTAAGGGTTCATAAAGAAAGGTGAAGAGCAATTTATGTGGAAGCTAAAGAAGTCCATTTATGGACTTAAGCAGGCTTCACGTTCCTGGAACAAATGTTTCAATGATGTTGTTCAAGGTTATGGTTTTGAATAATGTACAAATGAAAGTTATGTTTACAGGGTGTGTATTATGAGTGTTTAGTGTTTCCAGTGCTTTATGTCGATGACATTATCGAAGATTAAGGCATGGTGTCTAGATATTAGGCTAATCCTGGTAAGGGTTATTGGATTGTTGTAAAGCACATTCTCAAGTACCTTAAACGGACTAGAGAGTATGAGCTGGTATATCAATCTGATGATCTGGTTCTAGTAGGTTACGTAGATGCTGATTATCAATCCGATAAGAATCAGCGGTATTTTGCGTCAGGCTATGTGTTTAAGCTAGAAAATGGAGCCATTGTGTGGAGAAGTGTGAAGCAGAAATGCATTGCATTATCTACAATGGAAGTCGAATATGTGGCGGCCTGTGAGGCTGCTAAGGAGGCTGTTTGGCTTAGAAACTTCTTGGCGGAGCTTGATGTGATTCCTACTCTGCCGAAAGGTATCACAATTTATTGTGATAATGAGGCTGCAATTGCAAATCGCAAGGAGTCTAGATTTCATCAGTCAACTAAGCATATTGATGCAAGGTATCACTACATTCATAAGCTCGTCTAAAATGGCAATGTGGATGTGCACAAAATGGCAGGAGTTGATAATCTGGCTGATCTGTTTACAAAGAGTCTGCTGGCAGTTGTCTTTAACGGGGATGTTTAAGGCATGTGGTTGTGTTTCCTCCCACACTAAGTTAAACTTTGAGTATAAGTGAGAGAAGTTATAATAGATTGCTAGATGAATATTAGTTTCATTGTATACTTAAAGTTTGCTTTAGTATAAGTGGAAGAATTGAAGGGTTGTATACGAAAGAAAGACTTTTTGCTTATATACAATTAATTATCTGTCCAATTACCTCAATATTATAAATTATATAGTGTGTTGTATATCACAGAAGATTATATAATCGGCATTTTATGAGATATAAACTAATATTCACAATCGAGACAACTTGGACGAGTTGTTGGTTTAGATTGTAGCATAATAGTATTAAATTGTTTATCTTGACTATTTATTCATGCTAGTACGTTAATCGTATTGAAAGGATCACAATGAGATTAATTTTTTGTTCTGACTTATTAAGAATTAAAGATCTCGGTGACTTAAATAGTCTTAACCTTAATTGGGCTTATCAGTATGAATAAATGTCTGACTATTACTTTGATCTATCATAAATGAGAACTTAATAGTTGTTCGAAATTTCGTATTTTGGGCAATGACAGTTGTTATTTGATATTGATAAAGCTGCAATAAGGATCCATGTCCTATGAATAATAGGATGATGATATCCTCTCGAGGAATTTAATAAGTTTATTATATCAAATCCTGCAGGTGGAATTAGTTCCGGTATAATAATAATAAGTTTAAGTGGTAGCACTTGAGGTAATTATTTATTAGTAAATAATTAATTGATTAATTAAATGTTGTCAGAGTATTTTAATTAATTAATGAAAATTCGATAATCTTAAATACGGAGATTAATTAAGTCTAATACTAGCCCCGACTCAACTAAATAAATAAGAAGGTAAGTCAATATTAATTCTTTAGTGGAATGAATTAATAATTATATCCGATTTATATTCTGGGCTGAATTAGTTAAGTCGGATATTATCAGGCCAATCTTATTTAAGCTAGTAGATCCCCGAACTGACCCAATGACCTGCGTCTCTAGTGGGTTAGGCGCCTACTCTCCTATGGCCCGTTAGGGTTGTCTAGGTTCGATGAATATGAGCAGTTATTTATCTATAAATACAAGGCTCATAAGACTCATTATTTACTTGCATTCAAAACAATAAAACCCTAGAGTGAGAGAGAGAAAAACCGGCGCCCCTACAGTTAGAGAGAGAGTTCGTAGTTCGATCCCATCCATCGACGAGCTCTAGTCGGGAGCAGTTTGGAAGGTCACTCTGGAGTCGTGCACCAAGTTTGCAGGTATTTTTTACGAATATCTTATGATTGTAATTAAATACGTAGGAGCATGCTATGTATGAATTTTGTATGTATTTGTTAGATAACCATAATAAATCCTCGGGAAAAACCGAATCGGTTTTCAGTAATCGGTTCCAACAGTATCAAAATCATAGTTAGGCCATATGAGAGTGTTGTGAACATTAGGATTGCTCACTTGATGCCTCTTAATATTTGCCGGCTCTTTCCTCCACACTTGCCGCTGCAGTGGTGATGTGGTGAACTGGTATCTAAAATGAAGAAAGATTGTCTAGACTCCATGAAGGAGATAAAAAAAAATAAGATGGTCGAAGAAGAAATATTTTACTTTGCTAATAAGATGTATGTGGTTTGTACGTGCAAAATACGTGCATATTTTGGTTTCAAATTTATAAGCAAATTCATTCAAGTTAAATTTAATAAACTTATATATGTAGGTGTTTTGCACATGCATATTTACATGCATATTTAGAATTCAAACAAATTTATTCAAATATATTTAATTATTAATGAAATATTATACATTTTACACTATTACACTTAAATTAATAATGGTGACATGTCAAATTTTGATCGCTTAACATATAAGTAGTATGAACTTCGAAAAACAGCAAATATTTTGATTTATTTATTGATTTTTTTTATGTCGTTTATTTATTGAATATTTATTGTTTGGGACATGGGAGGCGGAGGCTAATAATAATAGCTTACTTCAATTAATGACGACATTAATTAAAAATTTCAACGACTTTGAGTTTCAACTTTCAACTTGATTCTTGAAGACTGCGACACTGAAATTCAAGGGAAAATCCCTTTACATTTTTCTTCTTTCACTGTGTCTGAATTGCCGTTAATTCATTCTTTTCTTCTTTCATTCATCGGCTAAAAGATTTTCCGAGGAAGAAGAAACAAAGATGTCAACGCTTCAACTTAGCAATCTTAAACCCTCTTCAGTTTCTCTTTCTGCTTCCCCTTCTTCTTTCCCGCTTTTGTTGGGCGCTACGTTGCGGCTCCCCACTGAATTCCGCCGCTCATTTGCTTTGACCACCGTATATGCTACTAAAAGATTCGATTTTTTGAAGAACCCAAGATTCTTTAGAATCAGTTGTTCTGCTGTGGTAAGTGTTGCTTATGATTCGTTGATGAATATTGCCAATTCTTTTGGTTTCTGTGTTGATGATTTGAGTGGCAGGGCTCTGACACACAAGCAGTGGTCAAAGAGAAAAGTGTGTCTGTTATTCTGCTTGCAGGAGGAAAGGGCAAAAGAATGGGAGTAAGATCATTCATATCTCCCTATTATTTCTCAAAAACAAAAAAAAACAAAAAAAAAAACAAAAAAAAAGAACCAATTTGAATAATTGTGTAATTGTGTGGTATTTATTGTTTGTTTGTCAAAATTTGAATTTGTGATGAATTTATCTATGAAATTTGTGATGCACTTGAGAGGATAGATTCTTGAGTGTTACTGCTGTGGGACATGAACAATTGATCATATTTTAATGAATGTCTATGCTCTAGAGGTAGAGGTCTTCTCTTGTATATATGTAGACATTACAGGCCTGAATTATCAAGAAATCAAAACTTGGTTTTGGCTTTTTTTATGAGTGAGATTTGTTTTAACATTGAATATGTCTCCGTTTGTTATTTTATTCATTGTGCTTCCTTTTGGTTTGTTTCACTTTTTTATCGTCTTGAGAGGGCTATTCATGGCATGGTTGTTATAATTTGTGTTGTTTGATTCATAGGCAAGCATGCCTAAGCAGTATCTCCCACTTCTTGGCCAACCAATAGCTTTATACAGGTGAGTTGCATCAACTTTTATATAAGCTTTTGACTGTGTCATACAATGAATCTGATCATATGATATTTCGATTTGAAATATCAACATTTCTTAACATCTTTTGGTTGTTGAACTGCATTATTATATATTTTGCAGTTTCTACACTTTCTCAAAGATGCCTGAAGTGAAGGAAATTATTGTAGTATGTGATCCTTCGTATCAAGATATTTTTGAAGGTCTGAATAGTGAATATGTTGTCAACATAGTACCTAAAACAATTACTTCAATAAGTAACCAATATGAAAATGTTCCCTTGTATACACAATGCACTAGAAATGGCTTAGTTGCTAGCTCTTTATAAGACAATAATAACACACCTGCTTCTGTGGTGTTAGACGCCAAAGACGATATTAACGTTGACCTGAAATTTGCGTTGCCTGGGAAAGAGAGGCAAGATTCTGTATACAGTGGATTAGAGGTAATCTACTTGTCAGCTGTTTGTATCTATTTAAAACACATTATAGAAATAACCTAAATTGATGATGTTTAATTAATTGGAACTCAAGCTCATACATTTTATGTAGCATAAAATATACTCTTGAAGTATTTTACTGCAGAATATAAACATTGGAGGAAAGCCTCTTAGTTCAAATTTTTTCATGAGATATGTTTGGTTACTATTACTTAGATTTCGACAAGCTTTTCGCCTTCGTTGAATCAAGTAGTACCTCACTGTAGTGGCGATTATAACTTTTAACTGAAAAATGAGGACTTTCTTTCAGGCCATTGATTTAAATTCCGAGCTAGTGTGCATACATGATTCTGCAAGACCTCTTGTGTTAACTTCAGATGTCACAAAGGTATGGTTACGTCGTATTATTCATCCCAATTTTCCTCTTTTGGGTGTGTGGTTCATCTTTACCCTCTTATGCAAGAAGATGTACAAACTTTTAATTTCATATCATATTATCATTAGGTTTTCTACATCCTCTATGCGGTTTAATGTGACCAGGAAGTCATATTATAGCATAGAATTTCGGAATTTTATCATCTGTACATGTTTGAGAAGGGTGTCTGCTTACATGAACAAAACGTACTTGCCTATGCGATGCTACTTATTTATTTCCTAGTTGAACAGAGTTAAAAGGAATTACGGAAACATGATATGCATTTGTGCTTATTTATATTAAACGATCAATTTTAATTTACCTTCTTTCTGATTTCTGTTACTAAAGTAAATCCTTGGTTTTCTGCTCTGACATTGCAGATGATAGCTCTGTATGTGCAGGTTAAATTTTACTCAAAGACCATTCATTTGTTATTTGATGCATCTGACAATAAACTTTATTTCTGTCTTGATGTTCTATTTTTGTTCTGTTGGATGGCCTTTTTCTTAGTTTGTTTCATCGATGCGTAAAGACACCACTCACCAGATAATACTAGGGCATGGAGTTGTAAATATAATAAATATAATTACCTTTTCTTTGGCTTTACCAGGTTCTGAAGGACGGCAAGCGTATTGGTGCAGCCGTGCTAGGTGTTCCTGCTAAGGCTACAATCAAGGAGGTGAAACATTTTAATTCTACCTTCCCGTTACCTATACTTACGAAACTAAAACTCTTCAATTTGATTTGTCATTTTCAATTTTAAATTCTCCTTACGCATGAAATTTTAGGAAATCAGTAAGTTGCTCATGGTCAAATTTTGCATTGGACATTTGTATTCTGAGATATCTTATTACTTGGTTGGCCTATATTCGTCAATGTTTGACCAAAACAGTTTCTACTCCTCTATTTTAGGCTAGACTGTAATGAAGATTCATTCCTCTTGTCTTACTGATGTCTCTGATTCAGGCGAATAGCGAGTCGTTTGTGGTGAAAACACTGGACAGGAAGACACTCTGGGAAATGCAAACCCCACAGGTTCGTAGCCGTGAATTAAAAATTCGTTTGAGTATGTGCACGGCATGCTTTTAAACTATGCAAGAGGTCTTTACGTGCAACTGATCAACTATGTTTGCAGGTTATCGAGCCAGACTTGCTTAAGAAAGGTTTTCAACTTGTTAATAGGTGATTCTTTATCCTTGCTGGACTGAATTCCTCTGTATTTCTTTTTTATGTTTCATAGTTGATACTTGCCTTGATCTGTGTGCAGGGAAGGACTTGAAGTGACGGACGACGTATCGATAGTGGAGCACCTCAAACATCCAGTGTACATCACTGAAGGATCTTACACCAACATCAAGGTAGTGAAATGTTTGAAATCTTTAATGATGATTTATGTTTTACTTTTGGATCAATATGAATGAGATTGGCATGAAATGAAATGTTGTAGGTTACAACCCCAGATGATTTATTGCTTGCTGAGAGAATATTGAACCCTGAAGATTAAGATTCTTATGGGGATCCCTTAACTTCTTTGGAAGTAAAATGTCAAGATTAAGTAGTCATTGACATGGCCAACTTGAGTTATCATTCTTTTTTTTTTATTACTTGTAAAAGGTACATCTTGTTGTATGTACAAACTATGATCCCAATTTTGAAGTAATAACAAATGAATATATTTCACTTGGGTGCATCACAAATATATATAGGGTTGAGTTCATGTGAAAACTAATCATCTCCAACGTCGGAGTACAAGAGTGAGCGAGTGAGTGTGTGAGTATTTAAACCGCTCCCCATCTCTAAAGGGTTGGTTTGTAAAATTTACTAATTACTGTATATGTTATAAATTATTTTAATTTTATTCTTTTGACTTGAAAGCATGTGAGAGATCACTTCATGATTCATCCTTTTAAACTGTATGGTTTGAAGTACATGTTAACATTTAATACTATGAATTATGATAAATCAAAAGTTTGTTTTTGTTATGATTAATGGTAGAATGGTTGACGACTCCAATTTTAAATTAACAGATCTAGCAATTTTAGATTAACCAAAACGATAAAAAATCAAGGTCAGCTTTTTTATGTGACAAATGATCGGTTAAGTGAAGCGTGTGCAATTATTGTAATATTTGTTGTGGAGTATGAGTCAACTAAAGATTATTTGGTAAATAAAAAGATTTTTAAGAATAAAAGAGAAAAGATTCATGTCCATTTTTGACTGGACCACCCTTATCGTAGACGGCCAAAAAAAGAAATCGGACTACAGGGAGTAGTATTATCTTGCACTCATTAAAAAATTTATTAGGAATTTTTTCACAATAGAATCTTAGGCAACGAATAAAATAAAAAATCTAGTTCCTAAAAAATTTCAAACAATAAATTTACATGACGTTTAGCAAAAATGTATGCCTAAATTTTGGAATAAGCTAATTCTAGAGTGAATCATGAAAAGTATCACTGTCTTTCTTCCATATTAACCAATTCATACAAATCTTAATACTAAACAAAATAAAATTACTGCAGCATGCATGATCTATCTAGAAAACGTCACAATTTTTATTGATACCGTTCATATAATTGAGTAAATGTTAGGGGGCACAAGTGTAATTAACTTTACATGGTATATATTTCCATTACCGATCGATCTTCACATCTGAAAAAATCAAAATTAGTTGTAATGGCATACAGGATCGCCCGAAACTCCCGACTTTCTTCCTCATCATCTACTCATTCTATTCCCTGCCCTCGATTTAGCGCACTCTCCAAATAAAGAAAATCGTCCTCCTTTGGGCGGACGTGAGGAAGCGCCTTGTACACCCTGCTGCAGACGGAAAACGTGTCAATCAACGCGCTTCGCCCAAAAAAAATGAAAAGAAAAGAAGATGATGAAAATATAACAGCCTACCTTTCTTCTTCCATGAGGTCTGCGGTTATTCCAACAGAACAACCCGCTGCAACCACCTGCCCCGGTACTGGATTCATATCCCCTGCAGAAAAATAAAGTAAATGTGAAGACATTGACGTGACCAGAACGATCCTTTCTGACTTCCGTCTCCTCCAAATTATCATTAACGGCTTTAAGCATCCGTGTATAAGAAAATCATTAGCTCGTCTTTGCATGGTTCCATGCTACATGTATACTCAGATTCCAAACGGATGAGTTCATCAGTATATACTATTTTTTTTTTTCATTCCATGAGTTTGTTATCAAGCCTAGTATGAAGTTGCATGGTGCTAACCTAAAACCAACATTAGTGAACTGACACCTAAAGGAAGAAGATCATCTTTTTTTGTGGGTTTCTATGTTTAAAGATGAAGTAGATTCTGTTTCACTTTCAAATTTACGATATCTCCCTAATACTTAGATAGAACAGGATTAGAAATTATAAATTTGAGATAATTATATTGACTTACAGACTATCTTTGGCAAAACTATCTGGGAAGCTGCTATTGTGCAGCAAGCTCGGAGAGATGGGGTAATGATTGATCTTCTTGACCGTCTGATCCTTCTGATGTGCCATTCCATCGTTAATTTTCAGCACTTTAATCTCATGATGTAACTCATCTTCCCAGTGCTGCAAGGGTACATCCTTCGATTTCAACTCATTTGGATGATCTATGCCATCCTGCGGCAGGACTTGATTCCTTTCGGGTTTCGAATGGGATCCACTGGCTCCTTTGTCCATTGCCTGCAGCCAAGCAGTTTCCAATCTCTGCTCGTGGATGATGGATTCGATTCTCCGCAAAGGAAGATCCGACTTGCCATCTTCTGAGGTACTTACGTCTGCAAAGGAAGTTCTAACTTTCCAATCATGCAGCAGACTTATTCTAACCTCCACATTGCTTCGTAAAACAACTTCAAATACATTAGTGATGCTGCTTAGAAAACCTTCTGCTCTGGTCTTGATATTACTATCCTCAAACGCAACGTGAGCAATAAAACCACCTGCATAAATAAGTTTTTACAAATATTGTTACGATAATACCACTTTAGCATTAATTGAAATGACTATGATTAAGACGATTCTAGTTTGACAAGATATCCAAGGAAATGATGATCATATCAAATTATGAATTTTACAGTGACAAATAAAATGATGCAAATTTTACCTTTCATTTCAGACAAACAAACAAGCTTTCCATACGAATGAAGTAGTTGCCTCAATGTCTTAGAGTGGCACTTCTCAATACATTGGAGCCAGATATTAATCAACATCTTTGAATCCATGCATGTCAATGTCGGTTTTCCAGTCATGCAATCACCATTTGGGTCGGTCGAATTTTCGACATCGATCGATTGGCTTTGATTGTGTTTGGCAATTTGTCTGACTTGTTTCTCGTTGCTCATTGAATTGCAGTGGGCAGCATTCATAAAGCATGAGGGAGAACGTGAATTTTCAGTTCCAAATTGCGCATCAGAGTTCTGCTTGGAGACTGTAGCTTCTCTGAGCATACTTACGTGCTCCTCGTCAGTTGCTTTTGAGCTCTGTCGTCGACTACTTGTGGACTGAGTTCGATCAGGAGATGACAGAGAACCTAACTGTAATAGGGTAGCCGTGAACCAGGTTGATCGTTCAGTTGAAACTCTGAGATGCTTTTCTGCCTCAGACAGTAGAGTTAATGCATGCTTAAGTCTGTCCAATTCTCTAGCAGTCACTGAAAATTTAACCATCAATGGTTTTAAAAATTATAAAATATATTAAATATCTAGAAACAATGCCAGGATTAAACACACGGCCCAATACGAAATTCAATTGATAACAACAAATCTAAGTTCAGTAGAGCCCTGCTATAGAATTTCGATTAAAAGAATATGAATAAGAAGCAATGATGATGCCATGATATCAAAGAGTGCAATTCTAAGGTCTCCACGAAATATAAAGCATAAAAAGCATTAACAACAGACAAAGCCTTCATCCCACTAAGCATGTTTTCATTTATATTCAAGAATAATATGTCTTCTAGTAGCTCTATAAGTATTAGACAAACAGAGAAAAATATCAAAAAGATCTTTTATCCCTTCCCCCGTCTAATTTCCGTAAAATATTTTGTTTTCTACACCTTGATAGGGCATCTATAGCCTCCAGCCAAATGTCCAAACCATTCTTAAGCGTGTATCTCTAATTTTCTCATCTATGGAGCTACTCCTACTTTGTTTCTAATGCTTTCATTACTAATTCTATCTCGTGTAGTGAGAATAAACATCCATCTTGACATTCTTATCTCTGCTACCCTCAATTTTTGTTCATGATCATATTTAGTTGCACAGCACTGTAACCTATAAAGCAACGATGGTCGATAGCTAATTTATAAAGGTATTCTTGACTGTTAGAGGTGTTTAACGATCACTGCAGAATATGAACTCGACCAATAGTTCCAGCCTCTCTGGATCCAATGTGTGAAAGTGTGACAGCTTCACCTTCACCCATTTTCTTGAATGATCCTAAAATATTTAGTCTTTTGAGAATGTGCTATAGAAAAAGTTCTTGTCTGAATAAAACATCACATGATACTGTCATAATAAAATCGTGATTGAGTTCAAAATCAAGGTCAATTACTGAAAATTAAAATGTATGTTCTCCAAAATGAAATCAATGGTTTTTGACTTTTTGCAAGCCCTGAAACAAATTAAAGATGAAAAAATCCTTCTGTGTAGCATGTGCAACCATAGATAAACTTACAGATCTTGTTCAGTAGAAACAATTAATTGAAGCATGCTAAAAAGAGTAGCATTGATAAACTTACAAGTTCTGCCACCAAAGAACGTACAGTCGTGCTTCGCATCAGCATTTGGGTAAGTCCCAGCAATAATATCCACAATAAGTGTCACCAACTGAGAAATTAGAACTAGTGGATCCACACCCGAATCCATCAATTCCCTTGCTCTTCTAACTGTTTCTGTGGCATTTGATGACATTGCTAACTCCAAAAGCTCCAGTAATCTATCCTCAGAGACGACCCCCATCTGCACAAGAAACATCAATGGAAGATTTATCATGATTCAGTAATCAGTATAGTATTCAACTTGATTCTAAGCAAAATAATCTGCTAATATCCACATTCACTTTTTTAGTTAAATATACATACAAACTCTTCTTTAAGCAAGACTATTTTTTATTTTTATTTTAACTAAAAATGTGCAAGAAAAATATTAAAGTTCTTAATCTGAGAGCAAGTCAGAGAAAGAAACAAGACCATATAAATTTACAAGGCAAGACAGCAAATATTAAGAAAAAGGTTCTCTTAACTCACAAGCTCATTCACCAGGGACTTCGTGATTCGTTTCCCGAACAAACTCAACTGGTCCAGCATGGTTTCTGCATCTCGTAGCGAACCATCTGCATTTGAAGCAATCAACTCTAACGCATTTGGGTCAACATCTAAATTCTCATCATTTGAAATCTTCTTCAGGCGAGTAACAATATCCCCATTGCTAATTTTGGTGAAAAGGTGCTTCTGGCACCGGGTCAATATAGTGCGTGGCACGTTGTCAACATCAGTTGTTACGAGTATAAAAACAACACGCGGCAATGGTTTATCAAGGAGTCGAAGGAATGTTAGCCATGTTCTCGAGGGCAATAAATGACACTGGTCAATGACAAAAATCTTGTAATGTGGAAGTGCCAGGGAATGAACCATTGACATGTTTCTCAAGAGCTTTTTCAGTTGGTCGATTCCGTTCTTATTGGAGCTGTTAATTTCTTCAACATACCTGCTCTTTCCAGATATGAAATCTGCACATTCCCTGCAGATCCCACAGGGTTTACTCTCTTCAGTGGCAAGGCAATTCAAAGCAGCAGCAAAAATTCTAGCCGCTGAAGTTTTTCCGATTCCACGAGCACCTTGGAATAGATAAACGGGAGCAATCCGCCCTCTTGAGACCGCAGTCATAAGAGACTGAACAACTATATTCTGCCCAATTAGTTCATCAAAAAACATTGGCCTATATTTGTGGCTCAAGCTTCTGATATTCTCAGGAGAACCTTCGTCACGTACTTCCTCGTTCAAAGCTACTAACTCAAGCCCTTCTTGACTTCTACAACTTGAAGACCACCTCCTACCATCCAACCGGCTCAAGGCCTCTAAATCTAGCTCAGCAAAATTTGTCGAGAGCTCATCATCACTGTTCCCACTTCTCATGGATAATCCTCCAAGCCCATCAGCACCATTGTCAAGAAGAGGAACGAGGCCTTGACCTGCTGCCTTAGAGCAGAGTCTCCTCTTAGTGGAAGCCATAGATAAGCGATGATGTCTTCTTTGAGACATGGGCTGACTTCCACAAAACAAGCTGCTTCCTTTTCTTCTTAGAGCATCAGAAAGAGACGGAGAACAAGAACTCCCGTTTCGAGACTTTGGTGTCGACCTTTTAGACCAGTAACAAGGAATTCCACAACCCTGACGTCCAGGCAAATCCAACTGATCATCCACCTCATCATCACCACCATTCAGTGACCCGGTGGTAGCATCCCAAGATTCAACAGTACTTGGGTTCCTTATGGCATATCTATTATACGAGCTCGTTGACAATGCTTGCGTGCTATACGAAACAGAATCATCCTCCTTTCTGTGACTCCTCAAGAACTTTGAGGGTGAATGAGACCAACCCTTATTCTTGAGCCTAGCAAGCAAAGGCGAGATAGCAGAATCTCTCCCTAAATCCTCAGAATTACAATAATCTCCATTATCATCAGATTGATCTACCAAATTCATCAAATCCTCCCTCCCCAATCTAACACCGGGGGAACAGTCTGGAACATTCTTAGCATATCTACTCAATATCATCCTCATTTGCAGCTTCTCCTTTTGTTGCCTTGAACTAGCACTAGAATAATTACTCCTCTTCGATTTCTTCTTTATCGTACGTCTAATAGATGGCGTAAAGTTAGAATCTTTACATTTGGACATCAATGAACCATACCTATCAGTCAAATAACCATCACTCTTTGAATCATTCCCACCAACATTCAAGCTATCCGTCTCGACACTACCCTCTCGAGTCGAAGACGAACCCTCATCCTTACCATTCTCAACATCATCATCCTCACCAATCTGCCTACTTCTCTCACTCCCAGATTTCTGATTTCTCCAGTTATACAGAAACACCCTCTTCCTATCCTTCTCCTTCGCATTCGAATTCGAAACCGAAATGCCTCTATCACTAGCATTATTATTACTACCATTACCATTACCACTAATATAGCTATTACTGCTTGCTACTAACAATGGTGGCTGCAAAATGTGTTGAGAGGAAGGAGCAATGGCGTTACCATTCTTGTAGTGAAGCTTGGTGAGGGATCTTGCAGAACCTAGCGGCGGCGACCGCCACGATGAGGAGGTTCCGGGGTCTCTGAGCACACGCGACGCCTTTCGAATTTGCGTCAGCTCCTTCTTCAAATGCAGGTTGCTCGGCCGGGGATCAATCCCGCCGCCGTCGCGCATTTCAACTGACATCATAGTTACTACTGCCGCTCCGCCGCCGCCGCCGCCGCCGCCGCCAGTCTAAATCAAGAAACAAGAAATGAGAGCAAAACACGAAATCATTCCCACATTATTTTCCTTTTGAAATGCAGATCTGTAGATCTTAATGGCCTTTCTTTAATGCGCACTTCTGCTCAACCTAACATAAATAATGGATTTGGAGGCAATAATTACTGCTCAATTATTTCCATGGTTTAAGGCGCAGAGCAAATAATTGAAATGGGAATAACTTCTATTTTCCCTCCCTCCAATATTTATGTTTGTAAGAATTTTCTTTACTTGTCGTTGTCTCCGATGTTTTAGGGCTTGTTTGTTTATGTTTCTTTTCTTTTCTTCTTCTTTTTTTCCCACTAGAAAGTGTGACTGCTTTCCCAGTTTTGCAATTTGCATCATGCAAAATAGAGATTCATTTATTAACATTGTCATTATTGGGAATGTTCATTTGAATCATTTCCAATGATAGTTGGGATCTAGCTAAAAAAGCTTATAAGATTTATTATGATCATGAAAATTATACAAACATATACGTATACACTAAAACCTCTATAAATTAATACCTTTGAGACCATAAAAATTTATTAATTTAGAGAGGTATATGTCGATAAATTAATATTTTATTAATTAAAAGAGTGATTTTTTAAATTCAGAAAATTAATTATATTAAGTATTCCTTTGTATTGAAAATAAATGAATTCATATATGTTTCATTGAATATATTCATGCATCACCCATTCGTCGTAACAAATACATATATTCATGTACAAATGAAGCAATCTCAAGCAACTTAAGTGAGACAAGCTTTGAAGAAGGCATGCATGAGTTTGAGTTTATGATAAAGGATGTTGGTTATCGCAATCAAATGAACGTCAACAACTTGTTGGACTATATATCCGGGTGAAAATGATGAATGTTCACAAATTCAACGTTTAGAATAAATTGTTGCTGACATTATTGATGATCCTACTAATGATGAAGTTGAAGATGATTCAACACTGTTAGAACCAGTCACGCGAAAGGAAGCTTTAAACGCATGAACAACTCTTCACAATTTTTTATTACAACTAGAAAACTCGAAACCGGAACTTTTGAGTGCAATTAAAAAAGTTAGGTATGAAATCCAATTTGATTTAAATTTTAAGAAAAACAAATAACAATAAATTCATATTTTAGTAAATTAGCATGACCTTAATAATTGTAATATTTAAGAATTATTAATTTATAGTATTAATGGGACCTATACATTTATAAATGTACTTTTCAAAAAATTATTATCTTATTATCTTATCGAATTTGATGATTTTTTACAAGGGCCTGAATCGGGACCGAAAAAATTTATTATATTAGAGAGTTTATTAATTATAGAGTATTAAATTATAGAGGTTTAACTGTAAATAGAATTTCTCCCTTAATATTTATAAATAAAGCCGTTAGTCAATCAAACAATTCATATTTTTAGATCAATTCAAACTTTAGAATATTTTTTGAATGTTTATTCATTTTTAGATCAATACAAACTCATGTTCATAGTTTATTGACTCGATCCTTCGTTTTGTTTCGTGAGATAACAAAGTTTGGTTTAAAAATTGTTATATACTAGTATATTCTCACAAAAACGTTATATCTTCCAATTTTGTATTGAAATTAATTACAATTTGTTTTTAAAATTACAAAGGTACTTGTCGTTGTCTCCCATTTTCTAGGGCCTGTCTGTTTATGTTTTTTTCTTCTAAAAAGTGTAGCTTTCCAATTTCCTATCCCGTTAAACGGTCCAAAATTTCACCAACTTTGATTAATGTTCGCTATTTTATTAATACTGCTAGTGCACAATTAAATCGTAGTAAATAAGATCGAATTTACAGAGATTGAACTTAAGATTCATAAATACTGTTTTCAATTAACATTCACTATTTAGACTCTAAATTAGAAGGATTTTTAATCTAACCAACAAAAATAATAAAATGCAATTAAATCAAATAGCACCACGAGTAAATGTAGAATCAAACAAAGAAATGATTATCTTATGGTTTCAATTTCAATGAATAAACGAACTCAAACTTATTTCAATTAATTAAATCACATAAAAGACTCGATTCTCCCTAAGATGATCACTCAATTAGTTTAGACTCGTTTCACGACAAATAAACCGTAGATTATATGCTAATAACTATTGTGTCCAACTAATTATCAACATATAACTGCTAAACGATCCTTAGATTCTTTATCTTCACCCTAATTTTAAGATCTTTCGACTTTATTGAAGAAGATATTCTCTATTCTACGTTCTAGTATTAATCTTCTTCTTTCGATATCAAATTAACACAACTAAATGCACAATTGGTGATCAAATAATCAAGCATAATAAAGCACAAGAATACGGAAAAGGAGAATATGTCGTGATTAATCAATTAAAATAAAAGTTCGACTCAAATATTCATCTACTTTCTAACCATAAGATAACGAGAAGTTTAGCCACACATATTCATGGCAAAACAACACAAGAATTCAAATCTAAACATAAAAACAGAAAAACCGTAGTGAAGTTCTAAGAATTGAATCTCTTATCTTCTCCAAAAGCTCCAAATCTCCAAGAGATGCCAAAGTTATGATGTATGTAAAAAGTTGTTGTTTCTAAGCCCTAAGGAGCCTATTTATACTAGGGAATGGATAATAATTCGAATGGGGGTAGATATCCAAATAAAGGAAACAAATTAAGGCTTGGAAATAATAAAACGCGTAAAACCGTCTTACCATGCGGCTGACATGCGGCCGCATGGTAGGGCGCATGACATTTCGGTGATGCGTAGTCTTCTCATGCAGTTGACATGCGGCCGCATGCCACTGTATCTGCGCGCAATAATTTTCAATCGGCTCGTTCTCTCTCGTTTCAATTCTGATTTTGGATCTGTTTTCACCTACGAACTCCCATCGAGCTGTACTTTCATCCTATCATGCTCAATTTACATCATTTTGACTCTAATTTTCTGTAAAAATCAAACAAAGCACGAACGAATATCATATTTCACAAATTAACAATACTTAAGCACAAAACTCATTCCAAACATGATTTTCCAATACACATTAACATCAATTAAGCTTATAAAAATGAGAAAATCCATGTTTATCAATTAAAAAAATACGTGGCACAGTTGGTAATCGAAATTTTTACTAGAAATGTATATTATTGTTATAGAATCAAACGATTATGCCATATTTAAGTTGTGGATGAGAATTGAGAACCAATTTTTCCAAAGTAAAAGTAGAATAAAAATCTAGATTAAATTCAAAATTCATGTATTTTTTTGGTGTAATATCCCGGATATTTCTTCCGTCACTAAAATAAAATTTGTTAATTTATTAAAGCTTTGCACGCCTAAGTTAAGGAATTTCAGTTTTAAGACTAACGGTGAAATCCGTTTCTGAAAATTAATTCCAGAAGTCGTTCAACCGACTACTGTATTAGGGTTTTCGCGTCCAATAGAATTTTCGTTCGAGAACTCAGATCGAAAAACCGTCTGACTTTACATTCACTTATTTTGCGATACGAGTCTTCTGGTAAAAGTCGGTTTTATTTATTTTTCCGGGCGAAATTTGGACTGTCATGTCTCAACTTTTCTTTGGATTTCGGAATCCGAATCATGCTTTCCGACTAAGTAAATTATTTCCAATCTATTGGTCGAAATAGTTTTCGTCGGAAACGTAACCATCTAAGAAATTAATTAATCGATTTTAGTATGCAGTATTAGACCCGTAATCGATATATTTTGGGATTTTAATCCCTCTTAAAACCGCCCCTCTCTCTCTCTCTCTCTCTCTCTCCCTTGATATTTTTCACTTTATACTTAAATATCCCTCATTAGTCATCACACATCTCTCTCTCTCATCACACAAACCCCCCCCCCCCCCCCCAATCTCTCTCTCTTTTCTCTCTTGTTCTTCATTTCGTCAAGATCTTCATCAAGTTCTTCAAGCATCCAAGCTCCATAACTTATTCATCTTCCGATCGATTTTAAATCCGAGTTCATAGTTAGCAAGGTGAGAGCTTCCTCTTCATTACTATCCGAACAAACATCCATTTCCTTTAATTATTGAAATTTTCGAAAATGGTAAGAGTAGGAATGTTGTTATAAGATCATTACATGATTATTAATGCTTAGGATTAAGTTTCTATGATTGAAATCAAATAGAAATCATGTTGGAATTTATATGGTAATTTTCGAAATACATGTACTAGTTCCATTCGAAATTTTTTGAGATCATTAGGTGAAGTATGAGCTTGTGGTTTGTGGGTTATCACTCTAGGTATTGATATATTGGTGTATGAATTGTATAAGAATTTTCTAAAAATAAAAACAAAATTGTAAGAGATGAAGAATCATGATTTTGATTAGGTAAATCTTATGTTTTTGATGATATGATTTGATATATATGATATAGGAAGCATGAGGTTCAATATATACTTAATTAGATTTTTCTAAAAATAAAAACAAAATCGTTGGAGACGAAGAATCGTCGATAAAATTAGTTTTGATGTTGATATGGACTTATGGTTTGCATATTAGTTAATCTATGTAGTTAATGTTGATAATTGGAAAGTTTGAATGAAATCTAAGAACGTCGAACTTTTTGTAAGAGACGAAGAGTCGAGCGTAATTGTTGATAGGAAAATCGAACGAGAAAACTAATCGAATATTAGTGATTGTTGGTATGCTAGGTTGGTTGTAGAATTAATTGAGAATTAATTAACGACTATGAAAAATCGATGCATATATGAACTTTAAGGCTATGATTTTTGTGTTTCACATGTTAGATGATCATGATATAAGTTTCTAAAATTATAATTAGGTTAATTATGCATGATAAGATTAAGAATGGAATTTATTGAACAAGTATAAGAATATTTGTATGTAAGTAGATGGAATTAAGACTATATTAAATAAATTATGATTTCTATATGTTATAAGTTGTGTTTGATGATTGATAAGTGAAACTAGAATTATTTGAAGCATGATAGAAACTTGAATCGATAAAATCACACGTCGGAATCAAAAGTTATGAAAACGGACCCGTAGTAGGCTATTTTCAAGTATGAACTTTTGATCTATGAATATATATGCATAAAGTGAATATAGTAATGATATGCATGAGTGTAGTTGATGATTATGTTATATAAGTTATGAAATATAAATTAGAAGTTAGATATGATTTGAATTTGAAATGAAATTTGTTAAATAATTGGTTAGTTGAAAAAAAAAAACGAGAAAGTGCTCGTCGTTTTGTTAATCGAGAAACGTGAAGGTGTTCACGTTAAATGATTGTGTGTGTTGACTGTTATGTGATAGAAATTTCATGCACATAAAGGTTGTATAGCATTGATCGAACCTAGGGAATCGTGCGTCGAGTTTTAAAAACGATTAGGGTTTCTCGGCAGTTTTGCGACCCTTCACGGAAACAGCCATAACTCTTAGCTCGTTTAACGAAATCGAGATCCGTAAATTGGACAGTAAACTAGAAATCCGTATCTTTCTTTTGAAATAAGGCACATTCTCTGTTTCGAAATACTCTGTTCTGTAGAAGCTCCAGACCTACTACCTTGTGCAGAAAATTTCTGAAACTCATTTTCTTAAGTTGAATTCTTTTCAACTTAATTCTTTAAGAACTTTTAAGTCGTTAAGAGTTATCGACTTCTGTTTTTAACTAATCTAAAATGTCGAGTAAGGAACCAAGTCAGTTCTAAACGAGATATGTCCGAATCTCGTTTCTTTCAAAACAAAAGAGATTAGTTAAAGTGCAAACGCCTAAAAGACTTAACCGAATTCGAATTGCTTTTTCTTTAATCGTCTCGACCGATTTACTAAAGCATGTTTGATTGCGATAGAAGGAGAAAGTCGCAATTAGATGAAAGGACGGAAGACCGAAGACAGAAGTTCGTGTTTGTTCTGTAACCGGTTAAGGTGGGCTTTTCTATATAACAAAATCAAGTGAGCGTTGCTAAAAAATGTTTACTTATTGCTTTATAAGTGCATTTTCTAAATGATTATCAGTGCATAAAAGAATTTATTTTTGTGAGTTCTTTTGTGCCATTCTGAGTTGGTTCGCCAACTAAGCAATCGGATTCTGAGTTAACCGGAAGGGTTTTCCAGAGTTAGTGTACACGGTAGCCGGTGTGTGTGGTACTCTGTTGAGGGATAGCCAGCCACGGTGAATAAAACGTGCACGGAAGAAGTATACTCTTCCCCGACGTTGAAACAGAAGTTGGGCAAGTTGAACGTAACATCAGAAAAATGCTTGATCAAGCTATTGTGAAAAGAAAATGTTTAGTAAGCACGGGCCTTTGATTAAAAAAACCCTAATGTGTTACTTTTTGAGATGCCTGATTAATCTATACTCTTATGATATATTTTCGGCATTGTGCCCACTAAGTATGTTTATACTTAGCCCTGCATGTATTTATAAATGTGCAGGTTGAGTGACGGAAGCGGCGGAGGTTGAGTAGAGTTGTACATAGGAAAGAAGAACAATGTTTCAGTCTACGTTATTCCGCTGCAAAACTACTTCATTTTGATGTATAACTTTTTGGTCTAAGGTTCATACTTTAAACTTAGTTTATTTTAAGAACAATTCTGTTGAGCGATCCTTCGAGATCGACTCTCTTTTATTTTAGTAAAGTCAGTTCATAGATATTAGCTGGTTTATTGTTATTAGTTAATGTGTTTATTCATTTATCCCCCTTTCTTCCCCGCCTCTTTAATCCAACCCCTAGTCGCACCCCGAATTTGTCGTCCCTCGGGATTTGGGACTGTGACAGAGTGGTATCAGAGAAATTGTTTCTGCTCTGCATCCAAAATTCTTTCAAGTTAGTCTGACAGAGCATTTGTTTATGTTTTGCACCCGAGTCTTCGTTCAAGTAAAGTTTAGTTCGTATCACTAAACTTAAGAATGTAGTCAACAACTTAACTTCCCGCTACGTCGACTCAACCGAAGAAGAAAAGAAAGAAAAGTTTCAGAAGTGTTGTTTCTTTTTACATAAAGTTTATGAATAAGTATGCAAGTATGTTGTGAATAAGTATGCCAAGTATGAATTTATTGAAGTATAAGTGTTATACTTTGTGATATTATGTGAAATTATTTGAATTATAATTTCTTTAATTGAGATGTATGTCGGCATGAGAACCTAAGCTATTACTCTAAGACTTTTCCCGATTCCTTGAGAACATAGAATTGATAAGAAGCATTGGTTCCAAAATTATTCGAAAAGCGATCATGAAACAAGAAGAACCGAACCTATTATAGACGAATGTCACATGCGTATAAGTGACATGAACAAAGTCTCTTTGGAGTCAACTTTGTTTTAATAATTAAAAAATCATTAAGTTAAAAATTGGAAAAATCTCGGAATTTATTTATTTATTTATTAAGTATTTGAGTGCAATTTCTTAAAATTGCTAGATGCTTAAGATAAGTTGTTATTAAGTGGTTAAAAGTATTGCAATTTGAATAATAGAATATTTAAATTATAATTTAAGAATTCCTTAAGATATGTTATTATCTTACCAGTTACTGATCCGTGTTCGCTTAAAAACTTTGTAGGATGGTTTCGAGACGCGTCACAGCTCGGAAGAGCAGACCCCTGAGACAGCGTACCATGGTAGACGAGATCTTGGATGAATACTATGACTACAAGGTAGACCCGAACCACGATATAGGACAGATAGTCAGTGACTTCGCTGCACGTTTCTACGCAGCTCGGCACTTTGTTACAGAGCGTCAGGCTATAGCTGATTTGATCGGACGGCTACCTGACGAGTGGCGTGGGTGGGCACACGACATCGCCTGGTACTTTCTTACACTGGTCGGTGACGCCACCGAGCCGACATGTGACTTTTTCGGATTTGCTCTAGCCGTACACGAGCGTTTCTTTGAGAGTAGGTTCATGGTGTCTGTTCCTGTTCTCGAGCACCACCCCTACATCCACATCCCAGCTCCTCCTGTGCCAGAGCCTTTTGTCATGGACCCAGAGTTAGCCACACTGTTAGAGTTACCACCGGTTCTTACACCCGTCGAGGATTTGTTTCCAGAAGCAGGGTACCTGGAGATTGATGCAGAGTTGCTGCGATGTTAGAATTACCATCCCCACTTGCACCACCTGAGGAGGTTCCTGCAGAGGCAGCTTTACTCGTTGGGGATGAGGGTTTGACCTCTGACCTACCCCAATCTTGGACTAGGGTATGAGGACAGTTTGAGGCAGGACCATCCAGGGTCCGTTCTGCAGAGGCATACGTGCCTAGTCCACCCCTGAGCACCTGCTTCCCCCGAAGAAGCGGATTGTAGTGACCAGTTTCGACGACTTAGTCCCACGTTTAGAGAGGACCGTTTTGGAGGTGCCTCCGCCACCACCTCTAGTACTTTTGGACGACACCACACTCAGGGTTGACGAGGCGCTTTAGCTAGTCTTTGGTACAGACTCGGGGGAGGATCCAGAGGAGGATCCGGAGGAGGGCCCAGAGGAGGAGGACCCCGAGGAGTTTCCGGCCGTAGAGGGCAGCACAGACTCGACTGCAGCCTTTTGAGCAGAGAGTCTTAGACGTATAGTAGTTTCTTTAGAAATGTCTTGTACATAGTTCGGATCAGTAGACTTCTTTTTGTAAGTACTCTAAATGGATATGAAATTTTATGAATCGTTCCCGTTCTAGTACTTCCAATAGTTACGGAAATGCAATCGGTTAGTGCATCCTGTATATAGATAGGCAGTTAGCCTAGCTCAGACTAGTTGTAGTCTAGCTTTTTGGTATAAGTCCTCGTGGAGGCAAAATTAGTACTCTTTTTGACGTGTGTATATATATATATATATATATATATATATATATATATATATATAACCCCGTGATTGGGCTTTAATCCAGTGAACGTTTGTTCTTACCATGTTTCGATAGTTGCTCGTAATTAACTTGCGAAGTTAAAAGTTTCATAGAAATAGTGTCGATGATATTATCTATTTTCTTTCCGTGAACTTGTTTAAAGTTGGAAGAATCTTACTAAGTGGGTGAATTTTTTTTTTTATTAAAACAAAAGTGCTAATAAGAAATTCTTGTTGTCTATAGTTTCAAAATGCCGCCGAGAGTAGTAAACAATAGAAGAGGACCTGGTAGGCCTAGGGGACCAGGTAGACGACAAGCAAGAGGTGAAAGGGAAGAGGAATAAGAACGTCATGAAATCCCCCCACCTTCACCACCACCCCGTCGTGATATTGAGGACCTATTCCTCAAACGAAACCCACCCGTGTTTAATGAATCTGGTAACCCGAGCGATGCTGAGCTTTGGGTGCGATCCATTGAGAGAATCTTTAAACTCCTCAGATGTTCTGATGAGGAGCGTCTTTTGTGTATCGCATTTCAACTCTCCAGACCAGCTGAAAACTGGTGGGAGGCTAGACAGAAGGTCATACCAACTGAGCACTTGGCTCATTTTACTTGGGACGAATTTAAGGAGGCATTGTACGATAAATACGTGCCTAAGACTTATAGAGCACAGAAAGAGGCTGAGTTCTACAATCTGAAACAAGGAAAGATGACGGTCACAGAATATGATGCAAAGTTCTGCGAGTTATCAAGATATGCGCCTGAGCAGGTAGATACCGAGGATAAGATAGCAAAGAAGTTCTGTGGGGGACTTAAGCACGAGCTAGGTGTAGCACTAGCCAGTCACAGAGGACTGAGCTACACGGAAATACTAGGACGAGCCCTAGAGATGGAGGCCGTAGTGCCTGATGAAAGGAAAATAATAACACCCGCACCAATCCCAACCCAGACTTAGAATCGAGGCCATTTCGGCAACAACAAGAATGGTAACTACCAGGAAAAACGGAAATGGGAAGGAGGAAACAACAGTGGCTACTATCAGCACTTCAACAATCAAGGAAACCAGAATGGTAATCAGTGAGGCTATCAGCAGCCTAACCAGAATAACAACTATGGCAAGAAGCCATGACAAGGGAACAATTAGTCGGGACTGTATATACAAGGGAATAATCAAGCAGGACCGTGGAAAGGAAACGGCCAGCAGGGTCAGTCACAAGGGGCAGCAGAGGAACAACAACCAGGGAGGGAATAACCAAGGAAGGATCACCGTTCTTGCCTGTCCGAAGTGTAATAGGGTACACTACGGTGTCTGTCAAGCAAACTCTGGTGTTTGCTTCAACTGTGGACAAAAGGGGCATTTTAAGAAGGATTGCCCGAAACCGTTGCGAGCAGTAGGGCAGAACCAGTATGGTCAGCCCCAACCTTTAAAGGCAATTCAGGCACAGCCGCGGCAGCAGATGACACAGCAGCAGTATCAACAACACGCCCAACAGCAACAGAATGCCAGGGCATTCACGATCAAGCAGAGTGCGCAGCATAAGGGCAAGGGAAACCTGGCAGGTATGGGTAAACTTCATAATACCCCTATAAAGATATTGTTTGATACTGGCGCATCGCATTCTTTCATTGCTGGCTCATGTGCGGATAACTTAGATATCAGACCTGAACGAGCTAATCAAGCTATGAGAGTAGCTACACCCTCAAGAGAGATCACAACCTCTACGCATGTTTATCTAATCTAGAATTAGAAATTGGAACTCTTAAGGTTAAGGCGAACAACTTGAATATTATGATAATGTGGGATGTAGATATAATCTTAGGAATGGACTGGTTGTCTAAGAATTATGCCACGATTCTCTGCAACGAGAAAAAAATTTCTTTCCAACCCCCGGGAAAAGAGCCGATAGAATTCCATGAGATTTCGATGGGCAAGAGGATACCGATAATATCCGCTCTACAAGCCAAAAAATTGATGAAGAAGAAGAATTGCAAAGCTTATCTTGTACCTAAGTGGAGAACCAGAAACCGAAAAGACCATACAAAATGTGAAAATTGTTAACGAATATGAAGACGTCTTTCCAGAAGTGTTACCGGGTTTACCACCAGACCGTTACGTAGATTTCAAAATCGACTTAGAACCAGGATCGGCCCCCAAATCAAAAGCCCCATATAGGATGGCACCCAAGGAGTTAGAAGAGCTTAAGATCCAACTGCAAGAGTTTTTAGATCTTGGTTTCATTAGATCGAGCGTTTCGCCATGGGGAGCACTTGTTTTGTTCGTTAGAAAGAAGGATGGTTCTATGAGGATGTGCATAGACTATCGAGAGCTGAATAAGATCACCCTCAAGAATAAATATCCTTTGCCTAGGATAGAAGACCTTTTTGATCAGCTTAAGGGCGCGGGTGTATTTTCAAAAATAGACTTAAGATCGGGATATCACCAATTGAAAATCAAACCCAAAGACGTACCCAAGACTGCTTTCCGAACCAGATATGGCCATTACGAAATCTTAGTTATGCCATTTGGTTTGACTAACGCCCCCGCAGTATTCATGGATCTTATGAATAGAATTTTCCACCCGTACTTAGACAAATCCGTCTTAGTTTTCATCGACGATATTCTCATTTACTCCAAAAATGAGAAAGAGCACGAAGAACACTTGCGAATAGTGTTAGAAACGCTTAGAGCTGAGAAACTTTATGCCAAATTCAGTAAGTGCGAGTTTTGGCTGAAAGAAATGATGTTTCTTGGACACATAGTATCAGCAGAAGGCATCAAGGTAAACCCTGCCAAGGTAGAGGCAGTGCGCAATTGGAAATCACCAACAAGTCCAAACGAAATTAGGAGTTTCTTAGGTTTAGCCGGCTATTATAGAAGATTCATTGAGGGATTTTCTACAATTGCTAGACCTATGACGCAACTACTACGAAAGGAAAACAAGTACAAATGGACTGACGAATGTGAGACAAGTTTTCAGACACTCAAGGAAAAGTTAACCACAGCACCAGTGTTAGCGCTTCCAGAAGCGAATAAGGAATACGTGGTTTATACAGATGCTTCAAAGAACGGATTATGATGCGTATTGATGCAAGAAGGAAAGGTGATAGCTTATGTTTCACGACAACTTCGACCCCATGAAGTTGATTATCCAACCCACGATTTAGAACTAGCAGCCGTTGTGCATGCGTTGAAAATTTGGAGACATCACCTCTATGGTGTAAGGGTTGAGATTTTTACGGATCACAAGAGTTTAAGTACTTTTTTGAGCAAAAGGAATTGAATATGAGACAAAGAAGATGGCTCGAATTAGTCAAGGATTATGATTGTTGTATCAACTACCATCCAGGAAAAGCAAACGTAGTAGTAGACGCGCTGAGCCGCAAGACTCCAACCAAATTAGGGTGTCTCTTTATCTAGGAAGAAACACTTGTACAAGAATTTGAGATGATGGATTTAGAAGTGCTCGATACACCTGAAACGATAACGACCTAAATAGCGGCACTAGTAGCAACACCGAACTTACGAGAGAGAATCATAAGCGCTCAGAGAAAGGACAAGATGATCAAAAAGCTACGACTAAGAATAAGAACGGATAAACCGGACGGTTATTCCGAAGCACCAGATAATGCGATTGTATTTGAAAATAGACTTTATATCCCTGATGACGACGAATTGAAAAACGATATAATGAGTGAGGCTCACGATACGCCATATACAGCACACCCAAGGAGTACGAAGATGTATCAAGATTTAAGAAGGAATTTCTGGTGGAACGGATTGAAAAGATGTTGCCTCGTTTGTAGAACGATGTTTGACTTGTCAACAAGTAAAAGCTTTACACCAACGACCACAAGGGATGTTGCAGCCATTAAGTATTCCAACGTGGAAGTGGGAAGATATAGCCATGGATTTTGTGACAGGTTTACCCAAGTCTAGAAGAGGAAATACTGCCATGTGGGTAGTTATTGATAGGCTCACGAAATCAGCTCACTTTCTACCAATTCAAATTACCTATGGATCAGAAAAATTAGCACAGTTGTATGTTCGTGAGATTGTACGTCTTCACGGAATACCAAAGTCAATAACGTCCGATAGAGATGCCAAATTCACTTTAAGGTTTTGGATCACTATGCAGAAGGAGCTAGGTACTAGACTTTATTTTAGTACCGCTTTTCACCCCCAAACGGATGGACAATCCGAGAGAACAATTCAAATACTCGTCGATATGTTGAGAACGGTAGTATTAGATCGAAGTGCGATTTGGGAAAATATCTTACCATTGGTCGAATTTGCTTACAACAACAGTTATCAAGCGACGATAGGAATGGCGCCTTACGAGGCACTGTATGGAAGGAAATATAGGTCACCACTTTATTGGGATGAAGTGGGTGAAAGGAAAAATTTAGGACCAGATTCAGTCGGTGAAATGATCGAGATCATTCGACAAATTCGAGTCCGAACGAAAGAAGCCCAGAGCCGACAAAAGTCTTACGCTGATGTTCGCCGAACAGATCTTAACTTTGAAATTGGGGATAAGGTTTTTCTCAAGATTTCTCCATCTAAGGGAATCATTAGATTTGGTATCAAGGGTAAACTCAGACCAAGGTTTATAAGACCTTACGAGATTCTGGAAAAATTAGGACCTGTTGCTTATAGATTGGCCTTACCACCAAGTCTAGGAAGTGTCCATAATGTTTTCCACGTATCTCAATTGCGAAAGTACGTTTTCGACCCTAAGCACGTAATTAACCAGCAAGACATTGTTCTTGAATCCGACTTAAGTTATGAAGAAAAACCACTGTCGATCTTGGATCGAAAAATGCAAGAATTAAGAAACAAGTCGATTCCATTAGTAAAAGTGTTATGGAGTCACCACAGGTAAGAAGAAGCCACGTGGGAACTCGAAGAAAATATGAAAGAGAAATACCCTTACCTATTCGAAGAAGATATGCAAATTTCGGGACGAAATTTCTTGTTAGAGGGGTAGGATGTAATATCCAGGATATTTCTTCCGTCACTAAAATAAAAATTTGTTAATTTTTTAAGGCTTTGCACGCCTGAGTTAAGGAATTTCAGTTTTAAGACTAACGGTGAAATCCGTTTCTAAAAATAAATTCCAGAAGTCGTTCAACCGACTACTGTATTAGGATTTTCGCGTCCGATATAATTTTCGTTCGAGAACTCAGATCGAAAAACCGTCTAACTTTACATTCACTTATTTTGCGATACGAGTCTTCTGGTAAAAGTCAGTTTTATTTATTTTTCCGGGCGAAATTTGGACTGTCATGTCTCAACTTTTCTTTGGATTTCGGAAACCGAATCATGCTTTCCGACTAAGTAAATTATTTCCAATCTATTGGTCGAAATAGTGTTCGCCGGAAATGTAACCATCTAAGAAATTAATTAATCGATTTTAGTATGCAGTATTAGACCCGTAATCGAGATATTTTGGGATTTAAATCCCTCTTAAAACCGCCTCTCTCTCTCTCCCTTGATATGTTTCACTTTATGCTTAAATATCCCTCATTAGTCATCACACATCTCTCTCTCTCTCATCACACAAACCCCTCCCCCCCAATCTCTCTCTCTTCTCTCTCTTGTTCTTTATTTCATCAAGATCTTCATCAAGTTCTTCAAGAATCCAAGCTCCATAACTTATTCATCTTCCGATCGATTTTAAATCCGAGTTCATAGTTAGCAAAGTGAGAGCTTGCTCTTCATTACTATCCGAACAAAAATCCATTTCCTTTAATTATTGAAATTTTCGAAAATGGTAAGAGGAGTAGGAATGTTGTTCTAAGATCATTACATGATTATTAATGCTTAGAATTAAGTTTCTATGGTTGAAATCAAATAGAAATCATGTTGGAATTTATATGGTAATTTTCGAAATACATGTACTAGTTCCATTCGAAAATTTTTGAGATCATTAGGTGAAGTATGAGCTTGTGGTTTGTAGATTATCACTCTAGGTATTGATATATTGGTGTATGAATTGTTTAAAAATTTTCTAAAAATAAAAATAAAATTGTAAGAGATGAAGAAGCATGATTTTGATTAGATAAATCTTATGTTTTTGATGATATGATTTGATATATATGATATGGGAAGCATGAGGTTCAATATATATTTAAATTAGATTTTTCTAAAAATAAAAATAAAATCGTTGGAGACGAAGAATCGTCGATAGAATTAGTTTTGATGTTAATATGGACTTATGGTTTGCATATTAGTTAATCTGTGTAGTTAATGTTGATAATTGAAAAGTTTGAATGAAATCTAAGAACGTTGAACTTTTCGTAAGAGACAAAGAGTCGAGCGTAATCGTCGATAGGAAAATCGAACGAGAAAACTAATCGAATATTAGTAATTGTTGGTATGCTAGGTTGGTTGTAGAATTAATTGAGAATTAATTAACGACTATGAAAAATCGATGCATGTATGAACTTTAAGGCTATGATTTTTGTGTTTCACATGTTAGATGATGATGGTCCCGATATGAGTTACTGGTGTATGGGGGGGGGGGAATACACCAGTTAGGATTTTTCAAGTTTCGAAAAACTTTCAACTTCAACTGAGTGAGAGGACTCAGTTGGGATCTCACAGCTGAGTAAGCAACCTCAGCTGGAAGATTGGTGCTGTGCGGAATGTGGTGGAAAATAAACTCGTAAAATCAAACTCACGCTTTTATGCACGGTTGGTCAAAACCAAAACTGTTGTTGTGAAAGTATGCAAATTGTATGCGGTTAGTTTGTCAGTTAAGATATGATAATAAAGACTGAACACAAAAGAAAACACGACACACAAGATTTACGTGGTTCGGAGAGAACTCCTACGTCCACGGGGAGATGTGAGTCCACACACCTCAGTCCAAGTTCTTCTGGACAGAACCACTCAGCTTACGCGGGCTGAGCAACCGTTACAGTTTAGTTTTCGGGCACTAAACAGCCTAAGTCAAGTTTGCGGGTACTTGACGACCTGACTACTCAATTACAGGAAGAGTAAAGTCCTAACACACTTTTTAGGGTGTGAGAAAGGGTAGGATTTCCAACTACAGCTCGATCACGAATGAGAGCTGGATCTAAGGTTTGAACGAATAAACACTCAACCTAAAATCAAAAACAGTTTCGATCTCTAGGAACCCTCAGCTACTAATGTTCTCTCAAATTGGAACTCTCAGCTGCTGATGCTCTTAGATGATGATTTTGCAGATTTGCTTTTTGCTTTGATTTCTCTTGTAAAAGCTCTTGAATTTTCGTCGTTTATCTCTTCTATCTGCATATCTATACTTCTCGAATGAGAGGATGCCTCTATTTATAGGCGGAGAGAATCAACTAGCCGTTGGAGGAGCAGTTGATCTCTGATCGGTTGAAAGCGATGGCTTGTCTCTCATCTCTGCAGACTTTCCCGATATGGCATCTGTGCTCTTCTGCTTTCCATCTGAGATAGCCTTGTGTTGGGCCAGATGGGGTAATGACTGAACGGTCAAACCCTCATGTGACTTCCTTTTGAAATTCAAATCTTTGACAGTCAACTTCGGTTTGTCGGTTGAAAGTCTTGACCTTCATCTGAGTGATCTTCAGCTGATGTTCCGATCTGTCGAGTTCTCAGCTGACTTTGAACTTCAAAACAGTTGAACTCCTTGTTCAGATTCTATAACTGAGGTTCTGAAACTGAACCCTCAGTTGTCTTCCACTTCTTTACTCAGTTGGGTTTGAACCCTCAGATGATTTCTTTTTCATCTGATGTTCTTTTCCTTTCAACTGTTTCTCATCTGATGAACGCTCAGTTGGTTTCCTTCAACTGATGTTCTGAAGACTTCCCCTTGTTTACATCTGAACAAATGAACTCTCAGTTGTCTTTCTTCACAACTGATGTTCTGTCTGAGTGACGCCTTGTTGCCATCTTCAGCTGGAGACCTGTAAAGATAAAATCTTAACTTTGCTCAAACAGCGAGCCTAAATTCTAACATTAGGTACTGGCAACATCTACTCGGTTGGGGTCAGCCGGTTTTGGAATTCATCAAAACTTATACTAATAAATTTCCCAACAGATGATCATGATATAAGTTTCTAAAATTATAATTAGGTTAATTATGCATGATAAGATTAAGAATGGAATTTATTGAACAAGTATAAGAATATTTGTATGTAAGTAGATGGAATTAAGACTATATTAAATAAATTATGATTTCTACATGTTATAAGTTGTGTTTGATGATTGATAAGTGAAACTAGAATTATTTGAAGCATGATAGAAACTTGAATCGATAAAATCACACGTCGAAATCAAAAGTTATGAAAACGGACCCGTAGTAGGCTATTTTCAAGTATGAACTTTTGATCTATGAATATATATGCATAAAGTGAATATAGTAATGATATGCATGAGTGTAGTTGATGATGATGTTATATAAGTTATGAAATATAAATTAGAAGTTAGATATGATTTGAATTTGAAATGAAATTTGTTAAATAATTGGTTAGTTGAAAAAAAAAAAACGAGAAAGTGCTCGTCGTTTTGTTAATCGAGAAACGTGAAGGTGTTCACGTTAAATGATTGTGTGTGTTGACTGGTATGTGATAGAAATTTCATGCACATAAAGGTTGTATAGCATTGATCGAACCTAGGGAATCGTGCGCCGAGTTTTAAAAACGATTAGGGTTTCTCGGCAGTTTTGCGACCCTTCACGGAAACGGCCATAACTCTTAGCTCGTTTAACGAAATCGAGATCCGTAAATTGGACAGTAAACTAGACATCCGTGTCTTTCTTTTGACATAAGGAACATGCCCTGTTTCGAAATACTCTGTTCTGTAGAAGCTCCAGACCTACTGCCTTGTGCAGAAAATTTCTGAAACTCATTTTCTTAAGTTGAATTCTTTTCAACTTAATTCTTTAAGAACTTTTAAGTCGTTAAGAGTTATCGACTTCCATTTTTAACTAATCTAAAATGTCGAGTAAGGAACCAAGTCAGTTCTAAACGAGATATGTCCGAATCTCGTTTCTTTCAAAACAAAAAAGATTAGTTAAAGTGCAAACGCCTAAAAGACTTAACCGAATTCAAATTGCTTTTTCTTTAATCGTCTCGACCGATTTACTAAAGCATGTTTGATTGCGATAGAAGGAGGAAGTTGCAATTAGAAGAAAGGACGGAAGACAGAAGACAAAAGTTCGTGTTTGTTCTGTAACCGGTTAAGGTGGGCTTTTCTATATTACAAAATCAAGTGAGCGTTGCTCAAAAATGTTTGCGTATTGCTTTATAAGTGCGTTTTCTAAATGATTATCAATGCATAAAAGAATTTATTTTTGTGAGTTCATTGTGCCATTCTGAGTTGGTTCGCCAACTAAGCGATCGGATTCTGAGTTAACCGGAAGGATTTTCCAGAGTTAGTGTACACGGTAGCCGGTGTGTGTGGTACTCTGTTAAGGGATAGCCAGCCACGGTGAATAGAACGTGCGCGGAAGAAGTATACTCTTCCCCGGCGTTGAAACAAAAGTTAGGCAAGTTGAACTTAACATCAGAAAAATGCTTGATCAAGCTATTGTGAAAAGAAAATGTTTAGTAAGCACGGGCCTTTGATTAAAAAAACCCCGATGCGTTACTTTTTGAGATACCTGATTAATCTATACTCTTATGATATATTTTCGGCATTGTGCCCACTAAGTATATTTATACTTAGCCCTGCATGTATTTATAAATGTGCAGGTTGAGTGATGGAAGCGGCGGAGGTTGAGTAGAGTTGTACATAGGAAAGAAGAACAATGTTTCAGTCTACGTTATTCCGCTGCAAAACTACTTCATTTTGATGTATAACTTTTTGGTCTAAGGTTCATACTTTAAACTTAGTTTATTTTAAGAACAATTCTGTCGAGCGATTCTTCGAGATCGACTCTCTTTTATTTTAGTAATGTCAGTTCATAGATATTAGCTGGTTTATTGTTATTAGTTAATGTGTTTATTCATTTATCCCCCTTTCTTCCCCGCCTCTTTAATCCAACCCCTAGTCGCACCCCGGCTTTGCCGTCCCTCGGGATTTGGAGCTGGGACATTTGGCCAGATTAAAAATTCCTGTAAAGCTATTGAATGGAACCAAAGTATGTATATTTTCCAGACATTAACCATCTTCTATCATGCAAACTAGGAATTCATTTTAACATTGTCATTGTTGGAAATGTTTCACTTCCATTGTGATGGGATCTACTAAAAAAAAGTTCATATGATTTATTATGATCATCATCTTATGAGACTTACGTAATACTATTATTGATTAAATAATTCACGATACCAAAATGAGCCTTACTGTATAAAAAAGTCGTCGGTCGATCAAACACATGCATTCTCATTTTTAAATCTGTAGATCTTAAGTTTCAAAATATTAATTTCTCTAAACTAATTTCAGATCAATACAACCTCGTGAACTCGACTATAAATAAGTTGATTGTGATTGAAAGAAGTAACCTAATTAGGCATGACCTTTTAGTTTATTGATTGAATGAAAAATGTGGTTAATGAGATAATAATGTACGTTTAAGTGGAAAACTGTAAAAAAAAAAGCCATAAACTTTCATCCACTATGCAACTCAAGACTTGATGTTTCAGTTTTTGGTAATTAGGATTAGGACCCAACCCTCTTTTCCGGCTACCGGAGCATCTGATATGGCATCTTTTTATAAACATGTGGTGGTGGCAACGAATATGAGTTGGCGATTGGTGGCTTGTTTCTCAACTCAGGCGGAGGAAGCATAAAACAGAAAAGATATATATTTTGTGAAGATTGAGATGAATTTTTTTCATCAATATAAGAGATGATGGGAGGTGGAGTGCAACAAATAATGAATAAGAAGGATTTTCTGCAAGATCAGTGATAGATCTCTATTATTGCAAAACAATCAATGAGCACGAATCGGGGAATTAATGCACACGAAAAGAAATAGAACGCGAGAGATTTACGTGGTTCGATCTATTGAGATAGATCTACATTCACGGAGCGAAAAGAGTACGTCTATAGCTTGCATGCGATTATGATTACAAGGATTGTCTCCCCCTCCAACCTATTCTAAGCCTCTATTTATAGGCCATTACATGTGGAACTTGATTAGGATTACAAGTCTTTTCCTACTAGGACTCTTTGGCCTTATCTTGATCCTTCTTTAACCGAGCTTCTATATCTCTTTTAGAGCTTGAGTTGTACTTGATGTAGGATTCTTGATTGCCTTGTTGGAGGAGTCACTTTAAGTGGGCCGAGCTGTGTAGGCCGAGTTTCCCGAGCTGTGTAGGCCGAGTTTCCCGAGCTGTGTAGGCAGGCCGAGTTTCCCGAGCTGTGTAGGCCGAGTTTAACAATCGGGGCCCAATTATGATTGGGCTTCATGCTCGGGCCGAGGAGCTAGGCCATATCCTATCACAGCCCCCCCTTAAAAAAGATGTAGAAGCGAGGTGGGGTGTGATTTAAGGAAAGTAGGTGAGACAAGAGTGGAAATAACGTGCCCCGTCGAAAAATAAATTCGACGAAGTTGAGTCTGTCTGCTTCGTCTAGCCGAAGTTGGAGAAAAATGGGTTGCCCCTTCGGAAACTTGGCGTTGACGAAGTTTGGCTTTATTAGCTCACTTCGGAAATTGAATTTCAATGAAGTTTGGCTTTTGATAGTTCTACCTCGTCATAAGACGAGGTTTTGGCTTCGAATAGCATGACTTCGTCAGCGGACAAAGTTTAGGCTCTGCTCCACTTTAAGCGAAAGCCGTATCTTGGCTTTTAATGGAGGTAGGGCTCCCTTGTTTTAAACGAATGCAGTCCGGCCTCGCTTTTAACAAAGTGTCTTCGTTTTAAACAGAGGCGGCTCATACATGTTTTTAACGAAGGTCTCTTTACGCGCGTTTAGAATTTACTCCAAGTATGAAGTTTATTACCCTCGTCAGGGTTTAGAAAAATTGAGATAATAAGTATAAGCGAGAGACGGGCAAGGCATGATACGCAAGGACTTGAACAAATGATAAAAGAAAAATTGAACTTACTAATGAAAGCCGAAGTTTGGAAAAGACACCTAAAAAAAACTGAACGACATAACTGAAAAACTAACTGAACTACTGATGATAAGAGATACTTTATGTGACGACCCCGTCGAACTGGGGTGGAGCTTCGTCCTCGTCTTCATCATCTCGTCTTGGCCTTTTATCTGCATGGGGGGCACAGTGATTCTCCCCTCGGTTCGGCCTTCTTTTATCCTTGCCATGAGGTCGGGCTACATGTTTGCCGCGATTTTGGTATTTTCCTAAGGTACCATCGTGTACGAGGTTCTCGATTTCCACAGCTAAATCTCTGCAGTCCTCGGTGTCGTGGCCATGATCTGCGTGGAATTGGCAATACTGCTCTTTAGACCGTCGCTTGGATCCTCCACGTGACATTGGCTGAGGTTTCTCGAACATGTCGGTATGCAGCTCGTAGATTTCCGTCCTCGGCTTTGTCAGCGGTGTGAACTGGCTCTTTTCGGGATTCTGGCGAAGTCCCAGCCGAGATTCAATAGGTGCCCGTTGTAGTCTATCGAGGGCACTTTGGCGGCCTTGACCTCGGTCTTTACACTCTTCCTTCCTCCGGTTTGTGGGTTCGGCCTTGTCCACTTCGCGCTTGCGCCTATCGGCTTCGTCAGCTTTTGTGAACTGGTCGGCGATACTCCAAAGCTGCCTTGCGGTGCGGGGCTCGTTTCGTACGAGCTCTCTGAATAAGGCTCCGGACTGGATAGCATTTTGGAAGGCCGAGATGAGGACTTCGTCAGTCAAACGATCGACTTTCAGACTCTCCTTGTTGAATCTAGTCATGAAGTCGCTAATGGACTCTCCTCGACCTTGCCTAATGGTGAGCAAATGTGCCGCGGTTGTTTTCGGTTCGGCCTTTTGGAAAAACCTACGTTCGAAGGCTTGCATCAGCTCGTCGTAGGAGTTAATACTCCGAGAAGGTAGGCTGTCGAACCACATCCGGGCATTATCAACCAGTAGCTCAGGGAACACTTTGCACATGTAGATATCATCACTGAGCCCTTGGTTGAGCATGTTGTACTGGAATTGGGATAGAAAATTCTGCGGATCACACAATCCATTGTATAGCTTCACCGGTGGCATCTTGTAGGATGATGGGAGAGGTGTGTAGAGTATCCAGTGGGTGAAGGGAGTTGAGATCCTGCCGTAGACCTCGAACCCGCCGCCTCGGTGAGTGTCATCGTCTCGCCGAGGTGACTTAGCGTTGCGACGAGATGGAGCGGTATTACGCCGAGGTGAATGACGACTGCAGCTTCCTCGGTGTTCATCATCGCGTCCTTTGCGGCGTGGTGCAGTGTCCCGTGCGTCCATGATTTGGACGCTTTGGGACTTTTGCTGTGGTTGTGACCGAGACGCAGCTTCATGCTCTTCACCTCGGTTTGTGATCTTCTGCCGATGAGCAAACTGATGGAATTCGTGTTGATTGTGTGTAATAAAATCTTTGACCGCGTTCTCCAGATCGCGAGGTTGGAGACCTAAGGCTTCTTCCTTCTGGCTGCTGCCACGGCTTTCTTGGTGGAAGTGAATTGGATTGCCGAACTGATCCACCGAGATGTTTCTCACGTCTCCTTCTGGGGTAGGACTTTGCGCGTGTCCCTTCCCCAGCCTTTGGCCGCGATTAGCACTCGGGGCTTGGCTGGGATTGGTTTGGTCGGCGTCTGTCTCGCCGGCTTCCGGGATTTGCAGATTTGCGGGAAGAGTGTTTTTTTGGCGGTTCTCCTTCTCCTTAGCGGCGGCAGCAGCAGCGTCGATAGCAGATTTGCTTGTGGTAGATCGTGTATTTTTTCCTGCCATCGTCGATAGCAGATTGTGTTTTGCAAAATTTGATCGGAATGCACGGATTTAAATTCCCACAGACGGCGCCAATGATAGATCTCTATTATTGCAAAACAATCAATGAGCACGAATCGGGGAATTAATGCACACGAAAAGAAATAGAACGCGAGGGATTTACGTGGTTCGATCTATTGAGATAGATCTACATCCACGGAGCGAAAAGAGTACGTCTATAGCTTGCATGCGATTATGATTACAAGGATTGTCTCCCCCTCCAACCTATTCTAAGCCTCTATTTATAGGTCATTACATGTGGAACTTGATTAGGATTACAAGTCTTTTCCTACTAGGACTCTTTGGCCTTATCTTGATCCTTCTTTAACCGAGCTTCTATATCTCTTTTAGAACTTGAGTTGTACTTGATGTAGGATTCTTGATTGCCTTGTTGGAGGAGTCACTTTAAGTGGGCCGAGCTGTGTAGGCCGAGTTTCCCGAGCTGTGTAGGCCGAGTTTAACAATCGGGGCCCAATTATGATTGGGCTTCATGCTCGGGCCGAGGAGCTAGGCCATATCCTATCAATCAGTATGTTGTACATTATCCTTAGATTGCAGTACTATTTGGAACATTTTTTGCTCATACTTCTATGGAAGGAGAAGAAAATGAAATATGTGGAACAGTGGAAGAAGAAGTAAAAATACGATTAGGTTTCTTAAAGTCGTTTTGATTTCACAAAGGTGTAAGTCCGCATACATGGATAAAAACTTGTCCGGAATTTAAAAGATGGCCAAGTCATAATTACATCATTGAAACATTAAGTCTTAAATTAAAGTTTCAAAAATGTGGTCTAAATTGCAGAGTAAATGAAAGTTGTGTTTTTTTTTTTTAGAGTTTTCCGTTTCTTTTAAAAGGTTACATGATGTTTGAACATTCTTGGTGAATTCTCTTGTTGAATAACTTGTAATCAATCTGTCATGCGAAACTTGTGTTTTTTGGAGGACTAAGAGCATGAGGCAAATATCAATTCTATTAATTTCTACCTAAAATAGATATTCGTGAATCAAATTATGAATTAAGTGGTAGCCAGTGTCAAAAATTGTGCGTATCCGTCTACGTGGAAAAGAAAAAAAAAATGCATTATTTTATAGAGAAGAGCTTTTTTTTAGGACGGTAACTTTAACCATTTTTTATTTATAGGCCAAAATTTTGCGAGCTTTCAATTTTAGGACAATATTTAAAATATTAATCAATTTTAGAACAATATCTAAAATATTGATCAATTTTAGGACAAAATTAAGGCCGATCGGGCTAAGTCGTACTTCACTCTCATGTGAACTCAAATTTTTGGCCCGATTCCCACTTCGCTGCCACCTAGGCGGTCCATTCATCAATTGTATATATTATTATTACAAACAAAAATCAATTATTCACACTACAAAGTAAACTCGTCCACAAAAAGAAAACAAAAACACACAACAACCACCCCAAAGCTGAAGAACCCTAGTCACAATCGATTGCAAATCAGAATTTTTACTGCCCGAACTAAATGTAATTGACATAATAGACTCTTGGGGCGGCTGCGGTGTGGTTTTGTTTTCTTTTTCTGGACGAGCTTACTTTGTAGGGTGAATATTTGATTTTTATTTGTAATAATAATATATACAATTGATGAATGGACCGCCTAGTTGGCAACCAAGTGGGAATCGGGCCGAAAATTTGAGTTCACGTGAGAGTGAAGTGCGACTTAGCCCGATCGAGCTCAATTTTGTCCTAAAATTGATCAATCTTGTAGATATTGTACTAAAATTGATCAATATTTTAGATATTGCCCTAAAATTGAAAGCCCGCAAAATTTTGGCCTATAATTGAAAAACAGTAAAAGTTACCGTCCTAAAAAAACGTTCTTCTCTTATTTTATAGTATAGGTGGTCTTGTACTATTCCTTGGCGGTTTTTGTTTTGAGAGGTGGAAACTCAGAGGTCACTCTTTTCTTGGCCTCTCTTACTCAAATCTCCACTTCACACATTTTTTATTTCTATAAATTTGGTACAAATTTACTAAATATAAATATAATATATTCAATATGCATCTTGAATTAAAGGACGCGAAAAGATCTTTAATTTGATATATGATTTGTAAAAATTATATTAAAATAAATAAGTTATGATGATTTGAAAATACATATTAAATAATATATATGCATTCATTTGTTACATATGTATATGCACTTCTATTTTTTGCTTCCGATATGCCCTTTTTTTTAACTTTATTTCAAATAAATGTTAAAGGTTATATTGTATTTCTTAAAAGAAGAAATCAAATTTTAGCAAAAAAGGAAAAATAGAAGAAATCAAATTATGTGGTCTAAAAAATAAAAAAAAGGACAATCCATAAAAATGCACCATTTGACAATGTAAAAATGAAAAATACATCATAGTCTAAAAAACAATGAATTTTACACCCTTTTAAATATTTCAAATATAATATGCCATTTTGTCAAGCACTTTATATCACATCTCTTACACATGTGTAAGGGATGTGATATAAAGTATATGACATTCCAATGATTTAGTGATAATTATGTGATTATTTGATAATCATTAGCCAATAATTATTTAATTTAATTATTTTATCTGAAACATATCGTGATTCAGTAGGTACTAAATTCAGTCAAAAAATTATGAATATGCATTAAACGAACCTAAATGGAGTTCTCGCTCGGACAGAAAAAAATCTCACTCGACACGTGTCAAATCCCGCTCGAATGGGAAATATGATCCTTTCAAATAACATCTTTTGAAATTCATCACATTCGATAGTGTGCAGCAATCTTTCAAATAACATCCTTTCAAATTCATCATTTGCATATATCAAGACTCAAAAAAATTCTAGAATTTGCATATATCATTTCCTGCTCGAAATTAGTACTTCCCGCTCGTGAATTTAGATCCCGCTCGAGCGGAAAATTGATGTGGTTGGCGAGCGAAATTTCATATTTTTGTGTTATTTTTATTAATTGTTACGTGTTTGTACTTCTGTGTAGATGGATCACTATTTTATTATCAAATACTGAGGAACATGATCTGGTTGTACGTACTCGGGCGGATATGAATTCGTAGATGTCGAAAGAAATCTCGCCGGCCTGAGGTACATAATCGATTGTCAATTGAGTGCAAACTCCTTCAGCACACAGTACGAGTTACATTATCTATCGAAGAATGAGAGGGGGCGTACTGTAAATTGCCCATTAAGCACCGATGCTGAATTTTATCATTTGTGCGCGACGCAGCCAGAAGCAACTGTGTACGTGACTCACCAATACATGAACGTATACGTGCCTGAGTTTGATGCTAATTATTATGAAGAAATGGATCGTATCCAAACACAGATGCTTTCCTCCACTTTTAGTGATGATGCATACCCCGCTAGGGGTAATTATGCATCGACATCCACATATTATTTCGGATCCACGTTGACTCAAGTTCCAGAGATAGCAGAGGGTTATGGCGATGATGAAGATGCAGATGGTGCTGACGATGCTGAAGAGGCAGATGGTAATGATGAAGATCAAGAGGCAGTTGGTCCTCAGGATGAAGAATATGAACTGGAAACTGACAATGATGCATCGGAAGAGATGACAGAGGACACCATGATAGAATCAACTATGTTGGAGTGTGAAGCATGGATTCGCGGTTAAGAAGATGACGAAGCCGCAACATACTTATTCTGCTCAAGACCAAACAACAGCATATACAGAACTAACACGTGCGCGACCTGCAGGTACAGTTATCCACTCTGATCTGTCACGTGCCTCAGACAAAACCGATCCATGAGGTCCCCCATACTAATCGGCAAGCCATTAGCAAACCGCCGATACACTTGCACATCCCGTAACTCGTAGTTGTCTGAGGGTCGGAAATAAGACGAGCCGAATGACAATCCGGTAACAAGGGCATACTCCGCAGAAGAAAAATGAAGGTTCGCCCCGTTGATATGAAACCACATGTCGTGTAGCTCGCCCCATTGAACCGAAATCTGACAGGACAATACGTGATGCACACCCATACCGCACTTCTGCCCCGGCTGCCAGTAAGTAAAGTGGCCAAAACAACCTTCAAGCCACCTCTCCAGGACATCCTGTCCCCCAACCTGCATCAATGTAGACGCAACGTCTTCTAAAACGCTGTGCTTGTAGGACGTGCTAACCATGGACTTCCGGTTAATAGCCTCGGGCCTCTTCAGAATAATCTACACGAATAAAAATTTAAATTAAAAAAACAAATAATAAAATCAAACTATACACAGTATTAAACAGTTCACTAAACAATTTCCCGCTCGCGATTAACAAATCCCGCTCGAGGGGGATATCCAGCCAAATATGACAACGGCGAGCGGGAAATGACACACAAAGCATACACAATAATTTTGGCAGTTAAATAACAATATCCCGCTCGGTTAACCTATATCCCGCTCGAGTGGGATATAGGCTTTTTTAGTTGCTCGAGCGGGATATTAAAAACCTAGATGAAAAAATTCAGAGAACAATTAGGACCAAATTACACATTCAAAATATACACGTACATATTTTTCCAACTTATCGGTATAATCTATCACAAAATATTTGAAACATTAACTATATCATAGGGTTAGCGCGGGATTTGATAGATTTTTAGGTTCTAACCAATTATTATCGATAATCTCTTATTTCCCGCTCGACCTAGCAATATCCCGCTCGAGCGGGATATAGTAAACATTAGGGTTTCGTCGAGCGGGATTTGACATAAATAGGACCCATAAAATTACTAGAACAAACACATGAAATTTCACAATAAAAATCGAAGGTATTAATATTATATAATGGAATTCGTATAAATACCAATAATACACAATAAAAAAATAATAACAATGTGTATAAAACTAATCTCTCCATAATTTGCCATGTTGTGAAGAATTACCAACCGCCGCCGGAATAAAAATTCTATGAAAAAGTCGGTGGTGTGGAGAGGAATTTTGTGAAAAGGTTGGTATGAAAGTGAGAGGGAGCCGCTGGTGAATTGGGCGAGATGAATAAATGAGAGAGTGGGGCGGGATTAATACTGCAGGTGGGGGGTGGGGGTAGTTACTTGGGTCAAAAAGTAACCCCTGCCTCAAAGTTTGTGGGTACTGTTCAATGGCAATTTTTTATTCCAACACAATAAAACAAAAACAACGATAGGACGTATGAGTCAGCCGACACGGTACTGTTCATGGCAGTTTGTGGGTCCAAATTGTGTCAGTGGGTATTTTTTATTGATTTTCAAGTGATGGTGTATTTTTCATTTTGCACTCTTCAAAGGGTGTATTTAAAATTTTCTCCCAATAAAAAATATACTGCATAATATTTCGTTAAAAATTAGTGTTAAATATTTATGTACTTGGAATGCTCGAAAAAATGACATTCGAGCATTCAAATAAAATATAAATTTACTCAATTACTCAAAATTACAACAGCCGAACATCAAATATTCAAAAATACTATATTTGAGCATTAGTATTAAATATTTGAAATATAATAACATACAAAATATAAAACAATCAAAACAACTGGTAGGAAAATAAATAGATAAAATCTGATCAAATTAAAAAAAAAAAGAAATTACGTAAACCTAATATATCCAAAATAAACTAGTATTTAAACAGAAACTATGTGGACGACAATTTAAAGCTCAAAATTTTCATTTTCCCTAACCTACTAAAAAATAATCCCTCCAAAAACTTTCCGCTATTTCCCTCCCTTACCAAAAATAATCCCTCCAAAATAAACCCGCTTAAACCAAAAAAACCAAAGGGGAATTGAAGCTCATTTATTTATCTAACCGGCTAAAACTTTAATAATTTTTCTTTGCAGGGTAATACCTTTTTTGCATCAAGTATAACCAATTTTTGTTAAATTAAATAGTTGAGGAGAAATTAGAGCACCATAACTAATTTAAGAAGAAACGAGAGAGATACGAGTAAAAGGAAAGCTTTATCATTTATTGTTAAATCTCAAACAACAAATACGTGTATATAAATACAAATACGTGTATATAAATATGGCGTGGATCTGGTAGGAACTTATTTTTATATGAGTTCGTAGGAACCATCATAAATATTAATTACGTAATGCACAAAATACCATATGTTAATGTACAAACATGTTAATACACAAATTACAGTAATTTAATGCACAAATTATTTAGTACACTATTAATGCACAACAAACATCAATTAATCTGGACCATAAAACTATACTTTTTTTTAATAATGATGGTGTCTTACCTTTAATACGTGTTATTTAGATGCATAAGTGAGGTTTAAATTTTTTTATTTTTTTTTAATGATATATACATCTCATATTATTATGAACAAGGACTCAACACAAAAAAAAATAAAAATTGAGCAAATATTATTATCAACAGATTTAGAGGAAGATTGAAAAAAAAAATTAAAAAATAAAGATTAAAAGAAAAGAGAAGGTTTATTAAAAAAAAAAAGGCTTGAGCTGCGGGTTTCGATAAATTAAAGAAAAAAGAAATGAAGAAACAACTGCATGAAAAGAAAAAAAAAAAAACATAGCGTAACAAGGGACGAAGAACAGCGTGACCACTTCTTTGCCTAGCATAACTGACTTCTAAAGCTCAATTAATCATCTTGATTAGCAAAATCTTTTCTTTTGTAGAGTTATTATCGTGCCTATATATATTTTTAATGTAAATATATTAACATAAGTCTATATAGTTTTATTATCAACAAACATAACTTGATCACTAATAAAAGATAGTATATGATCTTATTCAAGCAATCACTAAATAATACTACATAGAGATTTTGTGTGGCTCATAATATGCAAAAGTTAATGAATTATACTGAGATTGAACGATACACAAGTTATGACTTATTATACTAGTATGACATAATTTTGTTTGTATTTAATTTGGTATATTAGTATGATATATAAGTGAGGATCAAATTTTAATTAGTTGTGACTAGTAAGTGTAATACCTTAATTTTGTTCGTGTCTAGTTTGATTGTTTATTAAAATTAATGCATAGCTTTATGTAATTATTATTCAATAAATTGTATTAGTTAAATAGAATTAAACCTACTACAATGCTATTTACACTGGATCATTTGGTGTTACACTGAAAGTTTTATTGTTACGTTAGAAAATAAGTTGTTGCGCTGGATCGACATAAGGTGGGAGAGAATGAGATTTTAACTTGTCTTTGAAAACTTTTATTCAATGTGTTTATTCTTTTATTTTTAGTGTTTTAATGTAAATTAAATGGTATCATGATTGTAATGGTTGTTATTTATATGTGATATTATTTGTATGTATAAAATATTAGTATAATAATTAGTTGGGTCCTCTGAGTTGAAAGTCTAGTTTCATCACTGATTACAAGGACCAAATACTATATATATGTGATTACTGTTTAATTACAAGGACCAAAGATTATATATATAATATTTTCTATATTCTGACTAAATTAAATTATTTATCGATATGATATATATGCAATGATGTTCAGGCAAATGCAAAAGGTAGACAACAATATCGAAGAGGTTACAAATCATGAAACATGTTCAATTCTTCCTCCCGACCGGTATTCATAATTTCAGATGTATTGATGTTGTAATTAAGTATTGGGTTGTCACATGATTAAAATTTCTGTATTTAATTGTTGAGGGACTATAAACTATGAGTGGATTACGTATGGAACATCGAAAAGTGTTGGTGTTTGATAGATCTAGGGTTTGTAGAGATAGCAGAAAATAATAATAATGCGATAACATAAAGATTTACGTGGTTCGATCAATGTGATCTACGTCCACGGGAGAGAATATAGAGAGCTTTTATTATACTTGAGAGTACAATGAGTATTTGAACGTATTTACACCTCTAATCTAGCATCTATATATAGGCCTTGAATCGAGCCCTAATCCACTAGGATTCTTCGTACATATCCGAATTTCCTTCATAATAGAATTCCTTCTCCTCTAGGATAAGACTTCATTACTTGGTCTTCAAGGCAATTAATAATTCGTCTGGGCCGAGGTCCTTGGGCCGAGCTCAACGTACAGGCCCAATTAGGTTGGGCCTCGGATCAGGCCCAAGAAGAGGCCGGTACCATCACATCCCCCCCGAAAAGAGGAAAGAAGTTGAAATTCCGTCCTGAACAATTGTACACATCGGCTCTGCCCCGACCTGGAATTGGTTCTATCATCCGAGCTCGAGCTGGGAATGGCTAAATCCGAAAAGCGAGTTTATTTGAGTACGCACGCGGATCCGGGTCACGATGTAGTCAGGTGGATCCGGGTCCCGATGCAATTGGATTTGGAGGGAAAGTTTGGGGGCTTTTTTGAAAATACTTTTGAGGGGCCGTTCACATTCCGAAAAAGCTGCTACGTGACACGTGTGACACGTTCAGCGGCGGGATTCAATTAGTCCCTACGGGACTCCCCATAACTTTCATTCTAATTCACCATTGCAGCAAAGATTAACTTCCAGAGACCTGCTCTTGCCCCAATTTCCCGTCCAGAGATTTTTCAGTCGAACCGTACCGCCGCGCCGCCGGTTGCACATCTGTTCTTACTTTCATCTGTGAATTCTGTCCAGCCGACTACCTTAATTAACAAGTAAGTATGGCTTCCCATTCTTCCATCTCTCATTCTAGTAGCGATAGCGAGTGCCCTCCGGCCGATTCCACCGGCGGGATGGTCAATTTTAGAATTTTTTCGTTAGGATCTCCTACCCCGACCGTCGCGGCTTTATCTGTACCCCGCCGCGTGGAGGGGAAAGTAGTTGAGTACTCTTCCATCCTAGATGAGTCTAGGATAAAATTTCTCGCCAAATCTTACAATTTTCCCCTAGACGCTGACCTCATAGAGCCTCGTCCGGAGGATAGGGCGTGCTCGCCCCCTATGGGGTTTTGCACGATTTACGAGGACAGTCTGCATTCCAGTCTTGCCCCAAACGCCTTTAGACAGTTTGCCGACCTAGGCGTAGTAGCTATCCGGCACAATTACCCGCTATCCGCCGAGCTCATCCACGAGCTCTTCGCCTTCAAAGCATCCGCGGGCTGGTACTATGCCACTGCTCGCACTGAGTTTAAGGGGAGAACCCTGAACAAGGTGGAGAAGTGGCATAGGAAATTCTTTTTCTGTCGACATGATAGCCTAGTCGAGACGGTTTGGAGGTTGGGCAAGCCTCGCGCCTGGGTGACAAACGAGGTGGACGAGGGCTTGGGGAGTGTCGCTAGGGCGATAGCGAGCTGTGGGTCGTTCGAGGAGAGCTACCACGAAGACTCGCTAGCTGAAGCGGGGTTGAGCCCGTTCGAGCCCCAAAATATGGTGGATCCTGCAACGGGTGAGGCCCCGCTAGTGCTGTCAGGATTGGTTTGATTGTTGAAACGTTGCCTAACCCCGTTACTTGTTTTGTCCTTGCAGTGAAGTTCGGGAAGCAGGGACCTGATGCTAAGGCCGCAGCTCGCGGGGGAAAGAGGCCTAGGTCGTCAGGACGATCTGCTTCTGACCAGAGCCAGCTCGGAAGAGCCTCCGACTTGGGTCGGCAACCCGAGGTGGCTGTGCCCGCAGCAACGGGGACTCTCTCCCCTTCCACCAGCCCATCCCGTAAAAGATCCCGGGTCAACGTGGAGATCGTTGACATTTCGGGCAGTGATGCGAGCCCGTCTGCTCCAGCTCAGCTGGGGAATTTGCCATTTCCCGAGGTAGAGATTTGTTAGCTATTTTTCTGTACTTCTTGCTTGCGTGTAGCTAACTGTATTCCTTCTTGCAGGGCATCGATATGTTCACGGCCTGGCTGAAGAGTAGCGTCGGGGAGATGTCAGCGAAGCACGAGGACGAAAAGAGTCGGTACTCGGAAAAGCTGATGTCGACCGCGGCCAGGCTGAAGAAGGCTGAGGAAGAGTTGGCCAAGTCCCGGGAGGAGGTAAAGGCCGCCAAGTCCGAGCTGGCCGAGGAAGCTCGGAAGAGATTTGACGCCGAGCTGAATGCCGAGGAAGCTCGTAGGAGGTTTGAGGCCGAGCTGGGTGCGGCCAAGGAGAGGGAGGCCAAACTGGCGGCCTGTCAAGGCGAGGCCTTGCGGGCTTATACGAAGAGGTTGCTCTTGTCGGATAGCTTCTCCGGCCTGGCCAATGACTTGGCTGGGCTTATCAACGGAAGCCACGCCCTGAGCACTTTGGAGGCCGCCGCCAGTGATTTCCCCGATCTGGACGTCTCCAAGTATGGCTACGAGCGCTTGGAGGACGAGGCCCTCTTCGCCGAGTACGCCAGAGTGATCCGGCATCACCTCGGCCAGCTGCCCATTTTGGATGCCCTTGTCAGCTCGTCCGTGCTCCTGTCTGCCGAGCAGATTGCTTCCTGCTCGGCAGATCGGGATCCTGCCCTTGATGCAGCCTTCGACGTTCTTTCCGCCGAGGGAGGAGAGGACAAGGAGGAAGAGGAGCGCGAGGCTTCGGCTGACAAAGAGGATCCGAAGGATGCAGGCGCTGGTGGCTCTTCTCAGAGCCCCCCCTCCGGGCAGCCACCTCGTCAGGACAAGGAGGTGGACGCTCCTTAGAAAAAATTTTGTGTTTTTTTTTTTTTTGTATTTGTAACTATGTACTTGGATTTTTTGTTGAATAAACGAACTTTGCACTTTTTTTTCTGTGTAGATTTCTGATAACCCTGGTATAGCTTCTCTTCATAAGCAAATAAGTCTCCTTTCTCAAGATTTATCTGAACAACGGTCTCTAGCTCGGTTGTGGATGGATAAATGTCGCCGAGCTGAGGCGCTTTTTGATGAAAAGTGTGCGCTATTGAGGTCCAAAGAATCCGAGCTGGAGGAATGACAGGTTAAGTTCGAGTCGCTCTGCACGGAGGCTGAGGTCAAGCAGGTCGTTTGTCGAGAGCACGCGGATTTACTTCAGGCCAAGTTGCTTCACGCGGAGGAAGAGTTGGAAGTAGCCCGAGGTAGGGCTGGGCCTGTGCTGGAGGACCACGAGAGGATCGTTGAGGAGTATGCCGAATACGAGGATATCGTCCGCCGCAACAGTGGTATGACCATCTCCGAGGCAGAACTGAAGACGAAGGAGCTGCTGGAACAGTATCTTAAATTGAAAACAGCATGCGGTCCCGAGTCTTTTGAGCTTCAAGGGGCTTTTGAGATGCTCAAGGAAAGCGCGAGCTTGTATAAATGCGTGCTATCCCGCCGGCCGAAACTGCGTGCCTTCCTGTCCAACAGTGCGGATGAGTCTGCTCCGTCGTCTTCCTGGACTATGCCTGCTCGCGCGGCTAGAGCTGCTCCTCGTGGACGTCAGGCCGGACCGGGCCGCGGTGGCCGGTCCGTGGGACGGAGTTTAGCGACGTCGCGAGGTCGTGGTTTTTCCTCTGGAAGGAATCGAGGTCGGGGACGAGGTCGCGTATCCATTGACGACCTTCTGGGATATACTTCCTTCGAAGACCGATGGCTCAACTTCAGTAGGCCAAATCCCCCTCCGTAGAGTAGCTTTTTCTTCCTGTAATTAATGTACATGCAGTGTTGTAATTAGTCAATTACAAAGTAATATATATTGTCTATTATGGACTTCCTTTTTTTCATGAAGGTTTCTTCCTTGTATTCGTGCTTTTCTCTTTTTTTTTTTTTTGTGGAGGGAGTCTAACTCGGACCTCTTTGTATGACAAGGGAACCTTGGTTCAGACCTCGTGTTATGAGTCTCTCGGGGGAACTTGGTTCTGACCCCGGTTGAGAATATTTTATCCTTTGGAGGGAGTTTAACTCGGACCTCGTCGGATCTTCCCTTTTGAGGGAAGCGAGCTCGGACCTCAAAAAGGGTTTCTTATGCGCATTTCTTAGAATATAATTACCCCATGTCGGATCATTATTGACCTCGGAAGTGAACCTTAGTTCGTCTTTATGAGGGGATTTGTCTTTGGATACTTCCTATAAGCAAATTAAAAGACACGAGAATATGCAAAACAAAAAGAAACTTTATTAAAGGAAAAGCGAAGCAAATTTTGACGAGCTCGAAAAAAACAAAACATTATTACTTAAAAAAAGAAAGGAAAAGACGAAAAAAACTTAAGACTCTAAATGCAAGACTCTGCTGCTTATACGAAGAACCTCTTTAGGTGGGCGATGTGCCACGTTCTGGGTATCAGCTCGCCCGAAAGGTAGGCGATTTTGTAGGCTCCTTTGCCGAGGACTTCATGCACTCTGTAGGGCCCTTCCCATGTGGCTTCAAGTTTGCCGAGCTTCTCCGAATGGCTTACTTCATTGTTTCTAAGCACAAGATCACCAACCTGGAATTGCTGGGGTTTGACCCTTTGATTATAATATCGGGTCATCTGCTGTTTATACCGAGCTTCTTTTATGCTGGCTAGTTCCCGTTTCTCCTCGAGTAAATCCAGGTCGGTTCGGCGCTGCTCTTCATTGGCTTCCGCTGAGAAATTGATAGTACGGGGGCTTGGTGCCCCGATCTCTACGGGTATGACCGCTTCTGTTCCGTATACTAAACGGTATGGGGTTTCTCCCGTTGGAGTTCTGGGTGTAGTCCTGTATGACCACAGGACGTTTTGGAGGTTGTAGATCCATTCCGTTTTGTCCTTCTCTAAGCGGGCCTTGAGTCCGTTCACTATTGTTCTGTTGGTGACTTCGGTCTGGCCATTAGTTTGAGGTCGATTGACCGAGGTGAAATTTTGCTGGATATTGAGTCCCTCGCAAAATTCTTGGAATGCTCTGCTCGTGAATTGCGTCCCGTTGTCCGAGATGAGGACTCTTGGAACTCCAAACCGGCACACGATATTCTTCCAAACGAAGTCGACGGCTTTCTCACTTGTGACTTTTGTGGAAGGTTCGGCTTCGACCCACTTGGTAAAGTAGTCGACGGCGACTATTAAGAATCGTTTTTGTTTTGGGGCCAGGTAGAATGGCCCTACGATGTCAATGCCCCACTCCACAAACGGCCACGGGCTCTGTATAGTGGAGAGGTCGGTCTGGAGTACCCTTGTCACCTTGGCATGCAGCTGGCATTTCAGGCATTTTCTCACGAATTCTTCCGCGTCTTTTACCATTGTTGGCCAATAGTACCCCCACCGCATGATTTTCTGTGCTAGCATCCGAGCTCCGATGTGGCTTCCGCACGACCCGGTGTGCACTTCATTTAGTGCGTAGTTCGCTTCCCTTGGTCCCACACACTTTAGGAGAGGCTGTAGGTATGATTTTCGATAAAGGATTCTTCCTTCGAGGACGTACTGCGTGGATTTAGCTAGTATTTTCCTGGCTTCCGCTCTATCCTTAGGGATCTCCCCGCTCTCCAAATATTTCTTCAGGGGGGTCATCCAGTTCGGGTCGTCTTCCTCAATTGCGTTGACTTCCGCCTCTTCTATACTTCGATTCCGAACTTCTTCTATTAGAGTTGAGCCGGTTGAGTTCACCAGCTTACTTAGCTCGTCAGCTCGGGTATTTTGGCTTCGGGGAATGCGAACTATCCTGAAGAACTGGAAGGATTGTTCTAGGAGCTTGACTTTCTCCAGGTATTTCTTCAGCTTCTCACTCCTTGCTTCATACTTTCCTAGCACGTGATTGACCACTACTTGGGAATCACAATAGGTTTGGATAGCTCGTACCTGGAGTGTTTGGGCAAGACGCAGTCCGGCAATGAGGGCCTCATATTCCACTTCGTTGTTCGTAGTGGGGAACTCGAATCGCAGCGAGTATGTTAACTCCTTTTTTTCCGGGCTGATCAGGAGTATGCCAGCTCCGCTCCCTTTCTTCGCCGAGGCTCCATCGACGTACATCTCTCAGCAGTCTGGGGGAGTCTTCTCTGGTATTTCTTGGAGTTTTGCTTTGGCCTCGGATTCTTTTGGTTTATTCACGACGTTGTACAGAGCTTCTACGAGGAAGTCTGCTAAAGCTTGGCCTTTTATAGCTCGGCGAGGGACGAATGATATGGAATGCTCTTCGAGCTCGATTGCCCATTTTGCGATCCTTCCTGAAGCTTCCGGTTTAGTAAGGACTTGCCGGAGTGGTAGGTCGGTCAAAACTTGTATTGGGTGAGCTTGGAAATAAGGTTTTAGGCGCCGAGCTGCATTTACCAGGGCTAGAGCGAACTTCTCGAGGGGCTGATATCTTGTCTCTGGATCTTTCAGGACTCTGCTGACGAAGTACACCGGTAGCTGCCGATCTCCTTCATCTCGGACCAACACTGCGCTTATTGCTTCCTCCGACGCTGCGAGGTATAGGGATAGGGATTCTTCCTTTTTGGGGACTAACAAAGTTGGTAAGTCTCCAAGGTGGCGCTTTAGCTCGTCGAAAGGCTAGTTTGTGCTCTGGTCCCCATCCAAACTCCGGTGCCTTCTTGAGGATTTTGAAGAACTGAAGTTGTTTCTCGGCAGCTTTTGAGAGGAAACTGCTTAGCGCGGTTATGCAGCCTGTCAACTTATGTACGTCGCGAATAGTTCGGGGTACCCTCATTTCCTGGACGGCTTTAATTTTCAATGGGTTGGCTTTGAGTCATTCCGGCGAGATCCAGCATCCTAGGAATTTCCCAGATCGCATGTTGAAAGTGCACTTCTTGGGGTTTAGCTTGAGGTTTGCCTGCCTTAGCACGTCAAGTGTCGTTCGTAGATCGACCACAGCTAAAGCTTTTTCCTTGCTTTTGACGACAATGTCGTCTACATACACTTCGACGATCTCGCCAATGTGATCTTGGAAGAGGAAGTCGACCATTCGTTGGTAAGTCACTCTGGCGTTCTTCAACCCGAAGGGCATGTATTTGAATGCGAAGACCCCAAAGCTCGTGGCGAAAGCTATCATGATCGCATCTTCCTCATCCATCAGGACTTGATAGTACCCCTTGTAAAGGTCAAGAAAGCTGAATACCTCGTATCCCACTAAGGATTCAATCTTCTCGTCGATGTTGGGGAGGGGGTAGCAGTCCTTTGGGCAAGCTTTATTGAGGTCGGTATAATCCACACACATCCTCCACTCCCCTCCTTCTTTCTTGACTACCACCGGGTTAGATAGCCAAATTGGGTATTTGACCTCGAATAGTAGCCCTGCTTTCAGCCATTGCTGCACCTCATCATAGATGACCTGGTTCCGCTCGGCAGCAATGTTCTTCTCTTATGCTTTACTGGGGTTGAGCTCGGGTCGATGTTGAGCTTATGTGTAATGATGTCCGAGGACACCCCCGTCATGTCCGTTGGCGACCAAGCAAAGACGTCTTGATATTCCCTAAGGAGCTGGATTATCTGCAGGCGGGTTTGGGGTCCCCCTGCAAAGCCGACCTTGACAAATTTGGTAGGGTCTTCTTTGGATAAGGGGACTTGTTCTGCCGAGGTGTCAGAAATCGTTGTCGTCTCTTCCAACTCCTCGGGATACTTTGATTGCTATGCTTGCGGTTGACCTCGAAGGGCAACTTGCATGCACTCTTTGGCCTTTTTCTGGTCGCCTCGGATAGTTAGGATTCCACCCGAGGTCGGGATCTTCAGCAACAAGTGGTATGGCGAGATAATGACTCAGACCGCATTCAGCCAATCCCAACCCAATATGATGTTGTACGGGGAGTTCGGTTTGACCACATAGAAGTGGATTAGCTTGTTGACGCTAGTTGGCGGGCTGCCAATGGCGACATCAAGCGCGATGATCCCTTCAGGTCGTGTTTCATGCTGCGTGAAACTTTTGAGGGGCAGGGGCGCTGAGTTAACCCGAGCTGGGTCGAGTCCCATCCTATCCAAGCAATGTTGGAAGATGATACTGACGCTGGCCCCACTATCAACAAATACGCGGTGGACAATCTTGTTGGCCACTCCGACCTGTATTACCAGGGCGTCATTATGGGGCGTTGCTGTAGGTACAGGATCGTCCTCGGAAAAGGTGACTGTTTCGCCTTTCTTGAACCTCTTTTTCGTCTGTTCCTCTTTCGATGGAATTGGTGGTCTGCGAGCTTCAGACCTCAGATTAGTTTTTGTTGTGCCCGGGGTTAGCCCGGAGATGGTTGACACCACTCCGTCGTACTGGGGCACGCCGCTCTGAGGGTCGTCGTCCTCCTCATCATGACTGGTTTTAGCTCGCTTATTATCGGGAGCGCAGCGGCCCTGTCCGCCCTTTCGCTTCCCCCTTCTGTTTTTCCTTCCCCCGGCCTCGTACTTCTTCAGAGCTCCTTCTTGGGCTAACCTCTCTATTTCCACTGCAAGGTCGCGGCAGTCTTCTGTGTAGTGCCCCTGGTCGTTTGGAAGGAGCAGTGTTTATTTTTATCTCGGGGTTTTGACCCCGACATAGGGCGTGGTCTTGTGAACCAGTCCTCATGAAGTGCAAAGATCTCCGCATTTGTTTTCACAAAGGGAGGTCGCTGAGGGGGTTCCGACCCCGGCCGTGGTTCCGAGCCGGGACTGGATAGGTCCCCGCTGAAGGCGTTCGTGGGCGCTTCTCCGATCACGATCATTCCGGCCCCGATCACCTTCAGGCCTCTTCTTCTCTGTTTCCTCCCGCTTCAACCGGTCCGCATCTTGGCCGTCCGCGAACTGGTACACGATTCTCCACATCTCCTGGGCCGTCTCGGGTTTCTGTTTAGCGAGCTCCTGGTTCAGAAACCCAGGAGCGACCCCGTTTCGGAAAGCCGAGATGAGGAAAACATCGTCGATTTTATAGACCTTCAAGCTTTCTTGCATAAATCGGGAGGCGTACTCCCTTATGGTCTCTCTGTCCTTTTGCTTTACGGACAGGAGGTAGGCCGTGTCTCGGCGAGCTCGGACTTTTATAAGGAATCTTTGTTTGAAGATTCCTTAGAGGTAGGCCCAGGACCCTACGCTGCCAGTCGGCAGGCCGTCGAACCAAGCTCGGGCGTAGTCGACCAGCATCTCTGGGAACAGCTTGCACATGTGCTCTTCTGTGAGGCCCTGGTTATGCATGCTGTACTTGAACCGCGTCAAAAAATTGAGGGGGTCCTCCAACCCATTGTAGGGTGGTATGTTGGGCAACTTGTACGTTGCGGGAAGCTTGGCATCAAGCAGCTCGTCGGTGAACGGGCTGACGAGTCGGGCAGATCTTCCCTCACGTCGGTGTCGGTTTACCTTGGGGCTATAACTTCTGGAATAGCTCGGACTTCGGTCCCTGCCTGGACTACGATGTCGCCTCGAGAGATGGTGTTGCTTGGGACTCCGATGTGGGCTGGAGCTCCGGCGGTGGAGTGGGCTTCGTCGAGTGTCGTGCTTTCTCCTTAGCTCGGGCTCCTGCGTTTTGGAATGATGTGGAGTTTTGGGTGTAGACTTCCGTGTGGAACTCTCCCTAGCTTCGGATATTGGGGGCATCCTAGCTGTTGTGAGGAAGCGCTTGAAGCTCTCCCTATTCGCTCTAGCGAATTCAGTCGCGGCGTATGTAGTGGCGAGGTCGAAGTCGTCGAGAAAATCCTCTCCTTTCGATCCTGATTTCTGTGGACCCTTCTGAGGGATGTCTTCCAGCTCGGGCATCCCTTTGAAAAGATCCTCTTCTATAGGGTTATTGCCATGCCCCTCCTTTGGGACCGAGCTGTCTTTCTGGCGATTGCCCCTGTTCGTGGGGCGACTTTCTGCTTCGTTGGGATTCCCACGTTGGCTTTGGTCCTCCTGCACGTTTTATGATCGCGTTACCGTCATAGTTCTGCTACCAAAGAACCGTCGGTCGAGTTTCCCACAGACGGCGCCAATGATAGATCTAGGGTTTGTAGAGATAGCAGAAAATAATAATAATGCGACAACACAAAGATTTACGTGGTTCGATCAATGTGATCTATGTCCACGGGAGAGAATATAGAGAGCTTTTATTATACTTGAGAGTACAATGAGTATTTGAACGTATTTACACCTCTAATCTAGCATCTATATATAGGCCTTGAATCGAGCCCTAATCCTACTAGGATTCTTCGTACATATCCGAATTTCCTTCATAATAGAATTCCTTCTCTTCTAGGATAAGACTTCATTACTTGGTCTTCAAGGCAATTAATAATTCGTCTGGGCCGAGGTCCTTGGGCCGAGCTCAACGTACAGGCCCAATTAGGTTGGGCCTCGGATCAGGCCCAAGAAGAGGCCGGTACCATCAGTGTTTGTCTAGAAACATAGTAACTTGTTAAGTTGTAGTACGCAATTCAAGGGCGCATGGTATCATTTTATGGGCTCGTGTGTTTGACATGAATTCTGGTATGAAAAACTAATTTGATCTCTACTTTGTAAATTTCTATGTTTGGTTCAATTTCAAACCAAATTTTAGAAAGTATATGATACAAGTATAGGATCTGCTACTACTGGGCCTCAAGCAATATCAGAAATAGAAGTACAGCCCGTTAACAGCCCAGTTGTGGAGAAGCGGCCCACACGCACAAGAAAGATGCCCAATCGATATCGACGGTTTAAAATGCTGCAATGTTGAAGAAGTTGAAGACACCTGGCTGGTCCCCCTTTCTGTTAGGATTTTTCAGCATAGTATTATGACAGTAGGCCATAAATAAATACTCCCTCCATCTCCAATTAGTATGGTGCAGGGGTCATGCACAAGTTTTAAGAAAAAGTAGATAAATGTGTGGTAGAAATATTTTAAGTGGAAGATGAGACCCATTTAGATGTGTTGTTAATTTCTTAGTGGATGCAAAAATTTTATAGGAGTAAATATATTGAACTTTTAAGAGTAAAAAAGTAAAAGACATGCCCTAAAAAGTAAACACCATACTAACCTAGGACGGCTAAAAAAGGAAAGTAACCATACTAACCTGGGACGGAGGGAGTATCAGAGTTTGTACGCAAAAGGATCATATCATTAATGAAATTACTTTTGCCTTCTTATTAGTTTTCTATTTCTAGGAGTTTGGCTCACTCAAAGTAGTCTATCATTATTGTTCTCTAGTTATTATCTCAGTGATCTCTCGTCTCTATCAGTTTGGTGCTTTCATTGTTTCCACTCCCTTCAATGGCAGATTCCGATGTTTTAACTATTGTCAAAGCTATTCACTCGCAGATTGAGTCCCTGAAATCTCATGTCGACAGCCAAAACCTTGCCACCAACACTACCCACACTAAGTTTATAACTTCCGTCGACTCTCGTTTTGCCAACCTTACCCTTGCGGAGAAGTCGTCGTCATCAAGGTCTCGCCAACCACTACCTCCGCCTCCTCCACCGCCCCCGCCACCTCCAGAGCCGGATGCTCCGCTTCCTTTTCGCATCATTGATAAACATCCATTTTGTAGCTACTAAACGCGTTTTCATAGCACTAATTGCCTTACTTTTCCGCCAAACGTGATTTGTTTTGGACTGTTTTCACTATATTGGGTTGCTTTCACGTTTTGGTGGAGTTTGTGCATGTGTGTAGGTCAAGCATGGGATGCTAAGTTGAAATGGAAGGGCTGTTGAAGAGCGGAGATGAAGAAACGGGACGGAAAAGTGGAAAACCGAGCGAAGAGGAGAAGAAATCAAGAACCGGCGCTTCAGCATTAAATTTCGGCAGTTTGGAGTCAAAAACCGGTGGTTCAGAGGTGAATTGCCGGTCGAACCGCCGGAAATCTCTGGAATGAGAGTCAAAAAGAAAACTGAAATCGGCGGTCAACTCGGCGGTTCGGGTCTGAACCGCCGATTTTCGGGCCTGGACCGCCGATTTTGGCTCTCCGACCGCCAATTTTTACTGTTGTCCAAAATTGGACAATTTTGCCCTTTTCGCGATTTTAACTTCATTTAACACTTTTTCCTTCCTATATATACCTTGTATCAACCCCAAAACGTGGATGCTACCTCCCTTAACTTAGATTCTTGTTCAAAAAGTTTCCAATTAGGGTTCTAAACATATTTCTATTATTGTATTAGTGGATTAAGGTTGGTGATGGTCCCGATACGAGTTACTGGTGTATGGGGAGGGGATACACCAGTTAGGATTTTTCAACTTTCGAAAAACTTAACACTTGAAATCAACTTCAACTGAGTGAGAGGACTCAGTTGGGATCTCACAGCTGAGTAAGCAACCTCAGCTGGAAGATTGGTGCTGTGCGGAATGTGGTGGAAAATAAACTCGTAAAATCAAACTCACGCTTTTATGCACGGTTGGTCAAAACCAAAGTTGTTGTTGTGAAAGTATGCAGATTGTATGCGGTTAGTTTGTCAGTTAAGATATGATAATAAAGACTGAACACAAAAGAAAACACAACACACAAGATTTACGTGGTTCGGAGAGAACTCCTACGTCCACGGAGAGATGTGAGTCCACACACCTCGGTCCAAGTTCTTCTGGACAGAACCACTCAGCTTACGCGGGCTGAGCAACCGTTACAGTTTAGTTTCCGGGCACTAAACAGCCTAAGTCAAGTTTGCAGGTACTTGACGACCTGACTACTCAATTACAGGAAGAGTAAGGTCCTAGCACACTTTTTAGGGTGTGAGAAAGGGTAGGATTTCCAACTACAGCTTGATCAAGAATGAGAGCTGGATCTAAGGCTTGAACGAATAAACACTCAACCTAAGATCAAAAACAGTTTCGAATTCTAGGACTCAGCTACTAATGTTCTCTCAAATTGGAACTCTCAGCTGCTGATGCTCTTAGATGATGATGTTGCAGATTTGCTTTGATTTCTCTCGAGAAAGCTCTTAAATTTTTCATCGTCTATGTGTCTATCTGCATGTCTGTACTTCTCGAATGAGAGGATGCCTCTATTTATAGGCGGAGAGAATCAACTAGCCGTTGGAGGAGCAGTTGATCTCTGATCGGTTGAAAGCGATGGCTTGTCTCTCATCTCTGCAGACTTTCCCGATATGGCATCTGTGTCTTCTGCTTTCCATCTGAGACAGCCTTGTGTTGGGCCAGATGGGGTAATGACTGAACGGTCAAACCCTCATGTGACTTCCTTTTGAAATTCAAATCTTTGACAGTCAACTTCGGTTTGTCGGTTGAAAGTCTTGACCTTCATCTGAGTGATCTTCAGCTGATGTTCCGATCTGTCGAGTTCTCAGCTGACTTTGAACTTCAAAACAGTTGAACTCCTTGTTCAGATTCTATAACTGAGGTTCTGAAACTGAACCCTCAGTTGTCTTCCACTTCTTTACTCAGTTGGGTTTGAACCCTCAGATGATTTCTTTTTCATTTGATGTTCTCTTCCTTTCAACTGTTTCTCATCTGATGAACGCTCAGTTGGTTTCCTTCAACTGATGTTCTGAAGACTTCCCCTTGTTTACATCTGAACAAATGAACTCTCAGTTGTCTTTCTTCACAACTGATGTTCTGTCTGAGTGACGCCTTGTTGCCATCTTCAGCTGGAGACCTGTAAAGATAAAATCTTAACTTTGCTCAAACAGCGAGCCTAAATTCTAACATTAGGTACTGGCAACATCTACTCGGTTGGAATCAGCCGGTTTTGGAATTCATCAAAACTTATACTAATAAATTTCCCAACAATTTCCCCATTTTTGATGATACCAAAACCACTTACAACTTGAAACCACTACTGATCTAAACCTCACTAACTTATCTAAAATCTCAGCTGAAATTCTAGACAGTCTATAAGATAAAACATCAAAGGGTGTTAGCACAGTTATAACATGGTATTTAAAAGACTTTGTGATTCAGAGCTTGGACAATGAGGGATTGTTCATCAAGGTGAATCTTATAACTGAATAGTTTTCATTACAACTGATTGTTACAAAAGATAGACTCAAAAATCAAAAAATTATAATAGTTGCTAGAAAACTAACTGAGCTAGTATTGTAGCCCATACTTGCCAAAAATCCTTACAAAAATTTCCCTCTTAGCAGGTGACTCCTTAGAGATGTCCACTCCATGCTCCTTGCAGACCTGCCTCGCCTCAGATGCAATCTTCTGACGGTTCGGGTTGCTGGAATCCGAGAGAAGAGGTGGCCGATAAGTAACCCTCTTGGGAACTGGAACAATGTTCAAGTCCAGGTTGGCGTCAATCATGGCCCTCCTGAATTGACTGAGCATGCCCGGGTCACCTGAGTGCAACTCAGTCAGCGCCTCTTTGAACGCTCTCCTTGGGTCGTCAGTTGCGTAAACCTTCCTGTAATAGAAGTCGTTCATGAACTCCTGCTTGAACATCTCCCAATCCTCATTCCACTCGGTCGGCATCCACTTGTCAGTATGCCTGAACCGACTCTCAACCTTGGACTTTAGAGGCAACCTTTGTTGCTTCAATCGAGCTTCCGCCTTTGATTGGATTCTGTTGATGCGGCGTCGGCTGCGAGAGGCAACGTTGCGGTCCAGGTTCTGAGAAACCTTCTTCAGCTCAACCTCGAACTGGTTCACCCTCCTCGCCTGGCTGGCGGCAAACTTTCTGATCCAGCTCGGGTTCATGTAGTCCTTCTCCTCTACATCCATAGCCTTGGCCGCTGCAATGCACTCTTCGGTTGTTATCCCGTCGAGTTCAGAATCCAGCTCGGCTGTGATCTCGGCTATGGAGCTGTAGGAAACTCCAATCTTCTTTGCCTGCTCCAAGTCCTTAGACATTTCGGCTCCACCGACTTCGGTTGTCTTGGCAGCAGCAGACTTCCTTCTCCTCAGCTGAGATTTGGATGGTTGAGCAGCTGCCACTCCTTCTTCTTGGGTCTCTTCTTCTTCCTGTGCTTCACCCTCCTTCTCCTTCTCTTCCCCCTTTTTGGCATCAGCAATAAGGCTTGCTACTGAACCGTCCAGAGAGTTGAGTTTGGCCTCGATGGATTGAACACGGTTGAAGAGTTCATCGACCGCACACTCCAGTTCGATCTTCTTCGCCAGTTCGGAGTCCTGGCGCTCTTGTTCTGCCTTCTTCAAGACAGAGAGGTTGTCGTTGACCTCTGTCTGAAATGCAACGAACTCAGCCCAACGCGACTCGAACCGAGACTCCCATTCAGCATCCTGCGTCTGTTGGGACTTGGCCAGATTTGAGTCAGCCAAGGACTTGAAGACATTCACTTCCGACTTCAAGCCCAACAGAGTGGATTTCAGTTCCGACACGTCCTGACTGGTGGAGGAGGAGAGATCATTCATCTTCATCTTCAGCTCGGCATTCTCCTCCATCAGTTGTTGATACTTCACTTCTTGAGCTGCCAACTCCCTCAGCTGGTCATCGTGTTGGTGCTGGAGGTTGGCGAGCAGCTCGGTCCTTAACTGGTTTACCCTCTCAGCCATTAGCTCGCAGATTTGTTCTGTTGAAGGAGCGAGCTGAGCAGCTGGAGAGGCTTGAGCAGACTGAGCTAGAGGCTCAGCTGTGACCATGGCTTGACGGTTTGCGAGGTACAACTTCAGGTTCTCCTCCTCTTCTTTTGCGGCGGCGGCTGCTGCATCGACATCTTCAAGGAAGTCGGCTGATTTCACCAACATGCTGTCAAGGAAGTCGACACACTCCTTTTCAGCTGCCTCCCTTGTGTCCTTCCCTTCAGCCAGACTCTGGTCCAACCGTCTAGTGAGCAACGCGATCCGGTTGTTGTACGCCACCTCCAAGTTGGAATAGTTGAAGTAGGCTCGGATGCGGGACTCGTCATATTTCAGCCTGTCCCAGCTCAGTACCCTGATCGTGTCTTCCTTGACATACCACTGGCTAAAGATCAGGTGGAACTGGTACAGTAGCTCGGTTCCCAGTGTGGCGAAGATGGGCATGTCGCGAGCCGCAGGGAATAGACCCAAAAGCTTTTGAAAGCAGTAGGCCACCCTGCCTTCGTGCTCGTCAGCAACAGCCTGCAGGTCCTCCGCTTCGTTGATCGGGGAGGAGGTGAGATTGTATGGTTCGGGTTCAAGAGGTTCATCGATGTTGGCCAAAGAGTCGGTCACAACATCGGCATCGAGCTGAGAGCTCGGAATTTGGGATTCAGTTGGGGAAGAGGGTGGAATGGTTTCCTCAACATCGGCCGAAGGAGAGGTCACGATGTTGGCATCGAGCTGAGAGCTCGGAATTTCTGGCTCGGTTTGGGTAGAGAGAGCAAGAGGCTCTGGGGGCGGTACAGCATTTGCTCCAGCTGTGGGGGAGGTGGTAGCATCTTCGAGGTCCTCAGATGAGGAGGATGCATCCGACGTCTCCATGCCCTCAGCCTCATCAGCTCCGGGGCCTCGAGGTGCGATCTCGAATGATGCGGCCTCAGCTGAGCGGCTGGATTCGGAACGCTCCTCAGCAAGTGTGGACTCGTCCTGCGCTCCCTCCTCGTCTGGAGCTTGTTCCTCAGCTGGCTCCTCAGCTGGAACCTCAACTGGCTCATCAGCTGACTTGTCAGCTGGAACATCAGTTGGCTCATCAGCTGGCACCTCAGCTGCCTTCTTGATTGTCTTCTTGAACCTTACCCTTAACTTTTTCTGGGCAGGTTCATCAGTCGACTCCGTCTCAACGTCAGCTCGGCGACGTGAGGCTTTGGATTTTGTGGGGCGAGCAGCAGCTTGTTCTCCCTCAGCTGTTGACTCAGCTAGCCTTCCCAACTCCCTCTTGTCCTTGGGAGTGTAGACACTCCTCAGCACCTCCTGTGCTTTCTTGGCCGTCGGGAACAACAACAGCTTCTTCAGCGGCGTCTCCTCGCAGTCAGCCCAGACCATGTTGTGGTCGTTTGTTGCGAGGAGGATGAGGGCGGAGATTTTGCAGCCGAAGTTGAGCGTGCCCTTCACACTCAGCAGCTTCTCTCCAGACTCAGTCGTAGTCTCAGAGATCTTCGACTTCTCCATCATCAACTGGTTCAGAAAATATTGGAACCAGTTGATTTGGTGTTGGTGCTCCAGGGCCAACAGCTGTTTCAACTTGGGTCGGCTGATGTCGCCGAACGCGCCACTGTATCAACACGACCTTCGACACGGCGTCGAACAGCAGGCGGTGTTCAGGCTTCAGCTTAGTCCTTTGCATGTTGCTCCTCAACCGCTCTGGCTCGATCAGAGCATCCTGTAGAAATTCATCCGCCTGTTCGTCGGTAATATTCTCCAGGAACTCGGTGGCGGTGTGGTTGATTGGTATGATGTATCGGAGGACATCGGACACGTCAATGGAGAAGGAGACACGACGTATTGTCCTTGCCGGAACATCCCTTTGTCGGCAGGACACCGTCGTAGAAACTCCCTCTGAACCGTCAAGGGGGCGAAGAAGATTGACGTAGAATTCTCCGATTTGACGCCTGACCAAGTGAGAGGGACAGAGCTTGGCCCATTCCAGAAGTCCGTTTTCACGGAGAGTGTTGGCGAGAGGGGCTAGGACCGGCGACTCTAGATCCTCGTCGGAGAGGATCTGCTCGAAGTGAATCTTCGATACTAACATATCGAACGACTCTTCATACGTTGTAGGCACGAGGGAAGGTCCGGATGATGCCATTCTTTTGCTTTTGGGTGCCATTAAATCACTGCAAAGGTAAAATATATAGGGGAGGAAGAAATCTATTTGCAGAAAAGGGTTAGGCAGAAAAACTGGAAGACGATGAATAGTATGATTGATAAGCACGAATGAGGAAAGTAGGAGATATCTTCCTGATTTTTCGCCTTATATAGGTCTTTGACTTGGATGAGATCAACGGCTGGGGTTAAATGGTGCGAATCCATCAACGGCTGGGATTACGCGACTGTTGACTATCTTTGACTCGACGTTTTAATCCGAGTTCCAACCAGCGCGTGAGAAGGTGTACAGTTTCATGTCAGCCCAGTCGCACTATAAAGTAGGCTATGGATGCTCAGCCGTACTTTACATTTAATGCGACATGATGGCTATTTTAATATAACTGACTAGCACAGGAATGTTTGAATTTATTTCAAACATTCTCATTTAAGAATATAACACCTTCAGTCATAAATGATACCTGCCAGCTGATGTCTGAATCAACTGTGTTCATTAGTCGAGTTCCTCAGTTGCCGCATACCATCAGCTGACTCGAGTTCGTCTGTTCAGCTGACGTTTGACGTCTTCAGTTGGCAATCAGTATCTGATATTCCCCTTTCAGCTGAGCTTCCCCCTTCATCTGAGCTTCCCCCTTAAGTCGATATCCGATTCTTCAGCTCGGATGAACCCTTATCAGCTCGGATGACTCTTCTACTCGGATGACTCTTCAGCTCGGATGAGGTTTTAGCTCGGATCCAAAAGTCCTAGAAGATCACACAGCATCTTGAACCGGGCTTCAGGAAGAGGTTTGGTGAGGATGTCAGCTCTCTGAATCTCAGTTGGGATCTTCTCCATGGACACATCCTTCTTCTCAATATGATCTCGGATGAAGTGATGACGAATATCGATATGCTTAGTCCGAGAGTGATGAACAGGGTTTAGAGAGATAGCTATGGCACTCGAGCTATCATAATGTATGGGAACCTGTCCAGTTGAGACTTCATAATCTCTCAGCTGCTGCTTCAGCCACAATACTTGCATGCAACAGCTTCCGGCAGCCATGTACTCTGACTCGGTTGTCGAAGTAGCAACACATGCTTGTTTCTTGGAGAACCATGAAACCAGCTTGCTTCCCATGAACTGACAGTGTCCAGAAGTAGACTTTCTGTCCAACCGATCTCCTGCTAGGTCGGCATCTGAGTATCCAGTCAGCTGGATATTGTCATCAGTTGGGTACCACAATCCAACATTGACAGTTCCCTTTAGATACTTAATGATGTTCTTTGCTGCCAACATGTGTGCTTCTCTTGGTTGGACTTGAAAACGAGCACACACTCCAACTGCGTATGAAATGTCTGGTCGGCTGGCAGTTAGGTAGAGCAGCGAACCGATGATCCCTCTATACTGGCTGGCATCAATGAGCTTTCCCTCAGCTCCTGGTTCGATCTTCCAGTTCGTGTTCATAGGGATCTTGGTTGTCTTACTTGTCTGCAATCCGAACTTGGTGATGAGCTCCCTTGTATATTTGGACTGGTTGATGAAAATCCCTTCAGGTAACTGCTTCACTTGTAATCCAAGGAAATAATTCATCTCGCCCATCATTGACATCTCGAACTTTTCCTTCATAAGATCGGAGAATTTCTTGCACAGCTCCTCCGACTTGGACCCGAAAATGATGTCATCGACATAAATTTGCACGACAAGTATATCTTCTCCAACTTTGATGGTGAACAGAGTTTTATCAACTGAACCTCGTTTGAACCCCGAGTCCAGAAGAAATCCACAAAGAGTGTCATACCATGCTCTTGGTGCTTGCTTTAGACCATAGATAGCTTTCTTCAGCTTGTACACTCTTCCATCTCCAGTCTCAAAACCAGGAGGCTGTTCAACATATACATCTTCTTTTATATCTCCATTGAGGAATGCACACTTCACATCCATCTGATATACTTTGAACTTGTGATGTGCGGCATAAGCTAGAAAGATCCGGATGGCTTCCAGCCTTGCAACTGGTGCAAAGGAATCTTCAAAGTCAATTCCTTCTTGTTGGCAGTAACCTTGAGCTACCAACCTTGCTTTATTCCTCACAATGAATCCAATGGCGTCTCTCTTGTTTTTGAAAATCCACTTTAGTCCAATCACTTTGACACCATTTGGTCTTTCTACCAACTCCCATACACAGTTGCGTAGAAACTCATTCAATTCTTCTTGCATGGCTGTTGTCCAGTGGACACAATTGAGAGCTTCCCCAACATTCTTCGGTTCTGGAACATCAGCTACATAGCAAGAAATCATGGCAACATCTCCAGCTTGCTCGAACTCCTCTAGAACTGCCAATTCCTCAGCATATTGGGCATAAGTGTTGGATTCTTCCTCGGTTGATTCTGGATTTGCAACTCTGCTCCGTGTGCGCACACCCCCGGTTGGATCTCCGATGATGCCGTTGGTGGAATGAACTTCATACCATCTTCGGTTGCGTCTTCCTTCTTCTTCCAACAGTGGCTGTTCAGACATCTGAGTTGGAGTCTTCAGAGCTGGTGATTGATCAGTTGTTGAGTCTGGATCCTCAACATTTACAATAGATTGAACTGAGTTCGGTTGGGCATCGGATGCTGATGCAGTTGGGGGGACATCAGCTGAAGTTCCCCCTAGGGACGAGCTGAGGTCTTCGCATTCATCTTCAGAGGAGTATGGGTCCTCATCCTCAGTTGCCCATACCAGTGGTTCAGCTCAGTTCTTTTCCCGAAGAGCTTGCGATCTGGTGAGAACTGGTAGAACAGCTGGATCCGCGTGTTGTTCCTTTACCTGTTCCCTGCACTCGAAGGTAGATTCATCAAAACTAACATGAGGTGTTATTTCCACAACACGAGAGCTGTTATTGAAAACTCTATATGCCTTGATCCGAGCTGCATATCCAAGAAATATGCCCTTCGAAGCTTTGGCATCAAAAGTTTTCAACTGAGTCTTTCCATTGTTGTGAATATAACACTTAGATCCAAAAACACGAAAATAAGAAATATCTGGCTTTCTGCGTCTCCACAGCTCGTAGGGCGTCTTTCCCAACCGCTTGGTGAGAAGAGATCGATTCTGTGTGTAGCATGCTGTGTTGATCGCTTCAGCCCAAAATCTCTTAGGCAGTGCTGAGCTCGCTAACATGGATGTGGCTGCATCCTTCAGAGTTCTATTTCTTCGCTCAGCTACGCCATTCTGTTGTGGAGTACGCGCGGCTGGTGTCTGATGGGTTATGCCATTCTTTTCGCAATACTCAATGATGGTTTCATTTAGAAACTCCGTTCCACGATCTGATCTGATAGATATGATCTTCATCTCTTGTTGGTTCGATATCCGATCCATCAGCTTGGGCAGCTCATCTCGGGTCTCACTTTTGTGGCGCATGAAGATGGTCCACGTATATCTTGAGTAGTCATCAGTTACAACCAATGTATATTCGTTTCCATTAATGCTTTTTGGTGTAACTGGCCCGAAGAGATCCATGTGGATCAGCTGTAACACTCGGTCAGTTGAAGGAGTTGACTTCAACCGGAAGGAGGTTCTAGCGAGCTTTCCCAGCTGGCATGCACTGCAGATGTGTGTTGTTGAAAACACTCGGTTAGGTATGCCTCTTGCATGTTCTTGTCTGGCAAGTCGGTTCATCGTCTTGAAGTTCAGATGGTTGAGCCTTTTGTGCCACAGCCAGCTCACATCCGAACTGCTCTTTGACAACAGGCAAGTGTCAGGGAGGCTGCTGTTCCAGTCAGCGTAGTATACATTCCCTGTTGGAGATCGATTTCCCAACAATATCACCTGCTTTGATCCGACATCTTTAACTCTGCAACCCTGTGCATCAAACTTGACAGAGAACCCATTATCACAGAATTGGCTGATGGAGAGCAGGTTATGCTTCAATCCATCAACAAAAGAGACATTAGAAATTGAAACATGATTGGTTTCAAGGGTACCGTAACCTCTGGTATAACCTTTTGAGTTATCACCAAAAGTAACTGATGGACCTTCTTTCTCCACGAAACTTCCAAGCAAATCCTTCAGATTTGTCATGTGTTTCGAGCATCCACTATCCATCACCCACATTGTTGTAGACGCCTTCTTCTTCCTCAGCTGTTTCTCCTGTACCTGCAAGGAGAAACTCGCTTAGGTCCCCAATTTCAGTTGGGTCCTGGAGGGTTAGAACCAGTTCCCGCTGGAACCGTGCGTCGCTTTTCTCTGTACACTCGAATAGCCTTGTCATTCCAAATGATCTACCCATTTTCATCAATTATAACAACACCTCGGTTATCCTTAGGCTTGTTGTTTGAAATGATGCTCTGTTTCTTGGGAGGAGTTGGATTTCTCCCATGTTGGGCTTTAGGAGGTGAGGCTTTCCCCCTGTTTTGATGGCGATTCTTATCCTGTTGAGTTTGTCTGTGAGGTCGGACGCCATTGTGGAATCTTCTTGGTTGATTCTGATTCCATTGCCTTGGCTGCTGACGATAGTTGTTCCTGCCCGGATGTTGATTCATGTTGTGGCATGAGTAACCATAGCTGTCGTAACTTTTCCACATAGGTTGACTCTATTGGAACCTCTGATTGTTGTGGTGATGGAACCGTTGTTGATTATGTCGGTTGAAGCTTGGTCGGTTCTGTTGGTTCTATCTCTGCTGTGGTTGGTTTGTTGGTCGGTTATCACGTCGGTTCTGAGCTTGGATATGTTGTCGATTTTGAGCTTGATTGCGACTCCGACGTCTCCGGTTCCTCCGTTGAGTCTTGGAACATTCCCCCTCGGTTGTAGACTCCAGGGACTGTTTCGTTGGTGCTCCATCTGCAACTCCTTTGCCTTTCTCAGCCGTAGTTACCTTTATCGGTTGTGAGGGTGTTTGTTCAGTTGCATACTCAACTGTGTTAGGTTTGGCAACCATGACTTCCTCAGCCCTGGTGAAGGTAGCTGGTGGAATTCCAGTGTCCTTTGCCACGTCGTATCCGAGTCCAGACACATCATCCGTTTGCCGTCTGTATTTGATGAGATTCTCGATGATCTCGGATGACTGATATAGCTTTGTCAGGTTGTCCTTCTCAGTTTGAAGATCCTTGAGAAGAACAGCTATATGCTCGGTCTGGGCATCTGATGTCTTCATCAGCTGGTCGATCTGAGCCTCTTGCTTGTTCAACTGTTCGTTCTGTGCCTTGATCTGTTCCTTCAACTGTTCATCGGTTGAAGCCTCAGTTTGGTTGGCTGTACTCAGTTGACTTTTCAGCTGGTCAATTTCTTCAGCTTGTCTCTTGATCAGATCGTCCTTTTCGGTTAAGGAATCTTCAAGCTTGGCGAACTGGGCTTGAAGACTCTTAAACTCAACCGACTGCTGATGCAGTTCCTCACTGAGTTCTTGAAAATCATTCTAGGAGGGTTCCAACTCATCGTTCATAGATTCCTGCATGTTAGAAGTATTGGAAGAATTTAAGCGAGCAGGATTAGATTGTACCTCAATATCATCTTGGTCGGTTCCAAGTGCCATGAGGCATTGATCCGGACTGATGACTTTGTTGGTAGAGGTCAGGTCATCCTCATCTTCAGTGTCTGTGAAGATGTCCATATCGTCAGCTGCCTCTTCAGCTACCATGGCCTTATTCTTTGCAGTTTGCTTCGCCCTCAGTGCTTCTCTTTCCTTCTTTGAGAGGTCTGGGCAATCGGCTTTGAAGTGCCCTTCCTTGCCGCATTCGAAGCAACCATTGGTGACTGGCTTCGAACTGTCTCGAGTTCGGTTTGATTTATAGAAACGTTTATATTTGCCGAACCTAGTATCCATATCGGCTAACTTCTTTGACAACGCTGCAATGTTCTGTTGCAGTTCTTCTCTGCTCGGCTCCTTTGCAGTCGTGTCAGTCGACCTGGTTGGCCTTGACGATCTCGACTTTGAGTAGTCAGCTCGGAGGGCAACTGACTTTGATGCTGAGCCGACGTCCTCAATTCTATTTGTCTGACTTGAGGGCTGCGACCTCCTTCTGTTGACCTTATACTCATTTCCTTTCAAGATTGAGAACAATCTTTCAGTTCCCATTTCACCTAGGTCAGCTCGGCTCTCGTGGATATTTGTGAAAGTATCCCACTCAGCCGGTAGAGCTTGCAACACTTTGAGGTTTATTTCTCTTAGAGTGTATTTTCCTTTCCGGATGGATTGGATTCTTCTGATGATGTCCATAAACCGGAGCTCTAGCTGATCTATAGTCTCATCAGGTCGCAAACTGAAATTGTCAAAATCTTGACATGCATGCGAGAACTTGTTTTCCTTTGTCTCGTCGCTTCCTTCACTTAGCGAGGCCAGGATGTCCCACATCTCTTTTGCGGTCTCACACTCCTCTATCCAGGGCAGATAATCTTGTCCAACTGTGGACATTATTGTGCTCTGAGCCCAGATATCCAGCTGGCTCACCTTGGCCTCCTCCGGAGTGTAGTCCTCTGGCTGTTTCTCCACATACTCCACCACTGCATCTCCATCGTTGGGATTTGTGAGAGTGCGAAGTATTCTGTCTCGTATGACGATTGGTCCAGATGTGAGAACTTGTTGCATCCTATGATGCTTGGACAAAAGGATCTTCTTCATTCGAGTTCTCCATGATGTATAGTTGACAACAGAGAACATGACTGTGATCTTGTCCTTGACGTCCATCTGCACAAACAAAAACAGGACAACAAAAATGCGAGCAAGAATGCACTAGCGTGAAAAGATCTGTTCAGTTGACCACTGAAGAAAATTCTCGAATTCACACCTCGTGAAACAGAGTCAGCAGTCTTTTGAACCACTGCTCTGATACCACTTGATGGTCCCGATACGAGTTACTGGTGTATGGAGGGGGGGGAATACACCAGTTAGGATTTTTTAAGTTTCGAAAAACTTTCAACTTCAACTGAGTGAGAGGACTCAGTTGGGATCTCACAGCTGAGTAAGCAACCTCGGCTGGAAGATTGGTGCTGTGCGGAATGTGGTGGAAAATAAACTCGTAAAATCAAACTCACGCTTTTATGCACGGTTGGTCAAAACCAAAGCTGTTGTTGTGAAAGTATGCAGATTGTATGCGGTTAGTTTGTCAGTTAAGATATGATAATAAAGACTGAACACAAAAGAAAACATGACACACAAGATTTACGTGGTTTGGAGAGAACTCCTACGTCCACGGGGAGATGTGAGTCCACACACCTCAGTCCAAGTTCTTCTGGACAGAACCACTCAGCTTACGCGGGCTGAGCAACCGTTACAGTTTAGTTTCCGGGCACTAAACAGCCTAAGTCAAGTTTGCAGGTACTTGACGACCTGACTACTCAATTACAGGAAGAGTAAGGTCCTAGCACACTTTTTAGGGTGTGAGAAAGGGTAGGATTTCCAACTACAGCTCGATCAAGAATGAGAGCTGGATCTAAGGCTTGAACGAATAAACACTCAACCTAAGATCAAAAATAGTTTCGAATTCTAGGAACCCTCAGCTACTAATGTTCTCTCAAATTGGAACTCTCAGCTGCTGATGCTCTTAGATGATGATGTTGCAGATTTGCTTTGATTTCTCTCGAGAAAGCTCTTGAATTTTTCATCGTCTATGTGTCTATCTGCATGTCTGTACTTCTCGAATGAGAGGATGCCTCTATTTATAGGCGGAGAGAATCAACTAGCCGTTGGAGGAGCAGTTGATCTCTGATCGGTTGAAAGCGATGGCTTGTCTCTCATCTCTGCAGACTTTCCCGATATGGCATCTGTGTCTTCTGCTTTCCATCTGAGACAGCCTTGTGTTGGGCCAGATGGGGTAATGACTGAACGGTCAAACCCTCATGTGACTTCCTTTTGAAATTCAAATCTTTGACAGTCAACTTCGGTTTGTCGGTTGAAAGTCTTGACCTTCATCTGAGTGATCTTCAGCTGATGTTCCGATCTGTCGAGTTCTCAGCTGACTTTGAACTTCAAAACAGTTGAACTCCTTGTTCAGATTCTATAACTGAGGTTCTGAAACTGAACCCTCAGTTGTCTTCCACTTCTTTACTCAGTTGGGTTTGAACCCTCAGATGATTTCTTTTTCATTTGATGTTCTCTTCCTTTCAACTGTTTCTCATCTGATGAACGCTCAGTTGGTTTCCTTCAAGTGATGTTCTGAAGACTTCCCCTTGTTTACATCTGAACAAATGAACTCTCAGTTGTCTTTCTTCACAACTGATGTTCTGTCTGAGTGACGCCTTGTTGCCATCTTCAGCTGGAGACCTGTAAAGATAAAATCTTAACTTTGCTCAAACAGCGAGCCTAAATTCTAACATTAGGTACTAGCAACATCTACTCGGTTGGGGTCAGCCGGTTTTGGAATTCATCAAAACTTATACTAATAAATTTCCCAACAGTTGGATTTGAAGACTTGTTGAAGAATTGATCATTGGGTTCCTAGTTTCTCATCTATGCAATCATTTTTCCTTTGTTTTGTTTTGATTATTTCCATGTCTAGCTAATTTTCTTTGTCGGCTTTGGGGATTTATGATGATTTGATGGTAGATTGATCATAGCTTGTTAATTTCTCTTGCCTTCTTCTAATTAATTGTGGATTTGGTGCTTAATTTCATGTGGGAATTGTTGATCACCTTTCTTGCATGCCAAGTGCTTGTAGAAATTCTTGATAGGTTTTTACTTGCATAGATTTCAAATTGCACAACTTGTATTAATTTGAGGCTTAGTAGGTGATGATCTAATGCATGGAAGTGTATAATTCTTGTGCTTTTTGGAGTTATTTGGTCGTCTCGAGCCTTAGCCGAGAGAGTCGATTGAATGATCCCCGTTTGCTAATTGTCGAGAGAAATTAGTGAATAATTTGGTAGATTGCTTCTTAATTGGAGTATTAAATTGGTTTGCATGAATTAGGAAGTTGTGATCAAGCTATCTAGAATCGGATTGAATCCATAGAACCAAGCTTTGTCCTAATTTGTTCTTTAATCGTTTCTTAATCGTTTGTTTCATTGAATTTGCATGATCTTGTCATTTACTTGCTTAATTAGCTTTGATCTTATGTTTAAGTGTTTGAATGAATCCCAAATCATGTTGTTTGCAAAGCTTGAATAGTAGGAAGATGCAAAAATTTGGTTTTCACTAGAAACTCGGCATATTAGTCCTCGTGGATATGATACTCATTATTTTATACTACAATTACCCGTTAAAGTGCGGTATAATTGCTTGGTAAAAAATTAGCGATCACTTTTTGGCGTCGTTGCCGGGGACTATTTAGAATTTTTAGTGTTAATGATATTTGCATTGAGAGTACTAGTTCAAGCATCTTTTACTTAATTGTGTAGTTTGAATTTAAGCATGTTCTTGGTTGGTTTGTGTAGGTGAATTGGTGCATGATCACAAGGAAAAAGGGAGGTGAAATCATTCCTTTGGACTTGGAGATTGAAATTACTCACAAACGGGCTAGCCGAGAACGAAGAAGGAAGGCAATGGAGCAACAAAGACCTAATAATATGGCCGACTTGGAGCGCCAAATGCAAGAACTCCGTCGTCAAATGAATGAGCAACAAGCTCAAAGGGATAGAGCACCACCGCCTCCAATCAACCAAATGTTTGAGCCTCAAGTGAATATGTTCCAAGATGGAGGTTGGGGCAATCGGTACAACGCCAACAACTTTGAGCTAAAGCCAGGATTGATTACTATGGTTCAAGCGGAGTCATTTGGAGAAGGGTTCAATGAAGAAGCAAATGCTCATTTGAGTGCCTTCTTGGACGTGTGTGAAACTATCAAGATCCAAGGGGTTTCAAATGACGTCATCCGATTGAGAATTTTTGGATTTTCTCTATGGGACAAGGCCAAAGCTTGGTATAAGACCCTCGACCGTTCGGAGATAACCATTTGGGAGCAATTGTGCCGACTTTTTCTAGCCAAATATTTCCCGCTTTCACGTGCTTAAAAGCTTATTTCGGACATCTCCCATTTCTCTCAATTGGGGGATGAATCAATTTATGAAGCTTGGGAGAGATATAAGGATATGTTGAGGCGATGTCCTCAACATGGATTTTCAAAGGAGCAACAAATCTTGAACTTCTATCGAGGGCTTACTAATCATACACGGGAGGTTGTGAATGCCACCACCGGTGGTGGCTTGACCAACCGACCTTATGAAGAAGTGGTCCGGATTTTGGAGGAAATGGCGGCCAATAGTTGTCATTGACTTCAAGAGAGGAGTTCTTCGAAGAGAGTTGCCTCCATTTCGGATGAGAGATATGATGATCTTCTTGAGCAATTCACCTTGCTCAAGAGGGACTATGAGGCCGAAAGAAAAGGAAAATTGGATGTGAAGATGGTGTCTCAACCGATGCAACAAGGAGGTGAAGAGTATTCACAATTTGAGGATGCTAATTTTGTAAATCAACGGGGGTATAGCAACTTCAATCGTTCGAGTTATCCTCTGGGGAATCAAGCCTATAATCCTAATTATAGGAATCCAAATTTATCGTATTCTAACCCGAACAATGCTATCATTCCATCACCCGGATTCTCAGTGTCTCAAGGGATGATCAATGAGCCGAAGAAGCCTATGCCGACCATGGAAGAAATGATGCAACAACTTCTCCAAAATCAAAATACTTTCATGGGTGCAACGGGGAAAAAGGTTACAATTTTGGAAGGAACCGTCATGGCTTTGACTAAGCAAATGAAGATGTTGGAAGGGCAAGTAAGTCAAATGGCTAATCAAGTGGCTTCTCAACATAAGCCGGGGCAATTTCCAAGCAATACGGAGGTCAACCCGAAGAATCAATGCAATGCTATTCATTTGAGAAGTGGAACTATTTACAAGAACTATCCGGAGTTGGAAGATCGAGATGAAGTGGTTAATGAAGAGTCGGGAGTGGAGGAGTCCGTTCCTCAAATTGGAGAAGCCTCAAGTTCCAAAGGAAGTACCTTCTAAAGTTGTTCCTTCCATTCCTTCTTCTTCTTTGCCAAGTAAAGATGTGGTGGCCAAAGCTCCTTATCCTCAAAGGCTTGTCAAAGTAAAAAGTGATGAAAAGCTTGCCAAATTCATTGAGATGTTTAAGAAGGTGGAAATCAATATACCTTTACTTGATGTTTTGAGAGGCATGCCGGGCTATGCAAAGTTCTTGAAAGAGGCCGTGTCAAGGAAGAGGAAACTTGGTAAATTTGAAACCATCAACTTGTCGGAAGAGTGTAGTGCCGTTGTGCAACGTAAGTTACCTTTGAAGCAAAAGGACCCCGGGAGTTTCATGATTGCTTGTGTTATTGGAGGCCAAACTTTTGGGAGAGTTTTGTGTAATTTGGGTGCTAGTATTAATCTCATGCCCCTTTCAATATTTAAGAGGTTGGAGATTGGAGAATTGAAGCCTACTACTATTGCCTTGCAAATGGCCGATCGTTCTATCTCCTATCCTAGTGGAATTGTCGAAGACGTGCTTATTAAGGTGGAGGAATTTATATTTCCTGTGGATTTTGTGGTTCTTGACATGCCCGAAGATGACAATACTTCACTTATTCTTGGCCGACCATTCTTGGCAACCAGAAGGGCATTGATCGATGTTCAAGATGGTGAGTTGACCTTCCGTTACAATGATGAGAAGATGACTATCTCAATTTATGAAACCATGAAGAAGCCACAAGAATTGGAGCTTGAAGAGTGTAATCTTATTGACTCTTATTCATTTTATTCTCAAGATTTCTTGGAGCATTGTATTGTGGATTCTTTACACTCTTATTTGAAATTGGATGAGGCTTGTGATGAATTGTTGGAATCCATTGCCTATATGGATGCGAATCAAGGCATTCCTTTGGAAGATTTGGGTTATTTAGATCTCTATACACCTATTGAGGGATGAGTGTCGGAAGGAGTGTCCAAGCCGAGTTCTTCTTCGACTTTGAAGTTGAAGCCACTACCCTATCACCTCAAGTATGCATTCTTGGGTAAGGATGAAACTTTTACTGTTATTGTGTCTTCATTTCTTAATGATGAGGAGTTGGATAAGTTGTTGAGGGTCTTGAGGAAGTATAAGTTTTTCATTGGATGGTCTATAGCCGATATTAAGGGAATTAGCCCTTCTATTGGCATGCACCGAATTTTATTGGAGGAAGATGCAAAGCCAAAAGTCCAACCTCAATGTCGTTTGAATCCGGTGATGCAAGAGGTCGTGAGGAAGGATGTCTTGAAGTTATTTGATGCCGGAATTATCTATGCCATCTCCGATAGTGAGTGGGTTAGCCCGACTCAAGTGGTTGCCAAGAAAGGAGGTATCACTGTTGTAGAACACGAGAGGGGTGAACAAATAGCCACTCGTTTGCAAACGGGATGGAGAGTGTGCATCGACTATAGAGCATTGAATGCAGCCACAAGGAAGGATCACTTCCCTCTTCCTTTCATCGATCAAATGCTTGATAGGCTAGCCGATTATGAGTATTATTACTTCTTGGATGGGTATTCCGGCTACAACCAAATTGCCATAGCTCCAGAGGATCAACACAAGACGGCTTTCACTTGTTCTTATGGAATATTTGCTTGTCGTCGGATGTCATTTGGTCTTTGCAATGCACCGGCCACTTTTCAAAGATGCATGATGGCAATCTTCCATGGACTCATCGAAAAGATTATGGAGGTATTCATGGATGATTTTTCCATCTTTGGGTCTACCTTTGATGATTGTTTGGAAAATCTTTCTCAAGTGTTGCAAAGATGTGAGGAAACGTCTTTATGTCTCAATTGGGAGAAATGTCATTTCATGGTGAGATAAGGCATTGTTTTGGGCCACAAAGTCTCAAGAAACGGGCTAGAAGTTGATAGAGCCAAGATCGTTGCCATTGAAAAGCTTCCCCCTCCGACAAATATGAAGTCTATTCGAAGTTTCCTTGGCCATGCGGGATTCTATAAGCGGTTCATCAAAGACTTCTCCAAGGTATCAAAGCCTCTTTGCTCTTTGTTGGAAAAAGATTCTAAGTTTGACTTTAATGATGCATGCCTTGAGTCTTTTGAGAAATTGAAGAAGGCCCTCGTTTCTACCCCCGTCTTGATTTCACCCAATTGGAATGAGCCTTTTGTGCTAATGTGTGATGCGAGTGATTGGGCCGTGGGGGCTGTGTTGGGCCAAAAAAGGGATAAATTGTTTCGGGTGATATATTATGCAAGTAAGACCCTTGATTCGGCGCAAATGAATTATACCACCACCGAAAAGGAGCTCTTGGCGGTTGTCTATGCTTTTGATAAGTTTAGACCATATCTTGTGGGCACACACTCTATTGTTTATACGGATCATGCGGCTATTAGATATTTGTTTGCCAAGAAGAACTCCAAACCTCGTCTTATTCGGTGGATTCTCCTCTCCAAGAATTTGATATGGAGATAAGGGACCGGAAAGGGTGTGAGAACGTCGTGGCCGATCATCTTTCCCGCCTTGAAAATCCGGTGGAAGAAGAAGATTCTAAGGTGCGGATAAATGAATGTTTTCCCGACGAGCAAGTCTTGAAATTGGTGGATTATACTCCATTGTTTGCGGACTATGTGAATTATCTAGTCATTGGTGAAGTGTCGGGTGATCTCACTCATTATCAAAAGAAGAAATTCTTGCATGATGTGAAGTTGACTATTGGGAGGACCCTAATCTTTACCGTCGATGCGCCGATGGCATCATCCGAAAGTGTGTAAAACAAACCGATTGGGTGAGGATTATGGAGGAATGTCATAGCTCTTCGAGTGGAGGTCATTTCGGTGGCCATCGGACCACTATCAAGGTATTTCATTTCGGGTTTTATTGGCCAACCATCTTCAAGGATTGCATTGCTTTTGTGAAGTCTTGTGATAGGTGTCAAAGAATGGGAAACATTTCCAAGAGAGATGAGATGCCACAAAATATTATGGTGGAAGTTGAGCTTTTTGATGTGTGGGGTATTGACTTCATGGGACCTTTTTCCAAATCTCAAGGATACAGTTATATCCTTCTTGCAGTTGAGTATGTGTCTCGATGGGTTGAGGCGATTCCCACGGTGAAAAGTGATTCAAAAGTGGTCCTCAAGTTCTTGCACAAGAACATCCTTACTCGTTTTGGCACCTCAAGGGCTTTGATTAGTGATGGAGGATCCCATTTCAACAACAAGTGGTTGGGAAGTCTACTTTCTCGATATGGAGTGAAGCATAAGATCGCCACTCCTTATCATTCTCAAGGTAATGGCCAAGCGGGGCTTGCAAATTGGGAGATAAAGCAAATTCTTGAGAAGTCGGTGGCACATAGGAAGGATTGGACAAATCATTTGGATAATGCATTTTGGGCCTATCGTACCGCCTACAAAACTCCTATTGGTATGTCTCCATTTCAACTTGTTTTTGGGAAGTCATGTCATTTGCCCGTTGAGCTTGAACATCAGGCGTATTGGGCCACGAAAAGGATCAATCTTGAGTTTAAGAAAACCAGATATACAAGGCTTGAGAATCTACTTGAGCTTGATGAGTGGAAGAATGACGCCTTTGAGAGTTCTCGGATTTACAAAGAGAGGGCAAAGAAGTTTCATGATCGAGCCATTCGTTCAAAAGATTTTGCTCCCGGAGATGAGGTACTTCTTTACAATTTCTGTCTTCATCTATTTTCGAGCAAGTTGAAATCTAGATGGACGGGTCCATACGTCGTCTACAAATGCAATAGGAAAGGAACGTATCAACTTCTCAAGTCGGATGGTGAAACCTTTGTGGTCAATGGACACTGCCTTAAGCCCTACATCAATTGTGAGCCGGACCAGAATGTGACGGTCACGCTTCTAAATGACCCTTGAAGAGTGAGGTATCGTCTAGCTTTAGACGTTATACAAAACGCTCGTTGGGAGGCACCCCAACACTTTTACTCGTTTTTGTTTGTTTTTTGTTTTGAGCTTTTGTTGCTTGATTTGGTGATGTGTTTAAGGTTGGTTGTGAAAATGTGTTTGTTTTAGTTTGGTTGAGTTTAGTTTGTGAGTTTGGTTTGGGTTGTCGTTGTTGGGTGTTGAGCTTGTCTTCGTGTTTTCTTTGTCATCGTTTGCGTTCTTTTGGTTGTGTTTGGTTTGGTTGAACAATTTGTTGATTTGCTTGTCTCGTTTCTTGTTGTTGGAGTGTCGTTTCTTTTCTTTTCTTTTTTAGCTTTGTTTCCTTAAAAAGAAAAATTAAAATCGCGTTGAAAATGCAAATCGGCGGTCAAAACCGGCGGTTCGGGTCTGGACCGCCGATTTTGGGGTCCAGACCGCCGACCAGCCCTCCGAAAGTTACTAGAATCGTTCCCTTTGTTCAAACCTCAAACCGGCGGTTTACTCGGCGGGTTAGGCCTGGACCGCCGATTTTGGGGTCCAGACCGAGTTGTCCTCCGAAAATCTCTGCAGTCTTTCACCTGTTAAAACATCAAATCGGCGGTCGGACCAGCGGTTCGGGCCTGGACCTCCGATTTTGGCAGCCAGGACGCCGATTTTGACCGTCGACCCGCCGAGTTTCGTTTTTCTTTCCTTTTTCTCCCCTTTTTCTTTTCTTTATCTCATTCTCTCTCTTCTCCTCCCTCAAACTCACGAAAACCCTCTCCCTCTCACTCTAAATTTCTCTTTCAATCTTCCACATCTCCTCAATTCCTTCCTTATATCTCCTACCCATCACCTAAGCTACAATTCCATCCAAGAAATTTGGGTTTTCATCCATCCAATCTCTCATTCTCAAATTTTGAAGTTTTTGCTATTTTCCTATCCAAATTTTCGATTTTTAAGGTACTTTCTTCTTTTATTTTTCGTTTTTATGGTTTATTATGCTTAGTTTTATAGTTAATTTGTGTTATTTTCATTTTTTAGGTTTGGAAAAATTTTCTAGGGTTTTTAATTTCGAAATTTTTGGGGGTTTGTGCTTAATTGTGTAAATTATCATGCTACATTGTGATTAGGTGTTAAATTGAGCATGCTAGTTGATCTAATGGTACCTTTAAGTAATTTCTAGCATATATTTTGAAGTTTATGGATTGAATATGGCATAATTATGTGTTTATAAGGATTGGTGATGATGAATTCATGCTTTATTGCTTAAGTTTTAGACCTGTAGTTGATTTTGAGCTTGCTATGTTGAATGTGAGTTATGTGGTGTGCTTAGCTTGCTTTGTTTTAAGTATGAATTGATTTTGGGAGGATTGATATGGTGTGTCAATGCTTGGAGCTTGGTTGTGTTGTTGGGAAACTAATCTATCTTGTTAAGCATAGGTACCATGAGTCGAAGTAAGGAAAAGCGCCCACGCCTTAAGGACTCTCCTCCCAAAACTAGGGCCAATGAGACAAAAGGGAAGGGCAAACAAAAGGAAACTACATCCCGTCAAGCTACCCAAACCTATAGACGTCTTCAAGAGGATATTGGCCCTTATGCCCCGTCCGTTTATGGCGTGGTCCTTCACCGAGAAGAACACAATCAATTATTTGTCAAGCTAGCTCAAAGAAGCCTTGCCTCATGCAAATATCCGGATGAGCAAGTACTCCGGGATCTTAGCCTTTGGGACAACGTGAAGGAGATGTTCGACCGAATCGGATAGGGAACCATTTTAACGGGCTATTGGCCCATATGTCCAAGAGCATCGTTGGAGTTGCTTTCCACATTGACCATCCCCATCAACCAAGTCAAGCTCCCTCAAACGGTGCATTTCCAATTGGGAAATACAACCCATTCTTTGACTATGAGGCAAGTGAATGCCATATTCAATTGTCCGGATGGGGGTGCTTGTCAAAAATCGAGGGAGTTCAAGCCGAAGGTGTTATGGAAAGAAATGACGTATGCTACCCAAACTTACTCTTCGGGGAAATTAAAGGCTACCCTTCTCCGCAATCCCGTCTTCCGGGTTATCCAACGGATTCTTGCCCACATAGTGTTCCTAAGGGGAGAGAATAATTCTTACCGGAGCGTTGAGCTTCAAGTCTTATAAGCTATGCTCACTTACATGCCGCTCAATTTGGGGCAATTCATCTTCCGACAACTATGGGCTCAAAAGAATCAAAAGAAGGGAGTCATTTGTTGTGGAGGTCTTATATCGGCCATAGCTATGTCTCTTTGTCCGGACTACCCACAATGGGAGAAGCTCAATGACAATATGCTCATAGACTTGAACATGTTGAAGAATATGCAAGTTCTTGTCTCGGCTTCTCGTCCTTATCTATTCCGACAACACAAGGAGTACAAGCCTAAGCCGGGAGTAAAAGAGGTGGTGAAGATCTTCTCATTGCCTGACACCGTTCTTACGGAGATTACCACTCTAAATGCACGGCAAAATTGGAAGATGGATACGCCATTCCACGAGACGGCTATTCTAGCGGCCAAGAACCCTCGGGTTGAGATAGAGGCAAGCGGTAGCAGTTGGGGAGAGGAAGAAGGTGATGACAATGATGAAGATGAAGACACCAACTATGAGGACGAAGGGGACGAAGGACAAGCAAGAAGAGAAGTGAGAAGAGAGAGGAGACGACAAGAACGAGGAGGACGAGGGCAACACGCCTTCGATCAAGGGCAAGAATCATTTGGGGGGTACCAAGGAGGGTACCACGGTTTTGAAGGGCCGTATGGGCTTTCTAACATGTATGGCGGACCGTCGGGGTCCAGAAGCTTTTATGGTGAAGAATTTGCAAGCATGCCGGAGCGAGTAGAGCATATTGACAACTATTGCACGTAGTGGGATAATGAGTTTGCAGTGATGAGGCATGCTATCCAAGCTATCCGACTCGGACAACAAGATATTAATGAGATCCAACAACAACAAATCGGCAACCAACAAGCTTTCCAAGCCGACATGTATCACCGGTATGATGAGTTCCGAGATGACGTGTATGCTCGGCAAGAATCTTTCCAACAATCTTGTTTTGATCGTCAAGATCAATATCACCAAGAGCAACAAGCCGACCACCAAGTTTTCCAACAAAAACTCTTTGAGCGACAAGATAGATATCATCAAGAGCAACGGTGTGATCAACAAGCTTTCCAACAAGCGTGGTTCGATAGGCAAGATGCATTTCAACAAGAGTTATATGCACGCCAAGATCGATACCACCAAGAGGATCAAATCAATCAAAGGGATTTGTTGGCTCTCGTCCGCCGGTTTGAAGCTCATCAACTCAATGAAGGCCACAAGTGGCCCCCATCCCCGCCTCCACAATGAAGAAAGAGGTACCGCCGTATTTGTATTTATTTCTTCCCTTCAAACTTATTCGACTCCTTTTGTTTTTTATAAGTTTGTGGGAGGGGGGAGGTGAATACAAATACGCTTGTAAATATGTGTGTGTTTGAGTTGTTTGAGTTTGAGTTTGTTGCTTTTAGTTGTAGTTTGTTTCATAGTTTGTTGGAGTTGGAAACTTTTGAAAAATGAAAATTTGGAGATGAAAGTTGGGAGTTTAGTTGCTATGATTCGGGTTGTTTGTGCTCAATGTGGCTTTGGTGAAATGCCTATGAGGATATTGTTTTGTTTTTGCGAAAATTTGGTCGCAGTTGAGCACGTCTTGATTGGTTTTGCATGGAATCTTTGTGTGTTGAACTCGACTCTTTGACTTTTGAATAAACTCGTGAGATTTGAGCCTTATTATGTCTTATGGTGCATTTTGTTTATGTAAGATTGGTCATGCATGCATTTCTACTCCTAGAACTTGCTTTGGATCTATATTGAGAATGCTTAAGTTGTGCAAGAATTTGGAAATGATCTTAGGCCATCTTTGTTAGCCATCTCGTATCCTAAACACTTCCTTGTGCTTTTCATTTTCCATTGTTAACCCCTTTTGAGCTTGAATTGGCCTTTCTTTGTTAAATTGGAGAAAATAGGGTGTTGGTTGTATAAGGGTATCCGGGGTGGGTTGTAAATTGAAAAAAAATGATGAACTAATGATAGTTTGGGTAGTTGTGTTGGACTTGTTGATTCAAAAAGAAAAGAAAATTTCCATAAGCTCAAAGTGAAAGAAAAATGAATGAAGAAGAGAAAAGAAAGTGAAAGTTGATGTAAAACGAGTTCTTTGTGTGTAATTAGAATGTTTTTCACTTGAAAATTGAAAGAATGAAATGTGAAAAGAAGGAAATGAGAGCATAAAGGATTGAATTTGTTGTTTAAGTCCAAAAATGGGTAGTGCGTGGTGAGGAAGGAAGATGGAATGATTCCATGATTATGAGAAGTAGATACAAGCTTGGTGAATGAATTTGATAAGTCACTTAGCCAAATTTCCTTTCCTAAATCAATGTGCTTACATTACAACTTATTATAAAGCCTGATGTGATCCTTGAAGGCCCAATATCCGTTGCATATGAGGGCTGATTTAATTGAGTCTTTTATAAGTTTTATTTTAGTTATTTTGGTAGTTTATATTTTATTGGGTTAAGGATCTGTTTCCTTATTAGTTTAGGATTTGTTTCCTTATTATTCAAGGATTTGTTTTCTTATTAGTTTAGCATTTGTTTCCTTATTTTTCAAGGATTTGTTTCCTTATTAGATTAGGACTCTATTGTATTTCACCCATATAAATAAGTTTAGTAGGACATGGAATAACGATTTGATGAATAATATTTTGTGAGTTTATCTCCTTCAGTTCGTTCACCGGACTAGCGGATTGGCGGCATGTCACCGTGATGTTCATATTGACGTATCGGCGAGTCAACCATCCCTCGTTCGTGTGTCATTCATCGTCCCCGAGTTGCTGTATCGTCCTATCGTTGGGTTTTAGGGATTATCCGCCTAATTCACTTGTGAGAAACAGATACACATGTTTTGGGATATTCCATCTTATCCATCATTCATCGTCCCCGAGTTGCTGTGTCGTCCTATCGTTGGGTTTAGGGATTTATTCGCCTAATTCACATGTGAGAAACAGATACAGAGGTTTTGAAATACTCCATCTTTATCCTGTTCGGTTCAGATTTGGTCTTGGGTGTATACTATTCACGTCGGCGTCTGCGGTTCCAACGAGGATCGTATCATTTGGTATCTAGAGCCAGTCTTCTCGACGAGGTTCTTCTTCTTATTATTTTCTTTTTCCGTCACATCAGATCTGTTTCTAATGAGTTTGTAAAAAAAAGTAGAAAAAAATAGAGAAAAACAAAAAACGAAAATTTGTTCTTTAGATTTGTTTTCTTGTTATGGTTCAATTGCTAGTTTTTGGTTTTGATTAATTGATATGAGTATGGCTGGAGTTGATTTGCCTACATATACATATATCGTGGAAGAGATGCAGAGAATCATGGAGAATAAGTTTAAGCGTCTGCATGAGGGGTTCGATCGAATAGAGCAATCTTGGAAGAAAGCACATCATAATTTGCTTTATCCAAGCACGTATCCTCGATGGCATTTGATGAGAGAAGATAAATCTTACCAGGATAACTTAGAGCATGCTTCTCGACACTATGGCAGCAAGTTAAGGTGTGGTGGAGCAAAGGATCGTGAGGATATCAAGTTGCAAAGTTTTCCAGCAATCCAAGAGAAACAAGACCAGAAATTGTATCTTGGAGAGAAGTCGGATCCTTGGATGAATAAGAAGAATCAGCCGCTGCCACAACAACAATTGAGTGAGATAATGGCTTCAATTAAAGCCGTATTTGATGTCAAAGATGAGGAAGCTCAGAATCAGAAAGAGGAGATCGTTGAAGTTGAAACCGTGGCTGATTCCAAAGATGAGGATTGTCCAAGGCAGTTGGAGCTCGAAATTGATGTAGTTGATCCGGAAGATGAGGAATGTCCAAGGGAGATGGTGATCGTTGAAGTTGATAAAGAGGTCGATGTTAAAGATGATGAAGATGATCATCCGATGCTAGATGTGGAGAATTCATGTGAAGATATTCTTGAGATATGTGATCCGGTTGCTTTGGAAGCAAAAAAGACTTTGCAAGATCGGGGCGTAGAAAAGGAGCAGCAAGAGAAGATCTTTCATCCGAGCTGCCACACTCAAGATAAGTATGAAGATGAAGTGTTTTGTGATGAGGTTCCGATGCAAGCTACAAATACATGGTTCAAGCAAACTTGGATGTTTGGTAGGGATGTCAAACACGATGAATTCCAGTTCACGCTAAAGAGAGATCGAGTCAAGTTTCAAGTTGAGTCAAATGCAAAGAAGAAGAAGAAGGATGCACAAGGGAGCAAAGATTTGGTTCTACACTTATTTCTTGCAATGAGAGAAGATTTTGTTTTTTATCCCGGCATTTGGAGCGACGATGTGGATTTGAGGACAAATCCCTTTCAAGAGGAGGGGAATGATGTGATCTTTGAAGGCCCAAGATCCGTTGCATATGAGGGCTGATTTAATTGAGTCTTTTATAAGTTTTATTTTAGTTATTTTGGTAGTTTTATATTTTATTGGGTTAAGGATCTGTTTCCTTATTAGTTTAGGATTTGTTTCCTTATTATTCAAGGATTTGTTTTCTTATTAGTTTAGCATTTGTTTCCTTATTTTTCAAGGATTTGTTTCCTTATTAGATTAGGACTCTATTGTATTCCACCCCTATAAATAAGTTTAGTAGGACATGGATTAAATAACGATTTGATGAATAATATTTTGTGAGTTTATCTCCTTCAGTTCGTTCACCGGACTAGCGGATTGGCGGCATGCCACCGTGATGTTCATATTGACGTATCGGCGAGTCAACCATCCCTCGTTCGTGTGTCATTCATCGTCCCCGAGTTGCTGTATCATCCTATCGTTGGGTTTTAGGGATTATCCGCCTAATTCACTTGTGAGAAACAGATACACATGTTTTGGGATATTCCATCTTATCGATCATTCATCGTCCCCGAGTTGCTGTGTCGTCCTATCGTTGGGTTTAGGGATTTATTCGCCTAATTCACATGTGAGAAACAGATACAGAGGTTTTGAAATACTCCATCTTTATCCTGTTCGGTTCAGATTTGGTCTTGGGTGTATACTATTCACGTCGGCGTCTGCGGTTCCAGCGAGGATCGTATCAAAGCTCTTTGTGATCCTTGTTCTTGCATGACACGTGTTGCAATGGATATATTAGACGATTTGCAAGCCTATGGCGAGTAGTTTGCATTCTGTGAATTCGTTGAGTGCATAGCCATATATTAGAGGGTTGAGAGAATACACTTCCTTGTGAGCATCAATTGTTAAAGAGTTGAGGTTGGCATGCTTTTGATTCGTGTGGAATCATGTTAGTTTAGCTTGGTTTTGGATTTCAAAATGAGTTGTAAAATCTGAGGCATTTAAGATCAAAAGTTGCTACTCCATTCAATGTTTATGTTCTTATTTGTATATACTGTTCGGGACGAACAATGCTTAAGTTTGGACTGTTTTCACTATATTGGGTTGCTTTCACGTTTTGGTGGAGTTTGTGCATGTGTGTAGATCAAGCATGGGATGCTAAGTTGAAATGGAAGGGCTGTTGAAGAGCGGAGATGAAGAAACGGGACGGAAAAGTGGAAAACCGAGCGAAGAGGAGAAGAAATCAAGAACCGGCGCTTCAACATTAAATTTCGGCAGTTTGGAGTCAAAAACCGGCGGTTCAGGGGTGAATCGCCGGTCGAACCGCCGGAAATATCTGGAATGAGAGTCAAGAAAAAAACTGAAATTGGCGGTCAACTCGGCGGTTCGGGTCTGAACCGCCGATTTTCGGGCCTGGACCGCCGATTTTGGCTCTCCGACCGCCGATTTTCACTGTTTTGTTCAAAATTGGACAATTTTGCCCTTTTCGCGATTTTAACTTCATTTAGCACTTTTTCCTTCCTATATATACCTTGTATCGGCCCTAAAACGTGGATGCTACCTCCCTCAGCTTAGATTCTTATTTAAAAAGTTTCCAATTAGGATTCTAAACACATTTTTATTATTGTATTAGTGAATTAAGGTTGTATTTGAAGACTTGTTGAAAAATTGATCATTGAGTTCCTAGTTTCTCATTTATGCATTTATTTTTCCTTTGTTTTTTTTTTATTATTTCCATGTCTAATTAATTTTCTTTGTTAGGTTTGGGGATTTATGATGATTTGATGATAGATTGATCATAGCTTGTTGATTTCTCTTTTCTTCTTCTAATTAATTGTGGATTTGGTGCTTAATTTCATGTGGGAATTGTTGATCACCTTTCTTGCATGCCAAGTGCTTGTAGAAATTCTTGATAGGTTTTTACTTGCATGGATTTCAAATTGCACAACTTGTATTGATTTAAGGCTTAGTAGGTGATGATCTAATGCATGGAAGTGTATAATCCTTGTGCTTTTTGGAGTTATTTGATCGTCTCGAGTCTTAGCCGAGAGAGTCGATTGAATGATCCCCATTTGCTAATTGTCGAGAGAGATTAGTGAATAATTTGGTAGATTGCTTCTAAATTGGAGGATTAAATTGGTTTGCATTAGGAGGTTGTGATCAAGCTATCTAGAATCGGATTGAATCCCTAGAACCAACCTTTGTCCTAATTTGTTCTTTAATCGTTTCTTAATCGTTTGTTCCATTGAATTTGCATGATCTTGCCATTTACTTTCTTAATTAGCTTTGATCTTATGTTTAAGTGTTTGAATGAATCCCAAATCATGTTGTTTGCAAAGCTTGAATAGTAGGAAGATGCATAAATTTGGTTTTCACTAGAAACTCGACATATTAGTCCTCGTGGATACGATACTCATTATTTTATACTATAATTACCCGTTAAAGTGCGGTATAATTGCTTGGTAGAAAATTAGCGATCAACCATGAAAATGAAAGTTCCAACATTCGACCGCTCCGATCCCTCCGGTTGGATCTTTCGTGTGGAGGAATTTTTCGCCTTCCACCAGACACCGGAAGCGCAACGCCTGCGCATCTCTTTCCATATGGAAGGTTGTGCCGCTACATGGTATCAATGGATAAAAAACAACCAGCTCATCTCCACTTGGCCAGTCTTTCTCCACAGTGTGCGTCACCATTTTGGTGGTTCCTTAAATGATGACCCTCAGGGTGCGTTGTCAAAACTGACCCAGAAAACCACCGTTGCCGACTTTCAAACTGAATTTCAGGATCTTATGAACAAAGTTGAAGGTATTTCCGAATTACTCTTAGTTTCTTCGTTACGGGCCTCAAGGCCGATATACGTCGTGAACTCTCCTTCTCCAAGCCCTCCATGCTCATGGAGGCATTTGCCCTTGCCCGAGCGTATGAAGCTCGCTTGGCGGAATCCAGATTTGAGCAACGGTGGACTGTGCGGCCCCCAATGAAAGCGATGCCGATTTCTTTTTTTCCTCAGCCTTCACCGTCTCCTCCAGTATCACCTTTTTCAAGGAGTGGTTCGTCGTCAACACCGGTTACCTCGGCGTTCAAACTGTCGGTGCCACTGTTACTTCAATCACCACCTCTTCCAGTCCGCCGTTTCACACCATAGGAGCTCAAAGAAAAACGGGATAAAGATCTCTGTTACAACTGTGATCAGAAATGGGCTCCCTCCAATCGATGTCAGAGCCGCTTCTATAGCTTATTGGGGCTGCCGACGATGATGAATTAGAATAATCTCCGGCCAACCCTACTACCAACGAACTCGAGTCGCCGGAACTTGAGGTATGCGGTGATGTTTCTTCTTTCAATACTCTTTCTAGCCTTGAGAGACCACGTTCACTGCATTTAATGGGCACAATAGGACATCAGTCGGTGCGAGTCCTCGTTGACAATGGTAGCACCCACAACTTCTTGCGGCCGGCGATTGCTCAATCACTAAAACTCGACACTCAAGCTGTTCCTCCTTTCTGTATCTATGAGGGTAATGGGGATTTCATTATTTGTGACCGTCTATGCCCGAACGTTCCGATAGAAATGCAAGGCTACTCGACTACAGTGGATCTCCACCTTCTCAATATCGCCAGTCCGGCTGTCGTATTGGGGATACAGTGGCTACAGACTTTGTGCCCACTCACACATGATTACGCAGCGCAAACTATGGAATTCTCGGTCACCGGCACTATTGTTTTGTTGATGGGCGACCCGTTAATTGATATTCAGCCCATTACCTTTTCTCAACTACAAGTGGCGGCCCACTATGAGGAAATTGATATGTGTTGGGCCATATTCATAAGGCCCAATCCTGATACTAATGGGCTTGCCTCTTTTAATGAATTTGTGGTCCCAGAATCTACACCAGCCTCACTGGCCCAAGTTTTGCAACAGTACCACCATCTTTTTGTGCCCCCGACTGGTTTGCCACCGCACCGTGCCGTTGATCACAAGATTCATCTCCAACCCAATACCGCGTCGGTTAACATTCGTCCGTATAGATATCCTCAGTTCCAAAAACAAGAAATGGAGAAACTCGTTGCGGAAATATTGGTTCACGGAACGATACGACCTAGTCAGTCGCCGTTTTCTTCTTCGGTGCTTCTTGTTCGGAAGAAAGACGACACCTTCCATTTCTGCATCGACTATAGAGCACTTAATGCGGTTACGGTAAGAGATAATTTTCCTGTACCCACCATAAATGAATTACTCAATGATTTGGGCAGCGCTCAAATCTTTTCAAAGCTAGATCTTCATGTCGGTTACCATCAAATCCATGTGCATCATCGCGACATTGCCAAGATGGTTTTTCGCACAGCTGATGGCCACTTTGAATTTTTGGTAATGCCGTTTGGATTATGTAACGCGCCGTCCACATTCCAAGCAACCATGAACCAACTGTTTGCACCATTTTTACATAAGTTTGTTGTTGTTTTCTTTGATGACATTCTGGTTTATAGCTCCAATATGGATGACCACGTTGATCATCTCCGTCAAGTTCTAGACTGCCTACATCAGCAGAAATTCGTGCTCAAAGCTTCCAAGTGCATCTTTGGACAGAAGTCAGTAGCTTACTTAGGCCATATTGTGACTAATGGTAGTGTGCTCAGAGATCCAGAAAAGATTGAGGCTATGAGGACATGGCCAGTGCCCCAAACAGTTAAGCAGCTCCGAGGATTTCTCGGGCTTACATGCTACTACCATAGGTTTGTAAGGAATTATGCGGGGATAGCAGCACCTCTTACCAATTTGCTCCGACCTGATGCTTTCCAATGGTCTACAGAAGCTGAGACGGCATTCGAGAAACTTAAGGAAGCTCTTTCTTCTACTCCGGTTCTCAGGTTGCCGGACTTTGCTATGGAGTTGGTGGTGGAAACTGATGCATCCAAGGACGGCATATGTGCAGTTTTGATACAACAAGAGCAGCCTATTGCCTACTTCAGCAAGAAACTCAGCTTCCAGATGCAAGCAGCTTCAGTCTATACTAAGGAGCTTAATGCCATCGTGGCGGCTGTACATAAATGGCGGCAATACTTATTGGGACATTTTTTCGTCATACGAACCGATCAGAAAAGTATCCGCGAATTACTCCAACAGACTATACAAATGCCGGAGCAACAAAAGTATGTAAAGAAGTTATTGGGATTCCACTTTCGCATTGATTATTGCACAAGTTCTTCAAATTTTGCTGCTGACACGCTCTCCCGGAGAGATGGAAAGCCAATTCTGGAATTGGAGAGTGAATTAACAACACCGACGACCTTCTCCGCATTAACGACGTCGGTAACAGAGTTATTGGAGCAATTGCAACGCGAGAATGCTTCCTTTGCAGACCTTAAAGACCTGCACCAACGCCACTCCTCGCACTAATTGCATCCAGATTATGCAGTTATCAATGGTATTTTGACTTTTCACGGCGATATTACATCACCCCCCACTCTCTCCTGATTTCCCAACATTTGCGGGAAGCTCACACTACACCGTTGGCGGGACATGGTGGCGTGAAAAGAACTCTCATGCGCCTTGCAACCTCATTTTATTGGCCTAACATGCACACCGCTGTAAAAGAGTATGTGACGATGTGTCTAATTTGCCAACAAACCAAATATTCTACTCAACCGCCGGCGGGTCTCCTTTAACCACTACCAGTGCCAAGAAAGGTGTGGAATGAGCTTACGATGGACTTTATTACTGGGTTACCTCCAAGCCATGGATATACAGTGATTTTGGTTGTGGTATGTCGCTTAAGGAAATTTGCTCATTTTAGGCTGCTTCCAACCTCATTCACAGCGGCTGCTACAACCACCCTATTCACTGAAATTGTAGTTCGGATCCATGGATTTCCCTCTATTATTATCTCTGATTGCGACCCAATCTTCATGAGTTCTTTTTGGCAACAACTCTTCAAGTTGAGTGGCACCTTTCTCCACCACAGCACGGCGTACCACCCTTTAACCGACGGCCAATCCGAGGTGGTGAACCGCTCTTTGGAGCAGTACTTACGAGCTTTTACTCTTGACAAGCCTTCATCGTGGGCCGACTACCTCAATTGGGCGGAGTATTCGCACAACACTTCTTATTGCAACAGCATCAGAATGACCCCCTATGAAGCTCTGTTCGGCCGACGCCCCCAGATGATTCCCCAATATGCTGCAAGAACGACGCGAATGGAAGCCCTTGATGAGCACCTGCAAGTTCGGGATGCTCTGCTCCATAAATTGAAGGAAATTCTTCTGCTAACTCAACATCGAATGAAGCAACAAGCAGGCTGACACCGCTGAGATTTGGAATTTAAAGTCGGGGATATGGTTTTGGTCCGCCTTCAACCCTACCGGGAGGTCTCCGTAAGTCGTCGGCGCTTCTTAAAAATTGCAGAGCGGTATTATGGGCCGTTTGCTGTTATCGAAAAGATCGGGCAAGTAGCTTATTGCCTGAATCTTTCTCCAGAAAGTCATAGTCATCCCATTTGTCACATCTTCAAATTGAGGCCTCACCGGGAGACTCAACGGCGCCCATCTGTACGCTGCCGAAAAATTCGCGTGATTCGAACCCCATACCGGAGCCTCTTGCACTCTGTGGAGAACGCAATATCTTGACGTCGGCAGGATTACAAGAACAAGTTTTGGTGCAATGGAAAGGAGAACCACCGGAGTGCTCGATGTGGGAAGACAAGGAAGAAGTTCGTCGTTTTTATCCCAATCTCAACCTTGAGGACAAGGTTGATTTTGAAGGGGTGGGAAATGATACAAGTATAGGATCTGCTGCTACTGGGCCTCAAGCAATATCAGAAATAGAAGTCCAGCCCGTTAGCAGCCCAGTTGTGGAGACGGCCCACACGCACAAGAAATATGCCCAATCGATATCGAGGGTTTGAAATGCAGCAACATTGAAGAAGTTGAAGACACCTAGCTGGTCCCCCTTTCTGTTAGGATTTCAGCATAGTATTCTGGCAGTAGGCCATAAATAAATATCAGAGTTTGTACGCAAAAGGATCATATCATTAATGAAATTACTTCTGCCTTCTTATCTGTTTTCTATTTATGGGAGTTTGGCTCACTCAAAGTAGTCTATCATTATTGTTCTCTAGTTATTATCTCACTGATCTCTCGTCTCTATCAGTATAAACATTCCAAATACAAGAAAAGTTGTACTACTACTTTCCTGGATTCTTATTTCCTAGAAAAACTTAGGTACTTTGATAACTTGTCTCAGGTATGGATGACAATGGTCGGATCTGGACCGGATCCTAATAAATCCAGTTTCCGATCCTTTTTCTTTGCTTAGTTTCAAATCTGATCTAGATCCGTCGGGTCTGAAAATCTGAAATTCAGATCCAAATTCATCAGATCCACGAGTTTGCGGATATGGACACGCATCCATGCATTTTTCATAAATAAATTTAAAATGATATAAAATCAATACATATATACAAAATAAATATTTTATAAATAATAGTACATCATATGAATTAGGATTAGAGTTTTTGATAAAATAGAAATTGTGTAGTGATTTTAAAATAAATATTTAAATTATAAATTATTAGAAGCACATATATAAATATAAGGGGAAAAGTGTGTATAAATACACAACCTTTTATTCTTCTCTCATTTTGCACATCACTTATAAATTTTTCTCTATAAATCACAACCTTTTGATATTGTTCAATTTTTCCCTAATCTGAAAATTTGGGTGGAAATAAATCTGACATGGCAATGAAAAAATTATTAAAATTCTTCTTAAAAATCCACATCTGAAACTAAAACACACATAAGAAAATCAAAATAAAATATTTAAGCAAGAACTAAAATAAAGAACTCATGCATCTCCATTCTTTCTTTCTCGCTCTTTTAATCACTCAATGGACCCAACCGTCTTCTCCCACAATCATCTTTTCTCCGGCGACATACATCTATACTCCTGCGATGACCACGCAAACCAAAGAACATTAAATTACACACACTAAAATCAATTATCATAAAACTATCACAAAAAATCACACTTAAAATAAGGTTTTTCTATTGAGAGGATTTTCAAAGCAGCACTTCTTACATAGTTTTTTTAAAATCTAGCACTCCTTATAAAAATTTAGCAATTTAGCACTTTCTTACTTTTTTACCCTTCTTTATAATTTGTATTCCCCTTCATATCCCCATCTTTTCATTTTCATCTTCTTCAATTTGTGACTGAACAAAAATATAATATTCCACCACCACAACCCCACCACCGCCGCCACCCTGCCACCACTTTCCGGCCGCCGCCGCGCCGCCGCCGGAAAAAAATTTGTGACTGAACAAAAAAGAACCAGCACCACTTTCCCACTGTCGCCGTCATAGTCGCCGGCGCCGCCGCCACAGTCGCCGGCGCCGCCACCACCAATTTTTTGTGCAGTCAGAAAAAAAAAAGAAAAAATTTGTGACTGAACAAAAAAAACTTCAACCACCACTTTTCCGCCGCCGCCACTGTCGCCGGCGGCCATAAATTATTTTATACGATTTTTGTGAAGTCACAGAATAAAATTGAAAATTTTGTGAAATCACAAAAAAAAACTGAAAATTTTTGTGAAGTCACAAAAAAACTGGAACTTTTTGTGAAGTCACAAAAAAGAAAAGAAAAATTTGTGAAGTAAAAAAAAAAATATAGCAAAATTTGTGAATGCACAAAAAAAATGGGAAGACCCAGCAGCCTTCTATGTGCTCCCATTAAATCAACCAACACAATTAAACCCTAAATTCTACTCTCATCCACACCCAACTCCTAACCTTGTGAATTTAAATTGGGATGAAATTTTATAATTAAAATTTAAAAAGTATATGTTTATTAATAACCAAACTATCGAAACTATAAACTTAAATTATTAGTTAAAAAAATCCGTCAAATCTCTATTTTTACCATTGTATGTCTGGACTTAGTATGTCCAAATAGCACTACCCCGTTAAGTTACGTTATTGCAATAAAATTAAATACATAATAGGAAACATAATCGGCAATCCGAATTAATCTCTTTAAATAAGTACATATTTGTGTATGGAGGAAGGAAAGTGATATATTAGCTTAACAACAAGGCCTAAAAAAGATCAATGCAGAAGTTGGCAATATCCAAGAATTGCAACTTCAGAAGAAAACCACAGATAGAGAATGGTGAAATCGTGAATCTGCATCTTTATATACTACTATAATTTAAGAAATGAAACACATCCATCAATTAGTAAGCTGTATCAGCCCTCACTAGCTTCAAAATAGTGAACCACTCTCACTCAAGATTAAGGCAATGTATGAAACGATAAGCTTGTGAAAAGCTCTAATTCCACTCTAAGCTCGCGAACAGCCTGATCTTCAAGGCCAAAACAAAGCCACACTTCTTGAAAGATAATATTATTGACTTCTTTTTATACTATCTACTGTTTTTGTTGTCTGTACTCGTTCTGCACACTCTCCAAATAAAGAGAAGCGTCCTCCTCTCTTGGCTGCATGTCTAGAGCTGCTTCTTTTAGCCTAGAGATGGAAACCATGGAAAATGAGTCTTAACCAAGTTTATGTTGCAATTGTTGTTTTCCATCAATCAAATTTCGGCATGTAACAACATACCTTTCCCCTTCGTTGAGGCCTTCGATTATTCCAACAGAACATCCCACTGCAACCTCCTCCTCCCGAACCAGATTCATATCCCCTGTTTAAGTAAATCTTAGGAAATTGATCATACAAGAACCAATCCTAGTGCGAGAAGTAGAAACCAATGTGAACCGTTGATCTTCTAAAGTTGTCATTAAAAAAGCATAATTACAATTACAATACATAAAAAGCATGGTGATCATAAGGAAGCATGATTGTGAATATAAAACAGCATGATAAAAAAAACATCATTGTATATTAAAAGCATGACTAAATATATAAAAATTAACAAGATTCTATCCCTATATAACAATCATCACATGTCCATTCTGAAAAATCAACGAGTTTCCATTGCATTCTAGTATAGTCTCAAGATCAATTGATCCATACCAGATTGCAGTGTAAGAAAATGTAAACTCAAACATCCATGTGAAAGAAATTTAATAGATTATAGTATTAACTTACATGTCGTCTGCGTAGAAGCTGTTGCCTAAGGTGCTATCATGCAGCAACCTCGGTGAGATGGCACAGTGATCTGTCTTCTGAATAACCTGATCCTTCCGAGGTGCCATCCCATCGTTCATTTTCAGTGTTTTTGTTTCATGATTTAAGTCATCTCCCGGGTGCTGCAAAGGTGCATCCATATAATTTGTTAACTCCGGTTCGTCTTGGTAATCTATGTCATCCTGTGGCAGAACTTGATTCCTTTCAGGCCTCGAATTGCTCTGCAACGAGGCAGTTTTGGATCCTTGCTCATGGACAATGGACTTCTTTTGATGACTTTTTGACACATCAAAGAAATCTCTTGATATATTTGAAAGATCTTGACGTAAATCGAGATCAGAATTACCCCCTGTAGCATTTGAGCACGTTGATTTGTTTCCGTTTATCAGCTTATGATCCAAATAATCATCCTGTAGCAAACTTATTTTAACCTTCACATTGCACCGTAAAACAGTTTCAAATGAGTGAGTGATGCTGCTAAGAAAGGCTTCTGCTCTTTCTTTGACATAACTATCCACAAACGCAACGTGAGCAATAAAGTCACCTGTATAAATCATACAAGTCAGAAATTTGCTGGAATAAAAGAAAATGGAAAGTAGGAATATGGTTTGGAACTGTTTCCATTCTTTTGGATGGGAATTTATTTACCTTTAGTTTCTGATATTGACACGAGCTTTCCATAAGAACGAAGCAGTAGCTTCAGTGTCTTCGAACGACATTTCTCAATACATAGGAGCCAGATACTAATCAACATCTCCGCATCCACGCATGTCAATGGGCTTCTCCCGCTCATACAGTCCTCATGTGAAACAGTCGAAGTCTTACCATCGTTAAAATGGCTTTGGTCGGTTTTTGGAGCTACCCCGACATTGCTTGTAGAATTGCAGTGGTTAGCAACCATAAAGGATGTGGCAGAACCTGACTTTTCGTGTGCAAATTTTTCATCAGAGTTCAGCTTGAGGGCAGTTGCTTCTCCAAGCATGCTTACGTGGTCCTTGTCAGTTGTCCTTGAAGCCCGTTGTCGACTACTATTGGTCTCAGTTCGATTGGGAGATGGCATAGACCCTAATTGTAATAGGGTTGCTGTTAACCACGTTGATCGTTCACTCGAAACTCTCAATTGCTTTTCTGCCTCAGATAGTAGTATTAATGCATGCTTGAGTCTGTGTAACTCTTTTTCGGGCACTGAAAATCGAACCGTTTGAATACGTTACGATTGTACATCAGAACATATGAAAATACACAAAAATGCAAAAACATCCAAGACTCGGAGATAGACTTACAAGTTTTCCCACCAAGAGACGAGTCATTGTACTTTGCATCGACACTGAGGTGAGTTCCAGCAATAATATCAACAATAAGGCTTACCAACTGAGAAATTAGAACTAGTGGATCGACACCAGAATCCATCACTTCTCGGGATCTTCTTACCGTTTCACTAGCATTTGACGACATGGCACATTCCAAAAGTTCCAGTAGTTTATCCTCAGAAACAACCCCCATCTATACAAAGAAAATCACATGAAAAAATTGGTTTTATTCAATAGATTATTCAAGTAGCCATCATGGTAAAAAATCATCTTAAGTATGCTGGCCAAAATCTTGATAATAAAGAAAAATTTAATTAATTTTCTATTTGAATGCAAGTCATAGAATGGAGAAAAAACAAGATCAGTCATATAGAGACATGAAAATTGGTTAGCTAAAACTCACAAGCTCATTCACCAAGGACTTGGTGATTCGTTTCCCGAACAAACTCAACTGGTCCAGGATGGTTTCAGCATCTAGCAACGAACCATCTGCACTTGAAGCAATCAGCTCCAATGCATTCGTTTCAACATCTATATTTTCATCAGCGGAAATCTTCCTAAGCCGAGTAACAATATCACCATTGCCAATTTTGTTGAGATAGTGCTTCTGACACTCTGTCAATATAGCCCGTGGCACACTGTCTCCATCAGTTGTTACGAGTATGAAAACTATGAATGACAATGGTTTATGAAGAAGTCGAAGAAACTCCACCCACGCTTTCGAGGGCAGTAGATGACACTGGCCAACAACAATAACCTTGTAGTGTGGAACTGCAAGACGACGAACCACTGATATGTTTCTTAAGAGATTTCTCAGTCGGTCGACTCCCTTCTTATTGGAGCCATCAATTTCTTCAAGAAACCTGCTCCTGCCAGATATGGAATCACCACATTCCCTGCAGACCCCACAGGGCTTACTGTCTTCAGTGGCGAGGCAATTCAAAGCAGCAGCGAAAATCCTGGCCATTGATATTTTTCCAACTCCATGAGGCCCTTGGAATAGATAAGCGGGGGCAATCACTCCTCTTGAAACTGCATTCATGAGAGATTGAACAACTATGCCCTGTCCAATTATATCCTCAAAACACATTGGCCGATATTTGTGGCTCAGGCTTCGGATAGTTTCAGAAGAACCCTCGTTACGTACTTCCCCATTCATAGCTACAAAATCTATCTCTTCTCGACTTCTACAACTTGAAAACCACCTCCTTCCCCACTCACTGTCCCTGCTTCTCACAGACGATCCTTGAATCCCATCAGCACCGTTATCAAGAAGAGGAACGAGGCTCTGAGCTGCTTCCTTCGAGCTAAGCCTTCTTTGGGACAATGTCTGGCTTCCACGAAAGATGCTGCTTCCCTTCCTTCTCAGAGTATGAGAAAGAGACGCAGAACAATAGCTCCCGTTCCTAGACTTAGGTGTCGACCTCCTAGACCAATAACAAGGAATCCCACACCCTTCCCGCCCGGGTAGATCCAACTGATCATCATCCACCTCGTCATCGCCATAATGTAATGATCCGGTAGTGGCATCCCACGACTCAACAATACTACGATTCTTGATTGTGTGTCTATTATAAGAGCTATACGAAACAGAATCATTATCCTCTTTCCTATGACTAGTCCTCATCATCTTCACCCGACCCTTATTCTTGAACTTGGCAAGCAAATGTGAGATTGCAGAATCTCTCCCTAAATCCTCAGAATTGCAATAATCATCAGAGTGATGAATCAAACTCAGGAAATCTTCCCTCACTGATCTAACACTAGGCGAATCATCAACTACATGATTCATGTATCTACTCAATAACTTCTTCATTTTTTGTGAACTAGGACTAGAATAATTACTTCCCTTAGATTTCTTGTTTCTGTTGTGCCTAATGCTAATAGACGGCGTAAAGCTACATTTAAAAAAAGCAGCAGTAAACGTATCACTGAGATAACCATCACTCTTGTAATGATGTTCAGAATAATTCCTATCAGCTTTAAATCTCTCCTCGTGAGTAGAGGAAGATCCCTCATCCTTCCCATCATCATCATCATCATCATCATCATCATCATCATCATCATCATCATCATCATGATCACCATGATCAATCATTCTAGTCCTTCCACTCTCAGATTTCTGACTCCTCCAGTTACACAAATACACCCTCCCCTCTCTCTCTTCAACATTTCCTACTTGCAAAATATGCTGAGAGGAAGAACCAACATTACCTTCAAGGCGGCCATTCTTGATTTGATGCTGGGTGAGGGATCTTGCAGAAACAGTCTCCGGCGGCGGCAACAACCACCACGACGAGGAGGTTCCGGGGTCCCTCAGCCCTCTTGCGGCCTTGCGGATTTGTGTGAGCTCTTTCTTCCAATGCAGTTTGCTAGGAGTGCCATCAATCCCGCCGCCTTCAAATGACATAATTTGAAATCGAAAAAAATAAATCGAAACGATAAGAGCTTCTTATTCTTCTTCTTCAACTTGAGTTGAGTTCCGTTGAAGATGAGAGAAGAAGGATGGCCCGCCACAGAAGAGAGAGCCTGGCTCCCTCCAAGATTCTCTTGTACTAAAATGATTTGTCTGATTTGTTTATTTATTTCTTAATAGCAATAAAGAGGCTGCCAATGCCATGTTCACTTCACTCAACTAGCTCACGTGCCTCCTTGTTGAAATGAAATGCCATTTATTTGTTGCCATAAATTCGGGATTTTGGAATATGCAGTTATGGATAGTAAATAAATTGTTTCATATAATTCACTTTATATTGGACGTTTGGACGAATGTTACTGTTGATATCAGATCATCTATTTTTTTGGACTTCATTCATATGGGATAATCTATACAAATTTACAATTGCAATATTATCTTCGACCCTAACAAAATAATAATATTATCTTCTATTCATTCTCAAGGGTGTTTTTTTGACAAATTAATCTTATCTTATCTTATTAATAATAGGAAAATAAACGGTGCTCCGTTCTGATTTTCCTTTATTCTCGTATTTTTTACATTATTAATTCGTAATAATACACATATATTACTTATTATATTCATATAATAATTTATCATGCCTCATTATTAATTCATAATAATACACATATATTACTTATTATATTCATATAATAATTTCTCATGCCTCATATATATCTGTTATTACTATCTTTATCTCTATTCTTCACACTTCCTTAAAGCTTTGTATATTATTAATTTATAATATTATTAATAATATTATGTACTATATTTTAATTTTTAATATATTCTCAATTTCTAAATAATATTATTAATAATATTATTTTAAATAATTCATAATTAATATTATATATTGTACTATATTTTAATTTTTAATAGATATATATTCTCAATTTCTAAATACAAATTATATAACCTCATTTTCATCATTAATTATATGTTTAATAATTATAAAAAGTTAAATTATTTTTAGGTTAATCTATAACTAGCGTCAATAATAAAATTTAAAGCAACAAAATAAGTTATTTAGCATTTAAGAGGCCAATTAAAATTTTGTAATCGAAAATATGTATGAAAACTAAATAAATATATTTAACCAATATATCTACATGAAATTCTTTTTGTCGTTCGTTCATATTTTTCTAAAATCTTCGAATAGTGTGTGCAATACTCATATCACATTGAATCTAATGTATTAATAGATAACTAAAAAAGAAAAAGAACATATCTTGAAAATATAAATATATCTTTGTCGGTCTTTGGCTATAAGATTAGAGATACTATAAATTTATCATAAATCAACGAGACGATTCAAACCAACGAGATAATTCAAATAGACATAACTTTTTTTTTTTGGAAATAAAAATATATCTTTCTCGGCCTTTGGCTAAGATCAAAGGTATCAATTTATCATTGTAGTTGATATTATCTTTGTATTGTTAAGATTTTATCAAATATTCCCCAACAAGTTTGCGATGGGTATATAAAATAAAGTTACAAATTTAATGGAAATATAGAAAAACTATAAACAAATTTAGATTTGAAAAATTTATAATCACAATGCAAATATATATTTCTCGGCCTTTGGCTAAAATTAGAGATGTTAATGTATTATAAATCAACTAGACGATTCAAACCAACGAGACAATTCAAATAGACATAAAAAGAAGAATTTTTGTTAATTTTAGTTAATATTAACTTTGTAGTGTTCAGATTTTATGGAGTACTATTACCCAACAGGTTTGCAACGAGTATATACAATAAGTCACTATTTTAATTGAGATGTAAAAAAAATTCTAAAACAAATTTTGAAAAATACATAATGAATGAGTATGTGGTTTATTGTCATTCATAATTATAAATTTAGATATGTGAAATATAATTAATTTACTAAGTTGATTTATAATTAACGCAAACAACGTAACAATTTATAAATAAGATATAAAACTATTTTTAAATATAAGTCCATTTTTTGAGAGAAATTCTAGAGAGAGAATGAAGGGGAAGCGTTGAGAGAGAAAAACAAATTTTTTCGAAGTTATAATGGTGCGATCTGTTTTTTGATTTTTATCGTTTACAAGATGTTCCCTTACTCACATTGATGAAATACAATATTATTTAGAAAACAAATATATTTTTAAAATATATTATATAAATGAAAATATAAAATAATTTTCCGTCGAATTTCGACGGGCTACTTACTAGTTATTTTAAATATGTGGAACATCTAATCTGTGTGGACATAAATAGAAACTATTAGAAGGTTTTAATCTCTAAGCAGCAGTGATGTTTAGGGACAAATCAAACAATATTTGAATTAGCAAAAAATACGGTGATGTGAGAATTGGGTCGGGTGAGACTATATATTGGATTGGGCCTAATATTTCTAAATGAGGTGGGCCCATCAATTGTTATGTGTCATATTTAGAACTCGGCCGCGATTACTATTTCTGGAAGCAAATAAATTCACTCAAAATTGATTGGTTTGAATTACAGACTATTGTTTGAAGATGAACATACTGCGAGCTTTGAAACCGATCAAAAATCTTCAAACAAGTAATAACACAAGATTACTTCTTGCAACGGTGAGAGACCCTATCATCTGTACTGTTCGTAGTTCTAATTTTTCAAATTAGCCTTCGCTTCGCTATGCATTGCAGGTGCTCGACAAAATGTCTCGCTGATTTTCTTGAACCTAATGTACACTTCGTGCGCTCATATCTTTCTTTATCCTATTAGTTTCAGCGTATCGAGCTCTAAGCATCACCATTTCCGGTGAAAATCTGGGCTCGTTGAGAGCGTTGCTGCGAATACACATACAACTCAGAAATTGTATAGTTAAGGAATGTGGGGATCATGGTTTCGGCTCGTCTCGGGTCGAAAAAGTCGGCTTGCGCTTGGTCTATCTTCCTCGAGGAACGCCGCCTTGCAGTATTCTATGCGTAACCCATTCTCCACATTTTTGGGTAATGGAGAAAGAATCATGTTAAATGCTAACACTGAAGTCATATTAGAGCGTGGTATGCAATTACACTTTCGTGTGCATGGTTATTTCTGAATGAGTTTGAAATCTTTGCAAGAAATTAAACCCTTGCAGCTGCTTCTGAAGTTATGCGTGGTTGGTTATCTTGCCAATTTCGGAAATATTTTTCGTATGACAAGTCTTTGCTGCTGATTCATGTACCTGCTTTGGATAGTTTTTGGTGTTGCTTTATGAGTTCATGTACCTGCTTTAATATTGTTATTTTGATTTTGATATTGCTTAGGGGGTTCTGCAATGCGTGGCATAGGATTGACACCTTGCAAATTTGTTAATCGGCCATCCTGCTCGGCTCTGTGTTCTTATTCAACTCATGCAGCAAATTTCTGTTCGATGCCTGAACATGATATTGGGATTGAGTCGATGGGTTCTGTTCTTTCACCTCCCCTGGGTGATTCAAGTAGTGAAGAGGAAGAGGTTCTAGTTGCTGCTGACTATAGCGAGTGTGACGGGCCAAAATTAGGCGTATGTCGAGAATCTATTGACTTCACTAAGATTCCCATGGAGAAGCTTCCAACTGTCTTAATCATAGGACGTCCTAATGTTGGAAAGTCGGCATTGTTTAACCGGTCAGTTTTGATCATCTAGTCTTTGTTGGCATAAAGACCATACTTGTGAAGTCTTGATATTCATATTTCATATTCATTTCATATTTGGAAGTTATGGAAACATTTTTTAGTCTTCCATGTGTTATAGGCTTGTAAATTCAAGTTAGCTTGTTGAAACTGTAGTTTGATTCGGAGGAGGGAGGCGCTTGTTTACAACACCCCAAATGACCATGTTACACGTGATATAAGAGATGGACTTGCAAAACTGGGCGATTTGCGGTTCCGAGTTCTAGATTCAGCTGGCTTGGAGGCAGAGGCTTCTTCTGGTTCTGTTCTTGGCAGAACTGCTGCAATGACCGGATATGTGTTGGCAAAAGCCCATTTGGTACTTTTCTTGATTGATGCAAGGTTAGACTTTTTTTTTTTTTTTTAATATTTACTATATCTTTTATCGCTTCTGAAAAGTTCCATTGTTGATGCATTGTTTAGAACTCCACCGCAGCCTTTCTTTGTGAACTGCTATTGAAGAAAAAAGAAACGTGACAGACTCGTGATAATTTTACTGAGCAGCACTATGTTATTGATGCTCAAATTATGTTCTGATTTAGTGTGCATTTATCAACGTACAGAGCTGGACTACACCCGATGGATTTGGATGTTGGAAAGTGGCTAAGAAAGCATGCTCCTGATTTGAAGACTATAGTGGTAATGAATAAAGCTGAGCTGCTTGATAACCTTTCTGGCTCGCTTGGTGCTGCTGCTGGTGAAGCTTATACGTTAGGATTTGGTGATCCCATTGCTTTATCTGCTGAGACTGGATTTGGGTTGGCAGAGCTTTCTGAAACTCTGAGGCCACTGCTTGAGGATTATGTGCACCAGAACATAGACGGTAAATTCTCGAGAATTCCGAATGAGAAATCATCTTCATTTTGTATTATCTTGTTCTCCAGCTTGGTTGGTATCTTGAATGTTAGTATGATTTGTAGTGCTTTTTGTTATTTTTATTTAGTTTGTTAGGTTGTAAGTGCAAATATTGTTTAGGTGTTTGACCATTAGAAACTTTTTCTTTTTCAAAGTTTGAGGATGTTGTCGTGTTATTTAGTTTATCTGGAAGTTGCGATGGTTATCAGTAATCCCTTGGCTTACCCATTACTTGATGAGTTGTCTTGATTGTGACTTACATTTGAAAAATAAACATGATGAACTATGCTTTTTGTTTCCAGTTCTAGACGAAGATAATTGCGATGATAGCTCCTACCCCGATGAGAATATTGACTCTAAGCTTCCATTGCAGCTGGCAATTGTTGGGAGACCAAATGTGGGGAAGTCTACTTTGCTGAATGCTATCTTACAAGAGAACCGAGTTTTGGTAGGTCCTGAAGCTGGTTTAACTAGAGATTCGATTCGAGTTGAATTCCAGTATGAGGGCAGAGATGTTTATCTTGTAAGTGCGAGAGAATCACTCATTAGTTTCTGTGTCGTGCTAGAGATGTTTGTGTTGATTGCATAAGATGATCGATGAACAAGTGTGCCTTTCTGTTCAAATACACTGAGCTAAGTAGTTGCTAGTAATATCTCTGGCTTATCCTAGGATGTATCTATATCTATGGAATTCAAATATTTCAATTGCGTTAAATGTTAGGCTATGAATGCTTCATTTCTTCTGCGGCTTATCCTTAGTTGTGATAGTTAATCTAAAATTTAGTTTCATAGTTACTAACTTTCAAACTTTTATTCTACCTTGTAATTTTATGAATTTTTTAGGTTTGGTGTAGAGTAGTAATGCAGTAGCTTCATGCTGTCGACTTTGGAAACTACCTAATTGGTCTTAGTTAAAGATTCCAAGAAATTCTTTCCTGACAGATAATCCCTACATGAAGCCTTTTCTAAAAACAGTTTTCAGAATGCTTAATAAAACAACACGGGATTATTTGGATTATTGTCTTACTTAAAGATTATTGTGTTCATATTTGGATATTTTCGTTTCCAGGTTGATACTGCAGGTTGGTTGGAGAGAACAAAACGGGACAAGGGCCCATCATCCTTAAGCATAGTGCAGTCAAGGAAAAACCTTATGCGGGCCCATGTGGTTGCATTAGTTCTGGACGCGGAAGAGGTCTGTTTTGTGCAACTATTCATTTGCATTATTTGGTCTGCAAAGTAAACTAACAATTTTGGCTCTAGTTCTTATCTTTGTGTAAATTTTTGTGCTTTCTTTTAGTTAGAAACAAATTTGGCTATGTTTCAAGCATGCCATCATAATTGTAATCAAACTTTTTTTCTGTCCAACTGAAAGATGCATGCCTACATCCTATGGTAGACGTTTATCAATCTTTTCATTGCATAACGAGTTAAAGAGAAATCTTATTCATAGGTTAAACAGAAATCATTGGGCATCTCTGCACATTGTTTATGCCCCTGAAATCCTTGCATTAGTGTCTTGTTCATCTATACTGATATTAATCCACAAGCATTAGTGTAATAGTTTTATTTTCATTTTTCTAGGTCTTTATATTTTTGCAGTATATTGAGGTTGCTTTGTTAAACACTTTGTTTGATTCCTTTGCCAAGGTGCTGGTGTTAAGATATCTTTATGAAATATTGAATTTTAACCTAAAAAATATTTTAGCATTATACAACAGTGCACTTCCTTTTGTATATAATATACTATCTGTATCTACCATAATGCACTTCCTTAAAAGTGCATTATTTGGGGTATCCTCCCATTCTCTACCGCAAGCCTTGAGGTGATATAAACAGACTTACTATTGGTTACTTTTGGAATGCTCTAGTAATTTTATCTCAATGTAACATGCTGTATCTTTTCCTCGTATAGATTGCAAAAGCTAAACGAAGTATGAAACATGCTGAAGTAGTTATAGCAAGGCGAGCAGTAGAAGAAGGGCGAGGCTTGGTTGTTGTCGTGAATAAGATGGATCTTTTGAATGGGAAACAATGCGAAAGGGTTTTCAATGCCGTACCTCAAGAAATTCAGACTGTAATTCCCCAGGTCAGTCACTATTCACTAAAACGTAGAACTTCTACGTTGATATATTTAGTTTTGTAATTTCCAAGTTGATATTTGACATAAAATTAACCAAAATCAAGTTGTATAGTTACTCTGCTTGCTGTAACAGTTGTTATATACTCCCTCCGTCCATGAGTGTATCACAATTTCCTTTTTTGGCTGTCCACTAAAAGTGCATCACTTTCCTTTTTGGGACAATACCCCACATTCCTTATTTTAAACCTCACGACAATGTACTATTCTCTTCTAATTTTTGGGATTTTAATGAAGAAATTGTGTTTCCCATTGGTTGAATGCTTAGCAGCTGTTGTATAAACTCCATGTTCTTACATAAATAATATCTTTGTGCACCAGAAAATGCCTATTAATACTATCATTTAGCTGTTCTTGCATTTGATGAAAGTCTGTGATCAGGTGAGTGGGTTACCTGTGGTATTCGTTTCTGCACTCGAGGGGAGAGGGAGAATAGCTGTGATGCGCCAGGTTGTTGATACGTATGAAAAATGGTGCCGTAGATTGCCAACAGCTGGTCTTAATCGCTGGTTACGCAAGGTTTGCTGAAACTCTTCAATTTCCCTAAACTTCTGAAAGACTTTATCTACACTTGCCGTTGATGACAGGTTTCATTTGTAGGTTATGAGCAGACATTCTTGGAAAGATCAGTCAGCCCAACCCAAGATCAAATATTTCACTCAAGTGAAGGCCCGGCCACCTACATTCGTCGCGTTTGTGAGTGGGAAGGCCCAGCTATCAGATACAGACTTGAGGTTCTTAACGAGGTCGCTCAAGGATGACTTTGATTTGGGTGGTATCCCTCTGCGTATAATGCAGCGCACTGCTCCCAGACGTGGAGATGGAAAACCTGTTGTGAAGAAGAACACACAAGCTGCTCGAAAAACGAGAGATCGCATGATGTCCGATAAAAGAAGCACTGCTTCTGTAGATGACATTGCAGCTGCAGAAGACATTGCAACTGCAGAATAACCTAAACGGCTGTTTCCCTTTGTATACAGAGTTGCATCATGCATGTATATCTTAGGTTTAGATTTTTAACAACGTACTCATGATTATTTTTAAACACAATTCAGATGAGTTGAACTTTTCTAAACCTACAAAAATATATACGCTTACAAATCTTTTCGTTCATGTTAAAATCTATTTATATACATAATATTACAGATTCAGAGCACTAAACCTACGTGGAATTTCTCCAGCTTTTATTCTTATTTTTCTATAATTTTTTTTCCTAACTAAAAATGTTCCACATTGAAATTTCAAAGCTAAATGTGGACAAACAATGAAAACAAAATAAAAAATTGGATGATATTATGAAGCATATGTATCTTCCTCGAATTTTTTTTAGAGTGAAATGTTAAAATACTCTCTTTGGAAAATAAAAGATAAAAAAATACCCATTCATAAAGAAAAGATAAAAACTACCCCAAAATCCTGTAGAATGACTAGTATGCCTTTTCCTTCTTTTCTATTTCTTTTTTAATTTTAATTCTTATTTTTTTTGTTCTTCCTCTATCATCTCTCACTTCTAACAACAATTTTCACCATTTTTTCCAACGACAGCGGTCAACGCCGGCAGTCAACTCCGGCGAGAATTTTCCGACGACCTTCCGATGACTCTTTTCGGAAGCATCATGAATACCATACATGAAATGTTTTTCATGTATGCTACTCATGTATGGTGGTCATACACAGAGACGAAAGGAGGGGGGGTGCAGGGGGGTCATTGGACCCCCTGGGGTTTGTCAAAAAAAACGGGGTATATTAGTGATTGTTTGTATAATTTAGAAAAAATAAGATATGTTTAATATTAAATATGAAAGCTAATGTTATACTTGGTGTTTGGTGCCATTATTTTAATGCTTCCCTGTTTCTCTAAACTCTTTTGTTATTACCATCCACACAATTGTGTTGGTCTATTTTTCTGTCCTACTTTTTTATTTTTTTGTCCTTCATCGATATTTTTTATTTCTTCTTCTTTTTTTCATTGTGTTTGTCTATTTATATTTTTAACTTCTTCGTTTGTGCTTGCGTATTTATTTATATTTTCCTTCATTTGTGTTTGCCTCAAAATGAAATATATTTAACCTCTTTTCATGTATGGCCTCCAAATATTCTCGATGTTCTAAAAAAATGTTGTTGATGCGTACATATTTTATTTTAACAATAGCAATGTTTCTATACCTTGGGTTCAATTTTAAATTACTATATCTTATTATTGTGTTGAGATCGAGTCTTAGTAATATTTTGCTCATTAACTCGTCAACTTATACCATGCAATTTATCTAATTTATATTTGAAATATTTTTTCCATTGCGTTGATTTTTTTATTGTTTTTAAAGTATTTTAAAAGATATTATGTTCATATTAAAAAAAGTTTTATATATTTAACTTTATATTAAACTTCTTCTTATGTATGTAAAAAATTGTTAATATAAGTTGGACCCCCCTGAATTAAATTTCTGGCTTCGTCACTGGTCATACATGAGTAGCATACATGAATACCATACACGAAATGTTTCATGTATGCTGGAGCATACACAAAATGTTTTCATGTATGTTACTCATATATGCTGATCATACATGAGTACCATAAGTGAAATAGGAGATATACATGTATACACAAGTGTCATACATGAGTATGAAATATGCTTGTATACACAATATGCATGAATAACTACCAACATGCATGCATGTAAATCTTTTATGCATACATGACAACATATAGAAGCATACATGATGGTCGAACTGTACATGAAAAACACATACATGAACAACTGCATCAGCATACATGAAACGCTAAACAACATATGAGAATATACATGGTAGCAGAAAATCATACATGAATAGCTTCCAACAATAGCATACTTGAAATTAAAGTTGAATTGAGCTATCTTCTTCATTGGAGCAAGTGGTAGCAACGACGGCAGACAAGGTAGCAACGTAGATCTGAGTAGTTTCGACATCGGCGGCACAAATCCGAATTGCTCTGACGCTGACGACACAAATCTGGACGATTACGAACGACAAATATTACAAATCTGAATTATTGCGTGGAGAGTCGCGACGTCGAAAATGATGATGTTGGTCTGAGATCTGGCGGAACAATGAAACGATTGACGATGATGAGACAATGGTGACGGCGTTGTGGAAGATGATTGTAGGAAGGAAGAAGATGATGTTGAAAAAATAATGAATTAAGTGCAGCAGTGGACGACGAGCGGATGTCGGTGACGACGATGGCGGTGGAAGATGATCGGAGACTGTGGCCACAATGTCGGTTGAAGAAGACATAATTATTAGAGAGAGAGAGAGAGAGAGAGGGAGGGAGGGAGGGGCAGAGAGAGAAAGCGGGGGGAGAGGTGGAGAGTGAGAGGTTTCTTACGGCACGGGGGAGAGAATGGAAAAGTGAAATATTAGCGCAATTTGATAAATAGGAGTAATATTTATCTTTTGAAAATTATGGGGTAATATTTATCTTCTCTTTTCAAAAAAAGGTATTTTCACCCATTAACTCTTTTTTTTACCCATAAAAAATCAGCCCGGACTAGCCGGCCGGTTTAACTGGGATCTGATTTGATGATCAGCCCGGTTGGATTAAAATTTCAATTTCTAAAAAAAGTCTCTTGGCCCGCACCGCATCAACCATATTTATTAGTATTATGTTAAATATTAGTATAATTTTATGCCACCTTTTGATCAATAATCATAATCAAACTTTTTTTTTGTGAGTATAAATTAACAATGTAAATGTTAGTATGTTGAACAAATGAATGTTTGAATGTTGCATCTATATAAAGTTGAAAATTAATTGAAAAATCACCTTTGTATAGGTCTTCAATAAAAATTGATTAATCAGTACTACTTTCTGGTGTGGGATTAGTTATTATAGTTTTTTTGAATTGGATTAATTATTATATTATAGAAGGAAAAAGATGGAAACTTAGTCATTCTAGATTTATATAATTTTATTTCACATGTGATTTAAGATAAACATACTAGGTTCCGTATCAAAACTATTTCAACAATTGTATTAAGCCATAAATATTAATAATTTCTTAGAGCAGGCAATTGGGCAGCGGATTATGCTCCTCGTTTCATTGCAAAATTTATAGACCAGGATATATATACTAGATATGGTTAGACGGGTCTCTTTGGGGATGACCTAGTGGTAAAACTGAGCGTCTGAAATTGATTCATGAAACACCTCTATAGGTCGAGTCTGTCACACTTGTACTTGAAAAGTGTGGTTTACCTGTCTCGTGTGGTTTGTAGGCTACTGCACAAGAACGAGAGTTTACCCAATATGCACTAAAAATAGCGGCTGCGAGTTCCCACAATATAAAAAAAAACACAAAAATAAATAAATAAATAGAGATGGTTAGACGGGTACGTACTCCTTTTCTCTAAGGGTGTTTTTCCTTAGAAGTTTTAATGAGAGGCCCAACCTCCTTGCCTTTTTTGGTCAAGGGGGTAGGATAGGATTGTGGAGCATTCTCGATCCCTTTATTTTTTTGTTTTGTTTGTTCTTCTTTCATAAAGATCTTATTCATCATTAATTATATAAAACTTAGGTTAAATTTCATATTAAATCCTAAACTATTCACCTTGTTCCAAAATATATCGAATTTTCAAAAGAATCAAGAAAATATATAGCTGATCTATTTTATTTTTTTTTGGTAAATTAGTTTTTATTACCAAAAATAGGGAATTGAACAGTACAACCAGAGAACCACTAAAACAGCAAACCACCAAACTTAATCCTTTAACATTCTAGCTAGTTGATTATCCTTATTGCAGCAGATCGCAATCTGAATCTTGCAAGCTCGAATAATTGCTCTAGCTGGAGAATGTTTTTGTTGAAATCTTCTTGCATTCCGTTCCTTCCAAATCGCATAAAGGCCTACTGCAAACATCAATCTATACATCTTTTTGTCTCCCTTTCTTTGCTTTGCATTGAGTACAGAGATAAACTTTCTCCTCACTCCATCCCCAAGTAGTGATCTCTTTCCAAACAAGTGCTGAGAACTCACACTCAAAGAAAAGGTGATCAAGAGATTCATGTTCATTACCACCCAAGCTGCATATATAAAGGATCACAGCTAACTCCTATCTACCCATAACAGCAAGCCAAGCTATGAAAACACATTTGGGAGGAGCAATATTGTTATTGAGAAGCTTATGCCAAGACACCCTCCCAACAAGACCTCTCATACTGTTGTAGATCTTCTTAATGGAGAAATGTTGATTACCAAGCGAGCTCAAACCATCTTGAATCTGTCTTAGATATTCTCTAGCTCCCAAAATCTTTCTAATCACCCATGATGCTTGGAGATGAATCTGCATGGAATTATACACCTGATCTCAGAGATGGAGCCACATTGGGGCCAGGGGGGTCTCTGGGCCCATACGAAATTTTGGAAAAAAATAGTAATACTATAGTAATTTTATAATTTAAATTAGAAAAAAATAAATAAGAATATTTTTATTAACAAATTGAGAATTGAACCCCTAAATTGATTGGGCGACGACTCTTCTCTTCTCCAAAAAATTACCACAACTTAGCAGCAGCCTTGTTCCTTATTCGTCGCCTCGCCAGATGCCGCGAAAAGAAAAGGATAATGAGGTAAGCAAAGCTTCTTGCTCTTGATTGAATTAACTCTTATTTTTGAACTTTGGAGAAGAAGACATGAAAAAGAATAGTGATTAGTGAGGTCTGTAATTCTGCATACAATATTGTTTTTAATCTAATTGTTTATTATTTTTATTGCTTTGGTTTCATCAATTAATTTAGTATTTAATTGTTGCATACTGAATGCCATTGAAATTGAAACATCTAAAATTTTTGAGATTAAATTAGTTGCTTACTTGTTGTTTAGTATTTGACCAATAACCAGTGATATAAATGGAACGATTTTATTCCAACAATTAACAAATTAACATATTTTAATTCAATAATATAAATGGAACGGTTTTGATATAAGCTAATTTTCAAATTCAATAATTAACAGATTTCATTGTTTGTAGATATAAATGGAACGGTTTTACAAGAAAATATCTCCTGCTGCCATCGAGGCCTCCCCAGTTAATAGACCTACATCAGTCCAGCCTAAAGCATTAAACATGAAAGAGAACACCGAAATTGATCTGGATAATCTTCCCAGTGATCCGGGATTACGGCCTGATATAATGAGCTATCCTCCGAATTTAGTAGAGCGAGTTTGTAGAGCTTATTTACTAAAAGGTCCGTGTCAACCACGTGAACATGATTTTCCTCAAACAATGGATGGAGGCCGAAAGCGCAAATTTGTTAAATTTTGGTTTGATGAGTTCAAGCCCTGGTTGGAGTATAGTATTACAAAAGATGTAGCATTTTGTTTATATTGTTATTTTTTTTCTTTGGGTCGTGATGAAAGAGGATATGATGCTTTTGTCTCTGGAGGGTTTACTTCTTGGCGCAAGAAAGGAAGATTGAGAGATCATGTTGGAGACCACAACAGTGATCATAATAAATGTAGATTGGCATGTGAAGATTTGATGAATCAAGCTCAACACATTGAGGCGTCTCTTGCTAAAGTATCGAAACAATCTAAGATTGATTATCGTTGTCGATTAAACGCAACAATTGTCTGTCTTCGCTACCTTCTTATGCAAAAATTAGCTTTTCGAGAAAATCATGAGTCAGAAGATTCCTTAAATCAAGGAAATTTTCTTGAACTTTTGAAAGTGATTGCTTCTTGCAATAAAGAGATATACAATGTTGTACTACAAAATGCTTCCGAGAACCTCAAACTTACATCACCAGAGATCCAAAAAGATATCATAAATGCTGCTGCTGTTGAGACAACAAATGCCATCATCACTGATATTGGAACTGAATTCTTCTCCATATTAGTGGACGAGTGTCGAGATGTATCGGTGAAAGAACAAATGGGTGTTGTTATCTGCTATGTGAATAAGAATGGGTGTGTAATTGAACGTTTTCTCGGTCTTGTGTATGTTAGTGACACATCAGCAACCTCACTTGAGAAGGGTATTGATTCTTTGTTCTCTACTTATGGCTTAAGTATTTCAAGTTTGAGAGGTCAAGGCTATGATGGTGCAAGCAATATAAGAGGTGAACTCAATGGATTGAAAAGTTTGATACTTAAGAGGAATCCTAATGCATATTATGTTCACTATTTCGCCCATCAACTTCAACTCACCATTGTTGTTGTTGCTAAAAAGCATGTAAGTATTGGATCCTTTTTTAATACTGTGACACGTTTATGTAATGTTGTTGGAGGGTTTTGTAAGCGCAGAAATATGCTCTGAGAGAGCCAAAGAGAGAAGATCATGAAAGGAATTGCAGGTGAGGAAATCAAGACTGGAAGAGGATTAAATCAAGAAATGGCATTGAAGCGACCCGGAGATACTCGTTGGAGTTCCCATTACGGTACTCTCATCAACTTGATACAATTATTTTCTTCTATTGTTGATGTTCTTGAGTATGTTGGGAAGAATGGTAATGATGATGCACAGAGAGCTGAAGATATTGATTTGTTAGAGATAATAAATCGCTTTGAGTTTGTATTTGTTTTACATCTTATGAGGCAAATCTTGGGGATCACACATGAACTGTTTCAAGTGCTACAAAGGAAGGATTAAAATATTGTTAATGCCATGGATCTTGTTCAAGTAGCAAAGTCTCGTTTGCAAGCAATGAGAGATGATAGTTGGGAGACTTTGTTAGATGAAGTTTCTGATTTTTGTAGCACAAATGAGATAGTTATGCTTGAAATGGAAGACGAGTACGTAGCTAGAGGGAGAGGGAGACGTAAAACTGAAAAATTGACAAATCTCCATCATTATCGAGTTGAGCTATTCTATTATGTGATTGATATGCAAGCTTTAGAGTTAAATCAGAGGTTTGATGAAGTCAACACATAATTGCTTTTATGCATGACATGCTTTGATCCTAAAGATTCATTTTCTGCATTTGATACCAAGAAGCTACTTCGTCTTGCAAAGTTTTATCCATCTGAGTTTTCTGAAGTTGGCTTGTATGAACTTGAAACTCAACTCCAAAACTTCATTTTTGATATGCGCTTAGATGAGAAGTTCTCAAAAGTGTCTGGGATTGGAGGTCTTGCTCAGATGATGGTTTTTACTGGAAAACATGAAGTTTTTCCATTGGTTTATTTGTTAGTGAAGTTATGCTTGATTTTACCAGTGGTCACTGCTACAGTAGAAAGAGCTTTCTCGGCAATGAATATCATCAAGAGTTCTCTACGCAATCGCATGGGGGACAGATTATTGAATGATTGCTTAGTACCTTACATCAAAAAGGATGTATTTGTGAATGTCACTAATGAAGCTATTATGCAGCGATTCCAGAAGATGAAGAACAGACGAGAAATGCTTTGAGAGATTATATTGTTTACTCTTGTTTTTTCTTTCTTTTTTTCTTTTTTGAATGATGTTTGAGACAATTCTCATGTTCTTTATCTTTTGTTTTTAATATAAAGACCTCGTTTAGACTCTTGTTTTATTTACTTTGTGATTCTAAGAAAATTTTTACTAATTAAAAATTTTTGGACCCCCCCGATGAAATGTCTAGCTCCGTCACTGTCTGATCTATTGATATTATACTAAAAAAAATATCCTGCTAAGGTTTTCCTTTCGTCCTTATTGTAGCAATTTTTATCTAAAAAAAATTCATTTCTTATGATCACAGTTTTTATCATAATAACTTTTATCCTTCCATTCTTATTGCAATCTTCATACGAGTTTAATGACATAAAACGTTAGTAGGACATTTTTTTTAATGATATCAATAGTTCATGTTTTTATCGATATTATTAATATTCCATACATTTTTGAAGAAAATATAAGTTTCGGACATTTATAGGACAAAGTGAATTTTTTAGGATTTAATTATTCTGAAACTTACCCTATATAAAATTTATACATTAAACATGAAATTATATAGAAAAAATAATAATAACATTGCACTTTTTAAATGGGTAGTGATAATGGGACATAATGTCCTAGACATAATCGACTTTTATTACCCATATAATTTAAAACCGGTTCTTAAAAATACCGGTTCCATAATTTTCAAGTTTCTAATTTACCCATTTCTCTAATTTATCCTTTTATTTTCTTTGGTAGGTTTAATTATTACCATAATCTTAAGAACCAAATAATCTTCTAATTGATCTAAGACTTTATGATTAATTTTTTTAGGAATATAGACCCTTAAAAAAACCGATCTAAGACTTTGTGACAATCTTGAAATTTAAATTATGTGACATGACAATCTCGATTCATTTTTTTTTATGATTTTCTATTCATTGATAAGCATGTGGAATTTTAAATTAAATGAATTATTAATGACAATCTTGAATTTATAATTTCTCATAATATGTTTTCCTTCTTATGTTAATCAATATTTTTTGATATATTTATATATTTTGTTAAATGAAAAAAATTATAATTTAATATAATACACTATATTTTATTTAAAATAATACTATAAATTCAAAAAAATATATTTAATGACCCTATAATTATATATAACTATATGTATATTTTATTCAATAATATTGTGCTTTATTATTATTATTATATTATTATTATTATAGTTATTATTATCATTATTATTATTATTACTGTTGTTATTATTATTATTATTATTATTATTATTATTATTATTATTATTATTATTATTATTATTATTATTATTATTATTAGCTTGGAAAAAAAATATTCTATTCTTGATCTTATTTCCATTATTTATAGACTATTTTCGAAATTACTCTTTTCCATATTTATGATATACCATTTTTTTCCATATCTATATATATATATATTTCCATAATGATTTATTTTGCCACATTTATGATTTATTTCCATTATGGATACAAATCAAAGCATAATCATTTCCTTAAATAGTTCTAAAGGCTATAGGGTACTCACCAAAATTCAATTAAATTACTAAATTAATATAAAAAATAATTAGACTAAATTAGCCCCATTATGTCTAGGTCATTATGTCCTAAAATCATTTTTCTTTTTAAATTTAACCTAGTTTTCACATGTTAGTATTTTATTCGTGCATTTATGTATTTTAACACACACACACACACATAATATAGGAAAGAGATCATATACAAAGATCACTTCCCGTAAGAAATAAGAAGTAATCTGATCCCTCCATTTCTTATGTTCTATGGTTAATATTTAATTCTAGTATTTTTCATATATCTTTTCCGATAATATAGATGAGGGATATAATTGTATTTTTCTTTTGAAAGTGGGCGGTTTTATTCCCTTAAATTAAGGGATTATTTCCTACTTTAATTATATTTCCTTTTACAAATTCATTTATCCCGTCTATTAATTCTTAATGATGAATTTCTCTTAAATTTCCCGAATCAAATGTTTAATCAAGGGTTATAACAAAATAAAAATAAAAAACACACACTATATATATATATATATATATATATACATTATTGCTAAACATAACTGCATTCATATAAACGGAAACATTACTATAGTGCATTCGGTATATTTCAATTATCAACAACGTGAAGTTGAAAAAAAAAATAGGGAACTTGTAGACATCCGCCACCATTCTAATTACATGATGCATCATTATATTATACTCCATATCATAATGCATTTAATATTTTTGTGAAGATAACACTGCATAAATATGTTGTGCATTACAATTAATTGTGCAAGGATACATTATAATGTAATACTAAATGCATCATAAAAATAAATGTGTCAGAAAAAATTCAAACAGTGACAAAATTTATGATTTTTTTCTTTTTAAATTTTTATTTTAATGTGAGTTTTCAAATTATTTCTCAAAAAACAAAAAAAAAAAATATGTGCATGGGTTTCAAATTTTGAGTAGGTCGTGGGTTCAATTTTAATTTGTTTCCACATCCCACGATTTTCTATACGATTAATTTATTTTTACTTTCTTACCTTTTGCAATTCAAAATCGGTGGCAGTTTCAATGAAAATAGAGGAAAATATGTTTATTCACATGAAATCGTGGTTCAGTGGTTGATAATGCTTCCTATTTTATATACTAGGGGACTTTACATGGGAACTCAACCCTATATATATATAAATCATCTAGAAATATTTTAAAAGCAGTTCGATTTCTGGTGCGGGTTTAAGAACATTGACTTTTTTTTATTCCAAGTTATTAACTTATTATTATCGCTCAACTAATGAATATACTTCATTAATTATAAAAACCCTAAATGTATATATAGTGGTACTCATGTCATGTTGCACTCATTCTGAGAGGGTTAAGCAGGGGCGGATGCATAAATAAATATGTAAACATATTAAATTGAACGACGAAAAGAGGAGTGCTATAAAATAAAACACCCTATATATATATATACTCACTGATTGATACATATATATTTCATGACAAAAATATGAAGTATTTTAGGAGCGATGGCAGGCTAACTACTTGTGTGTATTATAAGCTCAAACTGAAATGGAAATTAAATTCTGAATATCTTATCTAGCGCAGCACCTTTTTACTGGACAGGTTATTATAAATACTAATATAATATAATGGGTTAGTTATTCCAAAATGTTGGTTGTCATATACTAGGAAATTCCGACAACACATTTTTGTCTTGTGAAAAAAAGGGGTCCAACACTTTTGCCTAACACTTGTTATGTTATGTTATGTTATATGGTACCTTTGTCTCTGAGCAGTCGTCTGCAAGTCATCAATTTTCTCTAACTAATCAATCATCGATCACTACATTATCATTCTCATGCTGCCTAACAGCCGCGCAAGGAGGGAGAGAGGGAGAGAGATTTTTTTTTTTTTTTTTTTTAACTTATATACTTCATCCATCCTGTTCAATAAGATTTTTTTTTCGGCATAGAGACTAAGAAAAAAGTGAATGAGATGAATAAAAAGCTAATAAAATGTAATTTAGTCAATAAAGTGCTAATAAAATATTTTTTTAGTCTAAAATAACCTTAATTCTTTCCATAAAAGGAAACAGACCATATTCAATGGGATGACCCAAAAAGAAAACAAATCATATCTATCTATGAAAGGGAGAGAGAGATTTTTTCCCTACTAACTTATACTCCCTCTGTCCCGTTCAAGTTGGCCACCTTTCCTATTTGGGTGTCCCGTTCAAGTTGGCCACTTTCCTTTTTTGGCAAAAATTAAGAAATTACTTTATTCACTTTATATCACTTCAGCACTACTTTATATCACTTCAGCACCACTTTATCATTTAAAAAATAATTTATATCACTTTATTCACTACACTTCTTAATCCTCGTGCCTAAAAGAAACTGACCAACTTGAATGGGACGGAGGGAGTATATCTATGGCAGAAACTTAAAAATGGCGGACCGCACCATACAACTAGTTGTAACTAGGGATTATTAAGAGGATTAGGGTAATTAAGATTAATTAATTAATCTCAAATTATACTCCCTCCGTCCCGGTGAACATGTCCTGTTATTTGACACGGGTATTAAGAATAATGTTAAAAAATAGAGGGTACATCCCACCACTTTTTTTTGAAGGATTAATTATTTCGTTATTTGGAAACAAGACAAGTTAAGTGGGACAACTCAAAAGGGAAAGGAAGACAAGTTTAGTGAGAGAGAGAAATATGATATATTAATTTATCTCCATTAGCTTCAATTAGTGTTAATTATTATACATTGATTAATTTTAAAAACTAATTAAACATTTATCATATTTTGATTACTATTAGTTTATTTTTATTTTTATTTTAGCATATTCTGTATATTTGTATATCTTAGTTTGATTATATATAGTTTTTTTTTTTTTTTTTTGAAGAGATTTATAGTGTTGTTTTAGCAAATTCAATTAATATATACGGTTGGAAATATGGTGTTGTTTTTGTATATGCGACACATTTAGGGAGTGTTTTGTTTGATGGATATGATATATTAAAGTTTTATAGGATCGTGTATGATGTAATTATTTAGATTATATTTAGTCTTGTATTTGAATTGCTTGATTATGGTGCAGGATAATTGAAGGTTTATGTGAGTGTGTGTTGTTGTGTGCGTGTGAATGTATGTGCAGTGTGTGTGATGTGTGTGTGTTTTATGTGTGATTATTTTTGACATTTTGCATCGTAAGTTAGACGAGGATTAATAATCAACGACCCAAATTTGGGATGATAAGTTATTATCCATTTGAGTGATTAGAGCACAAAGCTAATTATTTATTACGGAGTTTATCATTCAAACCAAACATATGATTAGGTTGAATTATATTACTAATCACTCATAATCAAGCAAACTATACGCCATGATATAGTAGTAATAATAATACTATGTATTAAGAATATAAAATTAGTTGGCGTTATTAAGAAATTAGTTGAAGTAATTAGTAATAATAATACTGTGTTTAAGGTCGGCACTACACTTTTTGAAATTAGTTGAAGTAATTAAGAAAACTCAAACAAAGCCAGATATGAAAGTTTTAACTAGCTAGCTATATAGTAATTACTAGCCAGAGTAACTTAATTTAGGTATTTATCTCGTTTAGTGGTTAACTATAATGCAAGTAATTCCAAATCAAATTTCGATTATTAATGTAGGGCGGCATGATTGGTAAATAAATTAATCATACCTATTCGAAAAAATCCACAATTATATTGTTCAAAACGTTTCAGCAGCACCAACCTTTTGATCCGTGGTGAATCCATCATTTCAACAGCAAAACGACAATGTTTATAGAAAAAATTCGCTAAAAAATATAGGATTAATTATTCAAATCGCTACAGATTAATCAACAATTGCAATGATATACAGTATATACTATTGAATCCCATTAAGTTTGTGATTTACTATGCAATTATATATATGTGAATGTAATCAATATCATTCATATTGCATACATGGTTTTTTCACATAGAGAAAGCACAAATTAATGGAAACCCTATATATACTATATTTGAATTTCCAATAACTAATTATGAAATCAAAACAAAAGTCTAAAACCCTAATTAATTAACTAACAAAAAATGAAATTATTACCAGTACTAGTGCAATTAAGTCTTTGATCACCACAACGTTTGAAGTATGAAAGGCATAAAATCAGCATCAGCATCAGCAATAGCAATATTCATACGATTTGTATACGTAAATCAATATATGTGCATACTACATAAGATAACGATAGTTACTTGAACAGATTGCTGTAGTCTTTGCTCGCCTCCGATATCGCATTCCACTCCCACAGCCGGTCGGAGTAGGCCGCCGCCGCAGCGGGAAGCGACGCCTGCACCACGTTCAGTGCCTGCTCCGGCTGTGCCTGCGGCTGCGGCTGCATAGCCGCGAAGTGCGAGAGAAGATTCGGCACATTAGTCGGATTAATGTAGTGATGGTTTTCGTGAGAGATTGTTCCAGATTGGTGCGATGCGGAGTAATTATGCACTAGTTTATGTAGATCGTCGATGGCGCTGGCGTTTGAGGCGGCGGCGAAGATTGATTTTGATTGGTGCAGCATCGCTCGGTGATGATGATCGTCTGCAGCGTTATGTATGTGCAAATTTGTAGTAGGCTCGTCTCCGGAGATGGCGATGGCGGGGGCTGCAACGATGGGGTTGGCTATTAATGGATTGATGGAGTAAGAGTTGTGATGAGAGAGAGCGAGAGAAGTGCCGATGTCCGTGCTGCTGCTGGGGCTCGTTTCGCTTATCTTTGATCCCTCGGCCGTCGGGGATCCGCCGTAGTTTGGCTGGAAATTGCCGGCCCTCGACGTCGAGGGCTGCTTTCGTGTTCCTCTCGAAGACGACGGAGACGACGACGCCGCCTTTGTTGGGAGACTCCGCGGCAGAGATGGGTGGTCTTCCACTACTCCGGCTCTTTTGTAGACGCGGCAAAGCGAAATCTCCGCCTGAAAATAATAGTAATAATTAATTGCATAATAGTATTAATTAATGTACTGTTGTCAATATTTATTTTTTGAGTATATATTTAATGAGTTTGAGAATTTGAAGTTCATGGAGATCTTGTGACCATATTTATGAAAAATCTTTATAAGGTAGAAAAAAACATTAATCTCATGTGTCAGTAAACTGTTTTTGACTTCACGCACAAAATTAATTGAATGGCTATTCAAAATTTGCATTTGGATATAAAAAAAAAACAAAATTAGAATAATTAGAAGGGAAGTGAAAGATGTTTGGGCGGCCTAACCTTCTGGAGGCGCTGGGTGTCGTGGTGGGGGAGGCGGTACTCGTTCATGATCCAACTCGTACGGATGCCTTTGGGGGCTTTCCCGGAGTAGAAAACCAGGGTTTTCTTGAGGCCGATTGACCTCAAATTCTCGCTTCTGATCATCCGATCAGCCCCCGTCGCCTTCCAGTAGCCGGAAGTCGTCACACGATTCGGCCGATCGCCGTTCCTATATTTTCTATCTCGAGGCACATAGAAGTACCACTCCTTTTCCCCTATAGCCGCCAGCGCTGTCACACATACATTAATTTTCATAATTATATACTCAAATTAATCGAATTCATATCTATCTACCTAGCTAGCTAGGTTTAGTCATAAATAAATCTTGAATTATTATTCCTATAACGAATTAAAGGGACGGTTTGATGATGAAGAGGAAGAGGAAGAGGAGGAGATATTGAAAAAATAAAATAACAAAATGAAGTGATTGAAATGAAATTGGGAGGTAGAATATATATGTTAATCTCTTACTTAATAATATGTGTGTGTGTACCTGGAAGTTCCCAAGGGTCATAGCGGTAGAGATCGAGGAAAGTGATGAGTTCAACGTTGAAGCGCTTGCCCTCCACCTTACGGCGGAGGTAGAATTCGACGAGCTCTTCCTCGGTCGGGTGGAAGCGGAAGCCGGGCATCACGACGTCGTTTTCGTGCTCGTCTTGCTTGCTTGTGCTGTCTGCTTCTTGATTGTTCATGGCTGCTGCAATGGCCATAAAACTATGGCGAAACCCTCCACATCAATCACTCTCCACTATTCAACTAGCTAGCTCATCTAATTAACAACCAAAATCAACCAGTTAGCTACATGAATTAATCATGATGTATATATATGGTTGTTGTTTTATGAGTGCACACACACACAGGCCACGGGATTATAGTACAATCACACAACTAGATGTGCAAAAGTTGTCTTATTTGAGGTGTGGGTGTTTGAAGGATTAAGAGGGGTGAGAGAATGTAAATTAGATTCAAGAAATTGGCGAAGATAGATAGACAGATAGATAAATCGTGAAGGCGACGAAGTAAAAAAGAATTTCTCTCTCTCTCTCTTTTCTCTCTCTAAGAGGAAGAAGGATATGGTGGTGTAGAAGAAGAAGAAAAATGGAGGAGAGGGGAAATGAATTAATAGAAAGATCTACATAAGTATGGAGGGCCTACATAGGAAAGATGATGAAATTAAGGTGTTTAAGATGAGAAAGGGACATCACAAATAAAGGACAGGGTGGCCAAGTCTCATATTTATTTGCGGTGAGTTTGGACCCTCCTTAATTCCACAATAATTTCTCTCTCTTTTTTTTTTTTTTTTTTTTTTTTACTTTTACAAAATTATGTGCGCTTTTTTTTCTCTATTTTGTGTGTGAAATAATTAGTGATCGATGCTAGATAGGACTAGTACTGCTCTTTTCTATTATTCTTTCTTTTATTCCCAGAATAAATGACATCACGCAATGTGTCGTAACTATTTAAATATTTTTAAATGAAAGGAAAACGTACTATTTAAATAAACTAAATGGACATTTATTAATTTTGTCTATATTAATTTAGAGTTGCAAGAAGCAATGAATCATAAATTTAAACTATGGCAACGTTCTATTACAGTTTTGTATATTGATGTATAATTTTGAATGTAAAGTCATAAAAAGAAAAACAAAAAATTAAACTACATGAGTTGCGCTACTTTCACATGTTGTATTGATATATAATTTGGCTTTATGGGTCACATATTCACTTATACTATGTCTTATTTGAAGTTCTAGCTATTAATTTAGAGAGCTGCAAGATGCATCAATAGAATTTTAGTTTCAATGTTCTATTACAATTCTTTTGTATTTTAAAATATAATTTTTAACGTAAATGCAAGATATATATATATATATATATATATAGAAACAAATTTTAATAATATTAGTTAATAATAAATATAAAGCAGATCCAAAGTGGCTTATGGCTCAATATTGACATACTACATTATTTCTTATTTGAGGCTTTAGCTCCTCCAAATATATACTGTAGTATTTTATTTAAGGCCTTTCAGATCTTCTTTATGTCACATTAAAATCCTTGAATTCTCGAGTTAGTTAATAGAGTTGGTGGGCCAAATTGATGATATAGCATAAATTGAACGAGTATGCATGGGAAATTAAGATCTTTCTCCATATCTACATAAATTAATTAATTAAGTAGGAATTCTCTTCGAATTCTCACCTTTTTAATTATGTCTCATGTCAAGTCGAGTTGTTGCTAAGAATTAATTAAATTTTCAGCTATTTATAATGAACCCGCAGAGTCTAACTAGGTAGGTAATTAGAAGTTATGCGCAACTGTACGTATAGTGTTAGCTAAAAAGAAATTGGAGGTGAGGTAATTAAAATATTTGGAATTTGAAATAATTACACAGCTAAGAGAGAGATAAATAATGCATGTGGATAGTAATTTAGCATAGGTAGATTGTGCATTTAATTAATTAGGAGTATGTAATTAAGCGTAGGGATACAGTAGTAATAGAGGAGGAGGAAGGAGTAGGGGGAGGTGCCGAGGTGGTGATGGAAAGAGAAGGCAAGGAATTTTATTTTGTGTAGGCTAAACTAAAGCATGCAAATGGAAGAAGGTAGGCTGGGGATGAGGAGGAGGAGGAGGAGGGGGAGGATGGACTCTACTGTTTGCGAGTGGGGTGGTGGGGTGGGGTGGGGTGGGATCTGCCGGGTCAAGAGAACCCCGTGATCTCTCTCTCTCCTCTCTCTCTCTCTCTCTCTCTAGATGACAATAACAAGAGCATCCTCCCCTTTTGTTTTTATTGCCTTTCCGTTATTTTTTTTTTATTTTTCTTTTTCTTTCTGATTTCTTTACTTCAATTTTTGCGTCACTCTCTCTCTCTCTCTCTCTCTCTCTCTCTCAATCACACACACACACATCCACGCGAGCGCGCACATTTCAACTCGTTTTATTTTATTATTATCACCAAAATTGGCATTTTATTAATAGAGTTTAAAAAATACTTATATTAATATCTGAACAAGACACTTCTCTTCTAATAGTATTTGATTTTGAGTGTTTAGTATATAAAAAGTCAATATGTATTTCAGTGTAGTACATTATTTATGGTCACATGATATATATAACACTCATTAAAAGATACTAACTCTATTTTTTTTTCCTACATGATGTGATAAAAATACCCTCAAAAAGTTACTTTAATTTTTCAATTTTATTATAAACAATTCATTTTCTTAAGATGCGTGCCCGATTAAATAAGTAGAGGGAGTACTACTTTGCAATGGAAATATAAATAGGCACGCTGAAGAAACAACCCTATGTAGTCTTCTGTCGATAATTGGTTCGTTTGGAACTGGACCAAGGACAAGATCAGTAGTGATTCAAGTGTATAATAGAATGTAATTAATTAATTAATTAATTAATTAATTATCCAAAGGTGTATTAATATTTACGTACCATTAATTAATTATTAATTCCTATAAAGGGGCGGACTACCTATAACATTAGATTTTTATTAGAAGGTATCACATCTTCGGTATGCCGCCTCTACACGTTGGGTACATCACATCTATTTTTATTTTTTTATGTTTTGAAAAGCGTAACTTGCTATTTACTGTGCACCTGAATAAATTATTCGTTCATATGTAATAGCCTACAATTTACATAAGATCATTACATCAGTTCTGTCATATTTTTTTACGTATATGCATGATATGATGGATCTATAAACATATTAGTAGATTCTTAACCTGAGACTTCTGAACTCAAACAGATCATTCTATTTGTATAAGACAAGGTGCGCTACACAGTGCACCAGTATGTAAGTTACCCTTTCACTTTATTTTTGGTTCATGATATTTAATATTATATGATATTTATTTAATATTATTTATGGCTTAATAAACTCTAATATTGAGAAATAATAAAGTATAAATGAAATTAATGAAATTTGAATGAAATTACTAAGCTTTAATTAAAATTTATAAACTCTCATTGAGGATACATAAATTCTAATTACTCTATAATTACTTTTTTAATTATCCATAATCTTCCCAATTATCCACTAATTACAACCTATACGGTAGGGTTGATTGTACCCAAATTTTTTACATTGTAAAAATGTTTATTAATTCTTACAAATTCGATAATAGAAATTTAGTAATTTAATAGTTTTTGGTATTAACTCTCATTCTTCAGTATGTTTTTGGGTTTAGCTAGCCGATTGACGACGTCCCTAATTATTTTCAAGGATAGTGATGTTGGTCTTACCGCGTCTTTGGAAAAATAGTCACAATTTTCATGAAGACAAGTGCCAATTGTACTTGAGAAAAGTGATAATTAATTTTTTTTTCTCTAATAAGTTAAAATATCATGTGGCATTTATCTGAAAATAAATAAAGATTATTCTGAAAAAAGAAATAATTCGAACCTAACCGCACGGTAAGACTGATTGCACCGAAATTTGCTTCCTTTAATTTCAGCACTCAAGTAACGTAATATATTAATTGTACATTTCTTAATGCATACGAACATTAAATAACTTACAATTAAACTGTAGATAACCTTAAAATTAGTTTTTTAGGGATTAATAGAATCTTGTATTTGAAATCTAAGCAACACAGTATATGCAATTCGGTGATATTTTTGATTTATTAGCACAATTTCGCTTTCGTTCCGGAAAAAAGACAACCCTTGTCTAGTGTAATGCAGAAAGATATATAAGACGTTACATTTCATGGTCCCGTAGGAATCTAGGAATATAATCGTATTTCTTAAAAAATATAGGGAAATTTGAAATTAATATTCGAAATATTAACCTTTTAACAAAACATATCCTTTAGCTATACATAAATTAACTACTTTATCGTCTACAATATTGATCTTTTAACAAAAAAATGTCTGGAACTGTACTGCTAATATTTAAATACGTATATTATCACAAAAGTATAAAATATCCCAACATCCCATTTCCAGCCATGGAAATATTACATGGCTACTCAGTATTTTTAAGGCAGTAAAACAACATTATTTTGATGCTAGTTCTTTTTATATATTTGAGTTAAAATCCATGTTTACATCTGATGAACCACTTAATCTTTCTGTGGATGAAAATTGGATTTTTGGATGGTTTGAAAATTAAACAATAATTTTCTATAAATTATATATAGTATTTGTGTGCGTGCATATCAAGAGTAAAAAGATTTTTTTTTTAATAATTGATACACATATTATTTATATGTATATTTGAAATGCTTCTTATAAGAACATGTCATTGTAGTTTTTAAGGAAAACCAATCCAGACAACTAATTAATGATTTTTTATGATCAATGACAATGGTTGTCATGTAAAAAATATCATTGTAATGTATGACACGAATAAATTATTAAAAAATATTATTGTAATACATAAAAGAAATATACTACTACTATTTTTTATATTAAGATAGCATATTCCTCCTACACTATATATATATATTATGTGGAAAAACAAATTAGATGACGATTGAACCAATGTTTTGTCAATATTGAGAAAGAGTACCGTTTTACAGTTAACTTTTTTTTAATGCGTGTGGTCGACCACAATGTGACCGAATAGAATTTCTCTTTAAGGATTTTAAAACTTGGAACTTGGTAAGTTCATGTAAAACGAAAGATAAGAGAATCTTCGATGAAAATGACTATATATATCACCTTGACATTTCTTCTCTTGTGAAACTTACCAAGAAAAGCTACACACATGCATATATACGTATAGGGATGGATTAGTATAAAAATTATCCTTTCGTGAGAATTTGAGAATCATGCTTAAATCTATATATTGTCATGCTTAATATATATATGTTTTTTGTATAAACATAGATTTTTAAATAAAATAATACTTAAATCTATATATATCCATGCTTCAAATAATCATAATTATATATATATATATATATATATATATATATATATGAAGATGATCATGTGAGAATGCTATCTTATGTGAGAAATGAGAATAAATCTAGACCCTTAATTTTTATTGATCAATGACTTAGATTTAACGATGCATTATATTGTAGTAATTTATGCATTACAATGTTTATGCATTAGGTTTATGCAGTTTATGCATTAGAATGTGATGCATTACATTTCCGCAATATATGCATTACCATGCATTAAAATATATCTTTCTCACGTTCTCATATAAAATTTATTCTCACCAGATCCCTACCTTTTATATATATATATATATATATATATATATATATATTATATGTGTGTAGTGTATATTATTTATAAGTACAAGAAAATGAGAAGAAAAATAAATAAATAAAATAAAATATATAACAATCGCATCGCGTGGTACCAAAAAAGTCAGCAAAATTAACCAATTAAAATGAAGATTTTGTTGGATATTTGGAATTGATTAGGTAACGCGCTTAACAAGAACGCTTTACCAATGTGTGTATGGTAGAGCATTTATTTTGAAAATTCATACATTTCATTTGACTTTAATATATAGAATTCTAGAGAATTTACTAGATTTTTAATATTTTAATGGTTGAGTATATAATTAGTTCAGTTTCTCAAGGCACGATACAAAAGGGGCTTTTGAAGAGAATAATATTTTATTTATGTAAACTTTTTTATAATTTTAAACATTAAAATAGTTAATTTTCTATAGTAAAGAAAAAAGCTTGTTATTATATATTCCCTCCGTTCATGAAATGATGCCTCATTTGGTGTCCGGCACGGAAATTAAGAAAGATAATAAAGTTGTTTTGAGTGAGATAAAAGTTAGAATGTAGAGATAATGAGTTAATGACAAAAAAATAATGGTAATGACAAAAAAAATGTGATATTGACCAAAAAGTAGGAATAAAGTTGTTGGATAACAAAAAAGTAGAATTAAAGTTTATGTGAGGTAGGGTCATCAATGGCAAAGGGTAGTGATTTTAATAAAGTAACGAAGGTATGTTGGTAAAAATAACGAAACATGGATCATGTGGTGAACTAAAATAAGGGATAAAACAGAGCATCATTTCGTGAGCGTCCCTCCGTATCTTTTGAGTAAGACCATTTAGTTGGGCACGCAGGTTATGAAAATAAGTTGTTTATAATAAAGTTGAAAATATAAAGTAACTTTTTTAGGGTATTTTTGGCATATCAAGTAGGAGAGAGAATGAAGTTAGTAACTTTTTAGTGACATATATGATAATTTATGAGTCATAATGAAGTATTTTTTATATGATACATTTCTATTTTAGGAATTGGATTTAATAAAATGATACGTTCGAATAAGATAAAATGGGTTTAATAAAAAGATATGAAGGTAGTATTATATAGAACTAGTCATTGTTTTTCTTGAGGAAATAAAACTAGTAATTGTTACTGCACTATTCAGTCTTCTTCTCGTACCTTTCTGCCCTTTCTTCCGTAGATTTTTCAAATTCACAAACTCCTGAAAAGAGTATCCATTCATTTCATTTCTTTAATTCCTCCAGTGATGATGAGGTAAATAAATCTGATTATAATTAATTTTATTAAATATTAAAGACTACCATAATTGAACTTACCAAATATTGTTGCCATTATTAAATTATAGTACTATAATAAAAGAAATGTTAAATACTTGAGAGATATTTGAGCCTACTAATAAAAATTAGTTGTCCTACGGTGATAAACGAATATTACACCGTTGTTCGAACAATTGTTGTCCAAATGTCTTTACTCAGATATATCTTACAGTGCTTCTGAGATCCTATATACAGTAATTATTTTTAAGCTTTGCAATTCATTAACTAAATTTAGTTTCCGCATTTAAGAAAATTAAATTTTGTTTCCTGCATTGACAAATCGCCAAAGTTATTTCCAAAATTTATCATGCAAAACACTTTTAAGGCCGTAGATATGTGTGTAATATCAATATCAACCATGTATTTGCACTCTCCTCGAAAACCAAAAACAAAAAACCCACAACCCATATATTTGCACCTAATTGATTTTTAATAACTTTATTGATTTGTTTTTTCTTTTAGTAAATGGGGAATGGAATTTTGACGATTGAATATTTGAATCTAGATACTTAGAATCTTACGGACTTACATAAGTTGGGCAGAAGTCCTTTTGAGTGTAGTAGACTTTTATGTTCATTCAGGTCATTACCTGGATTTGATTTATGTAATTTATTTAATTTATCAATAAGAAAAGTCAAGTCTTTCTATGATCACCGTTGGTATATGAGTATGAAATTATTTTCTTATATTTTTTTCCCTAGGGCTTAACTTTTTTAATGGTACTAGTAATTTATTTATTTATTTAGTTTTTATAAATCTTAATTGAAGATTAATAAATTTTAAGGAAATTAATAAACTTCAATTAAAGATTAATAAACTCTAATTGAATATTAATAAACTATTATTGGAATTTAATATAATAAAAACAATGGAAATAAAATTGAAAGGCTAGTGTATTGCATGCACGTGTCGAACTTGCACATATGAAATGGAACGTGCAATGCACAGGTTTAAACTACAAGTGAATTTTATGTAACCGATCACAGATGAATTTTTGTATCTTGGAATAACTAATAAGAAATTATAGTCCAAAAAAAAAGAGAGAAAAATTTAGACAGTCATTATCACAGGCCCATACAAGTTGGCGTCCTACTCCACACTTGACTTTGCTTGAATTTATCAAATCAAAGTCTTTGTATTCAGTCGAGTTTCTCCTTGTTCACTTTCTTTTTTCTTATTCTTTTTATCATAATTTATAGAAGATTCTTATTTTTGGAGTCAATTCATATCAACGAAAATTAACATATTGGAGTCATTTAACATGATGACAAATAGTCCTTTGGAATTTAAAGCTGGGTACTACACTTTCTATGTTGCTTCCCCCAATACATGCACTCCTCCCATCTCCAAATAAAAAACATCACTAAAATAGAAAGTTTAATAATTATTTTTTTTATAAATCCGCAATAGAATATTTATATAAAGACAATTTTTAATTTCGGAGCTTAACTGGGGATGGAGAGAGTGCGATTTTAACGACGTACAAATTTAAAGTGCTAGCTACATAATGCAAAATGGAGTAAATATAATTAAAATATAAAATTTCCTTAAAAATGATTTAGCGATAGAGTGACAATTCTTAAGATTAAATTCAGGCTGTCGTGAATATGTAATAAATGAAGCACGTCACAATAATATTTCGAGTTTTTGAGATCTAAAGGTACATGCAGAAAGTCTTGAGTTGGTTGGAGAGGAAGTGAGGTAGAAATTGGTTTTCCCTTTACCAGTATACCTGTTTTCGAGTTCCCTCTATTTTTGGTGACATCAAATTGAAGATTTTGTCACCATATTTCCAACATTATTTGTGGTGGGCCAAACTTATATTCGATTTCTTAATTCTTAAACTAAATTAAAGCTAGCTAGAAGTTTCACGAATCAGAGTTAAGTCTTGCTTACGTTTATAACATTAAATTAAAAGCGGTTGGACTCGGATATTAGTAGATCTTTTGATCTCATGTATATTAACCAATTACAGTTAGGTCAACATATATACACATACTCTTGCTTATGTTAATTATAGGATTATTTATTTCTTATACTTTATTATTTGCTACATAGTTATAATAATCACTAACCTTCTTATATTTTATTTGTCCATCTAATTCCTCCATTTATGAGACAGGATGTTTCATGAATCCATCTTTGGATCTGAATTATGCAAAAAAAAAAAAAAAAAAAAAAGGAAAAGGAAAGAAACTTCAATTGCTAAAATCGAAAATTCATGTTAAATAGAAAGTATCAGAGTTTTTTTTGAATTAATTAATTAAGAATAATTTTGGGTCTTCTCAATTCAATTCAAAATCTTTCACAAAAAGTTGTTTGGTATTCTTTTGCATATATATAGTGTAAGCTTCATGAGAGAAGCAAATAGAGTGCCTATATTAATTAGAAAGGCAATTACTCATATGCGACCCGTCGCATGTTATGCGGCGGGCGTGTGTATTACACGCGTCTGATTTTTATTTTATTTCTTTTTTCTTTTTTTTGTTTTCTGCCTTTACCTTTTTTCTGTTTTTTTTTTCAGCTTTTATTTTAATTTTTTTTTAAATCTACTTTTTTTCCATTTTTATTTTGTTTGCCGCTTTGTTTTTTTGTTTGCCGCTTCTTCTTTAGTCAAGCTTCGAGCGAGGGGAGCCGAAGGCCTCGGAGCGAGCTGAAAAAGTCCAAAATGTTGCCCGCCTATTATCCTTATATTTGTAATCGGAGCGAAGGCGGAGCCGTAAAATCAGAGTCGAAGACGGAGCCGTAAAATTGGAGCTAAAGGCGGAGACCTAAAAAAAATATTGACCGAGTCAACAGGTCAAATTCGGATTGACCGGGTCGACCGGGCCCGAACCCGATTGCATGCACAGCAGCAGGTCGCATGGGAGACATGCTCGGTTAGAAAACTTGTGCTACTACTTTTGCTACGTACATAAAATTCGAACCAAACATTAAAAAAAAAAAAAAAAGGTCATATAATTATCACAAAACTATCCAGCCCTCTGGAGAAAAAAAACAAAAAAAAAACCTATTTGGTGAACTGCATATAGATAATTAATATAAAAAATATACTATATAAGAATTAAGATTATCTTATGATGAGATTGGTTGATGCACCAAGAGCGTGAAATATAACAAGAACACAAAAAATACGAACTCTGTTGATAATTAAATTATAATGGAATACGTAGGATACATGTTAATCCGTTAATTAACACATGAATGGCGGAAGAACACACTCAATATTTAGTATCAACTCGATTTCCCTAAAGCATAAACAAAGCTACTATACATAATAAAACCCTAGACATCCAAAAACAAACACATTACTTAACAGAACAAGACAAATAAATAAAAATCTAAAAATTAAATAGATAAATGTTACACGTTCTTATGTTCATTAGTGATCAATATGAAATTAGATTTAAATTTTGTGAAGCAGTGTCACGTACAAGTTTTGATATATAATTGCTTTTCGATACTATTGATTATGACAGCTATATTAAAATATATGGAAGAATTGAGAAGAGTACAACGGTTAATGAGAGCAGTTCGTTGTAATAAATGAGAGACAAATGCGAACACAGCCGACCTTCACCAAAGTTAACCGACTCTGCTTCGTAACTCGGCCGACCAATCCTTTTTGCTAAAGATCGAGGAGGAGGAGGCTAACACTTATTTGTCACTATTCTTGTTACTGCACTAGATATTTAGTTATCATGTCACATCAATCTATCTACGTTAATGCATGTTTCGTTTTGTAAATATGTGTTCTGTATTATTAAATTATAAGGACTAATTTTGACTTTCAGAGGGTGCTAAAATAATGATACTATATAAATCGGGTTTACGAGGAATATTAAAAAGTGGCTCTTTCACACTTTATCTCAAATTGAAGCATGCATTTCTAAATGCTTTTACAAGTGTTCGGTTCGATTAATGAAATAAATGAGATACTTATATGTTTAACTTTAATTAATGATTTGGTTAATTATGAATAATTTGATTTCTTATCATAATCTTTCAACCACTAAATATTTTGCAATTGTAAATAACCCGTAATTTCAACTAAAATGTGGTGCGTTTATTTGATTTAAGAATCTATTTAACGTCACTTTCGTTTGAATGAGTTATATATAGAAATTCGTGTTCCTTACATTCAATCAACCTGTCAGCCAACACTAATAAAGAGAATATGAAAAGAAAACGACTAATTTCGTGGTATTGTATTTGTATGGTTCCGATCGGTGAATTCACATATACATACTGAAAAGCTCTCTTTGAAACTTATATATGGCAAAGAGAATTAACATTCGCGTGTTAAAAATGTCACTTTTCATGATTTGTTTTATTTATTTAATAAATCAATTTCGATTGTGGCTCGCAGTGCTTATATATCTCTTTATCGAAAGCTAGTTTAATTTAAGCCTCAGATTACAAACGCAATCAACTTGCAACTTTTGCTATTAATGAGACGGCAACCCGTGAATTGACCCCTCTAATATTTGTCCACTCAAAGATATTAATTTTAGATATCGACTGTTGGGTAAGAGTATGTTTAAATTCGAATTCTCACTTTTTTCAATATAATTGTTACTTAGCGTAATAGAATATTTAATTAAAATTATTGTCAATTTTTATTGGTACGTATAAGACCAACGATTCCCAAATTTTTGTATACTTTTTAAAACCTTTTCTAATGAAAATTTTGTTTTTTTTTTGGTATATAGCCTCATTCATTTGCCAAATAACTACCTCGAATGCACTTGCGTCTTTCTTTACTTTTATTTCTTATTTTGAGTTCTTGTATGTTGTTCTTTAAAATTTTATACAGATTTTAATTACCAATCCATAGCATATAAATAAAAAGATCAAAGAATGTCCATCAATTGGAAAATAACTAAATTGAACTTTTTATTCAGCCGGGGGAATGGATTAAAAGGGAAATGAATAAATATGGAATTAAGTAGTATATAATAGTTTTTACAAAGAGTGACTTTCAATACTTGTCGAGAAATGGATAATAAACCGACTATAGTTGTGGTTGAACAATGTTGAGCCTCACATTAGTAGTGACAAACAAATTGCACCTTTTGCTATTGATGAGACGGCAAGCCATGAATTGACCCTTTTCGTGTTATCACAAGATATTTTCACAATCGACATTTTCTGGCTAACCAAACTCTTAATTTATCATCGTCCAAAATTTCATTTAAAATTCAAAATCAGGGTTTTCACAGGTTCAAAAATTAAGAGGAATATTATATTATTATATATAAATCAACATCTAGTATTTGCTGAAAGCGGACAATTTCGATGTATTGGAGATTTCAAATGTACGTAATGTTCATCTCCTCAAGTATGTCGAAGCTAATTAGTCTTTAAATTTTAACATCGATGCCTCAAATGATGATAATTTGAAAGTGTGGTTTGTCAAGAAATTTAGAAAATTTTATTTGCAATAAATGAAAGATTGGGCATTTAACTATCTTTATTTCTAAATTGAGGAAAGGGGAACAATGAGATTTGAAGCCTAGATCTCCATGCTTATTTATCTTTTTTTTTTTTTTTTGATATCGTGGGAACCCGCAGCCTCTGGGTAAACCCCCGTTCCTTGTGCAGTAGCCTGCAAACCACACAGGGCAGGTAAACCACACTTTCTAAGTACATGTGTGACAGGCTCGACCTATAGAGGCGCTTCATAAGGTTCGAACCTGAGGACTCTCAGTCTCAGGCGCTCACTTTTACCACTAGGCCATCCCCAAGGAGACTCCATGCTTATTTATCTATACTTATATAAAAAGAGTTTTGTTTTACAAAATTTGAATCGCCTAAAATATCTTTACTATAAAGCAAATTTAAGGACAATAATGTAATACAATAATTGTAATATTTTAATATATTATTAGTTAAAAGAATACAAATTAGTTTATTATTTACCTTAGACGACCCACAGCGGGTGTCTCGTCGGCGGTCTCGAGACACCGCCGTCGACGAGACACCCCGATGCAGCAGGTGGTGGCTCGAGACTGTCTCGTCGCGACGAGACAGTCTCGAGATGGCGCGTGCATCTCACGCGATTCCGATTTTTTTTTTTTTTAACAGGCGCGAATGCACGCGCCAAAATTAAAAAAAAAAAAAAAAGTGGCAGAAAACGGTAAAAATCCAACGGCCAAATGTTTCAAACGGCTATATAGCCGATTTTTCTTTTTTTTTTTTTTTTGCAATTCATCCCTATAAATACCAACCTCCATACCACAAATTATTCCACACCAAATTTATCTTCCTCCTCTTTTTCTCTCTAATTTTCGCTCAAATTTCTTGCAAAAAAAAAATGTATTGTACTACTGTTTAAATTAATGTAATGTTTTTACTTTATTACTTTATCAGATATTTTTATTTTTTTTTATTTTTATTTCAATTAATGTATTGTACTACTGTTGACGAGTAGGATGTTTTTATTTTTTTTTATTTCAATTAATGTAATGTTTTTATTTATTTTATTTCAATTAATGTATTGTACTACTGTTTAAATTAATGAAAATTTTAACTTTTCTTATTAAAAATAATGCAAAATAAAAATTCAGAAAATCCTTAGAGACAGCCCTTAGAGACAGCCCCACTGCAGCTCACTGTCTCTATCTCCAAAAAATCCTTAGAGACACCCCTTAGAGACACTACCACTTCAGGTAGTCTTATATATGAAATATATTAATTTAGTGAAAATCAAAAGTACCTTATTAATATTTATATGATATATCTATCTTGCGATTTACCTTATTCTACCTAAAGTTCATATGCGAATTTTTTCACGTATATTGTACTTTTTATATCTATTTTTTCATCTCAAAGCTATCTTCTCTTCCAAGAGATTTCTCTTAAAATTCTTAAATATTTTTTAGATTCAACCATATTCAACTAATTTAATCCTTTTTAGGAAATTTTTATCCTTCCTGTCCTTAGTTTTTAAATAATAAATACATAATTTATTAGGAATTAAGTAGTCTATTTAGTATTTAATTACTCCCTCTGATTTACTCATAGTGTCATCCTTTCCCTTTATATATGTTTCACTTATATTGTCATCTTTCAAATAAGGTAAGTTTTAACCCTTTAAAATCCTTCAAAAGTGATGGGATCTACCCAATTTCTATCTTTATACCCTTATTCTTAATTCCGTGAGGAACATTAACATGACAATATCAATGGGTCGGAGGAAGTAATTAATTTTCATATACTCTTGAATTCTTATTGTTGATAATAATTTCAACTGTATATTAGATTTCGATTTTAAAGAAATGTGTATAATTAAGTCGAATTAAACTAGAGACCATAAACATCGAGCATAACTCATTTATCTTGGCTTATTTACAATGGTTCAATTAAAATTCATACTTTGATTGTTAATTTTATGCATAAATATTTTTTTAGTTATTAAACTAGCTAAATAGTATTTGTCATCCACAAACATAAACTTAGTAAGAATACTAAAAGTGTATCAAAATTTGAAGACGGTAGACTTTAAATGAATAAAATAAATAGTACGTATAAGTTTTCCAAGTTGACATTTTTGCTTAAAATAATTAGTATATTTTTCAATTTTAGATATTCATATAATTTATCTTTTAGATGAAAAATTCCTGTTGAAATTAAACTATTGTTATTTTAATTTTTAACTTTTCAAGAGACTACAGAAAAATTATATTCACTTATTTCATATAATTGAGAATTTATTAGCACTTTTATAATGACACTAAAAGAATAATTGAATTAAAATGTAAATAATAGTTATTATATTTGGGCATACATAGAACTTTATCACTTATAGTATTTCTGTAATTCGTGGAACGTCAATAATACAAGAAATAACGAGAGTGCTCTTTACAATAAAATATTTATTGTTCTTTATTTTTTTATTAGTGATCAAATATTAAATTTTGAGAAATTGCAAAAAATTCAATAAAAAATAAACTAAAATATAGATTAACTCGTTAATATTTATTTAGTAGAATTATTTTTTTAATGTGCGAGTGCACATTACTTATACTATTTGGATATTGCCTTGGGCACGAGTATTTAACTATCAATATTTGAAAGAGGAATCTATCTATATTTTATTTAAACCGTTGCGGATTCGAGCATTCTCTTTGAGTTTAGGTCTTACGTGGCGCATTCTCTATTAAGTATTCATATTTATCTTAAATCAATTTTTAAGCATTTTTATTCATATATAATTAAATTCAATATTTCAAAATTTTCCATAAATATAATATAGATACCAGATCGCATATCATATATATTAAAAACATCATCTATATAATTTAAAAAAAATACTTTCATCTATATAATATAATATAGGGTAAAGATATTCGGTCACACGGTGACCAGCTACAATATAATACTAATATAGAAAAATCTTATATTTCCATCGCCTAGAGTAAGACAAATCATATAATTGTATATTTTATTTTCACATACACAACCCATATATTTTGTTAAATATATAAAATTCACAAATTTACTTCCATAATTTTCACATACACACACCTGCCTTGTGCAAGATACAATATACTATGTTTTAGTTTCACATACACACGCCATATATACAAATTTCCCTACGGTATATTTGTATTTATATGGTATATGTTCCATCAGATTGTGATAAAAAATACATGGTAAATTTCATAAGATACTCAGCATAAGGTTTATAAAAATTATTGGAGAGGGCTTAGGGTTTCAAACAAAGAATACCTCTATTATGTAAGTTTCTCTCATATATATTTTGTATTCATGTTTTTGTATTTAATTTTCTTTTTTAATTCCATGAATAAAATGAGGCCCAATTAGTTTGATTTTCTCCCCCATCTGTACGTGGATGAGTTGTTATTTTAAATTTGGAGTGCTTTTTATGTTTATGTATTTCGACATTATATATATATATAGGGTTGAGATCTGGTGAGAATAAATTTTATATAAAAACGTGAGAATGACATATTTTAATGCATTTTTATCACATTGGAAATGCATACATTGCAGAAATGTAATCATTTCTAGCGTGCTTTGTCCTCACTCGCACGCTTCTCAGGAAAACTTCCCAGAAGGTCATCCATCCTAGTACTACTCCAAGACAAACACGCTTAACTTTGGAGTTCTTCTAGGATAGGCACCAGAAAAGAAGATGCATCTTGATGGTATGAGTAGACCTATCGATTTCTTTAAGCTCTCCTTCAATATGTCGTCCCATTCCAACATATTCTCGGAATCTTTCTCGTTCGGGTGTGTTCAGGTTTATCCCTGCCGCCTCCGCTTGGAAGTCTTATCGGAGCCGCTCGTTGTCCGTGCCATGTGCACCGGCGATCACTCCGTACTCATCGGAACCGTTCTTTGTCCGTGCATCTGCACCGGCGATCACTCCGTATTTCGGCCCCCGGGCGTCATAGTATGTGGCTTAGTTTTTATTTTAAATTTGGAGTGCTTTTGATTTATATTTTTGTATTTGATTTTATTTGAATTTGTGTATAAATATTGGTACCTGATTTTTTTATATCTTGATTTCTATGTCTTCCAATAATTTAAAGCTCGAAGCATTCCGTTTGACTTTCATCAATTAAAAAATAAAGAAGCAAATTGTGACTGAGAATCTTACGATATTCAAAAAGATTGTTCGGGCATGGAAGACATCAATGGAAGGCTTCTCATATAGATGAATAAAGGCTTAATATCATAAAAATACATGAATTTTGAGCTAATTTTCATTTTTCCCACAAACTTTTAATTCTTTATGACAATACACGAACTTTGAGTCAACTTTCAATTTCCCCACGAACTTTCAACTTTTTATGATAATACACGAACCTTGTGTCAACTTTCATTATTCTCACGAACTTCAATTTTGGTCCAACTTTGAGTCAGGTTATGTGGCAATTGAGAGTGTGCAGTCTTTTCGTCCGACGAGTAAATTAAATGATCTCTTCTTTCTATCTCATACACTATCATTTAATCTTTAATTAACTTACCTATTTAATTGTCTTGCTAGGATTTTTGGTGATGTAATTTGTCCTATTTATCCAATCAAGCCATTTGGGAAGAAAAAGACATTAGCGTATAAATTTTATTTTTGCAAGAAGATTAATTGCAATATGAAAAAATTAAGAAGAAATATGGAGAAATTTTAAAGAAGATGACACTCTTGTCTTTATAGGACAAATATTGAGAATTTTTTTTCCCAATATATATCACCCTAAATTCTAGCAAGATAATAAAATAGGTTTGTTAATTTTAGGATTAAACAATCGAGTATGAAAAGTTAAAAATATGGCAGTAGTTTAATTTAGTTGACTGACGAAAAGACATACTCTCGATTGCCACAATTTTGGCAAAAAAACGATTAGGGGGAAAATCAAAATTAGACTAAAGTTTAAGTTTGTGAGAAAAATGAAAATTGATTCAAAGTTCGTGTATTGTCACAAAAAGTTGAAAGTTCGTAGGGAAATTGAAAGTTAACTTAAAGTTCGTGTATTGTAGCAAAAATTGAAAGCTCATGGGAAAAATGAAAGTTGATCCAAAATTTTGTGTATTTTCATGAAATTAACCCAAGAATAAATAAAGCATTCTCCTTGAGTTTAAGTCCCGCGTAACGCATTTTCTATTAAGTATTCATATTTATCTTAAACCATTCTTTAAGCATTTCTTTATCATATATAAATTCAATATTTTAAAAATTAGTTCATTTATTCTTAGCTTTTAATGTTATTATAATCAAAGTCTATATTTTCACATCCCCTTTTCATGTTTATTCTTAAAATAATAGTATCAATAGTAGTAAAGAGTATGGTTATGCACCTCCTACGTGGCGCGCTCCATTTGACATTCATATTTAATTTAAATCATCATTTTATTTTTTTAATCTATAATTTTTATTTTTTAATATTTTTATTCTTAAGACACCCATAATTAAAAGAAACCCAAACGTTATATATCTACTAATTTGATAATTTTAGTTTGGTAGTAAGATAATCAATTAAGGTGCAAATATTTTAGAGAATATATTTTTATTGATTTTGGCCTTAATATTAAAGAATATACTTTTATTGATTATTGAAGAAACTTCATCGGGCTGTGGTACGTGTGTTTTTATTTTTACAATTTTTTTCTCCTATATACGTGAGTTTGATTATTCTTTATGATTGTCTTCTAAGATAAATGTATGAAGATTGTTTTATATGTTCTCATATTGGTGTTAAAATTTAAATGTGCCTAAATTTGCCCACTCCTCTTTGGGTTGGATCAAACCTTATTTTAGTTAATCTAATTCCTTAAAGTGAAGAAATTTGTTTGTTTTGTCTAAATCAATGGCACCATTATCGGCGTCGGCAATTTATTTTCCAGATTTCTTTTTTTTTCCAATTTATCTTTTCTCTTTTTTTTTTCTATTTTTTCATTTTACAGGTTTTTTTCCTGTTTTTTTATATTTTTCAGATTTTTTTTAATTTCCAAATTTTTTTCACCTCTATTTTTTTGTTTGTCTCCTAGTTTTTTTGTTTGCCGTTTTTTCTTTGGTCAAGATTCGAACGAGGGAAGCTGAAGCCTCGGAGTGAGCCGAAGAAATCCAAATTATTGTCCAACAATTATCCTTATATTAGTAATCGGAGCTGAATGCAGAGTCGCAAAATCGGAGCAGTATAACTTGTCATGTTCAAAAGTAGACATTGTCGTGACAAAATGTAATGATTGTGAAAATTTGGTATTTTGGCACTAATGACCATATTAGTGTCAAAAGTACCAATATATAACATAAAAAAATACTACTCCATCCGTTCCATCAGATTCGGCCTGTTTCTTTTGGGCACGAGGTTTGAGGAGAAAACAATTAAGAGTAGTATGCATATTTAATGGAGTTTTTAAAGTGAAATAAAGTGAGTAGAGAAAGAGTGAATAGTGAATAGACAGAGTGGGGTAATAGTGAATGACACAGAAAATGAGGTAGAAAAGTAGAATGAAAGGTGTAATGTGGGTTGCTTAACAAATTAAGTAGATTCTAATTATTTCCAAAAAGGAAACATGACAAAAATAACAGGACAACCCAAAAAGGAATACAGACCAAAAATAACGGGATGGAGGGAGTAGTAATTTAGTACTTTGACACTACTGACAATATTAATGCCAAAAGTATCAACAAAAAGCACAAAGATAAATACTACTAAGTAATTTGATATTTTAGCACTAATGACCATATTAGTGCTACAAGTGCCGACTCATTATACGCGAATCCAACCCAACCTGCACGCCCTTCATTAAGAGTATTTTTGTTTCAAATTAAAAAAAAAAATTACTAAAATTTGTATTTTTAAAAAGAACGAGTTAAAATTTATATTTCATTATTCAATATAACTATATCAAAAGTTGACTCTTTTCCATACGTACGTACAGTGAAGTAATAATTTATGCTTTTTATGTGAGAAGAAGACTATCAACTTATTTACCATATAATTAGGAGATAAATGATGTTCTACACACTTCATTGAGCACTATTTTCATTTTATTTACAACTAGCGTATAACCCGTCGAAAATCGACGGTAAATTATAAAAATTAATAAAATTATTAAATAGTACTAATATATGATAGATTAAAAAAATATTATTTATTAATTATTTTAGCGTTAAATAATTCGATTATGCAATCTACTAAACTCGCTTAGAATTTATATCCTTTGAAAACATCTCAAATTCAATTAAAAAGTAATTTTACCACATGTTTACGTCTCAAACCCATATAGTTATGTTTGTTAAAAATTATAACTAATATATTCTCATTACTTTCGATAATTGTTAAAGCTCTGTTCTTTACAAAACCGATGTGGGCAAAAATATATTTCACTCTTAAGCTGGTTTTTTTTAGCTTTTTATTAAGAAAAAAGAGGCAAGAGAAGGAGCGAGTAGTGAGAGAGAGAGAGAAGAGATATATAGATAGCAAATAATACTATAAATGTTAAGATTGTCTATAAGATGAAAGTGATCCTAAATACCCCACATTATGAATTCAACACAAGATTAAGAAAAAAAAATAAGTTAAATCACAACTTCACAATCATCCCGTCTACCCCGACGGTTCCGACCTGGAACCAGCCTATTGACTACAATACTGATTTTAAATTATATAAATAATCATCTTCCAAATATATTCACAAAAAAATTAATGATGACATTTGTTTTCTTTTTACCTGAAATTAATATTTAATTATATACATAAATATATTCTAAAACATTCACAAAATATTTAATAAATAAAATTTTAATTATAAATTGTAGTATTATATAAATAATCATCTTCCAAATATATTCATAAAAAAAAAAATGATGACATTCGTTTTCTTTTTTACCAGTTTCGAGAATAACTTTTTTAACTGAGAATAGAACTTCAAGAATTGTTTCACTATGTACTTGGTAGTTTTTTCTTTTTACAAAACTTTATGTGGAATGCTTGTGAATCATAAAATTATTTAGTCAATGATAAAAGATAAAAGTTGATCATGAATATCCTTAATTTTATGAGTTCAAAATTATATATTAAAAAAAAAGTTGTCCCGCAAGTACTGAATTGGTCAATCTACGCGCACGATTCTTGATTCTTAGTCGAAATTGCTCGTTGATAAATCATTAGTAATTTTTTTGTCAATTTTCCTACATATTCTACATTTTCCAATGGAGACGATTAATAAAACAATTTGAGATAATGTGTTTAGGATTATTCAAAATTGTTTGAATTTATATACTCGTACTTGTTTAAAATCCGATTAAAAAATTAGTCATTTGTGTTCCTTTTTGAAAAAAATCCGTGTATTAGTTTACCGCCACAATTTTGCATCTGAACTGGCCCGTTGACCACGACTGTGATTTATAAGTGCGTAATTTATAAAATTTATTTAGAATTTATATAGATCCAAAAATTTAATAAAAATAATGATTGTACTATTCGTTAATCGTCCTTAATCGTATAGTAATATTGGTTAATTAAAATTATAAATTATGCAAAGTTGGAAATCCAACTACAAATAACGTAAAACTTATTTTATGGATGACGATTATAGATTTTAGAAAATACATGGGAAAAAGCAAAAAATGAAAAATTTCTCGAGTGTCGGTTAGGAATTAGCTAGTCTACCGCCACGGTTCCAGGTCAGAATTGACCCGTTGACCACGATTTTGATTTATAAATGCACAATTTATGATGATTCTAGATTTTAGAAAATACATGAAAAAAAATGAATAAAATGAAAATTTTAAAATTAATTAGAATAAAGAATGAAAATGTGTCATGTGGGATCCCGAATTGAGGTACCCGTCAGTTAGGAATGGACTCGTCTACCTAATTAATTGACAAATTAGAAATTACTTATTTTTTTATCAAATTAAATAAAAAATATTAGACTATTTTCAAATTTAATTCGGTCAACCAATAAATTATCCAAACTATTTTGGAACCATTTATTCTGTCAACTAATAAATTGGTTCCCTAATAAAAATAATTATCTATTCAACCAATTAATAAATTGACCAAATTAAATTAAACTATAAAAATATAGCAGTTATTTATTCGGCCAATTAATAAATAAATTGGCCAAATAAAACTCCTATAAAAAATAATTATCTATTCGACCAATTAATAAATTGACCAAATTAAATTAAATTAAACTATAAATTATAGTTATTTATTCGGCCGATTAATAAATAAATTGGCCAAATAAAACTGGTGGAGCAAAAGATGAGAAAATACACATTGATTCTAGGTATTTATAGGGTTTTCAATAGGTGAAGTTTGATTGAGAAACCGATGTGTAACACAACATTTTAGTATAGATATTTAAAATCTATTATTTAACATTTAAAAATTCAAAAATTTGAGAATTTAGATAAATATGAATGGAGATTATAAGGGGTGCCACGTAGGATTTTTTCAAAGTAAGAATCGTTTTCCTTTTAATAATATAATGATTAACATTATGCTATTAAATTTTTTATATTATATTTTATTTAATATTTTAAAATTATTATTGAGATCATTAAATTTACATTTTACATAAAAAATTAAAGCTCAATGAATTTGTTTTTTTCTCCTTTAACTCCGCAAAAATGAATAAATGCCGTTTTTGTAATTATTTTGCCTAAGGTCTTAAGGGATCGGCTAGATTTAACAAGTTGGTTAAGAATAGATATCCGTGAGAAATATGCGACTAATCAAATTAATCAGATTTCCTAAGATTATTTCGTGTTTCATTATCTACTCCATTCATTTGTTGAACGACATGTGATATTGACTAAGATTTATCCCACTCAAATAAAGTGTAATTATCTTCAAATTGTTAAATATTAAAAATAACCAATGAAATAGAGGGTAAAACAGCACAAGAAATTGAGGATCCGAGTTGACGAATAATTGGTCTCACTGCTACTACTTGGTATATCCTCAATAAATGCGATTTTTAACAGGCTGGACTTACTAAATTTTTAGGCCAAAAAATCCTTAAAAACGTTGCATTTTTAAGTTTTATTTTATAAGGTTCCTATTAGCTTATTCAATAATTCTATTCGAACATACTATGTTTGAAATATTTTCTGATTGCCTTCAAAATTTCTTTCCTATTCAGACTCCCTCCAAAAATATCGATCTCACGCACACTCGCTCACAAATTTTACTCTCATCTACACCGAATCCTAATCTTGTGAATTTAAATTGGGATAAAACTTTATAATTAAAATTAAAAAGGTGTATGTTTATTAATAATCAAACTGTTGAAACTATGAAAATACATTATTATTTAAAAAATTCCGTCAAATCCGTATTTTTACTATCGTATGTCTGGACATAATATGTCCAAATAGCACTACCCTAGATTATTTTCTTCTATTTTACTAGTACATTTTCTTGTTCTTCTATATAGTTTTTTTAAGATAATTACACAACATATACTCTTACGGTTCCGTTCAATATGACATGTTTTCTTTTTTGTACCGTCTCATTCAATATCACTCATTTCTTTTTATAAAATAAATTAGAGCTTCTGTTAGGCTAAAAATGCCCTTTATTAGCATTTTATCGGCTAAAAATACTTTATTTGCACTATTTTATATCTAATACTCTTTTCTTAGTCTTTGTGCCGATATGAACTAGGTCATATTGAATGGAACGGAGGGAGTAAATATTACTCCCCTTGTCCACGATATGGTTGTCACTTTTGTCATTTAGGTCCATTCATGATAGGGTTGTCACTTCCATTTATAATAGTAGGATTCACATAATACAATATTTTTAACTTTATAATTCCACTGCTCCACTGACATTTATAGTGAGACTCTTACTCCACTTACAACAAAATCTATTATTATCCACTACCATCCATCACTTTCTTAAAACTCGTGTCGTCCATAATGTGACAACGATATCATGGATAGAGGGAGTATCAAAAAAATACTACACCACTATTTAGATGCGACCTACACCATTAAGTCCTTATTTATAGTGGATTTAACGATTTTTGTTAACTTTTTCTTACTTATAAAACTAGTAAGTAGTCCGTCGAGATTCGACGGGAAATAACTTTATATTTTTATTTATATAATATATTTTAAAAATAATTTTTTTCATAAATAATACTATTTTATTTCACGAATGAAAGCAAAGAAAGAAATACAAACATCTTGTAAACGACAAAAATCAATCACACCATTATAACTTTGAAAAAACTTGTTTTTCTCTTTCAACATTTCCCCCTAACCCTCTCTAAATTTTTTCTCCAGAGACTGACTTATATTTAAAAATAATTTTATATTTTATTTAGAAGTTGTTATGTTATTTACGTTAATTATAAACTAAACTTAGTAAATTAATTATATTTCACGTATCAAAATTTATAATTATGAATGACAATAAATCAAATACTTATTCATCATGTATTTTTCAAATCTAAATTTGCTTAGAATTTTTTTTACATCTCGATTAAAATAGTGACTTATTGTATATACTCGTTGCAAACTTATTGGGTAATAGTACTCGATAAAAATCTAAACACTACAAAGTTAATATTAACTAAAATAACAAAAATTCTTCTTTTTATGTCTATTTGAATCGTTTCGTTAGTTTATAGTACATTGATATCTCTAATCTTAACCCAAGTCCGAGATAAATATATTTGCATTTTCATTCTTTATTTTTCAAATCTAAATTTGTTTAAAATTTTCTACATCTCCATTTAATTTGTGACTTTATTATATATACCCGTCGCAGACCTGTTGGGGAGTACTCGATAAAAATATGAACACTACAAAGATAATATCAACCAAAATAGTTCTTTTTATGTTTATTTGAATCATCTTGTTGGTTGATGATAAAGTGATATATCTGATCTTAGCCAAAGGCCGAGAAAGATATATTTACATTTGCAAAAAAATAAAATTATGTCTATTTAAATTATTTTGCTGGTTTAAATCGTCTCGTTGGCTTGAATTTATGTATTTTCAAATTTAAATTTATTTGAAAATTTTCTACACTTTATTGTATATAACCGTTGCAAACATGTTGGCTAATAATACTCGACAAAAATCTGAACTTCACAAAGTTAATACTACTATTAACTAAAAGAATAAAGATATCCGGCCACACTGTGGCCGGCCACACGCGTAAAAAAAGGAAAGTTGACTATAAAAATGGAAATAATCATATTTTCTCTTTAGGGTTTATGCTTCTCAATTAGGGTATATTTCCATTTTAAAAACATATATTACTATTTTTAGCTCGTGTGGCTGGTCACAGTGTGGCCGAATATCATTACCCTAACTAAAATTAGTAAAAAATATTCTTTTTATATCTATTTGAAGCGTCTCGTTGGTTTGAATCGTCTCGTTGGTTTATGGTAAATTGATATCTATAATCTTAGTTTAAGGCCGGTAAAAATATATTTACATGTTTAGGATTGTTTTTTTATTTTTATTTAGTTATTTATTCATACATTAGATTTAATGTGATATGAGTAGTATTTTTAGCAGGCACTAATCGAAGAGTTTAGGAACATATGAATGAAAGATATATAGAATTTCATGTCGATATGTTGATTAGATATATTTATTTAGTTTTCGTAGAGATTTTCGGTTACAAAATTTCTATTAGCCTCTTAAATGCTAATTTGTTATTGTGTTGCTCTAAATTTAATTATCGTCGCTATTTGTAGACAAATTTAAAAAATAATTTATATTTTTTCATAATTATTAAACAAATAATTAAGAATGAAAATGAGTTATATAATTTGTATTTAAAAATTGAAGATATGTATCTATTAAAAATTGAGACATAGTATATAATATTAATATTATGAATTAATAATACACAAAACTTTAAAAAAGAGTGAAGAATAAGATATAAAAATATATAATAATAATATTTGGTTAAAAAAAGATATATAATAATAATAGATATACATGTGAGGCAAGAGAAATTATTATATAAATATAATAAGTAATATTTGTGTATTATTATGAATTAATAATGCTAAAATTATCAGAATAAAGAAAAACTGAAACATAGCACCGTGAAAGGAGGACCGCTTATTTTCCTATTACTAATAAGATACATCACCAATTATATTTAATTAAATTCCAAATCATATCCTAGTTTGATACGTGGGGCTAATCTAATGTAATCATTATCCTAAAATAATATTTTAACCTAATTCCTGGATCAAATAAGACTTATGTTTTGGAAAACCTTTCATGTTTCTATCTCACTGCTACTCTCTCTCACCAACTAAAAGGAAAAAAACTGAAGAAAATATAAAGAAATAAGATGCGACTTAAAAGCTGGGTTGGGCACATATCTGATTTCTTCATCATTTATCCCGAATTTATTGCATTGATTGTTCTTTCGAATTACTTACCAATAAGGGCACCATATCGAAGTAACCAATCAACTAAGTTTGAGGGGATTGATTTTATGGTTCATTTATTTTTTGGTCAAAGTAGTACAATAGAATTTTAAATAAACAAAACAAAATCATTACCCAGTAAGGATTTTAAGTTGTAGACAAACTTTTAGTACTAATAAATTGCATGGAGCCCGAAACAAATGTGTTATCCATACACACTTGATTTGATATCTCTAAGTTTGACTGATAATTAAAAAAGTTTAATCATATACTCTCTCCATCTGGTTTATCTTGCTATATTTTTTTCCGGCACGTTAAGAAGAAAATCATTAAGAGTAATGTAGTAAATGAAGTAATATAAAATGATTTTGAAATGAGCGTGATGTAAAGTGAAGAGGAAAATACTATTAAATGTTTCAACGTTTGAAGTTTTTTACCATAGCGTCCCAACGTAAGCATAATAATAAATTAGTACCCAACGTTTCAATTTTTTAACAATAGTGTCCCACGATCACTTTCCGATCACTTTCAGCTAGCTCGCCAGATAGTCCACGTCATATTGACATGTGGATTTTAGAAAAAAAAAAACTTATTACTCTTTATTTCTACCCCACAGTCTCCCACCCCACTTACCTCCACATCACAACACAACTATTTTCTTTCTCAATTTTAACAAATCATAATATTATTGCAAAATGTCTATTAATTTATGTGAGTATGCGCAAAGATCAAATTCCTTAATTAACCATTTAAATTCATCAATATGAATATGCACAAAGATCAAAGTACCACAAATTCATAAACTCATAACAAAAAGAGTAAGTGTCATTAAATCATGGCATCATCAACATGGAGATGTCATGCATCAAAATTAAGATGTCATTTTTTTTGACAATCCACGTGTAAATATGACGTGAACTACCTGGCGAGCTAGCTAGCAGAAAGTGGCCGGAAAGTGATCGTGAGACACTATTGTTAAAAAAATTGAAACGTTGGATACTAATTTGTTATTATGCTCACGTTGGAACGCTATCTTAGAAAACTTGAAACGTTGGGACACTAAATGGTGTTTTCCCTAAAGTGAAGTGATATATCGTACTTTTGAACTGATATAAAATGCTTTTAAAGTGAATAGAGTAATTTTTTAATTATTTCCTTAAAAGCGAACGAAGCAATATAAGAAGAAAAGTCCAAAAAGGAATACGTAGCAAGATGAACCAAATAGAGGTAGTATAATTGATGGTAAGCTAGGAAATGTATATGTCTCAATAATTTCGTATAGCTCACATTCAACACCTTCCCCTTTTTCCTCTGCAGTTCTTGTTTATTTATATTCACGATTTCTTTTTCTTTCTATAAGACGGTTTTTATTTTATACTTTTTTTATTTATACATTTCGCCTACCTTATCGACTTTGCAATTATTTCCCATCTCCCTTCGAACTATATATTTTTATAAATATATAATAATACATCTTTATATATACAATAATATTTCTTTAATAATGGGAGCATTTTATATATTTCAATATTATAATAAAAAAATCCTCAGGGGAAAATAGCGGACCCTGTATAGAAAATATTAGTTAAAAGTTAAAGTATGAAGTCTAAAATTGGGTAGATTTGATTAGAAAGTGATTGTTTTTCTATGTAAGTTTTGAGTTAGCTAGAGATGATGATCGAAGGAGGATGCCTATTTTCTACAACTCTAATCTTCACTAAGTTACCTACAGATGAATAGATATCGAATTTTGTATGGACCAAGATACAAAATTATAATTTGATCACTATACGATATTTTTTGTATATGTTCGATAGATACCACACGTACAAGACATGTCTATCTCACACGCGTGTTTGAACGGTCGGATGGATGATGTTTGTAAAATGTATAGCAAATTTGACATACTAATTAACCTATATCATACTACTACTACATCTTACTACCTTATTACAAGTACCAATAGATCGTAATGAGGGAGTGGGACTTCAACCAACCATATTTATTTGTACCAACACCACCGTTTATTTATTATTGCATATTCATGCTCATTATTAATGGAATATATATGTATATATGTCTTTTCTCAATAAAAGCAGTCAACACTAAACTTTTGACTTTTTAATTTTTAATCAAAATCAAAATACACAAGGATAAGAAAATCTTCCATATAAATGTATCGTATTTCATGATTTGTTGCATGTCAAGACTGATCAGTTTTTTTTTCCCCTTCTGTTCTTGAGGAAATCAAAACTTCATTAATCAAACCAAATTAAAAGAAACAATGTCCATGAGCCATGAAGGACAATTATCATGTCATAAGACAATTACATCTAAATTTTTTGCTAAACGACTGCCATATTATTAGCTTCACGGCGAACTTGTCAAACAAAAATCACGTTGAGCTTCTTTACTGAAAAAACGGTACAAATTTTACTCTTCGAAAAGAATAAGAAATAACAAGTTCTTTTGTTTTGAGGGAATAAGAAATAACAAGTAGATCATATAGAGTAGAATTTCATCCGCGTGAATAGAGTTTGGCCATACAAATCCTATACGTAGCTAGTTAAGATTTAGTAAAGGTAAGTCTTCTGTTAGACGATCAAATGTTCATATATTTTCATACCCACAATCTATATTAATATTTATTTTTAAAAAATGTACACTTGTAGCTTCATAAATTCATTTTATGTATTTATAGTTGAGTTTCTATTTGACAAAGTACGGTATTCAAACACCCAACAAACTCATTCTTGTGATAATTTTAATCGGTAAGAGATTTTCGACGCAGATAGTCTAGATGACATGCATGTTACCTACGTGGACAAACCGACATCGTTCATGTTTGGGGTGGATTAAATTAAAGTATCATTAAAAATAATCATAAAGAAATATTTGTTCCTCTTCTTATTCTTCTTCTCCGACCCTTCTCTCTACCTTGTCCTCAAAACTTATTGAAGATGGGCCATGACACGCACCCGTCGTATAATACGATCAAAATATTTGTGTATGCCTCAGACGGACAGTATACGTTCCTATGCCCACAACTGGACTGGATAGTCTTAGCGGTAAGTTAGGGTCGATCCCACGGAGAGTGAGGAACTACTTTACTCTTCAGGTGCACAAGTTTGGTTATTACGATCCAATCCTGTTTATCTGCACAAATTAAACCTGGAAACAATTAAATATAAAAGGGGTAAGATTTGGGGTATGTCATGATTATAGTTGATATGTGTATTCGGTCATAGGCATACTGAAGATCCGTCCATGTTTCGTATAAACTCAAGGCGTGGCCCAAAGACATTGGGGCGTTTCAAGAGTCTATACTCCACACTTGGGATGGTTGAATCCCTTGTGATCACTTGGTCCGAAGGTCACGCTTCACCCCGGTCACAAGGTCATGTTTCACTCCTCCTTAGATAGTAGTCATACCCGATCTCTCCAAGTATGACCCTCACCAACCTTCTCTTCCAAGCTTCCCGGCTCCGCACCTACAGAGTAGACATAACTCGCGGGATATACATTTCTGGTAACGCGTCCAACCGGTCATCGATATATCTACGATGCATGAGGTGAGTCCCTTGGTCAATAACCATGGCTTGATGCCTCGTCACAGTTGATGGGTAATTATTAGAGAAGCCCAAGACCGAGAAAGGATGCAGTATCCCCTTGCCCGTTCCTGGCCATCCAGATCTACAAACACCATTGAAGGCGCTGCTCAGCTACTCGGTCATGGGCATACTGAACATTACTGTCTGTCATGCCCTAACCTTTGCTTGATATGGTACAGCTCTAACTGAGCGGAGATCACCCGCTGGGTCAGGATTGCATCATGAATTCTGCTCAGATCTCTCCGGAACCACTGGGTGTGCCTCTCGAATATTTCACATATCAACACTTAATCATTGCCCTTACCCAAATCTCACCAAAGGGCACTACTCACACATATTGAAATGTATATTAACGAAAGTAAATGAACACATGAATAACATAATATACGAAGTACTGAAATTAAGATAATACCTAAAGCAAACTGCCTTGGATTTGTTCTTCACAACGGAATTAAAATGAAAGCTGGTAAATTTGTTTTGTGCGGAAAATGTAAATGAACTGAAAGTAAAAGTGTATCTTGAGCGGAATGTTATCGAATACTAGGGGTAACCAACGTTTTGTTAGCCACACTTGCTGGACTTTTATAGCTGAGACTGTAGTCGTCAATATTCTCCTCCGGCAGACCATATCGGCGTGATTGATTGCTTCCATGTTTAGCTCGATCTTGATTTATCCTCGATTGATCAGATTGATAATTGACAATCACCGATTGATTGATTGAGGGTGATTAACTGGCTTCCAGATCCTTCTTCTCACAGACGCTCGGCAGAATATCATGCAAATCCCTTCCACGCGTCTTTCCTTATTTAGCTTCGGCGGCTGGCTGCTGATCTCGGTAATGGTCATACGGGCTGCATGCATTGGTTAGCCTCACACCAGGGTACTGTTCTTCTCCTGGGGGAATCAGATTCATGCAATGGATTGAAACTACTCCAATACTGCTTGTTCTGACCATTTTTTTTCTGTATGTTTCGGACTGAGCTTCCTTCCACGAACACCTGCTTTCTTGCCTATACAGACACTACAAACACAAAAAGATAGGAAAAATAGGGTCAAATGGCCCAAAAGTCGAAGACGCATCAGGCCGCAAGGAAATAAAATGAGGGAAAGCTTCAATCAATCATTGTTTTCTTTATTGTGGGAATGAATTGAGATTATATTTTGAGAATTAAAACTGAGAGGTTAGAGAATACATGGTTAATATTCAGTCACTCCCTTAATTTTGCTTTTAAAATTTAGATATTTATTTTTAATACCAAATATATTCTCTATATTGAAACTTTTTAGTACTTTATTTCTTATATATGTTGGATTGTTTTAATTTTGTAGCTATCGTTGATTGCTTTAATTCTTTTGTTACTGGATTAAATCATTTTATTTGTGCAATATATATGCTTCAATTCTTACATTACTTTTAATTTATCATCAGGAAAGCAATTATTAGCAATCATATTGAACTTTTGAATTTTTTTTTCTATGTAATTAAAACAGTAGTGATTGTGTTAAAACTTTATATTAATTTCTATTATTATTTTTAAAATTTTCTTCTAAATTTTGAAATGATTATAATTTGAACCGACTTGAAGAAATATTTCTAGCTCCGTCACTGATCACCACTAATTTATATTTTGGGATTGGCTTCAAATATAGGTACAACGTGACACAATTTTTTAATTAATTTCATTATTATTACAACACATCACTATTATTGTTATTATTGACCGCACATAAATAGATATAGTTTGTATAAGGAGAGGTAGATTAAAAGAAGAGAAAAGATAAAAGAGACAAGTTTATACGACAAGAAGAAACACATGCATACTCACTTATATATCTATATGATGAGTCATGAATTGTGGAAAGGAATAAAATTGTGGGGTAAAGAAAATACCAATTCCACCGTTATGATTTATTAAGATTGTCGTACTACACTACTACACCTCTTTCATTCAATATCTGCGTTGACTCTCTGACTGCAGACATTCATTTAATCTGATTCTTCTTCGCCTTCAATTCCTACGTGTATATCATATTATACATATATATATATATCCATATATGGCCAAATCAGTTTTGGCCACACTCAATTTCATTCTGCTATAAATGCATATTTTGTGAATAGGTTGGCCTACTCGTCCTTGAATTAATACTTATCCTCGAGATATTAATATTTACTGTGTGCGTTCACTCGGATTGATATTGAGTTATAAGGATAATATTATTTTTACCACCTTATATTTCATTTGTTTGGATATAATTAAGAAAATCAATTTAAATATATTAAATTTCTTTTAATTTGAGATTATTATTAAAAAGGAATAAATAAAAATTATAAGAAAAGGAAAATAATGAACGGAAAAAAGAAAGCTACCTAAGGAGCTAATTAAAAAGAAAGAAAAGAAAAGAGGAAAAAGATAATCTAGCCGTCCCTGCCACCGAAACGACTAGAAAGCTAAACTAAGATCCGTTTCTTCATCATGTGCCTTTAAAATATTGTCATCCTCAGGATCTTTTCCAGATAACACATGATTACTCCTAGTATCATAGATCTTAGTAGGAATCTTCGACTTCCTATTTCTCTTCCACTTCTGCTGGGAGGGAGGTTCTTCCACATAATATGACTCCTTATATTTCTCTAAATGTATTAAATTTCTAACAATCCGCATTTGTCCTTGTCCAAAATATAATTTTATACATAAAAAATGGAGTTATCATACAATACCATATTTTTACAACTCTTTTAAAGAGGAATAAATATGCTATCATTCAAAGAAACAATATCACAGCTTGATTAAGAATTATTTTCGAAGAAAACAAACATTTTAACAAAATTGATTTCATCATAATAACAAGTAATTATATTAATCACGGTAAATATCACTTTAAATTGTATCTCAATGTTTGACCGATTTCTCAAAAATGATTCAAGGTTTAATTACATTTTTATACCAATTTTGTATTAAAAAAATCACAAAAACGTCCAACAATATTTTTGCAGGTACTGGAATTTTGACGTTTCACATAGGAATATAATATGGAAAATACACGTAAAATTTTCATGAGCTACAAAAGCTCAAAATGATATCGAAAAAGTTATTATGAAAATATACGCTAAAATACATATGAAAATTTCTCGTTTCAAACTCAAAATTATTTTAAGCTTACGCGGCAGCAGAAAAGTCCATAAGAATTTCTACATCATATTCTGGGTATCACCCACCAAAGTTTTGATGCGGCAAATGTGTTGTGGGATACTAATTAACTAAAACTGAAGAAACATAATTAACTAATTTTGAGATTTAAAAACAAAAGAAAAAAGATCAAACGACCGAATACAAAAGTGATAATTATTCTTTTTAGAACTTTTTCTTAATTGAGTACAAATGCGTTGCAGTTTATTTATGATTTTTCAGCGTATGTTTACTTCGGTGGTTAAATTTATCATGTAAAAAATAAGGGAAAAATAGAATTATCACCCTTAAAATTCTTGCTTTCTTTTCCATCATTTTCAATGGAAAAGAAATTTACCATCTCTTGTTCCTCCTTCTCACTCAAAAGAGAAAAAATATTATCACACCAATACTTCATGATAATATGTCCCACTTTGAAGTGAAAAGGAAGAAGAAGAGAAGGTAAAATTCTTTTCTGTTGAAAATGATGGAAAAAAATTGAAGTATTTAAATGGTTAGAATTTATTTTTTCCCTCATTTTCACATGATAAATCTAACATCCAAAGGAAACACAGTCTTAAGAAAAATATTGCTTGGGGATAAGATTTGTGTTGCCAAATTCAGTCATGAAATCATCAAACATAAGTATTGGTGGATGAATATTATTCTTCACCTCGATGGTGTGCTCACTTGGGGTGAAAAAGCGTGAAAATGAGGTATAATATTATTTTACTCTCTTATATCTTGTTTAGTTTTGATTTAAGAAAAACTCGGACAGAAGGTATAAAATTTCGGGCATCCCCTTTTACCTTACCCAGAATATAAATTTATAACTCCAAAATGGAGGTTTAATATTATACCTCCCATGTGTTTTAGATATTTTCTCCTTTATCCATCAATTTCCTTTCAAGCGAATAAGATATAACAATTGTGGTGCCCCCTTCAGTGTAGAAATAAATATATTATCACTCTTGTCCCCTTGCCGGCCTAGTGGTAGAGTGGGCTGCATGAGACTGAGAGGTTTCAGGTTCAATCCCCACTAACGCCTCTATAGGTCGAGCCTGTCACACCTGTACTTGAAAGGTGTGGTTTACCTGTCTTGTGTGGTTTACAGGCTACTGCACAAGAACGAGGGTTTACCTAGTGCGCACCAAAAGTAACGGCTGCGGGTTACTACGAATTAAAAAATATATATATATATTATCATTCTTACCAAACAAGATATAAAACTTATGAAAATACATATAAATTTATACCTAATTATATTATCATTCCTTTTAAAGGTATAAATTGTTAACCCCAAGTGAAAACACCCTGGAATTATATATTATTTGGAAATGGCTGCTTACCTCTCCTTTTATGTGGTGAGAACCCACTAATGTTAATAAAATTTGAATTCGAGACCTTTAGTCTCATGCCAAACTACTCTACAATTAGGACAAACTTCATACCTCTTTATTTCTTTGTTGTTATTTACATTGGCTTTAGACAACGATATTACTATGTTAGGGTATCATTATTATTATTTTTAATTTGTAGGCAAGTAACTACATCTTCTAAATACAAGTGTGATAGTCTCAATTTATAGAGAAGTTAGTGGGGATTGAACCTGAGATCTCTCAATCTCAAGCATCCTACTGTATCACTAGGCCAACATCGCATGGAGACTAAAATTGAATTGAAACAAAAACGATAAATGCAGAAATGTCGATAAAGTGCCCTCACGCAGGATAAAAAATAACATAAATAAGACTTAATTTTGTTTTTAAATGAGATTTAATTGAATTTTATACTAGGGTATCATTATTGTTCCCCATTTCGCTTGTTGCAAACATTTGTCAATAAATTCGGTTAAACTTGTAAGTGGGCTTACACCTGCATGGCCCAGCCCAAACCAGATAGGTCCAGATTATTATTATTATTATTATTATTATTATTATTATTATTATTATTATTATTATTCTTATTATTATTATTATTATGAGATTATCATGTGGTATAGTCATAATGAACATTAAAGTACTTTCTCTGTTTACGAAATACTGCTCTGTTTCATCCTTTATTTGTGTTTACCAAATGATGCATTGTTTCATTATTTCTACCAACATACTCTCGTTACTTTATTAAAATCACTACCCCTTGTCATTGATGATTACACCTCACATCAACTTTATTTCTACTTTTTTGTCATCCCAACAACTTTATTCCTAATTTTTGGTCAATACCACCTATTTTTTTTGTCATTACCACTGTTTTTTGTTATTCTCACTACCCCTACTTTCGAACTTTTATCCCATTCAAAATAACTTTATCAACTTTTTTAATCTCCGTGCCGGACACCAAATGGGGCATCATTTCGTGAATGGAGGAGTATAAATTTTGTCCCATCCTCTTTATAAATATAAATTCTAGCCATTCTTTTGAATTTGGACAAAAATACCCTTATTAACCAATCTATTACTCTCTCGTCCCACTGAATACGACCTGTTTTCTATTTTCTTACGTCCCACTATACTTGACCCGTTTTTTTTTAAAGAAAACAATTAGTGTATATTTAGCATTATAAAAAAATTGCATTCACACTACATGTCCACCATCTCATCTAAATCCTACTAACCTATTCCCACTACATACTATCCACCATCCCATCTATAACTTTATTAGCATTATAAAAATATTGCATTCACACCACACTAAACACTCTTTCTACCTAATACTCTTTTTCTTAGTCTCTGTGTTATGAACTAGGTCATATTCGGTGGGACGGAGGAAGTATCCCTCAAAACCCCTTCCCTCACAAACCTGACCTTCTCCATCAGCCGTTGTGACGTCGTATTCTCAAAATCCACCACCGCCTCCAGCCGTTCGAGGTGGCCCCACTCCACAAACACTATGTTCGCCGCCAGCCTCACCCACCCGCGTCGCGATCTCTCTGCCCCAGTACTCCGATGCCACCACGTACCCCAGCTCGGCCCGGCATCTCTCGTCTGAAGAGATGAAAGCTGTTGAAGGTCATTGGAAGCTACTAGAAGAGTGCATGCTCTATTCTTAGCTCATAGCTGTGGAGTTGCTTGATCCGTGTGATCATCTATCTTTTATTTTCAGACGTTGATTAAGTCATAATTGTAAGGTGAAGATTGTGTCAAGAAGTGTGTTTCTTATGTGAGTATTAGTATAAATAGGCTGAGGAGCTAAGAGGGAAATAGGATTTATGGTACTGAACTTTTGCATGTAAACACTGTTTCATTGATAATGAATCACTCTTCCTTCTTCTTCGATACCAAATTCAATATGGTATCAGAGCAGGTTGATCTATAACTTTCCATAGTTTCATAGATGCATAATGACGAAAGGTACTATGCGTATTCCTTGGGAAGTGTTGGTGAGCGAGGAAATGGGGGAATCTTCTCATCAACAGGAAGATCGCGATGTTTCACGCGAAGGTGATCGGGCGTCTAAATCAGGTGACAATAAGAAATCTGGAACCAAACATCAAGCTAATGGCGATTCTCAACGGCAACGAGAGCGATTCCATGAACAACATGCAGCTTCGATGCTTGATCAACAATTGATTGAAGAAATTTTGCAATTACATGCATCAGATCATCCTGGTATGCAGCTAGTCATGACTCCTCTTTCTACGAATAATTTCATGCATTGGAATCGATCGATTCGACGAGCTCTTGCTGCCCGTAGCAAACTAGAGATCCTCGACGGTACTCTCTCTCAACCGCCGATGAATTCCATTTACTATAAACGCTGGCTTAAGGCAAATAATATGGTTTTTTGCTGGATTCTAAATTCGATTTCTAAGGATTTAGTTAATGCCTTCGTTAATATTGAGAGTAAACATAAATTGTGGGTTGCTTTGAATCAACGTTTTGGACGAAATAATGGACCTAAGATCTATCGATTGCAGAGAGAAATAGGTCGTTATGTTCAAGGGAATCAAACAGTTCTGATGTATTTCAATAGTTTGACTGCATTATGGGATGAGTTAGATGTTTTGTTGCCTGCACTTGAATGCTATTGTGGAGTTAATAATGTGCTAATAAAACTAGAAGAATAATTGAGACTAATGCAGTTCCTATCTGGAATGAATGATACTTATGAATATGCTAGAGAGCATGTTTTGTTACATGATCCTCTTTCTTCGATTGATAAGGCTTATTCAATGATTTTGCAAATGAAAGATCAACGATTAGTTAATGAGAATCATCATGTCCAAGCTGCAATGAAAGTAAACAAGCCTTCTTCTCATAAACCTCAATCTCCTGGCTCAATTTTTGGCAAACAGAATGGTTTTAAAGGGAGAAAAACTAAGGAGGAAAGACAGAAAATGAGATGTGCTCACTGTGATGAGCCAGGATATGAAGAGCATGAATGTTTCAAACTTCATGGCTATCCGGATTGATATAAGAAGATGAAGGAAGCTAAAGGAAAGTACAAAGCTAATATGGTAATGACTTCACATCACAATATTAATGCCTCTAATTCCATGGGTAACTCAGATTTCTCCTCCAATGTTAGTAAGCTGATTCAAACTGAGTTAGCAAAGTGTACGGAACAAATGATGATAAATGCAGGAGGGGGTTCTCATAAAAGAGCAGAGGTTAATATGGTGATGGATAAAGAGCAGGATTCTGTGTTAAAGGAAGGTCACTATACTTTTAGAATCTCACACTATGCTCTGCAACTGTGCATTCCATTTCTACAGAATGGATCCTAGATACTGGAGCTAGTACACATGTCTATGGGAATCCAAAATTGTTGACGCAGTTGCAACATATACCTCATACAGCTGAGGTGTTCATGCCTGATGGGTCAGTCCAACAAGTTCAAAATCGAGGTGTTGCCAGACTATTTGGATCCCTCATTTTGAAGGATGTTTTGTTTGCACCTTCTTTTACACATAATTTGGTTTCAGTAACCAAGTTAGCCAGAGACTCTGGGGTTAAATGTTCATTTTTTGAGACTCATTGCCTTGTTCAGAATAAATATAATGATCATGTTCTTGGCATTGGGAGAGTTCGGGATGAACTGTATGTATTTGATATTACAGACTCTACTCAGTTTCTTGCTGCAACTGTTACCAATGATGATGATTTGATGAAGTGGCATGTTCTTCTTGGTCATCCTTCCCTCAAGGCTATGCACCATTTACCCTAATTGCAAGGCAAATTTTCAGCTGCAGAAGAGTTGTCTATTACACAATGTGAGGTATGCATTCGAGCCAAACAAGTTAGAAATCCTTTTCCTGTTTTAAACAGAAGAACTGCTCATTTATTTGATCTTATTCATGTTGATATATGGGGTCCTTACTCTAAGACTAATATCAGTGAATGCAAATTTATTCTTACCATTGTTGAAGATCATAGTAGGATGATTTGGATCTACTTACTGCATTCTAAATCCCAAGTCAGTAGTATTCTCAGAAGTTATATCATCATGATTAAGACACATCATGGAATACACATTAAAGGAATAAGGTCTGACAATGGTACTAAGTTTATTAATCATAACATGTTGTCCATCTGTCAAGAGTTTGGTATTATTCATCAGACAAGTTGTGCCTATTCTCCTCAGCAAAATGGCATAGTTGAGAGGAGACACAGAACATTATTGAGAGTAGCTCGAGCTTTGCTGTTTTCCAGCCATTTACCTCTCAAGTTTTGGCCTTATTCAATATTAACAGCTACCTGGTTGATCAATAGAACACCAAGTAGAGTTTCGGAATGGAAATCTCCATATTCTATCTGTTTTCAACAAGAACCTGATTTGTCTAATCTACAACAGTTTGGGTGTTTGGCTTATGCAGTTGATCTCTCTCCTCACAGGAGTAAATTGGATAGTAGAGGTTCTAAATATGTTTTCTTGGGTTATGCTATTAACAAAAAAGGTTATGTACTATATGATCTTGATCATTATCAAGTGATTATATCTAGAGATGTGAAATTCCTTTCATCAGTTTTTCCCTTTGCTGAGTCCAGCTTATCTTCTATGGATTCCTTTTCTAATCCAGGAATTTTTTCTTCTCCTCTTACTCAGTTCTTTGAAGAGGATACCTCTGGTTCTCAAGATGTGATACCCTCTACTTCCAATTCTCATCCTGAACCTGAATTATAATCTAATGAAACTGCATCAGTCTTTGATCAAAATTTGAATTTTTCTCCAGTTACAGAACATGAGAGTGATTTCTTTACTCCTACTCTTGATACAGCTGTTACTTCTCCAGCTTTTTTCCTTTCATGACATACCAGTGGAGGTAACTCGTCCCACCAGAAATAGGAATCCACCTACATGGATGAAAGACTATGTAGGCAATGTGAATTCTACTCTGCCTACCTATTCTTGTGGAGTTTTAACTCCTCCTACTTTTCCATATCAGGTTTCCAGTGTTCTCACTCCTATATTGACTTTTCTTGTTCACTTGGATGAGATAAGAGAACCACACCCATTCCAAGAAGCTAATCAGATACCAGCATGGAGATCAGCAATGGATCAAGAGATAGAAGCTTTGGAAGCTAATTAGACTTGGGAGCTATGCACCTTACCTCCAGGGAAGAAAGCTATTGTCTCTAAATGGGTTTACAAGGTTAAACTTCGAGCAGATGGTACTGTGGAACGCTGCAAAGCCAGACTAGTTGCCAAAGGCTACACTCAAGAGTATGGTGTTGACTACACAAATGTGTTTTCCCCAGTTGCTAAACTGGTAACAGTCTGATTCTTAATAGCCTTCGCAACAGGTAATGGGTGGGACTTACACCAAATAGATGTCAATAATGCTTTTTTACATGATTATCTTACTGATGAGATTTACATGATCCCCCCACAAGGATACATCAAAGCCAAGAAAAGAGAAGTTTGTAAACTAGTGAAGAGCTTGTATGGGTTAAAACAAGCTTCCAGGGAATGGAACAATGAATTCCACAGGAAGCTGTTGGATTATGGCTTTGTTCAATCAGCTCATGACCACTGTCTCTTCCTTAAAGGGCAAGCTGATACTTTTATTTGTTTACTAGTCTATGTTGATGATGCTCTTATAGCTAGTCCAAATGAAAGTTTTATTGCTGAGCTGAAAACTTATCTACATTCTGCATATACCATCAAAGATTTGGGTTTTGCTCATTATTTTTTTTGGGAATGGAGATTGCTCGAGGTGAAAATGGTACTTATCTTAATCAGAGGAAATATATCTTAGACCTCATTGATAGTGTTGGTTTGCTTGGTTGCTTCTCTGCTGCTACACCCTTTCCTTTGGGTTTAAATCTATCTACTTCTTCAGATGATTATTTGGATAAACCAGAATCTTACAGGCAGTTAGTTGGGAAGTTGCTATACTTGAATCTTACCCAGCCTGATTTATCTCATGCAGTGCAACAACTTAGTCAATATGTGTCGAAGCCTTTTCATAGTCATTGGCAAGCTGTTATGCATGTTCTCAGATATCTTAAAGGTTGTCCATCTCTTGGCCTTTTTTATCCAGTAGAGAATGATTTCAAGATGACAACTTATAGTGATGCTAATTGGGGTACTTGTAAACTCACTCGCAAATCTCTCACAGGCTATTGCTTGTTTTTGGGCAAAGCACTTGTTTCTTGGCGCTGTAAGAAACAAGTAACAGTGGCTCTTTTTTCAGCTGAAGCAGAGTATCGTGCGCTGAGTTCTACTACTAAAGAAATGGTCTGGATTTCTTATCTCTTACATGACTTTGGTTATCCTGCCACTCCTCCCATTTCTTTGTATTATGATAATCAAGCGGCTTTGCATATTACTCAGAATCAGGTATTTCATGAGCGCACCAAACACCTTGATTTGGATTGCCATTATGTTCGCGAGAAATTCAGGGCTGGTTTTCTTTCTCCATTATACATTCCATCTACTGCTCAACTCGCTGACTTCTTCACTAAGGTTCTGCCTGGTCCACGATTTCGTTTTCTTTTGTCCAAGATGGGCATGATGGACCTTCACCATGCTCATCTTGAGGGGGGGGGGGGTGAAGAGAGGAGAGTTTTTGAAGATCATTGGAAGCTACTAGAAGATTTCCACGTGTGCATGGAGTGCATGCTCTATTCTTAGATCATAGCTGTGGAGTTGCTTGATCCGTGTGATCATCTATCTTTTATTTTCAGACGTTGATTAAATCCTAATTGTAAGGTGAAGATTGTGTCTAGAAGTGTGTTTCTTATGTGAGTATTAGTATAAATAGGCTGAGGAGCTAAGAGGGAAATAGGATTTATGGTACTGAACTTTTGCATGTAAACACTGTTTCATTGATAATGAATCACTCTTCCTTCTTCTCCGATACCAAATTCAATATCGTCGCCGCGGAACGGGCTAACCGATAGCATGGCGGCATCGGCGTTAGAGATTTCCAGTGGCCAGTGAGTGATGTCGGAATCGGAATATTTTTTCATGACATTGGATTTTCTTTTGTATGAGCTTTTCTTTTTGTTTTTTAGGAAATTTTTTGTACTTATGAGTTTTTGGCTTCTGCGATTCTGTAAAGAGTTTTGTAGGATTTTTTTAATGAATGAAGACCAAATTTGGTGATTCAACTCTCTCTCTCTCTCTCAATTAACAGAAGTAATACCCCAAGTAGAACAAGACATTTGAGATATGTTTTGATGGTTCGTCCCAATTATATGATGATGAAACAAGTCGTAATTTGGAACAATTGAAACAAATTAGAATACTCATCCCAATAGTACCACATCATAACTTGGAACATCTGGAGCTCATTAGACAATTCCTCCTGATTATACCAAATTTGGGACAATTGGCACTAAGAAGGCTAAATTTGTATCAGATGCACTAGAACAATTGGTACTAATAAGACTAAATTTGTACCAGATGTCTGATACCCGACCCGATCCAACCCGCGCCCACCCATGTCAGACCCGACCCACTCCGTTTTTCATTAAGGGTATTTTTGTCCCAAATTGAAAAAAATGACCAAAATTTATATTTTAATGGTCATTATGACTATTTCAAAATTTGTCTCTATTATTATTATTATTAACAAATTTATTATTATAAATTTAATACAGATTTACAATATTGTCCTTAAAATAAATAAATATAATAAGAGAGATATATTAGGTAAATTCAATTTTTAAGCAATGCACGACAATAACTTATAAATTTAGATACTAGTTTTGCACCCATGCAATGCACGACAATAATTTATATACAAGATAACGTTTATTAAACAACAAACTACATATTGAAACTAAAATATTACAAATTTTGAAAAACTCCCTTATGCACAACTTTAGTAGTGGATGCACTATCATCACTATCTTTATCACCAATTAAGATCTTCAATCCACTACGACTACACACTCTCGAAACCATAATATACAATTGACCATGTGTAAAAACAGCTTTTGGCAAAAATAAACCTACATGGGATAGTAATTAACCCGCACTCTTATTAATTGTCATTGCGTATGAGACAATAAGAGGAAATTGACGTCTTTGAACTTGAACGACAATCTTGGATCAACTTGATTAAGGGACATTCTTGAAATCAATACCTTTTGTTCGGCACTGTCTCCTGTGAGGATTTTTGCTTCCAAAACATGATTACCAAGCTTTGTTATCATCTGTTGAGTTCCATTACATAATTCATTAGCATGATCGATGTTTCTCAACAACATGACAGAAGTTCTAGTCTCCAAAATGAATTCATAATTTGGGACCCCTGAACATCTTATTGTATTTAAGAATTCAGGAGTATGCAATTGTTGAAACAAATCTAAATTTGAATCTGATTTGCATGTAGTATCGGAACTTTGATATAATTGACCATTGGTTTTGTTCAAAGATATCATATGTTGATTAACAGATTCCACTACATCCAAAGTTGGAACCAATAATACTCTTTCTTGCAAATAACTTGTATCTGTAACATCAGTACTATAACATGGATAAATACTTTGAACGATTGTTTTAATTGGATCCTTACTATATTTAACCATAATATTGTTGGCTTTATATATATAATAGATTTAGTTATTTCCTAAAGTTTATCACCAATATAATTATAACAAGACAGTTTATTATTATTATTATTATTATTATTATTATTATTATTATTATTATTATTATTATTATTATTATTATTATTATTATTATTTGGTCACACTGTGACCGACTACAGAAGCTAAAAATGGTAATATAGGTTTTGAAAATGGAAATATACGATTATACTCTAATTGAGAAGCATAAACCCTAGGGGAGAAATGTGATTATTTTCATTTTTACAGTCAATGTTTTTTTACGAGTGCAGCTGACCACCGTATGAACGAATATCATTACCCTATTATTATTATTATTATTATTATTATTATTATTATTATTATTATTAACAAATTATTATTATTATTATTATTATTATTATTAACAAATTATTATTATTATTATTATTATTATTATTATTATTATTATTATTATTATTATTATTATTATTGACAAATTAGTCCGCATTCAGGTTTGAAGAGAATTAATTTTTCTCCACTAACTAACTTAAATACCAAATGATAATTATCATGAAAAAATAAGCGACAATTTTCCTAAAGAAAAGTAACAATTGGAATCCGACAGCATAATAAAGACTATTCGAATCCAACGGTTAATGACAGCCTCATGCAAATCCACCTCTTAATTTTGTGATTATTTGTACATTTGATTATAGTAATTATCAATATTTAAAGATATTTTTGTTGATAATTTATATACTCCACTTTATAATAAAATGTGTAATTTACCATAAAACATCAAACTACTGAAAAGCTATAATAGACATAAATGTACAGGCATTTACAATACACAAATGCATACGGGTTTATTCACATTAACTCATGTAGAGAAATATTTCATAAAAGGGTTCCTTCCAACATCTCATATAAATATGTTTGTTAGTTAACACATGAAAAATATTCGCCTATAATGTACAACTTCATATGGAAATTATACTAGCTGACCAAAACGCCATCGTTCCGGTGCAAGTCATCAAAGAGAGCCTAATAGTCAAAGAATAAACGTTCCAACATACATCCTCAAGCGATAGGCTTAATGTTGAAGAAAAGCAAGTTAGTGAGATGATCCATTACCAGACAGCTTATCTCTGAGATCCTTCAGAGCGTCAACGACTTCTGAATCAAGATTGTGTTTCAACAATTTACCCTGCATTGATGTCGATCTGCAAAAAAAAAAAAAAAAAAAAAAGTCGAGTTTGGTATTTCATATACTGAATACAAGGCGAACAAATGATTCAGCATAACTGATGGATATGATCCGGGTGTGTGTTAGCCTAGTGATAGTGAGGTTAATGCCCGTGCCAAAGGTTACTGGTTCGAGTCTTCCGTCACGCGGTATTTAAATTTCCTTGTAATGTTGTTAAAAAAAAAAGAAAAACTGATATGGATATGATCGAACTTTTTTTGCAAAACTCTAAACTTTCTGTAGTATCAAATTGAGGGGGGAAAACCTCTCAACTAACAGAGGTTCGGACATTTGAAATTTGTAACTCTCACAAAACTTTAATTGCAAGCTTGTAGATATCTTAGCAGTAAAAAGAAGCACCAACTAGGCCTGATACGATACTCAAATTAGTGAGAGTTCAAGTTCAAACTGCCTAACAATGTTTAAGAGACCTCGTCAAGAATTCGTAGCTATAACTAATTTATAATAACTTGTACATTCTAGCCAGCTGCAACTATTTGACGACATCTCTACTCCCATTCTAGCCTGCTACAACTATTTGTAGACATCTCTACTCATAAAAAGAGCAATTTAAAGCTGATGCTGCCAACAATCAGGCATTTTTTATGAATCTGTGATTTAAACTGCATTAATACCTTCGACACAAATTTTGTATATTTTACCACTAGATATCGAAAGGGATGTTACGAAACACTGCTATAGAGTCCGTCACTGATACAATTATACAAATCCAGCTGAAGATTGAGGTATTGTGGATATAGTTATTGGCCACAGAATAGGATTCATTAATATCTTGATGTCTTTGTTACTCTTATTTGCTTGTTATACTTTATTAGTTGTATCATTGCAAAGGTTCATTTTGATAGAACCCTTGCTTCTCACCAAATAACCCTTTTGATTTGTTTGAAAACAATAACTAATCCCTGCTTCTCACCATATAAATTATCTTCCTCTCATGGTCATGGGTGTTATTGTCAAAGCCATTATCTCTCATTCGCATACCTCAAACAGTCTTGAATAAAAATAATGAAAGAAAGAAAAAAGAAAAACGGAAACCAAAAGTTGAGAGATATAGAGCACACCTATGTTCTTGCAGCATCTGCTCTAGCTCCTTTTGAGAAGCTCGGATCTGCATTACTTCCATAGCATCAGAAACTGGGAGAAGATAGTGTCCGATGATACAAAATGTTAAGCTTTGGAAGCATTAGGTTTGATAGCACAGTTTGGTTAGTAGCAGATACCTCAGAGACCAATGCATTCGAACTCCACACGAAAGCACCCTGCGAAAAATGATTGCAGAAGGCGATTCTATTAATTCACTAGCGAAAGGTAACAGCCATCGAACACTAGTCCTTGATTAACTATTTAACAGCAATAGCCTACTATCTAGATGAATATGAAGATCTAATGATGATAATAAACTCATATATCTTGACAAAAGTTATAAATCGACAATAGAATCCAATATTAAAGGATTACATACTGCTCCATAAGCTGCATGTTGTTGAATACGATCAGACGTCACAACCCAGACTTTTGGACAGCCATCCTCCCTCAAAGCTACAACCTAACCATAGGTATTTTTCAAGGAAAGAACGGAAACATCAAATATCAAATAATAAAAATTTATTAAAAGGGCAATTTCAGTAGATATAGGAAGAAAGGCCTTTTTGAGTAATTTCTCAAATGTAAAGCATATCATTGGGTGAAAAACAAAACCGGTGAACAAAAAATTGGGACACATGACAAAATCAGGCAAATTTTCATTAGATAAAATGTCTTTTTTTTAAGGATTAGATAAAATGTCTCAAAACAAATCAACCTTGACAAAAAATTAAAAATAGTTTCCAAAGTAATGAAAGCAGTTATAGGCATAATCGATAGGAAATAATCGAGGTTACAAAATTTCTTATAAAATTGATAATAAACAACTTTTCTTGGACTCGGTCTCATAATAATGCACTAACATTCAAAATATTTAACTGGAGTATACAGTATACTATTTCTGACCTCTTTCTCAATCCATGCATCGGCACAGGTGTCAGCAGAGAATACTATATCAACACTGCATGAAGTTGAAAATTGACAGAACAGTATGCAAGTGTAAGTGAATCCATCAAGAGACGAAATCACATTTTAATCTAGAATATGAACTCCTACATAACAATCACAAGAAAAGTTACTCTGCAAAAGAAAAGTTATAGTTGGAATATAAGTGTGCAACATGTAACACTAATTAAATTTACATGAGAATATTTAGAAGGAATTAAAATACTTATAAACTAGATGAAATTATCCTTGTTTTTCTTTAAGTCCGCAAAGAATTCTCAATGACTCACTTGAATCATCTCTACAAAACTCAGATACACAAACAGAAAAGAATCATTTGTAATAATCAAGCCAGAAAAGAGTGCATGAGAAGCACACGACAAAATTTGTATATGGTTTTCTAGGTACTGAAAATGAAGAAACAGAATACTACTACTATCAGCAGTTGCACTAAATGTATACAAGTGAACACAAACTACAGCAGGCAAGCAGTTCTATGACGTTATAGACAGACAAAAGAGTGATCCAAAGATAATTAAGGCGACCGACAAATCAGTTCCATAACAGAGTACCCAGCAAAATTTTCTTTATGTGTTGGCAGGCCAGACTTCATAGCGTCAAACACAGCCACCACTTTCACCTCTGTGAAGAAATAGAAACGACATAAGTACTCTTAAACAGTAGAACTTAATTTAAGATTGTTAAATATTGGTGTATAATATGCTAAAACACCACAAACCGCATGGTAAAATATTTTTTCATTAGTATCAACATAGCAAACCCAAATATTGATTCAACCATGAGCCCCATATACGACAACTGTAAAGCTTTTGCAAGTTGCAAGTCACAGACATAGCTTCGTAGCAACAGGTTAGATATGTCAATCAGCAAGGTCTCTATTGTAAAAATTAGCCAATGATGACAAATAAAAAAGAATAGAACTTGCTGCCATGAGCCCTAGCAGAAAGAAGAGCTGCCGAGGGAATCGAAAATAGTTATTGGTTCAATTTTACATAGTTGTTGCAGATTCTAGAGTACAATCAGAGCAAATGCTCTAATAATCTCTTTGAAGTTTGGGTTGTCTGAATGACCGCCTATGCTTCCAAAAACTGGTAGACTAATTAACGTAAGACTATCAACATCGTATTAGTGAAAGGAGTAGGATATACTCAAAAGTACAAAATTACTTGGAGAAAATTAACACGGGGAAATTCTATAATTTGGCAGTTAAAGTCAGACAAAAATTATGAACCCCTTTAACAGAAATTATGTCAACCATGGCTTTGTACTTCGCTCACCGTCAAGACGTAAAAAAGACATTGCACACATGCCGCAAAAGTACAACTCAACTACCATAGGTAAGTATAATGCAAAGCACAAACCTCTCAACATGCTAAACGTTACCAGTTCATCTACAAGCTTTTGTCGAGCAATGTCAAGCCTACCACCCATGAAATGCTTTTTCAACTTCGCCCAATAGCCACATACATTATAACCATCCACAAGCAAGACTGGTATTGCAGTCTCCATACCCTGATGTGTGCTGTTCAAGATATTAAGCCTATAACTTATGCATTCACTTCATCGAAATTCCAGTTTACAATCAAAAGTAGAGGTGCAGAGCATTACTAGTATAGTGTCGAAGTAGGATCACGATACAGCTCTGTATCTTCTGGCATTTCATCCTTCTCCACCCTCTTCCGCCTGTAACTAGTAGCCGGCTTCGCAGTGTTCGATTTTCTCATTTGATACTCCTAAAAGCTTTGATCAAACAATTAATATCTAATCCTAGAGAAAGTATATATAAAAAAAGCAATCCCAAAATTTAACCTTCCATAGTTTTAAGTACTGCAAATTCTGCTTCACATTTGATCTAATTCTTGGAGGTGGTGGCTCTGAACCCTATTCAGAAACAGAACCCTAGTTCATTCCATAACCAAATATCTTCCACAATAAATCAAATTTACCAGAAACTGAAGAAATCAATAATCAAATTCTCGTGCAATACAAATTACCTTAGGAGAAGGTGGTTGTGATGTTTTGCCTTTCTTCGCCACGATATTGGATGAGTAAGAGTATAATGGCAGAGCTGTTGATAATGAAGCGGCTGCTATGGGTTTCATGGATCTGCAGATAAATTAGCAATCGTTTTGTTCTCGTATTCCATTTACGCACAGTTATTCGTCATCTTATTTGGTCAGCCATCTTAAAAACATGTCAGCAGATATGAATTTTGATGAAGTGAAAATCTTGATGTTGCAGAATCCTCCGATTCGAATTTAGTTGGTTTTCATCCGTGGAGAGGATGGAATTGTGGATTTTTGAGACCGTGGTGCACAATCCGCCACACCTTAACTCCAAGATTGACGCTTCGACCTTTTTTTTTTTTTTTTTTTTTATAAATTTAATTTATGGTGTGCAATCCGCCTCTATTTTTATGCGCAGTGCCAGTGAGTTAACTCTTCTTGTCACAACTTGTTTTTAACTTTTAAGGGGTGGTGGTGATCTTGATCTATACTTCTTCTTTGCCCATTTCAATTGTCTCGTAAGCTCGCATGTTAGTTTCTTTTTTAGATTTGAAATTATTGAATTGGAACGATCTAATAAAATAAGCGTAACTGATAGATCTAGGGTTTGCAGAGATAGCAGATAATAATAATGCGACGACACAAGGATTTACGTGGTTCGATCAATGTGATCTACGTCCACGGGAGAGAATATCTAGTCTTTATTGCTTGAGAGTACAAGGAGTATTCGAACGTATTTACACCTCTAATCTAGCATCTATATATAGTCCTTGAATCGAGCCCTAATCCTACTAGGATTCTTCGTACATATCCGAATCTCCTTCATAATAGAATTCCTTCTTCTCTAGGATAAGACTTCATTACTTGGTCTTCAAGACAATTAATAATTCGTCTGGGCCGAGCTCCTTGGGCCGAGCTCAACGTACAGGCCCAATTAGGTTGGACCTCGGATTAGGCCCAAGAAGAGGCCGGTACTATCACATCCCCCCCAAAAAGAGGAAAGAAGTCGAAATACCGGCCTGAACAATCGCACACATCAGCTTTGTCCCGGCCTGATTCAGCGGTTCCATCACCCGAGCTCGAGCTGGGGATGGCTAAATCCCAAAAGTTAATTTATTTGAGTACTCACGCGGATCCGGGTCGCGATGTAGTCGGGTTGATCCGGGTCCCGCTGCAATTGGATTCGGATGGAGGGAAAGTTTGGGGACTTTTTTGAAAATATTTTTGAGAGGCGGTTCACATTTCGAAAAAGCTGCCACGTGACACGTGTGACACGTTCAGCGGCGGGATTCAAGTAGTCACTACGGACTCCCCATAACCCTTCATTCTAATTCGCCATTACAGCAAAAGATTAACTTCCAGAAAATCTGCTCCTCCCCCAATTTCCACTCCAGAGATTTCAGTCGAGCCATACCGCCGTGCCGCCGGTTCCACATCTGTTCTTTACTTTCATCTGTGAACTCTTGTCCGGCCGACTACCTTAATTAACAAGTAAGTATGGCTTATCATTCTCGCGTCTCTCATTCTAGTAGCGATAGCGAATGCCCTCCGGCCGATTCCACCGGCGGAATGGTCAATTTTAGAATTTTTTCGTTGGGATCCCCCACCCCGACCGTTACGGCATTATCTGTACCCCGCTGTGTAGAGGGGAAGGTAGCTGAGTATTGTTCCATCCTAGACGAGTCTAGGATAAAATTTCTTGCCAAATCTTATAATTTCCCCCTAGACGTTGACCTCATAGAGCCTCGTCCGGAGGATAGGGCGTGCTCGCCCCCTATGGGGTTTTGCACGATTTACGAGGATAGTCTGCACTCCGGTCTTCGTCTACCTCTTCCGGCGCCCTTTGCCGAACTTCAAAGGAAGCTCGGATTAGCTTTGGGGCAGATAACCCCGAACGCCTTTAGACAGTTTGCCGACCTAGTTGTGGTTGCTATTCGGCACAATTACCCGTTATCTGCCGAGCTCATCCACGAGCTCTTCGCCTTCAAAGCATCCGCGGGCTGGTACTATGCCACTGCTCGCACTGAGTTTAAGGGGAGAACCCTGAACAAGGTGGAGAAGTGGCATAGGAAATTCTTTTTCTGTCGGCATGAGAGCTTAGTCGAGCTGGTCTGGAGGTTGGGCAAGCCTCGCACTTGGGTGACAAATGAGGTGGACGAGGGCTTGGGGAGTGTCACTAGGGCGATAGCGAGTTGTGGGCCGTTCGAGGAGAGCTACCACGAAGACTCGCTAGCTGAAGCGGGGTTAAGCCCGTTTGAGCCCCAAAATATGGTGGATCCTGCAATGGGTGAGGCCCCGCTAGTGCTGTTAGGATTGGTTTGTTTGTTGATGCGTTGCCTGACCCTTTTACTTGCTTTGCCTTTGCAGTGAAGTTCGGGAAGCAGGGACCCGATGCCAAGGCCGTAGCTCGCGGGGGAAAGAGGCCAAGGTCGTCAGGACGATCTGCGTCGTCTGACCAGAGCCAGCTCGGAAGAGCCTCCGACTTGGGTCGGCTAACCGAGGTGGCTGTGCCCGCCGCAACGGGCGCTCTCTCCCCTTCCGCCAGCCCATCCCGCAAAAAATCTAGGGTCAACGTGGAGATCGTTGACATTTCGGGCAGTGACGCGAGCCCGTATGCTCCAGCTCAGCTGGGGAATTTGCCCTTTCCCGAGGTAGAGATTTGTTAGCTATTTTTCTGTACTTCTTGCTTGCGTGTAGCTAACCGTATTCCTTCTTGCAGGGCATTGATATGTTCACGGCCTGGTTGAAGAGTGGCGTCGGGGAGATGTCAGCGAAGCACGAGGACGAAAAAAGTCGGTACTCGGAAAAGCTGATGTCGACCGCGGCCAAGCTGAAGAAGGCTGAGGAAGAGTTGGCCAAGTCCCGGGAGGAGGTAAAGGCCATCAAATCCGAGCTGGCCGAGGAAGCTCGGAAGAGATTTGACGTCGAGCTGAATGCCGAGGAAGCTCGCAGGAGGTTTGAGGCCGAGCTGAGTGCGGCCAAGGAGAGAGAGGCCAAACTGGCGGCTTGTCAAGGCGAGGCCTTGCGGGCTTATACAAAGAGGTTGCTTTTGTCGGATAGCTTCTCCGGCCTGGCCAATGATTTGGCTGGGTTTATCAATGGAAGCCACGCCCTGAGTGCTTTGGAGGCCGCCGCCAGTGATTTCCCCGACTTGGACGTCTCCAAGTATGGCTACGAGCGCCTGGAAGACGAGGCCCTCTTCTCCGAGTACGCCAAAGTGATCCGACGTCACCTCGGCCAGCTGCCCATTTTGGACGCCCTTGCCAGCTCGTCTGTGCTCCTATCTGCCGAGCAGATTGCTGCCTGCTCGGCAGATCGGGACCCTGCCCTCGACGCAGCCTTCGACGCTCTTCTCGACGAGGAAGGAGAGGACAAGGAGGAAGAGGAGCGCGAGGCTTCGGCTGACGAAGAGGATCCCAAGGATGCAGGCGCTGACGGCTTTCTTCAGGGCCCCCCCTCCGGGCAGCCACCTCTTCAAGACAAGGAGGTGGATGCTCCTTAGAATTTTTTTTTTTTTTTTTTTTTGTAACTATGTACTTGGACCTTTTTTTTTGAATAAACGAATTTCGCACTTTCTTCTGTGTAGATTTCTGATATCCCTGGTATAGCTTCTCTACACAAGCAAATTAGTCTCTTTTCTCAAGATCTATCTGAACCACGGTCTTTAGCTCGGTTATGGATGGAGAAATGTCGTCGAGCTGAGGCGCTTTTTGACGAAAAGTGTGCGCTGTTGAGGTTCAAAGAATCCGAGCTGGGGGAATGGCAGGTTAAGTTCGAGTCGCTCTGCGCGGAGGCTGAGGTCAAGCAGGTCGCTTGTCAAGAGCACGCAGATTTACTTCAGGCCAAGCTGCTTCAGGCGGAGGAAGAGTTGGAAGTAGCCCGAGGTAGGGCTGGGCGCGTGCTGGAGGACCATGAGAAGATCGTCGAGGAGCATGCCGAGTACGAGGATATCATCCGCCGCAACGGCGGTATTACCATCTCCGAGGCGGAAGTGAAGACGAAGGAGCTGCTGGAACAGTATCTCGAATTGAAAACAGCATGCGGTCCCAAGTCTTTTGAGCTTCAAGGGGCTTTTGAGATGCTCAAGGACAGCGCGAGCTTGTATAAATGAATGCTATCCCGCCGGCCGAAACTTCGTACATTCCTGTCCAACAGTGCGGATGGGTCTGCTCCGTCGTCTTCCCGGACTATGCCTGCTCGCGAGGCTAGAGCTGCTTCTCGGGGACGTCAGGCCGGACCGAGTCGAGGTGGCCGGGCCGCGGGGCAGAGTTCAGCGACGTCACGAGGTCGTGGTCTTTCTTCTGGGAGGAATCGAGGTCGGGGACGAGGTCGAATAACCATCGATGACCTTATGGGATCTACTTCCTTCGAAGAGCGATGGCTCAACTTCAGTAGGCCAAATCCTCCTCCGTAGAGTAGCTCGCTTTTTCCTGTAATTTATGTACATACAATGTTGTAATTAGTCAAATACGAAGTAATATATATTGTCTATTATGAACTTCGTGTTTTTCGGGAAGGTTGCTTCCTTGTGTTCTTGCTCTCTTGTTTTTTGTTTTTTTTTTTGGAGGGAGTCTAACTCGGACCTCTTCATGTGACAAGGGAACCTTGGTTCAGACCTCGTGTGATGATTCTCACGGGGGAACTTGGTTCTGACCCCGGCTGAGAAAGTTTTATCCTTTGGAGGGAGTTTAACTCGGACCTCGTCGGATCTTCCCTTTTGAGGGAGACGAGCTCGGACCTCAAAAAAGGTTTTCTTTTGCGCATTTCTTAGAATATAATTACCCCATGTCGGATCATTATAGACCTCGGAAGGGAACTTTAGTTCGTCCTTATGAGGGGATTTGTTTTTTTTTTTTGATACTTCGTATAAGCAAATTAAAAGACACGAGAATATGCAAAAACGAAAAGAAACTTTATTAAAGGAAAAGCGAAACAAATTAAAGTTTTGACGAGCTCGTAAAAACAAAACATTATTACTTAAAAAGAAAAGAAAAAAAAAAGACGAAAAAACTTAAGACTCTAAATGCAAGACTCTGCTGCTTATACGAAGAACCTCTTTAGGTGGGCGATGTGCCACGTTCTGGGTATCAGCTCGCCCGAAAGGTAGGCGATTTTGTAGGCTCCTTTGCCGAGAACTTCGTGCACTCTGTAGGGCCCTTCCCATGTGGCTTCAAGTTTGCCGAGCTTCTCCGAATGGTTTACTTCATTATTTCTAAGCACAAGATCACCGACCTGGAACTGTTGAGGTTTGACCCTTTGATTATAATATCGGGTCATCTGCTGTTTATACCGAGCTTCTTTTATGCTGGCTAGTTCCCGCTTCTCCTCGAGTAAATCCAGGTCGGTTCGGCGTTGCTCTTCATTGGCTTCAGCTGAGAAGTTGATAGTGCGGGGGCTTGGAGCCCCGATCTCTATGGGTATAACCGCTTCTGTTCCGTATACTAAATGGTACGGGGTTTCTCCCGTTGGAGTTCTGGGTGTAGTCCTATATGACCACAGGACGTTTTGGAGGTTGTAGATCCATTCCGTTTTGTCCTTCTCTAAGCGGGCCTTGAGTCCGTTCACTATTGTTCTGTTCGTGACCTCGGTCTGGCCATTAGTTTGAGGTCGGTTGACCGAGGTAAAATTTTGCTGGATATTGAGTCCCTCACAAAATTCTTGGAATGCTCTGCTCGTGAATTGCGTCCCGTTGTCCGAGATGAGGACTCTTGGAACTCCAAATCGGCACACGATGTTTTTCCAAACGAAGTCGACGGCTTTCTCACTTGTGACTTTTGTGGAAGGTTCCGCTTCGACCCACTTGGTAATGTAGTCGACGGCGACTATTAAAAACCGTTTTTGTTTTGGGGCCGGGTAGAACGGCCCCACGATGTCAATGCCCCACTCCACAAATGGCCACGGGCTCTGTATAGTGGAGAGGTCGGTCTGGGGTACCCTTGTCACCTTGGCATGCAGCTGGCATTTCAGGCATTTTTTCACGAATTCTTCCGCGTCTTTTACCATTGTTGGCCAATAGTACCCCCACCGCATGATTTTCTGTGCTAGCATCCGAGCTCCGATGTGGCTTCCGCACGACCCAGTGTGCACTTCGCTTAGTGCATAGTCCGCTTCCCTTGGTCCCACACACTTTAGGAGAGGCTGTAAGTATGACTTTCGATAAAGGATTCCTCCTTCGATGACGTACTGCGTGGATTTAGCTAGGATTTTTCTGGCTACCGCTTTGTTCTCAGGAATTTCCTCGCTCTCCAAATATCTTTTTAGGGGGGTCATCCAATTCGGGTTGTCTTCCTCGATTGTATTGACTTCCGCCTCTTCTATACTTCGATTCCGAACTTCTTCTATTAGAGTTGAGCCGGTTGAGTTCACCAGCTTACTTAGCTCGACAACTCGGGTATTTTGGCTTCGGGGAATGCGAACTATCCTGAAGAACTGGAAGGATTGTTCTAGGAGCTTGACTTTCTCCAGGTATTTCTTCAGCTTCTCACTCCTCGCTTCATACTTTCCTAGCACGTGGTTGACCACTACTTGGGAATCACAATAGGTTTGGATAGCTCGTACCTGGAGTGTTTGGGCAAGACGTAGTCCGGCAATGAGGGCTTCATATTCCACTTCGTTGTTCGTAGTGGGGAACTCGAATCGCAGCGAGTATGTTAACTCCTTTTTTTCCGGGCTGATCAGGAGTATGCCAGCTCCGCTCCCCTTCTTTCCCGAGGCTCCATCCACGTACATCTCCCAGCAGTCTGGGGGAGTCTTCTCCGGTATTTCTTGGAGTTCGACTTTGGCCTCGGACTCTTTTGGCTTATTCACGACGTTGTATTGAGCTTCTGCGAGGAAGTCTGCTAAAGCTTGCCCTTTTATAGCTCGGCGAGGAACGAATGATATGGAATGCTCTCCGAGCTCGATTGCCCATTTTGCAATCCTTCCTGAAGCTTCCGGTTTAGTAAGGACTTGCCGGAGTGGTAGGTCGGTCAAAACTTGTATTGGGTGAGCTTGGAAATAAGGTTTTAGGCGCCGAGCTGCATTTACCAGGGCTAGAGCGAACTTCTCGAGGGGCTGATACCTTGTCTCTGGATCTTTCAGGACTCTGCTGACGAAGTACACAGGTAGCTTTTGATCTCCTTCATCTCGGACCAACACTGCGCTTATTACTTCCTCCGACGCTGCGAGGTATAGGGATAGGGATTCTTCCTTTTTGGGGACTGACAAAGTTGGTAAGTCTCCAAGGTGGCGCTTTAGCTCGTCGAAGGCTAGTTCGTGCTCTGGTCCCCATCCAAACTCCGGTGCCTTCTTAAGGATTTTGAAGAACGGAAGTTGTTTCTCGGCTGCTTTTGAGAGGAAACGGCTTAGCGCGGTTATGCAGCCTGTCAACTTATGTACGTCGCGAATAGTTCGGGGTACCTTCATTTCCTGCACGACTTTGATTTTCAACGGGTTGGCTTTGAGTCCTTCCGGCGAGATCCAACACCCTAGGAATTTCCCAGATCGCACGTTGAAAGTGCACTTCTTGGGGTTCAGCTTGAGGTTCGCCTGCCTTAGCACGTCAAGTGTCGTTCGTAGATCGACCACCGCTGAAGCTTTTTCTTTGCTTTTGACGACAATGTCGTCTACATACACTTCGACGATCTCGCCAATGTGATCTCGGAAGAGAAAGTCGACCATTCGTTGGTAAGTCGCTCTGGCGTTCTTCAACCCGAAGGGCATGTATTTGAATGCGAAGACCCCAAAGCTCGTGGCGAAAGCTGTCATGATCGCATCTTCCTCATCCATCAGGACTTGATAGTACCCCTTGTAAAGGTCAAGAAAGCTAAATACCTCGTATCCCACTAAGGATTCGATCTTCTCGTCGATGTTGGGGAGGGGGTAGCAGTCCTTTGGGCAAGCTTTATTGAGGTCGGTATAATCCACACACATCCTCCATTCCCCTCCTTCTTTCTTGACTACCACCGGGTTAGATAGCCAAATTGGGTATTTGACCTCGAATAGTAGCCCTGCTTTCAGCCATTGTTGCACCTCATCATAGATGATCTGGTTCCACTCGACAACAAACGTTCTTCTCTTCTGCTTTACTGGGGTGGAGCTCGGGTCGATGTTGAGCTTATGTGTAATGATGTCCGAGGACACCCCCGTCATGTCCGTTGGCGACCAAGCAAAGACGTCTTGATATTCCCTAAGGAGCTGGATTATCTGCAGGCGGGTTTGGGGTCCCCCTGCAAAGCCGACCTTGACAAATTTGGTAGGGTCTTCTTCGGATAATGGGACTTGTTCCGCCGAGGTGTCTAAAATCGTTGTCGCCTCTTCCAACTCCTCGGGATACTTTGATTGCTATGCTTGCGGTTGACCTCGAAGGGCAACTTGCATGCACTCTTTGGCCTTTTTCTGGTCGCCTCGGACAGTTAGGATTCCGCTCGAGATCGGGATCTCCAGTAACAAGTGGTACGGCGAGATGATGGCTCGGACCACATTCAGCCAATCCCGACCCAATATGATGTTGTACGGGGAGTTCGCTTTGACCACGTAGAAGTGGATTAGCTTGTTGACGCTGGTTGGCGGGCTGCCAATGGCGACATCAAGCGCGATGATCCCTTCAGGTCGCGTCTCATGCTGCGTGAAACTTTTGAGGGGCAGGGGCGCGGAGTTAACCCGAGCTGGGTCAAGTCCCATCCTATCCAAGCAATGTTGGAAGATGATACTGGCGCTAGCCCCACTATCAACAAATACGCGGTGGACCATCTTATTGGCCACTCCGACCTGTATTACCAGGGCGTCATTATGGGGCATTGCTATAGGTACAGGATCATCCTCGGAGAAGGTGACGGTTTCGCTTTTCTTGAACCTCTTTTTTGTTTGTTCTTCTTCCGACGGAAGTGGTGGTCTGCGAGCTTCTGACCTCAGCTTAGTTTTTGTCGTGCCCGGGGTTAGCCCGGAGATGGTTGACACCACCCCGTCGTACTGTGGCACGCCGCTCTGAGGGTCGTCATCCTCCTCATCATGATTGGTTTTAGCTCGCTTATTATCGGGAGCGCAGCGGCCCTGTCCGCCCTTTCGCTTCCCCCTTCTGTTTTTCCTTCCCCCGGCCTCGTACTTCTTCAGAGCTCCTTCTTGGGCTAACCTCTCTATCTCTACTGCGAGGTCGCGGCAGTCTTCTGTGTAGTGCCTGTGGTCATCGTGGAAGGAGCAGTGTTTGTTTTTATCTCGAGGTTTTGACCCCGACATAGGGCGTGGTCTGGTGAACCAGTCCTCATGAAGTGGGAAGATCTCCGCATTTGTTTTCACAAAAGAAGGTTGCTGAGGGTGCTCTGACCCCGGCCGAGGTCCGAGCCGGGACTGGATAGGTCTAGGTCTGAGCCGGGATTGGATGGGTCCCCGCTGAAGGCGTTCGTGAGCGCTTCTCCGATCACGATCATTCCGGCCCCGATCACCTTCAGGCCTCTTCTTCTCGGTTTCCTCTCGCTTCAACCGGTCCGCATCTTGGCCGTCCGCGAACTGGTATACGATTCTCCACATTTCCTGGGCCGTCTCGGGCTTCTGTTTAGCGAGCTCCTGGTTCAGGGACCCAGGAGCGACCCCGTTTCGAAAAGCCGAGATGAGGAAAACATCATCGATTTTATCGACTTTCAAGCTTTCTTGCATAAATCGGGAGGCGTACTCCCTTATGGTCTCACTGTCTTTTTGCTTTACGGACAGGAGATAGGCCGTGTCTCGGCGAGCTTGGACTTTCATAAGGAATCTTTGTTTAAAGATTCCTTCGAGGTAGACCCAGGACCCTATACTGCCAGTCGGCAGGCCGTCGAACCAAGCTCGGGCGTAGTCGACCAGCATCTCAGGGAACAACTTGCACATGTGTTCTTCTGTGAGGCCCTGGTTGTGCATGATGTACTTGAACCGTGTCAAGAAATTGAGGGGGTCCTCCAACCCGTTGTAGGGTGGTATGTTGGGCAATTTGTATGCCGCGGGAAGCTTGGCATCAAACAGCTCGTCGGTGAACGGGCTGACGAGTCGGGCTGATCTTCCCTCCCGTCGGTGCCGGTTTGCCTCAGGGCTATAACTTCTGGAATAGCTCGGACTTCGGTCCCTGCCTGGGCTACGATGTCGCCTTGGGAGATGGTGTTGCTTGGGACCCCGACGTGGGCTGGAGCTCCGGCGGCGGAGTGGGCTTCGCCGGGTGTCGTGCTTTCTCCTCAGCTCGGGCTCCTGTGTCTTGGGGTGGTGTGGAGTTTTGGGTATAGACCTCCGCGTGGAACTCTCCCTAGCTTCGGATATTAGGGGCATCCGAGCTGTTGTGAGGAAGCGCTTGAAGCTCTCCTTATTCGCTCTAGCGAATTCAGTCGCGGCATAGGTAGTGGCGAGGTCGAAGTTGTCGAGAAAATCCTCTCCCTTCGATCCTGATTTCTGTGGACCCTTCTGAGGGATGTCTTCCAGCTCGGGCATCCCTTTGAACAGATCCTCTTCTATAGGGTTATTGTCGTGCCCCTCCTTTGGGACCGAACTGCCTTTCTGGCGATTGCCCCTGTTTGTGGGGCGACTTTCTGCTTCGTTGGGATTCCCACGTTGGCTTTGGTCCTCCCGCACGTTTTGTGATCGTGTTACCATCATAGTTCTGCTACCAAAAAACCGTCGATCGAGTTCCCACAGACAGCGCCAATGATAGATCTAGGGTTTGCAGAGATAACAGATAATAATAATGCGACGACACAAGGATTTACGTGGTTCGATCAATGTGATCTACGTCCACGGGAGAGAATATCTAGTCTTTATTGCTTGAGAGTACAAGGAGTATTCGAACGTATTTACACCTCTAATCTAGCATCTATATATAGGCCTTGAATCGAGCCCTAATCCTACTAGGATTCTTCGTACATATCCGAATCTCCTTCACAATAGAATTCCTTCTTCTCTAGGATAAGACTTCATTACTTGGTCTTCAAGGCAATTAATAATTCGTCTGGGCCGAACTCCTTGGGCCGAGCTCAAAGTACAGACCCAATTAGGTTGGGCCTCGGATCAGGCCCAAGAAGAGGCCGGTACTATCAGTAACCATTTTAATTTAATGGAAATGTGTAATTTAGACTCAACCTTGATTCATAGAGATTCAGATTTAATTAACTTTTGGATTGTGAAGACTGTGAAGCTTCTTCTCTGGATTGTCATCTCATGTTGATAGTTTCATTATCAGATCTTTAATGATTGAGCAATGACGTCGAGATGAAATTTTAGCTGCGTGCAAATTTTCAATTTAAATATTATGTGTTGAATGTTCACTAATGAAATGATAATATGAGAGCAGTGTAGCCAATGTGCTCCATTTACAAGATGAATTAAAGTATACAATAGCTAACACGATTTCACCCACTGAAATTAATAACTTAATAATATTTTTCACATATTATAAAATTGTTTGTGGTTTTTAATTTACATTTGAATAGACATAGTATAACATTTATGTCTGAATATGTTCAATCGTATCGAATTTTTAATGAGTTTTTTTAGCATACATTAATATTTATATTTTATCCAAGATCTAATATTTGATCCATTTTCAATCTCGGTAAAGGCGACCGCCAAAATATCATTTTGTGTAATATCAGGAAAAAGGCTGGTTAAATAAATGTTTTATATTTCAATTAACTGTGCTTTCATAGCTCAGTTGGTTAGAGCACCCGTTTAGTAAGCGGGAGGTCTTGAGTTCAACTCTCAATGAAAGCAGAATTTTTCGTAGTTATAACATTTACTTATTTTTAAATAATTCTCAATTAAATTAGTATAACCACTTGTCCACGTTTTCATTGACTCACTTTCCTTTTTTTTTCCCCTATTATCTTATGCATGAATTTTTGATTTTCTTTTAACTCATTACATTGTTAATATAAAAAAATGTTTAAAATGAATCGTCAAAAATGCCCATTATTATTGTGTATATTAGTAGATGGTTTTCAGTCACCGCGATCAGAAATAGTTATAATTATTAGATTGCAAGTTAGCTAGTATGATAAATTATACTTCATGAATATTATTATTTGGTATACTTAATTAGTACAAAATTGTACAGTACTCATATTAACTCAATGGATATTCAACACGTTTCACGTTTCACGACTATCATTTGGTATAGTTTAGCTTAATGTTGATTTAACATCATTTAGTTTTGAATCATTTCTAGTGTATGCACATATATTCTCATTTTCTTAGCCTTATTAATTTTCCTTAAGGTGTTTTATGTCTAACATTTCAAAATTATCATCTTACTTCTAAGAGTTAGAAATTATTGATAGTGTATGCACTTATATACTCTATTATTTTAATTTTTAGCTATGATAATGGCCATGAAAAGCAAGACTAGTATCCATAATCAAAGATAATCATGATAGAAGAAACAAGAAAATAAAAAATTTATAGAAAAATCTTTAGTCTTGAGCGTCGAGCGATACTCTTGATTGCTTCCTCTCCAATTGCTCCTAGCTAAGAGACACTTTCTCTCTAGGTTAAGAATGGAAAATGAGGGATGAAATTTAAAAGATGAAGGAGGTGTGTATGGTGTGGTAAATAATGAGAGAATTGACCTAGATGGAAGGTTTTAGAGGGATGGCTTCGGTGTTGGTGGCGAGGAGGAGGTCTAAATATGCCCATAAGTAAGAGAAAATTAGAAGAAAAATCGAAGGAATGTGTTTTGCTACTCAATTCAATTTGATTAAGGAAGACGATTGTACACAAATCCACCTCATTTGGTAGTAATATTGCATTGTTCTCTTGTACGACGTGATATTTCAATTATTTCGAGAAAAACAAGATGTAAATGCGATTGATAACTATAAATACTTGTAATTCTAAAAAAAATGTCCTCTTCAAATTCTAAACTCTTGATTCTTGTCATATGTACTATAGTCAGGGCCGGACTTGACTATAGGCCTAGATTGGGCCCAAAATTGAGTTCTAATATACGTACAGTAAAAGAATTGATGTGTTATATCAATTGAAGAATTTACGTGTAGTAAACTATACCTCTTGTGTTCGAATCTTTAGAAGGCCACATTTTTGTACTTTTAATATTTTCTTTTGCATAGGCCCATTTTTAGGCCTTTGTGAATTGTGAGACACAAGACCAATCCTGATATTAGTATATATGGGACTATGTGAGAAGTGACCTTTGTAATGATCCCCACACTTCATTAAACGTTGTCGATAGATTTATCTCAAAAAACAAAAATATATCTATCTTCGTTTACATATATAATTACATTTCAATGGTAGAGGGAAAGAGGAAGAGGAAGAGAAAGATTAACCCTAATTATTAGGGATAAAAATGATGATTCCTCTCGATTAAAGTGGCAAAATGCAACTCATTTGACATCATTTTAGAGTTGGAATATCCGAAAGTTGCATTAGTTATGCCAAAATTAACGATAAAGAATAATAATCATGAGTCATAATGATATGAAGATTATCATGAATATAGTAATAAAACCATAAATTTGAACCCTCAGTATCTCTTTCAAGATAATTAATAACTTTTTGTTTTCTATTGGTTGCTTTACACATAAGTAATAATTATATAGCACCACCCCTGGTGGGACATGCCACCACCTGCTTTTTAAGGTTTTCAATTATCATCACCAATTTCGTATTTAAACGATTCACAAAGCATTTGGGCAGCCATCCTGCAGGATCCAACTGCATACACACAACAAAGAAAAGAAAAGAAAAATATATTAAATGAGGTTAATATTCCATGCAATTTCAAATTTATATTAAACTCTTTTTTCCGGATTATCACCTAACGTAATAGTCGCAAGTTAATCATTTATTAAAGGGTTAAATTATACTTTATGACTCCAACTTACGAAATAAGCGTTTGTGACTTCAACTTTCGACCCGTTGTTAAACTTATTATGATACACGGGCAAAAATTCGATGACCGAATGCTCATGTGTATATTTTCAACCAATTTACAAATTGACGTGGAATTAAGGGCTGTCATTCTAGACAAAATGGAGTCGTTTTGCATCTAAAAATTTATTGAGAGCTTCAACGGTCAGGACCAGAAATTATAATTAAACCTCTAACATAAAGCAAAAAAAATAGATAAAATAAATCCAAACTAATTATTCGGTGGAATATTCATGGAAAAAGTGGATATTGGGAGAATAGTATTCCTCCGCTAGAGAGCGATTTAACAAAAGAAAAAAGAAAGAAAAATATATGGACAATATTCAAACTTGATCACTCCAAGAAAAGAATCAGTCTTCCTTCCTTAAAATTAGAGAGGGCGAGAGAGAGAGAGAGAGAGAGAGAGAGAGAGAGAGAGAGAGAGAGAGAGTTGTGGTTACTTGAGCTATGTAAGTGACCATGCAAGAATCATGATGAAGCTTCTCAACAACCCATCCAGACTGCAGCAAAAGCCCTCTTATTGAGTTGTTCTGTTTTGGTTGTAGTCCTGCTGCTATCTCTTTCGGTAGAGATGCCACTGCCACTACCTACACAATTGCATGCATGCCCCCATCAAATTCAATTTTCTTTTTTTGCTCTTTTTTATGAATTTGGTGGATTAATCACAACAATTGATTTACCAGAGTTCCATCATCCATGGTTTCGCGTCGTTCGTAGACTATGAACTCTCTGTTTCTAAACAACGGCTTGGCTCTCTCTCCATACCTTAGCCATATAATGCTCAAGTTCTCTTCAAGGTCTTTTATGTACTTTCCTTCTACTAAATCCCCATCCCATTCCTGCATAAACATAAATTTCCTTATGTTAAGATTGATTGCCAAGAATCAAGAGAGAGAGGGAGAGGGAGAGGGAGAGGGAGAGGGAGAGAGACCTTTGCAGCATCAATTGCATTGGCAACTGTGATGAACTGCTGCGGCGACACAGATTTGAGGACCCAGCGGCTACGGAATGTGTGAAGCGAACCCGATCTGCGTTTCGAGATTTCGACACCATTGTCGATTCCGACTGGCTTCCAGGCATCATTGGTGGTTTCAGCTCTGTTTGAATCAGATGCAGAGAGCAATTCTTGGATGCAAGTCTCACTAGCATGGAACACGTACCTTCGCAACGAATCCTCACTTATAGACCTGCAATGCAAGTATTATAATACAACCTAGGATGCAATCAACATTTATAAATTGTAGAGGGGGGCGAGAGACACAGAGAGAGGGTGGTTTGCTTACCAGGATCTGCTGCAAGTGGAAGAAGGACTACTGCTCCGCATTTTCGGGCACTCTCCGACGTTCCCGGGGGATGTTAGGTTCCTTTAATGCAATGTTGAGAGAGATATGCGGTCAAGAGGATTCATTATATACAGAGAGAGAGAGAGAGAGAGAGAGAGAGAGAGAGAGAGAGAGAGTGAGATTGGCGTAGGAGAGAAGGTGTGTGTGTGTAAGTAAAATAATGTGAAGGTGGGGCAAGAAGATAGAAGCACATGGAATGCCAGAAGCAGCTCCATGATTAAAACTGCACGTCTTTATCTCCATTTCTCACTAATAAAAGCCAACAGCACTCCATGTGCATCATCTTCCCCACCCTCTTAATCCCTTTTAACATCAAACCTCCCTCTCTCTCTCTCTCTCTCTCTCTCTAAACAATGCACAGATAAGAGCAACATACCATAAGCCAGAGTAATAGAGTTTAAACCACATTTATATTTTACATAAGCTTGCCTGATTGCGGGCGACATCAGCAGAAACAACAGACCCCTTCCGTCACGTGTTTTCAATACGTTAAACTGTCAAATTACACACACACACACACACACACACATCAAGAAAGAAAATTTGTTGTTACTATTAGAAAAAGGACTTTTTGTATTTCAACTTGCTAATGCAGCCATACATTCTCTATTCTGGTCATCGAAAAACGAACAAGGACGTATAATATATAATGGTGAGAAAGCCAATCATAGTCCTTGATAAGGATAAATTGATATTTTGGCGGTTCATAATCATAATCACACACCAAATATTACTATAAAAATGAAAAGATGCTAAATTCCCTAACTTCAAAAATGACTCAAGATGATGGCTTTTCCTGCTGCCCCAACAACCCTTTTGCTTTAAGACTGACCACTGAGTCCCTCACAGCATCTTCAACTGGACTAAAATTTAATCCCAAATTGATCAATTTCTTCGCAGCTTCCTTGCATGCCTCCAGCCCCGGTTGCGTTTCACCCTCAAATCTGCATATCGACCTCATCAATTAGCATAACTGTTGTAGAAATGTTGATACCAACAACTAAAGAGGGCCAAGAATAATTTCATTAGTTTTTTTATGTCAGCACGCCAAAGATGAATCACGGCCTAATAGTAGCGTCTAGTAGTTTCATGGCTGCTAAGTATAATCTAAAATACGAAGTTTAGACCTTGTCTACAGTGACATAATTCTTAAGTACTATGTAACCTTTTGACATAATTGTCTTCAAGTTTTTGCATAACTTTTCTGAAGTGGAGAGTGGCCCCAAAGAATCTATCTTTTTTACAATGAAAGGATCATTGATTTTCTTACAGAGCTTCTAATCCTTAGCTAGAATAAAGTCTCTAAAAGAAGGCCCAAATAAGTTGATCTGTCCAACGAGTTCAGGCGATTTAGCTTCGGATAATGGTCCTATAACCAAATCATAGAACACCAATACAAAATAGTTTTGCAAAGTTGAATTTCCTGTGAAAGCAAGACTTTTTACTGTGGACTTTTTAGTGCCCGGGAATATATCATCGACTTTTTAGCACCTTTTATCAGCAAACGCATAATTCTTTAACACGGCAACAGAATCGAGCAAATGCAAAAATAAATTTAGAAAGGAAATCACTAGGTCTAGATTGCATAACTGTGGATCAAAGGCATGAGCATACAGACCTGTGAACTGGGAAATCAGGAAAGAGGCGTGCAACTTTCTCCGCGAAATCACCAAACTGATAGATGCCGTTGGTGCAAAGGTATCTACCCGAGGCCGTAAGAGTCTCAAACAGCATCAACTGTGCCTTGGCAACATCTTTGACATGCACAGCGCCCAACCAGTGATACTCCTGTGTATCTTTCGACCCCTGCAGCAGCTGTAGCAACACTGCACAGCTAGCATTCAATCCCGGTTGCAAAAGTTGGCCGAGACATGTTGCAGGATTTATTGCTACGATATCCACACCATTTTCCTTTGCAAAATCCCACGCAGCTTTCTCAGCCAGAGTTTTCGACACTGGATACCATTTCTGTTGCATACATAACTCATTTAAAAATGAGAAACATGATCTAAGTTGATAATGGCCTAATTTCACAATCAACAGTCAAATGCAGCTAAAATCAGTTATCATTCAGCTTTAGTTATTTCCTTGACAAAACAATATTAGGCTCTAGTTAATCATTTACTCATCTATTTAAACTGGTGTTCTAGTCTAGTAATAACATCTTAATCAGATCATGTTATTTCGAAGAAATTTCATTTATTGCTTTGATAACTATGTTAGATGATGAACTACACAGGCTTACAGGTTTGAGTCAACATCACATTTTCTAATCCTATGAAAGACGAGCAGGGGACTTTTAGCTTTGTCTGGATAATCTGGTAAGCCACTAATTCGGCATTAGTTCGTTGCACACTGGCTGAGGACCACTATGACTAAAAGCACTAGCTTTCCATAACACCTACCACTGCTGAACAGCTCCATGTTATACGAAGAATATATACCCCACCCTTGTCACGTTTTAGCCGAGTCGATGGCAACCAGGTAAGCAAGGCATTTCCAGTTTCCACATCAACCATGTTCTAGACTGACAATGAAATAGCTACTTATATATACCTTCTATAAACCCTTGAGTCACAACTGCCACTGTCCCACATGTATACATATCTAGCTATCTCATATCTCATATATAAAGTAAAATAAAGAATTCTCTCAAAAATGTGACCATAGTTTTGAATGAGTATCTTTTGAATGAATGCGCATAACCAGAGTTTAGTCATTAAACTTCCCTTCATTCAACACATCTCCAAAAGTTTGTTACAGAAAGGCTCCATTAAACATAGTTTTAAGGGACTACTATTAAAAAACATTGGTAATTCAATAATAGTAACACAACCAAGATAGAAAGATAGATCCACATCAGAAGCAGTAGCACCATTTGCATAATCCCGGAGTCACCGGTTGGATTAAAACACGATATATGTCATGGTAAGCTACTTGAAAAGACGGTAGACACCGGCATAACTGCCAAAATCCATTTCTCACTCTCTTTAAGCCCTAGAATGTGCGTTCACCAACGCACCATTAATTCACAAATTTAGATTTAATGCCACTTTGTTTTCATTACAATCACAGCAATAGACACCATCTCTGCTCCGAGGCAGAATCAGATACTAACATATGTATAACAGTATTTGAGAGAGAGAGAGACCTGACGTTGCCTGCAATAGTCGAGATCAGTCCAACAAGACTCATCAACCAGCTTCCCAGTGGGCCAGCCCGGGTTAGGCACCATGGCGGAAATGGAGGAGGTGAGGATCACGCGCCGCACCCCGAACTTCTTGGCCGCCGCCAGGACGTTGAGGGTGCCCTTCACGGCGGGGTCCACCAGCTCCGCCTGTGGGTCCAGGGGGTCCTCCAGCGTGCAGGGGGACGCCACGTGGAAGACCCCGCCCCCGGCGCACCCCTCCACGGCCCGGTCGACGGCGGCGGAGTCGAGGAGGTTGGCGTGGTGCACGACGAGGCTGGCGGCGGCGGCGCCGGGGAGAGAGAAGAGGTGGGAAGGGTCGGAGCCGGGGAAGATGGAGAGGTGGATGGTGGTGTAGCCGTGTTCGAGAAGCGTCTTCACCAGCCATGAGCCGATGAAGCCGTTAGCTCCGGTAACGCACACCGGCTCCTTGGCGGCGGCGGCGGCGGTTCTCGGTTGATCTGCCATAGTAGTCGGCGTTATGCTTAATTGAGAATTGTTGTATATACGGAATTGTATCAAAATCCGTATGTATCAAATACTATCTTTATATAGATGGTATGATTGGATTAGATACGATCATGCGATCATTAGATTAGGATAGTGTAATGAGATTATGGGAAAGATTCATTCATATCCATTTTGTATTCCAATTCAATTGGAAGCTGCAATGATCAGTTGAGAAGAGTGGTTGGTTGATGAGGAGAAACTAGTCCACGACAGTAACAGATAATAATCAAGTTAGGGGAAAAAAAAAAAAAAAAAAAAAAAAAAAAAACCGACTCCGCGGGTTCAAATGATCAAATCCAATTGAGAAGTGAGACCGCCATATAAGAACGAGGTTTATCCACTATTTGTATTAAAATTAGCGATTACGGATCCCATAAAATAATTCATAAAACAAGATTCCTTTATTCGGTTACCGCAATGTTCTCTTCTAAATTTCTCATAATGATTTAGATAATTAATATATAAAATTAATATAATCCAGTAAATACAATTAAATAAATATTATTGTATTATCTTATTTGTGTTAATGTTTTTTTTGAACTTATCCAGGTTGAGATTTCAGAATTATTATTTCAGAGAGATTTATAATTTATGTTTGTTTTGCTATACTATACTTGAAAAACAAAATCGATACATAGTTTGTATACATAGCACTTCTTTATTCTTCAAAAATAAAAGATTATCCATTTCTAAGAAAATTAATCTCTATTGCGTCTTTATGCGGCATATCTTATTATTTTAATAAAGAATATGACACATGGCATAATTAAGAATATCTACAATGATGAGTGTTGAAGCTTTAGGGTGATATGTATTTTGGTAGGCTTCCGATGATTGATAGTGTCAGGGTGAAAATTATATAATTGTAAAGCTTTACCCCTAAGTTGATCCAATGATTGATTATGTATCTAATTTAGTTTATAAATTTTAATTTCATTTACAATAAATAACAATACTAAATTAATTATTTAAATATATAGAATTAAAGATCGAACAATTTTATTTAATTTAAAAAATAGATATGAAAAATACAATAATATTGAAAAACAAAGCTAGAGCTAGTTGAGCGGACCGAAACACGTCCAAATTTCTTCAATCAAATTGTCTACTAGACACTCATGGGCCGTTGCATCTTGAACACGAGCTCGTCTCTCAATATAGTTTGTAAATTTACGCGTTCCACCCATGATTACTGGTGTCGTATTGACCTCCGTGTCGCCTTCTTACACTCGCTTCCGGAACAAATTGACTTGCTCGGTGTCCCTCATATTCGATTATCATGTTATGCAATAAGATGCAAGCATACATGATGTCGCTTAAGTGTTCTCGAAAATGCAACCGAGCAGGGCCCTTTATAATTGTCCAACGAGCTTGAAGGACACCGAAAGCCCTTTCAACATCCTTTCGTGCAGCTTCTTGCATCTGCGCAAATCGGCATCTTTTTGGATCTGTTGGCGCTCGTACTGTCTTCACGAATGTAGCCCACTTCGGATAGATGTCGTCGGCGAGATAGTAGCCCATTGAAGCTCGCAGCCATTTGTGACGAAGGTGACTGGCGGGGCTCTCCCATGGAGAACGTCGGCGAAGACGTCAGATTGATTAGGCACATTGACGTCGTTGTTGCTACCGGCAGCACCGAAAAAGGCATGTCAAATCCACAAATCTTGTGAGACAACGGCTTCAAGGATGATAGTAGGATAACCCTTTTGTTGGGTTATGTATGAACCTCGCCATTTCATTGGACAACTCTTCCATGCCCAATGCATGCAGTCGATGCTTCCAAGCATACCAAGAAAGCCATGCCTTCTTTCGTGCATTGCTACGAGTCTGGTGACGTCAGCGCTATTTGGCCTCCTTAAATATACGTCACCGAACGCATTTCTGATTGTCTTAGAAAAATTCTTGAGGCATAGCGTGCCCCTTGTTGGTCCAACATGCAGATATTCGTCGTACTGATCGATTGTCCACCGTTGGCAAGTTGCCTCAAAGCAACAATGCATTTGATCCATGGGTGAAGCCCCTTTCTTCCAGTTGCATCTGGACGTTGTTAAAAAAAAAGCTCCCGAGCAACCAAAGTGGCAGCTATCTGCACGAACAACTTCCTGCTCATACGAAATCGGCGGCGAAATACATTTTTCGGCCCAAATCGGATTCTCGGCAAAATAATCGCGAATAAGGCATTATTCATCCTCTTCACGATTCATGTGAATGTACGTCCTGCTCGATGACTCTGCTTCGTCTTCATCTTCAAAGTGTTCGCGGTAGAGATCAATAGCTTGTTGACCTAGCTCGAGTGCCCTCTCACGTAACTTCTCTTCTTCTTTGAGATCGAAGAATTCTCCGTTCCAAGACATGTTTGTACTTGAATATTGTGTGAAAGAATTCAAGAGGATTTGGTTGAATTTTAGAAGTGGGAATGAAAAAGTAGAGAATGTGTGGGTGTTGCGGGATGAATGAGATGCATTTATAGGGGATACTTTTTTTTAGCCGTTTGAAATGCTACTAGCCGTTGCAGGTTTTTTTTTTTGCGGATTTAAAAAAAATTAAAACAGAAAATGGGATGAGGCGATGCGTGCCCCTCCTCCCCTCACAAATCCTCGCCTCTCACCCGGGCTCCATGGCGCACGGGCTTTCTCTGCCACAAATGATCGCCACACCTTGTTGGAAAATTTGTTAGTAAGAGTTTTGATGAATTCCAAAACCAACTGACCCCAACCGAGTAGATGTTGCCAGATCCTAAAGGTAGTAGTTAGGCTCGCTGTTTGAACAAAGTTAAGATTTTATCTTTACAGGTCTCCAGCTGAAGATGGCAACAAGGCTTCACTCAGATAGAACATCAGTTGTGAGGAAGACAACTGAGTGTTCAATAGATGTGAATTATAATGAGGAAGTCATAATCTCTCGGTCAGAACATCAGATGAAGGAAGCAACATCAACTGAGCGTTCACAAGTTAGAACATCAGTTGAGCAACTCAAAGGAGAAGACTCACATCTGAGAGTTTAAAGGATGAAGATGCAAAAGATCCTAACATTGAAAAAATGAGGAAGTTACGATAGAACATCAGTTGTAAGGAAGACAACTGAGCGTTCATCCGACAAGAAATAAAAAGGGAAAAGCTACAAGAGAAAATCAGTTATAAGGAATACAACTGAGCGTTCAAAGCCAACTGAGCAGAGTCAGATACAAGAAGGACAACTGAGCGTTCTAGTTGGAACATCAGTTGTAAACTCAATCAGTTAAGATCAACAAGATGAAGTTCAAAGTCAGCTGAGAGTTCAACCGTTCCTAATCAGACAGAAGCTCTCAGATAGAACATCAGCTGAAGACCACTCAGATAAAGATCAAGCTTCTCAACCGTCTGACCAAGGTTGACGAACAAAGGTTTAAATTTGAATTTCAAAAAGGAAGTCACGTGAGGGTTTGACCGTTCAGTCATTACCCCATCTGGCCCAACACAAGGCTGTCTCAGATGGAAAGCAGAAGAACACAGATGCCATATCGGGAAAGTCTGCAGAGATGAGAGACAAGCCATCGCTATCAAAGAACAGAGATCAACAGCTCCTCCAACGGCTAGTTGATTCTCTCCGCCTATAAATAAAGGCTTCCATTCATTGGAGAAAAGTGGAAGACACACAAGAGAAGACACACGAGACGAGACAGAGCGAAAGAAAGAACTATATTCCTTACTCGAGCTGAATTAGATTTAGTCTCTAAGAACATCACTTGTTGAGAGTTCTAGAGCATTATATTGTGTCTGAGTGTCTTTAGATCGAACCTTGAGAACATCACTTTGTGAGAGTTCGTAGAGTGTTAGATCCCAGCTCACTTCTTGTTCGAGCTGTTAGTTGAAACCTTATCTTTCATACCTGAAAAGGTTTTAGGACCCTACTCTTCCCGTAACTGAGTAGACAGGTTGATTAGTACCCGTAAACTAATCTGTAAGGTTGATAAGTACCCGCAAACTTATCCTTAACGGTTGCACAACCCACGTAAGCTGTGTGGTTTGTCCAGAAGAACTTGGACAGAGTTGTGTGGACTCACAACTCCCCGTGGACGTAGGAGGTTTCTCCGAACCACGTAAATCTCTGTGTGCTAGTGTTTATTTTGTTTATTTCTTGCATATTCAACTGACCTTTTAACCAACATACAAACTGATCTTAGCATTGTCAATCGTCTTAGTTTTTGACCGACCTTGCACAAAAGCGTGAGTTGTTTTACGAGTTGTTAATTTCCACCACATTCCGCACAACACCACTCTTCCAGCTGAGGTTGCTTACTTAGCTGTGAGATTCCAACTGAGTCTTTTTACTCGGTTGAAGTAATTTTCAAGAGTTTAGTTTTAAAATCCTAACTGGTGTATTCTCCCCCCTCCCATGCACCAGTAACTCGTATCGGGACCATCATGTGGTATCAGAGCAGACTACTGACTCTGTTTCACAAGGTGTGAATTCGAGAAAGTTTCTTCAGTGGTCAACTGAACAGATCTTTTTATCACGCTAGTGCATATTTGTTTGCATATTTGTTCTGTTGTTGTGTGCAGATGGACGTCAAGGATAAGATCGTGGTCATGTTCTCGGTAGTAAATTATACATCCTGGAGAACACGGATGAAGAAGATTCTACTGTCTAAGCATCATAGGATGCAACAAGTACTCTCATCCGGACCGATCGTCATCAAAGAAAGAATCGCTCGCACTCCTACAAATCCCAACGATGGGGATACAGTTGTGGAGTTTGTGGAGAAGCAGCCGGAAGACTATACTCCAGAGGAAGCCAAGGTGAGCCAGTTGGATATCTGGGCTCAAAGCACGATTATGTCCACTTTTGGACAAGATTATCTCCCTTGGATTAAAGAGTGTGAGACCCAAAGAAATGTGGGACATCCTGGCATCGCTGAGTGAAGGAAGCGATGAGACGAAGGAGAACAAGTTCTCACATGCATGCCAAGACTTCGACAACTTTTGTCTGAAGACAGATGAAACAATTGATCAGCTAGAACTCTGGTTTATGGACATCCTCAGAAGAATCCAGTCCATTCGAAGAGGAAAATACACACTAAGAGAAATCAATCTCAAAGTGTTGCAAGCTCTGCCGGCTGAGTGGGATACCTTCACCAATATCCACGAGAGCCGAGCTGACCTTGGTGAAATGGGAACTGAAAGATTGTTCTCAATTCTAAAGGGAAATGAGTACAAGGTAAACCGACGAAAATCTCAGTCCTCGGTTCATACGAGTCGACATGAAGATGTTGGTTCAGCCACAAAGTCAGTTGCACTTCGAGCTGACTACTCCAAGTCAAGGACATCAAGGCCAACAAGATCAGCAGACACAGCTGCAAAGGAGCCAAGCAGAGAGGAACTGTAACAGAACATAGCCGCCCTGTCAAAGAAGCTAGCTGACATGGACACTCGGTTCGGCAAATACAAGAGGTTCTATAAATCTAACCGAACTCGAGACAATTCAAAGCCTGTGAACAACGGTTGCTTTGAATGCGGCAAGGAAGGTCATTTCAAGGCTGACTGCCCAGATTTATCGAAGAAAGAGAGAGAAGCGTTGAGGGCCAAACAAGCTGGAAAGAACAAGGCCATGGTTGCAGAAGAAGCAGCTAATGACATGGACATCTTCACTGACACAGAAGATGAGGATGAGCTGACTTCCACCAACAACGCTACCGGTCAGGATCAATGCCTCATGGCTCTTGGAACCGACCAGGATGATACTGAGGTACACTCTAATCCTGCTAAGTTAAATTCTTCCAATATTTCTAACATGCAGGAATCACTGGATGAAGAGTTGGAACCCTCCTGGAGTGATTTTCAAGAACTCAGTGAGGAACTGCATCAGCAATCGGTTGAGTTTAAGAGTCTTCAAGCTCAGTTCGCCAAACTTGAAGATTCCTTAACCGAAAAGGACGATCTGATCAAGAGTCAAACCGAGGAGATTGAGAATCTCAAGAGTCAACTGAACGAGGCTAAGGCTCCAACTGATGAGGAGTTGATGAAGCAGATCAAGGAGCAACAAGATCAGTTGAAAAATCAAGATACTCAGATCGACCAGCTGATAAAGAAGTCAGATGGTCAAACCAAGCAGATATATGTCCTCCTCAAGGAGTTGCAAACTGAGAAGGATAATCTAATCAAGCTGTATCAGTCATCCAAGATTATCGAGAATCTTATCAGTTACAGTAGACAGATCGATGACATGTCAGGACTCGGTTATGATGTGATTAAAGATAGTGGAATTCCTCCAGCAACCTTCATCAAAGCTGTTGAGGCCAAGGTTGTCGAACCTAATCCAGCTGAGTCTGAATCTCCCCAAAGTAATCCAACTTCCACTTCTCAGCAAGCTCAACCGACCAAGGCAACTAGAACTGAGAAGGGAAAAGAAGTAGTAAATGGAGGACATAATGTTCCATCGGTTGAGATATCAACCGAGGGGGAATGTTCCAAAAGTCAGAAGAGGAATCAGAGGCGTCGAAGACATAATCGCAACCGAACTCAGAATCAGAACTGACGTCTACATCAACCTCAGAGTCAACATCAGAAAGAATGGAACCGACCACAGAACCGACAAGGGTTCAATCATCTGAATCAACAGCGGTTCTATCCTCAGTTCAACCAAAGGCTCCAACCAAGTCAACCAATGAGGAATAGGTCGAACTACTGGAGATATTCATGCCACAATATGAATCACCAACAGGGCATGAACAGCTATAGACAACACTCAGGAAGTTGGAATCAGAATTAGTCGCAATGATTCCAACATGGCGTCCGACCTCACAGACAAATTCAACAGGATAAGAATCGTCATCAAAACAGGAGGAAAGCCTCTCCTCCGAAAGCTCAGAATGGGAAAAATCCATCTCCTCCCAAGAAACAGAACGTCACTACTAACAACAAGCCTAAGGATAACCGAGGTGTTGTTATAGTTGATGATGAAGGGAAAGTGATCTGGAATGATAAATCCATCCGAGTATACAGGGAAAAGCGACGCATAGTTCCAAGGGGAACTGGTTCTAACCCTCCAGGACCCAACTGAAATTGGGGACCTAAGCGAGTTTCTCTTTGCAGGTACATGAGAAACAGCTGAGGAAGAATAAAGCGTCTGCAACAATGTGGGTGATGGACAGTGGATGCTCGAAACACATGACGAATCCGAAGGATTTGCTTGGAAATTTCGTGGAGAAAGAAGGTCCATCAGTTACTTTTGGTGACAACTCAAAAGGTTACACCAGAGGTTACGGTACACTTGAAACCCAATCATGTTTCAATTTCTAATGTTTCTTATGTTGATGGATTGAAGCATAACTTGCTCTCCATCAGCCAATTCTGTGATAATGGTTTCTCTGTCAAGTTTGATGCACAGGGTTGCAGGGTCAAAAATGTCGGATCAAAGCAGGTGATATTGTTGGGAAATCGATCACCAACGGAAATGTCTACTACACTGACTGGAACAGCAGTCTCCTTGACACCTGTCTGTTATCAAAGAGCAGTTCAGATGTGAGCTGGCTGTGGCACAAAAGGCTTAACCATTTGAACTTCAAGATGATGAACCGACTTACCAGACAAGAACATGCAAAGGGCAGTCCTAACCGAGTGTTTTCAACAACATACATCTGCAGCGCATGTCAGTTGGGAAAGCTCGCTAGATCCTCCTTTCGGTTGAAATCAACTCCCTCAACCGACCGAGTGTTACAGCTGATCCACATGGATCTCTTCGGGCCAGTTACACCAAAGAGCATGAACGGCAACGAGTTCACCCTGGTTGTAACTGATGATTTCTCAAGATACACGTGGACCATTTTCATGCGCCACAAGAGTGAAACCCGAGATGAGCTACCCAAGTTGATGGATCGGATATCGAACCAACAAGAGATAAAAATTATTTCCATCCGATCAGATCATGGAACTGAGTTTCTAGATCACAGTTGAGAAGAAAGACGTTTTGTTGGGAAATTTATTAGTATAAGTTTTGATGAATTCCAAAACCGGCTGACCCCAACTGAGTAGATGTTGCCAGTACCTAATGTTAGAATTTAGGCTCGCTGTTTGAGCAAAGTTAAGATTTTATCTTTACAGGTCTCCAGCTGAAGATGGCAACAAGGCGTCACTCAGACAGAACATCAGTTGTGAAGAAAGACAACTGAGAGTTCATTTGTTCAGATGTAAACAAGGGGAAGTCTTTAGAACATCAGTTGAAGGAAACCAACTGAGCGTTCATCAGATGAGAAACAGTTGAAAGGAAGAGAACATCAGATGAAAAAGAAATCATCTGAGGGTTCAAACCCAACTGAGTAAAGAAGTGGAAGACAACTGAGGGTTCAGTTTCATAACCTCAGTTATAGAATCTGAACAAGGAGTTTAACTGTTTTGAATTTCAAAGTCAGCTGAGAACTCGACAGATCGGAACATCAGCTGAAGATCACTCAGATGAAGGTCAAGACTTTCAACCGACAAACCGAAGTTGACTGTCAAAGATTTGAATTTCAAAAGGAAGTCACATGAGGGTTTGACCGTTCAGTCATTACCCCATTTGGCCCAACACAAGGCTGTCTCAGATGGAAAGCAGAAGAGCACAGATGCCATATCGGGAAAGTCTGCAGAGATGAGAGACAAGCCATCGCTTTCAACCGATCAGAGATCAACTGCTCCTCCAACGGCTAGTTGATTCTCTCCGCCTATAAATAGAGGCATCCTCTCATTCGAGAAGTACAGACATGCAGATAGACACATAGACGACGAAATATTCAAGAGCTTTCTCGAGAGAAATCAAAGCAAATCTGCAACATCATCATCTAAGAGCATCAGCAGCTGAGAGTTCCAATTTGAGAGAACATTAGTAGCTGAGGGTTCCTAGAATTCGAAACTGTGTTTGATCTTAGGTTGAGTGTTTATTCGTTCAAGCCTTAGATCCAGCTCTCATTCTTGATCGAGCTGTAGTTGGAAATCCTACCCTTTCTCACACCCTAAAAAGTGTGCTAGGACCTTACTCTTCCTGTAATTGAGTAGTCAGGTCGTCAAGTACCCGCAAACTTGACTTAGGCTGTTTAGTGCCCGGAAACTAAACTGTAACGGTTGCTCAGCCCGCGTAAGCTGAGTGGTTCTGTCCAGAAGAACTTGGACTGAGGTGTGTGGACTCACATCTCCCCGTGGACGTAGGAGTTCTCTCCGAACCACGTAAATCTTGTGTGTCGTGTTTTCTTTTGTGTTCAATCTTTATTATCATATCTTAACTGACAAACTAACCGCATACAATCTGCATACTTTCACAACAACAGTTTTGGTTTTGACCAACCGTGCATAAAAGCGTGAGTTTGATTTTACGAGTTTATTTTCCACCACATTCCGCACAGCACCAATCTTCCAGCTGAGGTTGCTTACTCAGCTGTGAGATCCCAACTGAGTCCTCTTACTCAGTTGAAGTTGATTTCAAGTGTTAAGTTTTTTCCAAAGTTGAAAAATCCTAACTTGTGTATTCCCCCCCCCCCCCCCCTCATACACCAGTAACTCGTATCGGGACCATCAAGTGGTATCAGAGCAGTGGTTCAAAAGACTGCTGACTCTGTTTCACGAGGTGTGAATTCAAGAATTTTCTTCAGTGGTCAACTGAACAGATCTTTTCACGCTAGTGCATTCTTGCTCGCATTTTTGTTGTCCTGTTTTTGTTTGTGCAGATGGACGTCAAGGACAAGATCACAATCATGTTCTCTGTTGTCAACTATACATCATGGAGAACTCGAATGAAGAAGATCCTTTTGTCCAAGCATCATAGGATGCAACAAGTTCTCACATCTGGACCAATCGTCATACGAGACAGAATACTTCGCACTCCCACAAATCCCAACGATGGAGATGCAGTGGTGGAGTATGTGGAGAAACAGCCAGAGGACTACACTCCGGAGGAGGCTAAGGTGAGCCAGCTGGATATCTGGGCTCAGAGCACAATAATGTCCACGGTTGGACAAGATTATCTGCCCTGGATAGAGGAGTGTGAGACCGCAAAAGAGATGTGGGACATCCTGGCCTCGCTAAGTGAAGGAAGCGACGAGACAAAGGAAAACAAGTTCTCGCATGCATGTCAAGATTTTGACAATTTCAGTTTGCGACCTGATGAGACTATAGATCAGCTAGAGCTCCGGTTTATGGACATCATCAGAAGAATCCAATCCATCCGGAAAGGAAAATACACTCTAAGAGAAATAAACCTCAAAGTGTTGCAAGCTCTACCGGCTGAGTGGGATACTTTCACAAATATCCACGAGAGCCGAGCTGACCTAGGTGAAATGGGAACTGAAAGATTGTTCTCAATCTTGAAAGGAAATGAGTATAAGGTCAACAGAAGGAGGTCGCAGCCCTCAAGTCAGACAAATAGAATTGAGGACGTCGGCTCAGCATCAAAGTCAGTTGCCCTCCGAGCTGACTACTCAAAGTCGAGATCGTCAAGGCCAACCAGGTCGGCTGACACGACTGCAAAGGAGCCGAGCAGAGAAGAACTGCAACAGAACATTGCAGCGTTGTCAAAGAAGTTAGCCGATATGGATACTAGGTTCGGCAAATATAAACGTTTCTATAAATCAAACCGAACTCGAGACAGTTCGAAGCCAGTCACCAATGGTTGCTTCGAATGCGGCAAGGAAGGGCACTTCAAAGCCGATTGCCCAGACCTCTCAAAGAAGGAAAGAGAAGCACTGAGGGCGAAGCAAACTGCAAAGAATAAGGCCATGGTAGCTGAAGAGGCAGCTGACGATATGGACATCTTCACAGACACTGAAGATGAGGATGACCTGACCTCTACCAACAAAGTCATCAGTCCGGATCAATGCCTCATGGCACTTGGAACCGACCAAGATGATATTGAGGTACAATCTAATTCTGCTCGCTTAAATTCTTCCAATACTTCTAACATGCAGCAATCTATGAACGATGAGTTGGAACCCTCCTGGAATGATTTTCAAGAACTCAGTGAGGAACTGCATCAGCAGTCGGTTGAGTTTAAGAGTCTTCAAGCCCAGTTCGCCAAGCTTGAAGATTCCTTAACCGAAAAGGACGATCTGATCAAGAGACAAGCTGAAGAAATTGACCAGCTGAAAAGTCAACTGAGTACAGCCAACCAAACTGAGGCTTCAACCGATGAACAGTTGAAGGAACAGATCAAGGCACAGAACGAACAGTTGAACAAGCAAGAGGCTCAGATCGACCAGCTGATGAAGACATCAGATGCCCAGACCGAGCATATAGCTGTTCTTCTCAAGGATCTTCAAACTGAGAAGGACAACCTGACAAAACTATATCAGTCATCCGAGATCATCGAGAATCTCATCAAATACAGACGGCAAACGGATGATGTGTCTGGACTCGGATACGACGTGGCAAAGGACACTGGAATTCCACCAGCTACCTTCACCAGGGCTGAGGAAGTCATGGTTGCCAAACCTAACACAGTTGAGTATGCAACTGAACAAACACCCTCACAACCGATAAAGGTAACTACGGCTGAGAAAGGCAAAGGAGCTGCAGATGGAGCACCAACGAAACAGTCCCTAGAGTCTACAACGGAGGGGGAATGTTCCAAGACTCAACAGAGGAACCGGAGACGTCGGAGTCGCAATCAAGCTCAAAATTGACAACATATCCAAGCTCAGAACCGACGTGATAACCGACCAACAAACCAACCACAGTAGAGATGGAACCAACAGAACCGACCAAGCTTCAACCGACATAATCAACAACGGTTCCATCACCACAACAATCAGAGGTTCCAACAGAGTCAACCTATGTGGAAAAGTTACGACAACTATGGTTACTCATGCCACAACATGAATCAACATCCGGGCACGAACAGCTATCATCAACAGCCAAGGCAATGGAATCAGAATCAGCCAAGAAGATTCTACAATGGCGTCCGACCTCACAGACAAACTCAACAGGATAAGAATCGCCATCAAAACAGGGGGAAAGCCTCACCTCCTAAAGCCCAACATGGGAGAAATCCAACTCCTCCCAAGAAACAGAGCATCATTTCAAACAACAAGCCTAAGGATAACCGGGGTGTTGTTATAATTGATGAAAATGGGCAGATCATTTGGAATGACAAGGCTATTCGAGTGTACAGAGAAAAGCGACGCACGGTTCCAGCGGGAACTGGTTCTAACCCTCTAGGACCCAACTGAAATTGGGGACCTAAGCGAGTTTCTCCTTGCAGGTACAGGAGAAACAGCTGAGGAAGAAGAAGGCGTCTACAACAATGTGGGTGATGGATAGTGGATGCTCGAAATACATGACAAATCTGAAGGATTTGCTTGGAAGTTTCATGGAGAAAGAAGGTCCATCAGTTACTTTTGGTGATAACTCAAAAGGTTATACCAGAGGTTACGGTACCCTTGAAACCAATCATGTTTCAATTTCTAATGTCTCTTTTGTTGATGGATTGAAGCATAACCTGCTCTCCATCAGCCAATTCTGTGATAATGGGTTCTCTGTCAAGTTTGATGCACAGGGTTGCAGAGTTAAAGATGTCGGATCAAAGCAGGTGATATTGTTGGGAAATCGATCTCCAACAGGGAATGTATACTACGCTGACTGGAACAGCAGCCTCCCTGACACTTGCCTATTGTCAAAGAGCAGTTCGGATGTGAGCTGGCTGGGCACAAAAGGCTCAACCATCTGAACTTCAAGACGATGAACCGACTTGCCAGACAAGAACATGCAAGAGGCATACCTAACCGAGTGTTTTCAACAACACATATCTGCAGTGCATGCCAGCTGGGAAAGCTCGCTAGAACCTCTTTCCGGTTGAAGTCAACTCCTTCAACTGACCGAGTGTTACAGCTGATCCACATGGATCTCTTCGGGCCAGTTACACCAAAAAGCATTAATGGAAACGAATATACATTGGTTGTAACTGATGACTACTCAAGATATACGTGGACCATCTTCATGCGCCACAAAAGTGAGACCCGAGATGAGCTGCCCAAGCTAATGGATCGGATATCGAACCAACAAGAGATGAAGATCATATCTATCAGATCAGATCGTGGAATGGAGTTTCTAAATGAAACCATCATTGAGTATTGCGAAAAGAATGTCATAACCCATCAGACATCAGCCGCGCGTACTCCACAACAGAATGGCGTAGCTGAGCGAAGAAATAGAACTCTGAAGGATGCAGCCACACCATGTTAGCGAGCTCAGCACTGCCTAAGAGATTTTGGGCTGAAGCGATCAACACAACATGCTACACACAGAATCGATCTCTTCTCACCAAGCGGTTGGGAAAGACGCCCTACGAGCTGTGGAGACGCAGAAAGCCAGATATTTCTTATTTTCGTGTTTTTGAATCTAAGTGTTATATTCACAACAATGGGAAGACTCAGTTGAAAACTTTTGATGCCAAAGCTTCGAAGGGCATATTTCTTGGATATGTAGCTCGGATCAAGGCATATAGAGTTTTCAACAACAGCTCTCGTGTTGTGGAAATAACACCTCATGTTAGTTTTGATGAATCTACCTTCGAGTGCAGGGAACAGGTAAAGGAACAACACGCGGATCCAGCTGTTCTACCAGTTCTCACCAGATCGCAAGCTCTTCGGGAAAAGAACCGAGCTGAACCACTGGTATGGGCAACTGAGGATGAGGACCCATACTCCTCTGAAGATGAATGCGAAGACCTCAGCTCGTCCCTAGGGGGAACTTCAGCTGATGTCCCTCCAACTGCATCAGCATCCGATGCCCAACCGAACTCAGTTCAATCTATTGTAAATGTTGAGGATCCAGACTCAACAGCTGATCAATCACCAGCTCTGAAGACTCCAACTCAGATGTCTGAACAGCCACTGTTGGAAGAAGAAGGAAGACGCAACCGAAGATGGTATGAAGTTCATTCCACCAACGGCATCATCGGAGATCCAATCGAGGGTGTGCGCACACGGAGCAGAGTTGCAAATCCAGAATCAACCGAGGAAGAATCCAACACTTATGCCCAATATGCTGAGGAATTGGCAGTTCTAGAGGAGTTCGAGCAAGCTGGAGATGTTGCCATGATTTCTTGCTATGTAGCTGATGTTCCAGAACCGAAGAATGTTGGGGAAGCTCTCAATTGTGTCCACTGGACAACAGCCATGCAAGAAGAATTGAATGAGTTTCTACGCAACTGTGTATGGGAGTTGGTAGAAAGACCAAATGGTGTCAAGGTGATTGGACTAAAGTGGATTTTCAAAAACAAGAGAGACGCCATTGGATTCATTGTGAGGAATAAAGCAAGGTTGGTAGCTCAAGGTTACTGCCAACAAGAAGGAATTGACTTTGAAGATTCCTTTGCACCAGTTGCAAGGCTGGAAGCCATCCGGATCTTTCTAGCTTATGCCGCACATCACAAGTTCAAAGTATATCAGATGGATGTGAAGTGTGCATTCCTCAATGGAGATATAAAAGAAGATGTATATGTTGAACAGCCTCCTGGTTTTGAGACTGGAGATGGAAGAGTGTACAAGCTGAAGAAAGCTATCTATGGTCTAAAGCAAGCACCAAGAGCATGGTATGACACTCTTTGTGGATTTCTTCTGGACTCGGGGTTCAAACGAGGTTCAGTTGATAAAACTCTGTTCACCATCAAAGTTGGAGAAGATATACTTGTCGTGCAAATTTATGTCGATGACATCATTTTCGGGTCCAAGTCGGAGGAGCTGTGCAAGAAATTCTCCGATCTTATGAAGGAAAAGTTCGAGATGTCAATGATGGGCGAGATGAATTATTTCCTTGGATTACAAGTGAAGCAGTCACCTGAAGGGATTTTCATCAACCAGTCCAAATATACAAGGGAGCTCATCACCAAGTTCGGATTGCAGACAAGTAAGACAACCAAGATCCCTATGAACACGAACTGGAAGATCGAACCAGGAGCTGAGGGAAAGCTCATTGATGCCAGCCAGTATAGAGGGATCATCGGTTCGCTGCTCTACCTAACTGCCAGCCGACCAGACATTTCATACGCAGTTGGAGTGTGTGCTCGTTTTCAAGTCCAACCAAGAGAAGCACACATGTTGGCAGCAAAGAACATCATTAAGTATCTAAAGGGAACTGTCAATGTTGGATTGTGGTACCCAACTGATGACAATATCCAGCTGACTGGATACTCAGATGCCGACCTAGCAGGAGATCGGTTGGACAGAAAGTCTACTTCTGGACACTGTCAGTTCATGGGAAGCAAGCTGGTTTCATGGTTCTCCAAGAAACAAGCGTGTGTTGCTACTTCGACAACCGAGTCAGAGTACATGGCTGCCGGAAGCTGTTGCATGCAAGTATTGTGGCTGAAGCAGCAGCTGAGAGATTATGAAGTCTCAACTGGACAGGTTCCCATACATTATGATAGCTCGAGTTCCATAGCTATCTCTCTAAACCCTGTTCATCACTCTCGGACTAAGCATATCGATATTCGTCATCACTTCATCCGAGATCATATTGAGAAGAAGGATGTGTCCATGGAGAAGATCCCAACTGAGATTCAGAGAGCTGACATCCTCACCAAACCTCTTTCTGAAGCCCGGTTCAAGATGCTGTGTGATCTTCTAGGACTTTTGGATCCGAGCTAAAACCTCATCCGAGCTGAAGAGTCATCCGAGTAGAAGAGTCATCCGAGCTGATAAGGGTTCATCCGAGCTGAAGAATCGGATATCGACTTAAGGGGGAAGCTCAGATGAAGGGGGAAGCTCAGCTGAAAGGGGAATATCAGATACTGATTGCCAACTGAAGACGTCAAACGTCAGCTGAACAGACGAACTCGAGTCAGCTGATGGTATGCGGCAACTGAGGAACTCGACTAATGAACACAGCTGATTCAGACATCAGCTGGCAGGTATCATTTATGACTGAAGGTGTTATATTCTTAAATGAGAATGTTTGAAATAAATTCAAACATTCCTGTGCTAGTCAGTTATATTAAAATAGCCATCATGTCGCATTAAATGTAAAGTACGGCTGAGCATCCATAGCCTACTTTATAGTGCGACTGGGCTGACATGAAACTGTACACCTTCTCACGCGCTGGTTGGAACTCGGATCAAAACGTCGAGTCAAAGATAGTCAACAGTCGCGTAATCCCAGCCGTTGATGGATTCGCGCCATTTAACCCCAGCCGTTGATCTCATCCAAGTCAAAGACCTATATAAGGCAAAAAATCAGGAAGATATCTCCTACTTTCCTCATTCGTGCTTATCAATCATACTATTCATCGTCTTCTAGTTTTTCTGCCTAACCCTTTTCTGCAAATAGATTTCTTCTTCCCCTATATATTTTACCTTTGCAGTGATTTAATGGCACCCAAAAGCAAAAGAATGGCATCATCCGGACCTTCCCTCGTCCCTACAACGTATGAAGAGTCGTTCGATATGTTAGTCTCGAAGATTCACTTCGAGCAGATCCTCTCCGACGAGGATCTAGAGTCGCTGGTTCTAGCCCCTCTTGCCAACACTCTCCGTGAGAACGGACTTCTGGAATGGGCCAAGCTCTGTCCCTCTCACTTGCTCAGGCGTCAAGTCGGAGAATTCTACGTCAATCTTCTTCGCCCCCTTGACGGTTCAGAGGGAGTTTCTACGACGGTGTCCTGCCGACAAAGAGATGTTCCGGCAAGGACAATACGTCGTGTCTCCTTCTCCATTGACGTGTCTGATGTCCTCCGATACATCATACCAATCAACCACACCGCCACCGAGTTCCTGGAGAATATTACCGACGAACAGGCGGATGAATTTCTACAGGATGCTCTGATCGAGCCAGAGCGGTTGAGGAGCAACATGTAAAGGACTAAGCTGAAGCCTGAACACCGCCTGCTGTTCGACGCCGTGTCGAAGGTCGTGTTCGGATACAGTGGCGCGTTCGGCGACATCAGCCGACCCAAGTTGAAACAGCTGTTGGCCCTGGAGCACCAACACCAAATCAACTGGTTCCAATATTTTCTGAACCAGTTGATGATGGAGAAGTCGAAGATCTCTGAGACTACGACTGAGTCTGGAGAGAAGCTGCTGAGTGTGAAGGGCACGCTCAACTTCGGATGCAAAATCTCCGCCCTCATCCTCCTCGCAACAAAGGACCGCAACATGGTCTGGGCTGACTGCGAGGAGACGCCGCTGAAGAAGCTGTTGCTGTTCCCGACGGCCAAGAAAGCACAGGAGGTGCTGAGGAGTGTCTACACTCCCAAGGACAAGAGGGAGTCGGGAAGGCCAGCTGAGTCAACAGCTGAGGGAGAACAAGCTGCTGCTCGCCCCACAAAATCCAAAGCCTCACGTCGCCGAGCTGACGTTGAGACGGAGTCGACTGATGAACCTGCCCAGAAAAAGTTAAGGGTAAGGTTCAAGAAGACAATCAAGAAGGCAGCTGAGGTGCCAGCTGATGAGCCAACTGATGTTCCAGCTGACAAGTCAGCTGATGAGCCAGTTGAGGTTCCAGCTGAGGAGCCAGCTGAGGAACAAGCTCCAGACGAGAAGGGAGCACAGGTCGAGTCCACACCTGCTGAGGAGCGTTCCGAATCCAGCCGCTCAGCTGAGGCCGCATCATTCGAGATCGCACCTCGAGGCCCCGGAGCTGATGAGGCTGAGGGCATGGAGACGTCGGATGCATCCTCCTCATCTGAGGACCTCGAAGATGCTACACCTCCCCCACAGCTGGAGCAAATGCTGTACCGCCCCCAGAGCCTCTTGCTCTCTCTACCCAAACCGAGCCAGAAATTCCGAGCTCTCAGCTCGATGCCAACATCGTGACCTCTCCTTTGGCCGATGTTGAGGAAACCATTCCACCCTCTTCCCCAACTGAATCCCAAATTCCGAGCTCTCAGCTCGATGCCGATGTTGTGACCGACTCTTTGGCCAACATCGATGAACCTCTTGAACCCGAACCATACAATCTCACCCCCTCCCCGATCAACGAAGCGGAGGACCTGCAGGCTGTTGCTGACGAGCACGAAGGCAGGGTGGCCTACTGCTTTCAAAAGCTGTTGGGTCTATTCCCTGCGGCTCGCGACATGCCCATCTTCGCCACACTGGGAACCGAGCTACTGTACCAGTTCCACCTGATCTTTAGCCAGTGGTATGTCAAGGAAGACACGATCAGGGTACTGAGCTGGGACAGGCTGAAATCTGACGAGTCCCGCATCCGAGCCTACTTCAACTATTCCAACTTGGAGGTGACGTACAACAACCGGATCGCGTTGATCACTAGACGGTTGGACCAGAGTCTGGCTGAAGGGAAGGACACAAGGGAGGCAGCTGAAAAGGAGTGTGTCGACTTCCTTGACAGCATGTTGGTGAAATCAGCCGACTTCCTTGAAGATGTCGATGCAGCAGCTGCCGCCGCAAAAGAAGAGGAGGAGAACCTGAAGCTGTACCTGGCAAACCGTCAAGCCATGGTCACAGCTGAGCCTCTAGCTCAGTCTGCTCAAGCCTCTCCAGCTACTCAGCTCGCTCCTTCAACAGAACAAATCTGCGAGCTAATGGCTGAGAGGGTAAACCAGTTGAGGACCGAGCTGCTCGCCAACCTCCAACACCAACACGATGACCAGCTGAGGGAGTTGGCAGCTCAAGAAGTGAAGTATCAACAACTGATGGAGGAGAATGCCGAGCTGAAGATGAAGATGAATGATCTCTCCTCCTCCACCAGTCAGGACGTGTCGGAACTGAAATCCACTCTGTTGGGCTTGAAGTCGGAAGTGAATGTCTTCAAGTCCTTGGCTGACTCAAATCTGGCCAAGTCCCAACAGACGCAGGATGCTGAATGGGAGTCCCGGTTCGAGTCGCGTTGGGCTGAGTTCGTTGCATTTCAGATAGAGGTCAACGACAACCTCTCTGTCTTGAAGAAGGCAGAACAAGAGCGCTAGGACTCCGAACTGGCGAAGAAGATCGAACTGGAGTGTGCGGTCGATGAACTCTTCAACCGTGTTCAATCCACCGAGGCCAAACTCAACTCTCTGGACGGTTCAGTAGCAAGCCTTGTTGCTGATGCCAAAAAGGGGGAAGAGAAGGAGAAGGAGGGTGAAGCACAGGAAGAAGAAGAGACCCAAGAAGAAGGAGTGCCAGCTGCTCAACCATCCAAATCTCAGCTGAGGAGAAGGAAGTCTGCTGCTGCCAAGACAACCGAAGTCGGTGGAACCGAAATGTCTAAGGACTTGGAGCAGGCAAAGAAGATTGGAGTTTCCTACAGCTCCATAGCCGAGATCGCAGCCGAGCTGGATTCTGAACTCGACGGGATGGATGTAGAGGAGAAGGACTACATGAACCCGAGCTGGATCAGAAAGTTTGCCGCCAGCCAGGCGAGGAGGGTGAACCAGTTCGAGGTTGAGCTGAAGAAGGTTTCTCAGAACCTGGACCGCAACGTTGCCTCCCGCAGCCGACGCCGCATCAACAGAATCCAATCAAAGGCGGAAGCTCGGTTGAAGCAACAAAGGTTGCCTCTAAAGTCCAAGGTTGAGAGTCGGTTCAGGCATACTGACAAATGGATGCCGACCGAGTGGAATGAGGATTGGGAGATGTTCAAGCAGGAGTTCGTGAACGACTTCTATTACAGGAAGGTTTACGCAACTGACGACCCAAGGAGAGCGTTCAAAGAGGCGCTGACTGAGTTGCATTCAGGTGACCCGGGCATGTTCAGTCAATTCAGGAGGGCCATTATTGACGCCAACCTCGACTTGAACACTGTTCCAGTTCCCAAGAGGGTTACTTATCGGCCACCTCTTCTCTCGGATTCCAGCAACCCGAACCGTCAGAAGATTGCATCTGAAGCGAGGCAGGTCTGCAAGGAGCATGGAGTGGACATCTCTAAGGAGTCACCTGCTAAGAGGGAAATTTTTGTAAGGATTTTTGGCAAGTATGGGCTACAATACTAGCTCAGTTAGTTTTCTAGCAACTGTTGTAATTTTTTGATTTTCGAATCTATCTTTTGTAACAATCAGTTGTAATGAAAACTATTCAGTTATAAGATTCACCTTGATGAACAATCCCTCATTGTCCAAGCTCTGAATCACAAAGTCTTTTAAATACCATGTTATAACTGTGCTAACCCTTTGATGTTTTATCTTATAGACTGTCTAGAATTTCAGCTAAGATTTTAGATAAGTTAGTGAGGTTTAGATCAGTAGTGGTTTCAAGTTGTAAGTGGTTTTGGCATCATCAAAAAGGGGGAAATTGTTGGGAAATTTATTAGTATAAGTTTTGATGAATTCCAAAACCAGCTGACCCCAACCGAGTAGATGTTGCCACTACCTAATGTTAGAATTTAGGCTCGCTGTTTGAGCAAAGTTAAGATTTTATATTTACAGGTCTCCAGCTGAAGATGGCAACACGGCATCACTCAGACAGAACATCAGTTGTGAAGAAAGACAACTGAGAGTTCATTTGTTCAGATGTAAACAAGGGGAAGTCTTCAGAACATCAGTTGAAGGAAACCAACTGAGCGTTCATCAGATGAGAAACAGTTGAAAGGAAGAGAACATCAGATGAAAAAGAAATCATCTGAGGGTTCAAACCCAACTGAGTAAAGAAGTGGAAGACAACTGAGGGTTCAGTTTCAGAACCTCAGTTATAGAATCTGAACAAGGAGTTCAACTGTTTTGAAGTTCAAAGTCAGCTGAGAACTCGACAGATCGGAACATCAGCTGAAGATCACTCAGATGAAGGTCAAGACTTTCAACCGACAAACCGAAGTTGACTGTCAAAGATTTGAATTTCAAAAGGAAGTCACATGAGGGTTTGACCGTTCAGTCATTACCCCATCTGGCCCAACACAAGACTGTCTCAGATGGAAAGCAGAAGAGCACAGATGCCATATCGGGAAAGTCTGCAGAGATGAGAGACAAGCCATCGCTTTCAACCGATCAGAGATCAACTGCTCCTCCAACGGCTAGTTGATTCTCTCCGCCTATAAATAGAGGCATCCTCTCATTCGAGAAGTACAGACATGCAGATAGACACATAGACGACGAAATATTCAAGAGCTTTCTCGAGAGAAATCAAAACAAATCTGCAACATCATCATCTAAGAGCATCACCAGCTGAGAGTTCCAATTTGAGAGAACATTAGTAGCTGAGGGTTCCTAGAATTCGAAACTGTGTTTGATCTTAGGTTGAGTGTTTATTCGTTCAAGCCTTAGATCCAGCTCTCATTCTTGATCGAGCTGTAGTTGGAAATCCTACCCTTTCTCACACCCTAAAAAGTGTGCTAGGACCTTACTCTTCCTGTAATTGAGTAGTCAGGTCGTCAAGTACCCGCAAACTTGACTTAGGCTGTTTAGTGCCCGGAAACTAAACTGTAACGGTTGCTCAGCCCGCGTAAGCTGAGTGGTTCTGTCCAGAAGAACTTGGACTGAGGTGTGTGGACTCACATCTCCCCGTGGACGTAGGAGTTCTCTCCGAACCACGTAAATCTTATGTGTCGTGTTTTCTTTTGTGTTCAGTCTTTATTATCATATCTTAACTGACAAACTAACCGCATACAATCTGCATACTTTCACAACAACAGTTTTGGTTTTGACCAACCGTGCATAAAAGCGTGAGTTTGATTTTACGAGTTTATTTTCCACCACATTCCGCACAACACCAATCTTCCAGCTGAGGTTGCTTACTCAGCTGTGAGATCCCAACTGAGTCCTCTCACTCAGTTGAAGTTGATTTCAAGTGTTAAGTTTTTTCGAAAGTTGAAAAATCCTAACTGGTGTATTCCCCTCCCCCTCCCATACACCAGTAACTCGTATCGGGACCATCACGTTTCCATGGAGAAAAGACTCCAAATGAGATTCAGCGAGCTGACATCTTCACCAAACCTCTAGCCGAAGAGCGGTTCAAGATGCTATGTGATCTACTTGGATCGTTGGATCCATCAGATGAGGAACCAGCGGAGGTGAAGAGATAGATGCCCATCTGAGGGGGAAGCTCAGATGGAGGGGGAAGCTCAGCTGAAGGGGGAATATCTGAAGCGGATCGCCAACCGAAGACATCAGACGTCAGCTGAACAGACGAACTCGAGTCAGCTGATGGCATGCTGCAACATTGGATCAGACGTCAGCTGAACAGACGAACTCGAGTCAGCTGATGGTATGCCGCAACATGGGAACACAGTTGATTCCGACATCAGCTGGCAGGTAACATTTATGGCTGAAGGTGTTATGTTCTTAAATGAGAATGTTTGAAATAAATTCAAACATTCCTGAACATGTCAGTTACATTAAAAATAGCCATCATGTCGCATTAAATGTAAAGTATGGCTGAACATCAATAGCCTACTTTATAGCGCGACTGGGCTGACATGAAAACTGTACACCTTCTCACACGTTAGTTGGAACTCGGTTCGTGACGTCAAGTCAAAGATAGTCAACAGTCGCGAAATCTCAGTCGTTGATGGATTCGCGCCATTTAACCCCAGCCGTCGATATCGATCAAATCGATAACTTATAAAAGGCGAAAAATCAGGAAGTGATCTTCTACTTTCCTCATTCGTGGTTATCTGCTACAACTGTTCATCATCTTCTTCAATTCTGTCTCTCCATATTTGGCTAATATTTTCTTTCCTTCTTTGCATATATATATACTTCACTGCAAATCACAATGGCACCCAAAACCTCCAAGAAGATGGTATCTAAAGAACCAGCCACATTCCAGGAATCATTCGATATGATGCTATCGAAGATTCATTTTGAACAGATACTTTCGACAGACGCGCTGGAGTCACCGGAGCTTTCTCACCTCGCCGACCTTCTCTCTGCGCATGGTCTTCTTCACTGGGCAACTCTCACTCCCTCCCTCCTGCTATGGAAGCAAGTTGGAGAGTTTTATTTGAATCTACATCACGAGTCGGGAGTTGGACTCGTTTCAAACATCTCCTGCAAACAACGTGACGACACCTCCCGATCAATCCAAGATTTAGCCGTCGAGATACTTGTGTCCGAAGAACTAGCCAAAATCATCCCAAGAAATCATCAGACCACTCACATCGTCGACAACTTCACTGATAAAGAAGCAGATGAATTCCTTCAGCAGGCCCTGATCATCCCAGAAAAGATGAAGAGTAGCATGCAAAGGACAAAGTTGAAGCCTCAACATCGACTTCTGTTTGATGTTATTTCCAAGTGTGCTTTTGGATACAGTGGAGCCTTTGGGGATATCAGCCGCCCCAAACTGAAGTAGTAGAAGGCTCTGGAAGAGAAATACGAGGTCAACTGGCTTCAGTACTTCGAACACCAGTTGATCTTAGAGCAACAGAAGATCTCCGAAATCACAACTGAGTCCGGAGAGCGGTTGTTGAGTGTGAAGGGTTCACTCAACTTCGGCACCAAGATTTCTGCGCTGATCCTGCGGGCCACGGAGGATCAGAATTTAACTTGGGAAGACAGCGAGGAGACGCCTCTCAAGAAGATGCTGCTGTTCCCCACAGCCAAAAAGGCTCAGGATGTGTTGACGGTTGTGTACACTCCCAAAGAGAAGAAGGGAGCTGAGAAGCCAGCTGTAGAAGCAGACACAGCTGAGGAGCAGTTGGAGTCACAACCACCTCCAGCAGTCGGCCGAAAGACCAGATCATCTACTGCTCGCCGACTGAGGGATGTGTCAGAAGAAGAAGAAGAAGAAGTGGAGGAGGAACCACTGAAGAAGAGACCGAGGATATGGTTCAAGCAGCCAGCTGCGCAACCAACTAAGAAGTTGTCAGCTGAGGAGAAGCCAGCGGAAGAGAAACCAGCTGAGAAGTCACCTGAGTCGAGTCAGTCGGTTGACCCAGCTGCGTATATCATTGCTCCTCGAGATCCAGAGTCAATGGTTGAAGGGAACGAAACAGATATAGATGAGTCGAGCTCATCCTCAGATAGCTCGTCTTCATCTGAGGAGTCAGAACTCAGTTTACCCTCTCCCCCAACCGGAGCTGATACCGTCCAAGGAATCCAAACCTCGACCGGCTCCCAACCCAGTCCATCTGACCAGCCAGCCCAATCACCAACCAAAGGGGATCAGATTCTCACAACTGATCCTCAGATAAGTATTCCGAGCCTCACGCTCGATGCCAACATTGCGACCAGTTCTATGGCCAATGTTGAAGAACCTTTTGAACCATATGTCCATGACATTGAACCCTCCCCCATCAATGAAGAAGAAAATCGTCAAGCGGTCGTAGCTGAGCATGAAGGCAAGTTGGCCTATTGCTTCAAGAAGCTCGTTGGGATATTTCCTGAAGCTCGCAACATGTCGGTCTTCGCCATGTTTGGCACGGAGCTGATATACCAGTTTAGCATCATCTTCAGCTACTGGTATGTCAAGGAAGACACCCTCCGCATCTATGGCTGGGACCACCTTAAGGCTGATGAGTCACGCCTGCGAGAGTACTTCGAATACTCCAACCTTGAGGTAGCATACAAGAACAAGGTCGTTGTTCTAAGCCGCAGATTCGATCTCAGCAAGGCTGAAGGGACATACTCAAGGGAACTGTGCAACAATGCAGGAGCTGTCGCCTTTCTGGACACCATGCTGGCCAAGAGTGCTGAGTTTGTGGATGAGATTGATGCAGCTGAAGCAGCAGCTCAGTAGGAAGAGGCTGCATTCCAACAGTACCTGGCAAATCGTCAAGCCATGGTTACTGAACTACCCCCACCAATCGAACAATCAGCCCCAGCAATCGAACAACCAGCCCCCTCAGCTCAGCCAGCACTCTCCTCTGAAGAATTTGTGAGCTGATAACTGAGAGGGTGAACCAGCTGCGAACTGAGGTGCTCTCAACCATCCAACAGAATCGTGAAGAGCAGCAGCTGGTGATTGAGGCTCAGGCTGAGAAGCAGAGGCAGCTGATGGAAGATGCTCTGAAATTGAAGCTGGAAGAATTCTCATCCTCCATCAGCACAGCCAACAATGAACTGAAGAGAACTGTTCGTGAACTCAGTTCTGAGTTGAATGTGTTCAAAACCATCGCCAATTCCAACCTTGTCAAATCCCAGCAGACACAAGACCAAGAGTGGACGACTCAGTTCGAACAACATCGAGCTGAGTTTGTCGCCTTTCAAAGAGAAGTCTCTGCAACCTTTGAAGCCATGACGAAAGCTGATCAAGAGCGCCAAGATCTAGAACTGTCGAAGAAGGTTGGAGGACAGGATGTTGTGGATGAACTCTTCTCTCGAGTCCAACAGGCTGAAGCAAAACTTACCTCTCTGGATGGCTCACTGGCAACCTTTCTTGCTGATGCCAAAAAGGGGGAAGGTAAGAAGCCAACAGAAGTTGAGAGGCAGGGGGAAGAGGCTCAGAGGAAAAAGGGGGAAGTGGCTGCTGGACAAGAAGAATCTCAGCTGAAGGAGACAGAAGCAGCTGGAAAAGAAATGGAGCAGGAAGTTGAAATTTCCACTCTAGTAGCTGAATTGGCAGCTGAAATCGAAGCTGATCTCGACAGTATCACAACCGAAGAGACAATTGCTGCTGCCAAAGCTATAGGTGCATCAGAAAAGGACTACTTGAAGCCAAAGCTGTCAACAAGTTTGAAAAGGAGCTCGCCAAGATTTCGAAGAGATTGGACAGAAACATTGCCAGCCGAAGCCTAAGAAGAATCAACAGACATCAAAGCAAGGCTGAGGCAAGAAAGAGGCAACAACAGCTGCAAGGAAAGTCAAAACTCCAACCTCAGTTCAAACATGTTGACAAATGGATGCCAGCTGAGTGGAATGAGTATTGGGAGTCATTCAAACAGGAGTTTGTGAATGAATTCTACTATAGGAAGGTCTACACAACTGAAGATGCAAGGGAAGCCTTCAAGGAAGCCCTATTCGAGCTCAGCTCTAGGGACCCAGGCATGTTCAGACAATTCAGAACAGCCATGATGGATGCACAGCTCGATCTCAACACAGTTCCGGTCCCTCCGAAGGTCACATATCGCCCTCCGTTCATCTCAGGCACAAGTACTCCCGACAGACAGAGACTCATGGCTGAAGCAAGACAGGTTTGCAAGGAGCATGGAGTGGACATTTCTAAGGAGTCAGGTGCAAAGAGAGAGATCTTTGTCCGTATCTTCAGCAAGTACGGCCAGAAGTTTTGAGCTGAATTAGTTTTTTAGCAACTGATGTAATCTAACTGTTTTGTGCTTATCTGTGTAATCATCTGTTGTAATTAAAACTTCAAGTATATATTCGATTCATCTTGATGAACAATCTCTCATTGTCCAAGCCCTGAATCGCAAAGTCATTTAAATACCATGTTATAACTGTGCTAACCATTTGATGTTTTATCTTATAGACAGTCTAGAATTTCAGCTGAGATTTTGGATAAGTTACTAAGGTTTAGATCAGTAGTGGTTTAAAGTTGTAAGTAGTTTTGGCATCATCAAAAAGGGGGAAATTGTTGGGAAATTTGTTAGTAAGAGTTTTGATGAATTCCAAAACCAACTGACCCCAACCGAGTAGATGTTGCCAGATCCTAAAGTTAGTAGTTAGGCTCGCTGTTTGAGCAAAGTTAAGATTTTATCTTTACAGATCTCCAGCTGAAGATGGCAACAAGGCTTCACTCAGATAGAACATCAGTTGTGAGGAAGACAACTGAGTGTTCAATAGATGTGAATTATAATGGGGAAGTCACAATCTCTCGGTCAGAACATCAGATGAAGGAAGCAACATCAACTGAGCGTTCACAAGTTAGAACATCAGTTGAGCAACTCAAAGGAGAAGACTCACATCTGAGAGTTTAAAGGATGAAGATGCAAAAGATCCTAACATTGAAAAAATGAGGAAGTTACGATAGAACATCAGTTGTAAGGAAGACAATTGAGCGTTCATCCGACAAGAAATAAAAAGGGAAAAGTTACAAGAGAACATCAGTTGTAAGGAATACAACTGAGCGTTCAAAGCCAACTGAGCAGAGTCAGATACAAGAAGGACAACTGAGCGTTCTAGTTGAAACATCAGTTGTAAACTCAATCAGTTAAGATCAACAAGATGAAGTTCAAAGTCAGCTGAGAGTTCAACCGTTCCTAATCAGACAGAAGCTCTCAGATAGAACATCAGCTGAAGACCACTCAGATAAAGATCAAGCTTCTCAACCGTCTGACCAAGGTTGACGAACAAAGGTTTAAATTTGAATTTCAAAAAGGAAGTCACGTGAGGGTTTGACCGTTCAGTCATTACCCCATCTGATCCAACACAAGGCTGTCTCAGATGGAAAGCAGAAGAGCATAAATACCATATCGGGAAAGTCTGCAGAGATGAGAGACAAGTCATCGCTATCAAAGAACAGAGATCAACAGCTCCTCAAACGGCTAGTTGATTCTCTCCGCCTATAAATAGAGGCTTCCATTCATTGGAGAAAAGTGGAAGACACACAAGAGAAGACACACGAGACGAGACAGAGCGAAAGAAAGAACTATATTCCTTACTCGAGCTGAATTAGATTTAGTCTCTAAGAACATCACTTGTTGAGAGTTCTAGAACATTAGATTGTGTCTGAGTGTCTTTAGATCGAACATTGAGAACATCACTTTGTGAGAGTTCGTAGAGTGTTAGATCCCAGCTCACTTCTTGTTCGAGCTGTTAGTTGGAACCTTATCTTTCATACCTGAAAAGGTTTTAGGACCCTACTCTTCCCGTAACTGAGTAGACAGGTTGATTAGTACCCGTAAACTAATCTGTAAGGTTGATAAGTACCCGCAAACTTATCCTTAACGGTTGCACAACCCGCGTAAGCTGTGTGGTTTGTCCAGAAGAACTTGGACAGAGTTGTGTGGACTCACAACTCCCCGTGGACGTAGGAGGTTTCTCCGAACCACGTAAATCTCTATGTGCTAGTGTTTATTTTGTTTATTTCTTGCATATTCAACTGACCTTCTAACCAGCATACAAACTGATCTTAGCATTGTCAACTGTCTTGGTTTTTTACCGACCTTGCACAAAAGCGTGAGTTGTTTTACGAGTTGTTAATTTCCACCACATTCCGCACAGCACCACTCTTCCAGCTGAGGTTGCTTACTCAGCTATGAGATTCCAACTGAGTCTTTTTACTCGGTTGAAGTAATTTTCAAGAGTTTAGTTTTAAAATCCTAACTGGTGTATTCTCCTCCCTCCCATACACCAGTAACTCGTATCGGGACCATCACACCTCCAATGGTGCTGGCCTGCGTCTTGGGCACTTCTTCCTCTATCGAACGGGCGATCGCCCGGAGGAAGGAGCACCATTGGAGGTGCTCTAATGATTTAAGATTTAGGAATTTATATAAGGATAATATATACCCTAAATTTTAAACCATTAAACATAAAACATATCATCTTCTTATTAAAGTAATAGGAAATATCATATGAAATGACCATAGAGGATCCAATTTGGTTGTTTCTGCTCTCTACCGAGTATAGACTTTCTATAAAAGTTTGGTCCATTATTTTTTGTTTAATTTTTTTGAGGAAAAACATTTGGTCCACTATTATTTATCTTATGTTGATGATGATGATGGGGTCAACAAATATAATCACGACAGAGGAAGATGTGCCGAACTTGTGTACTAACTACGTGACATGCCAAACTTTTGTACACATTATATGAAATGAGCCATATATAATCCAAATTGACATTAAAATAATTGAGATAGCAAAATGTAGAACTACACATGACAAATAATAAAATATTTTCGAAAGGAATTTTTTCTGTTCGACAACCAAACCTAATTTCCGTGATTCTTTTAGTCATACTTGATATATAATATAGTAGCTAGTTATGTAAAAATTCCTCATATAAGTAGTGAGATATAAATTTCCCATCTCACAAATACTTTGTTATAATTACAACCTAGAACTTAGAAGTGGATCGTAATATTCGAATAAGGGAAGGAATTTCATATTAATTAGCGGTTAAAAAGTTGCACCTATAGTGTAGCTTATTAATCTCCTTCATCATTACAGATTTTTTATTTTATTTTTAAGGATGGTCATTATAGATTTTTAAACAAAATAATTTTGTGTATCATTACTTCATCAATCATCTAAAAGCAAAATGAGAGTCGCTGAGTCGGTAAGCTTGCAAAGTGAAAATGCACAGTTCCTCCTTAACTTTATTGAGTGTTGTTGTCGTTACATGAACAAGTATCCTTAGTTTTATTCTCAGAAAATTAAAATACTAATATACTTCGATAAATCTAGGGGTTTAGTCAATTAATGCATGTTAGTACACACTCTAAAAAGTCGTGACTAAGGTGAAGCTACTATTTATAATTTTAGTTAAGTGTTGACTTTTTGTACTAATAGATCTAAAACCTTGAAGATTCTTAGATTGAGTTTAAACTTATCATTCTTTTCGATCTACATATATTGTTTCAATCTTGATCGTCTTAAACGGCAAAGTTTGCGGTCACATGCCTTCCAATTTCCCATGCAAGTGACTATATTTTAATTAAATGCCCTTCACATTGTATATATACTTCAAGAAAAATGCATCTAATGTAGCCTTTCCTTTGTTCCAAATAATAAGTCCCACGTACCTTGTTTGAGAGAGAGAGAGAGAGATGGGAAGTGAAGACTTCACTCCTAAAAAGCAAGCATGCCAACAAATTCAAATCAAATACAAGCTCAAAATATTAATTCTAATCATACTAACCAACCTTCTCACTATCTACATTTTCACATCTCCTCACTCAAATCTTGAGCATCCACTCTCAAGAATCTCCCAACTCCCCTTTTGGGACACCAAATCCCTCCTCCTCAACCTCAACGCCACACAAGATCAACTCACACAAAGCCACTCTCAAATTGTGGACTTGCAAAGTCAACTCAAGTCAGCTCACGAGCTACTCGGAACTCTGCTCGATCACCTCTCCCGCCTCAACGGTGCCATCACCACCAATCAACCTCCCACCACGCGCGACCCCGCGTCCACCTACGATGACCTCCTTGACGAAATATACGGCGAGGCCAAACTCGCGATCGGGCCCTACGCGCTCCCCTTAGGGAACACCCCGCGGATCGGGTCAGAGATCTATGCCTCAGTCGGGGGAGGTTGCTTGAAGCACAAGCAAGACTTGCAAAAGTACATGTCATACGAAATCGGCGGCGAGTGCCCCACTGACGATATTTTCGCCCAAACGCTCATGCTCAAAGGCTGCGAGCCGCTCCCCCGGCGACGGTGCCACCCTAAGTCCCCGCCAAACTACACTGGGCCCACGCCTTTGCCCGAGAGTCTGTGGTCAACCCCACGTGACTCAAGCATCATTTGGGAGCCCTACACGTGCAAGAACTACACGTGCCTAATAGAAAGGAAGAAATTCCCTGGCTCCTACGACTGCAAAGATTGCTTCGATTTGGAAGGACGAGAGAAATCGAGGTGGCTGTCCGACAACGGAGGCCTCGATTTCTCTCTCGACCAAGTTCTTGCAGCAAAACCCCCCGGCACCATCCGGATCGGGCTGGACATCGGGGGCGGGTCGGGGAGTTTTGCTGCAAGAATGAAGGAGAGGAATGTGACCATCGTGACGACATCGATGAACTTCGATGGCCCTTTCAACAGCTTCATTGCGGCGAGGGGGTTGATTCCGATGCACGTTAGCATTTCGCAGAGGTTTCCATTTTTCGAGAATACATTGGATATTGTCCACTCGATGCATGTCCTGAGCAACTGGATACCAGACGCCATGCTTGAGTTCACTCTGTATGATATATACAGAGTGCTGAGGCCGGGCGGGCTGTTCTGGCTCGACCGCTTTTTCTGTGTCGGGTCGCAGCTGAACGAGACGTACGTGCCGATGTTCGAAGGTGTAGGGTTCAAGAGATTGAGGTGGAATACCGGGATGAAGTTGGATCGTGGAATTCAGAAGAATGAGTGGTATTTCTCTGCTCTTTTGGAGAAGCCTACGACTTGAAGATGTGAATCTTGACTGAAGTCTTGCTTTGAAAATTTTGTAGGTAGTATAATCTTTGTTTAAAACATTTATCTTTTTCTTCTGCACATTGGCGTGATACGCCATTTTGGAACTTGAACAAGTCCAATACACTCCACATTTCAATGTTTTGCATCAAATTTACAAAATATAGCAATTGCAGAAATACTCTTACCAGAAACATTGATCATTCAATATTCCTAATTAATATAATAATAATACATCTGAATGAAACAATCTATATACTAATATAAAATAAAGCTTTTTTTACAAAATTTGCTTTGCCTAAAATATCCTTACTATATAATAAAATTAAGGGCAATAATATAATATAATAGATATTTTAAATATATAAAATATATTAATTCATTGAAAATCAAACTTACCTTATAAAATGCAACTTTTACCTAATTTAATTGATTTGATCTTGATAATGGTATGTCAATTTTATTAGTTTCTACTTAGTATAATAAATCATAGGAAAAATTGATATATATGAAAATCAAACTCATTTACCTTAATTTAATGATTCAATTTAATACGCATACCATATGAAATTTTCTTTGAAGTTCGAAAAATAAGCTCCCAATTTATTGAACTCTAATGGTCAATGACTCGATTCAAGCTAAACTAGTTTCTATTTTCTTTATCGTGAATAATAGATGGGTAAATAGGTATTGGGATAGTTTAAACCTGCAAATGTGCATTGGTCTTAAATTCGGCATTTTAGGATGACGTATGTGGAAGCTCTTTTGTTTATGAAATACTACATGGTTATGATATCAGAACTTTGCAATTTTACAAACTTAAAATTTTATTTATTTTATAGAATACATTGTGATGATACACTAACAGATTATTTTTTAGTTGGATATTCTTAATTTACTTATAGGAAATGAAAAGAACATTAATAATAGAAAATAAACTTAAGAATGACTTCCCCTAATAGAAACTTCAAAAAAAACTAGAATATCTTTTTACGGTAGCACAAATCTATCCAATCATAAGTTAGATTTATCTTAGGCACCTTACCCAGACTTCTTTTGACCCCAATAGCCAAAGTTACAAACATAATTACATAGTATTAGTGGTAAAGCTACAAAATATTAGATCGCTAGCAATAAGTTTAGAAAATATTTTTATTTCAAATTCATATCGTCATTTAATTTTTCTATCATGTAACACTATCTAACAACAATTTTATAAAAAGAGCTAGGAAAAATAATGGAAACACGACAAGCTGCAATAAAAATTTTGATTTTGTACACTATTCGTAATAGGAAATTAAAAAGTAGAATAAGACAATAGAAAATTTGAAAACCGTAATAACAATCTCGATTGAGATTTGAGAAAAACATATTAAAAAATAATTACTGAATTGAAACGGTTGGGCTTCCCAACAAGTTTGCATAAGCAAAAGAAAACTCATTAGAAGAAGTGTGAATTTCTTAGTAAATATTAATTGAACAAAAATGTCAAAAAATAACAGACTATAGGGATTTGTACTTGATATGCTTTGCACGAGAAATTGCATGGATGCCTATATTTTAAACGGGAAAATGTAAGAAATTATTCTACTTTTATATAGTATAGATTTGAACAAGATTAATTAGTTCCATCATGAATATATAGTTGATCTAAGAAGGTCAAACGATCACATATTGTCATAGCTTTGCTTTGTATATGGTTTTGTAGATCATATCATAAAGCATACAAAGAGTGTCCATGCTATAAAACCGTGTACGTACTTATTACAAGAAGGAAAAAATAAAATACACATACTAAAATTTACTTATTAAGAATAACTTAAATGGTCTAAAATAGGCAAAAAGAGTCGGATGAAGCAAAAAAATTTGTGTGTTTTTGAAAATGAATCTAAAAACTATACTTTTATAAGCTTAAGAACTAACATTATGTATATCATATATCTTTTTCTAGGATGCTTTTTATCACAATATATATAGTAGCATGTGCACTCTAATATGTATATATATGTATATACTTTTTTATTTTTAGACATCAATTTCAATTTAAACTATAATCTTTGACCTACTATAAGTACACGTTTTCTAAGTGGCACATTACCCAAAATGAAATCTATGTCCTTTATAATCACGTGGGCCGCCACAGTTTATACACAGTTCTATAGGATTGTGCCAAAAATTATTGTTGGAATGGAAGTAATACTATTTAAGATACATAAGACCATAAAATTGAGTAGCATAATGGTATAACTTGATAATGTAATAAATAAACATTCTAATGCATCATAAAAATTTACTGATTTCAAATGACACAAAGCTATACAAATGAATTAGTAATAGTAAACATTAGTTACAACATTTTCTACTTACAATACTATATTAATGTAATTAATTAAGGGTTATAAAAAAAAAGAGTGCTCCTTACAATTAGATATATTGACCAGTCTTTGCAAAATGTTAAATCAAAATGCATAATAAAATTCAAAACATTACTTCAAAAATAAAATCAACTACAAAATTAGTTATACATATTTATTTGTTTGAATAATTATGTTTATGTGCATTGGTTATACTAGTAAACTTATAAAAGATTGTATTGCTGCAAAATTGAAATCACTCATCCAAAAACAAGAAAATATCTACAACAATCTGAACAAATTCTTCCAAATAAAAACATTCTGCTAGCAAATAACAAGCTAATACATACAAGCAAACCGTTGAATTCTTGATATAAATTGATACAGAAAATCATTCATATGAAATTACTTGGGTTCCAAGGTTGAAGGAGGATAAGCTCCACTGTAAGCAAAGAGACTCTGATTACTATAAGGATGCTCAGAACCTTTGCTTTGCCCTTCATAACTTGCTGATGTTGTGGCTGATTCAGCATTTGGATTCAAACCTGCAACTTCCATAATGTTCTCTATCTCTTTAACCACTTCACTCATTGCTGGCCTATTCGCTCCCAATTCTTCAACACACTTGAGAGCCAAATCAACGAACCTCTCCACACTTCTGGGAGACGGGCTTAAGGCTACAACGGGATCAAGAATCTCCTCAAGGCTGTACAAGGCCTTTCTTGTGTCCATCGCTAGCTTCACTTCCCTCACTATGTATTTCCCCTTCTCAATGGGACTTCGTGCCGTTAGAAGCTCCAATAGTACCACTCCAAAGCTGTACACATCGCTCTTTTCTGTCAGTTGTTGCGTCATGTAGTATTCCGGATCCAAATATCCCTGAAATTAACAAGTAAAAACTCACTTCTTAATCTTTATTTGTTACAGTGTAATGGACATTGTGATGCCTATTACACTAATTGAGTTGAAAATAAATGCTACTGTATATATGTTCAACTCAAAGTGTGACATGAAAATGAGGAAGTGCATAGTTACCATTGTGCCTTTAACTTGAGTGGTGACATGGCCTCTTTCGGATTCACTCAAAGGCTTTGAGAGGCCAAAATCGGCTACTTTAGCATTCAGCCTTTCGTCCAACAATATATTGCTCGGCTTTATGTCTCTGTGTATGATTGGAGGGTTTGCTAAGTCATGCAGATATTGAATCCCTTTGGCTGCTCCAAGAGCTATTTTCAATCTCCTCATCCAATCTAGCCTGATTCCAGACTTTCCTGCAATGATAAATTTATTCAATTTCCATAATAATAATAAAATCCTAAATTCTATTTGCCATTTGGTATGAACTTAGATGAAGAAGAACCTGAGATACTATCGCTCAACGTGCCATTTGGAATGAACTCGTAGACGAGCATTTGTTCACCCTGATCGAAACAGAAGCCAACTAGGCTCACAACATTCTTGTGATGAACCCTTGAGAGAAGCTCAATTTCAGTTTTGAACTCTAGACGGCCCTGCATTGATCCTTGCTGAGCTCTTTTTATCGCAATCAGTTGTCCATTTGGTAGACTTGCTCTATATACCTGAAATTTACAATATTATTCATAATTCAGAAATCATGTTACTACAAAAAAAGTTGAATGAGATTAATCTTCACCTTTCCATATCCACCACTTCCGACATCATTGAGATCTGAAAAGTTATTTGTGGCTCTCTTAAGTTCTTCGAATGAGAAACTCTTCGCTCCTTTGAGTTGGGGAACTCCACCGCTGTTTGTATTTGGATCCCATGATGCTGCAAGTATGCGTAATTTACATTTCATTATAAAAAAATGACTATAAACAACAACAACAACAAGAAAAAAAAAGATATTTAATCTCAAAATATACCAAAAGGATCATTCTTTTGGTCAGCCGTATCAGCTCTTCTCCTCTGCCGGCAAGCATAAACTCCAGCCCCAACTAACAACACAACTAGTACAGCACCACCAGTTGCTGCTCCAATGATGATACCACTGCTTGAAGACTTTTTTGAAGCCGATTGCAGTCCTAATAAAAAATAAAACAATGATTAATTTTTTTATTTTTATATTTTTGATATTATGTTGTTTAGGAAAGTTTACCTGCAAAGTAAGGATAGCTGTTGCCAATGAAGAAAAAGGGACCATATTCCTTTGGTGGTTTGAAGGTTTGGTTACTTAGCATAAATCCAATCTCTGAAATTCCTGTCCGATTGAAATAATCTTGGCCGGAAGGAAAAATTTGCACACTTAGCAGCAAGTAGTCATCTATATTTTTTGTTGGATTGTTGAGAGAGAGAGAATCCACAGGAAGGCCATGAGACTGAAATGAGGCCTTCATTTTCTGCTGAAGGTTGGCGAAAATAGTTGAGTTGCCATAGTTGGAGAAGGAAGGAGCACGGAAGAAAAGTGTTCCAGTGTATGGATAGGCACATTTGCAGGTGGGGCTGGAAACTCTATCTGAAGTGCAAGGAAGAGGAGTGCAGTTCTCTGATGGAGTTGAGTATGCCGGATTAGATGACGTCTGAGGAATGCTGCAGAAACTCTGTGTTCCTCCATCATCACAAATCGGGTTCCCGGCTAGTCTGCAGTATGATTCAATCAACAACATATTAACTGTTGAAAAAGAAAAATAAGTATAATGATAGATTCTCATTTACATGACTTGGATATTGTTGGTGGCTCGTTGAGTGAAGGCATCAATGAGATTGTCCTGTAAATCAATCTGCTGAAGTTGGCTGCTTGGGTTAGAACCAATGTTCAACGTGCCATTGATCCGATTGTTCTTCAACGAGCTGATTAAGCAAAATGATTAGACAATGATTATGTAACATGGATAAAAAGTTACTAAATCTTGATTTTGATATGATTTATTTGCATGATGATTCCCTACTAATTGAAGATAGTCACACTTACACAGTTTGCAACTGGAAAAGGCTAAAAAGGGAAACTGGGAGTTGGCCTTGAAGTTGTGTCTTATCCAACTTCCTACACGTTGTCACACGAGGTTTGAGGTAACATAGAAAAATATCATTTTTCAAAAAACACGAACACGGACACGAGATACATACAGTGAAGTTAATGACTGCAAAGTTGAAAACCACGGAGGCACATCCGTTGCATCAAATGAATTATTGCTCATGTCACTGCAAAACCAAGATCATAACATTGAATTTGATTTTCTCCAATAGTATTTTAATTACATTAGTCTTTCTATATTAGTAATTATATGTGACTTACACATAGTTGAGAAAATCCATGCCAGTTAAGTTGGGCATATTTCCAGTCAACTTATTATTTGCCAAGAACCTGAAAATTGGTTTTTGTCCTTATAAAATAGGAATTGAAATGAAGTTCAAAGTTAATAATTATCTGTGTTTTTACTTACAACTCCTGCACATTGGTGAGGTTGTTGAGATTTTCTGGAACTGGTCCGCTAAAAGAATTTCTGTCGAGCCGACTGTGCAAACAAAGGCCGGATCTCTCGTTTGAGCTTTCAGAAGGAAAATAGACCTCAAAATAGTGACGTAAAAGGATAATGTGATGTTATGTTACTTACACAACCTCCAAAGACTTCACAAGCCCCAATGACGACGGGATGCCTCCGGTAAACTGATTGTTTTCTAGAAGTCTACTTAGATAATTAAATACTATTAGGACAAGCAAACCTAAATAACTCTTACTATAGCTAATATGAAGCATATGCAATTAGATGTAAACTTACAAATGAATAAGAGTCAAATTTGAGTTGAACAGTTGAGAGGGTATATCACCAGACAATTGATTCTTTCCAAAATGGCTGCATAAGATTGAAAGATTTAGTATGCTGAAACGGATGAGCTTAATTATAGAGACAAGAGGAACGTACAAGTGCTTTGTGCGGACAAGCTTATCAAGACCAGGTGAGCTTCCATCAGAGACGGGGATCGTTCCACTAAGTCTGTTATCAGCTAAGTCGAGCCAATAAAGATTTGAGAGCTTCCCAATGGTAGGAGGGATCCCTCCAATGAAATTGTTTGAATTAAGCGACCTTCATTCCAAACGAAAGAAGATAAAATACGTATAGTCAAACATAAAAAGGTATTTGAAGGATGGAATTTGAAGATCCTTACAGGTATACCAGCTGCTGCAGAGAGCCTATTGAGGTTGGTACGGGACCAGAAAATCCGCAGCCAACGAGTATTCTGAAATGCACTTAGTGATAGTTTTCTTAATACAAGTATTTTCTTACATCGAGATTTCATAACAAGACTATGATATTTGCTTACAAGCTCGATAGCTTCTTCACATCCCCTATCGCTTGAGGAAGAGGTCCGGTCATACCTTTGTTGTATGATAAATCTCTATACACGGTACAAATTTATCAGAAAAAACTTAAATATGTCAAAATTCAAAAGTTATACTGAAGCATAATATTAGGCCAAAAAGTGGCAATCTCTAATTAGCTTCTAGTTGAACAAGGCTTTGACACGCCTCATTTAACTAGAAAAATACATGCAATATCTTTCAAGTACAACGCACTAGATTTGTATCATAATTATCAAATTCATGAATGTTGAAATGGCATGCATATAACAAACTAACACAAATAAAAAAAGAAAAAATTACAAAAAAAAAATTATGAACAAGAAAAGGGAAACATACAGTGTCTGCAACTCGGATAATTTGGCGATGTCTGATGATAACTGGCCACTTAAGTTAATGTTTGCTAATGTGCTGAAATTTAAGATCAACATATGTATGTTAATTAAAACACAGAAAACACATATCTAGTTATGCATCACCATCGTACAAGAGAAATACTTACATAGACACGACACGATTGTTAGTGCAGCTAATACCTTCCCAACTATCTCCACAAGGATCAGTCCCTTGCCAATTTGGTGGGAAGTTTTTCCAGTTGCTTTTCAGAGCCTGCAGCCCAGCAACTGCATGCACAAAAATAGAAAACATGATTTCTTTTTGTTTATAGTAACTAGAATTAAAGCCACGTTGGGATACCCCTGTGGGTGTTTGTACCTCAAAACCTGAACTTGCCCTTTTAGATTAACCATTGAAATGTTATTACATAATAATTTCTGCAACATCTTGATTAAAATCTAACCTTGAAAACTTCAACAAAATATTCAGAACACAATTGAACATGAGAAACTGCATGTCCTTTTTCAGCAATACAAAGTAGATTCATATAACACATTTACAATTACTAAAATGGAAAAGAAGTTGAATTAAAGAGAGGAAGATAATGTTGGAGAGATAAGCTGCAAACTTACAATCATTGCTATTCGTCAGTGCTTCTGTAACCAAGACTTGGAGCAAAGCAATTACCAGAAATGAGAGATGGATTTTTCCAACCGTCATTCCAAATTATTACACAACAACAATCTAGGGAAAAAAAAAAACTAGGAAGTTTGGATGCTCAAAATGTATGTTTGAAAGTTTCACAAAATTTGAAAAGTTTAACAAGCATTGACTTGCTCTTCATACACTGTGTAAAGAGTTGAAATGAAATAGTTGGTATCAACATATATAATCAATGGACTTTTTTTAATCAGCTCCCATCAATATCTGTTATCAACTATCAAGCCGTCCGATCAATCATATTTTAATTGTTCAAACCATCATGCTATATTAAATGCTAGTCGTTTATTTTAACTTTGTCTTAGGCAACAAGTTTTATTCAATTAAGCTGATGTTTCAAGAATTTGTGCTAGAAAGTGGCCAATGACTTTTTTTTTTCTTTTTTTTGAACGGGGAGAGGAACCTGCAGCTGCTATTCGAAAATATGCTCATGCTCCTGAGTAAAATTGTCGGTTCCGATCTTGTGTTCCGCAGTTCAATGTTAACTAAAATATAATCATTGTTAACAAAAATTTGCAAATTAAATGTGACAGAATAAGTCAAATAATAATTAATATTTTTCATTTATTTAATTTTGTATTAACATTTTTAATGTTTTTTCTGTTAATAATCTTTCACTTAGTATCATTTAAAAAAAAAATCTTTCACTTAGTATAGGAGGAAAATCATGTATTAATTATTTTTTTTTTCAAATATATTTAACATATTAATTAATACTCTTGACCGAAGATTAAATTTACGGGAGAAGTCACGGGTGGAGGTCAATTATATAGAAGTAGAACGATCAGTTATCAGAATATTTTGTTTGTTTGTTTTTTTATTTTTTTTGTCTTCATGATATATGCTCTTAGTGATAAACACTAAAATACGAAATATTAGGCCCTTTTGTGTCTCATAATTAAGAGATGCTCATAACTAAGGAAATAGTATTAATTGGATTAAAATCAAATAGTCTTTCCATCCCGAGATAAGTATCTTGTTTCTTTTCGTGGCGGAATCAAGGAGTAAGGTTATAAAGATAGGAGGTGCTGGAAGGTCACACCTTTTTGTGAGAGAAGATAATTTTCATATTTAAAAACATAACGCTTATCTTAGGACAACTAAATATGGAATGAAGGAAGATATTTATCTCAGGATATAGAGGGAGTACATTGGGTGGTAGGTAGTTGAAAATGAGCTGTGTACTTAGTTGCATTGCAAATTTGCAATTTATGAGCCCATATGTCACGTCGTGGTGCTGTATATATAATTGCAATTCCTTTGATTTAAAATAATTTATTGTTTTGGATTTGATATGAAAGGAGATGCTTAATAAATCAAAATGATTCTTGAATTTTGAGTGGATTGGCTTCTTCTCGCCCCAATTTTGCTAGTGGAGGATGCTGATGTTTGTATATGTTTAATTGTTTATGTTCTTCTTTTATGTTAAAAAAAAAAAAAAAAATTGTTTATGTTCTTCTCTCCATCAAATTCAAATCTTATATTTATTTATTTAAAGCGTGTGTGACTTACACACACCTTTACAAAATTAATTAATCCAACTGCATCAACATTTCCCAACTTGATCACAACTAAGGGTGCGACTTTTCACAACCCAAACAACACCTTCTAAATATACACTATTTTTTTCATTGGACAAAAGTGCCTTATTTGACTAAATTACGCTTGTACAAAAAGGGCGATTTTTTCTATGACAAAAACTTGGGTGAAACTGTTCCACCGTAGAACACCCGTCCATTTGACCCGACCCGCCCCTGACCCGACCCGTTTGACCCGGGTTTGATCCGGTCAAACCTCCTTTGACCCGGTCAAACCCCCCTTTGACCAGTTTTTTTTTTTTTATAATTTCCAGTTTTTTTTTTAATTTATTTTTGTTTGCCGCTTCTTCTATGGTCAAGACCCGAGCGAGGGGAGCCGAAGGCCTCGGAGCGAGCTGTAAAAGTCCAAAATGTTGCCCGCCGATTATCCTTATTTTAGTAATCGGAGCGAAGACGGAGCCGAAGGCTCCGACGAGGACAAAAAATTTGGAAATTAAAAAAAAAAAAAAAAACTGGCGCGTGGCGGGTCGTGAGCGGGGCAGGTTGTGTGCAAATGGTGCATAAGTATGCAGAGGAGTGTCTCTCTTCTTCTATTCTTAATCTAATCCATTCTCTCCGTCTCATTACCAAATCCACTCAGACACTCTTCGTTAATAGACCTCTAAACATGAGATGGACTTCCATGCGGTTGATCATACGATGCGGTCTATTTCTAAATTATTTTTTTTATTAATTTCTAATTAAATTTAAATTCTAATTGAACTAATAATTTTAGTTTGAGGATTAACACATCCTAATTAGATTTATTAATTAATTAAAAATTTAAAAAGTTAGTTCAAATGTTCGGCTTCTACGTCAAACAATAAGAAACAATTCCACCAATATTGTCTTAACGTTCTAGTATTGTTTTATGAATGGTCCAAGAGTTAAGCATAACTCAACCACCTCTAGCAAAAGATTACTTAAATAGTACTACTATAAATGTTAAAAAGGTTACGAATCAGACTAAATAATAGTTGACTTTTAACGAAAGAAGCTATTCAGATTAACTAACTCTTCATTAAGATAAACACCTATGTAAGATTTTCAAATATTTAGATTTAGTTCAAGAAACCGATATCTTTATTTCGATGAAAAAGAATAGTTCAACATAAAGCTGACATTATTTTAAGAAAAGAAAATTAAATACAAAACAAGTTCACAAAAACTTGGGATGCACACAGTTTGATAAGGGGGCTAATTTCGATTAGAATTAACTCATTTCAAATCAAAGATTATCAATCCAAATCAGAATTTATTAATTACAGAGTTTATTGATTCAATAATATTTATTAATTTATAATTAAGCCTTATTAATCTTAATTAAGATTTAGCTAATTAAATTTATTAAGTATTAAAAATATATTGACCGTAGGGTCAGTACTGTCGGCTGCACCGAAGTCCACCACAAACTAGTTAAAAATTAAACCAGAATCTTCTGTTACATTTAACATCTTCTATTTGCATACATTAGATTAATGACATAAGTAGATTTGGAGATATTCATATCTTTTAATTAGGCACAATAAACCCTAGTTTCCATATTTACATTTTTAGATGTTACAATATTAATAAAAAATGTAACACAATTAGGCCATAGAAAAATCCAATTTGTTTGAAAATGTGCAAAATATTTTAGAGCCACTTTCCGTGCGACCGGTGGCAAGCTGATCAACACCAGAGTTGTCTTCTTTTTTAAACAATATACTCCCTCCGTCTAATCTTTGAGTACTCACTTACCTTATTTTATCTGTCCAATCTTTCTATACCTATTTGTATAAAAGTATCCATCTACCCTTACTAATTCATGTTATTTTCTACCCTTTGCCACTTGGACCCACACCTTTATTCCATCAACTACTACTTTATCACTACATTTTTCACTATGGGCTCACTACTAACAAACTTTATTCCACTAACTATCACTTTATTATTACCCTTCAAATACATCTTTATCCCACCAACTCCACTTTATCACTTTTTCTTAATACCCGTGCCAGCACTCAAATGGGTACACAAAGATTGAACGGAGGGAGTATAAACTTTCATTAGGGATTAATATTCAAATTGAAGATTAATAAATCCTAATTGAAATTAATACATCTTATAAACCCTAATTGTGGATTATAAATCCTAATTGATTATTAATGAACCCTTGTTTATTATATTATTTGTAGTATAATTTCTTATTTTCCATTGAAAATATGTCATTTGTGTAATATTAATGGTTTATTATTCTGATATGTTTCCAAATTATAGAATACATGCAAACCTTGTAATAATATGTTGATAGAAATTTATAAAAAATCATTGGTTTGGATTACTTATTTTCCAAGGTTGAAGGAGGATAAGCTTCACTGTAAGCAAAGAGACTCTGATTACTATAAGGATGCCCAGAGCCTTTGCTCTGCCCTTCATAACTTGCTGATGTTGTGGTTGATTCAGCATTTGGATTCAAACCTGCAATTTCCATAATGCTCTCTATCTCTTTAACCACTTGACTCATTGTTGGCCTATTCGCTCCCAATTCTTCAACACACTTGAGGGCCAAATCGACGAACCTCTCCACACTTCTGGGAGACGGGCTTAAGGCTACAACGGGGTCAAGAATCCCTTCGAGGTTGTACAAGGCCTTGCTTGTGTCCATGGCTAGCTTCACTTCCCTCACTATGTATTTCCCCTTCTCAATGGGACTTCGTGCCGTTAGAAGCTCCAATAGTACCACTCCGAAGCTGTACACATCGCTTTTTTCTGTCAGTTGTTGCGTCATGTAGTATTCCGGATCCAAATATCCCTGAAAAATTAACAAGTAAAACCTCGCTTCTTAATTTTTAAATGTGATAGTGTAATGGACATTGTGATGCCTATTACACTAATTGAGTTGAAAGTAAATGCTACTGTATATATGTTCAATTCAAATTGTGACATGAAAATGAGAAAGTGCATAGTTACCATTGTGCCTTTAACTTGAGTGGTGACATGGCCTCTTTCGGATTCACTCAAAGGCTTTGAGAGGCCAAAATCGGCTACTTTAGCATTCAGCCTTTCGTCCAACAATATATTGCTCGGCTTTATGTCTCTGTGTATGATTGGAGGGTTTGCTAAGTCATGTAGATATTGAATCCCTTTGGCTGCTCCAAGAGCTATTTTCAGTCTCTTCATCCAATCTAGTCTGATACCAGACTTTCCTGCAATGATAAATTTATTCAATCTCCATAACAATAATAAAATCCTAAATTCTATGTGCTATTTGGTATGAACTCGGATGAAGAAGAACCTGAGATACTATCGTTCAACGTGCCATTTGCAATGAACTCGTAGACGAGCATTTGTTCACCCTGATCGAAACAGAAGCCAACTAGGCTCACAACATTCTTGTGATGAACCCTTGAGAGAAGCTCGATTTCAGTTTTGAACTCTAGACGACCCTGCATTGATCCTTGCTGAGCTCTTTTTATCGCGATTAGTTGTCCATTTGGTAGACTTGCTCTATATACCTGAACTATACATATTAGACACAATTCAAAAATCATGACCATGTTACTAAATAAAAGATGAAATTAATCCTCACTTTTCCATATCCACCACATCCGACATCATTCAGTTGCGAGAAGTTATTTGTGATTCTCTTAAGTTCTTCGAATGGGAAAATCTTTGCTCCCTTCAGCTGAGGAACTCCACCACTATTCGTATTTGGATCCCAAGATGCTGCAAGTATAAATATTTTACGTTACATTATAGAAATGTTGACTGACTATATAAACAACAAGAAGAAAGACAATAAATAAATAAAAGATATTGAATCTCAAAATATACCAAAAGGATCATTCTTATGGGCAGCCGTATTAGCTCTTCTCCTCTGCCAGCAAGCATAAACTCCGACCCCGACTAACAACACAACTAGTACAGCGCCACCAGCCGCTGCTCCAATGATGATACCACTGCTTGAAGACTTCTTTGAAGCTGAGAAAATGAAACAATGATTAGTTTTTTCATTTTTGTATTTTTACACAAATTTTGTTTTCTTAAAAAAGTTTACCTTGAAAGTAATGATAGGTGCTTCCATTGAAGACAAAGGGACCATATTCCTTTGGTGGTTTGAAGGTTTGGCTACTTAGCATAAATGCAATCTCCAAAATTCCTGTCCGATTGAAGTAATCTTGACCGGAAGGGAATATTTGCAGACTCAGCATCAAGTAGTCATTTTGATCTTTTGTTGGATTATTAAGAGAGAGAGAATCCACAGAAAGGCCATGAGACTGAAATGAGGCCTTCATTTTCTGCTGAAGGTTGGTGAAAATAGTCGAGTTGTCATAGTTGGAAAAGGAAGGAGCTCTGAAGAAGAATGTTCCGGTGTATGGATAGGCACATTTGCAGGTGGGGCTGGAGACTCTATCTGAAGTGCAAGGAAGAGGAGTGCAGTTCTCTAATGGAGTTGAGTATGTCGGATTAGATGACGTCTTAGGAATGCTGCAGAAACTCTGTGTTCCTCCTCGTTCATCACAAATCGGGTTCCCGACTAGTCTGCAATATGATTCAATCAACAACATATTAATTTTTGAAAAAGAAAAGTAAGCACACAGAGAGCTTATCATTTATTTACATGACTCGGATATTGTTGGCGGCTTGTTGCGTGAAGTTATCAATGAGATTGTCCTGTAAATCAATCTGCTGAAGTTGGTTGCTCGATTTGAAACCAATGTTCAACGTGCCATTGATCTGATTGTTCTTCAACGAGCTGATTAAGCAAAATGATTTGAAAATGATTGTTGTAATGTTGCAGAAACATGGTACAAGTGGATAAGGATATTGATTTTGATCTGATTACTTACACAGTTTGCAACTGGGAAAGGCCAAAAAGGGAAACTGGGAGTTGGCCTTTAAGTTGTGTCTTCTCCAATATCCTGCACGTTCAACGTTGTCACACGAGGTTTTAGGTAACATAGAAGAACATCAACTTTTCAAGAAACACAAACTCAGAAATGAGATGCATACAGTGAAGTCAAGGACTCCAAAGATGAAAACCACGGAGGCACATCCGTTGCATCAAACAAATTATTGCTCATGTCACTGCAAAATCAAGATTAAACTGTATGTTTAAGTATTTTAGATTCTCCAATAGTCATTATATTAGTAAATATATGTTACTTACACATAGTTGAGCAAATGCATGCCAGTTAAATTTGGCAAATTTCCAGTCAACTTATTATTTGCCAAGAACCTGAAAATATTCAAAAATAGGGGTTTGTCAATTTGAAAAGGAATAAATATATGAAGTTCAAAGGTAATAAATAATCATCTAGTTTTTTGCTTACAGCTCCTGCACATTGGTGAGATTGTTGAGATTTTCTGGAACTGGTCCACTTAAAGAATTTCTGTCGAGCCGCCTGTGCAAACAAAGGCCGAATCTCTTTTTTGAGCTTTCGGAAGGAAAATGGACCTCAAAACAATGAAGTAAAAGGGTAATGTGATGTCATGTCACTTACACAACCTCCAGAGACTTCACAAGCCCCAGAGTCGGCGGGATGCCTCCACTTAGCTGATTGTTTTCTAGAAGCCTACACAGATGATAAAACATTATTAGGACAAACAAACCTAATTAAATAACTCTTACAAAGTGAGGTTTTTTGAGATGTACTTACAAATGTATAAGAGTCGAATTTGGGTTGAACAGCTGAGAGGGTATATCACCAGACAACTGATTCTTTCCAAGATGGCTGCATAAGATTGACAGATTCAATATGCATGCTGAAATAGAGAAAGACGAGACAAAACGAACTTACAAATGCTTTGTGTTGAAAAGCTTATCAAGACCGGGTGAGCTTCCATCAGAGACGGGGATCGTTCCACTAAGTCTGTTATCAGCTAAGTCCAGCCAATGCAGATTTGAGAGCTTCCCAATGGTAGGAGGGATCCTTCCGATGAAATTGTTTGAATTAAGCGACCTTCGTTCCAAACGAAAGAGGATAAGATACGTATAGTTTAACTAACATAAAAATGGATTTGAAGATCCTTACAGCGATACCAGTTGCTGCAGAGAGCCTATTGAGGTTGGTATGGGACCATAAAATCCACAACCGACAAGTATCCTGAAATGCATCTAGTCATAGTTTTCTTAAAACGAGTTTCTTCTTACATCGACATGTCATAAATAATATTACGATATTTTTCTTACAAGCTCAGTAGACTCTTCACATCCCCTATCGCTGGAGGAAGACGTCCGGTCATACCTTTGTTGTATGATAAATCCCTATACATAAAAGAAGAACATGGGAATACATGCAAGACACTTATCGTTCAAGTACAATGCAATAAATTTTTGTATGATAATTATCAAATTCGTGAAAGTTGAAAAGAGTAAAAGAAAAGAAAAGAAAAGAAAAGAAAACATACAGTGTCTGCAACTCTGATAACATGACGATGTCTGATGATAAGTGGCCACTTAAGTTGATGTTTGCTAATGTGCTGAAATTTGAGATCAACACATACTATTAACTAAAACACAGATCACACATTTATCTAGTTAAGCATCATCATCATCATCATACGATGAGAGAAAAACTTACATAGACACGACACGATTGTTAGTGCAGCTAATACCTTCCCAACCATCTCCACAAGGATCAGCCCCCTGCCAATTTGGTGGGAAGTTTTTCCAGTTGCTTTTTAGAGCCTGCAGCCCAGCAACTGCATGCACAAAACAGAAAACATGATTTCTATTTGTTTATTATAACTAGAAGTAGAACAAGTCAAATAGAAAGTAACACATACAACACATTCACATTTACTAATTTCATGAAAATATTTCCATTGAAAAATAATGGATAAGAAAAGATGAGAAAATATTAACATTTTCATCCTTTTTTATCATATGTTTACTGGGATGGAAAAGAAAATTATCATATGGTCCCCCATCCCTTCCCCATTTTTATGTCTTTTATTTCTTGGAAAATATTATCACACCCCTCCCCCATGTTAATATTTTTCAAAATTTGTGAGAAATGGATGGAAAATGGGCTATCCGGAAAGATTATCCATCCTGCCCGAGGAAAATTAACCAACGTAGTAAACGTGTAAAAAAGATGGAAAAAGAATGAAAATATTCATTTTCCACCATTTTCCATCACAGTAAACGCACCCTAATGGAAAACAAGTTGAATTAAATATGTAGGAGAAAGAAGCTGCAAACTCACAATCATTGGTATTCGTCAATGCTTCTGTAACCAAAACTTGGAGCAAAGCAATTACTAGAAATGAGAGATGAATTTTCCCAGACATCATTCCGAATTAGTACTACACAACAAGAATTAATTTAGAAAAACTATGATGTTTGGATGCTCGAAATGCATGTATGTATATAGAGAAAGTTTCACAAAATTTGAAATGTTTCATAAGCATTGACTTGCTCTTCACTGTCCAAAGAGTTGAAATGAAATAGTTGGTATAAACATATACTACTATAATAATAATCAATGGACTTTTTCTTACCAGCTCCCATCAACATCTGTCATCAAATATCAAGTTCAGAAACCGTCCCATCATGCTATATCATAACTATGTCCACTTACACAAGTTTAATTAATTATGCTGATGTTTCAAGAATTTCTGCAAATAGTGGCCAATAATGACTTTTTATATTTTACTTTTTAACGGGGAGAGGAACATGCAGCCGTTATTCGAAAATGTGCAAAATATTTTAGAAGCACTCATGCAAAATAATTAAATAGTTATTTCTAATTTTTTTAATTATGGATTTATAAACTGTTATTAAAGATTAATAAATTCTTATTGAGATTATAAAAGTTAATTAGAACTTATCAATTCTAATTGAAAAGAGTTAAATAAAAATGTGTAATAAATATGCAAGTGCATGTTCACACGCGCGCCATAACAAATAAAAATAAAATGAAAAAAAGCGGGCACGAGCATCTCACCATGCATGATGGGGTGTGTGCGATGTGTGCCCCTCTGGACCGTCCATGAACACGTGAGATGCATGTGCCCCACGCTCATGGCCTAGGTTGCATGATATGCCCGGCCGGCCACATGAGAGTTTTTTTGTGAATTTTATTTAACTAAAAATCATGAATGATATCTAATTTTCTTGTTATATGTTATTAACTATTGTTTATATTTCGTTCCCTTAAAATTAATAGAAATGAATATGGCTAAAAGCCTAAAACTAACAAGGCTAATTCTTGCCTGTGATACGTCTCACAATGTGAGAGTGGGTTGATTCAGTTCGTATCTGGGTCAAGTTGATGCGGTTAACCCGTTGACTTTTAGATTTTTTCGCTTTTATTTAACAATCAGATCATATGCACCACAACTTGTAATTATATGCACACTACAATATACAATGAAATGTACCACTAAGTGTATTCAGTGGAGGACGCAGGATTTCAAATAAAGAGGGTCAAAAATTAAAATAAGCAAAACTAATTGCTACGAAACTTTATAACAAATTTAATATATAATGTACTATACGATTTTTTTTTATCTATTTTATTTTATGATAATACATCAACATAGACATGATTCCACATATAAGAATAAATCAAAGAAACAACATATTAGTGACTATACGTAATTTGATACACACACATTAAAGAGAACTACAAAAACTCGGACTATATTAAGTTGCTAGAATAAAGTAACTAAATTTTTAAAATAATAATAATAAATAATTAAAATTAGTTCCTATTTCTTATCTATGGTTTGTGTTCCATCTAGCATCTTCAACCACACGCGCGACATCTTCGTATTTCTTTACATTAATTGATAAGCACAAGTTGCTTAATACTCATTATATCATGAATTTCACAATATTCATCTTTTCCATTCAAACTAATTGAAATCCCATGATACAAATTCATTATTTATTAAACCAATTGAAATCCCTAAACAATATTAATGGTAGTATGATTTTTGTTTTTACTATTTGATGTTGTTAGTAATATTTTTTAGCCATAAATTGAAGAATATATTATCGAACATTGAGAACAAGGGAAAAACAAAATTTTACAATAAGAGAAGCTAGAGAGAAGATTTTTTGCTTGTTGGATGAATTAAAGCATAGTTTGGGTATAATATATATATTTCACATAAAAATCCAAGGGGGGTCAATTGACTCCCCTTGTACGTTTGGGTATAACATAGTTTGGGTATAATATATATATTGAGATGCACCGGTTTTCAAATTTTATTGATATTTTTTTTCCTACTTTTTTTAGATGCACCATGTATAATGAGATACATAATCATGTGTACTGAGAATCACCATATTGTATTTTTTTTTGTTTTAAGAGTTGAGCGAGGGGAGCTGAAGGCCTCAGAGCGAGCTAAAGGACATGAATGTTGCCACTACATTATCTATAAATTAAAATCGGAGCCGAAGGGGGAGCCGAAAAAAAATATGAAATTAAAAAAAATGGTGCATCTCTATACACTTAGTGGTGCATCACATTATACAGTGTAGTGCATACAAAAATATGTTGGGGTACATATGCGTGGAAGGCGCGCGTGCAGTGCACGCGCTCGTCGCAAGCCGTGAGACATGTTGCACGGGAGTGTAACTCAACTAACAATGAAAGTATTTGTTTGAACCAACGAAAATAAGTCGAGTTACTTAAATTTCAATTCAGCAAAAGCTCTATCAAAATCATTTAGCGGGTCAAACTTGAGCTTCACCCCATTTGAAGTTTTGTGAACATAAATAAGTCAAGTTACATAAATAAATAAATTTAAAATAAAGAAAATAAAGGGAAGGTTTGTGAAGAGAGGCTGTAATCCAATCTAAGTATTGGTTTAGTAGTATATTTTATTTTATTTCAACTAAAGAATTATTTATTTGAAGTATTTGGGATCAAATCATGGTGTTGATTACTACCGTCATTATTACTATTTTTTCATTCACCCATTTTTCTGAGTGAAGATTGATATATACAAGAAGATGTAAAAATAAATCACAAACCACACGCACCAAAATAGTATTAATTGTCTTTAATCAAATACTACTCCTTTCATCCCGTTCAATAAGTCTCATTTGGGATGTGCATAAAGATTAAGAAAAAGAGAGTTAGATGATAAAGAGTGTGATTAAGGTAGTATTTTATTGTTGATGTTAAACTGGGTTGAGTAGAAAAACACCGTACAATAAAGAAAACAATACTATTCACCTAGGTTAGTGTATTAATATTTGTCAAATAAGAAAATGAGACTTATTGAGTGAGACACCCGAAATGAGAAAATGAGATTTATTGAACGGAAAAGAGGGAGTAGTTTTTATATTAATAAATGGGTAGTTGTAAATGAAGTTAGTTGCATTGAAATTTATGATCTTAAACGTCACGTCGCGGTGCATGCATAATTGCAATTCTTTTATTTTTTAAATAAATTATTGATTTGGATTGATAAGAAAGGAGGAGATGCCTAAGCCTAAGCCAAATCAAAATGATTTGGGTTGGCTTCTTTCGCTCTAATTATGCAAGTGGAGGATGCTGATATTTGAATATGTTTGTGTTCCATATATCATATTTTATATTATAATATAGAGGGCCTTTTCCCCCTAATTTTAGCTGCTGCGTGCATGCATTATTTCCCAACTTACTTAGATTCAATTATAACTAAGTGAGACGATTCACGACCCAATTATTCGATCTATTATTATATCTCGAGTTTCACAAGGGGTACGTGTTTGGTTAGATAGACTTAACTCGATCGATACTTCGTCTCATAATATTGTCACGTACAATTCCCATTATTTTTTATCAGTCTTTGTCTTCCCTCCTATATAAGTTTATTAGTGACTTTATTTCGGGGGCCAATTTAATTTAAACTAATCTTTATTATTTATTTGTGCCAACCGAACACTACTATTCAAAACTACTCGGTTCTTTCCGCAACATAAACTAATAAAATCAGTTGATTAATAGTTGACTATGAACAAAAGAAAGCTAGTGAGTAGTGATCAGACCAACTCTGCATTAATATTATAAACGACATCTATGTAAGACTTTGAAGTATTTAATTTAGTTCAAGAAACCAATTATCTTTATTTCGATGAAAAATGATATCTCAACATAAAATTGACATTATCTCCAAGAAATCAAAATACAATACAAAAAAAAGTTCACGAAAACTTGGATGCATTCAGTTTGATGAGGGGTTAATGTCACTTTGACCAAAAAAATGTCCAAATAGCCATTTGTTTTATTTTGGAACTTTTATACCCCTATAGAAGATTTTATACCCTTATATATCCTTATAGGTATACAAGAAGGATTTATACCCTTTTATACTCTCTACTCTTGTATGAGATATGCATTCGTGTATGTTTTTCCGGCCAAAAAATTCCGGCGAAGTTTTCCGGCCAAAATTTTCCGGTCAAAAATTTTCCGGCCAACAATTTCATACAAGAACGATTTTGTTCTTGTATGATAGATTTGTTCGTGTATGATAGATTTGTTCGAGCATACAAGAACATATCATACAAGAACAATTTTGTTCTTGTATGATAGATTTGTTCGTGTATGAAACTGTTCTTGTATGCTCGAAATCGTTGTCGTGCCGGAAATCGCTCCGCCGTGCCGGAAAATTGTATGTTCTTGTATGTTCGTGTATGAAACTGTTCTTGTATGATATGTTCTTGTATGCTCGAAATTCATACATGAAGTTAGTGTTCTTGTATGATTCAAATTAAAGTTAACTTTCTTGTATACTCATTAAGGGTATTTATGTCATTTCATAAACTAAATGGCTATTCTACAACTTCTAAAATGTGATGGCTATTTTAACATTTTTTCTTAGAAAAATGGCTATTTTGCACTATTACCTCTTTTCTTTAAGTTTCATAACACACAAGATTTGAACTCCGATTAAGGTTGAAGGAGAAGCGTGTTACCAGCTCATGAGTTGCGCTTCATTTTCATACAACTGAACATCACAAAATCTGTTTTTTCCACATTCATAAAATTAACTATGCACATTGTATACAATCATCAACACAAAGAAAGAGCCTAATACTACCCACATAAAATGGACTCAAAATTACACTAATTTGGCTGAACTAAATTCCATCATAGTCTAGTACACTCCATTTTAATTTGAATGCATTGATGGTAAATTTGAAGGGAAAAGGCTTCTCCAATTGCCTGCAACGCAACGAAAAAGATGGAAAAACTTGCTCATTGGCGCCTTACGTTAAAGGGAAACGAACCATAGCTGACATCAAAGCCCTCAGCAGCATAAGAATGGAGAGGACTCTCATCCGTGGTTTCCTCAAACGTGGATGAAGAGAATAACATCTCGTCTTTTTTCTTGTCCGCGACTGCCACTTCCATAATGTTCTCGATCTCTCTCACAACCTCCCCCATCGAGGGCCTATCACCGGCCGCTTCTCCCACGCAGCTCATTGCCAGCTCAACAAACTTCCAAAGGCCGCTTAGCTTTGATCCGGACCCCAAGCTCGGATCAATGATCTCATCAAGATTTTGAGGGTCCTTCGTATCTCCCATAGCCTCGTGAACGAGTCTCACAATGTGTTTACCGTGCTGGATGGGGGCTCTTGCAGTAACCAGCTCAAGCAGCACAACTCCGAAGCTGTAGACATCACTTTTCTCCGTTAGCTGTTGTGTCATGTAGTACTCAGGATCCATGTATCCCTGCAGAGCCAAAAATTAAACCATCTAATTTAACTACTTATTTTGTTACACAAAAAATAGTTCATAACTCTATATCATGGATAATTAAAAACCTAAATAGAACCAAAAAGAAACTAAGGAAACTTACCAATGTCCCTTTTACTTGTGTTGTGACATAACCCTTGCCGGTGTCACCCATGAGTTTCGAAAGCCCAAAATCAGCAACTTTCGCGTTCAAATGCTCGTCCAACAAGATATTCGTTGACTTCACGTCCCTGTGTATTATCGGAGGATTGGCAAGTTCATGCAAATATGATAGACCTCTTGCTGCATCTAGCCCTATTCTCAGTCTCTTACTCCAATCCAACCATAATCCTGACTTTCCTGCAAATTTACCAGAAAAAATAATCTAATACTATCAAAAAAGTTCTCTGCACAAGAACGAGTGATACAAAAAGAAGGTCATGAAATATATGTGGAAGCAACTATGGTGAAACTCTCATACCACATGATATGATTGAGATGGGAATCCAGCTAGTTTACCTAAGAGGGAATCTCTGATGGTGCCGTTGGATATGTACTCGTAAACAAGCATCTGTTCTCCTTGCTCGTAACAGAATCCAACGAGGCCAACAACGTTCTTATGATGAATCCTCGACAAAAGCTCTATCTCAGTCTTGAACTCAGCTGCCCCCTGCATTGATCCCCGTTGAGCTCGCTTTATAGCTACCACTTGCTCAGAAGCAACCGTTCCTTTATAAACCTGCCACAGCGTAATCAAACATATAGTCAAATACATCTACAACAGAAGCACGATCACGAATTTTTTCAAACATACAGAAGCACAAGAATAACCTTTCCATATCCTCCAGAACCAATGCAATTAGATTCAGAGAAGTTGTTGGTGCATTTCGTTAAATCTTCAAATGAGAACCACTTCGCTCCCTGCAGCTGTGGAACTGCACCACTTTCTTTCTCGGGATCCCAAGAAGCTGTAGTTATAAGATACGAAAATAGGATGAATAATTTTCACATAAGTCTTGCTCTAACTCAACACCTTTTCTTACCAAACGGATTGCTCTTCCCGATTGCTTCTTTTGCTTTTTTCTTCTGTCGTAGAGCATAAATCACAGCCAAGATGATCAAGAGCACAAGAAACGAAGCACCAATGGCTACTCCAACTATGATACCAGCATTTGACTTCCTCTTTTGTCCTGAAAGGTAATAAACTACTAAAATTAGTAATTGTAGATTGGATTAGACAAAAATGCTTTATTTAGTACAACTAGTTACCTGGGAGACAACAGTATTGTTCATCAATGAAGAAGAACGGTCCGAAATAGTTAATTGCAAACTGTTGTCGGTTGAGTACGAAACCGATGGTAGAAACCGATGTTCGATTAAATACATCTTTGCCTGAGGGGAACACTTGCATTGTGATCTCTAGGTATGAATAAATGTTTATAGTCGGATTAGTAAGGTTGAGTGAGTCGACAGGGATCCCACGGGAGCGAAATGCAGACATCAGAGTCCCATGAAGGATGTTGTTATATGTTAAGTTTTGCAAGTCAGAGAAGGAAAAGGAAAAGAAGTGCAAGATTCCGGTGTATGGATGTGCACATTGACAATTTGGACTCAAAACTTCATCTCTACCGCATGATTTTGCCCCACATCTACTTGACGGTAGAAAATTATTGCCAAGCTTCTGGACTGAACAGAATCTCTCCGTTGCTCCATTTCCATTGCAAATTGGGTTATCAGCAAGACTGCAAAAAATGTGGAATCCAATCAAATGAAGTAAGAGGAATGAGCACGTACAAATATTGAATAATGTAAGTAAGACTTGTGGCATTTTAAAGATAGGCTTACGTTAGCTGTAATGTGTAATTTGTTCGTTGCTGGAAGCCGGTGAAAGAATTGTTCTGCAAATCGACTGTCAAGTTGCTGCTGTAGCTATTGCCGATATCCAAGGATCCGCTCAAATTGTTGTTGCTAAACATCCTGATCAATGAAGTTAAGGCTGAGACACTTTTGCAGTTTCTCATGAATGGAGAAAAGTAGGCAAACTATATATCTACATTATTAATATGATAAAGAAGGAAAAAATTCTAATTTAGATGAACTTACACTGTCTCCAATTGAGGAAGGTTAAACATGTCAACAGGAATTTCTCCTTCAAGTTTTGTGTTTTCCATCATCCTGAAATTGATTGTGTTTATGATACAATCGACTCCAAAGATTTGGATAAATATACAAGATATGCAAAGGAGACACAGACACCAAAGGAGACACTTGAAGAGGAAACCTCCAAGTGCATGCATGTTTCATGAGAGAGAGAGAGAGAGAGAGAGAGAGAGAGAGATACAATGTTGTCAAAGACTGGAGACTTGAGAACCATTGTGGAACTTGTGATGGATTAAAGCTGTTATTACTCATGTCCCTGAAAATTGTTAGATTAAAAAACGACGTCATATGATCAATGCCAATGAAGAAAGCCTATCTATGAAGCAAAACAAAAATGATCAATATTTGAGCTATCTTTTGAGCAGCATTCATGATTCCCTATACAGACGAATGGATTCCAGTAAGATCCTTCTAGATAGAAACAAGAACAATTGCTACCAACTTACAAATAGAATAGGAGGTCCAAGCTTGTCAGGTTAGGAATGTTTCCACTGAAATTATTATTAGACAAGTACCTGCAAACAATTACAACCCGAACAAACCACTTCAGAAATTTATGGTGTTCGAGTTCTCATTTTGAAAGAAGTAGTTTATGCTAAATTATTTTCAAAATTTGTGCACTTACAACTCCTGTAGATTTGTAAGGTTATTGATATTTGGAGGAATAGGTCCATCAAGAGAATTCCAGTCGAACCGTCTGCATGAAACAGAAGATACTCAGAAGAACATAATTTAGGAAGGAAGTTTAGGTCAAGAAAGTATTCTTAGAGTTGAGATAATCTTACATGACCTCCAATGTCTTAACCGTTCCAAGAGAAGAGGGTATTGTCCCTGTCAGTTTATTGTTGTTAAATATCCTAAATCAAAAAACATATATATGTATATTAGAAGTTAATATCAAAACTAAGATCAAAGCAAATTCATAGGAAGGTGAAACCTCACGCGTGTATCAGGTTCATATTTGATCCGAACAAAGTTTCAGGAATCGGTCCAAGAAGCTGATTATTCGATAAATGGCTGCAGGTAGCAGAAAGATATTACATAAACAGTTGTGTAAATAAATTCAAAGAAAAAAATTGAAGACTGCAACAATTAGATGGTTGTATAGCAGAACTTTACAAGTGTCTAGCAAAAAGTAGCTTATCCAAACCAGCAGGTGAAGTATCACTAGAGACGGGAATGGTTCCATTAAGCTCATTCATACTGAGATCCAACCATGATAGCTGCGATAGGTTGCCAATGGAAGATGGAATCGGGCCAGTGAAGCCGTTAGAGTTCAAGGATCTGTCAACAGACAATGTTAACATAACTTAATAGGCTGAATCTAAATGGACTATTATTATGCAAGCAAGCTCCTTACAGATAAACGAGGCGTGGGAGAGATCCTATTGAATCCGGAATAGGACCAAAGAAGCTGCAACCGACCAATATCCTACATGCAACAAAGAGTAGTAAATTGTTATGTTTTTCACATGTTCATTCAATGGAACCACAAGAAATTCGACGTCTCCTTACAAAGTGGTAAGGTTCTTGAGATTCCCTATAGAAGGTGGAAGAATCCCCTTGAGACCAATGTTATTCGAGAGATCCCTGAATCCAGAAATACGAATATAGAAATAAGCACTGTTGTCGAAACAATCAAATTTCATTTATATATTTAGAAACTTCCAGTTTGGTAGAAGGTAAAACATAAGGTTCCAAGACATGAATAAACAAGTGACGCCATAACTATGCAACTATTTTTCTCAAAATCTGTCTGAATTTTTTTATGAAATTTGATAGAAGCTGACTGAAATATCAAGAACTGAAATGGGAACATACAATTCGACTAATCCAGTCAATGACGATATGTCACTGAAGGTGCTACCTTCCAAACGCTGTCCGGCCAACATTCTGCAATTGAAGCAATCACATTAAACAAAAAAGAGTAGGAAATAAGAGGACTCTAAGTAACAGTCATAACATTCAAATTCTGACTAACATGGAGGTCACACGTGTATTCGTGCAGTTAATACCATCCCAATTGTTGCCACAAGGATCTGCACCTTTCCAGTTTGGAGGAAGGTTTTTCCAGCTAGATTTTATAGCATTCAAAGCACCAACTGCAACAGAGACAATATACACGAATCTATGATTGTTCGTAAAGAGCAACGACATAATCTAACAAAGTTAACACTTCTCAGTAAATGTCAAGAATCTCGAGCAAACTACACCATAAGTTTCTTGCATATATGAGAAGCAATTCTTCCTCAGCTAATTTCATTACAAAATTTACCAAAATTAAATTCTTCAATCATTCAAATTGGTCATGAGAAATGCTGTCTAAATCTTTTCTTAAGTTGAAGATTTTTTTTCAAGACTCATTCACATGTTGCCACAGAAGAAAAAACAGCAGTTTTTTATCAACTGATCAAATTCATGGAACATCGTTACATAATCAAACAAAGTGATGCATGCCTAGTTTACATGTTCAACTAATCAACATCATATTAATTGGTGAAACTGAAAAGAAATGCACCACATAAAATTGAATGCATATTTAACTATAAAAAAAAAAAAAAACATACAATCACTGCTGTCTGTGAGTGCTAATACGACCAGAATTTGAGAAGAAAGAAGCAGCAGGGAAATCAAAAACCTACAACTCATGATTTTACATAAACTTGTTCGTATTTCCTATTGGGAGCAGTGAAAGTGATGAAGAAAACAAAGTTTGTTGAGAGTAGGAAAGAAGATTCAGACAATATATGTATAAGGTTGACCACAATGCCTAACCAGACAAAGAGAGAAAGGAAGGGAAAGAGTCTAAACTGACTCGGTCTCAAATAAACACATTAAAATATGCAAAACTCTTCCTCTTACTCATCACCAAACTTCCTTCCCCAACATAAGACAAATACCACATTCCCTACTTGCTTATGTCATACACAACAGGTGGTCATCACACAGTCTCTCTCTCTCTCTCTGTCTCTCTCTCTCTCTCTCTCTCTCTCTCTCCAAGAACATGAAACAAAATTACCATAGTATTATCAACAAATTATGTGTAAAACTTGCAAATTTTGGTGGGATGCAAAAAAATGGATCTTGATCAAACCAGAACAACTTTGATTCCAAAATTGGATATGATTGATTGAGCTAATAAAAAAAGTATTCAAGTTTTCATCGTACCCATAGAGAAAAAACAACTCAAAATTCTTTTTTGTTTTATTGACGAGGAATCTTTGTAGAAACAAATGGTGATTACCAAAATAAATCCTTAAAAATATAAGGATCCACTTTTTTTCCCGCACTCGGGTTGAACGTTAAAATATTAGTATTTGAAAATATTGGTCAAATTTAAAGCAGAGGTCATAGTCATGCCTCAACTTTGTTTTTATGGGCTCAAAATTTTATTTTATTTAAAAAGAGTTTTTTGGATAATTTAAATTTAAATGTACCTTGATAATTGAGGACTATGTCAGCACAAGACGATCAAACTTCAAACAACTCCACTTTTAATTTTAAACCATTGAATATGGAGATTTTTCTATTTATGATATAATATAATGAAGTACGTATAAGTTAGATTCAAAAAAAAGTACGTATAAGTTAGATAAGAATTGATTAAGAGATTCGAGTGATGAAAACTAGTACTATCATTCAGGATGTGAATGAGTGAAAATTACAACATGAATTATCAATTAAGTTTGATAAATAAATTACTTAAAACTATTATTTGCTTTTCTTGGTTTTTTTTTTATATCTAAAATGGTAGAGAGAGAGGCCTAATTTTTGTAGAAGCATCTCGAGATTATTTGCGATGTCTCGAATTACAACTTCATGCATCAAATAAAATATGAAAACGACCAAAAAAATATCGACAATCAAAAGTCAAAACGGGTTTAGTTTGTTGGGCCGGCCTTGCTAGGGACCAAGATTAGTTGAGCTGATTTTTTTGCCTCAAGGGCGAGGCCTCATTAATTAAAATTCATGTGGCGACAATCCAGATGAAAAAAAATATATAACGGGAAAAATAGTACTTTCTCCGTCTTAATTGAAAGATCTTACTTGTTTTGAATATCATTATTAAAAACAAGAGTAAAAAATAAAAATGATAAGTTTCATAATTTTTGAAAAATTAATTATTTTGATTTTTGAACTGTGACTATACTAAATGGACAAATAGAAAATGAAAGAATGACCTTACTATCGTGAGTGAGAGTCTCTCTAATTTACAGTATGATAAAAGAATGACAATAGATATTAAAAGCTAGCTCCTTAATGCTATCATGAAGACCAAAGCTGGATATGTTTATTAAATTTAATTTACAATATTTTTCAATTCTATCGAGTCAAATAGAATATTACCCAAAATAAGTAGGTAATACAAATATGGTTGAAAGATAATGATTATAATAATATACTCCAATTTGTTTTCGTATCGAATTCGATCGAAGATCTAAACCATAAATTAGTTGCTTATCTAGTGAAGAAAAATAACAGTGACTTGACCAATTAAATCATCAACTATATATTATTAAAATCAATGTTGATTCAAGCACTCTCCTTAGTTTTAGGTTTTACGTGGCGCTCTCTCCATTCTATATTCATATTTATTTTAAATCTTCATTTTAATTATTTTTACTCAAAATATTCAATATTTTCAAAAAAATATGCACGACATATCTTCCAAGATTTAGACACATATATAAAAATATCTTCCAAGATTTAGGCATATATTGTAGTATTATATAGATTGTAAGTCAACATGTATTAGAATATTGCCATTTGTATAGTACATTATATAAATATTCATACATATTCTATATTTTCTAAATTATTTAATTTGTGTGTTTTTATTATGTTCAATATATTCTATCCCACGTCGCTTTTCATTAACACAGCACCTTTTCAAAACCTATACAAATACTCAAAATCAATGTGTATTTTCTCATCCTGCAATTATTTTGCACAACCAATTTGATTTAGCCAATCAATTAATTGGCCAATAAAAATAATTTATTTCTATTTAAGATTTTCATTTGACCAATATCAAGTTAAATTTTCAATCTGGTCATTATTAAGTTGTCAATATTGATTTATCAATTTAATTGGTCAAATAATCATTTTTAAATAACCTCGAAACTAATGTGTATTTTTATCTTGCAATTGTTTTATAAACCAATTTAATTTAACAAATTAATTAATTGGTCAAATATATAGTATTATTTTTGCTTTAGAAATTAATGTAATCGGCTATTAGGTTGTTGAGTTAGTGCAACTAAACAATTAACGAATTGTTCAATATTAAGTTGTTGAATTATAATTGTTGAATCTTTAATTGCAATAGTGATTTATCAAGACTAATTAATTGCACGTCAGACAAATCCGAAGATCCAAATGACCGACTTCTTCATAAGTATTATCCCCTTAAAATATCTTATGTATTGTATATAACTTTAATTTTAAGTCATACAAACCTCCATTCAGTATTCATATTTATCTTGAATTATTATTTTGAACATTTTAATTAGTATATTCCTACTTTAATTTAATAATTTGTTATTTGTTATATAAGGAGCAAATATTACTTGAATCATACTTTTTCATTAATAAGTACTATCATGAGCTTTTACCTTAAAAAAAATCAATGCAAAGATTTAATAGTAATGCTTAGTACGATTTTCTTAAAGTTCATAAACTAATAAATGTCAAACTATTTATTTGGCTATTATTATTCTTTCCAATTAAATAAGAAAATAATGTGGTCATATGAAGCCATGCCCTTAATTTGGAATTCTTAGTTAATTTATTCAATTTAATTATTAAGATGAAAATAAATAAAACAAAATTGTATAGAGAATTGTCCATATCATAAGAGATGATCAAATAGATGTATACACAAAAATTAACAAATTTAAACTCCGTGAACAATCTTCAAGATTTTGTTAGTTTTGTAAATTACAATGATTGAGCTATTTTGGCACTCCAACAAGATGATCAAATGTGACACTTATTTGTAATGATTTGTCAAGAGCTTTTTATGATCCTACCAACGATATGATTATTCATGTAACACTTATTTGCAATGATTTATCGAATATCAATATAATAAAAAAAAGTACCGAATTATTATATTATTATATAGAAATTACAACGTAAAGTGACAAAACTTTTTAAAGAATAGAGAGAAATATATATTTTGAACTCTTATAATGACTTTTTGAAATATAGCACTTTAAAAAAAAACAAAATTTGCCATATTGAAAGAATGAAATAATAACAATATTGCACAATCCAATTTACCATAAATATTAAAGAACTTGAATTTAATATACTAAAATTTTAATTTTCTCTAATTTTCTCTATTTATATTTGTCTAAAAATTTCATCCCACATTACTTTTTAAAAGTTCACTCTTGAAGAACTTCTATAAATACTCAAAATCAATGTAAATTTTCGCTCAACATGCACCACCAATTTGACTAATTAATTAATCAGTTGGCCATAAAATACTTTTATTGTCAGTTAATTTGGCTAATATTAATTTGGTCAATAATCAAATTTGTCAAATAAACAGTTTAATTTTTTTATATCTATTATTGATAGAGTTGTTTATTCGAGTCATCTGTATTTGTGTATTATTAAATTCATATATTCCAATTTTTGTTTATTTTATATTTTGCAATTTAATTTTTATGTATCCAATATTCTAAACAACATTGTTATATTTCCATAAATTTAATTTTCCAAGTAGTTTGACCAAATAAACAATTTTTTTATAACTATTAGTATAACCATTATTATGGGACGAGATGATAAAAGTTAAACATGGTTAATAATACGTTACAATCTTATGTGTTCAAAATTCTAGACAACACTTTGTATCCCTATATTTAATTATCTAATTAGCTTGACCAAATAAATATTTTTACCATAACTATTACAACAATTAATGTGGAATGAGATGATCAAAGCTAAACATGGTTAATAATACGTTGCAACTCATGAGTACATTAACAAAAAGAGATATCAAATTTTTAATTTCTAACGAGATGATCAGACGTAAACAACAATTAACATTTTAGATGAAATCTTTGACAAATTATGAGATAACTTTGAAGTTGTTTTTTTATATTTTTAACGTTGTTTATTTTGTACGAAAAAAATAGTTTGATTTCTATTGATCTTTTGCAAGCAAAGAAAGTGAAATAAAATTAAAGAAACATTCAAATTCATAACTATTAGTATAACAATTAATATGAGACAATATGATCAAAATTAAACATGGTTAATAATACGTTACAATCGTATGTATCGAATATTCTAGACGACACTTTTATATTTCCCTATATTAAATTATCTAATTAGCTTGACCAAATAAATATTTTTCCCACAACTATTACAATAATTAATATGGAACGAGATGATCAAAATTAAACATGGTCAATAATACATTGCAACTCATGAGTACATTAGCAAAAGAAATATCAAAATTTTAATTTCTACAAGATTATAAGACGTACACAACAATTAACATTGTATACGATGGAATCTTTGACAAATTATAAGATAACTACAAGTCTACAAAGTTATTTTTTTATATTTTAACGTTGTTTACTTTGTACGAAAAAAAATATAGTTTGATTTCTATTAATCTTTTGCAGCTAAGAAAAGTAGAATAAAATCAAGGGAAAACTCTTTATAAATACCTTTTGATAAAAAGTAGAAATTTTTTACACTCTTTTATAAGAGTATAAGTTTTCTATACCAAAATCACTTAAAAGACTAAAATACCCTTACTTTTAATAAAGAAAAAACAAAAAACAAAAAAAATTTAAAAAACCCTAAAATCTATGCGGTCCCCCACTCCCCCCACCACACATCACTTTCTCTCTCTCCCTCCCTCTCAACCCACGACACACACCCGACTGGCGAAAAAAAACACACACACGACGGCGATATGAGTGAACACTCCGACCACGATGGGGAGTCAAGGGCGTCGGCATCTACCTCCGGCGAGGAGGAAGTACGACTCGTCGTAAACGAACCACCGGTTAGTGCTAAAATTCCACACGAAATTGAATTTTGGATTTGCAAAATATATGCTTCTAAGTGTGTGTTTATGTTCGATTTATTGAATATGAGAACAATGTACTTGATTTTATGAGCATTAGAAGTGTTATATCTAAGATTTGTTGATAAAAATTGGGATTTTAAGTGAAAATCGGGCTGCCCACGGTGGGTGTTTATGTACCCACGATGGCACCCATCGTGGGCACCCCGTCGTGGGCACCCAGTCGTGGGCAGCCCCGTCGTGGGTAGCCCCATAGTGGGTTGCCCCGTCGTGGGTTGCCCCGTCGTGTGTTTCCCCATCGTGGGCAGCCCCATCGTGGGTGTCCAGGGACTATTTTATAGGCTTTGGGTTTTGTGGTTTTGTTTGTTTGAGTGATCGAACTTCTATCCTTATACTTTATGTGTTTATATTGCAGCCCGATTGTGATTGGATGAGACCTGGATTACGTCATCATAACAAATTAATAAATATATATTATCGTGAGATCCTATTTAAAGATATACCGAAGGTATTTCGGCACTTCACGCACAATCCTCGACGGTATCAAGAAGTGTATGATGAATTTACGGCGGGAATTGTTGGCCGTTTGATTAAACATAAGAGACTTGAAAGTACAAATAGTGCCCTGCATCATTTGTTGGCCCGTCAGTTGACTGGTAGAGAGATCCCCGCGGATGAGACGTGGTTCCAAATTGCCGGGAGAACCCTCCGCTTCACAGCACGCGACTTTGCGTGCATTACTAGATTGAATTTTGGGAAGATAAATTTTGATCCAAATGAGAGACATCTTCTCCGGCCTGACAGTCTTTTCCATAGAGTATTCAAAGGCCGCAAAACTAAAGTTATAGAAATGCATAATAGGTTTAAAGATTTAGATTTGGGAGACAACCTCGAAGACTATGTGAAGGTAGCTAAGCTCTTACTTTACTACCGGTTTCTCCTGTGTCGGGACCATAATATGGATGTGGAGGAATGGGCATGGGCATTAGTTGAGGATCCGGAAAGTTGGGAACAGTTTCCGTGGGGTGATTACACATATCAGGCATTGACTTACTGCATCAACAACACCGCCAAGAATCCCAACCAATGCGATATTGGAACTTATCACTTTTACGGACCGATTTGGGTTTTACAAATTTGGTCTTACGAGTGTATTCCACTGTTGGGACGGAACTGTGGAACCCGATCATTTACCGTTAGAGTTCCTCGATGTTTTATGTGGACTACGAGATGTCTTAAAGCAGATTTCAGCACCTTCTTTGAGAGAGAGGTACGTGTCTTGCCTTTATTTTTATAATATTTTATCATTTATATTACATGTTTAATTTGTGATCTAATAATAATTTTACATAACTTGTTTAGGGTCTTGTCATACATAACACGATGCCTATTCTTGCGGAAGACATGGACAAGCTGTATTGGTTCAGTCTTGACTCGGTGTATCATGTACACTGGGAACCTCCAAGAAAATTAACAGAGAAGAATACAGAAAAGGTTTCCCCGAAAAAGGTGAAAAAGAAGGCGAAGGCTGCGGAGGTGGCGGGAAAGATAATTAAACCGACCTCATCGGCACAGAAAATCCCAAAACGACGCCGACAAAACACCCATCATCACCACCACCAGTAGATACAGCTGAGACAGCAGAGTCGGTCTATCAGGAGAGACCCGAAGATAAAGTGTGTTGTGTCCACGGACGTCCTGACCACACGAAGGACGACACAGACGACTACTTCGATCGCCGGCTGAGGGCGGTCTTGATGGACGAGTCTGACAAGGGCTTCTTTGCTACCTTTTCCCGGAAGCTCTTTGCTCAGGTGAAGGAGTATTTCGGTCCGAGACACAGACGGTCTAGGAGCCCTCCACAGTCGTCTGTTGGGAGCCACAGGAGGAGCCTTGAGCCACACCGTCACTCTGCAAAGGTTTCTAGCACACACCGGAGGTTTCCGGACCCGCCTCGTCACTCTGCAGCTGCAACTCTACAGGGACAGCACAGTCACCACATCCCTGAGCGTACCGAGCAGCCGATGCACCACCTGTTAGGGCAATCCTTTGATCTTATACCCCACCAAAGCGAGCCACCTGAGCAGTCGTGGGGGTATCAGCCTGCCCAGCAGCAGCAGCCGCCGATGTTCTTCGGCTACAGCAGTAGACCGCTGCATCAGTACGACCCTCCAACGTGGCAGCCTCCGATGTTTCGACCTCCTATCTGGCAGCAGCAGTCAGTGTTTCCAGGCGACGGCAGCAGCAGTCACCATTTTCCTACTGCCGAGTTCACCCCACATGAGCAGCAGATTCCCTACCAACCTGAGTACCAGCAGGAGCAGTCGTTTTTTCCTACTGTGGAGGACACCACACCCGAGCAGCCCAGACGGCAGGTTTCACCTGTTAATATTCAGTGGTCGTCATCCTCTGATGAGGAGTCTGCTGAGCAAGATTACGAATTGGCGGAGCGAGAGGAGGTGCAAGGTCGTCGTAAGACGAGACCGTCTGCCGCCATGCAGACGCCTTACCAAGTCATGACTCAGCAGGCCGTGAAGAGGTTGAAGCGTATGTATAGAAGGCATAGAAAATCAGGAGAGGATGCTGTGATCACAATTCCGATGCTTGGCCATGTTGTGGTGCAATCTGTTTTTGATCGTCTGGAGGATCCTCGACAAATGATGTGGGCAGAGGTACAATTCTATCTTAAATTACAATAATTCAAACTTATTTGTATATTATAACTAACAAAATTAAATAACATTGCAGGAGATAGAGCTATACCTAAACTATATGAAATTCAAGGTGAGACATTTAGATAGGTTGACAGCTGATGGAGTATTGAGGCAACCACCATTATAGTCGGCACTGGCTTCTATGTAAGTATTTCTCTTCGATTTATGTAAATCTTGATTATATTAATATTCTTTTTGATTTATGTAATTTTTGGTTGTATTACTAGAATGGTTTACGAAATGAGTGGGATAAGTTGTTCCCTATTAATGCACGAGGAGAGAGAAAGAAAATTCCTCCATGGCTTAGACTACATACTAATTGGCGTATACCCGATGCTCTTATACATATGGTTGATGGCACAGAAACTGAATTAGCAACGGCTTGGTGGCAAGCTAACCATGTAAGTTATTATATTTTAAAATAATTTCATATTTGTAGTTTACTATAATTTTTTTTTTTTAATGTAGTTAAATTGTTAAATTATTCCTTGTCGTGTACAGGTCATAACAGTGTGCAATGTCGGGGGGAATCATTGGGTCACCATACGCATTTGTCTGAAGGATTGGACTGTCGAGCTGTATGACTCGACCATGATTCATCACAGGGAAACGAACGTGCGCGAGGAGCAATTACAGTGTGTGACCGATCTCTTACCTCGACTGTTGCTTGCATCAGGATACTGGGAGCAAAATTCCCATAGACAAAGGTTAAAAAACCCTCCGCTCTTGATTAAGATGCGTGAGGAGGAGCAATTCATCCAGACCGACGGGACAAATTGTGGCCCATACTCTCTTATGTATGTTGATCGCCTCATCAATTTAACATCGACACATCGTAATGTGTCAATTGATGATAGATACATTGAGAAGTATAGGTATTTTGTTGGAACTAGAATATTTTGGTTAGGAGTAGAGGGTTCGTTATGGGAGAAAAGGCATAGCTAAAATATCATTTTTGTAAATATTTGAACTTATTTTATATGATATTTGAACTTGCTTGTCATTTTTGTAAATATTTGATCTTGCTTGTTTAAGATGTGAGAATGATGTTGAAAATAGCAGGTGAAAAAGGGACTCCCTGGATACCCACGATGGGCAAACCCACGATGGTGGCCATTGTTGGTAGCCCACGATGGTGGCCATCGTTGGCAGCCCACGATTGTGGCCATCGTGGGCAACCCACGATGGGCAGCCCACGATGGACAGCCACTATGGGTAGCCCACGATGGGCAGCCCACGATGGTAGCCATCGTGAGCACGGTGGTGAGCAGCCACCGTGGGCACAAGAACATGAGTGAATTTCATTTTTTGTTCGATTCCTTCTTCGATTTTGTTGTTTAGTGCTTGTATAATAGCTTATTTTTCAATTTAAAACTACTTTACAACATAATCCAAACACCCACACGTGACCTTCATCTAATTCATTAGTAAATCAGGTACTTCGTATTAACGTTGAAGTTAGTGATACATAACCATTATCTGCACATTAATCTCTTCCTTATAAATTATATGATACATTTTGTTAATTCAATAATTAGTATTTCAATTATGTAACATTTCGTGCAAAAAAACTTATACTATACATACAATACAAGATGAATGTACAGATAATGGTTATGTATCACTAACTTCAACGTTCGTACGAAGTACCTGATTTACTAATGAATTAGATGAAGGTCACGTGTGGGTGTTTGGATTATGTTGTAAAGTAGTTTTAAATTGAAAAATAAGCTATTATACAAGCACTAAACAACAAAATTGAAGAAGGAATCGAACAAAAAATGAAATTCACTCATGTTCTTGTGCCCACGGTGGCTGCTCACCACCGTGCTCACGATGGCTACCATCGTGGGCTGCCCATCGTGGGCTGTCCATCGTGGCTGCCCATCATGGACTTCCCACGGTGGCCACCATCGTGGGCTGCCACGATGGCCACCATAGTGGGTTTTGCCCATAGTGGGCTGTCAACGATGGCCACCATCGTAGGTTTGCCCATCGTGGGCTTCCCATCGTCGGCTAGCCATCGTGGCTGTCCATCGTGGGCTGTCCATCGTGGGCTTCCCACGATGGGCACCATAGTGGGTTTTGCCCATCGTGGCCACCATAGTGGGTTTTGCCCATCGTGGGCTTCCCACGATGGCCACCATCGTGGGTTCGGCCATCGTGGGTATCCAGGGAGTGATGTTTTTTCACCTGCTATTTTAAACCTCATTCAAGTATCACTCACATTTATAAAATAAGTTCAAATATATTAAAATTTAGTTTTGCTTTCTCTCCCAATACAAATCATGAATTCATCTTAAACAACAAAAAAAAATAACATATTTACGTTTCACGATAGGGACATTTCCTCGCATCATGATCATCAAGACGACAAATGCTACACTTTTTCTTCCGCCGACGCCTTTGCCTTACATGTTCTCCTTCGGCCTCTTCTGCATCTTCAGGGGGGTTATTCAAGTCAACACCACTGAACGGGATGGATGCTGTGTAAGTCTTTTTGTTGTGGCCCCTTCCATGACACCTACCACATACTTGGGGACGTCTCACCAAATTTTCTACTGCGGATCGTGCACGACTATCTTTTGGCCGCCCAGCCTGACGTACCTCATCCATAGGAAGACAAATAATTGCGGAGATCTTCGAAGGCACAACCCACTCATCTGGATGCGGTATTGGGTTAATATGCTCCATATAATTCTCTCTAAATGTCTCCTGTTTGAAATAACGACTTACAAAATCGTACACAGACAAACCATTACCTGCACGTCTGTTAAATAAAAAAATGACGACAATTTCAACACATGGATAGGCTAAGCTAAATGAAAGTTCGTGCAACCAAACAATATTTAGTAATTGAACATGTTACCTTATAGCGGCAACAGCATGGCGACATGAAATCAAATCTAAATTCCACGCTCGGCACGTACATGTTCAGGTTCTTAAATCAACGTTATAAGAAACATTTCTTTCTTCAACCCTGTAAACATGTGTGGTGGTGTTACCTCGAGCTGCAAGACGGGTACCGTGTTGCACGGATAAAGAAAGTTTTTCCAATGCGTTCTGTGTCAACTCATGATCTCTCGATGCAGCTTCTTCTCGATGCTCATCGGTCCATTTCTCTACAACGAAATGGTACATCTCAATCATCGAGTGCACTGGGAGACGCCGCGCCCATAACATACGAGAGTTCAAACATTCGGCATAATTAGAGGTCAAGAAGTCATAGCGTCGGACCGGACACTTACACTTAGCCCACCTCTCAGGTCCAATGTCAGAAAGCCGTCTGTGAGCTCCGTTGCGGCTCACTTGATGCAGTTTTGAGAACAAATCTTCGAACTCTTCATGTCGATTACAATATGCTGCAGCTTGGAAGATAGTGGCTACGTGCTTTCCGTAGGGCGTGAGATTTTTCTGAAGGTGGTGGTAGCACAACCCGTGGAATGCATTCGGGTAAACGACTCGAACTGCATTCCTAATGCTCAAATGCTAGTCACTCACAATCAGTAAATCATCTGGAGGGTTGTAGCATCTACGGAGGTTGGAGAGAAAATATACCCACGACTCATCATTCTCCTTGGGACCGAGGTCAATTGCAAGGGAAAAGACATGGTTGTTCCCATCCAGCGTGACGGCTACAAATAAAATTCCTCGGTTCTTTCCCTTAAGATGGGTCCCTTCCACTACAAACACCGGCCTTAGACACTTATCAAACGCTCGAATACTCTGTCCGAGCGCCACAAATAAGTGACATAGCGAGCCCTCGACGGTCATCTCCAAGTCATAAACAGTTCCCAGGTTATGCTGCTTCAACAAATATAGATACGACGGGATCTTCTGATACGACGAGATGTGGTCGCCATACGTATTTTCTATGGCTATGTTTCTCATTCGGAGAGCAAAACTGTATAGAATGTTAATACCAAACACTCTACGCATCTCTTCCATCATCTCCCTTGGCTTCAACGTAACCGCCTCGCCGGTCAATCTCTTAGCAAAATAAAATGCAGCAACATCAGAAGATACCGATCGTGCAGCAGTACGATTCAAATCGTGGTGACATGTGTGATCTAGGAATAACTTAGTAATTCTCCAAATGGTGCCGCCCTCAACAGCACAAATTCTAAAGCTGCAATTCTTTCTGCCAGTCTTGCATAGGAAGGTCGTACGATTGCGAGCCGAACGTTTCAATCTACACTCCAAAAAGTTCTCCAGATGATACATTCCAACAGTGATCCTCAAGTCTTTCTTCGACCTAAATAAGGGCCCCACTTCGAGTTCCCCACGCACTGGTGGTGGTTGCTCGACCCACCCTAATCTCCCTACGCTATCAAGATCGGAAAATGGAATGATCCAATTGTGCATTGCGCGCAAATGCTCGGTCTCGCGTTCGGACTGATGGTCCGATGTGAAGTTTCGATGACCAAAAACCCTATCCATTTGTTCCGGCTGTCGCATCCAAACAAAAAAATCAATAGATAGCGAATCAAGCAATTCTTTGCGACGATCATATGCTTCGTCTTCGAACGAACTCGCCTCATCTTCTTCATTTTGTTGGTAGTCACCATCTTCATCCTCATCTTCCTCATCTTCATCATCTTGTTCATATTGCTCATATGAGTGGGGCATGCGGTTGTCAACGTCGTGGTGCTCAAATCCAGAGCTGTTACCACCAAACTTAACCCCGGAGGCGGATGAGCCGCCGTAATCAACGTAAACCTCCGGATCGTCTTTCTGTTCAATTAAAAGACACAGTAACTCGATATCACTCCGCAATAGAACTTTTACTTTGTTTCCGTTGCCCATGCGTGTCAAGTACCACAACGTGTAGTCGGTCGAATTTATATTTCCCAACCCTTCTCCAATAAGTTCAACAAGGTTTGCACGGTTCACTGTGGCACTATCGATGAAGACAAAAAAAGAATCCCCATCTATATAATTCGATCGATCCCAACGACCGCTGTGATGTATCAACATACGTTGCCACGACATCTGAAAAATAAAAAATAGCCAAGAAATTATAAAAAATCTGATCGAACACGCTAAAAATGAAGATCCTGTCTACCCACGATGGACCATCGTGGGTTCCACGGTGGTAACCATCGTTGGTTGCCACGATGGGGCAAACCACGGTGGGGCAACCCACGATGGTACAACCCACATCGTGGGTAGGCCATTGTGGGTTGCAGAAACAGGCCCAGAAAATGCAGAATTCTCATACACACGACAGAGATATATTTTTATGGCTATTTTACTTCTAAAAATATTTCTAAACATGCAAATATACTCTCTTATGACTAAATATCAACATATAATTCATGTACATGAAGATTTTCTACCATCGTGTGAAAAAATACATCCACCGTGGGTTTACCATCGTGTGTATAAACACTCGTTGAAAAAAATCATATTTTACGTGGTGAATATAGTTGCATACCTTCTTTCTACCCCAGAAACACGAAAGCCTTCCGTTTGAGCTTCAACTTCGTGTGTTTGAGAATTTTACGTCGTAAATATAGTTTTTTTTTAAGACCCTCTTCTCTCTTATTCTCTATGTCGTGAGTTTCAAGTTCGTGTGTGACAATTTTGCATTACACAATTACATTAGTTGTTGTGTGTTTAATGAGAGCAAACAACCTCTCTTCCAAAACATAAATGAGCATTGTTCAAATTTAATGTCATCAAGGTTGATTGGTGATATTATTTGGGTTTAGGGTTTATTAGAGGAAGAAGAAAGAGAAAGAGAGAGAGAGAGAGAGAGAGAAACCAGCGTGTAAATAAAAAAAAAACAAGAAAAAAAAAGTCAATTTTTTGTCTTTTCATATTTGTTTATTAAAAGTAAGGGTATTTTAGTCTTTTACATGATTTTGGTATAGAAAACTTATGTTCTTATGAATGGGTGTAAAAAACTTCTATGTTTTATCAAAAGATATTTAAAAATACATTCTCACTAAAATCAATTTAAACATTCTTTTTGATCAATTGTTGAAATATTATTACTTCAAAATAATATTAAATTATTTTTATTGTCCATGCTTATATATTGCAAAAGAAGATGATAAAAATAAAAATATTTATTGGAGGAGTTGTTGTGAGAGGAGAAGCTAACAATGAAATTTGAAATTTGTGAAAAAGGTACACAAAATAGTAATTTATGAAATTAGCTTTGTGTTTTAAATCTAGCCTACTCAAATTTACTTTCTATATATTGATTTTTCTTACATTTACATACTTATAAATTACAACATATCGTAGTTCCCCGTCAATTTTCGACGGGTAACACACTAGTTATATTACTAAAAGGAAAACGATTCTTGCTTTGAAAAAATCCTACGTGGCACCCCTTATATTCCTCCATTCATATTTATCTAAATTCTCAAATTTTTGAATTTTTAAATATAAAATAATAGATTTTAAATATTTATACTAAAATTTTGTGTCCCACATCGGTTTCTCAATAAAACTTCACCTATTGAAAAGCCTATAAATACCTAGAATCAATGTGCATTTTCTCTTCTTTTGCTCCACCAGTTTTATTTAGCCAATTTATTTATTAATCGGCCGAATAAATGACTATATTTTAAAGTTTAATTTAATTTAATTTTGTCAATTTATTAATTGGCCGAATAGATAATTATTTTTGTAAGAGTTTTATTTGGCCAATTTTTTTATTAATCGGCCGAATAAATAACTGCTATATTTTTATAGTTTAATTTAATTTAATTGGCCGAATATATAATTATTTTTATTAGGAAACCAATTTATTAGTTGACAGAATAAATGGTTCCAAAATAGTTTGGATAATTTATTGGTTGACTGAATTAAATTTGAAAATAGTGTAATATCTTTTTATATAATTTGACAAAAAAATACTAAGTAATTTCTAATTTGTCAATTAATTAGGTAGACGGGTCAATTCCCAACTGACGGGTACCTCAACTCGGGATCCCACGTGACACATTTTCATTCTTTATTCTTATTAATTTTAAAATTTTTATTTTATTATTATTTTTTCATATATTTTCTAAAATTTAGAATAGTCATAAATTATGCATTTATAAATCAAAATTGTGGTCAACGGGCCAATTCTGACCCGAAATCGTGGCGGTAGACGAGCCAATTCCCAACCGGCGGTTACCTCAACTCGAGAAATTTTTTATTTTATGCTTTTTTCCCATGTATTTTTTAAAATCTATAATCGTCATCCATGAAATAATTTTTACGTTATTTGTAGTTGAATTTCCAACTTTGCATAATCTTTAATTTTAATTAACGAATATTACTATACAATTAAGGACGATAACGAATTGTACAATTATTATTTTATTAAATTTTTGGATCTATATAAATTCTAAACAAATTTTATAAATTACGCACTTATAAATTAGAGTCGTGGTCAACGGGCCAGTTCCGACGCAGAACTGTGGCGGTAGACTAATATACAGATTTTTTTTTCAGAAAGGAATACAAATGACTAATTTTTTAATCAGATTCTAAACAAGTACGAGTATATAAATTTCAAACAAGTTTGAATAATCCTAAACACATCATCTCAAACCGTTGGAAAACGTAGAATATGTAGGAAAATTGGCAAAAAAATTACTAACGATTTATCAACGAGCCAATTCCGACCAAGAATCGTGCGCGTAGATGAGCCAATTCAGTACTTGCGGGACAACTTTTTTTTTAAATATATTATATAATTTTGAACTCATAAAATTAAAGATATTTATGGTCAACTTTTATCTTATATCATTGACTAATAATTTTATGAATCACAATCATTCCACATAAAGTTTTGCAAAAAAAGAAAAACTACCAAGTACATAGTTAAACAATTCTTGAAGTTCTATTCTCAGTTAAAAAAGTTATTCTCGAAGCTGGTTAAAAAGAAAACGAATGTCATCATTTATTTCTCTATAAATATATTTGGAAGATGATTATTTATATAATACTATAATTTATAATTAAATTTTTATTTATTAAATATTGTGTGAATATTTTTGGAATATAGGTATGTATATAATTAAATATTAAATTCAGGTAAAAAGAAAACAAATGTCATCATTAATTTTTTTGTGAATATATTTGAAAGATGATTATTTATATAAAATAAAATCAGTATCGTAGTCAGTAGGCCGGTTCCAGGTTGGAACAGTCGAGGTAGATGGGATGATTGTGAAGCGGTGGTTTAACTTATTTTTTTTCCTTAATCTTGTGTTGAATTCATAATGTGGAGTATTTAGGGTCACTTTCGTCTTATAGACAATCTTAACATTTATAGTATTATTCGCTATCTATATATCTCTTCTCTCTCTCTCACTACCCGCTCCTTCTCTTGCCTCTTTTTCTTCATAAAAAGCTTAAAGATTCAGCTTAAGAGCCGCTTTCCTTTAAGAGGCAAATATATTTTTGTCCACATCGGTTTTGTAGAAAAACAGAGCTTTGAAAATTATCGAAAGTAATGCGAATATATTAGATTATAATTTTTAACAGCCATAATTATATAGGTTTGAGACGTAAACATGTGGTAAAATTACATTTTAATTGAATTTTAGATGTGTTCAAGGGCATATAAATTCTAAGCGAGTTTAGTATATTACATAATCGAATGATTTAACCCTAAAATAATTAACCAATATTTATTTTTTACTCTATCACATATTAGTACTATCTAATAATTTCATTAATTTTTATTAATATAATTCTCGTCGATTTTCGACGGGTTATACGCTAGTTATTTTAAATACTCAAATGCAATACCACTATTGTGGAGCATTTACATTTGCTAAGAAAAGGTTGACAAAAAATTCAAAGTGTTGTTATCGGTAGCAGTTCCGGTTCTTCGCGTTAATACGGCCTTATCTCGTTTGATGCTTTGAATCTAGCTATAAAAACTTACAAAAAAGATATGACAATTCCTACATTAAATATTGCTACCTAACCATCAATTTATATGGATGATCAAATGCTACATTCATTTTCATGTAACTGTAAATTAACATGTTACTAACACAGCGATTAAATTATGGTTTTGTGTCAACCGGTTTATGATCAATGTTTAATTAAATCCACAAATCAATTTAATTGCAACAAAAACATTGCATTTGCATTGATAATTTGTTAATTAGTAATTTAGTGCCACGATGTGAAATCCTAATAAACGACTAAACGTAGAAAGAAAAAGCATGCAAGAACCTTCTGTGTCATTTGCATCAATTGCTCATCCGACTTCTGAAATAGAGCAAATATTTCATTTGTGTCGGAACAAATTCACACTTGCTCATTCTTGGTATACGACTTAAATTGAGCAAATAGTATTTCATTGGAGCCCGAACAAAGTCACACTTACTCATTTTTAGTTCACAATTTACGATTGTGGATAATAATTGACAACACTTATCCGGTTGTGCAAATGCCCCATTTTGTAGCATTTAATTAGGCTATCCACAACCCTTAGAGCACCCTTAGGGTGCTCTAAGGGGTGCTCTAGCACTAGAGCACCCTTAGAGCACTCTACCCCTGTAACGCAAGGGTGCTCTAAGGGTGCTCTATCTTTAATATTAAAAAATTCCCCATTTTCATTTATTAAATTAATTCATCTATTTGTAAATAAATTAAAATACACTAATAAATAAATAATACGAATTTTCCATTAATATTTGAAAATTAGAAAATTACATGCCGTTGAAAATAAAAAAAAACACGACATAATTAAAAAAAAATAATACATAAAACTAAAAATTACTTAAAAAAACTACGCTCACCCCCGACGTGCCTTCACCTCCTCCACCATCTTCCGGTGAACTTCCTGCTGCTCCGGCGTCATATATCTTGTGTCCCTGGAGACAATATCCAGGTCCATCTGATCACGTCGCTGCTGAAGATACTCGGACTTGAGGCGTGCACTTTCCATCTTCGCCCGAGTTGATTCCCGCATCGCCACCGTGATCTCATGCTTGGCCTCGGCGAACTGGCTAAGTCGGGAGCTAACTCGATCCATGACGGAATCGTACTGGGACGACCCTTTGACCGGCTTCTTTCCTTTGCCCCTTGCCCTAGCCCTAGCCGCATCTCGACCCTCCGGTCGGGAAGGCGCGCTTTCTCCTTCGGTGGACTGGGCCTCCTCTGCCGACGGCTGGGATTGAGAGGATGTGTAGTTGCCCTCCGCCGTAGTCTTCGTCCTCTTCATGGACTGTACGTCTGGGAAATTGGCTAGGTGGAACTTGGGGTTTTCCCTGAGGATCTCCCACGCCGCAAAATAGCGGAAGGCAGGCGCCTGAGCATTTGCCTGGTAGATCTGTTGGGCCTGGTTTTTTACAAACTCGTCATCGACGCCGCTTGGCCGGCGAGCATTTGCCTGCTGCCAAGCCGACATCCAGTGTTTCACGGCGGTCTGGATGCGGCCGAAGAAGCTCCTCACGGCTTTCTTGTTGAGAGCCAAGTTGAACCTCCGATTGAAGCGCTCTTGGATAGCGCCCCAATATCTCTCGCCGGACTAGTCGCATCCGACGATGGAGTTGTTGGTCTCCTCCACCCAAATCTGTGCAATGTAGGTGGCTTGCTCGTCCGTGTAGTTGTGTCGCTTGGACCGGACGGGTTCCTCGTCATCTTCGGCGGCAGCGGCGGCAGAGGTGTCAACGACTTTGCCCTTCCCCTTCTTCTTCCTTCCTCTGGCAGCGGGCTGGGACGGCGGCGGGGCCAAAATGATGCGATCTTCGGTGTTTGTCGCCGGACTGTCGGAGTCCGGGGAGAACGACGGGTAGGATTCGGCGGAGGCGGCGATGTTGAGGTTGATTGAATCAAGCCCCGCCCCCGTGTAGAAATTCGCGTCGTCGGACATGTCGGGATACCACGCCGACGAATATGGATTGTTGGGATCCATAATTATTTTTTGAGAAGGTTTGCTTGAAGAATTGTGGAAGAGGAAAGATTGTGAGAGATGAAAATATAATGAGAGGTGTAAAAATGAGAGAGGTGAAGATAGTATTTATAGGTGGTAAAATGAAAAAAAAAAAAAAAAAGGCTGTAATCTAGCCGTTGCCGGCTTCAAAATCAAACCGTTGGATATTTAATTTTTTTTAACGTTGGCGCGTGCAATGCACGCGCCTGACGTTTTTTATTTTTATTTTTTTTAAAAATCGTAAGCGCGTGTAATGCACGCGCGTGCTCGAGCTGTGCTCGAGTTCGTCTCCTCCGCCATGCAGTGGTCTCGAGCACCCCCCTGCTCGAAATCGGCTTGAGCACCCTTGCTCGAGCCGCGATGTGGATAGTCTTAGGATCGACTATACGTGTGTGTACTAGGAATGAATGATGTCTACTCATGAAATATCCGCCACATGATCTATTGTCGTAATTAATTTTGTTTTATAATTATATTGCATGTCACCTCACCCCTCAAAATTATGGTTCCCACTCGTTTTGATTGGCCAAAACTCAAATCCTTCTTATTCGCCCTTATTATTTGATTGGTGGAGAACTATTATATTTTTCAAATAAAATCTTGGAACGATTTTTTTTTTTTTTTTCTGAGAAAATAGAAGCGATTATATGATATGGATGCGGAGCGAGTAAAAATCTAAAAATCGAAGGGACTGAGTAGATATACAAAGACTAAATCCAACCAAACCGAATTTTCTTACCAAATTTTAATCGATACGTTAAGAAAACAAATTTTATATTTATTATATACTGATGGATGGAATTAATTAAGAGGATTATTAATGATCTCAAAAAAAGATTCGAAATAATTAAAAAATTATAAAAATATTAATTCAAAATTCAGTCGGTCCATTACATGCTGAAACCGAATCGAAGTAAATTTTGGTTTCCACTTTTCAACGAAAATCGAAAAAATATTAATAAAAAAACGAATAGAAAGGAACCGAGATCTACTGATCAATTCATTTTAGGTTTAGTTTTGCTCATCCCAAGTAGCTACGTTCCATATCCTACATTAACTAAATTGCTTTTTCTTGTTAAGATTATTGGATTCTTACCCCCAATTTTTATTTTCAGGATTTAAAAAAAAATGTTTCGGACTTGATTACTACAATTTACACCGAAGCCCCAATATATGGATTTCATTCCTCAAAAATTTATTAGATGAAAAGAACATTCAACAACCACGTTATTCTTTTTTCTTTTTTCTTTTGACATGACAACCACGTTATTAATCTTATAGTACATGTAATTTGTGTATCTTAACCATAATTGTGTTCAATTGGGTAGATTACAAAAAATTGATCGACATTCATAAGTTTGTAAGATAATATCTTAATTAAGGTGTGGCCATTATTATCCAAAAAAAAGTGAGTAAATTAAATATGTGATGCAGGAAGAAGTATGAAATATATCAGAAATAATAAAAATATGAACTCCGTTGATAATTAAAATTATACCAAAATATATAGGATACATGTTACTCCGCTGATTCACACATAAATGTTGGACGAATATACAAGATTGGAAACAATCTCAAACTCTATATTTCAACATCAACTCGATTCCCCTAAATCATAACAAAAGGCCCTATATATATTAAAATCCTACACGTCTAAAAGGAAATAACTAACCTAACACACAAGACAAATAAATAAAACCCTAAGAATTAAATAAGTACTAATTAGAATATAACACGATCTATATCTCCATCAATATGCATGAGTATGATCAGTTAGTTGGGAAGTTATGAGGAGTGGAAGGAAAAATAGGGATATACAAATAGGGTATGGTTCTAGTAGGAACTCATCATTATATAATTCCGTAGGAACCAACAGAAATATCATTTAAGTAATACACAAATTACAGTAATTTAATGCACAAATTATTTGATACACTTTTAATGCACAAATTGCACTAATTTGATGCATCAATTAATATGGATCATAGATCAAATAAAAATCAACGGTCCAGATTAGTTCATAGGTCATACCTAAAGATGAATTCGTATATGATCTCTCTTCCTATACAAGTATATATATGCAAACTTTGTGTAAAGAATTGTATTCTTCTCTTTTGAAGCCTTTGTATTCCTACTACTAATATTACCTTGTGCTGAATCTGCTGATTGTTGAAATGATACATTGTGTTGAAATAATGCAGTTAACTGTGAAGACGATTTTTAAATTGCGAGGAGTAAATTTGCTTGAATTGGATTCAATAATAGAATTGATTAGCCTTTTTCTAATAAATCATAGACGAAACAAGAGATGACCAAGAAGGGGAATTAATCTAAATCCATAACTATGAAATAGGCCGCATGTTATAAATTGGATTTGTCTATGCTATCTACTTACGTGTGTCGCATGTACCATGTGAGAATGACACACGATGTGTATAAAAAATTGAGATCCATATAATAAGCATCTTTTTTTTAAAATTTTTTTTTGAAAGCATAAATATAAGCATCTTAGATAATTCCATTTGGTGTAATGTACATACTACATGGAGTGAAGAATGAAGATTAGAGTAAATTATACAACATATATCTTCCCATTCAATTCTATCTATCTGGGATATGACAAGTACAAGTTGAATATTTGGGACCAATATATCTATAATAACTACATGGATGGAGATGGTCACGTTGTGTCTTTAACAAATTTGTCGAGTCAAGGAATTTAGAGACGATCATAATATTTATTATTATTAGAGACAAATTTGTTCAAGACACAAGATGAACCAGCTCCTCAGTCCTCAGTATGTATGGAGTTCAATTTTTTGACAATATATTATCCTTTTAATTGATTGTCTGTTTGTGTAAAATCTATGATAGAATTATTTCTTCTAAAGTCTTTTACGTTATATGATACAATAAGCCTTTTTGGCCCAATTGTTTTTCCCAGCCTTTACAAGCTAAGTACTTTTTAAAATTTTAGCCAAGTTTGTTGAATCGTCAAGTACTGTTACTGTCAATTGAATAAAGTCATGGAAAATATTAGTTGAAATTACGTACCATGCCAAACTATGTACATATGGAATTGATCATTAACATTCATGACATAACATACACACATTAAAAATCTCCAAAGAAAAAAATACATATTGAAAAAAGGCAACACATAAGGTGTTGTAATTTTGTGGGAGAATCATTTATACAAACAGTAAATATACTATATAATTGTCATCATCACATCAACATGGCAAATTAGACGCGTTTATTTTGTACGGATCGTCTATATCGACTCTCCTTTTGGTTGGCAAGAACTTTGTTATCTTAAATTATCAATTTCTTTTTCTTTTATAAATTATATTATACGGAAGTCTTATATGTATGGACTCTCATTAAAACTTTCATGTTTAGTTTGATTTTTTTTAGCAGCCGCATATCATCTTTGTTACCAACTGAACTTTTCGATAAATATATTGAGTTGTCTCAAAATGTAAAAAATGAATTACGCAAAATATTAAACTCACAGTTTTAAGAAAAACAAGAATGGCATATAGGGCAACATTTCTATAATTTCACGTGATTTCAAACGCCAAACTGAAACTGAAAGGTGAAAGCTGGTAACAACGAACATTTCATTCGGTAAATAAAGTACTGTAGTATATACTAGTATATTACTCTAGGCTATACGACATCGTTCTAATTGAATAGTAATTCTTGAAAATCGAATGACTTGGTGAAGTCCTCTTCAATTAAGTAAATCTAAGAACACTTAAAATTGGAACGATTGACTCATTTTGAGACATCAAAGACGTGAAGATCTTCTCTGTAACCATAGAGGTATAGAGCTCAAATTCCACCGTCTCCCTTTTCCGACTAAAAAATGAATGATTGCAAAATATGTCAAGAGCTATAATGACGGACAAAATAAATTGAAAACTACGGTTGTAGAGGAAGTAAGAGACGTCTTATATTCGTTTCTAATCGAATAGAAATTAAACGTCCAATCATTTGAGTCATTTATAGGAGTCACTTACATTTTAATCAAATTATATAAGCCTTCTAATTAATATTTATTATTTATTTATTTATTAATTAGGGATTAGAACATTCCAACTGGAATTACTAAACTCTAATTTGATTTATTAATTATTATCGAGATTTATTATCTTAATTAGATAATTTCTTTTGATATACTATTAATTAGATCAATAAAGCTATTTTACATTTGAAATAGCCAATATAAACATTAAAAATTATTTTTGACCAATTTTTTCATAATTATAATTTGGTCAATATTTGCTATTCGGGACACAAATACCCTTAAAGAGCGGGGTCGTGGGTCAAGGCGCTGATGGGTTTAGGTCAATTTGATACATCTGGTACGAATGAGAGTAGTTCGTGCCAATTTGCATCAACAAATTTTCTACCACTATCTTTCTCCTTCCATCAATCGATGCTTCATTTATCGTGATTTAATTGTTTTTTTGTTCCGTTTATCGCCTAGGAAGTTAATTCCGGTCAATTTTAATCCCAAATTGTGTCTAAATCGCTCAGATTTTGGAGATAATCAAACCATAACTCAATTCAAAAGGTTTTACAATTCCGTCCCACTAGGGCTGCTAAAACGGATTCCGGGTAATCGGGTAACCCGGAACCCGGCGGGTAACCGGGTACCCAATATCTGGAATTAATGGGAGTGGTACGGGTTGTAGAACTTTTTTTCCAGTTTTCCAGGTATCGGGTATACCCATCCCGTTCCATTATACCCGACGAACTACCCGATTTTAAATTATAGTATATATTTTTATATTTAATAATTAATATTAAAAGAAATAGAATTAAAATTAAAAGAATAATAAAATGCATATGTTTCTCTTTCTCACATTTACACAAAAATTTTGATATTTTGATATTTGATATTTTGAATGTTGATGAATGAGGATTAATGATGATGAATTTGATGTTTGAAAATGTGACTTTATAATTGTATTGAATTATTGATGAATGATAAATTGATGATCATTGTGCCTTTGAGTTTACTGTTGAACTTTAACTTATTAATTATATAGTTTTATTTTAATTTTTAATCTAAAAGGTAGTGCTGATTTTTTTTTTTATTCTTTCTTAAGCGGATTATACTGGTACCCATTTACTCGACCCGTATACTCGACCGAAGTATTTGGGTACCCAGTTAGCTTGGGTGACGGGGCTGGGTGTCTTTTTAGACACATTTCTGGGGCCGGGTACCCGCAAAAACCGGATAAGGTACCTAACCCCGTCCGTATTAACAGCCCTACGTACGTCGCACTCATTATGTATATGTAGTGGTGGACATATAAATTAAGAATAAAGGTAAAAACATAGAAAATGCGTAGTACTACCACTTTTAAAGTGTTTTGAAGGGTTAATTATTTTCTTACTTAAACATAGACAAGATAAGTGAGACGTCAATTTAAGAAATAGGTAGACATAATGACTAGGACAGAGGGAGTATAAATTATAATAAAAATTGTTAAAATTTGGAATTTATCGCGATTGCTACAAATGGAACGAAAAGGACTTATTTGTTGCAAATGTTCCAAATCCACTTGCAAACTAACCTAACCCACCCGCAAACTGACCCGATCCGTGTACTTCTCATTAAAAATATTTTGTACAAAATAACATGTAATACCCCAGACTTTTTCTACAGTCGTTAAAAATTAAAGTTAATAATAATTATGGCTTTGCACGCCTAAGATCATGAAATTAAATTCTAAAATTTACGGTGAAATCCGTTTCCGAAAATAATTTCCAGAAATCGGACGAACGACTACTGTATTAAGGTTTTTCGCGTCCGTTAAGTTTTTCGCCCGGAAACTCGGAATCGAATTCCGTCAGAATTTACATTCACTTTTTCTTCGAGACGAGTTCACCGGAGAAATGATTTTCCGGATGATTTTTGGACTGTGATGTCCCGACTTTTTCTTGGATTTTGAAAAACGATTTAAGTTTTCCGAGTACGTTAATTATTTCCAATCTAACGGACGAATTAGATTTCGTCAATTCCGTAACTAACTAGAAAAGTATTTCTCGACTTTTAAAACGACGTTTAAGAGCCGGAATCGAGATTTTTCGTATAAAATTTCCTCGCCAAACGAAACCTTAACGACTCACTATGTTTGCTAGATATTTTACTTACTTTATGACTCACCAAAGGTGAGTCATCACCCTCCCCCTTTATCTCCCCATACCGCCACTCTTTTCCATCTCCTCACTCTCATTTTCTTCTTCATCATCCTCCATTGAAGCACCTCTCAAGCTCTTCCAAGATCAATAACTCCTCCGTCTACCGATCAAATTTCAATCCGATTTCATATATCGAAAGGTAAAAGCTTCGTCTCTAGTTTGATCCGAACAAATCTCCTTTCCCCTCTCTTTTATTTTTTTCGAAAATTAGGGAATGGATTAGCATGTGATTTCTTTGATCGATACATGTTCTAGGATGCTTAGAATCGAGTTCTACGGATCAAATCATGAAGGAAAAATCAAGAACCCTAAGCCCTATTATTTACGAAATTTTTCTGTTTTGGGGCTTTCGTTTCATGCTCGATTTCTTCGTCGAATTGATGATAGATTAGTGTTTCTCATGACGTTAATTGATCGTATGAATTGTTTTAGATTTTTCTAAAAATAAAATCCAAAACCTAAGAGACGAACAAGGCTCGATTTAGGTTAGTAAATGTTAAGATATGCTCGATTGTTTAATGGAAATGAGTTATACGATGCATGAGGATAAATATATATTAATTTGAGAATTTTCTAAAAATAAAACGAAAAGTGTAAGAGACGAAGATGTGGTGATAAGTCAAGGCTCGATAACATTTTGATAATATGATTTGCATGTTAGTAATGCTTGATAGATGATAATCGTTGTCGTAAAATTTGAATGAAAACAGAGAATGTAGAATTTTACGTAAGAGACGAACGACGATCGATAATTCGAGAATAGATGATGATATGAGGATATGAATTGCGTATTTATGATTCTTGATAGATGATGAATAATGTTGTAAATTTTGAACGAATTCTAATGACATTTGAAATTTGGTAAGAGACGAAACGCCGAGAATAAGTATCGATAGAAAAGTCGATTAATGATTCTAATTAGATATTGATGATTATTAATGATTAAGGAACGAGTTTGTAGTTGACGACTTGTTCGTCCGAGCTATGAAAAGATAAGTTGTAGCTATAATCGAGAAGTAGAAACAAGAAGTTAGGAAATTGAACGAGACTTGAAATGGTTTAGTAATTGTTTAGTTTGAACGACGAGGTTTGGATCGTCGTGTTTATAAACGAGAAATGAAAAGGGATTTATCACGTATGATAATACGAGGTGACTGTCTTGGGTCAGTTTTTGTGCGAAATTAAAAGTGTTTAAGCTTTAATCGAACCTAGAAAAGCGTGCGTCGATTTTATCGAGCATTAGGGTTCACTCGGCAGTTTTGGCGACCTTTCACGGAAACTGCGATATCTCCTAGCTCGTTTATCGGAATCGAGATCCGCGAATTGGAGAGTAAACTAGACACCCGAGGATATCTTTTGGTACAGGGCACGACCCCTGTTTCGCAAACCCCTGTTCTGGACAGACTTACTGACCTCGTGCAGTGTATGTTCAAAATGTAGTTTCTTAAGTTGAATTCTTCTCAACTTAGTTTCTTTCGATCTTGTTAGTCGTTTCAAGTTATCGACTACCTTCTTTCTACCGACTTAAAGTGTTGAGTACAGAACCGAGTAAGGGTCAAACGAGATGCGTTCGTGTCTCGTTTCTTTTTAACTAAAAGAGTTTAGTTAACGTGCAAATGCCTAAAATGTCTAAAGAACTAAAACTTAATTCGAATTTCCGTATTCGATTATCTTGTACGACCGAGTCTAAAGTATGATTATTTTACGATGAAGGAGGAAGTCAGCAGTAAGGAAAAGACGGAAGATCAGAAGAATGGAAGCTCGATTTAATAGTTCTGTAATCTATAAGGTGAGCTTTCCTATATATCAAATAAAACGAGCAATGCTCGAAAACCTTTTCTTTATCGCTTTGATAATCGTGTTTTCAAAATGATAATCATGGCATGAACTGTTTTGTGTTTTATGTGAGTTCTCTTGTACCTTATGAGTTAATCAAAAGGGGTTAACTAACGATCGGCTCTGAGTTAGTCAAAAGGGGCTTTCCAGAGTTAGTGCACTTTGTAGCCTGTGGTGTATGTGGTATCCTGTTGAGGGGTAGCCAGCCACGGTGAATTATGACTGGTCAAGATTTGAACGTAACATCTATGAAAAATGCTTGCAAGCTACTTTATGAATGAAATGAAAATGTTTAATAGGCACGGGCTCTTTTAAATGAAAACCCCGATGCGCTATAAAATGAGATGCCTGTTTATCCATACTTATGATTATGTTTTCGGCAACGTGCCCACTGAGTACTTTTCTACTTAGCCCTGCATATGTTTTCTAAATGTGCAGGTTGAAGCGACGAAGCGGCGTTGGTTGAGTTAGAGTTGAATAAGGATTAAGGAAGACTTGTATATAGTTCACAATTCCGCTGCTATGCTCTGAACTCTTCTTTTGATGTTGTGTATTAACACTGTAGCCTAAGTTTTGTAATATAACTTAGACACTTTTGAAATGCTTTGTCGAGTAATCTTTCGAGATTAACTCTTTCCTTCGTCAATAAAGTTTGTTTATAGAAGATAAGATGTTATGTATGTATGTCTACTCATTCATTCCCCCTTCTTTCCCGCTTCTTTAATCCAACCCCAGTCGCACCCCAACTTCTGCCGTCCCTCGGGATTTGGGGTTGTGACATAACAAATGTTGGCAGAGTTTATAATTATGAAAAAAATGGCCAAATGTTATCTTTTTATACTCATATTGACTATTTCAACATTTCTCTTCTTTAAATATGTCAACTGCGAGCATCATCCAGTTTTATCCACATCAAAATGATTCATTCAATTTTTCATATTGTATTTGATTTTAATACGTACTTTAAAATTTATTATCGAGATCATTAAAATTACAAATTATATTAAAGTTCGATTTGTTCGTTTTTCCTTCTTAACTTCAAAGTTGCAAGTAGCAACCGTTTGTATATATTTTCATGAGTCAATTTTTGATATAGCAATACTGAGCAATAAAACACAAATTTAGCTTACCCTCTTAAAAACACAAAATTCAGTCATTTTTTAAATTTGGAACAAAAATACTTTTAATAAAGCGTGCGCGAGTCGGGTCAAGGCACGGGTCGGGTCAGATTTGGGTACAAGAAGTCGGACACTTTTGGCACTAATTAGTGCTAAAGTACCAAATTACTTAATTTCTTTGTACTTTCTCTGGACACTTTGGCACTAATATGGACATTAGTGTCAAAGTACCAAATTACTTACTTCTTCCGTTCACGAAATGGTTGTCAATTTTGCTACTTAAGTTTGTCCATGAAATGATTGCCATTTTTGTTACTCAACTCACATTTATTGTGGGACCCTTACTCCACTCACAACAATACTCACTACAATTCACTACTGCCTACCATTTTCTTAAAATCCGTGTCGTCCACAATGTAGTAATCATTCCGTGGACGGAGGGAGTAGTATTTTGCTTTGTTATTTCTGTTGGCACTTTTGGTACTAATATGATCATCAGTGCCAAATTACTTAGTTTTTTTTTTGTGATTTTTGTTGGCACTTTTGACATTAATATGGCCATTAGTGCCAAAGTACCAAATAACTTAGTATTTTTCTTTGTGCTTTATGTTGGCATTTTTGGCACTAATGACCATTAGTGCCAAAGTACCAAATTACTTATTTTTCTTTGTGCTTTATATTGACACTTTTGACACCAGAGGCGGATCCAAGATTTCGTGATGGGGTGAACTGGTAAGTAAATATTATAACATTTTTTTAGACGAAACATTGTGGTGCACTAAAGTAAATGAATTGATTTAGCTTTATGAGGGTTGAACACACATAATATGGAATTTAAGGGAAACATATTCGGTGGAGAAAATTTTATTTAGTATGAAACTAACGATATGGAACGAGCTCCGTTTGCGTAGGGATACATTGATGAAATTTGAAAATAATGGATTATTCAGTTGTAAATATTTGAAAATTTCCGATAATAAGTTACCATTTCGAAATATTCATATTAGATAAATCACAAGATTAACTCAAATTAAATATTTTGTAGTTAAGCTTTTCAAATATATGGAATGAATATTATTATAATGATAAATTTGTCAAGCCTTCTTTTTTTCTTTTTTTTTTCTTTTTTTCTTTCCAGCTAGCCCATAGGGCAAGAATACTGATTTTTTTTTTTAAGAAAAAGACGATTGCTTAATCCTTATAAGAAATTTTCAAATGAATTATCACAGGCCTTTTCCAGGCTTTCTTGTGGAGGGCCTGGAGGCGATGTGTTAAAAATCTGAGTGAAACTAAAATTTTGGAAAAGATGTTTCCAGTGGCAGTATCGATCACGGGATACTAGGGCGAGCTAATAATGTAGGTTCCGCTGCTGGGCTAAGAGTATGTACTACAAGGGTTTTGTTAGACCTAGGTCTAAGCACTGGGAAACGTGATTTTAATGATTGGTGGTGTTGAGTTAGACATAGGTTGATTTTTCCACTACAATGGGGTTGAGTAAGACCTAGGTCTAAGCACTGGGAGACGTGATTTTAATGATTGAATAGATTTTATTTTGTTGTTTTTTTATTTGTAATAAATATTATAAAAACTAACTTAATTAAATTCAGAAATTAATAAATGACAATTTTATTGAATTTAAAAAAAACTACAACATACACTAATTAAAAAAAAATACAATAATTAAAAACTACAACATTACAATAATTTTAAAAAAAAAAGGACAATTACTCCTCCCAATTGAATTCCCTTGCAAGTTTGCGGCGAACATTTTCGTACTTCGCCTTTTGCTCGGGACTCATATTCGACGTGTCGGCAATATAGTTGTTGAACGCCCACTCCTCCCTCGATTGCTTGTTGAGAGATGCCAACTCTTCTGCCGCCTGCTCCCGTAGCGCATTTTATCCCTTCCTCCCCTTCTTCGCCGCTTTCGCCGCTTTCACTCCTTCGGGTCGAACCTGCAGAGTGTTTGCATCGCTCGCGGATGTGGTGGATGCGTTGCCGCTGGCAGACGAAGTATACTCGTCGGATTCATTTATCTTCGTCCGCTTTGGAGCTGTTGGCTTCTGAGGGTTGGTGAAAGTCGGGATATGCCTCAAGAGCTCCCACGCAGCCCTATACGGGAATGATTTGTTGAACTTCTCGGCGTACAAATCTTGGGCCCTTGTGTATAGATCGAAGTCGTTCTCCCCGCTTCCGAGCTTGTTTTCTTTTTGGATGTAGATGGCGGCGAAGTTCTGGATCTGTTTCTTGGCGCGGCCCCATGCGCTCTTCATCGCACTCTTTTCTCTTGGGAAGGCGGGAGCTATGAATTCGTTGAAACGGTTCATTATTTTCTCCCAAAACGCGCTTGAGGTTTGGTAATTGCTGGTGATCGCGTCCATCCCGAAGTCAACGTAGCACTTTGCGAGGTATTCAATCTCAGCGGGCGTGTAGTTAGGACCTCGCGGTGGCTTATTGTGCTCGTCGGATGAGGCCGCGGCAGCTTTCCTCTTGCGGCGTGCCTTGCCCTTCCCCTTGGCCGGAGAAGTGGCCGTGCTTGATGTCGCGACAGCTTTTCCCTTGCGGCGGGGCGGGGGCGGTGGTGTTGGCTCGCGTTCATCCGATTCCTCTTGGTGGGAATCGTCGTATGCCTCTTCCTCTTCTCTTCCTCGTCCTCCACCTCAACATGGTCGTCGTCGTCGTTGAGGTTGAAACGTCTGAGTCGAGCCGTACCCGCTGGGGGCTGCGAGAATTGGGAGTACCCGGATGTCGGGGGTACTTGAGAGAAGCCCGGTGACAGCGAGAAGCCCGGCGCAGGCGAAAAGCCGGGCGACTGCGAAAAGCCATAGGACGGAGGGACTTGGGAGAAGCCCGACGTCTGCGAAAATCCAGCCGACGGGGGGAATTGGCCGTACCCCTGCGGCTGTGAGAACTGCGAGAACCCAGTGGCCGGAGGGAATGGAGAGAAACCCGACGACAGGGAAAATTGGGAGAAAGCCGACGTCTGCGAAAAACCATCAAACCCTGCAGGGGCCGAGTTTTGGCCGAAACCGGGAGAAGATGAGAATTGGAAGCTTGGATTGGGAGGTGGATTCGCCGGATTTGGAGATTGGTTCGGTGGGATTAAACCAAAAGTTTGCGAATACCACGAATTAAATTGGTCGTCTGCTATTTTTTTGCACAAAATATGATGTGAAAGAGTAATTTTTTTTGTAGGGAAGAATGGATGAAGAAAGAAATTTTTTGGTGTGTAGAATGAATGAGATGAAGGGATATATATAGTGAAAAAAATGGGATATAGCCGTTGATGGAGATAATGTATACGTTGGACACATTTTAATTTTTTACCGTTGATTTTTGATTTTTTAATTCAGAAAAAAAAAATTATTGACGGGCCAATGGGGACAAGCCACGTGTCCCCATTTTGCAACGTGGCGGAGTCGAGGGAGGGATCGAGCGATCGACTCCTCTCTCGCCTCACCATCGACACGGGGCGGTGTCGATCCCCCCACAACGGCATCGACACAGGGGTGTGTCGAGCGGCTCGACACCGCCCCTCGTTGCTTGTTGTACATGCTCTAAACGATAACATATCTTATTTAACACACATGAAAATGTAGATCCGTCCATGTTTGGCACTAATATTGTCATTATTGCCAATATATCAAATTATTAATATTTTTTTTGTGCTTTCTGTTGGTACTTTTGGCACTAATATGGTCATTAGTGCCAAAGTATCAAATTTTCACAATCATTACATTTCGTCACGACAATATCTATTTTTGAACATGACAAGTTATACTGTTCCGATTTTGCGGCTCCACCTTCGCTCCGATTACTAATTTAATGATAATCGTCGGACAACAATTTGGATTTCTTCGGCTCGCTCTGAGGCCTTCGGCTCCCCTCACTCGAATCTTGACTAAAGAAGAAACGGGAAACAAAAAATAAAGGGACATAAAAAAGAGGCGAAAAGAATTTGAAAATTAAAAAAAAAAACTGGAAAATAAAAAAAGGAAAAAAAGAGAAAAACGATCTGGAAAATAAAAAACAGAAAAAAAAAGAAAGAAAAATTGGAAAATAAAAAAATAACAGAAAAAAATCTGAAAATAAAAAAAAAAGGAAAAAAGGTCAAACAATGATGGATCCGAATATAAGAAGGTAAGGGATAATTAGGTTTAAAATTCAAAATAGTTACTATAATTTGTGTTTTTTAAGAAGGTGAACTATATATTGGATTCGTTTGGACGTTATGACTATAAGACTATATATTCTCTATTTTCATTGCCAACTTGGACGAGACTACACACTCTGGCCTGAACCTTAATCATTGCACCTAACAAAATAAATTACAATCTAACATCATATGCAAATCGCAATTTTGATTAAAAATTGTTCAGTTTGTAAAAATGGCGTACAACATAAACTTACTAAGTAGGGTTGGTTTTGCTAATTGCTTTTAATTATTTTTATTTTTTATTTTATTTTTTGATTATTAATTTGTTATTCTCCTCGTATTCTCTTTTCGTGGCGCCATCTGTATGAACAGAAAAAAGCTACCAATAATGCCCATGCTCTTCAAAGAAAAAATCATCAATTTTAGTGGTACTACTAGCTACAGATAAAAACGTGAAAAGTAAAATAGAAATATTTCCAAATAATGTGGGGGGGAGAGGGACTCAGCCTCGAATTATTTGTGTGGTTAAAGTTTTGCATAGTGTCCTGAATATATATGGAGTAGATGATAAATGGGATTGACGTTGATTTGTTATCCTAGACTTTGTTACTTTTATTCTTTATAATTTCTAATTTAAACATTTTTTTTTTTTTGGAAAATAGAAGTATTGTTTGGCTGTTAATGCAATTGCAAACACTTTCTATATATATTGATGCTAGCCAGAAGCAGTAGATAATCCATGTTTAAGAAATAGGCCCTTTTTTCTCACTCCTTGATATATTATCTGAGGTTTTGGTGGCATCTGTTTAAGCGAAAATGGATGAAAAATCAAGCAAACAGCCTCTTCTCCCAAGAAATGAAAATTTGAAGCCCACAGATAATTTTCTGGTTTCATCAACAAAATTGATTTTAAAAGTTGTAATGTGGGTGATTTTCATTGCATGGGCTGCTCTCATATTTCTGTATCCATCTGATATTGTTCATAATTCGTATTTGAAATTGGTAGTGGCTATGAACACCCCAGCTTTCGGCACTGCAGGTATACCAATTTCAATTCTTTGGATTGATTATACGTTAATTAGACACGGGCTGGCTGACACAGGACTCCTTCTCTTCTTCTCTTCTCTTCTCTTCTCTTCTCCAGGGGGCGTATTCCTAATTTATAGTGCTCCTATTCTGCTCATTGCCTTTCTCGCTACTGCATACCTTTATCTACGTGGCGAAGACGAAATTCAAGGGTATATATATATTATAGAGATAATTAAAATACAAATAAATCTTAAAGTGGGAAATATGGATAGATCTGGACCGTTGATCTTTATATGAATACTAAATTGTTGCAGGAAGAAGAGGTGGAAGCAGCAACCGCGGCTTCGGCTGTGGACGATGCCGATTCTGGTGGACGGACCATTCGGAGTGGTGTCAGCCGCAGAGGTGATCGGAATCGCCATCTTTACCACATACATCGTGTGGGCGATTTATGCTGAAACTCTCAAGAATTTTGAGGTTCTGGCCTTCTTTCATCTGCCCTCTCAACAACAGAGGTATATATTATTGGATTTTAATGCACCATTTGACTTTGACGTTGCATTTCTCAAAATTGAAAACAAAGATGATATGGATCATACGGTACGGGATGAATTCATTACAAGGGATTCTTAATAGTCTTTACTATTTCAAAAACAAATTAATATTCTCTCGTTGGCTTCAAATTATATATAATCCGATCTACATCCAGGATGGAATATTTTAATCATAGTAACTAACTACTATCAATTTGACTCGTTTTCCTTTCTTTCTGAGTGTCCCACTCAACTTCACCTATTTTCTTTTCTGGCAAAGATTAGACTTATTAACCCACTCAATTTTACATTTATAAACTAGTACTATGTTTTAGTGTTTAATTACTATTTGTACCATAGTCAGTTTTAAGGAACAGTGAAAATGCACTGAAAAAATTAATTTATTATCAACAATTAAATACACTCTTTACATTTAATCTTCTTATTTTTAATTTCTGTGCCAAAAAAAGCGCCAAATTGAACAGTGTGGAGAGAGTATATAGTACTCCCTCCATCCACAAATCAAATACCCATTTTGATTCCGGCACGGAGATTAAGAAAACTGATAAAATTATTTTGAGTGGGGTAAAAGTTAGAATATAGGGGTAGTAGGATAATGACAAAAAAACAGTGGTATTCGCAAAAAAATGGTGGTATTGACCAAAAAGTAGGAATAAAGTTGTTATGAGGATAAAAAAGTAGGAATAAAGTTGTTGGAAGGTGGATCATCAATGATAAAGGATAGTAAATAAAGAAAAAGTAAGAGAGTATGATTATATAAAAAGGTAAGTAGTTACAAAAAAATATGGGTAAATAGGTAGGTGATTCATGGACAGTGGGAGTAGCATGCTTGGTGCGTCTCATGATAAGTGCCCGACCCATCAATCAAAAATCACATAAAAAGGTAGTGGACAAATTCACTAACCACTTAATTATAGCATTGAAAATATGAAGACTATAAAATTTGAATTGATGACAAGAGTAAAAACTAAAAAAAGTTGGATACTGTTTAATGTACTCCAGTTTTTTAAAATGAGAGACGCTTATTTATGTACGGAATACGAGATGCTTTAAAACGTGATACTTATTCAAGGACGCAGAAATATAAGAAAGATTGTAATATTAAAATGTTACTGTAAAGAAAAATCATCCAACCTATTTTGTACTAGCATCTATCCACCCACATTATTGGTAGTGCCTATTAATGTTAAAAAATAAAAATCATTCAAACGAGAAAAGTTTTGAGCCAATATCGAGGTTACAGGCCTACAGTAAGATACAACCCAGGCCCATCAAGAGTTTGTGGTTGACATTTACATCTTTTTTTCTTTTTGCAGCAGTTTCGCGCTAAAGCAAATAGTACACTTTCCATATGCTTCCAACACAAATCTTATCGCATTATTCACCTCAAAAAAAAAAAAAAAATCTTATCGTATTATTGTATATAATTAATTATTATAGCTAACAAAGATATATAATAATAAGACCAAAAAAAAAAACTTTGTGGTTCTTGTAGTTCGAGTTGCTGAATTTTAATTAAAAATATTTCAAATCAATAAAATATTAATAATTTGAAAATATAAAAATTGACACGGTCCTTCATTATGAATAATTGAGCTATCCAGTAAACTTGAAAAGAAACGCTAATTCCTGATACCGTGTACCTATTTTCGGTAATAATCAACTCTAAAGGCGCAAATGAAATTAAACAAATAAAAATATACATTTTTTACAAAATAATAAATAAAACACGAGAATGAAATTAAAGAAAAAAAATACTAGTAGGATATGAGATGAAATTAACACTAAAGTGGGATGCTCGACCTAAAATGCTTGAAGGGGGATCAACTTGGATCCTCTACTCACTATGGTGTTTTATCCTCTATTTAATTTCTCGGATTTTTGATATTTGACTATTTGAATTTAATTATATATTCTATTTGGGTGGAATAAATCTTAATCAATGCCACATATTATTCAACCAATGGAGGAGTAGAGAATGAAACACGAAATAAAAGTAGGAAATCCGATTTAAAGTGGAAGTGGGGCAAAGACAGAAAAATATTTATATTATCAAAGTCTAAATTAAATCATAAAATTTAATTTGAAACAGAAAAAGGACTAGTCATAAAATTTCTCTAAAAAATAATTAAAAATTACCCCCCTATAATTAACACTGTACAGATATAAACTTACAATTCATCCAAGTTAGGTTTATAAGTAGTATTTTTAGAGAAAGTTGTTTGCAAATAAATCTTGAAATATGCAAAGTAAGGAAGTAATTAAAAAGTGCGAGTAATAAATACTATTGCAGAGTGTTCTTGATAGAGCTGACAGGGCTCCGGCTGGGAGTGATCGGATTATTCTGCATGATCCTTCTGTTTGTGCCGATTACGCGTGGATCAATTCTTCTCCGTCTGATCGATATTCCCTTCGAGCACGCTACACGATATCACGTATGGGTCGGCCATCTGACCATGCTCCTCTTCTCCCTCCACGGCCTGTTCTTCGTCATCGGCTGGTACATGCAAGGGACCCTCATAGATGAAGTCAGTCGATGCCCGTCCTACCCTAGGCCTACGATTCAATTCGATCATACTTTTTGCTAGCTAATATATGCATATATACAATGCAGCTGACGGAGTGGAGCAACACAGGCGTGTGCAATCTCCCGGGAGTGATCAGCCTGGCGGCGGGTCTGCTGATGTGGGTGACATCCCTCCCCGGGTTGAGGAGAAAGAATTTCGAGCTCTTCTTCTACACTCACCAGCTGTACGTGGTGTTCGTGGTGTTCCTGGCCTTGCACATCGGCACTCTCAGCTTCTGTTTTGTTGTTGGAGGGGTCTTTCTCTTCATGCTCGACCGTTTCCTCCGCTTCTGCCAGTCGCGGTGGACGGTTGATGTGCTCTCCGCCAGATGCTTCCCCTGTGGGACTCTCGAGCTTGTTCTCTCCAAACCACCAAGTACCTACAAACTCCATCTCGATCTACTACTGCCATTAATTAATTGTAGTCGAAATGAAAATCAACAATATTTAATCTTCATTTTTGTTTTTCTAATGATCATATATATATATGTATATGCAGATATGCACTACAATGCTCTTGGTTGGATTTTCCTCCAAATCCGCCAACTCTCGTGGCTGCAGTGGCATCCGTTTAGCGTCTCCTCTAGTCCTCTTGATGGCAAAAACCATCTTGCAGTACTGATAAAGGTTCTCGGAGATTGGACTCACAAGTTGGAGAGCCATATCTCCGACAATGATCAACCTTTTCCCAACTTAACTGCTTCTGTGGAGGGGCCTTATGGCCATGAATCGGCATATCACTTGACGTATGCATTCTTTACCTAGCTATACTAGTACATACTAATTTATTTATTTAATTTTAATTTTAATTTTGTGGTTATTCATTCTAGGTATGAGAACCTCATACTAGTCGCAGGCGGCATAGGAATATCGCCTTTCTTAGCTATCTTGAGCGATATTCTACACCGTATCAACCAAGGAAAGCCTTGTTCACCCAAAAATGTGCTCATTATTTGGGCCATCAAGCAATCCACTGAGCTTCCTCTTCTGCAAACAGTTGGGATACAATCTATCTGTCCCAATTTCTCCGAATCACTTAATCTTGAAATCCAAACTTATGTCACTCGACAATCACAACCGCGGGTGCAGGAGGAGGGCAGAGAGCGGATCGAGCCCATCAACTCCGTTCCCTTTCCTGCACCCACGGAGGGTGGAATGTCCGTGTTGGTTGGAACCGGCAACATTTTGTGGTCGGGGATATACGTGGTCGTGTCAACGCTTGGCTTCGTGGTAACCGTGGCGTTGCTCAACATTTTGTACATCAATCCTTACAAAGTTGACTACTCATGGTATCAAGGCCTTCTGCTGGTGGCATGCATGGCCGTGAGCGTTGTCGTTTTTGGTGGCTTCGTTGTCGTTTTATGGCATCTTTGGGAGAGGAAGGCTTTGGAATTGGAATGTCACAGTCCTAATGACACGACTATAAAGAGTGAGAATGAGTGTAACAAGGATGTGTATAGGAGTTGGGGAAAGGAAGAGTATGTGAATAGTATTCGGTACGGTCAAAGACCTGACTTTCGAGGTAATAATTAATTCAAATTAATGTTTCATCTTCTATTCTATTCTATTCTCATACTAATATCAATAATGTTGGTGAGCAAAGCATTGCTTTGGTGACGTGTAATGTTTGTTTGTCGTGCAGGAATATTTGGATCGGCGGGAGATCGATGGGGGAGTGTCGACATCGGCGTCATAGTCTGCGGGCCTTCGGCGCTGCAGACGAGTGTTGCTAGAGAGTGCAGGACGCAGAATCTGAGGCGTCGATCCGACCAGCCCGTATTTCATTTCAATAGCCACAGTTTCGACCTATAAAATGTACTTGTAGTATAAGACTCGACTCGACTCCACTAGGGAAATACAGTATAAGATTATAGCATATGTTTGTGCTAAAATATGTTGCAACTTTTTCCGCCAAAATTATGTTCAACTTCTCCGTATGTACTACCTACACCTACACACATTTGTAATTATTGCATATATCTATCATTATCTCCTCTATTACAGAGATTTGGGGTCTTACCCTACTTACCATTTATTTATCTAAAGATTGTAAGATAACTTGGCATATCTGAATTCTGCTTAGATGTATTATGTATATGTACGACGAATAAGGTCTCTATACATAAAAAGAAAAAGAAAAAGAAAAAGAAAACAATACAAGGACAATATAAAGAAAAAAGCTTGGAGGGGGAAGACTACAAAATTTTCTCGAAATCAATTTAACTATCGTTTTGTTTTGTTTTTTTTTTTTTCCCTTGAGCCCTAGTTCTGCTGAGACGTAGAATGAGAATAATTTATTTCAAAAGAAACAGATTCTGAAAGAGTTAAAAAAATTGTGTTTTTAATTGGATATGCTGTAAAAGCTGAGCCGACAATTCGTGAATCCAACATCCAAGCCAATACAAACCAGTAATCGAAATAAAAAGCTTTAGAATTATAGAAATTTATCCCAAAATTGATACATTGAACCAATGAGATTTTTGCTTCGCATCCCTTTAAAACAATTAAAATAGAAACTAAGAAAAGCGGATAAAACAAATAAAAAGAGATAGTATGGGGGTTTTGAAGCAAAATGACAGTTGATGTTCAAAGTCTCTATTGTTCAAAGAATATATGTTGGTCATTTGTTCATACATACATACATGATACATACACACTATATCACAATTTTGGAGATAAAAGCAAGGTTCCTCTTTCCAGATTTGGCTTATTGTCCCAGCTCTAGCACATCTATATTTCTCCATTGCTCATCTTGAGGTATACTCCTATGTATCCTTCCTCCCTTACTTGAAGAAGATCCTTCCCAAAATTAGCAAAAACATCCACCACTATCTGTTTCTTCAGTCACACAGCACAAAGAAAGAGATGCAAGTATCATTTATGGCTTCCAAGGAGCTGGTGGTGGTGGTGGTGTCGGAAACATAGGCGGAACAGATGAGAATATTGTGTTCTTGTCAATCAAGACACTCGGATCTCCAGATAGAGCGACAAGGGCAGCAACTAAGCCAGCATTGCCCGCTAGTGTTGGCTCCGTGTAGTTGTAGTTTGAGCGAACATCGCGGAAATTATCGTGTCTGTCGGGCCCAGCAACCATAGCTCCAACGATAGTGTTAGGATTCGGCTTGGACGAGTCCCTCCATTTCCATCCTCCCTTGCAGTTATACTTCACCTTGTTCTTCGGAATCGAGGCGCCTCTGTGGTGGACATGCTTTGGGTAATGATTGCCAAAACCCACGACATAGCTCATCTTTCTGGGATTCTTACCAAGGATGTAATTTATCTGAAAAATGAAGAACAGAGATACTGGTTCTAATAATCTTTCACCAACAATTAAGTTGAAAACGGCGTTCTTCACAACATACGAAGAGCATCATACCTGGGTCTCAGCAAATTCACGGAGGACGTCGGTTGAGTAGAAATGGGGCCCACAATACCAGCCAGGCGTATCGGCAGCTTTCATATAGTCACTAAACAATGTCGCAAGGAAAGCTGCATTGACTGCGTACTGAAGAGGCTGAGGGTTCCCGTGATTTAACTGGATCATCCCGCCTGTGCACGTTCATCAACACATTAACTAAAACATCTAGCAGCAATAAACCACTTATGATTACAGATACAATGTTGGCAATTAAGATTACCTTTCGTTCTGTTGAATGACGTGTAATATGGCAGGAACGAGCACATGTATATGCTGGTCTGGTTGTGGAATGTTTTCAAAATTTCTTCATAAGGATAACCGGGGCTCAGGAATAACCTTAGACGACTCAGAAGCAACTGCCAAGAAATCAAAAGATGATTGATCAGTAAAGATCCCTCACACAAGTAGTAGAAAGTAGAAACTACACAGTTGCATTTTTGTCCAACTTTCCGGAAAAGGGACAATACATTCCCATAATGATGGTTGCTCATTTTTTGTTTTTGCAACGAATCATAAGAAAGGAAAAAATAATGCAAAGCAAGACGTATCGTCATTTTGGAAGCACCTCTTTAGGTTAATTAGGATAAAACACAGACAGACAACATTTCTAATGTCAATCTAAGTAATAACTAACTTGCAAAGAAAATTAAAGTTGTACCTAAGTTCAAAGTCAGACACAAACGAAAAACGAAAAACGAAAAACTTAAAGATGTTTATGTTGCTTACTTGGGCACCAGCAAGCTTGTTGTCCCAATTGAGCACACCATAGTAGGGGCCTCCCCAGAACGCACCAGCATGCTTGGCAATACCAGGAGTTGTAGCAAGCTGAAGATACGAATTGTTTCCCGTTGCATAGTACAACCAAGCTGCTCCCCACACATATTCATCATAGTATCCCGTAGAGTTATAGAACTGTGCTGCCTCATTACCAGCACTATATCTACCCCGCTGATCCCTAGAAAACTTAAAGAGTGTCTTGGCACCATGGACAAGCTTTTGCGAGTACGCCTTGTTATCCTTGAAAACTATAGACGCAGAAGCCAAAGAAGCAGCCATCTCTGCAGCCAGATCCGAGCAAGTGTGACATTCGGTTACAGGTCTTTCGTAATCAATGTCCTCCGGTCGCATCCAACAATAGTGATCATTGGGCTCTGTCCCTTCTGATGTATCCCCTTTCCCGACCTGCAAATAATAAAATATAGATGCTCAATACTTTTTAAGCCCATGAAAAATAAATGAAGCTGGTAAAATAAGCAGATCCATCAAGAAGTATTTGTGCCAGCAGAAGCTGTATATTGAGCAATTGATTGTGCCAAGCACAAGCAGCAGAAAATTTGAACATGATATATAGGGTAATATCCAGTAATCTGAAAACACTGTAAAATGCAAGAAGTTTCATTACCTGTGACACTATTCGATCTATACTATCAGCAGTGTGATTAAAAGTCTTGAGGAAGTAATCAGTCCCCCACTTGATTATATCTTTGACATGGTTAAGCTCTCCAGCTGCTTCGTATTTTGCCTTGTACTCGACCACACTCCAACTCAACATCGTCATGGCAAAAGCTTGCGGGAAGTTGAACTTAATCGCATCTCCAGCATCATAATAGCCACCACTAAGATCTTTAAACAAATCTGAAGAATCAGACTTGCCGTCATTTACACAAGAGTTGCCCCTCCACGATACATTATTGTGCTTCGGTAATTTTCCAGCTGCGAATATGAGTGTCAAGAATTAGACTGTGCATTAATTGCAAAATTAAAGACATAATCAGCAAAGAAATCCAGTGGGTTGGACTAGAAATCAGAGTGACAACTGTATAAGCTTTCAATCAATCAATTTTCTAATCTAAAAGCTACATAATATTATCAAGATAAAACCTTCCTTGAGATCAATGATCATATTTTAAATAGATCTCCCTTTCATCTATCACGATCCAATAAATGATTACTTTCAATATAATAACCTTCATAAACTAAATCATCATAATTGACTAATTCAAAGTTCAGATTAATCAAAACTTCTTCACACACAATTGCATGACCGACAGCAAAATTTACAGAAATATTCCTCATACCTCGCTCTCTCTCTCTCTCTCTCTCTCTCTCTCTCTCTCTCTCTCTCTCTCTGATCACCTCCCAACCACCCCTAATTCCCATCTCATAATCAGAAATTTTGTTAACGAAAATTCAGATCCACAAAAAGCTAAAAACAAAATTAAGCAGCTAAAAGCAGGAAATCACGTATCAAAACTCAACACAATACGATAAATATACTCACAACGCTGAGCATTGAAGAACATGAGGGCTTTGTTGAGTGCAAGCGTGTAATTATCCGGTGGCGGCGGTTTGTGGTGGTGGCGCGGCACCGTCTTAACGATCAAGGTGATAAATCCGGCGAGAAATCCAGCAGCCAAAATGGTGCCCACAGTCCAGAGAAAAATCTTCCTGCTGACGATAATGCAGCCCAGATCCACATACTTCTTCTTCTTCTGCTCCCCGGGGCCCAGCAGCCAGCTCTGCTGCGTCTCATCGAGCGGCCGCGACAGCGCCGCCCTGTCGTAATCCTGCAGATTCCGGCTGCGGTCATCGTCGGTGGCGGAATCGGCCGCTATCTCCAGAGGCCCTCCCCATGGATCCCTGCCGTACATACTCTCACTCTTGTTTCTCTCAAAGCAAAATCTTGATGAGAATTAGAGCTCGAGATAGCTGGGATTTTGGATCTAAGATTTAGGTGAAATCAATTGATCGTGGATCTTGGTAATGTGAGATGAAGCTTTTAGTGAGAGAAAAAGTAAGTGAAGTAAAGTAGAGAGATGAGGGAATGGGTGTAGAGATCTAGCTCTCTCTCTCTCTCTCTCCCCGCTTTCTCTCTCTTGGGTGTGTGAATGAAGAGAAAAAGGGGACTCTGGTGGACTGTAATCTGGTGGTGGTGTAATAATAATGGAAGGATTTGTGCTGTGAACTTGCTGTATTTTTGTTCTGTTTATTTATTTTATTTCTTTATATTATTTGTTGATGATTAATTGTAGCAAATAAATATAGAAATTGGTTTAATGAAAGTGACCACTCCACTAAGCGACAATGACACTCTGTCTAATTCTTACCATTTTAATTAAATAATAATAATAATAATAATAATAATAATAATGGATTTCTTCACATTAATATTTTCTGTGATTTTTTACTTCTAACCACAATTTGCTCTATGTTGTCGGTACCATAACTTTACCCATCTTTATCTTAAAAAAAAAAAAAAAAAAAAAAAAAAAATTCACCCATCTTACCTCAAAAAAAAAAAAAAAAAAAAAAATTACCATCTTCTAGATTTTCATGCGTACTTTACATTTTATGAATAAAAAGTTAATCATACGAAATAACTCATTCATAAAATGAAGAAATGTACTATCAGGTTATAATAAGAAATTTTACGTCTGTAAATTTATGGAAATTAATAAGAAAAATAAATCTCGGATTAGACAACGGTTTCACCCATCAAAATATTAAACCAATTGGAGCATTTACATTATTCATCTTAACTTTGTATTATATCATACTAGCCAAATATTGGAGTATAAATATATTAATAATTATAATGATCACAATAATATTACAAAGGTTGGATTTTCTTTCTGAGTGAGTTTACTTGAAGTTAACATTTTATATGTAAAATGGTGAAATATTGTGGGGGAAGACTTGTGTTAGTGAGGTGGAGTGTAGAAGCAGATTAATTTTAGCTTTTTGGTGGCGGGTGCTTTGCTTTGCTTACATTCCACTGCAAATTTTCTACCTAACGCGGTATATGACTGATCACACTAAATAAACTAAATGTGATTAAGTTAATTGTGATTAATTGAACATTCTCGAAAAAAAAATTGTGTTTAATTAAATGATGGCTAAAAACGAACCTTCTCCTTTTGGCCACCGACACAAACTTGCCCGGACCGCGAATGAGATATTACCATTTAAACAAATCATAAAGTGGACCCACAAACATGGCTATTTTGACTCATTAGTTCATCGTATTTTGCTCTCACATTTTGTCTCACATTTAATAATGCTGTGGTAACATGCATTAGTTGTATTATTGTATTACAAAATGTAATGTCAACAATAAACAAGTAATAATAATAATTAGACAAAAAAGGGAAAACAAAAAAGAAAAAAACATTTGCAGATAAGGTTGCAAGTAGCTACATATTTTTATTAACTTTTAATATGAAAAATAAAAGAACTAATTACTTGCTGTCGGTGGAAGATGGTAGGTACCTCTGTTCATCAATCTTATGCAATTATACCCCTTGTAATCTCTCCATATCCAAAATATCCTTGTCACTTCTACCCTTTTTCATATGTTTATAACATTTTGTCACTTCCCTATTTAATGATTCATATAATACATTATCTTTTCAACTTTATATTTTCTATTATTTACAGTGAGACTTTACTCCACTCACAATATTATTCATTACTATCCACAATATAATAAGGGAATTGTGAACGAATGAATAATTGAATAATCATATTTTTATCAATAATGTGTATAAATTGATCATTAATTATCCTATCCATATGCTAAAAGTAACACGTCAAAATTAATGATGTGATAATTGCCACATCATGAAATAAAAACTCTATCAGTCTCTGGTAACTGTATTACATATTGATTGACGCGAAGTTTAAGAAAGATTTGGTTGAAAGTGTGTTAAGTGAAGAAATATGTGATAGATATTTATTGAGTAGAAAATAGAACCCCATTGTTTTAAAAATGTGATCGATGTTTAAAGCAGTTGTATGGATTATGTATTAAAATGGAAATAACATGAAAATGATATATTTTCAAGAGACAGACGGCAATGAAATTAGTGATACAGTTATTAGGGATTGATGGAGTAATAGATTTTTATAAGAAAATTATGTGCAGTAAAGACTTGTTTGTAAAAATTCTTCGCATACAGTATAAACTTAATCAAAATTCTTTAGTCTCGAAAGCATTTCTTTTCCTACCATGCAAAATATTGGTGCAACGTAGACAAATGTTGCTCGTTGTCCAACTTCTATGAAATGAATATTTAAATTTTTTTCATAAGAAAATGTGAGTAATTGGACTTTACATTTTCGGTTGGGTCTCTAACTTTGTAATTGGAGTAGGCCCACAACAAACTAGGAGAATTTCTGGGCTGCGGGTTCGGGCCTATTGGATTTCCATCATACCACTAAATCTATATCCATCTATACTATATTAAAAAAGGGAATTGTGGCTGTATTAACAAATTTGCCACTTTCCCTCCAAATTTAATTTAATGAATAATAGATATTGATCTTTTTAAGTTATTTTATAAATATTAAATAATATATGTTAGTTAATAAATTTCATTGCTATGAATAATTATAAATTTTGGCTATGTATGACTATGTATTTTTTGGCTTATCTAATTGAATTGGAGATTATGTAATTGATTTTTCTATTGTTTATATTATTATATATATAATAAATATTCATATTTAACACAACTCAATAATAAATATACATACAATTTTAAAAAAATAAGATGGCAAGATTAGTTACCAAAATAATTTTATTATTTAGATTCTTAAATATTGTTAGTGAAAAAGTATTAAAAAGACAACTAAATTTTTTTTTTGAGATGTTTAGAAGTTAACAAAAATGAAAAAAATATTAAAAATGTCAAAATGAGTTAAATTATTATGATGGTTGTTCATCTTTAATTCTAATGTTATTTTGAAATGGGTTATAATCAAAATTGCATTTTCAAACTATAAAAATTGGTTGTTTAAAGATATCTAGAAAGTATGTGTCATGCTACTTTGAAAAAAAAAAGGTTCTTAAATTATTAATATAATTAGTTGTTTTTATGTAATTATGTAATTATAGTTACGTGCGTATTATATTTTATTTTATTTTATTTTATAGTATTAGGATAAAATTATCACATTTTTTGGGTTACACACATACAGATAATCCAAGACCTTACTCATCTATTCTCATATTACCGTAAAATTATCAATGATATTCATTTTAATATTCATGATATCAATTTTGTTTAAAAAAGACGGGCTCATATTTATACAAAATCAATACTTGATGATTTAAATAAGTATTATTTATAGTTATGATTATTTTTTAGATTTATTGATGAGAAGGTTAACATAATAGTGTATGATATTTTTATATTATATTGTTAGTTGTCTTAATTTAAAATTTTCTCTATTTTGTGTATTGTAAACCGAAAAATAAGTAAATAAATGTTAAATGCTTTTATATTCTAAATAAAGACATATACAAAATATTGATTATTGAAAATATTATGTACAAATAAGTACTCCATTCATCTCGCTCATTATGTCTATCTTTCCTTAAATGGACGTCAACTCATTTTGTTTATATCCAAATAAGGAAAGAATTAACCCTTCAAAACACTTTAAAAGTGGTAGGACATACCCACTTTTTATCTTTTATCATTCGTTTTTAATCTTTATGTCCAATAGTTCATAGACATAATGAGTGGAACGTAGAGAGTTTATCATAATATAAATTAATAAAATATGTCAAATATATATGTACATATGTATATATTTAGGATAATAAAATATGACATATTTAATAATGTTATTTGGATTGAATGTTTCGTTTTCAAAAAAAAATATGGATGTAATGCATGAAGTTTTGTGTTATACCATAATTAATACTCTATTTATCCCGCAATAAGTGGTCACATGCTTTTTGGCATGCGTATTGTGTAGAAGCATATTTAAAGAGTAAAAGATAGAAAATGGTAGAGACAACAACTTTTTGTGTTAAAAGCTTATTTTCTTATAAGGAAAAGGCCACGTATCCCGGAACAACCCAATAAGAAAATGTGGACACTTGTTCCAGGACGGGAGAATATATTAGATGATAATGCATTTCATCTGTGACTGACATCCTTTCGATAATTTTAAATGGATATATCAAGAATTGCAAATTGAAATGTTTTAAGATATTAGTGTGCGCTAATGAATTGTCTTTAAAAAATATTGTGTTAAAAGAAATTTCACATGTAATGTCTAAAATGTAATATGTTGTAGTATTTGGAACTGTTATTTTTTAAATATCTTTTATTTATCATATACCGAAAAACTATTATAATTATTATCCCATGTTACCTAAATTTTTATAATTAATACATTTAATTACTCATTATCTAGGTGATTTGATAATTTAATGTTATCAAGATTTTAAATTACATTGTTCCACACGTTGCACGGGTGCAATACTAATTAACAATGAGTGACAATAAATCGTGATCCTAATGTAAATTTGGAGATGATGGAGAAAATTATGGCATTCTCAAGTAGTGGTGTATATATATCAAAATAAAACTTTAATCATTAGATATTGGATTTGAAATTTTGAATTGAGCCTTGCTATATATTCCATCCGTCCACGAAATGACTGTCACTTTTGCTATTTAAATTTGTCCACGAAATGGTTGCCACTTTTACTACTTCACTCATATTTATTGTGGGACCCTTACTTCACTCACAACAATACTCACTATAATTCACTACTACCTACCATTTTCTTAAAATCTGTGTCGGCCACAATGTGGCAACCATTTTGTGGATGCAGGGAGTATATATTTGAGATCTTGTGACTTTACAACGGTTCTTTCAAGTGTAAAAAACATATTTCAACGTTTGAAGTTTTTTGCAATAGTATAAATTGTGTTCCAACGTTTCAACTTTTTTATAATTGAGCCCATCAATCAATTTCCGGCCATTTTTTGGCAACTAGCTCATCAGAAATTCCACTTCGTAAATTTTGATATGATGTGGATTTTAGTATTTAAAAAGTAGAAAAATAAAATAAAATATCTGGAAAGATGAACTCTATAGTTCCGCTACAATTCGCCCGACTCAAAAATTCCTACAATTTCTTTCATTCTCTCAACATGCCTTTCGATGTTTTCTAATTCACCGTGGCTAGATCTTCTCCAGAGCCTAATTGGATTTCTCTTCAAGCTCTGCCGACAGCAACGGTGGTGTTGCTGACAAAAGATGGCGGTAGTTGTTACGGCGTTCAGCCCTTCTTAGTGAAGCCTTGATGCCAATCTGTCGCCGGCGCTGGAGAAAGTACTTGCCCACTTCATTAAGAGCAGTCACACACCCTCATCGTCTTCCCTCCCAACACATTTGAGTTTGACGCATAGCTTCCATTGAGATTCATGCTACTTCTTCTTCTTCTTCTTCTTCTTCTTCTTCTTTTGTTATAAAACTGAAATTAGGGCTAAAATTAATTTAGATTTGTGCTATGCATTCGGAAGAGCATTAAACGATTCTTGCGAATTTCGTGTTGGTTGAGCAACGTGCATACCTCGAATGAAACCGGTGACGGCGAGAATCGCCACGGCAAAGACGAAGATTGAAAGATAGAATCTCAGTTTTTCATTTTAGAATTTTTAACTTTTAATTTCAGATTTATTTACTTGTTTTTTAATATATAAAATCCATATGTGCGTTTGACGTGGTATCTCCGGCGAGCCAAATGCCAAAAAATGGTCGGAAATTAATCAGTGAGACATAATTGTAAAAAAATTGAAATGTTAGGACAAAATTTACAAAAAATTATACGTTGGGACGCTATTGTAAAATAATTCAAACGTTATGACATAGATATTTTCCCTTAAAAGTAAAACAAAAAATTATTACCAAAGCAGTGACGTTTGGGGAGAGCAAGCAACGCATGAAATATTGTCGACATTGTGTGTTGGGGAAGTGCAATCAAAGTATGAAAATAGTATACTTTAATCAATGGTTGATCTAGGAGGAATTCAATTGAAGAATTTTGTGTTGGTGCCTAAAATGTAGATAAAATAACATAGCAGACACACCATTCGTTAGCCTCTCCTTCATCATGATTCTGTTAGAGACGATTACTTTCAAGTTTCAAAGCCTTGATCATTCTCTTCCAACAAAATGTGACGATTCTCCTCATTTAGTGATCAATGAAAGTTTTGCTATCTTTTTAAGTAAATTATGGTGGAAACTTAAATGGAAATGTTTTGGAAAATAACTTCACTTATTATATCACTTCACTTTGAAAAGAAACCATAAGGCATGGACATTTATATATATATATATATATATATATATATATATATCCATTGTAAGAAATGTAGAGCTTGTGTACAAATTCCTACAATAATAATTAATTTAGTGTCTCCTCCCATTGGCGGCTCAATGAAAAAAGGTAGTTAGTGTTGAATAATTAAATTTTAACTTTCATTAATTAATATTGAGAATTATATGGGCTCAGATGAGTATATAAACTAGAACAGATTGTGCGGCAACCACACACAAGTTTTAATCTAATTATTAGAGCTAATAAAACTAGCTCGTTCTAAACACAAGCCTCAAGATTTTAGGTTAATTGAAACTAGTGTGTAGTTAGTCGAAAATCGACGGAAAATTATTATTTAATAAAATTTTAATATGTGATAGTATAAGAAAGATATTGCTTGTTAATTATTTTTTATTTTTGTAAGTAATACCAATTATTATAGATAACTTTCAAAGCTCTCTTTCCTCTCAAAACTGATGTGGACAAAAACTATTTAAGTACTTATCAGAGATATTGTCTTGTGTACTATGTTATTTGTTTTTGAAGATTGACGCGCATAATTTTGGGTCGGAACTGGCCCGTTGACAAACCGATAATAATTTTTCTGCCAATTTTCCTACACAATCGACGTTTTCCAACAAAGACGTCAATCAAACCTATTTGAAATTTAAATATTCGTACTTAAACCCAATTAAAAAACTATTCATTTGTGTTCCTTTATAAAAAAAAAGTTGTATAGCAATATTTCAGTTGGGAATTGGCCCGTCTACTGCCACAGTTTCGGTCGGAACCTTGGACCGGCCTATTGACCACTATTCTGATTTATAAGTGTGTAATTTATAAAATTCGTTTAAAATTTACACAGACCCAAAATTAATAACAAGTTTATTGTACTATTTGTTCTCACATGAAAAAAATTCTTGAGTTGAGGTACCCGTCAATTGAGAATTGGCCTGTTTGCCGTCACGTTACCGGGTCATCTGCCCGCTGACCACGGTTTTGATCTATAAGTTCGTAATTTATGAAATCCGTTTAGAATTTATATAGTTCCAAAATTTAATTAAAAAAATAAATTGTACTATTCATTTTCGTCCTTAACTGTATAATAATATTCGCTAATTAATTATATTTATGAATTATGCAAAGCTGGAAATCCAACTACAATTAATGTAAAAATTAATTTATGGATGATTCTAGATTTTAAAAAATACATAAAAAATAATTATTTATTCGGCCAACTAATAAATTAGTCAAATTAAATTAAATTAAACTATAAATATATAGGTATTTATTCAGCCAACTAATAATAAATAAATTGGTAAAAAAAAAAGCTGGTAGTGCTAAAGATGAGTAAATACATATTAGTTATAGGTATTTATAATTCAATATGTGAAGTTTTATTGAAAAACGATGTGGGACACAAGATTTTAGTAGATATTTAAAATCTATTATTTTACATTTAAAAATTTAAAAATTGAGAATTTAGATAAATATGAATGAAGGATTAATATGGGTGCTACGTAGGATTTTGTCAAAGCAAGAATCGTAATATGGGTGCTACGTAGGATTTTGTCAAAGTAAGAATCGTTTTCCTTTTAGTAATATAAATAAATAAATAAATAAATAAATAAATAAATATAATATAATTATAATGATGATGATTATAGTATAAATATATGAAAGTATTGTTTTTTAATTAAAAAAATTGGAGAGGAATTTGGAGGGATATAATAATAATGATAATAATTATGATTATTGCACTAATTTAATAAAAGCCGTGTACTATATTTTTCTAATTTGATTTTAGGAATAGATTATAAAATTAGTTAAAATTATTCGTGTATTTTTCTCTTTAATTGTGTGTTAGGTTTATAATACTAGATAGATATTGATTTGAAGATTTGATATTATTCAGACTTTGTTTTCATGTCATATATATAATATATATATATGTATATATATATAGAGAGAGAGAGAGAGAGAGAGAATATAGATATGATAATTATTGATTTTTAATTCCAAAAATTGGAGAATTGAGAGAAATAAGAATGGAGGCATATGAAGAGTGCCACATAGGATTTTTCTAATGAAGAGTCCTTTTCGTTTATATAATAATAGATTTCATCAAAAGTGAATGATGCGGGAGCATCGATCCAGCCCATGGGCAAGTGAGGAGAATTCACTTGATCGGTTAAGTATGCAAGGCTGTTGAAAATTTAAATAGTGTGGGCTATGATTTTAAGGCGAAGTTATGCTCATCTATTGATAGCCCTCATGAGTGAGCCAAAGCCCAAGTGGGCTTGAGCCGATCCGATCCAATTTTTTTGCTCTATGATTAATTTTAGGATAATTTTAAACATAGCTCCCTTTTTACTCTCTATAGCCCTCATATTTAAAAATAATAAAAATTATTACATAATTACTAATTTAACCCTATGGCCCCTAATATCTCTAACAAAACAATTAATTTTCTATAACCTGTAATCCCAATAAACCTGAAGAAGACGCAAGATAATATATAGCCCCCAAAAATTTAAAAAAAGAAAAATAGATACAGTTCAAACAAGGCATTCAACTAGAGCAGCGGCGACGGCGGCGGCTCAAACAATAACAACGATCCATATCTACGTGAATCAAATGATGTGTTATTTCAAGCGACTATTTTATCTGTCATCCCACTTCTCACAATACAAACAAAGAATCTAAAATAACTCCATCAAAAATATGTTAATAAGGGTTGTTCAATTGGGATGCAGTAATGTTTGCCACGATTCTCTACAGAAACCGAACGATTGTATCAATATTTTTGATGATTTAGAAGCTTTTTATGGTCTTGATCTTAACATCTTATAATTTTTGTGGAAAGAAAAAAAGGGTAATTAGAAGGGGAATGCTATAAGAAATGTGTTATCTGCAAATTGGATGAAATATTAAAAATGTTGGTGAATATAAATAAGAGAGACGAGAGCTCCGGTATCTGGAATTGATAGACTGAACCTCAATTTCCAATCTTCCACTGCTAAAAAAATCCATACCAACAAAATTTGAATGGATTCAATTTTCTTAGAATTTGTCTCCTTAAACTTTTGAGTTTAATTGTGAGAGGACGAATAGAAAGGGAAAAAAATACAGATGGATGAATACATTAAAATTAAATGTGTGAACATGGGGAATTGGGGACTGCATTTTTTCAATTAATAAATTAATTTGAGATAATATAAATTAGACATTCAATTTGGAGCTGTAGAGTTAAATTAGTAAATTCATAAATAATTTTTATTATTTTAAAATAAAGGAGTAATGAAGAGTAAAAAGGAGCTATGTCTAAAATTTCCCTTATTTTTGCTCTAAAGATCTGATTAGACCTCAAATTTTCAGTATGATTGCGGGCCGAGCCGACCCAGATCGTTTTACCAAAAAGCCCAAAAGTTTTTGCCACCTCTACTAGTTGAGTTGAGTACTCTAACAAAATATGAGGCAATTACATTTTTTGAACTAAAGAGGTTGAGAGAGTTTGCAATTGGCAAAAATTCAGAAAAACTTGCATAAATCTCAAAAAGAAAAAAAGTAGTGAATTCAGTTCCCTTTTTCTTTTTCTCCACTAACCCAATCGATTCTTTTCTGGGATTATTTCTTTATGCGGTTGTATCATCTCAGTTTCTGCAAATTCATACGTGAAGAAAACCTCAGCGAATTCTCCTGAATTAAACAAAATTAAAGAGAAAGGAGTAGAAAGGGAAAACACTCGGCGGTAACCAAGCAACACTCCACTTTCTTTAAGTAAGTTTGGACTTAATCGTTGAATTCATGTTTTTAGTATTTCCCTTATCTTATTGTTCAATTTACTTTTCTTGTACAGTTTGTGATTCTTCATTTGGGGTATTGTGGTGAATTTTCTATCTCTATCTCTCTCGATGAGCGTTTATATTTGTGTATAGAATGCATTCATATGATCAGCGTGCCCTTGTAGATTGGTATGTTTTGCTTTTCCAGTAAATAATTAAAGAAAATGAAATTTTATTTTGTATTCAAAGGATTGGAAGGCAAAGATGGAGTCTTATTCTAATATGGGCAGTACTTTTTAGCTCAAAACTGGAAGTGACATTTGGGTTTTTACTTGTTCAAAAAGAGAGAGCAATAGAAGCCATTAAGTTAGGCTTTCCTTTATGCATTATTAAATTGTGATATCGATTGTGGCTATGGTTTTCTTGATGACTATCGTTGTCTTGAGTTATCGTTCTTTCCAATTTGTTGTCAATTATGATACCATAAGCTAAAAGCTTGCTTCATATCTACATAGGCTTTGAACTTAGAAAGCATGGAATTTGCTTCTTATCGACATAGGCTTTGAACTTTGATTCTCGTTGGAGTTTAATTTTGGTACTATTCTTGTTAAATTATGTAAATGATTATTTCTTGGATATGCCGCAAGTAGAAATGATCTGCTTCCTGTGTCTTCAGCGTATTATTCCAATATTATTAAAAAGTAGTAGTACTTAATATATTGCTAAAGCTTGGTAATGTTATTGTTTCGTGCTGTGGTATGCATTCTTGATATATTCTGAAAAAACAATATCCTCCCGGTTCCGGTATTGCTAATTGATGGAAAACAGTGTTTATGGCATTTAAGTAGACTGACCCCTCCTCTACGGAGAAAGTAAATAATTGCAGAACCTCGTAGGTATTATCATTAAACCTAGTGCTTCAATTGCTATTGGGAGAACATTATTCTTTCACTTAAACAACCAATACTCTTTCACTTTATCTCAAAAAAACTATTATTGATATCCCTATAGGTATCCATCTTGATGAAATCATACAACACAACTAAAAGAAAGCAAGAAAAGAATATAACCATACAGAAATATGTGTAATATTTCTCATGCCCTCAATTGAACCTTTGACATGCAGTTTCTCTTACTTTTTCTATGGACTCTCTTTAATAGATGAGACTAAAAACCTGACCGCTGCTCCTTCATATTATAAGTTATGATTTATTATATATTTATTTATTTCTTTGGCAGAGATCTGGTATCTCAGCTGAAGATGCCAGAGTTGAGTGTTGAGCTAAAGGAGAACCATGCCAAAGTAACGGAAGACAGTGAGTATGTAAGATTGTTCATACCAAATGAACTAAGGAAACCTGAACCAGATATTTTGGATTCTCAAAGGCAGGAGGGAGAGGGATCTCGTTTATGGTGGGTGAAGACCATAATATGGTGCTCAGTCACAGTAGTTATTCTTCTTGTATTTGTGAAGTGGGGATTGCCGTTTCTTGTAAAGAAGGTATTACACGTCTTCTTTTTTAATTACATACCACCTTTCTTGCTATTCCTGGCTAAACTCTGAAGAGATATAGTTTGCAACTGTTCGTATAAATAGATATTTGAAATTATGGGGCTTGAGAGAAAATTAAGTTGAGGTTTCAGAGTTGGAGTATTAAACAATGAAGGATTCAATCTTAATTTTTTTTCCTACTTGCTAGATGTTAGCAGTGAAATGATATAACAGAGCCCAAAAGAGAAAATGCAGTATTGCACTGTTCATGCTTGTGTAAGGATATTATTGTGCCATTCAAATCTGTCAGTGTTTCAAAATTAGGAAAATTTTAGATCAAGTAATTTGAGCGCTCAGAGTTTTGTATAAATATGGCTCGACCGTAAAATCGGAGTAAGTTCGTGTTTGTACAATAGTTAATAAAATATTTGCTTCTTTTCCTTATCATTTTCTTTTTAGATTATGATGTTACCCATTAAGCAAGATTAAATTTTCCTTCTTGCATTTTGCACTTATCATGGTTTTACAATGATGGCTCGAGTTCAACACCCAAGTAGTAAAAAGTGTAGTTGTAGTGACTGAATTTTTCTTGAGAAGACGTCCAGCAACAACTAGGTGCACATAGAGATGCTCCATCATAGTAATCAATGTATATTTTTATATAAGAATTGAGCTGTTATAATATAAGCTGTGGTTGCTAGTTCAATTTTGCATTTTGGAAATCCTACTGTTTGTGCTTCACTGCTTGTTGAGTATGTGACACAAGGTCTATGATCTTACTTAGGTACTTTTTCCGATCTTGCAATGGGAAGCCACTGCATTTGGCCGTCCAGTGCTCGCGCTTGTACTTGTAGGTTCTTTGGCGTTGTTCCCTGTGTTTTTAATTCCTTCCGGTCCTTCCATGTGGCTAGCTGGGATGATTTTCGGTTACGGTCTTGGGTTTGTCATAATCATGGTTGGGACGACAATTGGAATGATCCTTCCCTTCTTGGTTGGTTTACTCTTTCGTGACCGAATTCATGTAAGAAAATGAACTTATACAGGAGCCCTTACAATGTTGCCTTGTTTTGCTACTCTACATTGAGTTTTATTTTCTTTTGTGCTGACAGCAATGGTTGAAGAGATGGCCTCAAAAAACTGCCATGATTAGATTGGCTGCAGAAGGAAGTTGGTTCCATCAGTTTAAAGTTGTTGCTCTTTTTCGAGTATCGCCTTTTCCTTACACAGTCTTCAATTATGCAATAGTCGTCACGAATATGAGATTCTGGCCCTATTTATGTGGATCTGTTGCAGGAATGATTCCAGAATCCTTCATTTACATCTACAGGTCACCCGCTCTCAATCTTGCGTATAAATCAGAAATCCGTTATTCAACATTTCATCTGGAGTAGGGTGATATTCAATTGATTGTTCCATTAAAATCTTTTTGTACGATACAGTGGTCGGCTAATAAGGACATTAGCAGATGTCAAGTACGGGAATCAACACCTCACGCCAGTGGAGATAATTTACAATGCAATCTCCTTCATTATTGCAATCATCACAATAGTTGTTTTCACTGTTTATGCCAAGAGGAAGTTGAAGGATCTGGAGACGGAAGAGACCGATGATGAAGGCACAACCGTTGACACTAGCAGCTCCGAGTTGCATAAGCTTCCCAATAAAGAATCTATTCCTAGGTTTAAACTGTCTTTGCCTGTAGATGGCTGATGGTAAGGCCCATACTCTTACCTAGTGTGAAAATAATTGACTTGTTTTACCAAATAACTGAATATCCTCGATGTAAATGCAAGACATATGATTGTTTTATATAGAAATTCGATTGGAAAATATAATCATCTTCTACAGTATGATCTCATGCCAACAATGTCGAGAAAGTGAAAGAAGGTTACTAATCTCAGATGTTGTCAGTGATTGATTCAAGAAAACGGCGTATGAGGATGGTGTGAGGGAGGCAGTTCGATGTCAGATGCTCTGCTCCACCTATCAAGAATCGGTGGTTGTTGGGAAAGGCAAATGGGGTTAGCCATGTCAACTGTAAGTCTATCCGCACTCATAGAACTCCGTTCTTTGGCCCATCCCCGTATCAGATCTTCTGTGAACTCGTTGAAAACTGTTTGCTTGAACTTGCTCCCCATCTGCATTGAGATTTTGACATAGTAAAGTTGATTAAAGAGTATTGGCAGTAGTTCTTGATATATATATGAAAAAGATGAAATGTGAACACTTTTTTAGGTAGGAAATAGGAACTAATTTGGACCGTTGATCTTTCTTGATAGATGATCCAGATAACGGGTGCCATTGATGTAATGTGCATGCATTTTGTGCATTATCGGACATGATAAAATTGCATGGTTCTTACGTTCATATGGAAAGATAGAGAGTATGTGTCAGTTTACCTGCGAGACTAGAGCATATAAAGGTAGAGTGCTGTAACTGCAGAGAACTTGAACAATGACACTGCAGTTGCACCATAAGATTCAGTCACACTATGAAAATCAAGTTTTGAGAGTTGGGTTATTGAAATGAAATTTACCCGATAACTAGTCTTGGAATGATGAAATCCAAGCCCTCCATGATGCAAGAATTGAATCCATATGTAGTCTGGAGAGGTGAAAAAAGAATTAGTATGGACTGAGATATGGTTGTTTGATGAGAGGATGGACTAATTAAAGAATACGTGTAGGGGTATCAAGGCCTATCTATAGATCATTTACAGGAGAGAGTGGCTGACCCAGATCCAAAGGAAGAAGGCGAGCTCGAAGGAGTTCTGGAAGAGAATGAAGTGGAGCAAGTAAAGGACGAGGTCGGGGCTGTGGAACCAAAACAGCTCGTCGGAAAGCCTCACCGTTACATCACCATGCCTAGATTCAGCAGCTTCCCTAGCTAATTCACTTATGATATGCTCCAGTTTTGCTCCAACAATTAGCAGGAGCTGAAATACATTGTCACGATAACTAAATACTACAATATTGCCAACACATAACATGCAAATGCAATTGTAGATTACAACAAATTACCAGAAGAGGTAAAAATGACATCCAAAAATATGCATGCCACCCTGCAGTTTTTATAAGAAAAGGAGAGAAAAAAGATGTTGTGGAAAAGTTAGTGGTGCATAATAGTAATTATTAAAAAGTGTAACAAAACAATATAGTTTAGATTACCTGCTATGTTGAGAAGCAAGAAAATGACCACAAACAACCATAAATACCAACTGTTGAGAGTTCACTCGTCAGTAAATGATTGTACTGGAAATCAAATGATATAAGATTACTGCGTGAAATGGTGTGTGTGTGTGTGTGAAATGAATGTTGACCTGATTCCAATGATTTTCTTGAAATCTCTTTCGAGTGTCCTCAACATATACTTGTGGAAATCATAATTTAAGTTGCTTGGACAATGCTCCTATACCACCACCAAAAAAAAAAAAAAAAAAAAAAAGATTATAGTTTCTATGACAAAATTGCCTTTGAATTTGAAATATGTATGAGTGTTTTGGAGAGGGAGAGATTTGAATTAATTACACGTATAAAACCGGAGCGGAGTGCTGCGTAGTCGGACTTGGTGACCGAGCCATAAAATTGTTTGAAGAAGGCTACCTACAAAATTAAAATAAATATAGCAAATAGATATACATTTAATTAACGTGACAACGTAATTAAAGTTCATTTCATAAAGTAAGTTTTTTATATTAATAATAGATATACCAGATACTATACATTTTCGAGTGCATGTCTTTTTAACTAATAATAATACTTCAAAACTTTTCTCAACAAACTTATAAATCATAACTGAATTTAAATGATTTGAAGGTGACAACTTACCATCCAACTAATAATAGTAAATTTCCTCCAATAATTGCCAGCCCGTTGCATGAACTCGTTTAAATGAACTCGAGCATGATGATGAGCTAATTATATAAATTAAAATATATCAACACTAAGATATTCACATTAATTCCGTCAATGCAAAAATAGAGATTTTTTTCCCCTAACCTCTATGACGTCGTGTTGCTTCGTTCCTGATTGAATGCTCCCAATGACTCCATTGCCTTATCTATAAAACAAGGCATAACATTTTTCTCATATCAAATATAAGTCCCGTTTTAGTGATTATTGTATCAAAATATAGTTTATCAAATATTGCTCCTACATCAATTTATTTGTGTTAGGTTATCTGCTATATATGTGTGACATGATATATCCACTTTGAATGACACTAATATTCTAGTTTAAAATATCGTTACAAGAAAAATGTACTTGTTGTAATTGGCAACAAGTATTTAATTGAAATAGAGATCACAAAAATTAATAACATGTGCGACCGGTTGCACATGTCTGATGCACTCGTGGGGCGCGTGCATCTCAAGCCCCATATACGGTCAAGATGGGGGAGCACGTGCATCAAACACCCTCCCGTCCAGGAGTGTTTGGAGGATGTGGTGAAATGCACATGCCCATCTTACTTAAAATTTATTTATTTATTTTTGCATGTGCTTGCATTTCACGCATTTGCGTATTTCCTAACATTTTTTTTTTTCAAATTTTCTCAAGTTTCGCCTTACTTAGGAATTATTAATCTCAAATTTCTAATCAGGATTTATTAATCTCCAATTGAGATTTATTAATATTAATTAAAATTTATATATAAAGTAACTAAAAAAGAAATGCAACTAGTCACGCAGGACCGACAAATATATGTAGTTAGTATATTTTATTAAGAAATTTAATTTGATCATACATTACCTTGATTCCGCCGAGAACCATGGTTGTGACACAGAAGAAAACATAAACCACCGCCATAACAAATATAAATATGTGCAGCTGATGCAATGCTTCTAATGACAGAAATTGAATATGTCCCTGCACGTACCAAATCGTATGAGAGAGAGAGAGAGAGAGAGAGAGAGAGAGAGAGAGAGAGAGAGAGGAGGTGATGATCATACCTTTGAACAGTTAGATGGAGGTTCTTGTTCAGCGAGAAGGCTTCTTCGATTATAAAAGATGTCGACAACTTGATGAGCTGGTTGATGAGAAGCTGCTGCTGCTGCTGCTTTCATTTTGCAAGGAAGCATGATGTTAGAGAGATGTTCCGGCATGCATATCTTGCTTATCGCACCTTGAAACACCGTCAGCAGCAGCGATATGAATCCCAATAACATCAGCTCTGACCATCATCAACTATATATTTAATCACCACTTCGACATGCATTTTCATATTGTTAATTAATTAATGTACCATTACCAACCTTCCTTGAGCTTTTGCAATGCCTCAAGCAGTGGCTCCTGTTTTTTGCGCTTGAACAGCTGATTCATCGATCACAAGAAACATCAAACAAGCGAGATTAATAGACAACAGTCACACACACAGAAAGAGAGAGAGAGCGAGAGAGCGAGTACCCTTCCAAGTTTATGCAGACCACGCTCAGCAAGAACTGAGATGAAAACAATGACAAAACAGACAAGAGCCACCACCCAAGTAGGTGTGTACTCAAAAGACCGCCCCGATTCTTCTCCACCGGCCATTCTTTCTCCTCGTCGTTAGCCAGATTAACCATTAATGCAAGTTGAAAATGACAAGAAATATATATTATATATTGTTGCAGAATATCTAGGAGCTAGAAAGAAGATGAGGAAAGGAATATTGAGGATTGAAGGTGAAGTGTAGAGTTAGGACAAGTAAAGAACCAATTAAGGTGCTTCCAATCTCTGCCTTTATTCATCCATATATTCAAACATTTTAACTATACTGTTTTCCTTGTTTCTATTTCATTTGAGGATACTCTTATGATCCATTTGCGACATCCCAAAAAGGCGTACTTAGCTAGAACAAAACGATTTGCTATTAAAAAAATAAAAACTCCCAAATCAATACCCAACTTTTGGTATCTTTTGCAACTCAAATCCAACCTATTGAAGCTGCAAATAAAAACTCATCTTTACACTTTTTGCATATTGGACCTACCCTACTTTTTCAGTCCTCCGGCAGGATGATTTTGGCGCATTCATTGACAAATCTTTCAAAACGACACAATTTTGGAGAAGCATTAGCAAAATTGGCTTCGGATTCAAGAATTTCCTTTTCTACACACTTGTTCACATTCACATTTTCCTTGTGTTCCCTCACTTTACAGCATAAATAGCCCAATTTTTTAATATTCCATTTACAACATGATGCAAAATCGTGATTCCTATTAATTGAAACGTGACTAATACATCTTTTCTCCAATTCATCAAAGGGCCCAAATAAATCATATTCATACAACAGCAGCATAAAGCATCAGATCCTACTCCTACTCCTACTACATCCATCACCACCTCCTACTCCTACATCCCGCCTCCGCGATTACCTCACATTAGCAGCTTCCCCATACCGTAGTCGCTAACTGTCGACATCCCCGAAAATGTTACCATGTCTGATTTCTTTTGGCTCTACCTCCAGTTCGAAATAGAAAACATTGTCAGAAAATGTAGACAAATTAGTGCATTACAAGCTCCAATAGAGTAATCCGATAATCAATGACGTGTTGAATGTCGAGGCCTTGGTGGTACATACAATGAGTCACCACAGTCGATTGGAGTATGCATAAGAGGATTCCATCTATCAAACACTATTCTTCCCCCTCGGCCCATCCTTCCACGGAAGCTAAATGGACGAGCAGATGCGCCATTTGCAGTTGAAAGGTCCGATGGAGGCATGATGCCAGCCGCTGCAAGTTTATCTGGATGAAGCGGCTTTGAGAACAGCATAACTGGCTCATTAGGATCCTGCATAAACATGTAAAAGCATTTTCAAGCAACGCGATAACGGGCCCCATAAGAGTTAGCTACATTTTCTGAGTTCTCCCTACCATATCACAAATATAACCTCTGACGTTTACTGAATGCACCAATCATGCTCTACTATCAGAATCTTCATGGAAAGTAATAGTGATGTCAGCTAAAGGTGACTAATGTTTATCTGATTAGCCTCTTCATCTGAATTCAAACAATAATGATTCAAAGGAAAAACAATCTATAGCTAGAAGCCTAGAAGTCTAGCCAATAAGATGGCATTTATGATGTTTTGGAGATTTAAAATGCTGAATCTAATTGTAAATAAACCAGTACGCAGATGAAGCAAATTGCGGGCCAATATTAAGATTCTGCAGTCCCATCCAATATATCTCCAACTAAGAAACTTAATTAAAGAAAAACATATACCTCGCCGCCCTAATAATGAAAGGGAGAATACAGTTTATATTTTTTACCAGCTTAGGAAGCCGAACATGAGGACCACGCCTTCCAGCCTCTCTCCTGATGTTCCCTGAAGGTACCATCACCAGCTTTGATTCGGTGAAAGATGAGTTTTGGACAATAGGAGATCGACTTGGTGGACGACTGATTGCCACATCATCAGAATCAAAGAACTCCTCTTCACTTGAACCCACTTTACTGGGAAAGGATGGCAATCCAGGTATGGCCAAAGAATCCTCAAGTAGCTCAGTTTCATGCTGCAATGTAAAAATGGTAATTATATAAAGTCGAACACAATCTTGAATCAGAGCAGAGGCCTAATAGAATATAAACATTCAACAACACAACAATTAACAAGGTGAGAGCATTGGGCACACCGTTTAGTACAAACCACAAAGTGCCTACAGTCACCAATGGAAACAGAAAATCTATGACTGCAAATAGTAGCAAAACCTTCTCAAACGCACCCAAGCGACACTCCGGACATTTCAATATCGCGAAAGTTCATCAAAAGGACTACTGAAATTAGCGGCAGGTTGGACGAATTGACAGAACTAAAGGACTGAGAATACCCTATAAGGTAGAAAGCGGATGGGAAATTCTACAAGCAAATGAAGGAACTGAAAGAAAATCAGGATTACTCCCACCAGAAAGCTAAACAAAATGAATCATGATGGACTATTAAATCCAGCCTTATATGAAAAGATAGTCTACTGGAAAAGACCCATGGCAAAGCATAAAGCAAGACCAAGAAGATTCTCTGCATAGTTGAACTTTAGTCATTAGTACTTGACCTAGTGTACAACCTCTATGAATTAATACCCTTGAAATTTTATTATTTTAGAGAGGTATCTTAGAGAGATTATTAATTTATCTAGTATTAATTTAAGGAGGTTCCACTATAGTATCATATTTATGATGTTTTGAGTAGTTTTCTTGCTCTGGCAGGAGCAGCCCAAGGATGAATCATACAATCGGTTCATGTGTTATCCTTTTAAGCAATTTGTTCATGTATAAATTCATGTGTAGCATGCTTAGAGCTTAGCTTTTAAATACATTGATGAAGTATTAGTATATACACGGTTTCAGTCATCAAACAGAAGAGCTGGAAGGGTCTATATAATTGAGCCAGTGATTTAGGATAAAATAGTTACTTTGAATATTTTAGTACATATTACAGAGCTCAAATTATCTAAATTAATTCTAGTAACCATAGAAGGGTAATTGGTTACTTTACACAACACTGAAACTCAAATGAAAATAGTAATTATCTTGTGATAACATTCAAAAGTAAATTTGCATGGCATAGCAAAGTTTTAATGAGAGCTGCTAATGACTATGGACTTGGACTTAGATTTTCATAACTAGTTGAATCTCGATATTTTCGTTATTGATAAGTTTTAATTATGGGATACCATTCATTCACTCTGATCATATCAAGGTTTTTTGCAATTAGCTACCGTATTGCAATATGAATTAACTGTCAACTTTTTTAAAGCTAGGCAATTCTGAATGAGAACTAACATAGGTAGCAGTGCAAACCTTGTACTTCATCTGAATTCTTTGAAGGGTGATCTCGCTCTCCACAAGTTCTCGTTTCTTCTCTTCTCTCTGCATAGAACAGACAATATATAAATGGACAGTAATCACCATTACACAAGTTTCTACCATCATATTTTATTGGCAATAAATAGACATTGAACTATGAGCAACAATACCTTGATCAAAGCCTCAAGAATGGTCTTTGCCTGATCGAGGTTGCGCCTCACCTAATAAGTGAATAAAAATGGAGCCAAGTGAACAACTGCTATACAAATGAATATTATAGAAAAAAAGACCTTTATTGCATTTGTATAAGGTGGAGTTGGGAGAAACGAATAATGACCCTCTTCAAGTATTCCACACGAGAGAGGAAGACTGGCAACGAGAGTTTGATATACTACTCGTGGTTTGAAATCTATTGCTATTATCCACTCAAAGTAAACATTTTATAGACTACTGAGCAAATGATATTGGAAGAAATCTGCTAAAAAGTTGCAAGGGGAGCTTGGATCACCTGGCGAAGCTTTTCAAATGATTGTGCATTGTTTTCCCTCCTTTGCATCTGTCCAAAGGGCAGACATGAGTCCAACATGCATGTCATTCATAGAAAATAACATGGTAAAATCATTAAAGCATATGTAGACATTTGGAAACTGTTTCAAAATGAACCACATACCCTTCGTGTGTGAAGCTTATGAGCTTTCTCCCTTGGCCTAAACACATTATACGGATTGGTGTCATTGGATGGTGGGGGTGGCTGGAAAGCAAGTAGAGAATAGTTATAAGAAGCTAAAACTAAATAGTCATATGATAAAAAACTTTTTAGATCGCTTTTAGTTGTGTAAGAGACAAGCATCAGTTGCAATGCTAGAATACCGTATCTTAATGAATGCATGCATGTAATAGATATGAGCATGCAGCATTGATATAAAAATATATCTGAGTACGTCTTCACAGCACCAGAAATAAACAAAGTTACAAGAAAGTCTAACCTGTAAACGTCTAAGGACAGGTTTTTGCCACCGCTCACGCTGACAGAGATAAAGAGAAAAACAAAGGCAAATTAATCGAATTCACGACTCATTTCAAGCTAAACCTTGCACTTTAAGGGGAAAAGAGGGTCATGAACGAGCAAGTTGATATACGATAGAAAAGCAAGTGAATTGTAAAATGAAATTGATAGCTTAAGTACACTTTCTGTGCTAGATTCGTTCTACTACTAATTACAATGAAAGATCTACGTTCACAATAACTAATCTGATTGAGCAATATGCCATCTCTCTCTCTCTCTCAAGCCAAAGTATATTCAATGTAGTCATCACAGCAGACTAGATATGTACGTCTTTAGAGACCCAACTAAATTTGATTTAAAATAAAATCTGAACTTGAATTACTATCATGCTATTGCTCATGAGAAATCAGCAGCAACTCATAGAATGGGTGTAGGTCTATTTGTCTAAAGGTTTAGCACAGACATTCCAATGGTTTTAACTCCAAATCTATATTTTCCGAATGGAGGTAGTAACACACAACATTTATGTCCCTAGTCTAACATACATTAAATCTGTTATGACTACAGCACCCGAATCCAAGATATCTAAGCCAAGATACAATTCATCTATGATTAATGCCCTACAGGCTACTAGTACTCGATAAAAAGGGTAGGGGAGGAAGTGATGAACCTAAAATTACCAAAACATCAGTAAGACCCCAGCGCCATCAGTGTTGTATTAATTTTCAGAAATAATACTTTTACCATTGAGACTTAAGACAGAGAATATCAGATAGGTTATTGTCTAGAAGGGAACAAAAACAAGATAGGAAAAACTCAGAATTAAACAATCAATTCATTCAATCATTTCCTCACCTTCTCTTTCCAGTAATTATAAATAGACCGGAAAATTCCATACTCAATCGAGAGCGATTGCAACGCCTAGCATGTGAATTGGAAAAGGATTAGGGTCATCAAATTTATGGCATAACATGTTATGGAAAAACAAGAGTAACAAGAAAAGCATGCTTCATCCAAATATATTTAGAAACCAAAATTGCTTCCAGACTCAAGTTTTTATCTGTGTATTGTAAAGCAAAATGCAACAGCTGTCACCATATCATAACATTGCAAAATGCAATTGCAAACATAAACAGCACTGGATTAAATTATGACAAAAGCAAACTACAATATTTGTCAACCATGTATTCAATTATCTCAAGGTCATACTCTGTGAATTAAAGGTTAGGACTATGATAGACGTCATTGCTCCTAATTGGCCATCAGGTTATTTTATACTAGAGCTTTTCACACTACCGCAGAAGCTTTTAGGACTTTGGAACAGTTTGATTCATGCTATAATAGACAGCACAATGGGAAATGACGGCAAGCCTCATTTGGTACAAACAACAAACTGAACCTATCTCAAACTAAAGTACAAACATTTTCTCTTAGTATTGTTAGGAAAATTATAAAGAATATAACTCCTCAATCTTGGATCTAAAAACAATTGGAAAGGTCACAAGCTCTAAATTGCAATTTGCTCTTACAAAGAAGCCAATAAAATGAGTGTGGAGTCTATCAGATGGCAGAATAGCAGTTTTCCATCAGATTAAATTATAGTAACCATGTATGGCAGACAATGAAATTCACCATACAAGAAAATAACAACAAAAACAAATCAGCACAGCTAGACCAGTAGTACCAGATAGATTATAGAAATTTTGAATCACTAATATCTGCAACATTCACCTCAACAGCAGCATTAATAGTTAAAAGCACAGGAATAGGTGCGCTAAGTGTTGGAGTAATAACCCCTGCTTTCTCACGAGCTTTGTGATCTAAAACCTCAAGCTTGAAAATTATTGTTTCCAATCTGCACAAAATTAAGCAAACCAAACAAAAATAAGTTTTACAAGGAACCATCAGAAAAATAGACACATCAAGTGATTTTTTCTTGACAGCCTTAACTCTTCAGCCCCCTCTTTTTAATCTAAATATAATACATAAGCAGTAGCTGCAGCAGCAATGTGGATAAACACAAGTTGTGAGATGAGCTTAGAAGAAAAGGAAATGTCTGCAACCTATCATGTGGAAATTTTAAGTGTCCAGATTTGATTTTGAATCAAGACCAGAACTTCTAAATAGGAGCTAAGAAGGTAACGACCAAAATATTCATATCAAAATCTAAAATAAAAACTTCCAGAACTTTAGCCACAATTTACAAACTAAGAAATGTCTAATAAAAGAAGACCCATTCTCTTTGAACTTTTGTACGATTACGAGAATGATAAAAACTCAATGCAAGTTTCTTCATATTAATAAGAAAGCATAATATTTACAGCAACTGCATGTCCAAATAAAATTACAAGGAGTGTGCATCAAAGACCTGATAGAAAGCAATACGCATAACGAAAGGAAAAAAAAAAAAAGTACGTCGAAGGATTTACAAAAATAATATTGACTACACAAGGCCAACGGTTATAAAATATGGAAAGATGATTACTTTTCAGCTATAAGAATTTTTCTTTCATTGCTGAACTCTTCAAGCCAATCTTCATCCTCATTATCAAGATCATACTCAACAAACTCTCCAATTTCAGCCCGAGCTGCCAATAATTAACAATGGTATAATGCACAATCAAGAAAAGAGAAATGTTTCAAATATCAGCAGCCCAGGAAGTTGACTTACCTCCCCTTGCTCGCAGATATGACATTGGTTGACTGAATGTACGGGAGTAGTCCCTTTCATACGTATCCACAACCACGAACTCGGGAGTTGGTATGTCTGAAGCAACTTTCTTGGCAGATACTTGTTGGACCTATTAAATTCACATAAATGGCATAATTAATTAATTTACATCAAACCTAGTTCATCTGTCTAGCAAATTGTGCCTTGCAGGTGAACAACTCAAACAGTAGATAGAGAGCCTTAATTAGTAATAACTGTTTATTGAGAAGCAACACCCATAAACTCCGTAGCATCCTCACAAGACTATGACTTAAAACGTTGGTTTAACTCTTAATCAATAAGAACAGAATATCCATTGATTTATTAATTTATGCAGAGATATCCCACTATCAGAGAAATAAAATTCTCCAGTCAGATCCTAACGTTCTCGGTCAAATCAATAATTTCTACTTGTTAATGAAATCCATCTCAGACAAAATGCGTACTCAAGCAAGTTAAAATACATATACAAAAAAAATTGGCATAAGGATCATATAATGAATCAAACTAGAACATATTTCGAATTTCAAACAGATAAGTCACCTCATTATCAGCTTCTGCTGCGAGACGGAGTATCTGGGCGTTACGAGTAGGAGTCGGGCCATCATCATCCTCGAAATCCTTAACAGATTTTACAATGGGAAGCTTCTTGTTAATGTCAAGGGGTCGAGGCCTAAATGAGAGTCTAGTCATAGCATCAACTCATTCCCAGCTTGACCAGTTACTCTTTTCTCTTTATGCCACCACTTGTCAACTGAGACACTAGAATTCAAATATATAAATAAGAAGCATCATTATCATTTTCAGAAACGCAGATATGCTGACATTCAAATGTCACAATTCACAGTAAACACCAGACTTCGAAAGAAGTAGAAAGAGCAAAATATACAAGAGCATTACATAAGCTCATTAAATCGCAAAACCCTAATTGTTAGTTGAATTTCAAATTAGAATATGCGCCCTAAAAAATCCAAAATACCTAGACTAAGGACGCTCACACAACATGCACACAAACCCAATATTTTACTTACATACCTAGTACAGGCACATCTCAATACGTATTTGTTTGTACAAAAATCTAGCAGAGAGAGATGAAAAGCATACCAGAAAATAAAAAAACGACCAAATTAAATTCTGGGGCAACTCTTCTCGTGACTGTGCGAGCGAGTCACGAGTCGCGAAGGAGCGACGAGGACAACGGCGACGTCGACGGCGGGGATCAGATGACCGGCGCTCCGGCAGGTGATGGAGTTAGGGTTAGGGATTTAGAAATAGCAGCGGATGACGGGATGAGGAGGATTCGATTACGTGATTGTGTTGAGATGTTTTAGGAAATACATTATTTTTATTATAATAATTTTTTAAAAAAATCAATATTAGTTTTACATATCGAAGACACATATATTAATTTGATATGACTATCTGAAATCTTTTTGTAATGTAATTTCTATTCGTATTAATCTAGCATAATCTATGATTTCTAGCAGTTTTTATGCAAGTTAAATAATGTTTTAGTAATTAATTATTATTACTCTATTCATAAAAAAGTTCAAAAAGAAAGAATAAAAATCATCAATGTCCTATCAAAAATATATACAAGTGTATCACCTACGGTGTGATCGTGTGAGCACACCAACCAAAGTAAAGATTAGGAGTGACAAAATATAAATTTATAATTTAACCACAATCTCAATGCTCCATCATAAAATATCGGATCAGATCAATTTTGCCAAATCTATAATAAATATATTAATTCAATAGAATTAGGGGTTGTTTGGTATCCATATATGTATATGTGGTATGGGTATCAATATAACTTATATCGGTACTTTGTATTTGGTATATTAATATATGGGTATCAAATTGATATACTTAATATACTTGGTATCCTAATTTTTAATATTTTCATATACCAATTTTTGTTAGTACAGTATATGATTCATATCACTACTTTCCTTCCCACTTGATATCAATCAATATCTTCAACATATCAAATACGAATATCAAATATCAATCTGATACCCCATATTTAATATCTGATACACATACCTGATATCTGATACTCATACTCATACCTAATATCTGATATACTGGTATGTAAATACCAAACAGACCCTCGATACTCACTGCTCTTGAACACATAAAAATAGGTCAGATAACATTTTGCAAGCTGGTCTTGTACGAAAGGTATATTTAGTTAACGGCATGTGGTAATGAATTGTCATTTTTTATTTTATTTTTATGTATTAATAAGATTTTTTCTCGACATGGAGTATATAATTGCATATGCATGTTTTTATTTCTTTCTTTTTATGCCCCATGTTTTTTTTTCTTTGATGCTATATTGAAATTATATTTTCACTTTAAACAAACAACACTCAATTTTCGCGGAAAATGCTCCGATAATCCTCAACAACCTATGATCAGTTCAAAACTCTCTCTCTTGGAAACTCTCTCGTTCTCTTTGCGTTAACCTAACACAGAGTAAGATCAATCATCCCAGAGAATGATGCGATTGAGAGCGTTTCGCCCGACAAATGAAAAGATCAGGAAGATCCAGTTGCACCCCACGCACCCGTGGCTCGTCACCGCCGATGATGCAGATAACGTCTCCGTTTGGAATTGGGAACACCGCCAGGTTTATTGTTCATAACTCCGTTTAATGTTGGCACTAGTTCAGTCAGGCGACGAATTATATTGTTTTGCATTTTCTAATTATCATATTATTACTATCAATATTATAATTTCAATTTCAATTTTATTCGTTTTTTTTTTTTCTGTGTGCAGGTGATTTATGAACTGAAGGCCGGCGGTGTAGACCACAGGCGTTTGGTTGGAGCCAAATTAGAAAAGCTGGCTGAGGGAGAATTAGGTATGTGCGCTTAAAACTTTCTCTTATTCTCAACTGCAATTAATTGAAATTTTAGTTAATTCATGTTGTTGTTGTTGGCCTAGGGTCACAGTGTATTTTAATTATGTGATTCTTTGAAATGGACCTTCTTTTCCCTGCGACTACTTTCTGTCTAGAAATTAAGCTCCTTGTGTGTTTGTATATGCTGCAGCTATTTTCTTTTAAAACTTTTGCAAGCTTGGTTTGTAATATTTGAGGTTTCACTCTCGCTGGATGTACGTAAGGTTGTGTTGATGATCTTTTGGGACAGTTGAAGATATTTTCTCTTCCCTGTGAAGCAATATAAACAATTAGTAAATCGTTAAATAAATAGAAGTGGATGCATTAATTGCACATTCTCTCTAGAGTGAATATGCTACTCAAAAACGGTGAACCATGCTCAAATTGTGTTCTTATTCGTATTTTATGAACTACAACCCTCTCTTCATTTTAAAATGGATGAGTGTGCCTTTTAAACTATTTTCTGCATTGCAAATATCATCTATTTCTGAGTTGGATATTATCATGCATAACTTAATACACCTTCATTCTTTTTGTACACTTTAGAGCCTAAAGACAAGCGATCAGAAGCATTGTGGGGCGGGAGGTATTATTTGATATCTATATTGTGACATGTTTGTGGCATATTTTATCTCTTTGTTTAGCTGAACATGTTAGTTGCATATAATTGTAGTGTCAAACAGGTTAGCTTCTATGATGATGATGTACTTTACTGGAAAGTGTGGCATAATCACACTGCTATTGATGAAGCTTCAGTGGCCGTCAACAATGCCTCTTCAGCTTTTAGTTCCCCTACACCGTCAACGAAAGGGCGACATTTTCTTGTAGTATGCTGCGAGAACAAAGCTGTTTTTCTAGATTTGGTGACAATGCGCGGTCGTGATGTACCAAAGCAGGATTTGGATAATAGATCTCTTCTATGGCAAGTCTTTGATTTGTCTTTACATTTATCACAAAACTGTAAAGCGTTATGGTTATGTTATGATTTGTCCCGAAATATACAAATAAGATTTTATAAAATAACGCAATGTGGAGAAAGGTCAGGTACTGGTATATTAACTAGAGACTACAGTCTCAAAAATTTTAAAGACTTTTTTGACATTAAGTCTTAGATGCTCTCACTTTGGAAGCATCACTTTGTGTGATCAGATGTTGGTAATGAGGCTTGATGTGTTATAAAGGGAACTTGAGTCTTTGAGCACTGACAATTGAATTGGTTTTCTTAGAGGTGGAATAGAGGTCATCCAAGTTATTTATGATATTAGTATCTAAAAGCGGCTTAGCTTCACGAGCATGGCGGGCATTATTTCTATTTCTTTGGACATTAGGAGCTTTTGAATAATCCTTTAATACAATCTTGAAATTTTGAACTTGTTTTATCTGTCTATTTATTACTTTTGGTGCCAAATGAATCATTAAAAAGCTTATTAATTCTTGTACATGATCATAAAAGGTCAACTATGCAAAGTATTATCTATGTTCTTTTGGGTAAAATAAATATACCATATGACTATATGAATCCCTTAATTTATTTATATTGGTCTACGACATGTGTGCATTTGAAATTTAGAAGAAAATGTTATTTTTCAGGAAAAACTTGAACAACCTCTATACAAGAGACATTTGGGCTAGAATCATCTTCGCATATTGATATGTTGTCCATAAAATTGCTCAAGTGTTATTGGCAGTGATAATAAGAGTTTCTAGAATGTGTATATAGAAGCTTCTTTCTTGATTTTGAAAACATTATGAATGACATGTTTCTCAAAAGACCAATGTTCTTGATCAAATCAAATTACTGTATTGCAGTATGGAATTCATTTCTAGATCAGTTTCTAATGATGGCCCTCTTGTGGCCTTTGGTGGGTCGGATGGTGTGATTAGAGTTCTTTCCATGTTAACTTGGAAGGTTTGTCCAGTTTATGTTAAATTCGTCCATACTTTTTGCTTTCAAAATTATTATCTCTGTTAGAGAAAAAGATTAAGACACAGTAAAACTGTATTAGTTCATGATTTGGCTGCAGCTTGCTCGAAGATCTACAGGAGGACATAAGGGGCCAATTTCTTGTTTGATGACTTTCCTGTCTTCATCTGGTGAGGTATTTCCGTAGTTGTAACAGAGGAAGTTATTTCATTATTTCTTTTTCGTCTTGGACATGTACGACGTCTCGAAAAAGTTATTTAGGTACATATACCCTTAGTTATGTGAGAAAACATGATAGGTTTCCATGTCGCACGTCAGGAAAGTAAAATCATCATGATCGGGAAATGTTTGAAAAATTAAGTTACTCCTTGTAAACTTGAAGGGTATTTTTGTGAATCTACTTTTTACAGTCTATTTGTGGTTATATGTATTGTATATTAACCTCTTTGGAGCTTTTAAATTAGGCCCTCTTAGTTTCTGGTGGTACCGATGGCTTGCTTGTCTTTTGGAATGCAGATTATGGTCCCGATTCAAGGGAACTTGTTCCTAAACTAAGCGTAAAAGTAACTATTTTCATATCCGTTAAGCATTTTTCTTCTTTTGATTCTTATTCGTCTTAATATTGTACATCATGAAGATAACGGTTTGTTGCTTCGTATTGCAACACTATTGTTGATGATTTATACTAAAGGAATTACCTTTCTCGTGCTATTCTAAGGCACATGATGGAGGGGTTGTTGCTGTTGAGCTTTCTCGTGTGGCTAGTGTTCCTCCAAACCTAATTACCATTGGCGCTGACAAGACATTAGCTATTTGGGAAACACTTTCCTTTAAGGTTTAAGTGAATTTCATGTTGTTGCATTATATAATAAGATTTCATAGTTTCCCTCAACTTATTTTTATCATTTCCAGGAAATTCGTAGACTAAAACCTGTTCCAAAGTTGGTTTGTCATAGTGTGGCATCTTGGTGTCACCCTCGAGCACCTAATCTGGACATCTTGACGTGTGTTAAAGATTCACATATATGGTCAGTGTTCTTTTTGTTAGCATAGATACATATTTCAAACAATACAAATTTCTAATTTGTCTTATCTATTTGGGAAGTAGATATTGGTCTGCTCAATGGCATAACTTGTTATGCTTGATGCCACTCGTGTTATCTTTATTCATACTTTGTTGGGGAATTTAATTTAGCTTAATTTATGGATAGGGCAATCGAGCATCCTACTTATTCAGCTGTAGCAAGGCCATTATGTGAACTCTCTTCATTAGCCCCACCCGAGTTGTTTGTATCTCACAAGAAGCTTCGGGTATGGTTTTTAAATGAGTCATGGTGCAAATACACCCTTATTGTTTGATGTGAAGTGCAAATATATCCTTAACGAAAGGTTAGGAGCTGTTATGTCCCTAACGTCTTAATAATGAGTCCAAATTAGCCCATATGTTAACACGCTGCCCAACGCCGTTAGGTGATTTCATTTTTCTTTTTTTTATTTATTTATTTTGGTGGGTCCTACAAGTTAAAAAGTGGATGACGTTTAGATCCAGGGGTGTATCCATCCTCAATCCCAGAAACCCTCTCCTACGCAAAATAATTTCATAACCAAATTTTGCTCCAAATGTTCTTGAGCTTCTAAAATTAGGGAAAGGAAAATATTATGGTTTGAAGAGAGTATGGTTTGAAGAAATGAGGTTACAGAATGTTATTAACGTCGTCTTTGGTGATGACACCTCTTGTCTCTTCTTTGATTTTCCATTCTCTCATTCCATCAACCTCTCATCTTCTTCTACAACCTCCAAATCCTAACGTGCACCTGTATGCACAATATGTATAGGAAGACGAAGAAGTAGGTAATGATATAGAAATTGTAAGTTGGGGTACACTAATTAATTCTTGATCTATCTCTCTCTCACACACACACTGGCACCATGAACAGCTCTCACCGGATTAGGATCCACAACAGATACTCTAAATTCTTCAAAATAATGTTGTGGATCCACAATAGAATAGCAAGAAAAGTTGGGAGCAAAATTAGGAAATGAAATTTTGTTGTGGAGGGGAGAGCTTCTGAATGTATACGCCACTGCATCTCCATCTTTTCTACTTGTAGACCCACAAAAATAAGATAAAACAGAAACATCGAAAAGTTTGATGGTGTTATGAAGACCGTCAACTGATGGGCTAATTTGCACTGCTTATTCACACGTTAGGGACATGTCAGCCCCTAACCTTTCATCAAGGACATTTGCACCATAACCCTTTTTATATTGATTTGAAGTTTCTTTAATTCAATAAATAGTAAGATGATGTATTGAAACTCAATTTCTGCTAAGCTTCTATGATCAACTTTGATATAGGTTTACACCATGGTTGCACACTCTTTACAACCACATCTTGTTGCTATTGGGACCAATATTGGTGTATTTATCTGTGAATTTGATGCTAAATCACTCCCATCAGTAGCTTCACTCCCAACGCCACACGGAAGTCGAGAACATGCTGCTGTTTATGTAGTTGGAAGGGAATTGAAGATGCTACAATATCAATTGTCTAACACTGCAAATCCAACTCTTGGAAGCAATAGTTCACTTAATGACACAAGAAGAGTCACTGGAGATGCACAAGAACATCTAAATGTGAAGCAGATCAGAAAGCACCTTAATACTCCTGTTCCACACGATTTTCACTCAATTCTTTCTGTGAGTTCTTCAGGGAAGTAAGTAACAATTTTTTCTCTTATACTATTAATAATCTCACAACTCAACCTTTGATACTTCCTGCTCTGTCATGTTCTCCAACTTATCACTTTTACATGTAAATAAAACTATATTATCCAACTTAGTCTATCGAATGTCTTAGTGCTTGTTAGTCTATAATAAGTCATTGATGTTATTTATGCTTCTATTTTGTTAACTTTTTATATACCTGGCAATTATTTAGCTTATTTGTGCTCATTTTTCTAATATATGATGTTGATCTATACTTTTACGTTGTCCCTTTTGAAGGTACCTTTCAATTGTTTGGCCAGATATTCCATACTTCTCAATTTATAAGGTCAACAATTGGTCAATTGTTGATTCAGGTAGTGCAAGGCTTTTGGCTTGGGACTCTTGTAGAGATAGGTTTGCATTGTTGGAGTCTGCATTGCCACGACAAATGCCCATAATTTCCAAAGGAAGCTCATCAAAAAAAGTAAAGGAAGTCGCACTCGCTGCTGCACAAGTTGTTGCAGCTGCTGCAAAAGCATCATCTTCGACTGTTCAAGTTCGTATACTACTTGATGATGGAACATCAAATATATTAATGAAGTCGATTGGTAACCGAAGTGAACCAGTAGTTGGTTTGCATGGCGGGGCTCTACTTGGTATTGTCTACCGGACATGTAAAACATTTTCTAACCATGCTATGTCAACAATCCAGCCTATGTCATTGTCAATGTATAGAAGTAGTTCGGAATCTTCCTTTAACACCATGCATGATGGACAAAAACTATCTACTGAAGCATTACCCCACAACTTCCAATTATATAGTTGGGAAACATTTCAACCTGTTGGAGGCCTTCTTCCTCAACCGGAATGGACAGCATGGGACCAAACTGTGGAGTATTGTGCTTTTGCCTATCAACGACATATTGTCATATCTTCCTTACGTCCTCAATTTCGCTACCTAGGAGACGTGACAATTCCATTTGCTACGGGGGCTATTTGGCACCGGAAGCAGTTATTTGTTGCCACCCCAAGCACAATTGAGTGTGTCTTTGTGGATTCAGGAATTGCTTCTATTGGCATAGAAACAAAAACTAGAAATGAAGAGACTAAGCTTAAAGAGGCACAAGCCAGAGCTGTTTCAGAACATGGAGACTTAGCATTAATAACAGTAGATAGTCAACAACCGATGCCACAAGAGAGGATAGCATTGAGACCCCCTATGTTACAAGTTGTAAGACTAGCTTCTTTTCATCATTCTCCTTCCATACCTCCTTTCTTGACATTGCCTAAACAGTCTAAAGTCGAAACACCAAAGGAGACCAAAGAAAGGAAAAGTAATGAGGTTGCTGTCGGTGGTGGTGGAGTCGCAGTGTCTGCTACTAGATTTCCAGCAGAACAGAAAAGGCCAGTTGGACCTCTTGTCGTTGCAGGAGTGAGAGATGGTGCCCTGTGGTTGATTGACAGATACATGCACGCTCATGCAATATCACTTAGCCATCCTGGTATCCGTTGTCGATGTCTTGCAGCACATGGAGATGCTATTAGTGCAGTAAAATGGGCTAGTAGGCTTGGTAGAGAGCATCATGATGACTTGACACAATTTATGCTTGGGATGGGTTATGCGACTGAAGCGCTTCACTTGCCTGGAATCTCCAAGAGATTGGAATTCGATCTAGCCTTGCAGAGTAATGATCTTAAAAGAGCCCTTGAGTGTCTTCTAACTACGAGCAATAGTAGGGACATAGGACACAAAGTCCTCGGATTGGACTTGAATGACATTATGAATCTGTCATCGAAAAAGGAAAATGTTGTGGATGTTGTTCAGGGAGTTGCTAAATTCGCCAAGGAGTTTCTTGACCTTATTGATGCAGCTGATGCTACCGCACAAGCTGACATTGCACGTGAAGCTCTCAAGAGATTAGCTGCTCCTGCTTCAGTTAAAGGAGCTCTACAGGGCCATGAGTTGAGAGGTCTTGCTTTATGCCTTGGAAATCATGGGGAGTTGACACGGCTCAGTGTAAGTACATATGTTTCTACATGTTTTTCACTTCATGTTGCAAACTAGTAGATTTCATATAGACTGATTTTTTCCCTTAAAAACATTGATAAAATGTGTTTCATTATATTAAATTATCGAGAAATGTCAAAGGATAGAAATTCTATGCAAAAAGTAACCTTACTAGAAAATATTGCATCCTTTAAAAGTGGAAGTGGAGATAAGTTAAAAAGAAAACATAAATGAAAAAAATCTGAAAATTACTTTTCGTTGTCTTTCTCATGCACTACAATCCCTTCTCCATACGTGTTTACAAATTATACCTACCTACGAGTGGTAAATAAATAATAATCATGGAATGACCCATACATAGGTTGTGAGTAGAGCTGGAAAATTTGATTAATTTTATTATGTATAAAGAACAAAATTTTCTGTGAATAATTTAAATAAATTAGTAAAGATATGATTATCAGTCACAATGTAAAATTTGAAGGAATGGAACTACACATAGTGTCCTTTTGGCTAATTGAGAGTACGTGGAAGAAGTTTCTATTGGGTTGCATTAATTAATGTGACTCAATTCTAATGCCTACGAGATTCAGATTCAAATGTAGTTAGCTTTACTATATATGACACTTTCCTAGTAAAATCTCGTATCAGTTATTCTGTTACAAACTTCTCACAAAAACTATATACAAATCTTACTTGATTGTTTTCCACCCTCTTAGAAAAATGCCAATTTTCACAGAATCTGGTGAGCAGTTTGATATCTATTGGTTCAAGAAGAGAAGCTGCTTTCGCAGCAGCTCTTTTGGGGGACAATGCACTCATGGAAAAGGCTTGGCACGATACAGGGATGCTTGCTGAGGCCGTGTTGCATGCTCATGTACCATCTCATTTGCTTTATCTAGTCGTAATCCTTAATTATATACTCAAGTTTCTGATTTTCTTTAGGCTCATGGTCGACCTTCGTTAAGGAGCTTAGTTCAAGAATGGAACAAGACGCTGCTAAAAGACCTTGAGCACAAACTGCCCATAAGAATGGATGCTGCAGCTGCATTTTTGGCTTCCCTCGAGGAATCCAAGATCACAAGCCTACAAGACTCTCCAAAGAAACCACCAATCGAGATTCTACCATCGGGGATGGCATCTTTGTATGGTCCTAATCTAGGTCAATCAAGTGCAAAGAAGCCTGCTCCTGCCCTACATAATTTGCAGCAGCAAGTTGGTAACCAATTGCTTCTAGAAAGGCCTAACGAGACATCATAAACTGCACCCGCTTCTTCAGAGCCAGCACGTGCTCCGCCCTCGAGCACAGCAAAACCATTCGTTGGCCCCTCAGTCGGAGCACCTGCATTAGAATTAACTGATTCTACAGATACCAAATCTGAGCCACATGCTTCTAATCCGCCTACATGTACCAAGTCAAGTGATCTGAATGCATCACAATTAGAGGATAACACCATGGAGAATCACGAGCATACATTATCAATTGAAAGTACTGCTTTAAAAGCTACTAAGAAAGAAGAAAGTGTTCCAACATCATCAACTGATAGTCTAGTTGTGACAAATGCAGATTCCCAGGAATCAAATGACAGTGAGACAGAGCTAAGGTAAATGAGTCGACGCATACTCGAAGATCTATACGATTGACTTTACTTAAGAAGCTTGATTGTTTACACTATATGCGTAAAGAATCATTGTTGACTGGAAATTTTGAAAATAAATGCATTTGTGCAGAAATATAATTTTATCCAACATTTGTATCCATTTTGTGAAGGCAATACTAATGCATTTGAGTGGTGATGTCAATGGCGCAATTGCAATTATTATAGTTGATTCGCATTCCAATTCACCAAAGTAACTATTAATATTTCAAAATGGTGAATTCTAAAATTTTATTGCTAGCTAGAAACTTGCAATGGTTGGGGCGTGATAGACAAAGGCAATAAAATTAACTTTGGAAAATTGAATTTTCATGATTTGAAAAATGAAAATTACATTAACTTAAAACTCATTGTCCACAATCTCATTGCTACTTTTGTCATTTCTATCCGTCCACAATATCCTTGTCACTTTCATTTATAGTAGTATGATCCACATAATGTATTATATTTATCCTTATATTTCTCACTACTCCATTAACATTTACTGTGCAACATTTTCACAAGTTATAACAATATCCACTACTACCCACCACTTTCTTAAAACTCGTGTTATCCACAATGTGAATATATATAAGATCAGGTAATTTGTGAGTATATACATGACAAATGAATATATAATAAATTTGAAATATGTACGATTATCTATCTATACCTATATAAAAAGTGTCTTGTTGATAAAATTTAATTTTTCTTTATTTTGTTTTATATATATTATTATAATTGTATAGAATTGCATATTATATATATATATATATATATATATATATCAATAAATCTAAATACAGAACGTTAATGCAAAAACATGTTAAGACACAAATTACAGTACCTTAATGCACAAATTAATTAGCACATTTTTAATGCACAAATTAGTTAGCACATTTTTAATGCACAAACAATAGTAATCAAATGCATCAATTAATTTTGACCGTAGATTTAAAAAAAAAAAATCAATGGTCCAGATTAGTTCCTAGTTCGATGAGTTCCTATATTCTTCCTTGTTATAATAATATATATTCTCATTGACAATAGATAGATATTGCACGAAATATATATCTTAGACTAATAAAAACTCATATTAAAGATATATATTATGATTGCAGATCCAAATCTCTCTCTCTCTCTCTCTCTCTCTCTCTCTCTCTCTTATTATTATTATTATTATTATTATTATTATTATTACGAAATATATATCTTACACTAATAAAAACTCATATTAAAGATATATATTATGATTGCAGATCCAAATCTCTCTCTCTCTCTCTCTATTATTATTATTATTATTATTATTATTATTATTATTATTATTATTATTATTATTCAACATTCTCCAATAATATGATTACAATCCCATCCAACCATGATTGTAAAATTGAAATTGACAAACATATTGTATCAGTTAATTGCTAATTATTATATTTAAACACACTACATATATATATTCATATTGAAAATCAATTAATCAACTAAAACCTTTAACATACAATTTAGTGTTAAAACTATAATTATATATGTTAGTATAGTCCTAACATAACTGTCACAGTGCTAAGCAACTTAAGATAATTGTTATTTGCAAGGTATACGACAATAAGTTAAATCATTAACATGATTTATCTATTTATCAATACTTAATAATTTAGCATTAATTTTATTAAAAAAAGTAATTTAGCATCAATATCATTATTTTAATCATGCATCTCTTTTCTAATAATAATAATGTGATTTACTAATTAACATTTATTATGTATACATAAATTACAACACATGTGAGTATAAGAAAGAACAATCAATAACATTAATTTTATCAATTGTACTATAATTTGTCTTCTCTTTTCTAATAATAATAATGTGATTTACTAATTAACATATATTACCAATAACCGCAGATTAATACTTCTTTGTAAAATAAGAACAACTTATTTATCGTCTCAACATTTAAACTTTATTACATTATCTCAATCTAGAATATGGTGGTAGGATATTATGTTTCAAATATTGGTGAGGGTCATTTGCAACTACATGCACGTGTGTGTATTACATCACAAAATGTTTTAACAAAAATTGGAAAAAAACAAACAAACAAACCTTGGATGTAATCAAAGGATGGATATATACAGAGGATTATGAAATCATTAAGTGCATTATAGAAATTTAAAAAGTGATTAAGAAATAATTTAAGTTTATTAAGTTTATTATTTCAATTAAGTTAGAATATAAATCCAAATTAGAATTTATTAAAGAATAAGAGTTGATAACATTTTAATGAGGAATTAATTAAATGTTGATTAGGGATTAACGAATCACAAATGAAAAAAATAAGGAACAAACCAAATAAAAGTAAAAATAACGTAGCGACAAGTTATTATGGTGCTTCAATAGTAACTTTGGGCATCTATTCATTCCTTGCTCCCGAGCTATACTGTGTGGGTCTGGGCAACCAGCTATACCGTGCAGTTGACTAAAAATAAATTTTTATCTTATTTAAAATATTTGTTGACTTCCTTAAAATTTCATACTACATTCTTTGTATATGTAAACAATAAATTTTTTTCCAAAGGATTATACATGCAATTGTTTAGGGTATATATATGCAATTATTGATATAAGAAACTAAACACATGGAAGACATTTCACAATTCTGCATTCTACATCTATTGATCACTCACATGTTTTTAATCATCTGTCAAACCAAGCGAATTTCAAAACAAGAATGAAGCAATCAACAACAATTATAACTCCAAGTTATTTAAAATCACTCAATAATTATGCATAATTTAAACACAAATCCAAACATACTCCAACACAAATGCAGATCAATATATCGAGATACAAAGACTTTGTGTATAGTAGGCCTAGATAGCTACTAGGGTCGGCCTGCCCATGAGAGAATTAAGGCAGACCTCTATAAATACATCTTCATCCTATATATTAATGTCTATATATATTATTTTAAATTACGCAATGAATATTCTGCACTTTAAATGAAGTAATTTTTTACGTTAATGTTTTGTATTATTTTTAAATTTTTGCAACATAATAAACATTATAATCCTTAACGTTATTAACTAATGAATATAATAAAATATTTTTTTGAATTAACGTTGTGTCATTATGTTCACCACATTATGAGTTTCCTAAATTCACTAATTTTGTTCCATTGAAAATCATGTTTGGTATTGTATCTCTTCAATGTTAAAGTTACTGAAATTCGAATGTTTATTGTAATATATCATGTAATTGCTAGTTTTGGTTGAGGAAAATCATTTTTAATTTCCTGGTACCAATTTCGTATAAAAACGAGGTCGTCGTTTCTCTAACTTTCACTGGAAGAATATTTAGAAATTGAAGAGTCAATTATTCAGAACAAGTTCCATATATATATAAATGAATTGCATGATATAATATATGATACTTGTTATGGCAACATCATCCTTGATATATTTTTGGTCCAAAATGGCTAATCTCCAAGCTGAAGTTAGGGGGCTTGTTAAATTCGTTTTTTACACGATGTATTGCCAGACTCCATCAATATATCCTTTCATTTGAAGTAGCTCAATGTGCCTTAGTAAACGTGAGCCCTATTGCATCAAAGAATTGTGACCATCAATTGAAGGAAAGATATACCGATACATTTAGATAATGCTAGCAAACTCACTGCAGCCACATTGAGTTTGATGTCTAAGATGAAGACAACGAATGTAATTCATTTCTCTATGACAAAAAATGTAGTATGTTAGACAACATATTATATAATTAGTTATCAATATATAGATTTAGACAAGTTCCGATCGATTTATAATCCAAATTCCAATTTTCATTTTTTCCAGCTCAATAGTGTAACCATCTTTCACTTGAAGTAGAGTCTTTGTCTCATCTGTCTATGACTCATCATTTTTTCTAACTTTATGTAGCTGAGTCAAGAGATCGAGCATCCCGTGACTTAAATACTATTGATCATATCCACGGAGAAGACCATTTTTAAATGCATATTTGACTCTAAAGCAAAAGAATGCATGACAAGATCAAGTCAATAAAGAAAAATCATTTGAAGACATTCACTATAAAAAACACATACTTTACTGAAGGGGACTACCAACATACACATTCTAATAAAGTTATTGTATTTTCTTAATTGTTATAACAGATAGATATATTAAGGCAATTGGTGACTTGAGAATAACTATCTACTAAGCTCAAGAGAGCAGAAAAAAAAATTCTATTACAACAAAAGAACTTGATAATAATCAATTATTAAACACAATTGGAACCATGGTGGTCTCGTAAAGAGTCATCCATGGGATGTTGTCATCCTCAGCTTTATAAGTTTGGAGTTCCAAATCACACAAAAATGCATGCTTTCACACAATGTTACTTGTCATGAACTGACACTCATTGGCTGCAATAACCATTATAATCGTTTTGTCATCCATGTGCTTGGCAATTTCAATCCAAATGCCGAAATCCTTCCGGTCGATGATATCGATTTCATTTCTCATTCTCTAGTTAGACCTATTACACAACAAAGCCATTTAAGAACAACTATTGAAACTCCAAAATTAAGTGTTCACCGGGTGAAAATCAAGCAAAATCAAACTCCTAAAAAAGCAATTCAACATTCATCTTAAATTTCGCACAACGTAAATTATGGCAAATGACAAATTCCAATCATTTTACTATAAAACACGGTGAAATTAATTATGTAAAACATTTGATTTGTGCTTCAAGGTGTTAGATATCAACGCTTGTACCATCTTGAAGATAGAGTTATAATGTGATAGTCTAAAGGATATATCTAGGAAGCATAACATGCATATATGGTAAGAATTCCGTGCATGTCTGGTGCTGATTCTAGTGAGCAATATGTATTATGATGAGTTGGAGCAGGATCATGAAAGTACTCATGATAAGTTGGAGCAGGAACTCTATGCATGTCTACTGCTTTTAGTGTGTGGAATTTTTAAAAATTTCAGTTAATGATAGGGGCATGAGAGTAATTTTGTAGAAATTTTGGTAATATTTATATTTTAAAAATTAATTGATAGAATAAATTGTTTATTGAAATGGTTATTTTAACTTTCTACCATTTTGTTATTGTACAACAAATAGTAGTCACCAAAATAAAAAATCTAAATACTAACCCATTTTTATAAAATATTCAAAGGGATTATTTTTGCAAACAATACCATACTTTAATAATCTCAAACACATGAAGTTATATATGTATTTGTGTGATTAATAAACTACAATACACAAATACACGACTGCGACCGGTGCACTTGAGTATTCGAGACTCTTAGCTTGTATTAATTGCGCAACTAATGAACAATGAAGTACTATGTATTGATGCACTTTTAGTAAGTTAGTCCTGTACTATTCATGAACTCAAATCATATGGTGATGAACGAAAACATGACTATTTTTTGAGTTTACAAATTTTTATGTTTTTCCTCGTTAGGATATACTCCTTTAATTATTTAACTTCAATTTTTGCTTAAATGAATGTCCGTCCCACTTCTCTTAAATGGATGAGTCAATCAATTGACCCTTCAAAATCTTTTAAAAGTGGTGGGAACTAACTCACTTTTTATTTTTTTGTACCCTTATTCTCAATCTTGATGTCTAATAGTAAGAAAACAAATTGACTGGGACGGAGGAGTACTAGATTATACTAATAATTTATTTTTTTAATAATAAATATAGTGAAATTATTAAATGTTAGACTATCTGCAGTAGTTGTCTCCATTGGTTGTCTTGAGACACCCAATACATGGAGACAGCCCGGTGCAACACCCATTGTCTCGAGACTGTCTCGCCCCATAGAAACAGTATTGATCCTTTTCTTTTTTTCTTCTTCATTTTTTCAGTTTTTTTCTTCTTCAGTTTTTTTTTTCTTTTATTTTTTTATTTTTCTTTTTCATCAGTTTTTTTTCATTTTTAATGTATTTCTTAATAAAAAGGTAATAGTTTTTTTATTTTCGGATTTATACAATTTTTATTTGTATTTTAATTAATAAAATTTTTGAATTTTATGATTGAAATTAATGTAAAATTAATATTCAAAATTAATAAACTAATTAGATGGAGACACCCCATAGAGACAGTTCCACTACAGCTGATTGTCTTTATCTCCATCACACCCCATAGAGACATCTAATAGAGACACTACCACTATGGATAATCTTATAGTGGGACACTAATATAAAATATTGATGTATTAGACTGAAAATACTAACCGCTAAGAAAATTTTAGATAACGCTATTTATTTATGGGAAAATCCATGATTCTAGCAATTCTATAGGTTTTTTATACTAATTCTAGCAACTAATATGAAACATATTAAATTTAGCAATTGAGGTCCAATATACCCTTATGTTAGTTATTAAATGAAAATCTATTAATATAATTTTTGTGATTTTATGTTAAGTTATTTAATAATTTATTCTTAATGATTTTTTAACCTACACCCGCCGTCCATATCAGTTATCCCACGTAGATGCAAAAGAGAAAGATCCATTTCGCTGCAAAAGAGAAAGATCCATCAGTTATTCTTCTTTGAGACTGACGCAAAAGAGACAGATTTGTATCATCATCATCCATTTCGATGTAGATGTTTTTCTTTGTACACAATAAAAAGAAATCGGGAGAAAGAAGTAGCATGCCCCAGATACTAATCCCATCGTTGATGTGATCATTATTTCAAAATCTGTGAACGTATATCCCTTATTTATCGTCGGTCTGCAATTGCAATCAGTTTTGTTCGTTGTGGTATGTTTATTGACGTTTCGAAATCTGACTTGAATGATGTTTATTGAATTTAATATCAATTGTTTGAGATTTCACATATATTTTTTTATTTTTGTTTTCGGATGGATGACTATTATGTGATTCCACGTGAAAAAATATGTTATTTCACATATTAATATATGATTCCACGTGAATAACTACAAGTGTTTTCATATATGTTTGTTGAATTTCCATGTGTGCTCTGCTTAGGTTCAGATTTTTTACTCGGTCTTTCACCGAACAGTTGGCACGCACATCTATTTTTACAATAAACTGGACGAAACTAATCTTCTTGAAGCTGAAAACTTAGAGATTGGTCACATTGTAATGTTTTACTAGATCACACGATAAATTAATAATAATAAAAATGAAAAGCTTCATTTATTAACAAAATGCTGCTAACAAACAGAGATGGAAATAAGACAATAAGAAAAGTAAACCAGCAACAAGAGATGAGTTCCAAAAACTTTGTCGTCTCTGAAGTTGCATAAGAAACGGTGGATGTGAGATGAATGAAAGAGAGAGCTTCTCTGTTTGTTACCAGTATGTGTGATGATAATGATCATGGTGACTTGAATGAAGTTGCATAAGAAACGGTGGATGTTTTATTGAATTGATATCAACTGTGATCATTATTTCAAAATACGTGAACGTATATCTCTTATTCATCGTCCTTCTACAATCCTCATCAGTTTTGTTCGTTGTGGTATCTACCTCAATCTACTATATATATATTGTAAACAATGTTCGTAATTTTTTTGTTGAATTTTTTCGATTCATCCATTTTGTTGCATAATTTTGATATAATTTCCCAATTACTTGTTCGTAGATGAGTATAACATTTGTCCTTGTATGTTTCGGAGGAATATGGGTGAACATTCATACAATGGCAGTGATAAGGGGCTTATGGTACTAGTCGATAATGAAATTAATTTCAACAGTTTTGTTGATAAGATTCATTGGTGATGTTGATCGCACGTTTATGACGTATACCATTACTTGTTTAGTTGGATTACCTTTAGATAATTGTGGTAGTGTGAGATTTGATATAAGGAATGATTTGGACCTGAAGTACGCTTTCAACAATGGTGTACGTGAATTCTATGTCACTGTCTCTCCTATGTTGTCTACTTTCCCAACAAACAGTTCGTTTGTTAATTTGCTTAATTCTCAGCATCATTCTCACCCGTATGAATCAGGAACAACTTTGAATCAGAGTCATGTGGATGTTAATCGTATTTTTACTAAAAATGTTGATGAACATTTAGATGACGCAGACGATTCATTCAGTGTGGATAGTATTGATGATGATGTTAACGATTCTTCTCCAATTCCACAAAAACACTATGTTCCTCCGTTGATTCATACTTCTCCACCACAGACACTAGAAGTTGAGGATACTATTCAATCTGAACATGAAAATAGTAGAAATACACGACGTGCTGCACCATCAACAACATCATTACCAATATTGTTTGTTATTTTTCCTTGTGAAGGCACAACAATGGTCAGATGTGGAAACGTCAATGCAAATGGCCTGTGTCCTTCTTCCATGGTGTTCCAAAAGTTAGTATCTTTTTCTTTTTCCATTGGGCTTAAAATTTCCTCAACCTATTTATATTGATCTATGTAGTTATACAATTTTTCAAAAATAAATGTTTAAACACATAAAAAAATATGTGGAATAACAAGAGAATTAATTAACCTCTTCTACTGATTCAAACACATTACTTAATCCATAACAGTAATTGAACCTGGACATTCATGGTATAGCCTCCTTATCAATTACACCTGTTTCCTTACCTATTGCTGGGAAAGCACACAATATCCACCCCTGTTCAACCAAAAAAATAAACAGAATTATCATCATATAGAAAGATGTAAATGAAATTCAATACTGACGTTAAAATAATTAAATATTTTGTGTACCAGAAAAACTGTAAGATAACCATTACAATGGTATGCACTTCGTTTCACGTTTGACAACTTATTAAAATAATGAATCATATTCTGATAGCAGTAACTGCTCCAAGGAAATGATTCCCATGCATTAATACCATCCACTAATTTCCAAATCAATTCAGCTACTTTTGTAATTGGTGTTACTCGTAACAAAATATTGTACACGAACAATATTTTGGCCACCTTCACGTAGTCTTCTTCATCTCCTTCTAATTTATTACTTTTGAAATCTTCAACCAACTCTATGTGGGTAACGGATTTGTTTCCGCTTAGTCTTGTGAATAGGGAGTGTCTAGACAGTCGAGCAATCTTCTTGTAGGGGTCAAATTTAGGCGGCCCAAACTTTAGGCCTGTTACCAAAACAAACTCTATTCTCGTGAACTTAACAATCTTCCCACCAATAAAAAAACACATCTCAGTATTTGTGTAATCTTGTTCCTTTGGAAATTCAATTTGGTACGTCATTATTTCATGAATTAAGGCCATCGATTTCCCTATTTTGCCTGGAACATTACAAAACTTGCCAAAACAACTATTTTCAAATTTACTGACAGCCTCCGAGCCAAACGAATAAGAAGTCTAGTTTTAATATCGTGTACTATGTCATCCTTGCAGTGACCATTCAATGAAGCGGTTGTTCCTTGCAGTGGTGCTCTTTTAAATATCCAACCATCCTATATAATTTTCAAGTAATACAATACATCGTTTAATATCATTCCTAAATTTAAAAAAAATGTAACAATAAAAACAAATAAAAGTCAACTAAAATCATGTAAAATTGCAACATCATTGTAAATAAACGTTAAATAATAAATATGTCAAATCACATATTTAAAATCCATCCCTAACAATATATACAATGTCACAAAACACACAAAAAATATTTCAATTAATTTGGCACAAGGAACTCACCGGTGGATCTGGGAACCTTTTGGACAATGTATCCGAATTCGTAATGTCTTCTCCAGCATTTGTAGTTTGCTAGACAAAAAAAAATTAATTTTATAAGTAAAACCACAAAATTAAAAATGTGAAATCACCTAAAATTTCATCTTTAAGTAAAACCACAAAATTAAAAATGTGAAATCAAATAAAAATTCATCTTCAATTAAAACCACAAAATTAAAAATATGGAATCACATAAAAATTCATCTTCAATTAAAACCACAAAATTTATTAAGACAACCAGACACATTATCTCCATAAGGCTGTATATACGCACTTAATATGCAATCCCAAGAAAAATGGCTAAATTGCACCGACTTGACAGTCTCGATTTCCTTTAAAGATGTCCCATGCAAATTATAAAGCTAATATTCCATGAACAGACTATTTTATCATCTTATGAGCAAGAAAGAATTTATATCTTCCTAAAGTCATCATAGTGACATAATTCTATATAGATAAGTTGTATTGTTTAACATTAGGACGTAGATACCATAATGAGCTGAAAAGGCAGTCACTAAGTCAAACAAAATCATATATAACTTTACAAAACTAATGTGCTCTGGTCCATGCATAATACATGAACTAACATACGCAGAAAGATTCCTATTCTGCCAACAATTTTACAAGACAAGCAAAATGCTCAAATGAGTTGCAATCAAATATTATTTCAGATACATAGTATTTCATGAATATCCACCCAAAAAAAACTTGATAGTAGTGATTTACTCTATCTAACAATGTTTCTATCTTTATTAACAGTTTAACATCAGATATCTTGCAAGCAATATGTTCCAATTTTCATACAATTAATTTACATCATTAAGTACAACCACACAATTTATTATGCGGAATCACATAAAAATTCATCTTTAAGTAAAACCACAAAATAAAAAATGTGGAATCACATAAAAATTCAGCATTATGTAAAGCTACAAAATAAAAAATGTGGAAACACATAAAAATTCATCTTTAATTAAAACTACAAAATTAAAAATGTGGAAAAACATAAAAAATAACATCACATAAAAATTAAGTAAAGCTACAAAATTTAAAATGTGAAATCACATAAAAATCCATCTTTAATTGATTACACAAAATAAAAAATTTGGAATCACATAAAAATTCACCTTTAAGTTAAACCACAAAATTAAATCTAAATTGTAGAGTCTAATTACAACTTATTTTAACTTTTCGGTGATGCTAGCTCCACTAAATTAATCAGGTATCGAATTAATGGACAAGCAAGCATGCAGCTGGATTAATTTCATCTTGTTTGTTACTACTCTGTGGAGTCACATAAAAATACATATTTAAATAAAAACACAAGATTAAAAATGTGGAAACACAAAAAAATTCATTTTCTAGTAAAACCACAAATTTAAAAATTTGGAATCACATAAAAATCCATTTTCAAGTAAAACCACAAAATTAAAAATGTGGAATTACATAATTATTCATTTTCAAGTAAAACCACAAAATTAAAAATGTGGAATCACATAATTATTCATCTTTAAGTAAAAGCACAAAATTAAAAATGTGGAGTCACATAAAAATTCATATTTAAATAAAACCACAAGATTAAAATTGTGGAAACACATAAAAATACAATTTCTAGTAAAACCACAAATTTAAAAATGTGTAATCACATAAAAAATCATTTTCAAGTAAAACCACAAAATTAAAAATATGGAATCACACAGTAATGAGGAAAAATGACAACATACACAGTAAATATTGTGACACAATTTGAAATGATTCCTAAATCTCACGTCTCCTCAACTCAACGAAGAGCTTCTTAATCAATGCAACTAATAAAGAAATTAAAACTGTACCAAGAAATATAAACAACACGAATACATTGCATAACTCAGCATCATGAAACCCACAAATCATCAGCAATTAAACTTAAAACAACAAAATACTTCTTGCAGAAAAGGGAAAAAAAAAAATGAATACATAAACAGGAAAATTGAGCACCAAAAAACGACCTATGATGCTTATTCACACTGCAGCCGCATGATATCCAACGACTGAGCTCGACTCTGATATTTCGAGTTTATCATAATATGCGTAGTTGTAATCTTTAATTCTCAGCCAAAATAGAAAAAGTTCTAATACTAACATAAGATCTATTAGAACAAACATCAAACAGTTGGCAGCCTAATTACACCAAAGAAAAGATGCTCATCCAAACTCATTATTTCCAGCAAGTATATTCAAATCTCATATACCTACAAAATTATGAAGGTAAATTGCACAAATTGCAGAAAACAGCATAAAACACGCATGTATTGCACATTGTTTTACTTCAAGATGGATTTTTATGTGATTCCACATTTTCAAGTAAAATCACAAAATAAAAAACGTGGAATCACATAAAAAACAAAAAAAGACATTCGTCTAGATTTTGCATGATCACATATCCTATCATGCAATCATCACGTATTGTATGACAAATCATATTTCTTTTTCATTAATTCCCTTACTATCTAGCACCATCTTTGTCAAAAAAGGCAAAACAGTACTATTAAACTTTGTTAAATCGCAAAACATGGACTTTCCCGCTCGAGTACTAACAATTTGAGGTAAACACAACATCTGAATTCTAAAACATCAATATTCGATCGACCATCAATTCTGCCATATATTGTTGAAAATTTTATTTACGACTGTTTACCTGATTCAATTCTGCCATATATTGATGAAATCGACCAGCAAACAACGACGCATAACTAGAAGATTTCTTTTATAAAACTGATGAATTGGGGAGAGTCAGACGTGGCGGCGGAGATGTGGCTGAGCGACGGAGATGTGTAGACGTGACGACGGAGATGTGGAGATGTGGCGGCGGAGGAGAAAAGTTTCGTGCCTCTAGGTGGAGATTGGCGGCGGTAAAAACTGGATAGAAAACTACGTAATTGAGGAAAGAGAAAACAAACATTAATACTAACCTAATTTAATTAAACGTCAATTAATATTAAAAAAGAGGAAAAAAGATTAGAAGAATTAAAGAGTATACAATTGTTAGATTTTATATGTTTTAAAGTTATTGTTAGAATTTGTATTTTTATGCTATATAATTGTTATTATCTCATTCCTCCCTTTATTTATTTAATTTATATCTCTTACTGTCCCCTCGATTTTTCTTTCTTTCTCAACCATTGGAATATTCGTAATTATTCCCAAATTATTCGATCACTATCAATAGATAGCAAATATATATGGATCAGGCCAAAAAAAAAAAAAAAACATTAAATCATAGTATTTTATAACATGATTTTAAAACATATACTGTACTATATATTTTTGGTAAAAGAAAATTGGTCTCCTAGATGGGCACGGATATATCTCTACCTGGAATATTCCTACCCAAATCAAATCAACCAATCTCCTCTCCTCTCCTCTCCTCTTTCAAACCTATATATACACATGCAATGTAAGCAGGCATAGTATACTACTACTACTACTACTAGAGAGAGAGAGAGAGATCAAGAGAGAGAGCGCGAGCATGGCCATCGTCACCGGTGGCGTTCTCGCCACCCTCGATTCTTCGAAAACTCAATGGTACCACTACAAGGCCGTGATCATCTCCGGCATGGGCTTCTTCACCGACGCCTATGACCTCTTCTGCATCTCCCTCCTCACCAAACTCCTCGGCCGCATCTACTACCACATCCCCGGCTCCCCCAAGCCCGGCGTCCTCCCCCTTCCGTCGCCGCCGCCGTCAACGGCGTCGCCCTCTGCGGCACCCTCCTCGGCCAGCTCTTCTTCGGCTTCCTCGGCGACCGCCTGGGCCGCAAGCGCGTCTACGGCCTCACCCTCGCCATCATGGCCTTCTGCTCCGTCGCCTCCGGCCTCTCCTTCGGCAGCTCCCCCAAGTCCGTCATGGCCACCCTCTGCTTCTTCCGCTTCTGGCTTGGCTTCGGCATCGGCGGCGACTACCCCCTCTCCGCCACCATCATGGCCGAGTACGCCAACAAGAAGACCCGCGGCTCCTTCATCGCCGCCGTCTTCGCCATGCAGGGCTTCGGCATTCTCACCGGCGGCCTCGTCGGCATGGCCGTCTCCGCCGCCTTCCGCGCGGGCGTCCACGCGCCCCCTTACTCCGTCGATCCGGCAGGGTCCACCCCGCCCGAGGCCGACTACGTGTGGCGGATCGTCCTCATGCTCGGCGCCCTCCCCGCCGTCCTCTCGTACTACTGGCGGATGAAGCTGCCGGAGACCGCCCGGTACACCGCCCTCGTGGCCAACGACGCCGCCAAGGCGTGCCGGGACATGGAGAAAGTCCTCAACGTCGGCATCGAAACGACGCCGTCCTCAGAAGTAATTCCCGATGGCCATGATGCATTCGGGTTGTTATCCAAGGAATTCCTAAGCCGGCACGGCCTCCACCTCGTTGGCACGGCGATGGCATGGTTCTTCGTGGACGTCGCCTACTACAGCCAGAATTTATTCCAGAAGGAAATCTTCAGCGCGGTGGGGTGGCTGCCGGCGGCGAAGGCGATGAGCGCATTAGACGAGGTTTTCAAAATCTCCCTCTCCCAATTCTTGATCGCGTTCTGCGGCACCGTGCCGGGGTACTGGTTGACGGTGGCGCTGATCGACAGAATTGGGAGATTCAAGATCCAAATGCAGGGATTCTTCTTCATGACGGTGTTCATGCTAGCAATTGCAATTCCGTACCACCATTGGATCACCTCGAACAAGGCCGGGTTTCTGGTAATGTACGGGCTCACCTTCTTCTTCGCCAACTTCGGGCCCAACAGCACGACGTTCATTGTGCCGGCGGAGATATTTCCGGCGAGGCTCCGGTCGACGTGCCACGGGATATCGGCGGCGGCGGGGAAGGCGGGGGCGATCGTGGGGGCGTTCGTGTTTCTGTATGCGGCGCAGAGTGAAGACAAGAGCAAGACGGATGCGGGGTATCCGAGGGGGATTGGGATAAGGAATTCGCTCTTCATATTGGCGGGGATTAATTTGTTGGGAATGGTGGCGACGTTGTTGGTGCCGGAGGCCAAAGGCAAGTCGCTGGAACAGATATCCGGCGAAGACAGAGAGCAGCACCCAGCCATGCAAGTTTAATTTGATTATTACTTACTTACTTAGTTAGGGTTTTGGTAGCTAATCTTCTTTTTCTCTTCACTTTAGAATAATAGTGCTAATTTGTGTTAGGTTGCAACTTTAAATTGTTTTTCATAAAGTTGCTAAGTTTTTATTCAATTGATTTGGCTATATATGCATGCGCTCTAATCGTTTTGCAATTGATTATACCAACTCACAACAAGAATCAATACACTATTATTGAATTTTTAAACCGAACGAGATACAACATTATAAACTCTAATCATTAATTCTATTACATTTTAGTCATGATTCTCAAATTTTATTATACGTACACCCTAATCACTCTATTATACAAATAGTTTGAGTCACTATCTAATTCTCTAGTGGGAGGTTATATATAGGTTTTTCTTTAAATTTATTTTTTAGTTAATTAATATATTAATCTTGATTAAAAAATTAATAAATGATAATTGGATATAAATAGACCTCAACTAGGATTAATAAATAAAAAATAACAAATTTCTAAAAAGAAAATGGCGGAAAAAATAAAAAGGCAGGCGCGTGAAAAAATCGGTCATACTAGAACTTTCGTATTCAATTCTATGTTGCATACGATTGATATTTGAGAAGTAATTGATTAATAATTTGCTAAAAGTATTTAATTAAATGATTTCCTTGAATTTAAACGATAAATATAGAGGAAGAGCAAACTACTTAACATTAGAAAGGGTGGAACGTCCTCTAATCTAACTCCAACACCTTGTAGTATTAAATTTGGGGAAGTCTGTCCACTCTATGTTTTTCTGGGAATTGACCAATTTAGTTAAGAGTTAATTAATTCTAATTGAGTTTAATAAATTTTAATTGAGATTATTGACATCATTAAAAATCTAATGAGATTGATTAATCCTAATTATATTTTAAATTACATATAATTACTCTAATCCCCTTAACAATACTATAATCCTGTTGATGATCTCCTGATTAACGATAGTGTGTTGTATACTTGAGAGTTTAGATGGACTGTGTGGATTTAATGAATAGGATGTGTAATTGTGTTAGAGCTGGCATTTGACCGGGCCGAGCCGGGTCACCCCAAGCCCACCAGGCTTTTGGAAAAGTTATCGTGCTTTCACTCCTTTTGGGCAGGGTGGTTGAGCCCAAAGTTTATTCGGGCCAATACTTTTGAAGCCCAAGTCTACTCAAATCGGGCCTGCTCGTCGGGCCGGATACATTTTGCCACCTCTAAATTGCGTTAATGTTAGGACTTGGAAACCGTTCAAGTAAAGAAATATGTAACGAAATAAGATTGTACCTAGAAATGACAGAAATGGCCCTCACTTTATATTATGATTTGATGCTAAACAAATTTGGGGACAGAGGAGCAGTATTTCATAATTCACTCTATGCGTTGTGTTTTGTGTGTATGATTATGGAAGGAATAAATAAAAATACAATTAATAAATAAATAAATGTAGTTAAGCAATAACCATTCCTCAAAGCAAAAACTACAACAAAGACCGCCATTACTGCCCTTTATTCCAAGTTTCCAACTATTCACCATTTCCATTTCCAACGGCAACAACGCTTCTTTTTTTGCTTCTGCTTTTAACAATTTCTCACACCATTCCTCCGCTTCTCGTATTTCTGCTTTTGCATTGGGCCGAAAAAATTGCGAATTCTGTCTTCAATTTCATCGATTGGGTGAGTATTTCGCTCAATTTTCGACCTTTTTTTCGTCTTGAAGATTGAATTCCAAGTGGCGATTTCTTAATCGCTCTACCATTCCGGCCACCCTCGAGTTTCGTGTTATCTTGAGGGAAGTTCTTCGGGTTCTACCTCATTTCAACGTTTGATCGAACACCTCGTGATCGATATAAACTTGTGGCCGTTTAGATTCTTTTCAGATTTTTTAGGAATTGTACGATTTTTTTTTTTTTTTTTAATTCAGTCGACGTTACTGCAATCCGGCGGAAGGGCAGAGATCCAATTCTTGAATTTTTGAGGTATATAGCATATTTGTTAGATAAAGTCTTCTTCTGATTTCTATCAAGTTGGTTATGTAATTTGCTGATGATATTGTTATCTTCTTAGGTTTTTCAGGGAGGACTGCTCTCGTAGTGTGTAGTTTGTGCTTTTAGTCGAAAATGGGGCCGATATTCTACATATTGATAGCATTGCCTTGTACAATAGGTGCAATTGCACTGGCACTTCACCACATTTACAACCATCTATTGAATTATACTGAGCCAACATATCAGAGATACATTGTCCGCATTATCTTTATGGTTCCTGTGAGTTCTCCGATTCCCTCGCTTCTCGTTGGTTGTCTGATCCACTATTGAGCCTTTCTTAGTATGCTGGTATTCACATTTGACATCTTCTACTCACTAACTTGTGCTCATTTGCTGATGCATTACTACCCAATCCTGTTCTTTTGATCAACTGATATGTTTGGTGCTTGCTTTAGATGAAGGTTTAACTAGTTTATTTCTTTGTTAGTGGGAGATTGTTGTTTGAAATGTGCATATCCTTAATCTAGTTGTCTGAAAGAACCTAGCTGGATATTTTGGTTACAATATAGTTCTTATAAAGATCTCTTATTTTAGCTTAGGGATTAAGCAAAAGCTTACTTTGTATTTTGATGGGGTGCCTCTGGTTGAGATGCTTTTTTGCAATTAATAGGGATACACATGTCTCGTAATATTTCACATGATTGGTCTTGTTGATTGAATAATGACTTAAATGTCACCAATTCTAAATTCTGGAATTCTAAACAGTCATGCACATGTTACCAAAACTTGGTTTGGCTATAAGGTTGATTCTGTAAGCTACACACCAAACTGAACGTTCATTATGTAATCTTCACTTTAGAAGTTTCTTCAATCTACTTGTAAGTGAGTTCTAATCATCTTAATGACAGGTATATGCATTGATGTCTTTCTTGTCCTTGGTCCTGAACAAAAGTGCAATTTACTTCAATTCAATCAGAGAAATGTAAGTATGGTCATGTTATTTTCATATTTTGTTTTGAACTATTTTCAAGTAATTAATGAACCTCGTTGCCACTCTTAACTTTTTGATTGTGTGGATACCACTTACAAGTATCATCTACTTCTGAGGAAACAGACATCATGTGTAAATGTAATAGTTAGTAATTCATTATACATATTTCAATCAAAGAGGTACACGTATGGCATAATATTGGAGTAATGATATAACTCAATGCTGGTTCTGACTTTTTGATGGTGCTACTGGTTTGCAGTTATGATCTATTTTGCTTTTGAATATGAAGAAAGTCATATTGATATATCTAAGGCCTATAAGCTTGTGTGTGTGTGTGTTTTTTTTTTAATTTTTTTTTTAATTTTTTTTTAAGGAAATACTTTAAATTTATCGTAGCCTTGATCAAGTATCATTGTTGTGCTTATCTTTGACCAGACCTGTAGTTTCAAGAATCATTTTCTTAGTTTTAGTGATTACGAAGATTCAATATATTTTAGCCTTAATACTCCATCCACTTAATGACGATGAACAAGATTTGGTTTATGATGATAAACAAGCATTCACCACTTTATAAAAAAAATAGGGTTTTAGTATGGTCCGGGTGCCTGATAGTATTGGCGCTATTGATATGTGAAGAACCGCTAAAAAGTCACTTGACTGTCATTGTATCTACAGAACTAGCAACTCCAGAATAGGGCTAAGAATCTGGAGTTTAGACTGTTAACTTATTACTCGTACATTGCGTAGTTCGGAGTATTATTTTGTAGGTTCTGCCACTTTGTACTTTGGTTTGCTTGCAAAATGATTTTCATGAAAGATATGCGTTTTCAAACATGAGTTTTCATGGTGGCAACAAGAATTAAAGAAAATGACATCCATGTATTGCAATCTTATTTTCAAGGTTCTCTGCTCATACTTATTGCACACTTAGCCTGGTTCCAACCTTCATTGGAAGTTGAGTACATAGTGAATATGTAGAACCCATTTGATTATTTAGGATCAAACTACTACCATCAAATTACCATGACGTAACCTTTTCACTTCTTTATGTTTACATGTCTATGACACATATGTTGTTGCTTTTCCTAGATTTCTTGGTTTTGATTTTCAATATTGTAGATTGATTTTTGATGATGTTTGAGCTGTTACAGCTTATTTCATTTGGTTGAGAAATGAGATGTTTCTGATTAATTGTCTCTGCAGATATGAAGCTTGGGTCATTTATAATTTCCTTTCGCTATGCTTAGCATGGGTAGGCGGTCCAGGTGCTGTTGTGCTAAGTTTAACTGGCAAAGTTCTGAAACCGAATTGGTGTTTAATGACATGCTGCTTCCCACCTATTCCATTGGACGGGTGAGTCTTGTCTACATGAACTGCCATTAATTGGACTGATCACACATGGTTATTTTTGTTATTTCTGGTCGTTATATTGTGCTATCTGTTTTAAAGTTTGAGATAACACTGTCTTAGTAAATTTGGTGTGTGTTATATGGATAATTGGATATCAGGGATGCTAGCAAAGAGCATATTCCTCAGTATATGTTAGATTCATCAAACCCTTCGTTTCATCTTTAGAATCTAGTCAATCAGCATATTCAACCCTTGTTTGGTGAGATACATGGATATCACAGGATTGCTAGCAAAGAGCAGATGCATGGGTACATATTTGATTCTCTAAACTCTTTGTTTTCTGTTTTACTTATTGTCTATATGCTGAACTTAGTCAATCAGCATCTATAACTCGTTCACAATATATTCACATCTTATTCTTGTTAAATTTTCGGTATCTCTTCGAGTTGGAATAAATGTTTTTAAATGCTATGTAAGAGTAATAGTGGTGATACTTATCTTCTACAATTTACTGTGAAGTTCCAATTTCTTGGCATAGGTGATTAGTAGTTCGGTGTAACTTAGGGTCTCGAAGTTCAATGAGCGTTCTTTTCTCATTAATGAGGAAAACTTCGAATAGACAGCCTGATATGTTCATTGATATCAAATTATAGGGTCTTTGACCATGCATGAAGGTTTTGGTTTGCTGCATTGCCAGTGCTATTTATTTGGGACTTGTTTAAATTCTTTCACTGTATCTTGTCTGCCTGTGTATCTTGGTAGTTTAATTTTGGTAAGATAATCTTTGATGTACATCTTATTTAGGCTGTGTCAAAATCACGTTTATAATGGTTTTTGAATATATATTATACTCGAGTTATGAAGTTATCACATAATCACATTTAAATCTTGCTCCTAAATTATTTTTGTTAAGTTTAAATTCCTTAGTTCCATATAGTGATACTACTTTTGGTTAACTTAAGTTTATTTGTTTATGCAGGCGCTTTATACGAAGGTGCAAACAAGGGTGTTTGCAATTTGTGATCCTCAAACCCATCCTAGTTATAGTTACTATTATACTGTATGCGAAAGGGAAGTATGAAGATGGGAATTTCAGCCCAATGCAATCCTATCTCTACCTCACCATAATCTACACAATTTCATACTCTGTGGCACTTTATTCCTTGGCCTTGTTTTATGTGGCCTGCAAAGATTTGCTGAAGCCTTTCAATCCAGTGCCAAAGTTCATCATAATCAAATCTGTCGTATTTCTTACGTATTGGCAGGTAAGATAGGTTTTTGGTATCCCTTTAACCATTCATAAGTGGTGCTTAAATTAATGCTGCTGTTAGATCTTCATGTTAGTTTTCTACATGTCATCTTTCTTTTTTTTTTTTTTTTTTTTTTTTTTTTTTTTTTTTTTAATTACCTTGAAATAGCATCCCATTTCTTGTGGTGGTTTCTCACTAGACATGAGCTTTTGATGATAAATACCAACGTACTAGAAGTTTCTTTGATTAGTTTAGTCTCTTTGGGAAAATACATTATCTAAGAGATTCTGTTGGAGCATATAAGACTGCATGCACCATTCAGCTTCGAGTGTTGGGGATGGCTTATAATTTAATTTGTGCTTCTGCATGAAATCTGTTGCTGTTTTTAACACATGTACACAACAATGGTATACAATATTGGCATATGTAGCTAGATGTTGAGACGGGCTGTCGTCTGAGATGAATTCATGGCTGGATATTACTGTCTGATATTTTGGAACTATTATCTTTCCACCTCACATGCAAACTTCATATTCTTAAGAGGGTGTTTGGCCGAGCTTATAAGCTCCTTAAGAGATCTTATATAGCTGTTCACTATTTAGGATTTAGAAGCTTATAAGCTGTTTTAAGAAACTTATAAGCTCAGCCAAACACCCTCTTAATGATAGGAACAACTCTACTTTATACTTTTTTCTTATATCCAGCGATATTACCATGATTGTGCAACCGCTATGGGCTTTCTTATAAGTAAAGTAATTGGATAAAGAAATTCGCTATCCTCGTGTTTCACATAGAAATTATTGGGCATCTTTGCTACAGCTCTAATTACTCAATGATCAACTATTTATGATTTTTTTCATGTTGGTTATTATCTACGTGTGAGTAGTGTAATGATCAAGTACTTATGTGATATATCTCTTCTCTGATCGTAACATATGCCACCTGCAACTGTAGATTTTGAACAAGATTAGCAACTTTTTCTCCTACCATTTTGGCTTATATAGATAGAATGTTACTAATATTTTTGCATCTCTCTCCAGGTCATAACTTGAATGGGGCACAATCACTTTTTCTACTGTATGAACTTTTGTAGTGGTTATGTTTCTTGCTTAATATAAGCCACAGAATAAGGCTACAACCTGGTCTACGTTTGATTTGAAATCTGCCTTGTGCTTATGAATAAATTTATTTGCTGAGAATTTAAACCGAGTTAACAATGTTTCTCTTGCAGGGTGTCTTGGTTTTTCTTGCTGCTAAATCTAAGCTGATCAAAGATACAGAAGAAGCTGCAGAGTTTCAAAATTTTATAATTTGTGTTGAAATGTTGATTGCTGCAGTTGGCCATCTGTTTGCTTTTCCCTACAAAGAATATGCTGGTGCAAATATTGGTGGGAATCGTGGCTTTGCTGCAAGCCTTGCACATGCTTTGAAATTGAGCGACTTTTACCACGATACAGTACACCAGGTAAAGATTCAAAGCATTTAATTGCTTTGGATGGGCTTCTTCTTAGTCCTAGTCGTGTTTTCCAGCGGTGTATCTGGATGCATCTTTTTTACCAGAGTTAAAAAAATCATATGGGCATATTCTCAATTCTTTATATTTAATTTCATACAGTTTGCACCAACCTATCATGATTATGTGCTCTACAACCATGGTGAGGGTGATGAAGGAGCTACGAAATATAGGGCTCGAACTTTTGTTCCAACTGGCCCAGAAATGGATACGGTAAGAAGAAACAAGCAAAATCTTGGGAACAAGTCAGATGATGTGCAGCTCTCCAATTCATCATCTTCAGTCGGTACTGCTCAATTCTCTGGTGGGAATCGAGAGTCCAAAAAACCGGAGGCCTTGAGTTCCTCGTTGCTCAGAAGTGAATCAGGTTCTGTTCATTTGCCTTATGACCTTTCCCTTATGGATGTAGACCTTTCAAATTATCCACAAAAAGTAGCACCTGCTGCTAAAGAAGCTGGGAAAAGATGACATGCATGAAGTTGTTATCCAAGTGCTTGTTATATTAATTCGCTTCGACTCTAGAAAATGTACATTTAGGTTAGCAGACACGGGAATTGAGTCGAGCACTATACGGTCGAGCTTTATACAGTTAGTTTTTGGCATGTTGTACATTTATTGGCATTGCTGTTCATGGCGCAAAATTCAGGAGTGGATCTGCCTTGATATCTCGTTTTGCTTCAATTTATGTTCAGTTAGGGATTTTTTCTTGCTCTGTTTTTATTTTCTGCGGTGTTTAGGCCAAATGAGCTTTCGAGTGGTATGAGAGAGAGGGAGAGGGAGATGGGGAGAGGGGGAGAGAGAGAGAGAGAGAGATTTATCTTTTCTCAATTGAAAACTAACTAGCTTAACCCGTCGAAAAATTGACAGGAAATTATTATTTAATAATAAAATTTAAGATAAAATAACATATTACTAATTATTTTTTATTATTACTTTTTCAAAAAAATTATTAACATATAAGTCTGTTAAAAAAATCAAATCTAATTCACCCACATTTTTATTAATTATTTTCAAATATCTCTTAACTTATTCTCAAAATCGATCTCGGAGAAAATCATATTTGACCCTCAAAGATATTGTCTCGCATGATAAGATTAACACAAAATTAAAAAAAGAAATTAGTTGAACTGCCGGCTCAGAATCTTCCCATCTACCTCCAAGGTTTCAGGTCAGAATTGGCCCGTCGTCGACCATTTCTATGGGCACTTCTAGTATAAATAATAAAAGATTAAAAAAAATTAAGCTTCAAGTATATATAAGTATAAAATTGTACCATAATTTATAAAACTAATTCATAAATTATTTCAAATATATGTAATAATAATTAGCTATCCGTCTCAATAAAAAAATCCCAACATGTGTCATTTAAGTTCTTTAAATAGAATTTTTGTTAAATATAAGAAGAAAGAAAAATCTAAATGATGAATGATTATTATTGAGAGTAAAATATTGTTAGTGTTAGATAATATACATAATAATTTATAAGATTTTATAGGCTTTTATTCGGCCAACTAATAAATTGGCCAAATTAAATTTGTAGTGCAAAGAATGTGAAAATACACAATGACTCTAAATATTTATAGACTTTTCAATATAGTTGAAGTTTCATATAAAATCGATATGGGATGAAAGATTTAATTATTATTAATATTTAAAAGCTTATTTTGTGTTTAATAATTCAAAAAATTTGAGAACTTAAATAAATATGAATAAAGGGATTAGACGGTGTCACATAAGAGAGAAACAATGTAAATTGAATTTTCAACATCTAAATTATTGAAATCTTTTGAGCTTTGCTAAGATATTAAAATTTCAAATTAGAAAATCTTTTTCTCTCTCGATCCATTTAATTATGAGATGCCAATTAATCACTTTTTTTTTTGTTTGGCTAAGAATTAAGATATCTAAAATCTTTTGTAATCTTTTAAGCCTTCAAATATAAAATCTTTTGTTGTTCTAATTTTTCTTGTTGATTGTTTAATTTAGAGTCTAGGGAAATTCTTTGTAGATGGAAGAAAATATGAATTAGATTTATATATAAATTGATATGTATATGCAAGCCGCGAGAGTTGATATAGAAATTTGAGATTATATATAATAATAGTAAAATATGATAGATATTGATTTTATAGTTTTGATCTTGTTAAAATTTTGTTTCCATATCATATAATATAGAATATAAATATAATAAATATTAATTTTAAATTCATAATATTTGAGAATTTAGACAGATAAAAATGTAGAAATATGAAGGGTGCCATGTAGGTTTTTTTTTAATATAGAATCGTTTTCGTTTACAGATAGATAGATAGATAGATAGATATAGGGAGAAGATCATATCTAAATCCATTTTCCCGTAAGAAATGAGAAGTGATCTGGACCATTGATCTTTATAGATCTACAGTTGAGATTGATCAATGCATTATAATTGAACAAGGAATGCATTATCATAACAATGCATTGTAGTAATCGAAAAATGCATTAATATGAAGATGCATTGTAATAATACACAAAATGCATTATTTTAATATATAAAATATTTTATTTCTATTTTTTACGGGAAAAATACTTTGTACGTGAACCAACTCTTATATATATATATATATATATATATATATATATATATAGATAGATAGATAGATATAGATTAAGATGGTGATAATAAAAAAAGGAGCCCAAAGCTTGAGGAATAAGACAAGGCATGCGTTGTGGGCGGTTGGTTGCATCTGTTTTGATTATCTCTGTCTCACACACATCATTACTTAAATGAGTTAATTTTAGATTAATCTCCTACTTAAACTCCGTTTTTTAAGATTTCCCACCTGTCTTGTTACATATTTGTCTCCCGTAATACTTTAGTATGAAGTCGTATAAGCCTTTATCAATTTTAGATTATGTCATACTCGTCCCCTAGTAAACTTGTAAACTGAGTTTAGCTACTGCTCATATTTTTCCTTAAACTATATTATCTACTAACTAGCGTTCTAAAATTGTTGTCTACCTCACCTTTGAGCATGGCATGCGACAATCACTTTTTTTCCTCCTCTCAAATTGGTGCCAATTAGGTAATTCTTTTGGAATTTCAAAAAAGAAAAAGAAAAAGAAAAAAAGAAAAAAACCGCGATACAAATTGAATCAGGGACATTTTTATGACATAGTATAAGATTTTTATCATTTGGATTGGATACTCCAAATAACAAATAGTAAGTAGTTTAGAAAGTGAATTAAGCATTTCTTGTTGTGGTACTTAGTTTGACTAAGATTGTGAGTGCACGAATTGGCGCTTGAAATAAGTTGTTGGGGGTTTGACATTTGGTTTGACATTTGCTATTTCTTGCTAATGAAACGAAATTCTTCTCCTGATTTCCTTGTGAAGTGGGAATTTGAAACGCGTTGGATTTATTTATCTTAAACTTTGGTAGATTTTTAATAAAGAAACACGGAAAAAATGTGAAAAAAAGATTGTTGGTGACACGAAAATTGCTTTTATCAGTCTTAGTTGGTCAAAGGTATATTATTCTAAAGAATAGAGAGATAGATCTTCCTCAAACGAAATATCGTTCCGAATTCACTTATTTAAACTGCTATGTAAATTAATAAAATAGGAGTTAAAGTAGCATAAAGAAACAAAGTAAAGTTAGAAGCACAATTTAAAAAGTTCTATTGTCATCGCTCTAAGGTTGCTTCTACAAGTTGATTAGAGACAGAAATTGAGGTGTCAAAAGGTTATTTTAGAGCATAAAAGTCACGTGAGTTCTCAAAGTTGTAACTGTAATACTGCTTTTTCTTGTGAAATAATTGTTCTGTATCAAGATTTTTTTTTTTTTGCTATAGTTGAGACTCAATTGGGGAAATTAATTTTTTCAATTATTATTTTTAATTGGTCAAGGAAAACGGTAAAATTTGGCTCTTAAATTTTTCTATTTCTGCAAGAGAGCTTCACCATTTGAATGTCTCCTAATCAATGAATAATTTTTTCAATCGTGTCACTTAGTTAAACATTTAAGGCATCCATCCCTTTCTTACCTGCAAACGAAATATTTTTCGGAATTCTATTCGGCAAAGCATTTTCTTTCATAATAGTGTCACTATAATATTTCAATGATACGTTGGCTGCTTGTTTCAAAAAATAAATAAAATGATACGTATTATAATGAAATAAATCCTAACCCCCCTTTTAAACATTTTTCTAGAACAGTGATAATATAAAAAGAACTATATAAATAAAATTGAAAATAATTCAACTATTCCTCTCTGGGAGTTATTTCATTGCCAGAAGAATGTTAGCTACGCATTAATGGGCTTATAAATGAACAAATCAACGTCTCATAAATTGGCCATGATCATGATTTAATTTTTCATTTTTTAAACTATTGTCCTTCTTTTAAATATCGTGAGAATATGCAGTTGCTAACTTTGATACACATTCAACATTTCTGTATAATAGTCTGTAAATCACACAGAACAGTTAAATTAGTAGTATTTTTCAAGTACAACTGTAACAGACTCCACCTATCAAAATATTAGCGGGATTTAAACTCAATACTTTTGGCATGTGACGGCCCACTCCAATGGTAGACCACCACATAAGGAGTAACTTATGTGGCACTACACACAAAGGCAAGAATGTTAATATGCTCACCATCAGCAAACCAGAACTTTTCCATTTTTATGGATATAAAGACTTGAGCATTCCTTTTTCTAATTAGGACTTTTTCTTTATAAAATTTGTTCTGGGTTTAATATGGTTTGACCTTATATTTTCAGCTTGTGATTTTCTAGATTGTAAACATTTGCTCTTATTTTTATAATATACTCCCTCCGTCTAAGTGAAGAAGTTCTATTTGAGAATCGCTCGTAGATTAAGAAAAAGAGAGTTACTACTAGATGATAAAGAGTGTAACTAGGGTAGTATTTTATTATTGATGTAAAGTAGGTTGAGTGGAAAAACACTGTAGACTAAAGTAAACTACACTATTCACCTAGGTACTAAATGAATAAAATAAAGGAAATGAGTTGGATTAGTGTGTTATTTTTTGCCAAAAAAGAAATGGAACTTCTTGAACGGAACACTCGAAATAGCAAAATGAGACTTTTTGAACGGGACAAAGGGAGTATTTTGATTTGACATATATATAAATTAGGTACTAGACGTAAAATGTATGTCGGTACGTGGTCCATAATTTGTTGTTTAATGTTATATATGATCACTCTGGTGACCGGTGTTGTATATAAAATTATTCTGAAAATGATTCAAGAGATGTAATGTATAAGATGTTTTAAAATTGGAGCCTAGATAGTACTCCCTTTATTATTGGGCTGGATTGTCCTATTATAATTGTCATGTTTTCTTTTTTTTAGAAATAATTAGGAGATGATTAAAGTCTTATTAATTTGTTAAGCACCCACTTTACACCTATCATCTTACTTTTTCACCTTCTTTTCTATGTCATTCACTATTCCTCCACTCTCTTTACCTACTCTATTATATTTTATTTCACTATTCACTCTCTTTCTACCCACTTTATTTCATTTAAAAATTTCACTAAACATACCTTTTACTTTTAATTGTTTTCTCCTTAAACCTCATGCCCAAAAGAAATAGGCAAACTTTGGTGAGACGGTGGGAGTAATAAAGACAAAGAAAGACTAATACGATACTCAAACATTATTTATATTACCATTTATTTTTTTGAGAATATATATTGCCATTTTTTTTTTCTCCTTAATTCTGAAGTCTTGTATGTTTGTTGTGATTTACCAAAATTTAGTTGTATTAATAAGTCTATATAGTATTAAAATAAAATCATGGAGTAACAAAATTCCTTAAATAAAATCAAATACTTTTGCCTAACTATTTATGTCCTCCTTCATTTATAAATTTTCTCGTCGAAACTTCTTTAGAAAACAGAACATATAAATATTGTTCATGGATCAAACCCAATTAATGTCAGAGCAAATACATTTTGCAGAAAATTTCTTATTTTCGCCCTATTACCGACATGAACTAAATGAGAGATGTAATTCGCATACACCTTGATAAATAAATACATCGGGCTAGGAAGTCAAAATCAACGGGTCAACTTGAACAGGTCGAAAAAAATAAGAAATAAGGTTGAAAAATTTTAATTAAAAAAAACTTAATACGATTTGACTTGAACTTAAAATAGTTCAAGTATGCTAGATCTGGCCCGAAACTCGAGTAGGTTAGCCCGATCAAAAAAATTGTTGTTATTTCGTTGTCTAATTTCATTAATTTGTTTATGTAAATTTTTGTTTCAAAGATTTGTGGAATATGCTTTGAAGTTTTATCCGAAACATGTTGATTTTTCCATTCATTCTACTCCAACACTTAATCAAAAACTTTATGATGTGAAAATTAATACTAAAAAGTGACCATTTTCGCTATTCCACACAGAATTACTCATTAGTTATTCAAACAAATTCCTGTGTAGTCAATCGTAAAATGTGATCGTCCGATGCGTGCATCTCGGACGCTCAAAATAATGGTTATGATTGGTGCGTGCAATGCACATGTGTTCTTTTAGTAATAGTACTTTTTAGTTTTTTTTTAATGCACCAGTCTGTTTCTTTTTTTCCCTTTTTTTATTTTTTCTTTTTTCTTTATTTTCTTCAATTATAATTAATTGATATCCAATTATATTGAACATTTAAAATTAACTTAAAAATTAAAAATAAAACAATGTCACCATGCGATCAAATGCATATGAGACTATTGCTCGTAGTTATTTCAGAAATAATGACAGTCATTTTTACATCCAATATGAGAGATCAAGTGTTTCAGAATTCAGATGAGGAAAGATGATCTATTTTATTTTTTTTTTGTTAGTAAGAAAAAATTGTACTACATGCTACTTTTTGTTTTGTTTTTGTGTTGTGTGTGTGTGTATGTGTGTGTGTGTGTGTGTTTTGTTAAACTTGTTGACGTCGCGGGCTAATCCGAACACTTACTAAGGTTTAAGGTAGGGAGGGCAGAAAAAAAAGAGTATTTTAATTACCTATTCTAAATTCCGTTGGATAAATTAGCCCCCAAAATTGAAGTTGAAGGATGTGGGCGTAGCATAGCAAACCCAATTAAATACAGGTGTGAGCAACCTTTTTCATTTCATTACATAATAAGCCGCCAACAACCAAACCCTTCTTCTCCATAACTCTTATATATACCTACCCCTCTCTCTCTCTCTCTCATCCTCTCCTCTTCTCTCCTCTCCAAGAACGCAACGGATCCCGCCTCTTTCTCTCTCTCTCTCTCTCTCTCTCTCTCTCTAAAAGTATACTTCATGTATAGACAGCCATGACATTGAACTTGGGTGCTAGTATGGGGTCAGCATACATATTCCGGAGCGAGAGCTACACAGAGTTGGAGAAGAGGCAACTCTTCTTGCGAAGCTACCAGTTTTCAAGAAAGCAGAGCGTCGCTCACAGAATTAAAAAATCCTTCTTCAAAATGAAAAAAGCCATTCTTGTTCGCTTCAGATCGGCCACGAAGCTGAGGAAGACGCTGTGGTTTAAGCTAAAAAATGGCCTCTTTTTCAACACTAGGCGAAGAAGGTTCTTTCTCCGCCTCCATAGCCATAACCATTGCTCCCGCCAATCTTCTTGTTTCTGCTAGGACTACGATGGGCCACTTTCTGGCCATGTAAAGTTTGAATTACGTAATAAATTCTTAAATTTTTACATGGCTTTTTTTTTTTTTTTTTTTTTTAATTTATGCTACTTTGATTCATATTTGTTTTTACGGATGTTTAGTTGATTTATCAGACACAGTTGTAAAGATTATCACATGATCCCCATGTTTCTTTTGGTTGAAGGTGTTGCAGTTATTTGGCTGTTCTGTTCTGTTCAGTTCAAATTTTGTCGGATAAGAAAGAAAATCAAAAAGTAATTCCCTTCTCTTTTAGGGCAAGAAAGATATGGAGAAGTTCACATTAGGTAGCGATTTTGGACATGGATTGGATTTCTGTAATATATGTATCGAAAACACACATGAAAAGGAATGTTAATTTATGTTTTGTTTTGTATTATTATTAGGGGAAGAGAGTAGAAGTAGTGAGCCGTTGTTTGCCAGAGTAATTATTATCCAACTCTGTTATTCTTATTTTGCCAGTGTTTTGATAATTGGACTCTAATTAAATTGTCATTCAATGATGCCCAATAGTTGAAGTAATTATTAGAGATGGTTGAATTCATATTCGTATTGTTATGATGATGAAAATAATAATTATTTTCCATAAGGTAATCAATATTGGCTGCCAAGAAATAAATTGAGACTGTAGTATGGAGAGCAAAAGGGTGTAATAATAATGACAATTATGAAATGCAGGCCTCAATGCAACAAGGTGCAGGCCAATTTGAGGAATGCATCATTTTCAGAAAGGGAAAAAAAGAAAAAATCATAGTAAAAGGACTCCATAGTAATTTCAAGAAATCACAGTAAAAACTCCATTTTTTGAGATGGTGACACGAAACAAGTCTATATATTCAATTCGTTCATTACGGAGATCTTAATAATAAAATTTGACACGAAAAAAAAAACATTAATAATAATAATAATAATAATAATAATAATAATAATAATAATACTCAAGTCTAAGGTATTGAATAAAGGAGATTTTTTTTTTTTTTAATTAATAGTGTCGGATACAGATTATGTTTATGCATAAAAAAGTTGGGGAAGTGCAGGACAGGCAAGCGTTTATGGTGTTTGAATTATTTTTGGGGAAGAAGAGAAGAGAGAAGAGAGAAGAGAGAAGAGAAGAAAAGAAAAGTAAAGTAAAAGAAGAAGAACATAGGGATTCATGCCTAATTTCAACTTTGCATTGGGTTCTGCATAAAGTCCAACCTATAAAATGTGAAATCCAAGTATCTATTAATGGTAGTAGGATAGAAATCGTGACTCCATTCATATTTATTTCACACCATAATCTTGATACAGTGGCCACATTCATTGATTCCCACCACAAATTTTGTTTGCTATGGAATTGGGTGAGGTTGCATTCGAAATGTTACTTCTTTTTCAAAAGAATTTTTATTTTTCTTCATGACAATTGTTATTAATTTATATTTTAATTATTTAGAGAGAGAGTGAATATAAATCTCTTTTTTTTTTTTTTTTTTTTTTTTTTTTTACCGTATATGATTGTCACTTCATTTCAGCATAATTGTCACTTTTCTTTAACACAATTGGCACATTTCTTCAAAGTAATTATCACTCTTTCTACAAACGCAAAGGCTTGGATGCATTAAGTCTTAATGTGGATTAGTCAAAAATGACAATTGTCTCGGAAAAAGAAAAGATGACAAGTATTTTGAAGAAAAATGAAAATTATTCTCTTACCTTCTAACAAGTTAAATACAAGCGAAATAAATAGTAGATTGGATTGTTGTAGACCTCAAATTTCATTATGTCAAATGATTCGTCATTCAAAATAACATGAATTTTAAAGAACAAGTGAATTTAAATCCAAGACCTTAATTTGAGACTTTAACTACCCTACCTCTAACTTAATATAGCACACAAAATGTTCTACTCTGAAAAAGGTACCTTGTCCAGTCTACAGAATTATTAAAGTAAATTAAATATTGGAAGTATTATATTGCCACATAATCCAACGATATATTTATGATTTACCTACCCCATAAATTTTCTATGCAAATGTAGAAATGTGGTTCTGGTTTTCACTATTCTACTACTGTCCACACCATTAATGATTTTGGGCGTTTAGTCAGACCAAAATTATTTGCCAGTTGTGTACATAGTATCATGTACTAGTAGTATTTTTTTTGAAAGCATGTAGTACTATTTTTTTTTTAGTTTAAAATCATGTACTATTAATAATATTATATACTAACTTCGGTCCCGTTCTCAAATCTCTTTCTAAAAGGAAGTGACACTGGTATTAAGAAAAAGTTTGTTGAGAGTTAGTTGTGAGTAGATAAAAAATGATTGAATTATAGTGAGTGGAGAAAATGTCCCACATTGTGGGTAGTGTTGAGATAATGGTGGGCCATACGTAGTATTTTAGGTAAATAAATTGATAAAGTAAGAGTAAGAGATAATAATTTATTGTGGAGTAGTGTCCAAAAAAAACTAAGAAGAAATTTGGGGACCGAAGATAATAGTACCTTTTTCCCAAAAAAAAATTTGACTATGGTATGAACGCCTAATCTATTACAGACTGATTTATTTCGGTGATTATCGACACAGTAATAAAATTAGCATGTATTAATTATAAAATATATGAAGTCTTTCATTTTAATAAAACATAAAAAAATTATATATATATATATATACATATTTAAAAAATGAGAGATCAGGGTGAGATACTGCTACTTAGGGGTGAGCAAAATCTAAAGCAAACCGTGAATTTGAATCAAACCAAAACAAAATTAGCGGTTTGGTTCGGTTTTTTAACATATTTGTTCAGTTTGAAAATAGAAACTGAAATTATTTGGGTTAGAGCAAAAAAAAATTGGTTTCCACTCAAAAACCATTATATTTATATATATTTATAAATTTCATAATTTATACTACTATATTCCAAATTACAATACTTTTATATAAGAATATCTTTGGGGATGATTATAACAAAAATAGTTTCTCTTGTGTTAACTAAAAGTAAATGTAGACCGTTGATTTCAAAAAATTGCAGGATCATGATCTACTACAAACTGACGGGTGGAAATTTATTTCTCAACTAGAAAGACGCTATGGTAAACTTTTTATCATACATACATACAAAATTACGAATCATTCAGCAGTAATCTTAGAGAGGAAAAAAGATATTATTCAAAATCTTCTTTGATACATATTATCTTATTGCAAATAATATATTCCTGTTATAATATTTTAATGCATACTATTATGTTATTGCACTCTATAGAGAAATTATCGTTTTTATATTGATAGTGCATTTTATTTATTGCATATTTTGTTGCTTGATTACTTTTATGTGACGATTTTAGTGAATATTTTATTACTGGTTATTGCTTAGTAGTAGCTAATAATTTGATGTTTTATAGCTATGATTTTAACGTATATTTTATTTCTTGTTATTGAGTAGTAGCTAATAATTTGATGTTTTGTAGTTATGATTTTAATGCATATTTTATTTCTTGTTATTGTTTAATCAGTAGCTAATAATTTGATGCATATTATGCTACTGCATATTTTGTTAATTTTCATTGATTGTTACGAGGTGAATGATATGTGTGTAATATTTTATAATTTAATGCATATAATTTTCTGAAACATAAAAAATAACATCATACCAAAAAAAAAATGAACATATAAATTACTATATTATTATTAACTAGTGTATAGCCCGTCGAAAATCGACGGGTAATTATTATTTAATAAATTAATAAAATTTAATAGGTGATAGTATAAGAAAGATATTGTTTGTTAGTTATTATTTTTTTAAGTAATACCCTTTAAAAATTGAAATCTAATTCACACTCATTTTTATAGATAATTTTCAAATCACTCTTTTTTTTTCTCAAAAGGGACAAAAGCTATTTACTTCTCAAAGCAATTGTCTTGTGTAATTTTTGTTTTTTTAAAAATTATCTATAAGAATGAAGGTGACCCTAATTAAAAATCCTTAAATTTATGGGTTCAACATAAAATAAAATTATAATAAAAGTTGCCCCGACATTATTAAATCGGCCTCTATATGCGAACAATTTTGAGTCGGAACTGGCCCGTTGACAAATCATTAATAATTTTTCTGCAATTTTTCTACACATTCGATATTTTCCAACAGAGACTCTTAATCATTCAATTCGAGATGGTGTATTCAAGCTTGTTTAAAATTTATACACTTGTATTTATTTAAAATGCAATTAAAAAATTATTCATCTGTGTTCCTTTCTAAATAAATATGTATAACAATATCCGTCAGTTGGGAATTGGCCCGTTGACCACGGTTCTAATTTATAAGTGCGTAAATTAAGAAACTTGTTTAGAATTTACATAGACCCAAAATTCAATTAAAATTTTTGATTGTATTATTCGTTCTCGTCCTTAATCGTATAGTATTATTCGCTAATTATAGATTATGCAAAGTTGGAAACTCAACTACAAATAACGTAAAAATTAATTTATGAATGACGATTATAGATTGTTGAAAAAAGATGAAAAGAAATGCATAAAATGAAAATTTCCCGACTTGAGGTACACGTCGGTTGGAAATTGATCCGTCTATCGCCATGGTTCCGGATCGGAATCCCTGTTGACCACAGTTTTGATTCATAAGTGAGTAATTTGTTATGTGACAGCTTAACCTCGTAGCCTGAAGGATTAACCTCGTAAACTCGATTAGCCCGACTCTGCATGCATATCACATGTATATAAAAATTAAAATTTTCAATTGGCCAAAATAAATTGGTGGTGCATATGATGAGAAAATACATATTAATTTAATGTATTTTATATTTAATTCAGTGAAAATAAATTAGCCAAATGTTAAATGACTCGAATCCGCAATAATAATAATAATAATAATAATAATAATAATAATAATAATAATAATATGATGATGATGATGATGATACCAACTTCAAGTTATTAGTCGGTTAACTTATAATTTAATTTTGTAATTTTTTTTATTTGACCAAAGCTTTATTAAAAACGCAACATTAAAAACGCAACATTTTTGAAAAAAGGAAACAAAAATTTGAAAAAAAAATTAAAAGTATATATGGTCATCTTAATTAAGAACAATTATTATTAGATAAATAATTCTACGGTCAAAAATTTGAGAAATTAGATAAATGAGAATGAAAGAATTTAAGGTGTGCCACATAGGATATAGTCGTTTTCGTTTTAATAATATATATATAGTACTAGATGATAGAAACAAGAATAAATACTTGGACAATTCTGGATGATAAGAACAAAATAGATGCATTTGGTAAAGCAGAATTGGGTTTGGGGCATTATTAAATTCGAAATATATGAATATAGAATGATAAATGAAAGACGTGTATAGAAAATCCCACAAATTAAGGAAGTACTCTCTCTATCCCGTTTAACTTGTCTTTATTTAATTTAACACGTAGCAAATTATTTCTATTTCATCTCTTCTTTATATCTAATTATATATCTCAAATTCCAATATTTTTGTATATATTTCTATTATCTAATTATTATTTCAAATTTTCTAAAGTTTTGAATTTTGCATCATAAAGCATATCATATTATTGATGTGGTTGACGAGGTTATTCGTGTTACATCTCGCGCCTAACTTACATATGTTATTTAAATTTTTGTATGTATCAACTAATAAGATAAATCATATATATGTGTACGTGTAGTAGGCTGTAGCTGATGCGATTTCTTTCTTGAGACTTCAATCATGCTCATCATACTTAATTAGGTACGAAAACAACGTATGTTTTAATTAAAGAAATTTATGTGGAGAATTATAAGATTTTATATGATCGATCTCCTTGAGGGTTAATATGATGTTATGGGATTAATCTCATTCTCACTCACTCATTACTTTATCGTCTTCTTTTCAAAATTTTCAATAGTTTATCGACTAATAATCACACTTCAATTTTCTTAATCTAACACGATATAATACCTAATATCCGTCTATGGTTTGCATCAAAAGGTTAATTTATTTCCTGTTCGTGAGTAACTCTAGCTAGGAATTTACTGAACTACGGTTAAAATCATTTTTGCAGGCCGTTGATTAATCAATACTTTGGGTTAATCCTTACTTAATGAGTCATATCTAATTGGATTAATTAATTATTAGTCAACCAAGTGTTAAATCCATGATTCTCTTGACACTAGGCTTTGATAATCTTGCTTCAAATGGTCAGCTCAATTCCAGCCGACCTAATTTAAAATCTAGGAATCGTATGCACTAGTTCGTGCTGTAAAATAACGATCTCGTATTCACGAATATTGTACGATATATTCAAAAATGAAATTTATTCATATACATGAAGATATATATTTTGAATAAATTGAAGATTTGGTGTCATTGTCAATAAGAAATAATCAAAAGAAATGGAGGATAAATTTAAAATCATCAACGTTTCAACACGATTTTTTTTTAAATATTGATAATTACAATTATTCATCACTCATCACAAAACTAACAATATGTAACTGGTTACAATTTCTTGACGTTTAGAAAGTTCATGTGGATTTTACATATATTTATATAAAAATATACATGAAGTGGAAATGAAATGATGTTTGAACTCACACGTTAATTTTTTGTAATTTTGTTATACTTCATGCATTTAATTATTATCATCAATTATTCAGAATACCTTTATTAAAAGTTAATGGTTTAGGATTTAAAAAGTGTACTTTTGACAAATTTTAAGAGGAAAATAAAAATAAAAATAAAGTAGTAGTACAAGAAAAAATATTGAAGAGTGTGGAGTAAGCCATGCGTGGCGGCTGATCTAGAACACGTGTCACTTGACCCATACGACACTAATTTAACTAAACCACTACCTTAAGATTGCTAATCACTTTGATTGATGATTCAATTATACTAATTTTCTTTGAAGTCAATTTGAAGGCTCCGGCTCTACTATTTCTTGCATCCCACGCACGCAGACTTAACTTTTTTACATCTCTTGTAAAGTCAATTTTATAAATTATTGCATCCGTATTCTTTTGTCGTATTTATTTTTGATATCGTACTTTTTTTAATCGTACAAGTTTGACATTTTTTAGAGATTTAGTAGACTTCTTCATGTAGTAGATTTTACATTATTATATACTAAACTGCAAACAAAATGTTAAAATCAGTAAGATTTCTAGCCTTTTCTTCACAAGCAAATTCCTTAATGCTATTTTCATATTTTTAGGGTTAACTTGATGGATTCAACATCCATTTGTCATCGTTCTCTAATTTTCCATGATTTTTAAATCATTGCATTTTTAAATACCTCTTTTTTTGTTTCTTGCTTTTTTGACACACCTAATTTTCTTTCTTGAAGACCCATATTTAACGTGTCACATTATCAACTCTTGAATGATATCGGAATAAATTCAAGTTAATTGTGGTTTGTGATTCATATGTAGTTGATGGTCATATCGCCATACTTGTATATATAGGGAAGCGTGTTGAAGTCTGTCCATCTTACTTGTTGATATGCTATTTTAAGATGGACCGATCCCATTCTAATATTGTGGCGACCCGCGACCCGGGCCTATGCGGATCCGTCCGAGCCGTCACGCGGGGGTGGGGTGAAACCATATAAATCGTGATTATAAATGATAACAAAGGTAATTTTATTGAAAACATTAAAAGGATAAGTGTTTAAGACAATAAAGGTAATGTGGGTAATTATTCAACATCGATGCCCTAGCATAACATAACTGGGGTCGATGTATGAGGACACCGGCCCCGCACTGCGGAAGCGTTTCAAAAGATAATCATCTAAAAGTAGATGGTTAGAACATAAAAGGTAACATAAGTTTGATGACATAAGACTTATTGAAGACAACAACGATAGTCATAAAGACCGACACAACAAGTACTGGAATGGAACAAATAGAGAAACATAGACATCCCCCTCCTTCGCCTCCACGTTGATCAACCTGCATTAGGGAAAACAATGTAGGGGGCTGAGTACAAAAGCACTCAATGGATTCCGTGCCCCATTTTGAAAACAATTTTGCAAAGATATAGCATGCTTCTTTCTTATGGAAAGGGTTACTTTAGTGAAAACGGTTGTCCTTCTCATAAGTTAAAACAGTTAAAAGACTAATCAGTTCGAACCATAAAACAACTCACATTCTTGGGTTACCACCCGATCCAATTAGAGTGGAGCCACTCCCTCCAATCAAACCGTCATAACTTCTTGTGTACACTACCTTGGCTTGTACAGAGCACAAGGCCAATCATATTATAAAGACTTTCAACATTGGTAATCCACGATAAACATGGATTTTCACTTGTTTTTGGGTTTGAAAAGTACTTATTTGTTGTGGAAATTCATGTTGGAAAGCAAGTTTAATGATAAGTTTTGATTTGTTTTGAAGAATTTGATACTTGCTTGTTTATTGTGGACTTGAAGGTAATTTGGAGCTTAAATGTGGATGAAACAAGTTTGTGGATGTCAAGATCGGCTTCATACGAGTTCGTGGGAGGAAACGAAAGAAAACGAAGTCGAGGAGTGAAGTCACCCTTCATGAGGTCACATGAAGGGATAACCCGTTCGCATGAGTGCATGCGGCCTGGCATGCGGTCGCATGTCAGGGCCGCATGCCACTGTATGTTGCTTCAAAAAATTGTGTTTTTCACGGCTTCCGCATGCGGTCGTCCATTCGGTCATGCATGCGACTGCATGGCAAGGTGTTTGGGCGTAAAATAGTTTCCTAGTTTGATTTTAATTCCTTTCTAATTATACTTTGTTTCCTACTCGTTTTACCTTAGGGTTTTAGCTATAAATACTTCTTCTATTACATAGAAGAGCCACCATTCACACCGTCCTACATACTATTATTATTGTTCTTAGTTTTTAACTTTGTCTTGGAATTTTGAAGACTTGTACAAGAGTTCAAGACGAGAATTGTTTCGACTACGGTTTTTCTATTTAAATGTTTCTGAATTATTTTTCTTTTGATTGTGTGTTTGCTTTAATTATAAGTAGCTAATTTTCTTGTATCTTAGGGTTAGAGAATAGATGGATAATTAATCTTTGATTCTTAATCAATTAATCAATTACAGCCTTCTCTTCTTTCTTATGTTCTTGATTTGTCTTGCATGCTTGATTGATTGGCCACCAATTTTGCATATTAGTTGTGTTAATTCAATAGTCGGGAGATGAGGATTAATATATGAACTAGAACATAGGACACGCATTGCAAAATAACCGGGAGGGGAAGAGCCTTGTGTGAGAGCATTAATCTTAGGATCTTTTTGGAGTTGCATGCATATGATGTTTGTCGGAAACGAAAACCCTTGCATGTGATCAACGGTTTATTCGTTACGAGAGTAGGTTTAAGCTATCTTTGTGATTGTTCTAAGAAGAGTCGAGTCCCAGTGTTAATTGATTGATTGATTGAGATTTGAATTTTAATTGTCCATTAAAATCGAAGCCTTAGGATACCTTTTTCTTATTTCAATCTTTACATATTTTTATTTGCTTTTTATTTGCTCTTTGTTTTCTTAATTAGTTTCATTAAAAACCCAAAAAATTAAAGTTCGTAGTCTAAATAGAGGATAATAGTTGAAAGTAGTACTTGCTAAGTTAAATAAGTCTCTATGGAATACGACCTTGCTTCCATATACACAATAGCACCTGTGCACTTGCGGCGTGTTAAAGAAAAGTGCGAACAAGTTTTTGTGCAAGCTTAATTGATGTCAATTCGTATTGGGAAATCATGTTTGGAATGAATTTTGTGCTTAAGTATTGTTATTTTGTGAAATATGATGCTTGTTCGTACTTTGTTTGATTTTGCAGAATTTGAAGTTAATCTTATGCAAATTGAGTATGATAGGATTAAAGTACAGTTCGATAGGAGTTCATTGGCGAAAACGGATCCAAAATCGGAGTTATAACGAAGGAGAACGGGCCAAAACAAAAACGTTGCGCGCTGGCCCAGTATGCACGCGGACATCACGCGAATTTTCTAGATTTATCCTATTTTTGGTTATTTTCTCCTATTTTGGTTATTTCCTACTCCTATATATGTCCTCCAAAACACATCTAGACAACTCTGACCACATCTATCATCTCCCCTTTAACCCTTCCATCTCTTATTGTTTTTCTTTTAGATTAGGTTAGTTTAGATCTACTTTGGTTAGATTGGGAGACGAGAAGAAGAGGCACTCAAGAACTACAGATTCGCCTACGGTTTTTATATTATTTATTGGATATTGTCTATGATGTCTATGAGTAATTAATTTTCTTTTATCCTAGGGCTAGAGAGTAGATGGACAATTAACTTTGATTTTTATTTGATTGATCAATTACGACCCTCGCTTCTTTCTTATGTTCTTGATTTGTTTTGCATGCTAGTTGATTGATCACCAATTTAGCACAATTAGTTGTGTTAATTCAATAGTCAGGAGATGAGGATTAATACATGAACTGGAATATAAGACACGCTGTAGGAACCGAAAATTTAAGAAATATTTATTAATTATTTATATTTATTTGATGATGAAATCTTATAGATATCCATATTAAAATAAGTTATTTAATTGATAAATATGTATTTATATGGTGATAAATATCTATTTCTTTGGCAACAAGTAAAGGATATACGTCAATATTTAAGAGTCAATGATATCGCGCCACCTAAGCCCTTAGAGCCCATGATGGAGTCCAAAGCCCACTGAACTTCTCTCTTCCTACAACTATAAATAGGGGTCTCTACACAACTTTAAAACACACCTAAAAATCATCTTCAAGAGCTCAAGAATTGAAGAGAGAAATTCTCCAAGATTTCTCTTTCAATATTTAAGATGTCCCGGCAAGATTTAAGGCGTTCTTCGTGGGAAGCAACGCGTTCTTCGGCGGAAATATCTCAAGTGGCGTTTGATCTGGAAACAAGGCGAGAGTCCTCCAAGTCAACGTTATAAAGCTCGACGCTCAACGTTACTTCGGAAACAAGACAAAAGTCCACCGCATCAACACCACCAATCACAAAGCTCAAGTCAATGCCATCAATCTCAAAGCTCAAGTCAAAGCTATCAAGTCAAAGATCAAATCAAAGCTCAACGTTTACCTCGGAAGCAAGGCGAAAGTCATCCGTATCAACGTTACAAAGCTTGAAGATCAAGTCCAAGGAGATCTAGGAGGCATACTTCTACAAAAAAATCTCAATGGCTGCTTGAAGACCGTTCGAGGGTCAAGTGAAGAGAAGAATCGGAGGATCAAATAGAGATTGAACCTGCATATATTTTGAAATTCTTATATTTGTATGCAACCTTGTGTTTATTGAATAAATACAATATTTTGTATTTACAGATTTTGGCACGCCCAGTGGGACAATCTCTACTTCTCATCTCTTCTCTTCGCCAACTTCAACAAAGAAAATGTCTACAACTCTTGAGGAGCAAATTGCAAAGTTGACAAAGCTTGCTGAAGGACTTGCCAAACGCTTTGAAGAACGAGATCTTCAACTCGCAATGCTGGAAAATGCAAATACTTTGGATACGAGAAGCCAACAAGCAAAGGACGATCAAGAAGTCGAGCTTTTCATGGAGCCAAAAGATGGTGACAAATCTCCGATTAAGGAGCTTGAAGTCTCTTCCGATGGATCGATGCATGCCAATCAACTCAAAGCATTCATCAAGAAGGCAATCAAGGACAAGCTCGAAGGGACCTCCAAATCTTCATGGACGTATAGCAAGCCATACACTCCAAGGATTGAAAGCTTGAAGATGCCGATCGGCTATCAGCCTCCAAAGTTTCAACAATTTGATGGCAAAGGAAATCCAAAGCAACATATAGCACACTTCGTGGAGACTTGCAATGACGCTGGAACATATGGAGATCACATGGTGAAGCAGTTCGTGCGTTCTTTGAAGGACAATGCTTTTGATTGGTATGCTGACTTGCAACCAAATTCAATTGATAGTTGGGGGCAATTGGAGCAAGAATTCTCCAACCGCTTCTATAGTACTCGAAGGACGGTGAGCATGGTGGAGCTTACAAAGTCAAATCAATGTAAAGACGAGCCCGTCATCGACTACATCAATCGTTGGAGGGACTTAAGCTTAAATTGCACAGATTGCTTGTCTGAAACTTCTGTAATTGAGATGTGCACTCAAGGCATGCATTGGAGTCTTCAATATATCTTAAAAAGAATTCAGCCAAAGACCTTCAAAGAATTGGCTACAAGAGCTCATGATATCGAGTTAAGCATAATCGCAAATGGAGTTGAAGATCTTTCGATTGAAGAGGATCACAACTTTGAAGAAAATCAAGAAGCAACCCATGGGGGCAAATCTCCTAAAGAAAGTTCAAGTGATGAAGAAGCTACAAGTGAAGACAAAGAATATGCTACAAATTAATCTTCTGATACTTGGTAGAATCCATAAAGTCAATGCTCCTTGATAAGAGCTTAAACTATCTACATAGCTCCTAGATGCGAGCAAAAACCATCTAACTTTTCAAATAAATACTTCAAGTGCTCCTTGATAAGAGATTAAAGTGTCTACAATGCTCCTTGATAAGAGCTTAAACTATCTACATAGCTCCTATATGCGAGTAAAAATCATCTAAACCTTTCAATCAAAGAACTTCAAGTGCTCCTTGATAAGAGCTTAAACTATCTAAAATGCTCCTAGATGCGAGTAAAAACCATCTAAACACTTCAAACAAAGAACTTCAAATGCTCCTTGATAAGAGCTTAAAGTGTCTACAAAGCTCCATAACGCACGAGCCTAAACTGCATGTTACTTCTGGCCGCATGAGTATAAACTGTATACGACGCCCCTCCTTAAAACTATAATCATACTCTTTGAAGAATTGTCCAAGTGAAGACTCATTGACACGAGTATAAAAAGTCTACAAATCCAAATCAAATGAAGACTCATTGACACGAGTATAAAAGGTCTATAAACTCCTAAGCACGAGTATAAAAAGTTTACAAGTCCGTCAAGTTCCTTGATACTAGCATAAACTATCTAAAATCAAGTCCAAATTCAAGACTCCTTGAAAAGAGTATAAACTTTCTATCAAATTCAAGACTCCTTGAAACGAGTATAAACTTTCTATCAAATTCAAGACTCCTTGAAACGAGTATAAACTTTCTAACATATTCAAAACTCCTTGAAACGAGTTTAAACTTTCTATCAAATTGAAGAACTTCTTGAAACGAGTATAAACTTTTTAGCAAATTCAAATTTATCGAGACTCATTCATTTTCACGACAAGTCGTCCATAACAAGTCTCGAGGGGGCATTTGTAGGAACCGAAAATTTAAGAAATATTTATTAATTATTTATATTTATTTGATGATGGAATCTTATAGATATCCATATTAAAATAAGTTATTTAATTGATAAATATGTCTTTATATGGTGATAAATATCTATTTCTTTGGCAACAAGTAAAGGATATACGTCAATATTTAAGAGCCAATGATATCGCGCCACCTAAGCCCTTAGAGCCCATGATGGAGTCCAAAGCCCACTGAACTTCTCTCTTCCTACAACTATAAATAGGGGTCTCTACACAACTTTAAAACACACCTAAAAATCATCTTCAAGAGCTCAAGAATTGAAGAGAGAAATTCTCCAAGATTTCTCTTTCAATATTCAAGGTGTCCCGGCGAGATTTAAGGCGTTCTTCGTGGGAAGCAACGCGTTCTTCGGCGGAAATATCTCAAGTGGCATTTGATTTGGAAACAAGGCGAGAGTCCTCCAAGTCAACGTTATAAAGCTCGACGCTCAACGTTATTTCGGAAACAAGACAAAAGTCCACCGCATCAACACCACCAATCACAAAGCTCAAGTCAATGCCATCAATCTCAAAGCTCAAGTCAAAGCTATCAAGTCAAAGATCAAATCAAAGCTCAACGTTTACCTCGGAAGCAAGGCGAAAGTCATCCGTATCAACGTTACAAAGCTTGAAGATCAAGTCCAAGGAGATCCAGGAGGCATACTTCTAAAAAAAATCTCAAGGGCTGCTTGAAGACCGTTCGAGGGTCAAGTGAAGAGAAGAATCGGAGGATCAAATAGAGATTGAACCTGCATATATTTTGAAATTCTTATATTTGTATGCAACCTTGTGTTTATTGAATAAATACAATATTTTGTGTTTACACACGCATTGCAAAATAACCGGGAGGGGACGAGCCTTGTGTGAGAGCATTAATCTTAGGATCTTTTTGGAGTTGCATGCATATGATGTTTGTCGGGAACGAACACCCTTGCATGTGATCAACGGTTAATTATTCGCTACGGGAGTATGTTTAAACTAATTGTGTGATTGTTCTAAGAAGAGTTGAGTCCCAGTGTTAATTGATTAATTGATTGAATCTTGAAGTTGATTTTCCATTGAAATCGAAATCTTAGGATATATTCTCTATCTTGAATCTTTAAATCTTTTCCTTTGCTTTTAATTTTGTTTGTTTAAATATTTGCATCTTAGTTTAATTAATCATTAAAGTTTGAAAGTCTAAATAGAGGAAGAACAATTGAAAGTAGTACTCATTAGAATAATACAATGCCTGTGGAATACGACCTTGCTTCCCTGTGCTCAATTACACCCGTACACTTGCGGTGTGAAAGAAATTAGCGAACATCCACAAACAATTGAGCATAAAAGATTCAACATTCATATCACATTGAAAAACGTTGGGTTTAATAGTCCTAAAGTTACCTCAGTGGAAGTTTGTAATCCCACAGTTTAAAAATAGAAACCAACTCACGCGTACATACACAATATTCACGCGCGCACACATATTCACTTACATATAATATATATTATTATATTATATAATTTCCTTTTATATAATATTTCAATTTTCGTTCCGTAATACGACATTCGTTCATGCGATCAAAGTTTCGATCGAGCATATACGTAGAACTAATTATTTCGGTCTTAACGAGATCAATATCCATATTATTTTATAAGTTAATTCTTTTACAAAATTAAATAAACAAACGCTTCATATTTATATATTATATATATATTTTATCTTTTTATTAATTATTTCTAATTAATCACATTATTTGTAACACCCTACCCGGCCTATGCGGATAATCGGATTGTCACTTGAAACCGTAAAATAAATCGTTGACTTACATAACTTGACTTTACAAGAAATGGAGACTTCAAATAAGCTTGGCTTTGAAGGGAACCGAGGAGACTTCGTCAACTTGGCATTTCCCTAACTTGGTCGTCTTGGGGTCAAAGTATGAGGACTTTGGCCCCGCACTGCGGAAGCATCGATTAAGACTAACCGTAATCGGATTAGTCGAGTTTGAAAAAGCGTTGAGCTCGAGTTTGTAAATTAACATGCATTCAATAAAAGGGAAGATGACGATCCAAGTGATCGTCATCCGGAACATCTTCGATGCCAACACACCTCCATCTCGATCGTCACTCAACCTATTTTGAAAAAGAAAAATATTTTGGGCTGAGTACTATTGGTACTCAGTGAGGTTCGTGACCTTTTTTGAAAAACGTTTTACAGAAACATTTGAAAGATAAAGCATGCTCATTTTGTATACAAGGGCAATAACTTAAAAGGAAAACATTTAACCCATGCATACGTAAAAACATTTTAACGTAACCTTGCGCGCATCATAGCTCGCCTATCGTGTTACCTTCTCCGGTTTTTCGAGTGGGGAGTCACTCCCACTCGCTGAACCGTCATAAGTACTTGTGTGCGCACTACCTTGGGGTGTACTGGTCCCAAGGCCGATCGAAGACAATAACATCATATATGGTGAATACGAGTAGTGAGCAAAAACATTTAGCATGCATTATCACTTTTTCATGAAAGCAGTTAGGGCTTAATAATCCGAAAGTTACCTCCGTGGGGCTTATAACCCACAGTTTGAAAATAGAACTCACCTCCTGTCCTTGATGTGGATTTCCTCCTGCGTCCCTAGCTCTTGGTGTCTCCTACAAGACAATCTAGATTCTTAAACATTTGACTATAGGGGTCAATTAGTCTATCGATAATCCTAAAGGTCAAGCTATTCCCGGTCTTTAACATTTGCAATTGAAAATCCATTAAGGCATTGCCTTGGGGTTTTATAGAAATCGTATCATAGATCATTCGTCAAAACATGCATCTTAGAAGTAAATCAAAACTTGATTTTGAAATTATGTCGTGCTATGCAATGTCGTGTCATGCTTTGTCACGATTCTTATAAGTATGCATATCACATAATTTTACTTATACAATTAAACTCATGCATACGTGTCATATCATTTAATCATGTCACATTAAATTAGCGTGCTCCAACAAGTATACTTAAGTCATTTAGCACACATATTTCATCATATACTTAGTTAATTAATTACAATTAATTAACACGTGCTTAGATAATTAATTCACTCGTGATTAATAAATAAATAATTAATTAAAAAAAATGATTAATTAATAACATAGAAATAATTAATTACCAATTAATTATTAGTTAAGATTATTCAAGTCACATAAGTACATGTTAATCATTGAAACATAAGTTAATTAAATAATTTAATTAACCTTTGAGAAATAAAATCATGGTCTTGGACTATTAATTAATTAAATTATTTAGGCAAAAGTGGCCCAAAGCCTTAACACATAGGTCCAAGAAACAATATTAATTTTTTTGGGCTCAACAATCATAAATATATATGACACATTAATAACATGTAGATTGGGCTGGCACATAAATTATATTTAGCTTTATAGATTATAATAAAAATAACATGAGCCCATTATCCATATTAATTTAATTTAGTCTTAGTCCAATAATAAATAATTACATAGGTTGGACCTCTTAAGGAAAATATTTTAATAGGACAGATATGGCCCAAATTGATATTGAATTAATTAAATCTGATCGAGGCCCAAATCATATAGTACACATGTTCAATTAATTAATTTGGCTAACAAAAGACATAATTATAAAATTTGGAAAATTCGGCCCAATAACTTTAGTCCAAATTGAAAATAATTAATTTGGCTCAAAACTTAGTAATTGAGCCCAAATTTATTAAATAAGCAATTTAACAAAAGAAATAAATCTACAAAATTCCCGATTAAAACACACGTCGTCATAACATCTTAAGAAATTCCTTAGCACGATTTTGGGGGCACACATATGCATAATTTTTAACAAAATTCGAATTTAGGCACCAAAATAGGATTAGACATTTTTCTGGAAATTTTCAGTGGGACGCCTAGCACCCTAAAATTAAAAATAAATAGCAAACAATCTCCAATCGACTTGAACTTTTTACTGGGGACTCCTAACATGTTCATCTTATTTCAGAAATTTTCATAAACCGAAAATATTAAATTTTAATAGCCCAAACGGGGCTCCGTTTACAGAACAGTTAATCTGTCAAAAACGAGGTTTCGCTGCAAATCAATCCTGTCGTAAATTCATTTTAAAATCACTCGTTTATCCAAAAATCCAGTTTAATAACAATATAGAAACTTCAAGATGTCTAGTTTCATATTAAAAAGGCGGATTTCAACAATTTTGAAATAAAAGGAGGCTACTGCCCCAAAACATAATTCTGCGCAAATTTTTGGTTCTAACATAGGTCAGATTCGAAACAACTTCACCGAGGGAGATACACTCATCGGATTAACCTGATTTTCGGATATGTCTACGGTAATACACTCTGGAACAACATGTTAAAAGATGAGATTCAAATTCGATCTCTAACTCTAAAAACAAAGCAAATCAGTTCAAGGGCAGATTTACGTTTTTGCACGAAATTCACACAAGGTTCAAATATTTTAACTAAACTCAACTCAATCGACAAACCCACTCATAAATAGGTCTAAACATACTCATAGATCAAATATATCACTCATATAGCCGCATACATCTACATCATTAATCATAAATCTATCCAAGAACGCCAAAAACGAGCATACGATCAAGGCAAGCAATAAATACACACAAACTCGAACGTGGCTAACACGTGCATCACGAAATTCATCAAAACATCGTCTCTTTACAAAAATGCAGAGGTTTCCAACGTTTTCAACCCCAAATCGTGCTAAACTTTTGAAGGAAACAAAAGGAGAAAACATGAACATAAGGGGGTGAAATCATATACCTAGCTTCCTTCTTCGTTCCCCTTCGATTCCTCCCTCATTTGTGACTGATCCCTCTCTCGAATAGCTCAAACAGCTTCTACCCTTGTCCTGCATGGCGGCTGCTCCTCCGAGGCAACTCCGGCAGCGGCAGAAACGGCGGCGAGCGGCGGCAGACGGCTAGCGTTTGGGGAAAACCCTTGTCTTCTCCCTTCTCTTTCGTTTCTCACTCTCTCTCTCTCTCTCGACTGTCCCCTCTCTCTGGCCTCTTTTGGACTACTGTTCCGCCTTTATCTCCCAAGGTTTGTGCCGGCGACGGTGGTGGTGGTACGAGGTGGCGGCGGCGGCGAGTGAAGGATGGTGGTAGGGAAGTGGTTTTGAAGGTTTGAGGAGGGGAAAGGTGTTGACTCTTCTTCCTTGCCTCTACCCTTGCTCGTTTAGGAATGATGGGGCCTCCTTGGTGCCCCTACAACGGTGGTTTGCGCCGGAAAGAAGGAGGGGCGGCGGCTACCGGCGACTAGGGTTTTGGGTAGAGAGAACCCTTGTTTTTCTTGGAGAGAAGAGATGGATGAATGCTGCAAATGGAGGTGGTGGCGTGACTTTGTAGAGGAGAGGAAAGGTTGATTGAAGAGTGGAAAAATGGAGTTGTACAAGAATGATTGTGTTTTGCATGAATTCATTGGGAAAGCGGGGAGGCAGATTTTTTTGTGTTTCTCTCTCTCTCTCCCACGCGGTCTCTCACTCTCTCTCTTCTTCTCTCACACGCTTTTTCTCCTTCTTTTTATTAATCTACTTTCTTTTATTCCTTTTTATTTTTATCGCGATATCTTAATAGTCCGGCCAGTACGTAAATTTATCCCGACACAAATTACCGAATAATTCTAATAAATCGCAAAATCATATAAATAAATATAAATTATTTATTTTCTTTAAGCTCGCCTAAATACTTAATGCGACGCCGAAATTTTACTTCGTATAGTCGAGCTTAACTGGTCGGCTCCATAATTACGCGATAGTAATTTGCAGATAATTCACATCAATTACTTATTATCATCTAGAATGCCACACGTAGGATGCCATGCAATGAATGCAGAAATTTATGCTCGTGATCGTTTTGAAAATATGATAAATGAAATTATTAGAAAACGAATTTAGATTTTATTTTAAATAAAATCCCCTTTTGACTTTATAAATAAAGTCTTCATCTTTTCTAAATTAAAGAATTTATTTTCCTTTGAAAATCTCCGGGAATAAGGACCTATCTTAAAAAGTTTTAATTTATTTGGGTTTTTCATAGACCGGTTTTAGCGGGGTGTTATATTATTGCATAGGCAACAATAATATTGACATATTTCACTCGAATAATAAAATATGAATGCTCGTGCTATGCAATGCATATGACGTCTAAATTTTTTTATTATTATTTAAACGTATAAAATTTGTCGGGAATAAGTGACCGTCCTGTTATCCGATTAATTCTAATTAAATTATTATATACTTAAAACGAAATTTTTAGGCTCGAATTTTCGGGGTTCTACATCCTACCCTCCTTAAAATAATTTCGTCCTCAAAATTACGTACCTTTAACGGGTAAGTCGGGGTAGAGTTCTTTCATCTTGGATTCTAGTTCCCACATAGCTTCTTCTTGTCCGTGGCGCATCCACTGGACCATGACTAATGGGATTTGCTTATTTCTAAGCACTTGCACTTTCCTATCGAGGATACATTGGGGTCCTTCTTCATAGCTTAAATCTGGGTTAAGATCGAGGTCGTCGTATCGGATAATGTGCTTTGGATCATATACGTATTTTCTCAGTTGAGAAACATGGAAAACATCGTGCACATTTTCTAGACTTGGAGGTAAGGCAAGTTTATAAGCAACTTCCCTTATCCTTTCCAGAATTTCGAAGGGTCCTATGAATCTAGGACGCAATTTACCCCTCTTGCTAAAGCGAACTACGCCTTTAGTAGGTGATACTTTAAGAAAAACATTGTCTCCAACTTGGAAACTTAGTTTAGTCCGGCGCTCGTCTGCGTATGACTTCTATCGATCTTGGGCTTCTTTGATCCTCACACGAATTTTCTCAATAATCTCGATCATCTCTTGGACTAATTCTGGTCCTAACATCTTTCTTTCACCAATCTTGTCCCAATGAAGAGGTGATCTACATTTCCTACCATAAAGAGCCATTCCTATGGTTGCTTGGTAACTGTTATTGTAGGCGAACTCGACTAGCGGCAAATACTCCTCCCATTGACCTCCTTGGTCGAAGGTTACCGTTCGCAACATGTCCTCTAAGGTTTGAATAGTCCTTTCAGACTGTCCATCGGTCTGGGGGTGATAAACGGTGCTAAAACGCAAGTGAGTTCCCATAGCATTTTGTAAGCCCCTCCAACACTTCGATGTAAATCTCGTATCTCTATCTGAGATGATCATGGCTGGTACGCCATGCAACCGTACTATCTCCTTGATGTACAGTCTAGCTAAACGACCTAGGTTCCATGTCATTTGTACTGGTAGAAAGTGAGCAGATTTGGTTAGTATATTGACGATAACCCAAATTGCAGTGTTTCCATGGCTTGATCGAGGTAAGCCTACTACAAAATCCATCGTGACGCATTCTCATTTCCATTCTGGTATCTCTAAAGGTTGTAGAGTTCCATAGGGTCGTTGGTGCAAAGCTTTCACTTGCTGGCACGCTAAGCATCTCTCAACACATGCAGCTATGTCCCTCTTCATACCTTCCCACCAAAAATTTTGTTTCAGATCCCGGTACATCTTGGTACCACCTGGATGGGCTGCATAGGGTGTATCGTGAGCTTCACTCATGATTTCTTTTCTTAAGCCAGCATCATCGGGCACCCATATTCTTCCCTTGAATGTCAAAGCATTGTCTGGTGCTTCTCTATATTCAGACTTGTCGTCCGTTATTGCCTTCAAGCGCATCTTCTCTAGAAACTCACATTGATGTTGAGAACTTATGATCCGATCACGAACGTCAGGCTTTGCCATGATAGTGGTAATATGACCTTGGATCGTCTCAGGAGAACAAACTTCCTCAATTCTCAATTGTTCGAGTTCCCTAGCGATTTCTCTTTCTTCAGTTAATATCGATCCCAACATAGCTCGGGGTTTCCGACTTAAAGCATCAGCAACAACGTTGGCTTTTTCAGGGTGGTAGCTAATTGTGATATCATAGTCCTTGACTAATTCGAGCCATCTTCTCTGCCTCATGTTTAACTCCTTTTGTTCGAAAAAGTATTCAAGACTCTTGTGGTCAGTGAAGACTTCACACTTGGCTCCATATAGATGGTGTCTCCATATTTTTAGCTCGTGTACAACTGCTGCTAGCTCTATATCGTGTGTTGGATAGTTCAACTCGTGTGGTCTTAATTGGCGTGATGCGTATGCCACAACCTTTCGTCCTTGCATTAAAACACATCCTAAACCTAATTTTGACGCATTTGTGTACACGATGTACCCTTCAGTTCCTTCTGGTATAGTGAGTACTGGTGCTGTCGTTAACTTCTTCTTCAACTCTTGAAAACTAGCCTCACATTCAGGAGTCCATTTGAAAGCGGTATCTTTCTTCAGTAGTTGCGTCATTGGTTTGGCTATCTTAGAAAAACCTTCAATAAATCGCCTATAGTATCCAGCCATTCCCAAAAAGCTACGGACTTCTGTTACCGTAGTTGGAGCCTTCCAATTATTCACAGCTTCGACTTTTGCTGGGTCGACTTTTAATCCTTCTGCTGAAATCACATGGCCTAAGAAAATTACTTGGTCAAGCCAAAATTCACACTTGCTAAACTTGGCATAGAGTTGTTCTGACCTTAAAGTTTCCATCACTATTCTCAAGTGTTCTTCATGTTGCTTGTTATCCTTCGAATAGATGAGTATGTCATCTATGAACACTAACACAAAATTGTCCAAGTATGGGTGAAACACTCGGTTCATCAAATCCATGAATACGGCTGGCTCGTTGGTTAGGCCAAACAGCATCACTACAAACTCATAGTGACCGTATCTAGTTTGAAAAGCTGTATTTGGAATATCCTCTTCCTTGATCTTCAACTGATGATATCCAGATCTCAGATCTATTTTTGAAAAGATAGATGCTCCCTTGAGTTGATCGAATAGATCATCGATTCTTGGCAACGGATATCTATTCTTGATAGTCAACTTGTTCAATTCCCTGTAATCAATGCACATGCGAAGTGATCCATCCTTTTTTTTGACAAAGAGAACTGGTGCTCCCCAAGGCGAAGCACTAGGTCTAATGAATCCAAGATTCAATAATTCTTGTAGTTGCACTTTTAGCTCTTGAAGTTCCTTTGGTACCATCCGCCCATCCGGTATGGTGCTTTGGATATTGGTGCTGCTCCTGGTTCGAGGTCTATTGTGAATTCCACTTGTCTATTAGGCGGTAGACCGAGTAAGTCTTCTGGAAATACATCGAGGTATTCTCTCACTATCGACACTTCCTCGATTTTTGTCTTGACTTTTGTGTCGCCTTCTAAACTAACCAAGAAAGCTTGGCAGATTCCTTTCCTCAACATCTAGACTGCTTTCATGGCAGAAATTATCGGTATTTGACGTCCAGCTCCGACTCTTGCTCCATAGAATCTTGTCTTTTCTTTTTCCGGAAGGTTGAAAGGAAATTTATCGGTCTTGACAGTGAATCATCGCACTATTGGCCGAAAGCCAATCCATTCTCAATATGATGTCGAAATCAAACATATCTACGCAGTGGAAATTTGCCTTGTGGAGTGATCCTTCTAAGTCTAACTCTATGTTCAAGCACTTATCCTCAGATCTCATAGTTTCTCATGATGGAAGTAATACTTCCAAGATTTGACTAGAGCTTACTGGGGTTAGACCTAATTTGTGGCATGCTTCCAAAGATATGAAAGAATGTGATGCTCCAGTATCAAATAAGGCTAAAATTGGTTTTCCAACAATGTTGATCATACCTGCCAGATTTCCTTGCTTCTGTGTTGCTTCATGCTGGTTTATAGCATAAGCACTAGCTACTTGAGGCTGCTTCCCTTTCTGATTACCTCCCTGATTCTGATTCGGTCTAGGAGGGTTTGGTGGAACTTGCCTTAGTGGAAATGGTGCAGGATTTTTAGGACAATTCTTCTTGAAGTGCCCCGGCTGTCCACACTCAAAGCATAAGTTGGTTCCCAATTTGCACTGTCCGGAGTGTTGCTTCTTACATCGAGGGCAAGGTTATTTTTGCGGTGGAGGTAACGCTTTGAATCCAGGTTGAGGTTTTGACTGGGCATGTTGGTTTGGTCCTTTCCACGGCCTCTTTCCCTTGGGGTTGTGCTGATTGTGACCACGCTGGTTGAAATTCATGTTGTCCCATTTCCTCTTGTGCTCTTGAGTGGAGTGAGCAACTTTCTTCTCTTCATTGGACAGGACTGCTTCCATATTGAGTGCTCGACTGAGCATATCAGAGTAAGTTAGGCGTCCATGACTAGCCAGAGGTAGCCTAATCTCTGCTCTCAATCCTTGACGAAACCTGAACGCCCTCTTTTCTTCAGTACTCACCACATGTTGAGCATAACGTGACAGCTGGTTGAATAGTCGATCATATTCAGTCACAGTCTTCGTTCCTTGTTTCAAGTTCCAGAATTCGTTCTCCTTTTGATGACAGTGGGTTTCAGGAATATATTTCTCGAAGAATTTCTCTTTAAACTGGGTCCAAGTCAGACCCCTCAAGGCTTCGGGAGTCATGGCGTTCTTCTCGGCTTCCCACCAATGGTCAGCTTCATCAGTCAACTGAAAAATGGCACAGATTGCCCGTTCATTAGGGTTAAGCTCCATGAAATCGAAGATACTCTCTAAGCTACGCGCCCACTTTTCAGCTTCTGGGGGTTCAACGAGTCCTCCAAACGTTGGTGGATTTTGTTTCCTAAAACGAGTCTCGAAAAGTTGTTCAAGAGGTAGAGGTGATGCATGTTCTTTGTGGTCTGATTCCTCATTTTCAAGACCGGGGTTTGCCCGTCTACGACCTTGACCACGGCCACGACCACGGCCACGGCCTCGGCCTCGTCCTCGTCCTCGACCTCCTCGCCCTTGGCCTTGGTTCTGTTCTTGCTCGAATTCTTCCTCTTGCTCGTGATCATTCTCAAATCTTTCTTCATGTTGTTCAGCCATTCTGAAATAGTTTCTATAGTTATAAAAAGGAAAAACTCGGATCCTGAATGGTTACTTATAGATTTACGCATTTTGGGAGGGAAAGAAAAAAAGATATGATCTTTACCCATTAAGGACTTTTCTAAGGTAGTTTAGACATAGCGCCCATATTCTAAATCATTTAAGCTGCTTGGCATTTCCTACTTTAGTTTGTCTATCAAAGGCATTTTTTTTTTTTTTTTTTTTTTTTTACTGGTGGTGTTAAAACTTTATAGGTGATATCATACCATAACATCTCAACATCTTTTCATATGCATAATGAATCATTTCATATCATATCATATCGTAACATTTCTTATAATATTGCATAACATATAGCATCATATATTTGCTTGCTCAAACTATGAATACATCAAGTAAAATTGCCTCTTTAGAGGTCTTATAGCAAAATGCCTCAACCGAGGACTTAGAAAAACAAGGTTGCCTTCTATGAGGTCTCATAATCATGTCCAAAAGGTGCCATCAAAACTACAAAAGATGGACTTATAAAATAAACATAATAGTGCATCAATATTGTCACAACAAAAGATAACATAAAGTAGTACAATGCAACAGTAATGTCAATCATGCATATCGACTCTCACGCTAACATTAGCTCTCGTCCCCATCGTCGTCCTCCATGGGCTTCTCCTCTTCCGATTCCTCATAGGGATCCTCATCTGGGTCCTCGTCAGGGTCCTCATAGCTTGTGAATGAACCTTCGGACGGGTTAGTCTCGAGGCCCTGTCTAGCTCTCTCAATCAACTGGTCGAGATCCCTAAGCAACTCTTTCTCCGGCTCCTCCTTCCTTTGAATTTTCTTCTTCATGATGTACTTTGAATACCACATGCTAGGTCCTCAAAAGCGACTGCTAGTCTCGTGGGCAGGGGAGTCGGGTAGAGGTAAAGGTTGTGTCTCGAGTACGGAGTCGACTGGCACATTAAGTGCAGAAGTGGGTTGAGGCGGTGGGGAACTCGGAGTGTAGGTAGGTGAAGGTGGCAGGGAGCTCGGGGTGTAAGTAGGGGACCCTGGTGTGCAGGAGGGCGAAAGTGGTGTGGACTGAGGTGGGTGAGAGGGACCGGCCTCTCTGTCATGTCACCCTTTGGGGACAGTGTGGTCACTGAAGTAGAGGTAGTTCGAGTCGGTATCCGAGTCAACGGTTAAGTTGACAAAAGACCTCTTCGTCCTGGAGTGAGGCAGGACTGCACTAGATGCATGAGGAACAAAAGTAGATCCTAAGAGGAGAGTGGATCCTAAGAGGAGGTAGTGGTGGGTGGTGAGGAGATGGAGTGAAATCAGATGGAACAAACAGTGGCTCATAGCCATGAGGTGGCTGGGGAAGTACGTCGAATGGGCTAGGGGGAGGTGGACCCACAGAATCCATATGAATATCATGAAATAGCTCCAAGTCAGAGTCTGACTCATAGTCAGAGTCGCAGTCAGTCACACTCGTAGTCCGCCAATGGTCTCTTCGACCCGGGGTGAAGGGGTAGGCTGTACGGGTGTGAAAGGAAAGCAGAACCATCCCTCACCGGGGAATGGATCCTCAAAGGTGGAAGTGGGTGTTGAGGTTGCACATGAAAATCAGCTGGGAAGATTTGAGGGATATAACCCGGTGGCGGTTGAGGTATCGGGTCGTACGGGCCTGGGGCAGGTGGTCCTACCGGATCTTAAATCCAACTAGTTAGGATCAGTAGGGATAGGTCATTTAGGCTTGCCATTGGCGGACATTGAAGGCCCTCCATCTTCATCAATTCTAACTCTTGTCTTGCCCAAACGCCCCAATTCAAGGGCAACCAATAGACCATGATTCTACAGTTTTCGTAATTTGTCCAGCGACCTCCTCCAACTAGGCGACTCTCTTCCAGGAAACGGGTCACGAACTATCCCACTGACTCATCCGGGTACCTCCGGATAGCATGGAAACGCTGCAAAAGCTCATCGTAGGTTGGTCCGGGATATCCTGCCATCTACAAGAACAAAATAAAAAGAGTGGTTCTATTAGTACATATCTTACAGTGAAAATCTTAAAACAACTAAGTTCAGAACTGTGGTTTAGGTTCGGTTTGGGTCCTCTCGACGATTGTTCTAAGAGGTTCCGACCTATACAATCTAGTCCCGGTGCACACTCGTCAGTCAACTCGGGATTCCTATCCTAACTCGTGACTGTAAACGATCATCGAAGGTTGGTGGCCTCATACGAAAGAATTTGCGCAAAAGATATGAAATTGCATATAAATTGAGCATGTAAACACATAATGACACACATAGCATGGTATGAACATAGTTATGGGTGCAAACATCAAGCATGACAATCACATACTCAAGTAAGAGTTCAAGTAACTTTTCCTTTTTCAACCGACATGGAAGGATGGGAAGGATGTCGTGAGTACATGGACTTGAAGAATTCTTGACTTTATCTAAAGACTCTAGTTCGAAAGAATAGATAACGCTACTAGGGCTCAGGGCAAACGAACTGCTCTGATACCATGTCTGTGGTGACCCGCGACTCGAGCCTATGCGGATCCGTCCGAGCCGCCACGCGGGGGTGGGGTGAAACCATATAAATCATGATTATAAATGATAACAAAGGTTATTTTATTGAAAACATTGAAAGGATAGGTGTTTAAGACAATAAAGGCAAGGTGGGTAATTATTCAACATCGATGCCCTAGCATAACATAACTGGGGTCGATGTATGAGGACACCTGCCCCGCACTGCGGAAGCGTTTCAAAAGATAGCCATGTAAAAGTAGATGGTTAGAACATAAAAAGTAACATAAGTTTGATGACATAAGACTTATTGAAAACAACAACGATGGTCATAAAGACCGACACAACAAGTACTGGAATGGAACAAATAGAGAAACATCGACATCCCCCTCATTCGCCTCCACGTTGATCAACCTGCATTAGGGAAAACAATGCAGGGGCCTGAGTACAAAAGCACTCAATAGATTCCGTGCCCCATTTTGAAAATAATTTTGCAAAGATATAGCATGCTTCTTTCTCATGGAAGGGGCTACTTTAGTGAAAACGGTTGTCGTTCTCATAAGTTAAAACAGTTAAAAGACTAATCGGTTTGAACCATAAAACAACTCACATTCTTGGATTACCGTCCAGTCCAATTAGAGGGGAGCCACTCCTTCCAATCAAACCGTCATGACTTCTTGTGTACACTACCTTGGCTTGTACAAAGCACAAGGCCGATCGTATTATAAAGACTTTCAACATTGATAATCCACAAGCAATTGAGCATAAAAGATTCAGCATGCATATCACATTGAAAAACGTTGAGTTTAATAGCCCTAAAGTTACCTCAGTGGGAGTTTGTAATCCCACAGTTTAAAAATAGAAACCCACTCACGCGTACACACACAATATTCACGCGCACACACATATTCACTTACATTTAATATATATTATTATATTATATAATTTTCTTGTATATAGTATTTCCATTTTCGTTCCGTAATACGACATTTGTTCATCCGATCAAAGTTTCGATCGAGCATATACGTAGAACTAATTATTTCGGTTTTAACGAGACCAATATCCATATTATTCTATAAATTAATTCTTTTACAAAATCAAATAAACAAACACTTCATATTTATATTTTATATATATATATAAAATTTATCTTTTGATTAATTATTTCTAATTAATCACATTATTGCATAGACAATAATAATATCGACATATTTCACTCGAATAATAAAATATGAATGCTCGTGTTATGCAATGCATATGACGTCTAATTTTTTTATTATTATTTAGACGTATAAAATTTGTCGGGAATATGTGACCGTCCTATTATCTGATTAATTCTAATTAAATTTTTATATACTTAAAACAAAATTTTTAGGCTCGAATTTTCGGGGTTCTACAAATACTCCCTCTGTCCCAAGATTAATGGTCTAGTTTGGCTCGGTACGGAGATTAAGAAAAAGGAAATTAAGGATGAAAAGGTGGTGTCCCACATTTTTAATGTAATTTTATAGAATATTTAATTCTTGTTAATAAAGTACTTTATAGGTTCAATAAAGTAATTTATAGGTCTAATAAAGTGGTTTTAGATAAGTTGTAGGAAGAAAGAGAGTGAATAGTGTAGAAAGTAGGTAATGATGTTGGATGATTAAGAAATTTAATTAGAGTCTAATTTAGTCCAAACAAAAAAACAGACCATCAATACCGGGACACCTAAAAAGGAAAAACAAACCATCAATACCGAGACAGAGGGAGTACATAATTATGCTAGTTTTGCTACTAATATAGACGGGTTTGGAAATCTAGTTCCCTTTATGAAACATGGTACATTAGGATTTAAGCTTAATATAGTTCAATTCCTTTTGGTTTTGAAAAAAAAAAAAAATTGTTACGTTTGTAACTGAAAATGGAATTTTGTTTTCTTTACTACTCTCATTGTTCACGTAATGGTTGTCACTTTTGTTATTTAAGTCCGACGAAATAGTTGTCACTTCTATTTATAGTAATATGGTACATATAATATATTATATTTAACCTTATATTGCTCACTACTTCGCTCACATTTACTGTAGGACTCTTACTGCACTCACAACGATATTTACTATTATCCACTTCTACCTACTTTTTTGTTAAAACTCATGTCGATTAATTAAAAAGTATAATTCTCAGGGCCGTCGTCGTCGTGCTTCACCTCGATGTTTTATCCTATTTTAGGATCATGTTCAGGATGCATATATGTCTTATATTATATCAAACTAAATACTTTACTATGATGAAGAGAAATAAAAAATGATTCTAATATTTGAGTACTGAAACATTTGTCTTTAATTATTTAATTAATAATAGTAGTAGATTTGATTGTTTAGAATTGTTAAAAAAAGCCCACAAAGGGGAAATCGAATTGAAATGAATGAGGAATTAAAAGGCCCACAAAAAAAGAGAGCCCACCCAATTTATCCTACAGTAACAGCCTCATCTTCTTCGTTCTTCTTCCTAAAATTTTTAGTTTATGTTCTAAAAAAAAAAAAAAGAAAACATTGAAAAATCAAGTGGAAGAACGAGAGGACAACACGTGGTGAAGGAGAGAGAGGGAGCTTGGTCGCTAGCCCCGACGCAAACGGGACTGAGGCCGCGACCTACCTCCGGTCTCCAACGGCGGCGGACACAACGACCGACCTTCCGACCACCGATGTGCATGGTCTTATATCTCAGCATTATGAAATATTTCCGCTCCAACTTAACATAATGAAATTTATAGTAGTATCGAGAATTTTTAATGTCACCATTCTTATTAAGTCCAAAAATTCATTTGGCAACCAAAATCGATAGCATGTTCTTCAGATTCTGGGGTTTTTGTGTTCTTTCGTGGCTATGTCCCTATGAATATGTTAATTTTTAGGTTTTATTTTGTTATTCTTTGATTAAAAATTGAAGTTAAGGCTAAAAGGATATAATTGTACATTTATTTATTTGATGTTTATTATTTTAAATAAGGGGATATAGAGAAGATTTGAAGGCTACATTTAAAATTATCCATAATATTATTGTCCTTTGCGAGAAGGCTAACAACAAAATTTGAACAAAATAAAAGGTTAATAGCTTCTATTATCACATAGCTATTTTGTATTTGAAAATTATCAAAAAAATACCAATTTTTAAGTTTGTTAAAAATTGTATCAAAATTAACTTGAAACGTAAAATGAAAAGTGTCAACTTGCCTTCTTTTTATTATCAGAATCAGACTACTGAATTTGGAGCTATATATTGTGTCGATTTAAGCCAAAATTCAGCATGTCATGTGATTATTTTGACGTCGGAGGGCTTCATCTTATAAATGATAATAATAAGATGGCGCACGGTTGGACGACATATTTTTTAATGGTTTGGGATAATTTCGAAAAAAAAAAAAAGGTTGAAAGATGAAGATAATTAACTCTAAAATAAACTAGATTTTATTGATTTCAAATTCAATGGAAACCAGTTAGAATTACAATGCATATATATACATTTAGTTAAAGCAGTTACACTACGTATACATTCAGTAAAAGTATTAGTTGTTAGTAGTATAATTCTAAAATAGATAACAAAGAATTGTTGCGATTTAAGTTATGGGGATCATTAATGTGAAGTAAAATGAAGAAACGATAGAAGTAACGCAGGATAAGCAATGATCCCTTTCTTAGTTATATTAATTAATATAATAATTAATACTAGCGTAGCGGTTGTCTTGTCTTCTTCAAAGTAGACAAAAATGGAGCAGATACTCGCCGACTAGGATTAAATACCAATCTCTCTTTATTATTAATGCATTGTATTTTTAGTTCGATTTCATAAATTAATCTCTCCAATCATTTCACATGTCTCATGCATATATATTCCTCCATCCACCAATCATTAAATTATCTCAACCAACATACTCATAATTGGGTATGCCATTTGATTCTCATCTACCTATTTCAGACCAAATTTACTTGGCTTGGACTATTTTTCGATCTGGGCCAGTCAAGCTGAATTCTTTTAGAATAATTTCCTTTTTTTCTCTAATCCTAAACCTTCAATTTTGGAGCTACTTCGATTGGTCAATAAATTTTCGAACAAAAATTATATATATATATATATATATATATATATATAACCATATTCTTGTAATAAAAATTGGTTGTGTTTTTCCATCCAATACACTAGACCTTGTATTAGCGGCAAAATGGGTGTTGTTCCAACTTCAAGTTATACAGGACATACACTTTCTCTATATGATTATTTGTATTTATTTTCATCATAAATTTTTTTATGAGGTGTGTTGGTGTAAAAAGACGATGAGATAATCATGTTTCGGATAGAAAAATCAAAACACATCTAAAAATGTCTGAAACGAGATCTTATTGTCAAATGTAACCAAAATAATTAATTAAGTTAGACAATCTACTAATAAGACATTTTTTCCGTTAATCGGGTCAGTTTATCGGGTTCGAGTTATTTTTAGTTGAAGCCAATCGAGCTAGAATTGTTCGGTGCTAACCCAAATTTTGTTCTATTTGAATTTATGGGTGAGTTTGAGAGTAAATTGACACCACTACTCATAAGTAGATATAGAGATACATATGGAGCAATATAATAGAGGAAGGTGGTAAGTATGATAGGCATGTGTTAGAAGGGTAGGGTAGCATCTAAGCTCTAGGCTAAAATCCAATCGAGTACTTAGATATAGTTTTTGCCCTATTACTCCATTAAAATGCAATGTATATATAAGAGTATACATGATGGTAGCCATGTGTTTGAGGAATCGAAACCTGTCAAATTTCATCTCTTTCCATCAACTAGTTTGTGATTCAAAATAATAGGGCGAAAGGGTTTCGCCATGTGCTCCCATTTTTCTACATGCCATTTTCGAACATACTAGTATATATTTTGATTCCATTCATATTTCTGTCTCTGTCTCTGTCTCTCTATATAGTAGTATAATATATACTACTGTACAACTTATCTCTTTATCAATATTATTGATCAAAGCCCCTCATAAACTCAGCAGCACATCATTAATTATTTCAAAATCGATCAAATGGATTTTCAAGATTCTGCAGGCCGGGGTCGTCGCAGAAGTGGATACCAAAGGCTCGAAAATGGTGATCGGAAGAAGGTGCGTAAGGGCGTGAAACTATGGCGGTCGAGAAAGGTTAATTGGAAGCCGTTTTCGATCATGTTGACGTTGTCGCGAAAGATTGCTAAGTTTTACGGTGGATTTGTGAGGAGGATGGATGAAGCTCCGGCCGTCGTCTTGTCGTGCCAGTGGGGCCTACCGGTTCTTTCTCACTCATGCATCCGCCGTTTATAATTGAACAAGGCTCCAGCTACCTAGCTACTCATCATCACTTCCATTTCTTGCTTCTATTTTCTTATCTGCAACAACAGTTATTCAAAACCCACTCTTGCTGAGATATATGGTGATGAAAAATCAGAGTTTGTAGGATGTAAAATACTTTTGCCTAATTCATACTCAATAAATATTCTCACATTATTTCAGATGTTCATATTTTCTGTATTACACTGTTCCATTTTTAGATTTGGCAATATAATTATTTATTTCAGAATTGTTCGGATCATCTGTGTCCTAATATTTTATGTATTTACGGTGTTCCATTATTAGATTTGGCCATATGAATTATTATTATATGAATCATATTTAATTAACATTTATTACTAACTAATGACGATGTTTGAACATATCATGACCATAATTGTGGAATAAATCAATCATAATAATAAATTATTTACTAAGAAACTGAAATTACATTTTTAAGAATAATTATATACCCGAATTGGATGCATTCAATCCTAAATAACAATTACAAAAAAAACAATAATATAATTAAACGAAAACACAAATAATTGAATTGAAGTAAAAAAAAAATGATGAAAAAATAACAAATAAAATTTAAAGTGGGACACACAAGTTCCATTTCTGTTGTCCTCGCCAACTCACCAACTAATGTTGGGGTTAGAATTAAACAAATATATACTCGTAGATCAAGAATTTGACACTTTGACTGACTGACTCTTTATGATTAGTAAAATAGTACTAGTATAAATTAAGGCATATAAGCTTAAATCTTGTGCATTCCGTGACTATATGTGTTTCTTCTTATTATACGTAGTAATAAATAAAATGATAAGAAACTCCAGAAAACTAACAATATGAACATCGTGTCAAGACAAGACCTATGTTAAACTTATTTACAAAATTAACCATTCCATTTGGCATAATACGTACTCATTTGCTCATCTCTTTTATCCGTTTACTTTTTTTTTTTTTTTTTCAATTTTTCTAAAAGGATCATTTAATTTGTTTTAACTTATAACTTATTGTTTTCGTCGTTCGGGCCAAAAAAGAAAAAAAGAAAAATAAAAAAAAAAACTTTCGCTTTCAATATTTTAATTCGAAAGCAGTGTGCTTATTGTTGCCATCATTACAGTCCATAGAAAATTATATACACTTATTTGATAGTATTTCAAAGTTTGGCAGCCACCAGGCTGGCACAATGTCTCCGAAAGTAAAAGTAAGCATCAAATTTATACTCACTCCCTATAAGAAATCGCTGGCAGATTGGTTTTGAATAGAAAAAATGATTCATTAATTATAATGAATTATTGTGATGTATGCAAAAGAAAAATTTATTTATTGATAGTAAAGTTGGTGAAAAATAAAAGATGAACTAGTATCAATAAATAATAATCAGCCATAATCACCCATGCACCACAAAATTAATTTGGGAGTATAAATGCAAGAGATAGTAATTAAGTATTTAAGGTCGAAATGGGAATACAAATTGAAAACGACATTTTAAATACACAAAATGTTGAAAAGCTTAAAACAAGATTTAATTAAAATAAGGGGGAGATGTACGTTTTTTTGGTCCTGGGCGCCAAACACAGGATTTAACGTTGGTACATGTTATACACTCATGTTTTCATTATAACCATCCCTTACATATATGATTTCTATTACCCAGAAATTTATTATAATGCACAACCAAGTGCAATATCTTAATTGAACATCAATTTTGCAACACACCTCACTTCAAACATTTTATTAGTATTATTATATGGAATGACATGCATGCATCCAAAGCTATAGATATACTACTACTATATTACAGCTGACCCAACTTCAATATACAGACCCAATGCAAGCTTTTTTTTGACAGACAATGCAAACTTTCTAACCATCTAATTAATTGCTCCAAAGACCATTACGAGCATAATTAATTGTTCATTTATAGGAATTAATTAAGTTGACACAAGGTCACTGAATTTTACTTCAAAATAAATGGCACTCTAGCTAAATTTCAATTGTAATAACACATGCAAGAACCTCGATTAACTATAGTCTTTGTAATTTGAGAAATCTTTTGAGGGCTTAAAGAGGCATTCTCACAACAACTAGTACTCAATTTGCAAATTCAGATTTTTATTTGGTAAGATAGATGAAACATGCATCAAAAATCTAGTATTGCTTATATACAATCAGAAAATTTTCCCTATATTTTATATGGTCCAACTAGCCACGAAACTCAAAAAGAAATTCCGACGGTAATAGAAATTCCAATTATAGTCTCTAAATAAAGATTTTGTGTCCGACGTGTCACTCATAGGCAGACAAATAAATCGAAATGAAATATTCACATTCTTTATGAACATATATATACAAAATCGTCATCAAGATAACTTGCATACAATTTATATGCTAATTAAGCTCAAATCAAGATACACACCACTTCACTGATAATAAGAAGAATTAAAAATAAGAAGAAGAGAAATTAAGGAAATTAATTAGTATCTGGGAAGTCCACTGAGGCCACCTCTAAATGCAAATCCAGTCATGAAAATAACATAAGACTCTTTTAAAGTCAATTGAGAAATAAAAAGCTTCCCCATCTTCACCTTCAAATGGATCTTCTTCACCTTCTTCGAGATGCTTCTACGTCTCATCAGAGCCCCGTTGTCCTCGCCCTCTTCCTTGATCGTGTCAAGCTTCATCTTCAGAATTTCTTCGATATCCATTCTCGATTCTCTTCTAAAAGCCTCTTTGCTCCGGCAAGCCACCACCTTCCACATTTTACGCGGCGACGTCCCTTTTGTCATTCTCTACGTAATTTAAGTACCTCATTTAATCAATAAAAGCCATTTATATACATGTTACGTTGTTGGATCATATATAGAGAGCTATATATTTTTGCTCAAGGGGCAAAGGGCAATTTGATATGAAGTTAGTTTATTTTAGAGGCTTTTGCTTTTTTGCTCTTTACAACTCGTCTTCATCATTACATGCATGCTTTAGTTAATTTAGCATTCTACTATTAAGATAATGTTTGTTTTGTTTATTTTAATATTTCAACTGGACCTCCTCGTTAAGGAATGCTTATAAATCTCTCGTAATTATTATTTATTTGGTAGGTGGGTGTATTTTTATTAAAAATAAATCAGGCCCATGAATGGAGCGGTCTGGCCTTATCTGGGCTTTTATTTAAAATCAGGCCTACTTGAGACGACCCATATTTAGCGTTAAGTCCAGATCGAGCTTGGGCCGGGCCTAGTTCTGGGTCTCAAAAGGGACCATTTCAAGGGCTCTTTTTTGTTTTGGGCATTTTTTTCTTCGCATTATATATCAGTTTATAAACTAAATTTATCAAGCTAGTGTATTATATCTGTATGTTCATTTTCTAGAGTTGGTTAGCTAGCTTTACAGTTTTGAATCTCTCGCTTCAACCCAATTCTTGTTTTAATCAAAGTAAACATGATTTGAAGTTGTACGTTAAAATTATTGATTTTTCTAAGGATTTTATTCATATGGTTAGCCCAAGTGTTACGTCATTTGAGTTTTTTAGACGAATTTTATTATGTTTAGTTTTATACGCAAAGTAAATTTTGTATGTGTACTCATGGAGTGTACTGGTTGTGTTATAGTAGAACAAAAAGTTATAATGCTATTGAACAAAAGATATTTATGTATATATCGTAATTGAATGGGTCGGTATTTGTTACAATTTATAATTTAATACTCTACAATTTAATAAATATCTTTTTATATAAAAATACTAATCCTAGTATTTTCTAATTTAGAATTTTATTTTACTAGAAGTGTACATTAACAGTTTTATCTGTTTGACTTAAATAGATATGAAAATCACTTTATGAGATTTGTTTTATGAATCATTTTGTGATTTTACATTCCAAGAAAAGAAGAATGATAAAAAATTACTATTAACTTTTTCTATTATGATTAATGGGATCGATTTTTTTTACTCACTGCTATAGTGATTTTTAGTCCATAATTTTAATTTCTAAGCAGTTAACCGAACATACTAAGAAGATGAAATTAAGTTTTTTGTAAGAAAAATATGGGTTAATCGACCGTGATAGCCCCTAGTTAGTGGACCAACATAGTTAGTTACGTAGCTATCATGTTGTGCAGTATTAGTATACATGAACATGATTAAACTTTGAGTGGATAATGATCGAGTGATCCAACTTTTCTTTCTCATCCATTAGATAGCAAAGCTAGAACATGCATATAATAATATAACTGAGTTACATTCGTTTAATTTGGAAGAATGTAAATTTTTAATTGTAGAAGAAATATATAGACTTTTCCCAAATCCAATTCATAATAGACTATGGTCAGTTCATTTTTGCGTTAATTTTTTTGCACCCGACCATAATGTAGAAGCCGGTGCCAACACGTGTTATTTCACTAGTTTCAATTTCGTTTTTTCGGTTTTAATTTTTGTAATAGTTTGGTATCTTTGAGAGCAAACTCCAATACTTACCCAAAATACCAAATTATGCGACGTACTATTTCATATCAAACAAAATATTTTAACAACGATCAACGTCTGGTGGTTATTATCAACCTACTACTTCTTTTTATGAAGCACAAACAAGAGAATTTAAGAACTACTACTGAAACTACGCGAAATTCTCACAAACGTTTATGTAGAGAGGCATGCAAACTTTTATGGATTATACTTGAAGATATGGAAGGAGATGTTTTTATGTTAGCATAGCAACACCGCATTTTTTTTAAAGAAAAAATATGTCAATTAAAATAATTACAGGAACTGTATTAATATGTAAAAAAGTAATTTATAGTTTACTCCAACTCTTGCTTCAGAGCTTAATTAGAACTAATTTGGTTTTACTGCCCGTGGAGGTACTTTACTCATTTGGGATATTTTGTGTGTGATTTTGGAAGTGTGAATTTTAGCAACTTTTGTTATCCTGACAATCCACTACAAAAAGGGATACTTTATTTTGTCTCTCTTAAAACCACTACAACATTAACTTGATGAAGTTAGAGAAATTTCTCTTAATGACTTCATGACATCAATAATACTCCCTCTGTCCCGTTTAACATATCTCACTTCTTTTCGGCTCAGAGATAATTAATAAAATAAGGATTAGATGTAAATTGTATGTTTAGTATAGTGAATAAAGTGATTTTTTAATTATTTTCTTAAAAGAAAATGAGACATGTTGAACGGGACACACAAAAAGAAGAATGAGACGGAGAGAGTGTTAAACTTTTAAATCAATTTTTTAATTTCGAAATTTAAACTTTTATATCAATTTATTCATTCAAATCATTATTTTCCAACATGCATATATTATTAATTGGCCATAAATTAATTTGCCCACACTATCATGGTGTAAATAAATTTGTTTGCATATTTAGATTTGAGTCCTTACAAAGAGAGCTGTTGGTGGAACGACATATTCTATGGCCCACAAGAAACCCACTAATTTGCTGTTTTCAAAATAATTCCGTTGTAAGACTTGTAACAAATGGATTTGGTTTAATAAATGGATATTATTGTTGAATCATTTCAGGTTAATTAAGTACAGCTTAGTGCACTAGTATTTGGACTGTAGTTGTATTAGCTCACCTAATTAAATTACAGATTAATTAGTTGTCTCATGTCTGCACCCAAATTGTTGGAAAGTGGAAAAATCAAATGCTTGTTCTGTAACTCAGCATGGTCTCTTTCCTTTTTAAATTGACCTAAGTATATTTATTAATTAAACCCCAAATTAATCAACAAATCATATTTCGACATGCTACTGCATTGTTTTTAATGAACATATTATATTTGCACGCTGTTTCTTGTCCTTAAATTTTGCATTATCTTGCAACTTTATACACACAAACTCTAAGTTTTGAGGAATCTTTGCCAGCCAAGAAAAAAGCGTGGAAGATCCTCGTTTTTTTTAATATAGTATAATTAACGTGCAATCACACCTTAAAAATCATAATTATTACAAAGTTCAAAATAAAGCTCATAACTCACACTAATTAGCCATTTGATTTTAGAGTTCAAATAAAATACACAAATCTTATCAAGTGTTTACTTTGAAAAATAAACTATTTTCTCCAAGTAAATTTGATATCCCTATTTTTGTATTCGTTGCATGAAGAAAACACATTCTAAACAATTATACATTATTTTCATTGTCTAATTCAAAATCTTTTCTATATGTCAATTCACCATTCTATTAATTAAGAACATACAATTCGTTTCAATCTCTTCATGTCGTTCTAGCTGGTTTTAACTACAACACAATGTAGACCATAAAATGCATGCTTATATTAAAATGAAAGAAGAACGTAGAGCAAATTAAAGTCCATCCATATTTTTCAGCAAAAGAATATTGCCAACTTATGATACTCACACAATTATTTTGTTTTTATCTCGGCTTATTATAAGAATGTTTAGAATTGTCTAGTCATGTAAAACAACAAAATATGGAGTCACATAATCATATATATATATATATATATATATATATATATATATTGTCAACTTCTAATAACATAGAACAGAAGAAAAATGCAACTATCTCCGTAATCTTTAGACATAAATAAATCGTTCATCTCATACAATGAATATCATGTTGATCTTCCTAAAGTGAAAAAAGAGCAAATTCTAAAGATTTCACTTTTTTGTTATTTCAAAATTGAACTCATTAAATCAAATTTTGAACTATCATACAACACAATCGAAAAGAAAAAGGGTTATCAATAACAAAGAAAATCGAGAAAAGAAAAAAGAAGCAACTTATCTTAGAAAATGAAACCCAAACAGTTCGATCCTAAAGATATCTGACTCTTCATCAAATCGATGCTCTCTTTGAATTATATATATATATATAAAAATTCAATAAAGTGGCTTTTTTCTTCATCGCTGCTTTCTTTAAATTAATAAAATGACTTCTTCTTGCTTCTGTCTAGAATAAAAAGAATATATTAACAAAAAAATAGATAAGTATACCGCACAAGTATATGTATAGAGAAATTACCTTAATATGGTTTATCATGAATATACATTATACGTTTTGAAATATGGAGATGCAGTAGACCTTTTTGATGGACCATGAATGAGAATAGAATCAGTGCTAAGTTTTGGTACCATGAAAAGATTAAATAAGTTTACATGGATTTGAACCTAAACAATATTTAAGAATTTTAAGTTGCCCTGTTGGAAGATTGAGGGCAACTTAAAGTTGCAAAAATAAAGAAAAAAAGGCTGCACAATAACGTGAGTAAAATCACGTATGGACAAAATAACAAGATTGATATCACATATTAACACAGATATAAACACAGGATATAGGTATTATAATAATATATTTCTTTCAAATCACAATATAATATAAAGTAAATAATATATATTATCAATAAGGTAAGTTTGTATTTTTTATGTCATATATATTATATCTTATATTATACTATTGCTCTTAATTTTGATAAATAGTAAGGATATTTTAGGCGATTCAAATATATACTTATATAAGTATAGATATAGATATAGATTTATTTATTCATGCAAACAAAAAGATATTCCCTCCATACAAGGTAATATGGCGGATCCAGGATTTGATAGTGGGGTGGGCTGATAATTAAAGATTTTATAAAAAAAATAAATTTAACTTTAACAAGCTCGGTCCTAAAAATGGAGATCGTTTGTATAGGAGCCTAAGTCGAAACATATTATTTCAAGACAAATAATTTGTTTCCCATTTTTCATTTTCCCTATGACAAAACTAATGTAGCGTGGATATCATTTTGTATGTTGGCACATTGATGAAATTTGAGAAATTGTTGATTCTTTTATTAAGAATCTCATGCTATATTTGTAAAATATTTGAAAAAGCAGATACTAAAGCTACTACTTCGAAAGATTATGACATTTTTTTTTAGAAGAACCGAGTTTGTTAACATCTTTTTTTAATGTTAATTAGATATAAAAAGTTACATATTGTTTATTTTAATAAAAATTCAAATATTAATATTTTATGAAATTTTTTAATGAAAAGTTTGTTGAGAGATGTACTATATAACTAGAGGGTAAAAGAAAGTTAATTTTTTTTTAAAGATGCAGTTTAATGCATTGAGGAGTAAAACAAGAGTAAAAGAATCCATTTCTTTTAAGGAATGCGGTACAAGAAAACATTGATTGAGTAAAATATTTGATAGTAAGATTTGAGAAATGAGGAGTAAAACAAGAGATAAAAAAGAAAACAAAAAAAAACTACTACTAATTATTAAAGGAATAGGTCCAAAGCAGTTGGTAGTAAAATTTGAGCAATTAGGAATAAAACAAGAAGATTTAAAAAAAAAGAAAAAAAAAAGAACTACTACTAATTATTGAAGGAATGGTTCAAAGCACGAAAAAAAAAAGAAAAAAAACTACTACTAATTAATGAAGGAATGGTTCAAAGCACGAAAAAATGGAAGAATTGCTGTTAGAAGGTTTCGAAATAAGGTGGTAGGGAGAAGTTAACGAGTATCTTACCACTGGGCTAAACAAACATTTTTGTAGACCGTTACACAGTAAATATATATATACTATTTTGAAACTTGCACTGGGCTAGAGCCCAGTCCAGCCCTAAGGTAAATCCGCCTTCTATCTCACATACTAAATCGTGACGGGGAGAATGCAATCTAATTTTTGCTCCCCGGTCAATCAATTTTATTTTGTTTATGTGTTTCAATGTGTTGATACTGGTTGTCTTTCGATTAGAAGCTGCATGCAGTCTTTAGACAACTGACAATACTCATATTCGAATCTAAAAATACATTACATACTAGCAAACTTATTAATATGAAAACAAAGGCTGGGATCATTGTTGAAATTGTGGTTGGTTTCAATTCCTAATAACTCATGGGGCACATGGTACATATAAAAAAGAGATAATGTAGAAAAATAACCATTTTAAAAGACAAAGATAAATTCTAATCATTAATTTTTAAACGATAAATAATAACCAGCTTTAATTTTTGATTTTTCCATCGCCATTCTGCAAACACACTTTCATCCCCTCCGTCGATGAACCAAACAACCTCTGCCGCAAGATCCCCCAAATCCACGGTCGTCTCTCCGCCGCTACTGGAGTCCGAATCGTACGATTCAACCGCCGCGCCGGGATCGCGAATCTCCATCGATCATTTTCCCCCACGGCCGCTGCCATAAGCCACGAAATTTCTTCACCTTCCCTTCCTCTAGCTCCGCTTCAGGTCTCGTCGGCATCAACAGCTTCTTCTTTTTCTCGAGGCGGCGCCGCTGCTGAGCGATTTTCTCTAATTAGATCTGATTTCCATGGCCTTTTTTCACAGCGGAGCAATTATCTCTCTCTATCTAATCTCGTTGACGTGTCGCCGGAGGAATTGATTGCGTCGTCGTCGGTGACCTGGATCGTAACCCACGGTGTATGGTAGACGGCGCCGCTGCAACATATTCACTGTGTGTGTTGTGTCTGTTGTAGTGTGTGTGTGGGTTGTGCGTGAGTGTGTGTGAATGTGTGCGGGTGTTGTGTGTGTGTGTGTGTGTGAGAGTGAGAGAGAGAGAGAGAGAGAGAGAGTTGTTGTAGATGAGAAGATTACAAATTAAATTCATTAATCATAAGGGCAATATAGTAATTTTATAAAATTTTTGGTTAGTATTTATTTTTTAAATATGAATTATTAGAATTTATCTTTACATTTCAAAAATGATTATTTTAACTTTTTGCCCTATAAAAAATAGCGACTAATACTAATATTCATTGATGAAAATTAGGGGTAATTTTAAAATCATGCGAGTGAACAACTACACAAGGTCCTAAAATATGTGTGTATTTAGTTTCATTTGGAGTGTTCTCGTTTTGTCTTTGCAAACATGAACCAACTTATAAGAACTTGCAAGGTCCACATTATTTTGATTAGCTCCGCTTCTGATTTAAAGTTATTTAAAAATATGGTCTACATTTATTAATTCAATATCATCCCCATATTTAGTCGATATTAGACTTTAACTGCACAACCAACGAATGCACCATCAAACAAAGTTCAACTTTATCTTGAATATTGTTTCATATGCTTTGATACAGCTGGTGGCCAATGCTAAACAAATTAACATGGATTTTCTATTACGTTTAGGGTGCATTTGATGTCAATTTCAATTAGAAAATCATGATTAGCAATCATTTACTACTATGTTATAGCCTATCTCTCCCGCTCATTTTGTCTCACTTCTCTCAAATGGATGTCCCACTCAATTTATCACATAGTACCAAATAAGAAAATAATTTCCTTCAAAATCATGTAAGTGGTGGGACCCACACACTTCCAATTTTTTTACCATTATTCTTAATTTTCATGCCCAATAGTAAGGGGACAAAATGAGCGGGATGGAATGATCCGTATGTGTTTTTTTCCTAGGAATGATGTTGTTGTACTTGGTTATTTGATTTTTAATGTTTCCTCATAATTTTATATTTTGGGATAAAAGTTCGTATCAGTCTCCAACAATCAACATCAATTTTCCATCACCAAAAAATTCGCATTATGTGTCGTACCAATGGGTCAATATATCGTTTTTCGTATTTTGTAAAAATGAACGGACCAAACTACATAAAGTTAAGAACTTAATTAATAATGAGGCTATCAATTTGTAAGGTACATCGTCATTATTGTGCAGAAAAGCGCGCACTAATGAAAGTAATAATAATCACAAAAATGAAAATATCCGCTAATTCTCGAATCGGTGTAATTATGAAGCTACTCTTCTATATAGAGTAATGATATTATATTAAAGAGTTAACTAATAGAAGGGTCACTATTATAATAAAAATACAATATTTGTTTAAAAACTTAATTTACAATAATTAAGGTCAATATTTGTATTTTAAGATCAAAATATCCTTATAATAGGTGATAAGTTATTTTTTCAGTTTTTACTGGATTATATACACCAATTATTACCACTTTTTCAAACTCATTTCCTCTTCACCGATTTCTCTCTCTAAAATCACTTTCTCTCTCTCTTTACAATGTGCGCCGATTTCTCTCCCAAACCATAGATCTGTCGCCGCCGCAGTCATACATATCCGCCGTCGATATTACTCTCAACTGTGGCAGGAATCGCGCGAGACTGCTTCTCATTGTTGCTCGTAGCAACATAAGGACGCCAACACTCCACTCTGTCTCAACTTTAGTGTTACCACCACGCCGCTCCGCCACCTACACTCCGTCAGAATCTCACCGGAATTAATGGCGACCAAGAAACAGGCATTTAAAAGGAAGAAAAAGGACGCCGGAAATAAGTTTCCGGCAAAATCTGCCACCAGAAACATCGCAAATCAACCCGAGCAAGATGATAACAATCCTTTCCGTGAATTGCAAGTAAATTTTCGTACATTCACTCGAGTTTGATGTAGATCTGAAAATTAGGGTTCCTAATTTTGAAATTCTGAATTTCGAGGGTTTCATGATACGAAATATTAGAAAATAGTTAACTTCCTGATTTAAAATTTTGATTTGATGTGTGTTCTGGATCCAATATGTTGATTTTAATGATTTCAATTGAGTTTGATGTGAAAGTTAGGGTTCTTAATTTTGAAATTTTGAATTTCGTGGGTTTAATGATACGAAATATTAGGAAATCGTACATTGCTGATTTGATTAATGAAATTATTTGATTTGATGAGTTTTCTGGTTCCAGTGCGTTAATTCAGAGATTTGAGTTCTTATACGATGTTACGATATCATAAAATTCGTACTCGCATAACTTTTTCAAAATCGTAGTATGCATACATTGCTGATTTCATTATTTGATTTGATGAGTTTTCTGGTTCCGGTGCGTTCATTTAGAGATTTGAGTTCTTATACGATGTTACGATATCGTAAAATTCGTACTCGCATGACATTTTCAAGATCGTAGTAATCGTAGTAAGCGTACATCGCTGATTTGATTATTTGATTAGATGAGTTTTCTGGTTCCAATGTGCTAATTTAGAGATTTGAGTTCTTATACGACGTTACGATATCGTAAAATTCGTACTCGCATGACTTTTCAAGATTGTAGTAGTTGTAGTAAGCATGTTATTGTACTGGTTGAAATATGTGCATTTTTTCTTGGTGATTATGGTCATGTTTTGTGATACGCAAATACAATTTTCTATATGATAGTATGATACTCTCATAAGAATTTGTGCTTATTTTGATGAAATAGCTATGATGATCTAACTTTGTAAAATCGTATTGATCTAAATTTATTTAAAGGTTAAATGGCTATATAAAAGGGAACACATGACAACCATTAATCATGGAGCACAAGTATAACTAACAGACTATGAGTATCTGATTGGAGATATTCGGAAAGCATTGTTGTGTTATGGTGACGGAACAGTGGATGAATTAAAGGATTTAGCTATGGGATCATTCATGCACCTACCCGACTTCAACAAACGTTCCGGGAAGGCAATACACTATATGGTGGCTCGTCAAGTGACACCCACTGACTTACCTGGTGTACACTGTAGACACCACAGCTCTTTAGTTCAAGGTGGAGGGCAAAATTTTAAGATTTTCACGCGTGGAGTTTGCTTTGGTCTTTGGGCTGAAATTTGGCCCTTCTACCTTCAATCCATAAAATAAATAATTATTATTGTTCAACTGTTATCTACTGACTTAATCACTTTTGTTCAACCAAAAGAATATTGTTGGGAGCCTGAGGATGAGGCCGATGTGAAGAAGATGTGGGAGGCCAAGGCACGCACCAGGTTCAGTGACAACTTGAGAGACGTGAAGCAGAAGTGGAAGAAGAAGACTGCTGCGGGCCAGACGATGGCTAGACCCGACGGCTTCACTGACGAGTACTGGACAGGGATCCATGCGTACTGGCAGCAGGAGGACGTTGAGAGGGTTTCCCAGCGACACAGCCAAAACCGCCTGTCTGAGCCCGATGGACCAGGTACAGGGATAGCAAAGCACGTTCGAGGGTCTCAGTCCACTCGTATCCTGCAACAGAGTTTGGTTAGTAATTATCAATTCATTTCTTAAGTATATATATATATATTATATTTTTGTTAATAATTTATTTATCTTATATACACGTATTAACAGAGCTTGCAGAGTGGACTGCCGGTGACTGCCTTGAACTACGAGACTTTCCTAGGAATCCATACAAAAAAAGATGGAACCTATGCGACACAGAGGGTGACGAGGCTGTAGTTCGCACTCTCAAAATGAATTTGTAGCCTATTCTCACAGCTATATAGTTAGCAAGTAAGTACAGGGTCGATCCACAAGGAGTTGAATGTTACTATCTCTTGAAACCTCCTCCACCTGTTCAGAAAAGTTGGTTTTTGCTATCTTGGTCACTAGGGCTCTCTTGCCCAATTCGAGAACTCAATTAAACACTGAAAAGTAGACAAAGAACTTGATCAATAATAAAAAGGACTTGGTCTGGATCTAGACATTGTTAAGTGAGAACTCTAGCTTGGTCATTGGTGCAAATATATTTATCACATGCATGCATCGTTAGTTATAGGACTTGAATGCTGAGACCCCTTTTTACTCGTCACGCCCTCAACAAACCCTTCCCTTACCAATCCTTACTTAATCGGCGACGCTCCGCCTGCTCCCTACCTTGGGCAATACCTCTGTCGGAGTCATCGTTCAGTTTCTTGCCCAAGGAGCATTTATCTCTAGAAAGGCCTAACAAGGAATCATCACGTCTAGCCAAATAGGGTAGACACCTTCCTCTAATATTAATCGATCTAAATCAAGGAGATGTTGGAAATCACTCCTACTCCCCAATTGATTGGTGATCTAATATTTCCTAAGTGATTAACGGCCTATTAATCCCCTATTCGTATTATCTCATATTAAAACAAGCTCATTAACATTATGGGAACACATGCATGCAACTATCTAGCACAATTTAAACCTCTCAAGCATTGGTTAACACTTAACTCGTCTTGCCCAGACCAAGTATAAAAGCTTAGCTAGACATAATCATGAAATAACAAACACATGAATTGAAGAACATAATAAGCACTATATTAAAACTTACGAAGTCTGCACAACAAAATAAACTCGACCCAAAGTGCCGATCAACAAAATACGAAATAAAGTATGCCCTTAGGACTTATTTTTCTCCTCACCAACTCTCGAATAATTACAGGGAAAATAAAGCATAAGAACCACGGCCGCACATGCAGCAGCAGGGCTTCGATATTTATAGGAGAGTGCTTAGGGTTTGGGCCCCCTAGTCCTTAACATGGAAGGAATCCACGAGCTACCTTGGGATGCAAGTAATACTTGATAAGCTCGACCGCAACAAGAAAAGTCACATCTATCTCCAAGAGATCCCTTGCGGATCCTAGATCTAGTCGGATAAGGAAAGATATTTAAGTTAGATCATCTTTTCCTTATCCTTCTAGACCTAGGAGAGAAACTTTGCCTGTTGACCACGGCACTCCTTCTATCTGTCTTGGCCAATATGGTTCTCCCTGACTTGCTTCCAGAAATGCTGCTTCTTTTCCCTGTTTTGCCCAACTTCCACCTACAAGGTAGCACACATCCTCCTGCCCAGTATATGTCCTCCCAGACATAGAAACAAGACAAAACACACACAAAGACTCGATCTAACCTACCTAAAACAGACACTAGAAAGACACGAAATATGGACTCATCAGAGGGATGCACATTTTGATGTAAGTATTTAAATTTATTTAAATATTAGTTAAATATATTGTAATGTATTTAATTTCTAACAAATATGCAATGTTATGTATCAATTAGGCGGAAATTCATAGCATTGCTCGTGAGTCACAACGAACGGACTTGAACGAGATCTACTTGGAGCTCGTACATCCCGACAGGTCACGGCGTTACGGCACTGAAAGTGCCGGTGTGAGCCAGATCAGTAGGGGGTCTACTAGTAGCACTGGCACTTCAGCCATGATGTAGGAGATGTACGAGACTCGGATCTCCACGTTGGAGGAGGGACTGCAGCAGTCTGAGGTGGAACGTGCTACAGAATGTGCAGCCCTGGAGGCGGAACGAGCAGCAGAACGTGCAGCCATCGAGAAGGAACAAGCAGCACGTATAGCGTTGGAGGCGCGCTTTGCCCAGTTCGAGCAATTTATGCAGTCAGGCCAGCTACCTCCTCGTCCTCCCCCTAGTTGATTAGGTCGTTCATTTTATCCTACAGTTACTTATACACTTCAAACATTATTGCACTCGTATTTTACATTTATACTCGTATATTACATTTATTTATATGATTTGGGATATTGTGATGCCCTGTTTTGATATTTGCTTTGTTATAGTGTGTGTTGTGTAATTGAATCGTGAAGCAAGGATTAAAAAAAAAATAAAAAAATAAATAAATTTACCGACGGCGAAATTTCCCTCGGTAATTACCGAGAGCGATGTCGTCGCTGATCTCTTTCCAACAACCAGTGAAATCATAGACGGGAGAATTTCATCCCGGTAATTACCGAGGGCATTGCCGTCGGTGATCCCATCGGAAAAAATCCTGCCGTGTACCGTTGTTTTACCGATCGCATTTACCGACGGCACCACCGTTGGTAATTACCGAGGGGAGTTATTATCGTCGGTAATGTGCTCACCGACGAGCAGATCAATGGCGGTCTCTTGCCGTAGGTAATGCTGTCGGTAATTTAATTACCGACGGTATTTATCCTCGGTAATTACCTATTTTTTTGTAGTGTTTAAAAGTAATCGTAACAACATTGAAATATTTCATGCAATCTGATCAAAATAATTTTATGATAATTTTGCAGGCTTGGATACATTGTACTATTCCCGCAGTGGGAAAAAGTATTGGTGGGAAAATACGTACTAGGAAGACACCTCGTTTCATTAGGTACACTTATACCAAGAAAAATGACTTCCCAGAAACTTTGGAGTACAAGGTAAACTATGAAAAATGTTTTCTTAATACGAAATTTGATATAATCGTACTGCCGTGATGATAAAATGTGTTATTCTAATACGGTTTTGATAAATTCGTATTAAATGTGTTATTCTTAATACGATATTTGATAGAATCGTACTGCCCTGATGATAAAATGTGTGTTACTCTAATACGATTTTGATAAATTCGTCAACTTGATGAATTGAATGAGCAATCTAATACGAATTCATTATTTCGTACAGTACCTACATTTTCTGGGCTGGAAGGAATTCTACTCAAAGAAGTGAGTCTATGCATGCTTTTTTTGACCACTATATTAACTATATGAGTACTTTGAAGAGGCTCGTGGAGCAATATGAAATCGCAGTCACGGAAAAGTTCGAAAAGAACTTGGGGCGCAATATTTGTCAAAATGCAGGCAATTATATGCATGTCGAATTTCAAGTGGGAAGGCCAATTTGCAGCAGTTTACACTAACAATATTATGGTATTGATTCAAAATGAAGTTAAACAAATGTGGAGCTGCAATTTGAAACTTCTCTCTACGGTGGTTGGAGTGTTAGAGAGGTACCGGGTTTCAGAAGTGGGGAGGTTGAAGCATTGGTATAGTAAAGTGTACAATTTCGAAGTTGAATATCGTCCCGTCGGTGAATATATTCAGTGCAATTGCAGGAAATTTGAGGTTAGGGGCATTTTTTGCTGTCACATAATGAAGGTATTAGCCTTCAAAAATATTCAAGTGATAAATGAGAGATACATGATTAGGAGATGGAGGAAGGATGTGTACATGCCACATTTTAGTATTTCTTTTGCCGGTGGCTATCCAATCATGACAGAGGAGTACAAAAGATATCAAGAAATGGAGAAGGAATTCAAATTATGCAGCGACTTGGCTTTTGATTCTGACGAGAAGATAAAGTTTGTAAAAGAACAAATTAATGCAATGAAAAAGCAGCTCATGAACTGGGATCCATCCACCACTGCGAAACTTAGCCAAGAAACAACCCAAAGTGGACGCGAAGATGCTACTATTTTAGATCCATTGATTACTGCTCGCAAAGAAAGGCCAAGGGAGAATAGATTCAAGCATCCGGCTGAAAAGATATCGCGTGGCTCCGGGGGTAGAGGCTCTAATTCAAGAGGAAGAGGCTCAACTACAAGGGGTCGTGGTAGAGGAAATTCTCGTGCGAGTCAAAATATTTTTGCTAAGTGATCGTTAGGCTTTGATACTTTTCTGGATTAAGTTGGAAATTTGAGTTTTCAGGAAGACTTTTGTTCTAATTGTTTTGTTGTTGTTACCTTTGTGTGATAGTTGGTTGGATTTCAGTGCATTTCTAGATTAAAAATGTTGTTTGATATTGTTGTTGTTTTCATAATCTTGATTAAAAATGTTGTAATACTTTGCTAGAGAACCTGTGATCTATCTTTTTTCTTCTTTTGCATGTTTTTTGTTTGCCGATAAATTCTTCAGTTGCCGTATTATTGTCAAACTTTTTGCATGATTATTTTATCTATGAACTAGTTTTTATTCAAATTGTTCAAATTGTTGCCGTGGAAAGCCAGCTTGCATCAAATTGTTCAGGGTTCAGGGTTAAACTATTTATTCCATAATCTTAGACTAATTAATTTGTTCAAAATAATGAAGTATAAAATTCGACTGGCAATAACTTTTATGTTATAATTTCTAAATGTACACACTCATAAAAAAATGTATGTTTCGATTATAATATTTTATTGCTTAATAAAAATATGATATTGTTTAAATTTTACGTATTATTGCCTCTGATATATATATGAATCTAGTGTTAGGATAATGAATAAAAATTATGATATTGTTAAAATTTTATATATTTTTTGGTTGGACGTGATATGCATAACTATTGAAATGAGGGATATATGTAAAATCTTACATGATATTTTTTAGTTGGATAATTCAAAATTTTAATTGATATACTATGTATAATATAATAAAATACAGTTATCATAATAAAATGAGGACTTGGAGGGAAATGATAAAAAAGCGGGAATCAGAGGAGGGAGGACTACCGCCTAATCATGTACTTAGTATTTTTGGAGCCAAAAATTGTTAAGTAAGAGTCAAAATGATTAAGGGTAAAAAAGTAATTCAAGATATATGCTTTTGTTAGAAAAACAAAAAAGTAATATGTTTGGGCCGGGTTTATAAAGAGCTGATTTTTGTCTGGACAAATTTTGTCCGAATAGCATCACTTATTATGAAGCTACTCTTCTATATAGAGTAATGATATTATATTAAATATAACGGCCTCAAACATCAAAAACCATGATTTTTTTATTAACTTTAAACTAGATAATAATCAAATTCATCACCAAAAGTTAGCAAATATTTGTCCCCTCACGAAGCATCAATCTTTTTAACTTAGCAACCCATTCATTTGTCCTCTCCTATCTCATTATTACTCTACTTCGCATTTCCCATAATATATAGTAGTAGTATAATCAACATGTCAAATAAAGTAATTTTTTTTATTAATAAAACAAAGTTTACTTAATTAATACTATATATTTATATAAATTGGACAATAAAATTTACTTAATTACAAAAAAAAAAAAAAAGAAATTCATGATTGTATCGACTATGTATAATGTATCCTCACTAGCTTCTACTGATATTAAAGCTAACCATTTGAAGAGAGACAAATACAATATTAAAATTTGTATTATTCATTACTAGATTACAACAAAAGAGAGAAAAATCCCATAATGTGGTGCCTTTAAACCAACAAAATAAATCAAATTACGGAAAATCTTCGAAATTATTTCCATCGCACAATTTAACATTTACATTTTGGGGGCAAATTTTGACTTGATCTTCTGCACTTCCTTGGTCCTAACCATGAACGCCTTGGTCAACACATTGTCCGGCACCGGCGGCGCAGCCGCGAACAAAGTGGCGGCGATGGACTGCGTGCCAGGAAGCTGGCTGTTGAAGGCGGAGATGACGGCGGCGGGGACCTTGCCGTTGTTCTTCTGGAAGTGGACGAGGCCCTTGGGGAAGGCGAAGACATCACCCTTCTTGATGGATTTGGAGATGAGGACGTTGGCGGTGGTGATGAAGCCGACGTCGAGCTCTCCCTCCAGCACGAACACCACCTCGGTGGCGCGTGGGTGCGTGTGCGGCGGGTTGAGGCCGCCGGGGGCGTAGTCGATGCGTGCTAGGGAGACGCCGAGCGTGTTGAGCCCCGGAATCTTCTGGACGTTGGCGCCGGTGACCAGAGCCCCCATGGAGTTGTTGGTGGCGCCGGGATGGGCTATTCCGGCGAAGAAAAAGTCCTCCGCCGTCACGTTTGACTTGCATGGGTACCCGTTCACTTTCACACCTGTTCACAAATTTACCACGAAATTATTGGATAATGATAATTGGACACATTGTGGCCAGCCACACGAGTAAAAAAAACGAAAGTTGACTGTAAAAATAGAAATAATCACATTTTCTGCTAGGATTTATGCTTCCCAATTAGGGTATATTTCCATTTTCAAACCTATATTATTACTATTTTTAGCTTGTGTGGCTCGCCACAGTGTGTTTGAATATCATTACCAAAAAATTGAATCGTACAAGACTTGTAGTATATAATTAGTGCGGTCTATTCTTTTAATTAATTTTAATTGAATCTTAGTAAATACTATAAGCTTAATAATTGAGATTATCAAATTTTAACTAATTGTAGGAAAATTTTTGCCATTATTGATTGGTGCGCGGGTGAAAACCGGCTGCAATTAGATTGTATGGAAGTTTTTGCCTTGACCCTCTAATACTTTTAACGGTCTCTTGAATACCGTCAATTGTGCACTGTGCGATTTGATGTACACAAATTTTATGTCAACGGTCTAATGTAGCACTAACAAAATTGAAATTATGATTTAATAAACTATACCATTGATTAACATGCTCCATATATTATAGTTTAGCATATCACATGACAAAATTGAGATTATGATTTAATTTCCTTGTTATTTTCTAGGGGTGTGATGAAAAATAAAATAGTGCTCCAATCTAAGTAAAGAGAAGATAAGTTTAATGCAGGGATATTGGATGAAAGGGGGTGAATTGTAGTGAAAGGTAGTAGCGGTGGTGGGGCTACCCAACTCACACCTTTTAATTAATACTGTACTACTCCTACAAATTATGCAAATTAATAATTCTCGACCGACTGACTAGTGAAGTCAATGGGGGCGCGTTTAATCAATTTAAATTTCCAAAAAAATTCGAATAATAGTTCTGCAATAATAATTACTAGACCAGAAGAAAATACTATGTTAATAGTAATCGGATGAGGAAGACAACTCGACATCACAATGCACCAAAAGAAGGAAAGAAAAAATTCCTAATGCTAGTAATTAATTATTAGCTGAAAATGGTAAAATTAAATATCGCAAATCTTGGATGAAGAGGGCTGGCAGAAATCCTAATGAAATTAAATTACTCCATCTGATGTTGATTTACAAGAAAAAGGAAGAAGCAGAGAGAGAGAGAGAGAGAGAGAGAGAGAGAGAGATTAGTTACCAGATGAGAGATCAGCAACACAAAGATCTTGAAGCATATCAGGATCAGCAGAAACTGTGGTGGTTAGCATGACCGCTGCCGCAGCCATTAAAAGTAGCAGCCTGCAAAAAGCCATAGCTAAGATTTGAAATTAATTGATTGAGCTGAAAACTGTTTGTATATTTTATATGAATAGTTGGGTGTCTAAAAAGTGTGTAATGATGATTAATGAGGAAGCAGTTGAAAGAGTGAGCGAGGGTTGTGTTTGTGTGGGACAAAGGAGTTGCGAATGGGCCGATATTTATAAGGGTAAGGCATTTTCATTTTCAATAAGCTAGCCTAGGTCACATCTTATTTTTTTTCAACAAGCTAGATAATTATAATAATTATATTAATATTATTAACTTTAAGAGGTGGGTGGGGGTGGGTGGTATGAGGGGGGGATGGAGATGTGTGTTTGCAAAAGCACGAAACATGCCTTGGTAGTCGTAGAAATAAAGGGATAACGAGGACGATGGATGGATGGATGGATGGATGGGATATATTCTATTTAATTTATAATTTTAGTATATATTAATTTTATTTTTATTCTTCAGAGTTGGATGTGATATCACCATATTAAGTAGACCTTTGCTTTGATCTCTTTTGACTACAAATAGTGGGTCCTTCGTGCCTTGCACGTGATTAGATCTCTTAAATTCTACTAGTATTTCAAATTCGATCTAATGCTAAGAAAATGACAACATGACACAACTTTTGTATCCTAATTACTTCGTATTTTATTCTTAAAATTGCAATTAACTTTGTTTTAGTTTGATTTTACAAATGTAAAATGGGATTGTAATCATCAAATTAAATTTATAACTAGTTTTAGATTCAATTTTCAATTTTTAGTTCATAATTGATTGTTAGGTTGATTATTTCACAAACTAAACTATAATATATTATTTCAAAATATTATTTATCAGGGTCGAGCGTGTTATAAGTAATTTTTATTTTTAAAAATAAGGAATTTAATCGTAGGCATAAAAAGTGGACTAGAAGATCATTTAAGATAACAAACAATATTTGAGGTCTCGACTTTAAATGGTGTATGCGTATCCCGTCTAATTTAGGGTGATTTAGTTTTAGAATTAATATAAAATTTGGACAGATAAAAATATTAATAGCATAGAAATAAAATTTGAAAACGTAGTATCTTGCGTCACTTTGAGGATTTATTAGCCAACCCTTCACTTAACGACAAGCCATATATATATATGTCTATGTCTTGCAGTGAAATTTATTATTTATGTATTATTATTCCGACGACTTTTCATGTTCAGATGGCTTGTGTAACAAATAATAAATATAAAATTAGAAATAGAAATAGCGCAATCCATGCCTAGTCTTCGAAATATGCTGCAAAAACTTTTAATATGTGTAATATTTTGTGGAATTTTATTACTAATAGATAATTCCATTGACTTTATCCACCCGATTTCATATACTAAGTATTATTGAGCTATTGACTATTCAGTTCACACAAATTGAGTTACAAAAAATGAAGTTAATTTTGTTTGCCCCTACCCCTAAACATTAGTTTTATTTCAGTCAATCCATCCTTAACTAGATATATACATATACATATACATAAACATATACCATAAATAAATTTTTATTATTTCTTCTTGATATGATATGATAACTAGATTGACACAACTTTTGTGTGCTATCAGCAGCATATCGCGCGTGAGTGTGTGTGTGTGTGTGTGTTTTCTTGATTTATTTGTGGGCCTTTTTAGGTTTATAGCTATTGGGCCTCAACTTGATGGATCTGTAGCGACTGAAAGAGGTTGGGCTTGGATAAAAGAGTATTGGCTGAATTTTAAGATGAACTTAGTTATTTAATTATTAGAATTTTAAAACCCCGAATTATTACATTCAATTATGCACTAATTGTTCTACACATTTTATTTTTTTATTTAGGTTTTTTCACCCATGCGTGCTAGGATTCAACCATTTGATTATTCTTTATTTTTCTTATCAAATCATATACCAAAAGTGATTAGGTTAGTTTAGTACACGGTATCATTGAAATGAAGTTTGGCTAGTATTAATCGTTTATTAGAACTTTGTTAGCTAGTCAAGTATGTTTTAAGTATATCCAGTTGTATATGCAACTGTAATTAAGTTGTTATCTACCTCAATAAATGCGACTATTATATTGCTGAATTTATTTTAAGGAAATTATAAAACTTAATTAAACGTACGTACTGAACTTTTGTCGAAATTCCAAACCAAATGTTGTCGACAAAAAATGGAAAGAGTAACGAATGCATGTATTTGTCAATGTTTGGTGGAAGAATCACGCCTCTACTCTTGTTCCTTACAATTGAGATCATCTATCCCACTTTGGTGTTCGCCCATTTTCAAGTTTTTTTAGCTTTTGTTTTGGCATTTTTCTTCGCGCGATTTCATTTTGTGTATTTTTGTTTTAATTAGCTTTGTAATTATTCATTGAAAATGCTAATTAGGGTACACAAATTATTTTTTATTTAATAATTGATTATTCCATAATTTACTTCGAAGCATATATATATATATGTTATTCCACACTAAGTAGTGTAACACACATCGATCGATATCCTTGGGAAATTGCTACAAGCTAGCTAGCAAGTCTTGTTTAAACTCTTAATCTGCTCAATGACTTGATATTTCCTAGCGGTAGCGGATTCTATGAACGTCCGTTTAGCGATCGAATGTAACTGCATGCCAATATGAAAGATAACCATTCTTCGAAGAGACAATTCAAATTTCAATATATATTAATTAGTATTAGATAGACTGCAATAGAACAAAGATAATCCTCATATATATATATATATATATATATATATATATGTGTGTGTGTAATGTCAATGTGTTGCCTTAAACTTAATACCACAAAACAAACAAACAAAACAAACCAAATTGCGGAAAAAGCTTCGAAATTAATTATTCCCATCTTCACCATAATTTAGGTTTAGGTTTGCGTCAATTTTCTTCCTTAATGCATGTATGGTGATTTAGGCTGCAAACATGGATTTGATCATATCCACTTGTGTGGTGTTAATCATGAATGCCTTGGCCAAAACATCGTCCGGCACGGGCGGCGCCGCCGCGAACAGCGTGGCGGGGATGGACTGCGTGCCCGGCAGCTGGCTGTTGAAGGCGGAGAGGACGGCGGCGGGGACGACGCCGTTGTTCTTCTGGTAGTGAAGGAGGCCCTTGGGGAAGGCGAAGACGTCGCCCTGCTTGATGGACATGGAGATGAGGACGTTGGCGGTGGTGATGAAGCCGACGTCGAGCGCTCCCTCCAGCACGAACACCACCTCGGTGGCGCGTGGGTGCGTGTGCGGCGGATTGAGGCCGCCGGGGGCGTAGTCGATGCGAGCGAGGGAGACGCCGAGCGTGTTGAGGCCTGGGATCTTCTGGACGTTGGCGCCGGTGACTAGAGCTCCCATGGAGTTGTTGGTGGGCCCCGCATTGGCTATTCCGGCGAAGAAGAAGTCCTCCGCCGTCACGTTTGCCTTGCATGGGTACCCGTTCACTTTCACTCCTACTACATTTGCATTATTATGTATATCAATAAATTAATTAAAATTTGCTATGCACACCAAATGTACGTAGTACTACGTGTGTGTATCTAGAGAGAGAGACAGAGAGAGAGACAGAGAGAGAGAGGTAATTTGTAAATTAAATTAGAATTTTTACCTGCGGATGCGAGATCAGCAACACAAATATCTTGAAGCATGTCAGGATCAGCAGAAACTCTGCTGCTTAGCAACACTATAGCCATGATTGCTAGCATTTTGCAAACACCCATACCTCAGATTTGAAAATTGATTATATTATATTGGACCACAACTTAATTAGCTATGTGTTTATATAATATATTATAGTTATACTGATGATTAAGTTGATAAATGGGTGCAATATTTATAAGCTCCAAATTCAGGAAGGAATCTAGGTGTTGACACATGAACGCCTAATTCATGCCATCTTTTCTCAAATAAAGCTGTCAATTAAAAACTCTGAAGTCAATACATTTGAGGTATTTCAATAAGCTAATTAAGGGGAGATTTCGGCATGATGCACACACGATCAGCTAGGTAAGTATACGATGCATGCTAACGGTTGGTATCGCCAAAGGTCTCGGATTCACACATGCATGTATATAAAAAGTGTGGTTTGCAACATTTATTTTTGACAACAAAAATACCTAATAATCTACACTTATATTGTTTTACAAAAATTGTTTTTCTATTAATTTAAGTATCTAATTTATTAATAATAATAATAATAATAATACTATATTATATTTATAAATTAATATTAAATATTAAGTTCAATGTATATCAATTTAGTCTGGCTAATTCTTCCACCACATATCTATATAATATATGGATTATAAATTAAAGAAACAAACATAATAAAACAAAATACATACAAATTCAATAAACAAAACAAAAGACTAGAATAGCACCATAGTTGATGTCTGAATTTCGACGACTACGTACGATTTCATTACCATATACAAGATATGATGTTCTAACACACTTACTAGTTTACTACTAAGAAACAAGGGCAAGTACAAAAAAGAGGTTAATTTCTACAACCCTTGATCTGATCATCATAACTCGAAGAAATGAAGTAATACTCTAACTAAAAGTGTTGAACTCTAACTTTCCATTCCCCTTCAACTGGATCATACGAAATAAACTTCAATCCTTGTTCTTGATTCTTGCTCATCAACTTCTCTTTATATCTCTCAACTTGATGCCCTTCCACATACTGCTTCCCTGTCTTTTTGTCAATGCATTTAACATTGAGAAAAGTGATCTCAGCTGCCTTGTTTATGAGGTGTTGCTCAACTCGCGGCTTGTTTTTATCTTGATAAACAATTACTTCTCGGTTGTTGATCTGCACCGCGGATTGAACATCAAGATGGCGGACATCTGTTTCTCCAAGAAACTTGATGATTCCATAACCCCGCCTTCCCACAACAAAGTCCTTCACATGGCTGCAGAATCCTGCTTCTGCCATTTCCTTTGCTGCCAGCTCGCCCAGTGAAGGTTCTGTGTAATATTCCTCATCAGAAAGCTTTGGCAGTAGTGCTGCAATATCAGCCTCGCGTCTTTCAGTTGTTGCAGCGACTTCATATTCATGCTGGTGCGGTAGTTGGGTGGCACTAGTTGAGTTTTCATCAAGTTGAGAAGAACTAGAATTGTCTTTAACCTCATCACCATTGCCTGTAAGTTTACACATTTGAAGTATAATTAGAGAGCAAACAATTTTGGACTATTTGATCTTTGTTAATGCCCTTCCCTTTGTTCTACCACTTTACGCATAAAGAATTGTCTTGGACGTGGAGTAGAGGTCATTTCTATAACCACCGTATACAGCTCACGCAACAACTACTACCAACACCTCAAAAACAAAAAACTACTAAGAAGCAAAAAATAAAAGGAGGAGTATTCAGCAAAAAGCATTTCTTTGTTAATATTAGCATATAAACTTGATTAAAACTTGTTTGAGCCGTATATTTTTAGTAATTTCAATCTTGGAAGAGAATAAACATTTTTTTCTAAAAGAAAAAAAGGACATCAGGAAGCTTAGGGGTACAGTCTGATTGGGAGACGAATTTACTAATGAAATTTGCACTATGCATCCCAATGGCACTTGTGAAGAAATGAAAGCAGAAAATCGACATGTCAGACCAAATAATACTGCTTATATAAAATGAGAAGATATGAAAAGTTTAATTTGATTCCGGTTACTATGCATACTTCGACTACTAAATCTTATGATGAACAACATAAGCACTTATGATACAAAAAACACATGATTTCTTGTATAAGCTTCATAGTTCCACCGAATCAATGTCATGATACAGAGCACCCAATGAAGAGAAAAAAACCATTTTAACTATGCCTGATAAATAAAACTGATCATTGAACTTATCTCAGTAACTGAAAATAATACTACTTTCTATCTAGCAGATCAAGTGTCCTTGCCAGCAAGACAAAATAGTGAACATTATGAACTAAGTTGGTCAGATTGAAGGCTTACTGTGTTGAGGTGAATGAAGAGATAATGAGGAGATATCGACCCAAGCCCCGGGATTCTCCCGTGGCAGGAAAGAGAATACTGGACCAGGTTTATTTTCTTCGTCAACAAAAAACGGAACCTGCAATTTTCAAGAATCGTGATATATTTTCAGTCATTTTCTTCTTGAGAGAGTGCAATGATTGAGCATCTTGTAGCATTAAAACGAAAAAATTGGGGACTCACCTTAGTCTCACTGCTTCTGCCATTAGGCTTCTGAGTACTCAATCCAGGGCATCTGGGCGAGACATGCCGGATTCGTATAGATTTCATTCTGTTTGATGAAAGATTGTTTGAGACCTGAAACATTCTCCATTCAGTTAAGTGATTATCAGAAAAATTGAACACTCTGATCTAGAATTTCTCAATGGCTGCAGAATGTTTTCCATGCTGAAGGTAACAGAATAGTTCTTATAATGTAATCTAGCTGGTGCTTTTAACATCCAATATAAGGACTCTTGCGGTGAATAAAGTTCTAAGTTCTGTTTGATTCTTGCAATGTTATTGAAATGCAAATGTGTGTCAATACTATAAATGACCACATATTATAATACTGAAGCTGTATTATACAACTAACAGGAGAATTGATTCCCAAGATAGTGTGCACATTGGCAGATGCTGATAATTTCACTAGTAGGGACTATAGTTCGAGTTTCATGTATAGGTATAGGAAAAAAAAATGAGGCAGTATAGGAACAAAAACTATATGACTTACTGGTAAGCTAGATATTCCATGACGTATTGGTGTCACTGCATTGGATTGATCAATTGGAAACGATGTTGCAAAAGGAGTCGTTACAAGTGATGACTGCATGCTTGAATTGCTTGAAGGATTGTACCTATCAACATCAATGAATAGTTTAACCAATTAGGAATGTATCTAGCATATTGAGTTTTGATTGAAGTTTTCATTATTTGCAACGTCCCCATTTACATGAATTTTGCATTATTTGTTTTTTTCTTTTTCATTTCTTGTATCTAACAACTAAAGAACATCAACATACCGCTTCACTGTTGCAGAGTTTCTTCAATGTGATAGTATTTACAACTAAAGTGCTAGGAGATTTCTGAAATAAAATTATCATATCATCTTCAGATTAAAAATGGAACTGCATGTAATTAAAAGGGATACGTCTTCGTGCTAGAACGTGGCAATGTTTCATGTTCTAGTTAAGAAACCAGATTAAGTGTAGTATGATTATTTCTTTTCAGTTTTTATTCAGAGATGTATACAGACTCAAACAGATATACTTTAATCAAGTGACATAATTGGTGTTTCTTGCAGGCTATGACACTTAAATGCAACCATAAAAGAACATATCAGCCTCAGCATTTTCTTTCATCTTTCAACTTGAGGGTTTATAATTGCTTGTGTTTTATATCTGAAAATATCAACCGCAATCATACAAATATTTCCACTCTGATACTCCTTTTCTTTCGCTGTTTTTCTCTGAGCATCATGCTTCGCTATTTATAAGATTATAGAAAGAATATAAAACTGAAAGCAGGAGAAAATGAGTCGATAGAACTTACTGTTCATTGATGTTTTGACTGGTGCACTGCATCCATGTTGTCAGGCCACTTGAAGCTTTGAAATGAAGAGAAAAAAATAAATATTTTCATGGTGAAGTTTCATTGCACGGATAAAGAAAATGATGAAGTTCACTAACCTAGAGATGATTTATTGAAGTCATTTGTTGAAAAGGTTGCCACTTTTTCGGCAGTTTGTTGAGGTTGTGATGCATCTTTCGTAATAGAAGAGTTAGGATCTGATGATGTTAACGATTGAAAGGGAGATTGACCAGAAGACTGGTCGGATAATGGTACCTTATGGAACACAATGAATGGAGTTTCAGATGTCTCCAAATAAGATGATCTGAAAAATGGACGAAGTGTTTGTCCACCTAGTCAAGAAGGAAAAATTATTAGCTCAAGGATCTCACAAAGAACTACATATACACCCTAAGTCAAGCTTAAATGATTACCTTTATCAGCTAGTCCATAATCTTCTGACCTCAACTCTTCATGACTTTTATCTTCGTAACATGGCATTGCAGATACGGACTGAATTTTCACAAAAGAATCTCTCATTTTTCCTTTTTCAATTACACCTGTTGCAGAATAAGATGCTATTCTACTTCCTTGTAACCTAGTTGCAGTTTTGTCCCGGGACCCTGTAGCAACAAATAAATCACGTATATTGCATGTTACATCTAATTGGAACACTCAGAAAAACTTGCTTCATAAGATAACATTTGAATATATATGACCTCGTTTATAAGAAATGAAGTTCATATGCTTACCAATAGAAGTTTGCACTCCAAATACACTACTACTGCTTCCAGATGCAGAAGTTGGACCAAAGGTGAACCCAAAAGTGGTTGACACACGATTGTTTGATGTGCCATATAAGGAACTGCCATTAGATGATAAACTTGACCATGGTACAGGTGTTGATGGAATGCCAAAACCAGGTGAATATGGAATGCCAAAAAAAGGTGTTGTTGAGACTTTGGAAGCAGAAGTGCTTGCTCCTTCAGGCAGAGACGCACTATGAAATCCAAATGTACTTGTTCTAAGACCACCTCCAGAGTTGTTTGTGGCACTGAACACATTGGTGGTGGATGTTCCGAAAGCAGAACTTTTTGGATCTCTATCAACAAATCCATTACCAGTTGAACCACCAAAACCTGTTCTTGTGCTACCAAATGGTGGTTTGGCAGCAGTTCCTGTACCAAAAGAGGGCCGACTTGATGGCACAGAAGAAGTACGAGGGCCAAAAAGCGAGCTTGATTTTTGAAATGCACTCCCTTGATTGTGGCTATGAAAACAAGGTCCTGCAAGACTCCATCAGTATTTTAAGTCATCTTGAAATTTCCTAATCATATAGGATGGTAACCTCATGCATGTTGTCATCATGGAATTTCCTAAGTCATGCAGATGAAATGCTCTCCCAAGAAAAGGTATACATCTCACATTTGCTTTTTGTTTAAGCTAGGAGTCTTAGTGCAATTAACTATTTTCCTAGAATGCAAGCAATTTATTGAAAGTGTGTAATTTATATTTTAAGAAAATAAATGGAGAATGAGAAGACATAATGTATATATACATATGGAATCTAAAAACTTTGAAGAGTAATATAGAAAAATAAATGGAGTACAATATATGAGGATAGAGAAACATCTTACCCTTGTGTAGCACATAGTCCGCAAACCTCAACTCTTCATGACTTGTGCGTTCGTACTGAGGCATTGCTGATATCGATTTGTAATTTGCACCACTAATAATTCCTTCGATTTCTGGTGTTTCAGAGTATGGTACTACTCTACTTCCTAGACATCCCCAACTGAACCCTGCATTCCACAAAGGCAGATTATAAGTCATTGTTTCTTCTCGCGGTGAATAGACGAACGTTTCAATCAATACATGATATTTACTTCTCGGTCAGCATGCTCCGCCAGACAGCAAGAGGGTTTCTCTTACTTGATTACTAGGCCAAAGAAAAATATTCCAAAGTGGAGCATTCTATTTCAGGAATAGCTCAAGGTTGCAATGATGAATGGTTAAGAATTACTAATTTAGGTGATGACTCGCCCATAAGATCAACAATGCTGCCATCAGTAAGAGAAAGAACTGCTAACAGAACAAAGAATTCTCAACTCCATGAATATATTCAACACAAAAAAATGATACAAGTATATCGCCAAGGAAGTTTTAATTCTTTTACTTGTTTGAATGTACGGAAAACAAATCACGATTCATGTTTAATTTATTCTGCGGAAAAATTGCATGATGAAGAAGGCTTGAAAACACATGCTGCTATTTTTTCTTTTTTCTTTTTTTTTTCTTTTTATAAAATAAATCGCAGAATTTTCCACAGAAATCTCGCAGATATGGACTATAATGACGATCGTCTAATCTACCGATTATATTCAAACCATACACAAATGCATAATTTCAACAAAATTATAAATCCGTCTCTCAGCAAAAAAATAAATGACAAATGAAAACTCCGACTGCGTACAAATTGCTTAGAACAGAATTGACAGTAAACGAAACGCGGAATGAAATCTTTTGTATAGATAAAGCACTAGAAGTAAAAACATTACCAGGATGATGTCGCAAAGCCATTGTTGCGAAGATAAGGTTTTGAGGGGAAGATTTTTGAATATTTGCAGGAGAAGGTTGTGTAGAGAGAGAAAGTTTGAGTTGAGAAAGTAAAAACTAGTACTAGCTTTTTTTCAAAGCTAAGCGGGAGACGGTTATGCTAGGGAGGAGAATTATCAACTGCCGAGCCGACCCCAGGGTTTTCTGGATTTTTAGTTAGGGACATTATTGTTTCGAAATTGCATTTCAATCCATATTATATATTGTGTTATTTCCACCTACTAACAAACCTAAACATTTTGAGAAGCTAAACGAGTATTATAAATTACTAGTAATCAACTCGAATTTCGACGGGGAAACAACTTTACATTATAATTTATATGTGAATTGAAATTACTAAATTTATTAAATATAAAATGTAACATCTTTTAGAAAATTAATATTGAACGAAATTGCTACTTATTTAATTATTTTTTCATATTCTTGATTTTTTAATTACTCATTTATTTTAATTGATAATAGAAATTTGGAAAAAGAGATTAAAATTATCAGAGGTTTAAGCACTCAAACTCATGAATGAATCCAGCTCATTAAAATTTCCTCCACCATACCTATCCCAAATTCAATTAAAAATAAGTGTGAAATTCATAATTGTTCTAAATTCATTGTGTAAGAGTACTAATACCCGCTTTACCAGCTAAAAACATGAATACTAAATGTAAACATCAATATTAATAAAAAAAATAACAAATATTACAAATATAATTATAACATAATTATCATTAAAAAATTATTAAAATAAATTTCAAAATAGCTTACTACCAAAATCTATGATGAAATTTTATTAATATTTATAAATATATCATCATAAGTGATATATATAAATATTTTTTTTATCTTAGACGTATATTAATGAGTTTGGGTAGTAGGTACCCATAACTGATTATTCAACCTGACCCTAACTCGTCATGGTCTCAATGACCCGTCCAAGAACTATTTAATAGTTTTCAAACTCGTTCCATTAAAATTTGGTAGAGGTAGGTACCCGTGAATATCCGATCACTTTGCCATCCTTAGTCACAGTGATTAGAAAAAGGTTTGTTACTCCTTCTGTCCCACTCAATCTGTCTACATTTCCTTAAATGGATATTCACTCAAATTTGTCTACTCCAAATCAAAACAATTAACCCTTCAAAACTCTTCAACAGTGATGAAACCTATCCACTTTCTATCTTTTTACTCTTATTCTTAATTTGTGGCATAGTAAGTAGATAAATTGAGTGGGTCGGAGAGAGTTATTTTTTTTAAGTAAATTTTTATAATAAAATACTTGAATATGCATGTTTCAACCATTTAAAAATTGTTGACCGTTGTTTAGATTTACCTAGATTAATTTGGAATTTATATATACATATATACTTGTACCAATTCTAAAGTCAATATATATCTCAATGAATGAACCCAACTCATTAAAAGATCTTCTTATATGGAATTTTCCTGGGGGAAATGGAGAAATAGGACTTTTAAGAATTAAATTCTTAATTATAGCATCACTACTTAAAATATACAAATTGTAGCAATTCTATACATTTCTACCCTTCCTTCCTTTTAAGATTTGTGTTTTACAGAATAAAAGTGTTGAATGCATATTTACTATCTCACATTTTAACCTACGTTCTTCTCTCTCCATACTCCCATCGCCGCCACCAAACAAAAATTCCACCCGAGAAACCGTAGCCTCCACCTTCCACATCCTCTCGCCGCTGCCACCTTCTCGTCACCGCCGCTGCCGCCACATTTCCTCTCTCTCTCTCTCTCTCTCTCTCTCTCTCTCTCTCTCTGCCATATCTCTCTCTCTCCAGCAACTTCCCACCGTCGCCTCCTCCTTTCGCCCTCCGCCTCATTGCTGGCGCACCATCTGAGCCGTCTACGACCCCGACCTCCGACGCGCTGCCGACGAAGAGGCTCTGCTCAACTGCTCGTGCTCCTGTTGTTGCTATTGTTGGGCGAAGGGAAGTGGGAAAAAAACAACGAGCACAAGGGAGGGTGGCATCTCCGGCAAGCTCGTCCTCCTCGTCGCCACCGCCGACCACCTTCTTCCCCCCTTCTGTTGTTGAATATACAAAATTGTTGTGTGCTATTGTGAAATGTTAATCTTCTGCCCTGTAACTGTTCGACGAAATGCTCAAAAGAAAACTTCTTGTAGATGAATACAAATTGAGTATTGTGGTGATTTTAGGGAATTGCGAATTGGATACTTAACACGAATTTCAAGCGAGCTACTTCCTTTTTATTTTCATTTGAAACTTTTTACTTTTGTAATCTTCTTCTTCTCCATCTCTCGTCCGCATTAGTTTTATGTATGATGCGAATTAGTTTGATGGTAATGTGAATTCTCATGGAAAAATCTGGGAATTCACATGACAAAGCAAATTCTCGTGGAAAAATATGGAAATTCACGTGAAAGCAAATGTGTAATCACATTATAATTTGTGTGATTTCGTATATAATTAGTATTCACAAGAAAGATAATGAGAATTTACAAGGAAAAAAAAGGGGGAATTCACATAAAAATTAATGTGTAATCACATTATAATTTATGTGATTCCATATCTAATTGATATTCACACGAAAACTAATGGGAATTCATATGAAAAAAAATGTAAAATTACATTATAATTTGTGTGATATCATATCCAATTCAAAATACACATAAAAAAAATAGGAATTCCCGAATTTTATTATGTGAATTCACAAATTAAAATTTGTGACTTCACAAATTTTATTATGTGAATTCTAAATAAATGATATAGGAATTAGGTACGCAAATTAGTTACTCATATTATAGATTAATAAATTAATAAAAGATATAGGTTGATATAGGAATTAGTTACGCAGATTTTGTGTTAATAAACAATCTGATTAGCCAAATATATGATTCAAAACATGGAATATTGTCTAATAATTATAAAATATATAAATAAGGGTAAAAAGTTCATAAAATACTAGAATTAATACTTTTAAAATGTTACTGCTATAATTTGGATTTTTTTTCCTTAAAACTGTTATAATCCAATAATAATCCATTTTCCTGCCATCTATATATCTCAATGAAAAGATCTAACATTACCAAATACTCCAATAATTAGCACTTATTCCAATAATTTACTATTACATCCGTCGCTAAATAGTAGTCACCATTCCATTTATTACCGTCCATAAAATATTGTAGAGTCATTCCATTTTAGAACATGATCACACAACTATCTTACTATTATTTTTATTCTTTTTACCGTTCACAAAGCTGAGTAGCCTGAGTCCCTTTCTCCACTAAATTAATAACTACACTTTTTTTTTTTATCATTCCTCCATTTACAATTACCTAACTTTTTTAAAAATTCGTGTCGCCCCCAAATAGTTCTACTATTCAGGAACATATAGAGTATTTAATTTAATTTAATTTGAAATTTATTGTTTTTTTTCCTCATTTCCTTTGACGATTTGCTAGCCTAGTGGCTTAAGACGCCGCTTATAAGTTATTTGCATTTTCGTGGGTTCGGATTCAATCCCCCAAACAAACAATCTTTCTTTTGTCACTTTGAGGATGACCTAGTGATAGAGCGGTTTGTCTGAGACTGAAAAATCTCAATCAAATCCCATTCATGCCTTTATAGGTCGAACATGTCGTAGTTATTTTGGAAAAGTGTGGTTTACCTGTCTTATGCAGTTTGTCGGCTATTGCATAAGAACGAGAATTTACCCAGTGCACACCGAAAGTAGCGGCTGCAGATTCCCACGAAATAAAAAAACTCGAACAATACCAAATAAATATTAATAATAATTAGTTTACATAACAAAAGATCTAACACCAAATTAGATATAAGTTTTAAAATTATACAATCTACAAATCTCTTTTACCATCATATCCAAACTTATGGTCGAATTATGTAGTTTCCAATATCAAATCCTTTTAAAAAATTATATGCTCACTTTAGCTCTAACCTAATTGATAAAATAAATTTAGTACTCATACACACGTCTCAAACTCACAAAAAATAGTGAAAATATCTAAATAAATCAATGTCAATATTTTATATGATGTGGACACGACTTTATAGATCGAGATCTATGAACAATTGTAAACGTGGGATATCAATGATTATTACAAAAAAAAATACTGAATTAAGATGATAAATTTGCATAATAGAGTAATAATCTTATACTTGGAATTTTTTGTAAATATTTAAATAATTTTCTATGTCTTCTATTCTTACGCCAAATATAAATACTATAATTATTTATGTCAAAAATTATAACTATTTATTTGATCAACTAATTAATCAATTAATTAGCCAAATTTAATAGGCCAAGGAAAACAATTGTTGGATGAATAATAAGAACGCGTACATTATAAGTAATTATATTGAATTTTCAATGGGTGAAGTTTGATTAGAAAATAATGTGGAATAGAAGATGAGACGGAAATAAAGATAAAGATATTATACACAAAAGTCAAAAAAAAAAAATCAATTAAAATTGAAATAAAATTTTAAAGCACAATATATCAAGAATAGAATATACTTAAGAGGTGAATTATGAATAGAATTTGATATCTATTAGTATCATATCGATTAATGTATATATATAACTATATAGTTATATATGAAGATAAATATGCGGTCTACAATCTGATATATATTGGGATGATTTAGAATTTGATATTGATTTTTATATTAAATATGAATATATATAGAATAGAATTATATATTTATATGAATGAATAATGCAGAAAATTCAAGAATAAAGATAAATAGGAATGGAGAACCGTGAACGCGCCACGTAGTGCAAACGTAAACTTCGGTATTATATATACTATGATGATACTAGAAGATCAGAGTGTATTATTTTGTCCACAATCTTTTCAGAATAAAATTTTTGTGGATTTCATACATTATTAACGACAAGATATGACATTAAAAATTGGTTTAAACACCTAAAAGAATATTATAAATATTTTCCAAATCACCTTCTGGTGAGTCATGTCGAATCCCATCGCCGAAAATTAAGTCCATGGTGTAATTGTAATTGTGAAAAATTCAGATAGTTCGTTTACTTAATTTATAGTCTTTAGATTGGAGTGTAGTTTTAAAACTATTCATTAGTTTGTATATTAAACAGTAATTTCCCCCCAACATAAAAGATCCAAATTTTTAAAATGTATTTTGATCTAATCTCCCTCCATTTTTACTAACGGAACGGCTAGTTTGTGCCGAGTCAAAAAGCTTCAGTTACTGTGGTGGCATCATCAGTATTACAGTGCAGCAGCATCCATGTGAAAATTTGCCCCTAAATTTTTTTCCAATTTCAATACAGTAATTACAGGACGATTGATCGCGAATTTGCATAGAGTATTATTTCGAACTTTAAAATATTTTAATTAAGATTAATAATTACCTATCTGAAACTAACATTGATCTTCTAATATGCATACTGTGTCATCCAAAAAATTCTTTCTCTCATTTCGATGTTCATCAAATCATGGGTCTTGTTGCTTATATTCTGCGAATTTCTCAACAAATTCTTGGTTACATTGCTTAATGTGCGGTGTGCTGGCATTAATCAATTTAGGCAGTGTTGTGTTGTCAAGAAAATGGTCGAAACTGGCGAGCATTCAATTTTTCTATTGATTTATCGGATTATTAAGTTAGCATTGATCACCCCCTCGTCATTGCTTTGGTTGATGGAACATTTTCTGCAATAAAGACTATCAAGAATGATTTGTGGAACCAAATCAAAGATGAGTGAGGATGAATTGATAGTTTAATTGGAAATTTTTCAATAAGGGTGCGCTTACTATGATGGAGTAATTTCACATTTTTTTCATTATTTTCACATGTTTATTAGAGGTGTTAATTTTCTCATTTTCCATCCTTTTCACTCCAACTGTGGAAAATATTAACATGGGATGGGAGGTGTGAAAATAATTTCCAACCTTTTCTTTTTCTACTTTTTCCATACTACCAAAGTAAGCACGGCCTAAGTGATAACGAACAAATCTCTCGCAGTGTTTTCAATTATTCAATCAATGAGATCGTAGAATTCATTTATCACAACTTTAGCAAACAAACACAACTGTAAAATCTGAGTGCATGAAACAAGTCATATTGTTTCCAGAACAAAATTTTCGATCATTTTCTACTAGCTCAATGAATTGCACCAAATTACAAATGATTCGAGAAAATTATGTTACTCTTAACATGTTAGAGTTCCAATGTGTTAAATTTGGATACAAGAACAAACCTTCATATCATCGAGTCTTGTCCTTCCTTTGCTTAGCATCAGAGATGTGAAACATAAGCTGCATATTATGCATTAGATTTGGGATCAACAATTTGCACCAAGAAACTGAATATTTCATAAGAATATGAATGATGATTGATACCTTAGTTCCGACATAAAATGAAACGAACAAGCCACCGAGTGTGAGTAGACCTGAAACATAACAAATGTAACAAGCTCCAGAATATAAAAATCATACGATGAAAATAAAGAGACAAACCTCCTTCCTGAAGGAACCCAGAAACCAACCAATTAATGCCTGATGGGCCGATCACAAAACCAACAAGATTAGCCACCTGCATTGCACAACTTCACATTACCCTCTTCAAATTTATAACATCATAGCCATGTACATCCTGAAGAAAAGTTGATTGCTCGCTGAAATCTAATCGGGCATGTTAGGGTGTACGGGTTTGTGCTGTACAATAATAAGCTGTTACTACAGACTACAGTGTTACAAGAACAAAAATAGTGTCATTTTCTAGCATGCAGTTCATTCAAATTATATTCTATATCTCATAGAATAACTACAGATTATGTGTTTACTTATCCTCTAGATGCCTCAACTTTAACCTTTGCCAAACCAACTGCAACATAATAAACACTAGCCTTGAGCAGAAAAGTACTACCATGCTAATTTTTAGAATAAGCTAGCAGAAGACAAACCATCAGACAGGTAATAGTTACTGCACCAGCAACGGCACTGAGTTCACGAAAAACAAACTCTCCAAAAGCACCCTCAACCTGGAATGAATACGACAGAATAAATAATGAGAATGCGGGGGAGTTAGCAGTACAGATGTGACGATTCACATGTTTCATTGGATGTACTCATATACTTATTTAATAAATCAACTTTCCTCCTCCTATGTATTCTTAGGAACAAAGGGGAAGTCAAATATACAAACATCTTTTAGAACAATGTCTACGAAACATACATGCCTGACCAGATATTGCATTATCTTGATTGCTAATACTGTAAGACACTTTACTGTCTTGACTTGAAATAAGCATTACAAACACCAACGTTGAGTAATTAACTCCTACAGAAGAGGCCAAGAAAAAGGAAAAAATGGCCACTTAAAGCTGTAATACTCTTAACTCTTCTGCAGAAGGAAAATTCACATAAGTTTTGATACATAAATAAATTACTCGTACTGAATATAAGAACAAAGACAGGAAGAGGTAACCAAAATACCTTCCTAAACAGGCTATATAAGAATTTCAGATGACTTATCTAATATTTTGACCTAGGATAATTGGATTTTCTTCTCTTCTCACTAAAACACTAACATGCCTATAAGCACTTTTCGTCATTTCATTCTAGGATTAGCAGTCCTCACATCCTGTGAGCTCCTTTTCATAATTTAATCCTGTGTAAGAACTTTCCATTTACTCAATAGTTTAAGACATAGTTCCCAATTTGATCTGAAGTGGCATGCAAAGGTTAACGCAAAAGGGCTGTGATAACATCATTGTCTATCCTCATTGTGGAAAGAGAAGGAAGCCAATACAAGAGAGTCTTCAAGCTGGTTTCTGCAGGAGTCCGTCCATTTCATTAGGGTCCTCGAGTCTTGTAATTCTGTTGTTTCAGTTAATTTACCTTCTCTTGAATTATTAGTAGTGGGAAGTTAGTCCGACAAGGTGTATGGGTATTTAATTAGTTCATCGTGTCAGTATTCTCATTAGGGGAGCATATTGGATTGTTACCGAGAAGAAGGAGGTGAAAATACATAGATACCTGAAAGGCACTAGCTGCTGATTTTATCAGCATTTCTGGTATAAAAAATATACATGTCAACCACGCCCAAGAAAGAAGCTTCCTGGAATCAAGAAAAAAGTCGTTATAACTGGGATGTGAGTATGTGACAGTAGAGCACAAAGTTTTATGCTTTGAAATACTTCTGAAAGGCTAATTTACCACTCTAAATCATGCCACACAGCTACAAAGGTGAAGACAACCCAAACATTCAGCAGCTTCTTTTGGGAACCCCCAAGGGGTATATAAACATACCTGATAAAAATATGAGTAGGCATAGTCTCGTGGCACAATAATACATAGCAAAAATTAACTGAGACTCAAGACGTCAAGAAAAATTGTACCTGACAAGCCACTTGTTGAATGAAGCATGCCAGTTCTTCCAAAAACTCTCCAAGTTGTGGCAATTGTTTATGCACCTTGGCATGTTTTCTGGAGGTACAATGCCATTAATCTACAATGATATGTTGGTTGTTAATACACAATACATTCTCTATGCCAAATGTGCCGAAACATGGAAATTAGCATTAAAAGGATATGGATTGGTTTAGAGATAGCCTACCAGTGACCAGAATCGGAAGTAGCGCCAGATCAGGAAAAATTTTAGCCACATGAAGTTTAGGACCTGTTTGTATCAATGTACCATGTACATACGACATTATTCTCTGACATGCAAGAAAGTACTGATATGCCCTGATGTAGAAACAAATGCAATATTTTAAGCTTTCTTTGAAAGGGAGATCACATGTAGTCCAATTGGAGTAATTGAAGGAAACCGTTGTTACCTAGCACCTACTGCAATCATGAGTGGCACTCGGGCTCATAAGATGAAGATTAATATATACCAATAATGACTACTTGTTCCATGATGGAATTCATTTGGTTTTTATTGTATGTGCTAAGAAAATCCATGATTTGCACTAAAGGAAGGTAAAAATATGTTTATGTTGTTGTTCTTTGTGGCCCTGAAGTTCACTCCTAAGTTGGATGCCACTCAATACTTCACAAAGAAACACACTCATAATGGATTCTTATTCAGATCACATTAAGTGATAAGCACCTAGGAACAACTCATAAACTAAATAGATTTTTTCCACATTTCGCAATTAAAAAGACTAATCTCAACAGCTAGACAATGTTAGAAGGAAGTATTCACAAAAGTAGAACCATATTTATTAAGATTAGAACTTACACCGTATCCAATGATAAAGATGTCCATTGGAGACAACTGTTTCCACAAACCACTGCAGACAAAATTCAATTCTCAATATACAAAGTTTAATACCTACATATTATTATATATAATTATGAATTTAAAATTTGCTCACCTAATAGCAAAGGCATTATAGTAAAAGAAATGCGTCATAAATTCCATTAGGCAAAGACAAAAAACCCAACGTAATCCATACAAAGCAACATCTTGGGAAGAGTATATGTTCTGGGGAGAATCCAACTGCCACAAATATGAAAAGGATATTTATAAAACCCTTCTAAAGACAACTATTTATAATAATAGGATATAATTTGTGCAGAAAAACATCTATGTTAATTTTGAAATCTTAAGATTGGTGAAAGGCAATAATAAGCGAAACACAACGTTCAAGGTAAATTCATGTTTTAAAGAGAATTTGGCATTGGACAACTGTATCCAATTCCATTACTCTTTTGTTAAGTGTCCACATCCTCCTCTTTTGCTGATGGTTCTCACTTCTGGTTAACAAAAGGGAAATGCATGTGTAGAAACCTTTTAATGACATAGATCCCAATGCAGACAAGTTAAACAGCAAAATAGACATTCACATAAAAATATTTTACTGGAACATAACGTATAAAAGTAATGACTGAATAGTGCTATATTTTACAAAACAAATATTCTCTAAGTTAGGGAGAATGCCACAACAAACCTGTGAAACAAATGCATTGAAGCTAATGATTGGTCCAGCAAGGTAAAGAGGTGCATAAACCAAATAGCACAAGTATATTGGATACGAGAACTTGTCGCTTGTTACTCTTCTTTCCTGGATAATGTATCAAGTACAACAATCAGTAAGAAAGAAATATCAATCTTAATAAGATGTACAAGCTGAACCAATATTGCAAAACATTCAATTTATGATAAATGAAATCGATGCTAACCTGTAAGACGAGGTAGCATGTCTTGCCAGTTGAACAATGAACACAGCGCTGAATATGCTTCTACAACAAACAAAATAAATCTTTAAGGTAAAAAGATCCCAAAAAAGTATATATATTAAAAACAAATTTCAACCCTTCTCAGCAGAGCTGGACCAAAAGAGTATAACCCACATCTGCCAACAAGACAATAATGCAACATACAACAAGTTAATTTTGATAAGTAACAAAACAAGCTAGAAACTAACATTTACAAGTTACAAGTTACAACTTACATGCATCATTTAGCTATTTTCAAATAACTGTCAATGCTGCTTAGTATTAATATCAATAGTGTTTGCAGTTATTGCCTAATAGTTGTTTGTTGGTATTACCATCAACGAAGTGCATAAGAAGATAACCGAGATTTTAAAATTTGCTGTAAGTAACGAAATGACAAATCTTCAGCACGTATCATACATCTATTCCACAAGGATTTAAATATAATGTGTGTGGCTTCACATCAACACACATGCTTTCCTCATTCGCAGCAGCAGTTCATGGACTTTCGAGTTTCAAAACATAATTGAACCACGTGTGTTGTAGAAACAACTGTCAAAAAATTGTACTGCTGTTGGTGGTTTTTCAAAAATCAGTGAAGAGTACGTTTGGTTTAGGAATCATATTACCACAATCAAAAATTAGGTTATTGCTGTGATTCAAGTTTTTCAATCAAATATTACTGAACAACGAACAGAAGCAATGGAGAAGATGAATTGAGAAGACAATCAACAGCCAAGACCCTGGGGGCTTATATTGCCAGAATAGTCAAACAGTACCTTGTGATCAAAACCACTGTATTGATCAGTCCAATGATAATCATGACCAAAGCTTATCATACGCAAAATAACTGCAAAAAGAAAAGTATAAAAAAGGAGAAATGTAGTAAATCTCACTGTCAGTGCAAAAGTAAGGGCCAATATAAGGCCCACAAGATGGACACACAAAAAATGCTAAAGTCTATACCCTTTCCCAGAGATACATCTAGAATGGAAATAAAATTCTGCTCTCATGGGGTAAAGTATGAGAAGGAATCCATTGCTATAGCCAGAAAACATCACAGAGATCAAATAGCCAGAAGAAAATGGGGTAAGGTGTATTTTTTTGTCAGCCACTAAGCAATAAGTGGCACCAGTAGTAAAAAATAAGGACCAAGGAGTCCAGAAAGATCACACATATTCACACAAAGATGCTGCAAAAATCTAAAATATCAAGAGCAGGTTTACCAAAATTAAAGCAGATATGCCATCTGAAGGTGCCGCGGTAGTCATCCAAATAAGCCCAGCGTTCTCTACACCAAGATGAACAGAATGTAAATATAATTACAAGCACTTGAGGTTTAATTAATAAATATGGTATGATCCAGAGATCTACGATAAACCTTACCCAAAACTAGAGAACCGATATCCCTCAAAAATGCGATTACATACAAGAAATGATAGGTTAAAGACCCAGAGCACATATGAGCAGTATTTTGTCCTTCCAAACATCTGCATAAGAAAATATCTGGTGAACATGAGAGCATTAGAAGCTATACTTTGATAGCGTGATTGATTGTAGAAACTTAAACTTGAAAGTAACAAAAAAATGTGATTGGAAAAATTGAACAAAGACAATCCTTGAAGTGAAACAATAAGAGGGAGATATCATCCAATGTGAAAATGTAGCCACAATAAAAGAGAGGAAGGGAACAGACCTTTACAAGGAAAAAGTTAGCTGAAGCAATACCCAAGATAAACAAGATGCTGCAGTATGAGAAAAGAAATGGCAATTTGTTACTGGAACAATTACAGTAGCTCAAAGCATCAAACAAATCTATCACTCCAACATATCCAAATATTTACCAGGCTCCGTGTAGGTAAAACAAATAAGTCAAAGAAATCATAATCCAGTAGAAAGACATCCCCTTTGCCCTCAAAGAAAATGATCTTTTAAGGAGATTGGCAACCAATGTAAATATCCCAAACACAGCGGTGAGAATTGGTAAGTTCTGTCTGAAATTTCTCCATTGTGCATCAGAAGCATCCTGCACGATAAGATAAATATACATTTTATTAAATCAAAAAAATGTACTAGTCATAATATAAATCCAGATATCATCCAACAACATGTAATTAACTTCAATTCAATACACACACATTCAGTCCCCATGGTTGCTTTCAGTTCACTTCATTATTTAATTATAAATCAAATTTAAACAATTGCCATATTGTAATGCCATCCAAGTAGGAAGACTCAAACAGAAAGAATCACAAGCTAATCAACTTTATGCTCCAAAAAAAATCATAAACAAAGGGGACGTACAGTTATAAGTTCGAAAATCACAAGCTAATCAACTTTATGCTCCAAAAAAAATCATAAACAAAGGGGACGTACAGTAAGGCGACCGAAGATCCAACCAGGGCGCAAACCATATAGCTTTGCGTGGTGATCTGTGGTTAGAAATGGCAGAAACATAAAACATCAGCGGAAGAAGGAAGGAAAAAACTGCAGTAGAAATGCATAAACATAAACATAGACAAAAAATAAACGAGCGAGCGGTGTTGCTTTACCATGGGAGAGCTGAAGAGAACGACGAATGACGAGAGCATAGAAAACGACGGCGTATAGGACGAGAAGGAGGAGCTCCTTCTGTCTCCACGAACTGCTCTTCATCACTATTTTCTGCTTCTTCTGCTCTACCACTGGGGATCGTCCAATCACAACTTCAATTGTGGTAAATCCAATATCAGAATAATGCGACCCAAATTTGTTTACAACTAATTCATTCAGTTACTTCAGAACAAACAAATTTATTCAGTTGTAAGACTGATGGACTGCGTGGGAGAGGGAGGGAGGGAGGGAGATAGAGATATAGAGAGAGAGAGAGAGAGAGAGAGAGAGAGAATTTTTATATCTTTACCCTTCAGCGTTCGACTGGAAATTTGAATCGTTGAATTTCGGAAAACAATCTGAAATTATATAATTTGCTCTGGGCAAAATAATTGTGAAAATTCATTTGTCGTAGTATTTGACTAATTTATTTCTTTTTGAGGTAAATCCTCTTATCACCAAAAGAAGTCCTACTTGCCCTCTTTTTTTATTCACCAAAAGAAAAGAAGTCCTACTTACCTTTTTCCACTCACATCAAGTGGGACCTACAACAATTTCCACTCTCATTTAACTTTTTCCACTCATAATATGTGGGACTCTTATTCCACTCATAACAATTTTAACTATATTTTATCTTTTTTACTCACAACAAGTAGGACCCTTATTCCACTCACAACAATTTTAACTTTCAATTCACTTCTTCCACTCTCAATAAGTGGGACCTTAACTCCACTCACAACAACTTTATAAGCTTTCTTAATCTCCGTGCCCAGCACACAACAGGACTTCTTTTCGCGAACGGAGGGAGTACTTGATTAATTTTATTTTCTTGTACGGTAGCCTGCAAATCACACAGGACAGCTAAATCATACTTTTCAAGTACAGGTGTGACAGACTCGAACTTGAGACCTCTCATCTCATGCACTCACTTTTACCATTAGATCATCATCCAAGGGACCGCCTATTAGTTATTCACATAACATTTTATGGGTCTCAAAATGAACCAAAACCCACGAGGCCACACTATTCTTGTTGTGATGTTGTCAGTTGAAGAGAGAGACATAAATATTCTTCGATTTCATATCGTTACTGTAACTTTTCTGAAATAGTATGTATAAATTTATCAAACTTAAATGTAATAATATGCTTGTAAAATTGTTAAAACGTTGTGATAAGGGCTTTCTGCAACGGCAAGCTTTTGAGCGAGCTCGCTGCCCACTTGGTATGCTATGTGGTGGCGAGCTCGCAGTAGTCACATTAGCGAGCTGCGAGCGCGAGCTTGCCCAATTTTTTTTTTTTTAATGCATAAAAATATTTTATTAATTTAAATTAAAAATGTATATGGAAAAAAAAGGGAAAAATTACATGTCATCTTCGAAGTGTTTCCAAATTTCTTCGATCAAATCATCCTCGAGTTTTGTGTGTGCTCTTTGATCTCGAAGGCTTTCTTTCCACTTCAGGTGGTCTTGAAAGCTATCCGGGGCTCCTTGTCTCGTACTCAAACTCGCTTGGGCTGTAGAGGTTGTTTCTTCGTCCTGGCTCCAATTAGTTACACGCCCTCATCTTCAACTATCATGTTATGCAAAATAATGCAAGCATACATGATGTTTGATAAAATCTCTCGGAACCAGAAACGCGCAGGCCTACTAATTATTGCCCAACGAGCTTTGAGAACGCCGAAAGCTCTTTCCACGTCCTTGCATGCAGCTTCTTGTTTCTTCGCAAATAAACATCTCTTCGACTCAGTCGGGCACGGGAGAGTCTTCACAAAGGTTGGCCAACATGGATAAATACCGTCAGCTAGATAGTAGCCCATCTTGTGCTGAGTGCCGTTTGCGAAAAAAGTCACCGCCGGGCTCTTTCCCTGCAGAAGATCTTGGAACACGTCAGACTGGTTGAGCACATTAATGTCGTTGTTTGAGCAAGCAACTCCGAAAAACGCATGTCAAATTCATAAATCTTGAGAAGCAACAGCTTCAAGCATGACCGTCGGCTGCCCCTTCTTCTGATTCGTGTACGTCCCTTTCCACCCATTCGGGCAGTTCCTCCACTGCCAATGCATGCAGTCGATGCTACCAAGCATGCTGGGAAAGCCGTGCTTCGATTCGTGTATTTGCAAAAGCCGGTTGCAGTCAGCCGTGTTTGGCGGCTGCAAATACTCGTTGCCAAATGCAGATATGATTGCTTGACAAAAATAATCAAGCGAGTGGCGACCAGTACTGTCTCTTATCCATAGATACTCGTCGTATTGATCAGCGCATCCGCCATTTGTGAGTTGCCGCAACGCCATAGTACGTTTCTGGAATGACGTGAACTCTAGTTTCCCCGTTGCATCCGCACGCTGCTGAAAATAAAGTTCCCGAGCCTCAACCGCCTTGAAGATTGTGTGGAATAGTTTTTTGCTCATACAAAATTGGGGCCGGAACACGTCTTCGCTCCATGTTGGAAACTCAGAGAAGTAATCCGCATTAAGACGGATCTCGGCATCAAGGCGGTCACGAGGCGCCACCGTCCTTTTTCTCTTTGAACTTTGGGCGGCAGCGGCGGCGGCCGTATCCTACTCCTCCTCCTCCTCCTCCTCCTCCTCTTTCTCGGTGATTGCGTCGGCGGCCTTCGCCATGAGATTACCGAACATGACCGGAATTTGGGCACTAAACTATCGGAATTCTTCCATTCTAGAGTTGTAATAATCATCGTCGGCTAACATGATTTTTTAAATGAATGAAATAAACAATAATATGAAGGTGTTGAGGAGATTTGAGAGAGAATTGAAGAGATTGGTGTATGAAATGAGGGAGAAACATGATGTATTTATAGGTGAGAATGAGAGAATTTGAAAAAAGGTGACCATTGGCGATCGCAACAGCTAGCGATCGCGCCAACCAGCAATCGCCAAGTGTCACCCCACGTCAGCGAGCACACTAGCGCACGAGCTCGGTGTAGAGAGCGCGCGTCGAGCTCGCCAACGGGGTGCGAGCTCGCACATCGCGCTCGTTGGGGCAGCTCGTCGCTGCCCACTGTTCGCTGATTTCTTTCACACCACAAGTGCACGGGTGTAATTGAGCACATAGAAGCAAAGTCGTATTCCACAGAGACTGTAATAACCTAACAAGTACTACTTTTAACCATCATCCTCTATTTAGACTCCGAATTTTAAATTATAGGTTTCTAATTAAACTAATTAAGCAAACAACAACAAACAAAAAGCAAGCAAAAGTAATTAAAGATTCAAATATAATAAAAATATCCTAAGGTTTCGATTTCAATGGATAATCAAACTTAGACTCTTACCAATTAACTAATTAACAAGGGACTCACAAAATTAGTTAAAGCATACTCTCATACTACCTAACCGTGGATTACTCACTAGGGTTTTCATCTCTGACAAACATCATAAGCAAGTAACTCCAAAAAGATCCTAAGATTAATGTCCTCACACAAAAGTCTTTTTCTCTCGGTGATTTCACAGTGCGTGTCCTATATTCCAGTTCATGCATTAACTCTCATCTCTCGACTGTTGAATTAACACAACTAATATGCACAATTGGTGACCAATCAATCAAGCATGCAAGAGAAATCATGAAGGATTATTTATAGCTAAAAATCTAAGACAAAACGTGTAGGAAACAAATCTTAACTAGGAAAGGAATTAGAATCAAAGTAGAAAGGTTTTTGGGCTGAACCGCCTTGCCATACGGTCGCATGCATGACCGCATGGCCAACCGTATGCAAAATGCGAAGAAATCCCATATTTCGGAGCAAAAATCGGACCGCATGCGGTCCCGTCATGCGGCCGCATGCCGGACTGCATGGCAGCACGCAATAATTTTCAATTGGCTCGTTCTCCCTCGTTTCAACTCCGATTTTGGATTTGTTTTTGCCTACGAACTCCTATCGAGTTGTACTTCTCATTCTATCATGCTCAATTTGCATAATCTTAACTCTAATTTTCTGAAAAATCAAACAAAGTACGAACGAGCATCATATTTCACAAATTAGCAATAGCTAAGCACAAAACTCATTACAAACATGATTTCCCAATACGAATTGACATCATTTAAATTTATAAAGATAAAAAAATCCATGTTTATCAATCCCCCAAACTTAAAGTGTTGTTTGTCCTCAAACAACGAGAAGAAGAGAATAACAAAATAAATATGGATTTAGAGCGAAATTGTAACTCAATCGGCCTCAGAAATTTTCAAAAGCATGACTCATGCAAAAACCCAATCAAGATCAAACACAAACCAACAAACCAATCATTCTAGCCTCATTTAAACTCCTCGCGGCATGAGAAGTATTAAAGTGAACTCTCAACACTCAAGTGTATGATATAGGAAGTAGATACGCTCAAATCAAAACACAACATGCAATCTACCATATGCTTGCCAATTATCTAACCTCGACATCGTTCACATGTATGCTTCAAACTAAAATAAAAAAAGGACTTTATTTTAGTTGTAATGTTAGCTCTTTGGTAAGGTAGGGAAATTTAGGCTAAGTGACTCTAATTAAACAAAAACTCAACTCATTACAAACATGATTTCCCAAGACGAATTGACATCATTTAAATTTATAAAGATGAGAAAATCCATGTTTATCACCCACAACCTAATAGTATCTCCCATATCCAAACATAATTATCTTTCTTTATGTTGTAGGAGTATGCAACCACTATAGTACTTTATCATTGTTCTCTGGATAAACTTTCGCTCATGTGCAATAGTATAAGAAGTTATCTTACCTAAACAAATGAGGTGTAGGCTCGACCTATTTTAAAGCTTACAAAAGAATGCGTGCTTGTTAAGGGTGAGCAAAGTGAACCAAAAATATGGTTAATCAAACCGGTGGTTTTGATTTACTTTTCTAATTTTAAAAAACCGATGGTAGCAATTAGGTTTTTATTTTTATATATAAAATCGGCAGTTAACCGAACCGAACCAATACTCAATAAAAAATACTAATTTTTCTAATTATATGTTATAAAATTATAATAATTATTTACTTTTACTTGAAAATATGGTAGAGTTCAATTTAAAATTAATTTATACATCTTTGAATTGTATGTTTTGAATATAAATTGTTAATATGAATAACTTTTTATGCTACTATTAATTATTAAAAAAATCGAAACTTTCTTTCGTCATGCCGTTGAATAACGGTTAACCAAACCGCTTTTTAGGTTAACGGTTGTCTGAGCTTTTGATTTTTATTTTCTAATGTTTAATGGTTAACCGAACCAAATAAAAACCATACATGCGGTTTTTATATGTAGCAAATGGTCAGACCGTGCTCACCTATAGTGCTTGTGTATGTGGAACAAAGTTCTTCATAACAAATATTAATAAAACTAATCAATTAATCAATAGAAAGTCAACTCAACTTTCACCAATAATCTTTACATGAACACTCACCATTCTTGAAGTGATGGAAACGAACTCGATCTCTCACTACAATCTCTCTACCATACACTTTCGACACAAATTTGGTGAATGAGTGACAATCTTTACACACTCTCAAGTTCTTCACAATCCGAAGAGAGGTTCCTACATCAGTTCTCATCAATCCTAAAGCTATCGCCAGCTTCTCACTGTGCCATGAATGTACGAACTCCGATTCACGAAAAACGTTCTTCGAATTCCTCACATAACCAACAGCGCTCGCCTCACGAACCATCTCTTCCAATTTGCAGTATATCTCCTCCGAATCAAGGTGAGACCTATCGTTCACACCAAATTTATGAATCTGTCTATTGATTTCAATCCAACTCCAGCTTGGGTTTGTCATTAGGCCATCGTATTTGATCATTCTTCTCATTCTAGCCACCCCTTTAAGGTCTCCGGCATCACCATAAATTCCAGCTAGAAGTATGCAGTCCCCGGCCTTTAATGTCCCAAGCTCATTTATCTTCTGCAAGGCCTTCTCCCCATTGTAGACGTCTTTATGAATCTTCGATGAAGCTAGAAATGTCCGCCACAGGATTGCATTGTCGCGAAATGGAGAGCTCTGGACAACCTCAAGTGCTCTGTTCAAATTCCCAGCACGCCCGAACAGATCAACGATGCAGCCATAGTGCTTGACATCAGGTTTCAAGCCGAATTCTGAGATCATCATGTTGAAGTAATCGACACCATCTTGAACCAAACCTTGGTGACTACACCCACATAACAAACCAAGAAATGAAATCGAGTCCGGCTTCACTCCGGCCATCACCATTTTCTTGAATAAAGAAATTGCTCTGTCACCAAATCCATGAACCCCATAGCCTACTATGATCGAGTTCCACGAGAAAACATCCCTCCTTTTCATCCCATTGAACGCGTGGAGCGCCTTGTCTAAGCAGCCACATTTAGCATACATATCAATGAGTGCATTTCCCACATAAACATTATCCATCAATCCCTTTTCCCTCCCTATTTCATGCAACTCCACGCCGACACTGAGAGCACCGACCTCAGCACAAGCGGAGAGCAAGCCGACGAGACTGAACCCGTCGAAACCAATGCCGGCACTCTTCATTTCATCAAACAACATCAATGCTTCATGATGAAAACCCATCTGGGAATAACATGAAATCATTGAATTCCACGTGACCAAATCTCTGTCAGTCATTTCATCGAACACCTTCCTCATACTACTCAATCCCCCAAAAGCAGCATAACCCCGAATCAAATTGGTACAAACAACCACATCCGATCCAAACCCAGATCGTATAATCGAGCCATGAATCTCCATACACTTATCTCCGGCATTGATTCTCTCACATGCCTTAAGCACGAAGGAAAAAGTGATGCTATTGGGGAGAGAAGAGTGAGAAGAAACCATGCGATTGTAGTATAAGATAGCTTGTGCAGCATTAGGGGTCAGCGAAAATGCTTTGATGATGGAGTTCCAGTGAATAGTTGAGGGGTTCTTGATTTGGTGAAAGAGAAGTTGAGATAAATGAAGAGCACTGAAGCGGGCGTAGGAATTCAAAAGTTTGTTTGAGATGGCGGGAACGGTAAAACAGCCGTTGGTGAGGATATGTGCGTGTATTGTGTGAAGTGTGCGAAGATGATTGCATTGGGTTAGGAAGGCCAGAATCTGAAATGCTTTTGACATTGGAATGGAAACCTTTCTCAACTAGTTTCACACTTCATGTGTTTGATTGTTTGTTAAGTCATTTATCTTTTTATCGGTTAAGAATTTAAGATGAAAACTTAAAGAATAATTTAATATTTTTATTTCTAATTGATAGTATAACGATTGAAAAAAATGTTATAAGGCATCTCAAATTAATTAACATAGAAAATAGCTTTAGGTCAATAGAGCATTCTTACCAAAGTTGTATTCATTTTGTATTTTAATTAATAATAGTTCGGATTGCTGCTACAAAAGGTATAAAATGTTCACGAGTTTGATTGCTTAAGTGGAATTAATCCAATTATCTTTCATCATACTGAATTGAAGAGAGTTTAAGACTCCAAGTGCACATCAACGCTGTCAACACTCTTAAAATATTAGTTTGTTTTGCACAATTTGTTTGTAGCTCAAAAATAATTTTGTATTTTAATTATTGGTATGAACCTTGAATCAACTTAAAATATTTTATAGTTCGTGGAATTAGACCAAGGGGAATCTCCATAGGAACTAGTCTCTTAGATATCAATTCATTTGCTATTCGTGTTCGTATCAAATAATTAGTGAATGAAGTCTAATTCAGTGATAGTATTCTAACTAAAAATAGTTTAAGTAGGTCTTTATGATAACAAGCATCAGTGGTCTAGTGGTAGAATAGTACCCTGCCACGGTACAGACCCGGGTTCGATTCCCGGCTGATGCAATCTGTGTGCTATGATGATGATTACAAGTGGATATTGGGTTTATCCACCAACTTCTGATATATATGTGAAGAATTATTAATCGTATCTGAGCACTTTCTTCTTCATTTTTAAGCGATTCCCAGGAAAAAAAAAAAGAAACAACGTATTAGGACAAATCAGATTTACTACTCCTATTTTATTTTCCATTCTTTACTCCTTTACTGGTTGAACGACGTGTGATAATATTAACTAGGGTTTATTCCACCCAAATAAAGTATATAATTATCTTCAAATCGTCAAATGTTAAAATTCTGATGAATAGGATAGATGATGAAATATCATAGGGAGTAGAAGGAGCCAATAGAAATTACACGTTTAATTAAGTGAAATTTAGCCCCAAATTATTTATTTCTATAAAAATCAAACGTTCAGTCAAATGAGTATTTTATTACTATCTTCCGTATTTTACAGAATGTATATATAACATAACTCATAATTGAGATTTACAAATAAAAATTGCCATTTTCATCATTATATAGTACTATATCATATATATGAGGTGATTTAATCGTTCTAAATATAGAAATACATTTCTTTAAGGAATACATAGATCACATAATGATGAGGACCACTACACCACCACGCAAGGTAACGACTGTAAGTAATCAAGTTGTTCACGAGCTACTCGGCGATCGACTCAAAAAAACTCGTTCAACACTCGACTCGATAGCTAATCGAGCCAAGTTCGAGCATGGTGTTGCTTGACTCGACAGGCTAGCGAACATGCTCGGCTCGTATTTAATCGAGCATACACGTGAGCTTACAATCAAGTATGTTCACTAGTATATCTATCGAGTTTTAATCAACTAAAATCGAGTTATGTACATAATGTAAAAAAAAAATTAATTCTTGAGGAACTCGAGCTTGATTAACTTGTTGTTGACGAGCTCGATAATTCTTGTTGTTGGGAGTTTGAGCAGACCAATACTCAGCTCTTTTACAGCCCTACGCAGGGATGAAACCATTATACTATCAAATAAAGTGGAAAATGAACTACGCGACTTGTGCACCACCCAACTAGCCGCTTGAGTTATGCCGCATAGGCTATAAAAAACGTTTATGCCGCACAGGCTATAAAATACGTTCGCGAAGTAATATAGTCAAAGATAAAGCATTCCAAAATAGATCCATTCGACATTACAAATAACTCTAACGAATAAAAAAACATACTATTATTTCTCAAAAAAGAAAAAGAACAAGAAAAAGAAGAAGAATTATTATTCCCAACATATCCAATTCCTTCATGGCTGATAACCAATGAAGTTGGACATAATTCTAATTAATTGTGTTATGTGTATCCATCAATTTTGGAAGGTACAACATTTTGAAGTGCATCCGTAAAAGGGCCAAACGGTTTAGAATTGTTAACAAATTCCTGAAATGAGAGTGATGGATAGAGAGGAGGAGTAGCTTCATTCACAAATATCTTACCATTCCCTTACTAATAATCTGTTGTGGGAAAAAATAAAATCACGTTACATATATATATTATTTCATTTTTTAGCCTCGTTTTATTTAAAACTAGACTATTGTGGTTTTCAAACCCTCCACCCTGCTCATTTTATTTGGTTGTTGTTCGTCACGATTATTAAAGAAAGGGGTAAAAAAAGGGAAAATATTTCATTATTTTTGAAGGGTTAATTTGTTCCTTTTTATGAAACATGACAAATTGAGTGTGACAACCCAATAAAAAAAGGAGGACAAAATTAGCGGGACCGAATGAGTATAAAACAAACCATAAGTTGTTTAGTGCATGTACCTCAATTTGGGTTCCGACGAAGACTACAAATGCATTAGGTACAACCTCAACTCCCATCCACTTTCCATGTTCCATCACTTGAAGGCCTTCAACATTTCCTTGAAACAATAATGTTATGAGGTTGTGATCAAAATGTGGGAGCAACCCTAAGGTCAAATTCGGGTCGGGGCAGGCCGGGTAGTTGCTTGCTGTAAGAAATTGTACTCGGCTCATCCCTCCAAGGTATCACTTTTCAAGTTCCAATCCTTCACAAATTAAATCCAAAATTCTCAAACTCACCCTTCTTATTTCCTGGATGTATCTCGCCATTACTTCTCTACAAAACAAACGCCACATTCATACTCAATAACCGTAAAATCTAGAAAAAATCAATAATATTAGTAGTTCGACTAAATTTTCAGGTTTGGAAGTTAGGCTTCACTTAAGCCAATCCCTAACCAATTTATTGAAAAAGAATTGAAATTGGTATACGCATACAGTAGCTATATCGAATGGGGTTGTGGGGCCAATGTTGCATGCATTCCTCCAAAGTCCAAAAGGTGGCATGGATGCTTGAGATTTCCCATATACACCCATCCATTTGCTTTAGCATCCTTTGAGATTTCCTCCGTTTCCCTCCCAAATAACTCCTCCAACATCTTCAACGCCTCCCCCGTTACATCTTCGGCCACTCCATGATTTATCACCTGCTCACAACACCAACACGATGACATCATCAAATCTTATAAACTACAAGCTAGAGGAGATTAAGAATTAATTAATGTACTGTTCAATTTACCTGAAAAAATCCATATTCTTTGCTAGCTTGAATGATTTCGCCAACTATTTCACCGGTGTGTGGCTTTGCAAGATCAATGATTGGGATTGTGTTGCATAGAGGGATTTCTTCTAAAGGAGGTCTCCCATGCAACCTGCTGCACCTGAGATGCGACCGCATCGGGTCGGGTCAACCCGGTCAACTTTTTTTTTTAAATTTCAGTTTTTTTTTTCGCCTTCGGCTCCGATTTTACGGTTTCGCCTTCGCTCTTATTACTAATATAAAGATAATCGGCGGGCAACAATCTGGACTTTTTCAGCTCGCTCCGAGGTCTTAGGCTCCCCTTGCTCGAATCTTGACCAAAGAAGAAGCGACAAACAAGAAAATGAAACGGCAAACAAAAAAACGAAGAGGCAAACAAAAAAAATACAATTTTTAAAATAAAAAATGAAATAAAAGCAGAAAATAAAAATTAAAAAAAAACAGAAAAAGACAAAACTGGAAAACAGGAAAAAAGAAAAAATAATAATAAAAAAATAGGTGTGTGCACCCCACACGCTGCGCGTGGGTAGGGCGTGTGCACCCCACGCGCGGTCGCATGGGATGCGACGTGTCACATTCAAGTTTTTGCCTTTCTTCTATGCCTGGTAGATCTTCCACACCAAAAATATGGCTCTCTGGAACAGATTCACGCAGTACCACTTTTTTTGAAGCATTCTTTCCATGAAAGAAAATAACAACTTCAAAATTGTGATTTGTTTTGTATAGTGAAATTAACATAATGCACGTATTCGTCTATGATGTGTCTGTCTTATAGTATATGCATTTTCATTTTCTTCCCCTATTGTGATCGACAGTTGGCATTTATTGTATTATTTCTTACACTATATTTAAATAAGATTCTGGCAACTTGAATTAGTCAATTAATAATTCTCCATAAATTTATTCGATCGGGGCAATTGGGTCCCTCTATAATTTTATTATAATCCTAGAAATTAATGCCACACTAATACAATCTTATTAAGGATTCTTATTAAGGTTTTGACTGTCCATAATCTCCTCCTAAGTTAATTACTATATTTCAACTATTTAAGTAATATTATTTTTATTTTTTTCTCATTTATTTTTTTAATTAGTAATTGATTGCTTCAATCAATTAAACGTCAATTTGTATATATTATAATAAATTTAGAGGTGGAACACTAAAGCCTGATTAAAGGAGGAGATTAAGGGATAGAGGATTTGAATCACATAGAAATAAATAAATAAAGCAGTTTGACTTAAATCCTTACATAATACTCCTTCCATCCCACTCAACAAGTCTCATTTGAGATATACACATAGATTAAGAAAAAGAGGGTTAGAGTGTGATTAAAGTAGTATTTTATTGTTGATGTTAAAGTGGGCTGAGTGGAAAAACACTGTACAATGAAGTAAACAATATTGTTCACGTCTGAGTGTGACATAAAGTGAGTTTTAGTGTGTTAATCTTTGCCAAATAAGGAAATGAGACTTATTAAGTGGGACACCCAAAATGACAAAATGAGACTTATTGAACGGGACAGAGGGAGTAATTCACCAATTTCTGATTCATTTTTTTTTACATATATCACTCTTACAATTTCTACCGTCAGATAAGAGTTGACCATCATTAGATTTAAATCATTCATTTTTTTTTTTTTTAATTTGTGGGAACCCGCAACTGCTAATTTTGGTGCGCACGAAGTAAACACACATCCTTATGCAATAGCCTGTAAACCACACAAGACGAGTAAACTACACCATCCAAGAACAAACCTATCTCTCTCTCCATTAACCGGCGGGGAAATTTCATCATCCAGCATTCGTCGACGAAATTTCTACTTTTCCCTCACAAGTTCACTGTTCCTCTTCTCATTGATCCAACCTTTACTCACTTATATGTGGTTTCAAATTGCCAATTAAAGTTTCTGTTCATACTCTTACGCCAACATATATAAGGCAAGTATATAAATATATTTTTTGATAATCATGACTTTTGTGTGGTTCTTGAGCCTTAATTGAATGTATTTGTGTGAAAATCATGTTGGTATTGAGATTTATCGTCAATTATTGTCTTTTTGAAAAATTTCATACTCGGTCGTTGTTTTGGTACTTTTATAGGAAAATATGCCGAGAAGAGGAAGAAAAAGATAATCGCGGTTTATTCTCCTTCATATGCGCTCGCACGTCCCGCTCCATTAGTCGCACAAAATGCACAAGAGGCAAGCCAAGAAGAGAATTTCTCGGCCCTATTTATGCTCCCTCTGATGTGACCGCATATATTGCAAGCATGCTCACACACATTTTGTGCTCCCTCTGATACGGCCGCACATCCTACAGAGAGGCCGCACATATTGCATCCGGAGGAAAACTCATTTTCTTGACCCTAGATATGCGTCCCAACCGCGCCAGCATATATTGCACTTCCAACCGCACATTTTGCACGTTTTTTTAGTAGTTTGACAATCTTGCCCTTTTACTAATGCCTTTTTGTCTTCATTTCTTGTGACCTATAAAAGGTGTGTCTTCCCCAATTGAAAAGGATCTTTTATTTTAGCCAATTTTCCTCTTCTAAAGTTACACTTTCAAGTATTTTTTTAGGTTTTAAGTTTTGTAAATGAATTGAAGATTGAATTTGCATTCCATTGAAGAATTAATTGAAGATTTCTCTATTTCGGTTACTTTGTATCTTTAATTATGCTTTCACTTATCTTTTCTATTGTCATTTCCTTCATTATGTCTAGCTAATTTCCTTTGTTGATTTTTTGGGGATTTGAGAAGATTTAATGATGTGATTATTTTAACCTTCTAATTCTAATTACCTTCTCCTAATTAATTGTGGTTTTGACCCTTATTTTTATGTTGGAATTATTGATCATCTTTCTTGCATGCCAAGTGTTTATGAAAATTCTTAATAGATTTTTACAAGCATGAAATCAAAATAACACAACATGCATAGTTTTGAGACTTAGTAAGTGATGAATTCATGCATGGAATGGAAGCTTTTAATATTTGCGCCTTTTGGAGTTAATTTATCGTCTTGAGTCTTAGCCGAGAGAGCCGATAGATTGACTTCTTTTGCTATCTTTCGAGAGAGGATAGTGAATAGCTTGGTGATTGCTTCTTAATTAGGAAATTAAACATGGTTTTGTAAATTAGGAAGTTATTTTCATTATCGTCTAGAATCGGGTCAAATCCCTAGAGTCAACTTTCCCTCTTATCATATCTTTGATCGTATTTGTGTGCTTGTTTGCTTTTGATTATTTCTTTGCTTAAATTCCCTTTCTCATTTGTTAAGAAATCCGAAAACTATGCTCCTTTTAAAGCTTGAATAGTATGAAAGTGTATGAACTTTGTTTTCACCTTATTTTTGATCAATAATCCTTTTGGATACGATACTCGATTGCTACTACTATAATTACCCGTTTGAGTTACGGTTTATATTGCTAGTAAATTAGTGATTACGGGTGGAACTGCTCTCAACTAGTGGACTATCGCTAATTCTCTTACTTGGAACAGAACTTGATTTCCTTAGTGCATGTTTGGTAGATTAGGTAGGATATGTCAAGATAATTTATATGAAGATAGGTTATCTTGATTTCAAAGATTATTTGTGTAAGATGGATGTTTGGTAGCTTAGGAAAAAATTGGAGATAAGTAAAAATATTGTTTGGTAGGCAAAATAAAATCCAAGATTAAGTATGAATCTACCATATCTACCCATGACCTAACTAAAAAATAACAATACACCCTTTCATATATAAATGAAACTCTGCCCTACGAGAAGACGACTCCTACTGAAAATCTCAATGTAGCTTGAAGAACTGCTCAAGAAATTATCCCGAGTACTTCGCCCGACTCGATCAACATACAATTGGAGAAATGAGTTCCGTCCAGCAAGGTTAGGGGAATGAATCGATTTTTGAATTTTGTTCTTCTACATTCTGTATTGTGAACTGGTTGATGGGCGAAAAATTGGGGAAAATTTCTGCAATCTTAAATATCTAAAATTCTTCTTGTTTTAATCGAATGTTCTGTATGTAGTGATGAATTCGTTGTTGTTTAATCGGCCTATATAGATTATTGTACTCCTCAATTTCCCCAATTTCGGCGCAACTCGAAGAATTCATGAATACTCTACATTTTTTTTTAAATATATTAGGTTGTTCCTTGAGCTTTTGTAATCGTATATATCCTAAGCATTTCTCCATATCTGGTTCTGTTCCTATCCATCTATCGATTTCATCTCCTGTTGGATTATTTTGATTCTTGTACATACTATTCATAAGGATTTCTACTAACTGAAACCGCATCATAGAGTTATATTTGTTTGGGTATTATACCTCGGTTGTTGCATGAACTTCATAAACCCAACTTCAAACTCTGTGGCCTGGTAATGTTAGAATTGTTCCATATTTGCAGAGAAATATCAGTTTTGCGAAGCTGAAACGTATTTGTATTTCTCCCTCTTTCATGATAATGCTGTAATTTTTTTTATCATGTAGGCAGCAGCAATCCACAAATGAGGAACTGTAATAGGCATCCACAATCCGAGAGGGGTTGTCGACGTAGTTGGACTCCGCAAGAGGAAGCTGTCCTTCTTGCCTCGCTTAAGGAGCTTGTTGCATTGGGTTGGAAGGCGGATAACGGCTTCAAGACCGGTTACCTACCAAGGTTGGAAGAGGCTATTTCAAAGGAATTTCCTGGAACTGATCTTAAAGGAAACCCACATATCACGTCTAAGCTTCAAACCTGGAAGAAAAATTACAACTCTCTAACGTTAATGTTTGCCCGAAGTGGCGTCGGCTTCCAAGAAGATGGATCTCATGTCATTGACTGTAACAATGAGCAGTGGGAGTCTATTGTGAAGGTAAATTCTCAAATGTAAATTAAATTTCCGTGCAACTTTCATGATAAATCAAAATACAATAATGCTGAAAAATGAGTGAATGATAGTAGTAAGACAGACAATGAAAATTACCTTATTTTGATGAAATTATTAGAGCTGCAGAAGAATAAATTCGATCACTGCCTTTATCATTTGTGTGTGTGGTGTGTGTATTTTGTTGAAGATGAGAGCATTATGGATGTCATACTCGCTGCATTTTAGTAGTGCAATTGCGTTGGTATTTACAAGCTGAATTTTTATTGCCAGGCTGATTGTAACGCTAAGACCATGCGTTACAAGTCATGGCCTTTGTTTGAGCAATGGAAAGAAATCTTCGGCAAAGATAGAGCTACTGGTGATGCAGCACAAGATGTTGCGGATATGGCTAAGGAGATGATGCACGAAGACGACGAAGCTGAAAACATGCATGAACGTGATGATGTTTACCGGCCTAATATGGAAAACATTTCTGCGGATGATCAAGGTGAAAACAGTACTGCAAATAATACGAAGGAGGAAGTGGTGAAGCAGAGGACTGGGAAAGGGAAGAAACGTAGTCGCGACGATCCCATTCAAGGTGTGGCAGACCTCCTTGCCGAAATCAGCCGCTCTACCAATGACAGACTAGACACAATTGCCAAGGCTATTGGGTACGAGATTGGCGTCGATGAATCAACGAAAGAATCCTTCAGATTATTGGAGACGACCGGCCTTGAACGAGATGAAAAATTCGAGATTTGCGAGATTTTTGCTGACAAGCCAGAGCGGCTATTGATCTTCAAGGGCCTCCCCGATGATGATCGAAAACCGTACTTGGAAAGGCTCCTCAACTCGAAGAAGTAGAGAATCATGTACTCTATTTTCTATGCTTATTTTTGAAACTTATACCAGAAACTGAGTTTCAAATTTTTGTGTCTTTTTGTATGGAAATGTTGTGGCCATTCTCTGGTTGTTTTGTGGGTATGTTAGTTTATGTTCATTAAAAACAGTGGTTAATGGCGATGAGCTTATGTAGTAGAGTTTGAGTGCTATGAATATGTAAATTCAGTGATCGAAGCCTTATCTTATTCACTATTGAAAGATTTCATTTTATTGAGAAATAAGACAAAAATTATCATTCATCCATTCAAACAAAACACAATATTCATCGTCATTTGCAAGACCAGATTTAATAAACACACAATATTATAATTGGAAGTTGAAACAAAACATAAACAAACTCACAACATACAACATAGAAAACACGCGAAATGAGTTCACAACATCAAAGTGATTGACCCTGACATGATAATCTACCAGAATGGATTTTTGCTCTTTCCATATGGATCGGACAAAGCACAAGAGCTACCTCCATCATCTTCGCTCCATGTTGGAGCGCCAAAATTGGTCCAGGAATTGAAAGAAGTTGACATATCGTCAAATGCTTTTCCTTCAGATTTCATGACAGGCGAGGTAACTTCTTCGCTTCCAGAATCAGCAATGATGATCCCCGTCGGATTGCGAGAGCGTACAGAGTCATCACTTATGTTGATGATTGGTGCATCATTCTCGTTCTTCAACTCGTCATTTCCAAAGATCGATGCCAACAAATTGAACTCCGGCTCGCCCTTATAGAAGTAGGCCTTTGCGAGGGAATTGTTCTGTACAAAAACAAAGATATTAGTAAGACGTGATATATTCGCAAAAAACAATTCTATGATATGAGTTAATGTAAATATTACCCTTATGATAAGCTTCCATGTTTTGTCATCGACGTTGACGTAGTTTTCATGGGCATCCCAATAGGTCTGTGGCATCTTCACAATTTCACAGAAAGTGTTGTAGCGTCGCTCATACTCGCCAACTCGAGCTCTTACACGATCGAGCTTCAGTTGAGTGCCGAACTCGGCGTTGATAATGCCTTGTGCAGTCATTAAAGCCGATGTGGGAGGAACGTTGGATGGAAACCATGTTGAGCTGTTTTTTAGCTCAAGGAGGGAGATAAGGACCTGTCTATCCATTTTAGGAGTCCATGTTTGATCATAAAGATAGTGGTTTTGAGGCTTTATTTTTTGGAGAACTGACATGCTGTGGTGATAAATTTTCAACTTCGTTCATGAAAATGGGAGTGAGGGCTACTGCTTTTAAATAGAAATTATTGAAGAAGCTAGAATATAATGTATTATTGCATGATCAAACATTCAATCACCAACTTGGGCCTCTCTCACCACATGAGTGCTGCGCCATTCTGGGTATTTTTTGTCTAGTAGTGGCTACCCTATATCGCAAATTAAAGAGACAACACACCCCTAGCCGCAACTTTATTGGCAATTAAAGGTGGATACCTGTTGGTTCAAATCAGTTCATAGTATAAAGAAGATGTCGACATTATGCAAGGCTCCACATCAACAGAAAAGGACAAATGATCCAGTTCAAGAGTCACATGATGGACTTGTTTGAGACTTTAGTACAGATCACTAGCACAGAATTTACAAAAAGATAAACATATCCATACTAGCACTAAACTATAGAAGATTACAATAATTTGCCAATGATAACACCGAGCATAACTAAGACAATTGACATAAATGTAATCGCAAGTTGAACCTCGATGGCACTCCTCGTCGGCGGTGTAGGTTCCTGCTCCTGATGAACCTGAGAATCATGGAATGTTGAAGAATTGGCACTGCTTTCCATATTGTGGGGAGCACAACTTTGTTCACGAACCCATTTTGGAGTGACTCCATTTCCGTGCAATCCATGGTACTCATCACACCATATAAAGCATCGTTGGTGCTCCATATTGGCGGGACACTTGTAGTAGTATCGACCCGGATTTTTGGCGAGCTTTCCGGCACACTTTAACACCATTTTGCCACTACCACACTTACATGGTGGTAGAAATTTGTACTCCTCCGGCCTTATATCCATATTAACCTGTGAATATGCAAGATAGTAGTAAAATTTCCAAAAAGATAAAACATCCACACTAAAGTGGTGGAAATTACAGCACACGCACCATAGTACACTTTACAATAATTTCATTTAAGCACAAGGTCACGAGCTGTACAATACTTCTAGTTTTTAGCATCATAAAAGCAATAATATCATAGAATCATGTACTGTTAACAAGAAACAGACAAATTGATGGACTTTTACATTCAAATGTGAGTCAATGTCAGTCGTCACTCCAAAACAAATGATGGACAAATAACTTGCATTTTCAGAAATCAATTAATCCCCCCACCACCTAACCACATCTCCAATGCGATTTCATTTCTCTTCTCATTCCACTCCGCCGAGGACTCTATGGAATCGATAAATTGCATATCATCTTCATCCTCTTGGGTGTTGTCAGTTGCATCAAATTGCAATTCAAACGGATCAACTGACATGTGTGATCGGATGAAGTTGTGGAGCAAAAAGCAAGCCATAATAAGTCTATTTTGAGTCTTTATAGGATAGTATGAACTACTCCGCAAGATGCCCCAACGCATTTTCATCACTCCGAAGGCACGTTCAATTACATTACGGGCTTTTGAATGTCTCATATTAAACATTTCCTCTTTGTTCGAAGGCCTACTGGCTTGTCGACCCCACTCTTTCAAGTGATACCGAACACCTTTGTAGGGAGTTAAAAAGCCCTCGCTATTTGCATACTCATTATCGCACAAGTAGTAGCACCCTAGTGAAATGAAAGAAATAAGACCAAAATTACTATGTCACTACATATGATTTAGTAAGCACTGCTGCATTTACAAATTGAAATAAGCTATTTACCCTTTGGGACTCGCAAGCCATTTGGCCTGTTGATTGCATCGCGTAATACTCTGCAATCAGCAGCTGAGCCTTCCCATCCCGACAAAACATAAACAAATCTCAATTGGCGATCACAAACCGCCAACGTATTTGTCGAGATTTGTCCTTTTCTTGTTCTATATCGAGGTTTATCCTCAATAGGCACTTTCACATTGATATACGTTCCATCTAAAGCTCCTAGACAACCCTAATAAGATTTATATACCAGACAAACAATTTTAGAAAGTGCAAATAAATATAAATTTGAAAGCACAAAAAAGTGGACGAGGGTTGACCTTAAAGCATTTCCATCTTGGATCATTTTCATCCGCCAAGACAGCCTTCGGCTTAACCAAGAAGATGTTGTGCAAGCTTAATATAGATTTTAAGACAAGGTGTACGTAATGGGAAACGGTTTGTCCTGACCTCCAGTAGTCAAATCGAACAATCGAATTTTTCTTGTGATGGGCGAGGATTCCTAAAAACATTGCAACTTGCTCTTCTACAGTAACAAATTTTCCATCCCTCAACCCTCCTAATTCTCGCAACAACTTACAAAGTTTTTGAAAGCAGTTACGATCTATTCTAAGATTTACAATGGCATCGGTATCACTTGAAGCCATTATCCTATGGAGGTGCTCATATTGAGTTTGTATTCTTTCTATCATGGAATATGACTGACCACATTTTCTTTTTTTACGTATTAGCCTAAGTAGGAGATCAACAACAACTATTAGTTGCATCAAGTGTTGGAGCATAATCTCCTGTATAACCAAAAATATAACTGCATTTCGTGTTGAACGTCGTGGCATTTTAGTTTGCAGAAACCTACACAAGAGGATGCACTATATAAATGTATATAATCCGTGACGAGGGTAAAATATTATCAAACAAACTAGGGGCTGGATTTTGAATAGGTTGGCCAACTACTTATGCAAAAACCGTGACGAGGGTAAAATATTATCAAACAAACTGCTTTCGACACCTAAACTGATCTCAAGTGAAGTAACAATTTCTAGCACTATCCATATTCCCTGAACTAACATATCATGAATTTGACAAAATCATATAATCCAATCCATTTCACGCACTAAGCAAACATACAAAAGAAAAAAACTCGACAAACAAATTTTTAAAATCAAATTAGAACAACATGCATCATGGCTTAACACAATCTGCACATCCCAAATCCGTAAAAAAAAAACCTCCTCTGACAGTTGAAATCCAAAGAATTTTGTAATTGCAGTTCAATAGGAGTTGGAAAAACTAAATGAAAATCATGCTTCAACACTAATTAAAGATACCAATTTAAGTAGTTGCACCGGCAACAATTTTTCCTAGTTGGGGAGTCAGATTAACGGGGGATCCTTTTCTTCTTGCTCCACAACTGAAATCGCCATATTTGGTTAGACAAATAGAAGAGCAAAAATTAATTGAAGAAAAATGTGCATCTAAAAAATCACGTTGGCCTAATTCTCCTTCCTCGTCGACATTACTCTATTCAACCAAACACTAGTAATAAACGAGAAAATTGAACAGTAACTGACTATAACTTAACTGCTGCCAAGAAGATTAGGGCTGGATTTTTCTTCGATGACGAGTCCAAATTTACCGAGGAATCTGCCCAACGATCGCCGGATCTCCAGAAATTAGGGTTCCCTTTCCTACGTAGTTGGTATAAAAATTGTACTGAGAAAGCCGTGTATTTCATAGGGCTAACAGAAATCACTAAGGGGTCGTCGAAATGTTACCTTGTCCGTCGGGATAAGCTCCTGTGCTTCTGCAAATGCGGTGCCGACGACTCAAAGACTTCCAAGTCGGAGAATATGCCCAAGCCAGATTATCTTTGTTTGCCAAAACGTCACTTCACGAAGTGGGCAGCACCGATGAGTTTTGTAGATCACAAACGTAGAAGACACAAATTTCTGGCGATTTCCAATCAGGTGCGGCGCCGATCAATTTTTTCGTGAGGAGCTGCTATAATGGTGAAAAATTGGATTTTTCCAATTATAAGGGCATGTCGGTCCGTCATTTGTTCACTGTTTAATGGAGTTAAATAAACTCTCCAAGTTGGAGAGATAATTTAACTAGCCCAAATAGTGATATAGCAGCGGGCCTTCAATTAGTATTGGACTTCGAAGATTAATTATCTAAACCACCAAACACATGATACACCAAGATAAATAAACTAATCCTGCTATATCTTGGCTACCAAACGAACACTTACTATGTTACTCGAATTTGATATTAAATAAAGAAAAGAAATTGATCCGCCGTATTTATAGAAGAATGAAGCATGAGATGGATAATCTACATATAGCCTAGCTACAGTTAATCACCTGACTATGACTATTTTCAAAAGGGCACGTCTCAAAGTTATACTTATCAATTCAGTAAAAGATAATTACAAGACTATATATAGATATCCACAATGAAATGAGTTGGATGATAATCTTGGCCTATTCGTTTTTCTTTTTAAAGTTGGCTTACTTAAGAATTCTTTTATCTACTCTACGTACAATATGCATGGATATATATACTATGTCTCCTAATGCATGCAGGCTATTATATTAGCTTTATAATATAATATAAAACTCTACTAATTACATATTAGTTTTATAATAATATTAAATATTTAATTTAAGTGAATAGTTTATACTATAAACTACATATATACCTTTTATATAAATAAATAATGTAGGCAATAATATATATATATATATATATATATATATATCTAAATAAATTTAACTCTATTAAACAAATTATATATTTCTAAAAATAATATTATATAAAAAGATTAAAAGCTCGACTTTGAAAATATAATTTTTGTTGGAATTCAAAACATTTTCTCGAGGTGCTATTTTCCTTATTTTTATATCCTAGAAATATCTAATTACTTTTATTTCTATTCTAAAAGACTTTTCTAGGTCATTAAACTTATTACGAAATTCAGGGGTGTTACATCCCCCCCCTAAAAAAAATTTCGTCCTCGAAATTTGACATAACTCATAAAAATACTATGATGACAATATAAATTTGTTTGGGGAGCTCAAGAAGACTCAACACGATAAAACGTAACATTTCCTCACTTCTTAAAAACATTTGTCCTTTAAATGACAACTTTCTCTGTTCATGGAAAACTCATGTAGATTCAACATCACAACGATGTTTTGTGAAATCTCTATGATTAATTTGCAAAAAGCAATAATCATTTTTTTCTTGCAACATAACATACTTGATACGTAATTCATACTTTATTAAAACCATTGTTAATCAAAAAGTACCTTTTTCCAATCGAGGGCAGTGTGACTGCGAGCTGAGAGGGTTTTTAGCACACATATAAATTTATAAATACTAATCTTACACATAACACATAGACTGTTGGTTTCAGAATCATTCCCAAAGATAACCTCAAATATGTCGTCTCATTCCAACATATTCTTGGTATCACTCTCGTTTGGGTATGTTCCGGTCCATTCCTGCCCTCTTTACTTGAAAGTCTTATCGGAGCCTCTCCTTATCCGTGTCTCTTACACCAGCGATCACTCCGTACTTCATCTTGGAAGGTGCACATGTACACATCAGATTCCTGTTGGCGACGTCGAGAGGTTGGATTCGTTGGTAAGTATTGCATGTACACATCTTGACGTGTAGCTTAACGGGACGTAGAGGGCTTTTGCTTCTCCTTTCCCTTAGTTTCCTTGCCCTTAGTTTTGGGAGGGGAATGCTCAAGGCGTGGACGCTTTTCTTTACTTCGGCCCATTGTACCTATTCTTAACCAAGATAGTTTAGTTTCCCAATAACAAAACCATATAATGCAAGTATCCAAACTCAATAACAATCTAACATTGATCCAACCATCAAAATAAGGCAAGTTAAGCACAATCATCACTAACATTCAACATTACAAGCTCATATTCATCTACAAGTCCAAAACTTAAACAATAAAGCACAAAGCCATCATCACCAATCCTCTTAACATATAATCATGCCACATTCAAACCAAAAATTCCAAGTAACATGCTAGAAATCACTTAAAGGCTCCAATATATCATCATAATCAATAAATAACCCTAAACAATCAACTAGCATGCTCAATTCAATACTAATTCACAATGAAGCATGATTAGTTAGACAATTAAGCACAAAAACCCCAAAAATTCGAAATTTAAAGCCCTAGAAAAATTACACAAACCTAAAAACGAAAATAACACAAAATAATTACAAAACTAAGCATATTAAACCATAAAAACGACAAATAAAAGAGAAAATTACCTTAAAATTCGAAAATTAAAGGAAAAACAAGCAAGAACTTCAACTTTTGGGTTTGAGGAATTTGGTGGATGAAAACACAAATTACTTGGATGGAAATGCAGATTAGGTGATGGGTATGAAGTGTATGGAAGGATTTAATGAGATATGAAGGGATGAGGGAGCAATTTGGAGTGGAAGAGATGTGTTTTTCGTGGGTTTTGGAAGAAAGAAAGAAAGAAATGAGAAAAAAGAAGGAAAGAAGGAAGAAAAAGGGAGAAATTCGCATAAACCGGCGGTTCAGAGAGCAAAACTGGCACCCTGGCCGCCGAAATCGGCGGTCCAGGCTTAGGGCGCCGGTTCAACCGCCGAAAATAGGTTTTCAAGGGAGAGGCCATACCGTAACTTCCGGCGGGTCCGTTGGCGGGCTGGACCCCAAAATCGGCGGTCCAGCCCCGAACCGCCGGTTCGGAGCGCCGAAATGCATTTTTAACGTTTTTTTAAGGAGAAATATTCAAAGGCTGAAAATGAAATAAAAACAAAAACAACACTACAAAGACGAAACAAGACGAGCAAACCAACAAATTTTTCAACCGAATCAAGCACAATCAAGAGACACAACCAAAGGCAAGAAAAACGAGAAGGTAAACTCAACTTTCAACAAACGACAATCCAACACAACCAACAAATTCAACACAAATAAAACTAAGCAAACAAATTTTCACATGTATCACTAAACACATCACCAAAACAAGCAACAAAAGCTAAAAACAAAAAGCAAACAAAACAAAACAACCAAAAACAAGTAAATGTGTTGGGGTGCCTCCCAACAAGCGTTTTAACGTCTAAAGCTAGATGATACCTCACTCTTCAAGGATCATTGAGAAGTGTGACCACCACATTCCGCTCCGGTTCACAATTGATGTAGGGCTTGAGGCGATGTCCATTTACCACAAAAGTCTCACCATTGGATTTGAGAAGCTCATACGTCCCCTTACCATTGCACTTGTACACCACATATAGACCCGTCCATCTAGACTTCAACTTGCACGGAAATAGACGAAGACGGGAATTGTAAAGAAGTACCTCATCTCCGGGAGCAAAGTCTTTGGAACGAATGGCTCGGTCATGAAACTTCTATGCCCTCTCTTTGTAAATCTAAGCACTCTCAAATGCTTCGTTCCTCCATTCATCAAGCTCAAGTAGCTTCTCAAGCCTTGTGTATCCGGCTTCTTTAAACTCAAGACTGATCCTTCTCGTGGCCTAATACGCCTTATGCTCAAGCTCAACAGGTAAATGACACGACTTCCCAAAAACGAGTTGAAAGGGAGACATACCAATGGGAGTTTTATAGGTGATGCGATAGGCCCAATGTGCATTATCCAAATGATTTGCTCAATCCTTCCTATGCGCCACCGACTTCTCAAGAATTTGTTTGATCTCTCGATTTGCTAACTCTGCTTGGCCATTCCCTTGAGGATGATAAGGAGTGACGACCTTATGTTTCACCCCATATCGAGAAAGTGAACTCCCCAACCACTTGTTATTAAAATGTGAACCGCCATCACTAATCAAAGCCCTTGGAGTGCCAAAATGAGTGAGGATGTGCTTTTGCAAGAATTCAAACACCACCTTTGAGTCATTTTTCACCGTGGAAATCGCCTCCACCCATCGAGATACATATTCCACCCGCAAGAAGGATGTAAGTATACCCTTGAGACTTGGAAAAGGGTCCCATGAAATCAATTCCCCACACATCAAAAAGCTCGACTTCCACCGTAATATTTTGTGGCATCTCGTCTCTCTTGGAAATATTTCCCATTCTATGACACCTATCACAAGACTTAACAAAAGCAATGCAATCCTTGAAAACGGTTGGCCAATAAAAATCGGAATGGAATACCTTAATAACGGTCTGATGGCCACCGAAATGACCTCCACTTGGAGAGCTATGACATTGCTCCATGATTCTCAACCAATCGGTGTGCTTTACACATTTCCGGATGATACCATCAGCGCATCGACGATAGAGATTAGGGTCCTCCCAATAGTAAAACTTCACATCGTGCAAGAATTTCTTCTTTTGATAATGAGTAAGATCACCCGGCACTTCACCAATAACTGGATAATTCACATAGTCCGCAAACCAAGGAGTATAATCCACCAACTTCAAAATTTGTTCATCGGGAAAGCACTCATTAATACGTACCCGAGAATCTTCTCCTTAGATCGGATGCTCAAGACGGGATAGGTGATCGGCAACGACATTTTCACATCTCTTTCTATCTCGGATTTTCATGTCGAATTCTTGGAGCAATAATATCCAACGAATCAAACGGGGCTTTACATCCTTCTTGGCAAAAAGATAACGGATTGCGGCATGGTCCGTATAGACAATAGAATGCGTCCCTACTAGATATGGATGGAACTTGTCGAAGGCGTACACCACAACAAGTAATTCCTTTTCGGTGGTGGTGTAGTTCAATTGAGCCGAATCCAATGTCTTGCTAGCATAATATATAACTCGAAAGAACTTATCTCATTTTTGCCCCAACGGCCCAATCGCTAGCATCGCACATCAATACAAATGGCTCCGTTCAATCTGGAGTAATCAACACGGGAGTAGACACGAGTGTCTTCTTCAACTTCTCAAACGAATCAAGGCAAGCACTAGAAAACTCAAAGCTTATATCCTTCTCCAATAGTGAGCAAATAGGCTTAGAGATTTTTGAAAAGTCTTTAATAAACCGTCTATAGAACCCCGATGCCCAAGAAAACTTCGGATAGATTTCACATTCGTAGGTGGAGGTAACTTCTCAATTGCCACTATTTTGGCTCTATCAACCTCCAATCCATCTTTAGACACTTTATGCCCCAAAACAATGTCATCTCTCACCATAAAATGACATTTCTCCCAATTGAGACATAAAGAAGTTTCCTCACATCTTTGCAAAACTTGAGAAAGATTTTTCAAGCAATTATCAAAGGAAGAACCAAAGACGGAAAAATCATCCATGAATACCTCCATAATCTTTTCGATGAGTTCATGGAAGATCGCCATCATGCATCTTTGGAAAGTGGCCGGTGCATTGCAAAGACCAAATGACATCCGTCGACAAGCAAATATTCCATAAGGATAAGTGAAAGCCATCTTGTGTTGATCCTTCGGAGCTATGACAATTTGGTTGTAGCCGGAATACCCGTCCAAGAAGTAATAATACTCATATCCGGCTAGCCTATCGAGCATTTGATAGATGAAAAAAAGAGAAAAGTGATCCTTTCTTGTAGCCGCATTCAAGGCTCTATAGTCAATGCATACTCTCCACCCCATTTGCAAACGAGTGGCTATTTGTTTACCTTTTTCATCTTCTACAACGGTAATTCCCCCTTTCTTTGCAACCACTTGAGTCGAGCTAATCCACTCACTATCGAATATGGCACAGATGATTCCGGCATCAAATAACTTCAAGACATCCTTCCTCAAGACCTCTTGCATCACCGGATTCAAACGACGTTGAGGTTGGACCTTTGGCTTTGCATCGTCCTCCAATAAAATTCGGTGCATGAAAATAGAAGGGCTAATTCCCTTAATATCGGCTATGGACCATCTGATGGAAGACTTATACTTTCTCAATACCCTCAACAACTTATCCAACTCCTCATCATTTAGAAATGAAGACACAATAACCGGAAATGTTTCATCCTTACCCAAGAAAGCATACTTGATGAACTCAAATGTGTGTTCATTTTTCTTGTGTTTTTGCCTTGTGTTTTGAGTCTTTTCAAGTCAATATATGTTTGGTAGGACACAAAGTCTAGAAAGTATGTGCAGGGCATTACATGATAGATGTTGGGCAAAAACCGGCAGAAAACTTATTTATATGATGTTAGGGCAAGAAACACATCACAGTGGATCTTGGGCAAAACCGGTGAAAATCTGTTGTTGAGATACTAAGATGGCGATACAATGCAAATGGGCATAGGGCTGGAAGCTTGTAGCTGGGCAACAACATTTTATTCAATCTACAAGTCAGGAAGCACCTCCTCATATTCTTGAAGCTAACAGACAGAGTACCCGGAGAAGCCAGGATCTTGGTCAGCATGGGAAGTGATACAGGATGCAGACATTGAAGTCAAGATGTGAGTCGGAGCAGCAGCAGATTTTTTTCTCTACAAGAAAGAGGATAAGGATGGAAACTTTTCTTTCCTTATCCTAATTGAACGTGATCTAGGAGATATCTACCATGAGAAGGAAATAAATCCCCAACAATCCATACAAGGAAAGAGGCGGATATGCATGGAAAGAGTCCTTTATCAACAAGGAATCTATCTTGACCCTAATTTCATCACCTATATATATATGAACGACTTTGGACGACTTTCATACAACGACCACCCACGACGACCACCACCACCACTTTCTCATATTGTCTTTTATTAGTTCTTAGTTAGTTTTCATTTAAGTTTCGAGAATTCTTAAATTAGATTTATTTTTAGTATTTATTTTAGATTTCTGCTGTTGGCTGTTGACCAAGATCTACGTTGTTGACTTTGCTGTTGATCAGTTTTCTTTTCAGAATTTATTCAAGTATGTTTACTTTAATTTCCTTTGTGCTTTCTTTTATTGTTATGTCTAGCTAAATTCCTTTGCTTGGATTGGAGTAGATGATTTGAATCTAATTACTTTGTTTGAACTCGTGAGGTCTAATCGGTTTAGTTCGTTGCATAATTTTTATTCCCGAAACACTTAGGTCTAATAATTAGTTCTTGGTCAAAATTGATAATTGCTTGTACACCAATTAGATATTGAGATTAAGGCAATAACAGGTATGGGGATACAACTCGAGAGAGTCTTTCGTGCCCAAAAAGGTAATTAGTGTTGAAGAGCAGTCGGTATTAACTTACCTCTTGTCTGTCTTGGGTCTGATTTGTTCTTAATGCATGTTGGGCAATACAGTTGCTGAAGTGTCTTCGTGACTGTGTTGATCAACAGAAGGGATCTTGCCTTCTGGTCAAGATCTATTTAATCTGATAGACAAAGGCTTAGAGTATTCATGTTATGACTTCGTGACCATTAGAGCATGGATTAATCTTTGCTTAAAACCAAGTGATAAAAGATTGTAATTGAATATTCTTGCACCGATGAACGAGTGAAGTAATTAGGATCAATGATTCAAATCCAATCCAAGTACTTTTGTTATTTGATAAATTTCTTGTTTAGATTTCAGTTTTGAGTTACAGTGAAAATCCACTACTTTAGTGACACCGAAGAAAAGACTACACCAATTCCTCGTGGGATCGACCTCTACTTGCTACTGGCTACTTGTCTGTTGGGCAAAAGGAGAAAATAAATATTATTTGCACGAGGCTAAACGACGGCTTCGTCAATACTTGAGGTGGTCGGGCAAGGGCTTCAATTCCAAAGTCGGTGGAGAGCGTGACTTTGGCATTCCTTCCGGCACTCCTCCTTCAATAGGTGTATAAAGATCTAAATATCCCAAATTCTCCAAAGGAATGCCTTGATTTGCATCCATAAAAGCAATAGACTCCAACAACTCATCACACACCTCATACAATTCCGAATAAGAATGAATAGAATCCACAATACAATGCTCCAAAAAATCTTGAGAATAAGATGAATAAGAGTAAATGAAATTACACTCTTCAAGCTCCAATTCTTGTGGCTTCTTCATGGCTTCATAGATTGATATAGTCATCTTCTCATCATTGTAACAGAAGGTCAACTCACCATCTTGAACATCGATCAATGTCCTTCCGGTTGCCAAGAACGGTCGACCAAGAATAAGTAGAGTATTGTCGTCTTTGGGCATGTCAAGTACCACAAAATCCGCAGGAAATATGAACTCCTCTGCTTTGATAAGCACGTCTTCGACAATTCCTCTAGGATAAGAGATAGAATGTTCAGCCATATGCAAGGCAATAGAAGTAGGCTTCAACTCTCCAATCTCCAACCTCTTAAATATCGAAAGAGGCATGAGATGAATACTAGCATCCAAATCACACAAGATTCTTCCAAAAGTTTGGCCTCCTATAACACAAGCAATCACAAAACTTCCGGGATCCTTTTGCTTTAAGGGCAACTTCCGTTGTAACACGGTACTACACTCCTCCGACAAGTTGATGGTTTCAAATTTCCCAAGCTTCCTCTTCCTTGACACGGCTTCTTTCAAGAACTTAGCATAGCCCAACATATCTCTCAAATCATCAAGTAATGGTATGTTAATTTCAACCTTTTAAACATTTCAATGAACTTGGCAAGCTCTTCATCACCTCTTGCCCTTAGCAAGCCTTAGAGGGTAAGGAGCTTTGGCAACCACAACCTTACTTGGCAAAGAAGACGAAGGAATGGAAGGATTAGCTTTAGAAGGTACCTCCTTCGGAACTTGAAGCTTCTCCAATTGAGAAACAGGCCCTCCACTTCCGACTCTTCATTAATCACCTCATCTCGATTCAACTCCGGATAGTTCTTGTAAGTAGTTCCACTTCTCAAATGAATAGCATTGCATTGATTCTTCGGGTTGACCTCTGTATTGCTTGGAAATTGCCCCGGCTTATAATGAGAAGCCGCTTGATTAGCCATTTGACTCACTTGCCCTTCCAACATCTTCATTTGCTTAGTCAAAGCCGTGACGGTTCATTCCAAACTTGTAACCTTTTGCCCCGTTGCACCCATAAAAGCATTTTGATTTTGGAGAAGTTGTTGCATCATTTCTTCCATGGTTGGCATAGGGTTCTTTGGCTCATTGATCATCCCTTGAGACACCGAGAATCCGGGTGGTGGAAGGATAACATTGTTTGGGTTAGAGTATGACAAATTTGGATTCCTATAATTAGGATTATAGGCTTGATTCCCCGGAGGATAACTCGAGCGGTTATAGTTGTTATACCCCTGTTGATTCACATAATTAGCATCCTCGAATTGTGAATACTCTTCATCTCCTTTGTTGTATCGGTTGAGACACCATCTTCACATCCAACTTTCCCTTTCTTTCGGTCTCATAGTCCCTCTTGAGCATGGTGAATTGATCAAGAAGATCATCATACCTCTCCTCCGAAATGGAGGCAACTTTCTTGGAAAAACTCCTCTCTTGAGGCCAATGGCAACTATTGGCCGCCATTTTCTCCAAAATTTTGACCGTTTCTTCATAAGGACGATTAGTCAAGCCACCACCGACGGTGGCATTCACGACCTCCCGTGTATGATTAGTAAGCCCTCGATAAAAGTTCAAGATTTGTTACTCCTTTGAAAATCCATGTTGAGGGCATCGCCTCAAAATATCCTTTGTATCTCTCCTCAACATGTCCGTGTCTCTTACACCGGCGATCACTCTGTACTTCGTCCCCGGGCATCACAAAAAGAAACTAAGATCTCAAACATAACATCTAATCTAGCGAATCTAAAGTGAAGTTGATTCATCAAAGCCACCAATCTAAACAAAAAGGAACACCAAGAAGCTGCAAAATAAAAAAAAACAATAAAAATAAGTATTAAGATTAAAAGTAAATTCAATGTTTTACAGTTTCTAGAAACTTACAATGGATCACAATTCTACACCTCACTTTCATCGTCTTCGCCGACTGTGCCTAGAACTTCACTATGAGGGATCCTTCGCTGCATACAAAAACATATAAAAAACAATTACTACAAAAACACAACTAAATGATATACTATTAAATAAAAACATATCATTCACTTTAAGTGGTAAAATCCAATAATTTGCAACAATCAATGTTTCAACGTCATTTGGGCTCAACTTAGAACGAGCCTCATCTATGATACGACCGACCACCTAAACTAAATACAGACTCTGAGGCAGTCGTAGCTGGAACGGCTAATATGTCATGCGCAATCTTTTGCAGAATAGGCAACCAAATGGAATTAATGATCCACCAATTCAAAACATTGAATTTGTCATCTTGAGAAAGTATGGGTTCATTCAGGTAGATTACTATCTACCGACTGTTGCAAAAGTGGAGCATTAGCTTTATCATACCATTGATCAAACTTATTTCAAATGTCACTTTGTGCCCCACCCAAGGAACTACTAGAACTAACCATGCGGAATGGAACAGAACTACCACCATTTAAGATATACAAGTCTTCCAACAACTTCTGAACCTTATTTATATGTTGTACTGCATCATCTTCCCCATAGATGAGTGTGTAAAAGTACTTGACAATGTGCATCTTGCATCTACGATCAAATATCACAGCAACACCTAATACTAAATTGCATTCCTCCCAATACTTATCAAACTTTTTCTTCATAGCGATGCACATTTTCCTAAGGCACTTGACTGATAAACAGATATACATACAACTAAGGTTTTAAAAAAAGAAACATTTAACACAATTTTTGTTCAAACAAGACACACCACATGGCTATATGTTAGAAAAAACGACTATTTCATCAAATATTCAAACTTTAATTGTTAGAACTACCAATTAAAACACATAAAGAGCATAGCTTTACAATGATATGGTAAAATAAAACATTCACGTACCCAATAACATTTTCCAACCATTTGACAATGACGTTGCTCGAAAGAAAAGGAGTGAAAGCACCGGTAAAGAAATTAACTCCGAAGACTTCTCTTTTTCGAATGACCATCGGTCCTCCAATGCCACTCTGTTACATGAAAGAACAAGTCTTAAGGGGTGACATATTAAGTTATTTCAATTACACTAATATGATACACACTAACGACCTTTGTAATCCTGCAAGTTGATTTACATAGCTCTTTACAATCAAATTTACAATCTTCAACACTACAAGAAAAAGAATTTGCAAAAACAAGCATCATTACAATTCACATATTTTTTATTTTATCTATTGTTTACTCTTTTCATTTCTCATGAAAGTGGATCCTTATTTTAGCTAATCCCACATCCAAATGAATATGTTTGTTGCTCAAGCATCTGGCTCGACTGTTTATATAGTATCGGCATTTAGGTATGTTTGTGTAAGTATTTTTCATTTTGGAATAAGTGTTTTATGCATACTAACTTTGTAATTTTTTTTTCAAGCTAAGAGGTTTCGGCTTTGTGGTGGAATCTACACCAATTGATAATGAATATACCAACACCATTTTTACTTGTGTCAACACTTTAAGACATGAAAAAAAATGTTAAAAATGTTGCGAGTGATATCGAGGTTTGTATTGTATAGTTAGGCTCTTTCAATATTGGCATGTTCTAGCTTCATACTAATGCTTGTAGTTTGATTTTGAAGATAAGTACGATTTCATCGGAAGGGATAACCCAGAAAGTGCAACTTGTTGCATACGATTGCCATTACAACATTACAACATTGAAAGTACAAATTCAAATGTCAATTCTTTCATCAAAATTGGAGCACATAGATGACTCTATCAGTCTTAATCCAAAGATGTTAGATGAAGAGCCAGAGCCTTACAATCATCATGATAGGTTTCGCTTATTCCCCGGAGATACAATAGTAGCACTAGATCGATATTCCTTTGATAAAATCGGCTTTATGATTGTTACTGGCGTATACATGTTTGAATACAATATATGTTGATTGATGCAAGGATTTTTATTGATAGTTAACACTACTCACTTTATAGTGTGCTCTATTGCAGTTGATCACCTAATTCTCTAAGCAATATAATCCGCACTTTGATCGGGTAATTGTAGCTTTAGGGATCGAGTATCGTATTCACAAAGACTATTAGTTCGAATTCTTAGTGAAAACAAAGTTTATGCATATTCCTACTATTCAAGCTCATCAAACAACATGGTTGGCAATTCATTCAAACATTTAAACATAAGATTGAAGTAAATAAGCAAACAATTGACAAAATCATGCAAACTTAATAGAACAACGATTAACAAACAATTAAATAACAATTGGAACAAAGGTTGGTTCTAGGGATTCAATCCGATTCTAGATAGCTTGATCGCAACTTCCTAATTCATGCAAACCAATTTAATCTTCTAATTAAGAAGCAATCACCAAAATCATTCACTAATCTCTCTCGACAATTAGCAAAAGGGGGTCATTCTATCGACTCTCTCGGCTAAGACTCGAGACGACACAACAACTCCAAAAAACACAAGGATCACAAGCTTCCATGCATTAGATCATCACCTACTAAGTCTCAAATCAATACATGAAGTGCAATTTGAATTTCATGCAAGTAAAAACCTATCAATAATTTCTACAAACACTTGGCATGCAAGAAAGGTGATTAACAATTCCCACATGAAAATAAATACCAAATCCACAATTAATTAGAAGAAGGCAAAAGGAATCAACAAGCTATGATCATTTCATCATCAAATAATTATGAATCTCCAAAACCAACAAGTAATTTTAGCTAGACATGAATGAAATCAACACAAAACAAAGGAGAAATGATTGCATAATTGAAAAACTAGGAACCCAATGATGAAATCTTCAAATAGTCTTCAAATCCAACCTTAATCCACTATTACAATAATAAAAAGTGTTTAGAATCCTAATTGAAAACTATTTGAATGAGAATCTAGGCTAAGGATTGATGGATACACGTTTTGGGGCTGAACCCAAGTATTTATAGGAAGGAAAAAGTGCTAGAGGAGATTAAAAACGCGAAAAGGGCAAAATCGTCCATTTTTGGACGAAAAATCAGAAATCGGCGGTCCGGTGAGGCAAAATCGGCGGTCCAGACCACCAAATCGGAGGTCCGGGCCCCAGGCGCCGGTCCGACCGCCGATTTGGACTTTTCTCTTGGAACGTAATACCGCCATTTCCGGCGGTCTGGCCGGCGGTTCACCCCTGAACCGCCGGTTTTTGACCCCAAACCGCCGTTATGGTCTTTAGGGCGCCGATCTTCCGTTTTCACTCCTTTTCGTCCGGTTTTCCACTTTTCCGTCCCGTTTCTTCGACTACGCTCTTCTACGGCCCTTTCATTCCATCTTAACATCCCTTGTTTAACCTACACACATGCACAAACTCTACCAAACGTGAAACCAACCCAAAATATCGAAATCCATCCCAAAACATAACACATTTCAAGGTAAAACAAGACAATTAGTGATATAAAAACACGTTTAGTTGCTACAAAATGGATGTTTATCAGTAGTGTCACTAAGCCTACACTGGACTATGAAAATCTTCTACGTGCAGAATGTAAAATTAAGATGGTATGATATCCTTACTCTCATTTGTATCTATATATAATTGATTAATATTCTCATGAAAGCTTTTTACTTTTATTTTATAAATATATAATCTTTTTTTTTATTTATGTGGAAGCATAAATAACAAAAAATAAAAATGGCACTGGCGGCCCTGTCACCAATCGCTATGGAAAAGTGATTGGTATCAGTTTTTTTGCCTATACCTTTTCTGCCAATCAATATAGCTTTATTGTGGTGGGAAAACGTCAATAAAAACGGGTACGGTCTCAATCTTTAAGTATAATTGTGTTAAGTTTATTAGTTGCTAATGTTATGAAAGATATAACTCACTTTGCATGTTGACTCTTGTTGTTAGAGATTACTTGATTAAAATAAGTTCGATTTGTCTAAGTTGTATTTACACATTCGTCTTTTGTAAGCATTGTAATATTATACCTCGATGGTATGAAGTTGGGAAACATCTACGGATATCCATCAGGGTATTTGGAACTTGTGATGCGAAAATTTCCATATAAGGTGCACACACTTTATGCTATCTCAAAGTAACAAGATAAACCCGAATATCAGGAAAAAAAAACTACTATGAATATAGTATTTCTCTAAAATTATGTCCAACATTTGTGTAACTAGGTCATATCAGACACATTGAAGTCTAAGATCTTTCCGGGGATATCATTGTCGAATGTAATGGAAAAATTGTTGGTAGCATTTTGGAGGTATTTCACTTAATTGATCATAACTAAAAATGTTTTGTGGCGGTTGATTAGTGTCGACGATAAGTGTTATTCACCTATAAATGGAAATAGCCCACTTAATATATTTACTCTTTATCCCTTCAACATCTATTTATTTACCCAAAAATCACTAAAGTTTCTCCACCATTTTTCATTCCACTAAAGTTAACACATCTACCTTCCTCATTCTCACCCATTCCTATTCATTCTTAAAACTTGTGTCATTACCTCTGGACCACACTTATCGTCGACGGAGAAAATAGTATATTGTATTTGAAATGATTTCGCAACATCTCTAACCCACGATGACATGATTGAATCAGTTTCTCCTAGCTCTATTACCCTATCAATCGCCACAACATTTTGCAAAATCATTTGCAAGAAGATAGCGACATAGCATCCTCCTAAAATTGTAAACTAAAATTACATAAGCATTTTGACCTAAATCCTTGCATTATAATTCACCAATTTCTGATACTTTATTTTTTTACTATATTACAATTTCTACCGTCACATAGTAGTTGCCACATGCATTTCAATTGCAGATGTTAATTGATTTTGTCTTGGAATGATTATACTTATAGGACATGTTTGATTTCAAGAATAAGATAAGATTATAGTATTTGAATTATTTATCATACGTTTGGTTAGATTAATTATAATTTTAATTATCCTAGAATAAATAGAGAGATAGAGAGGCACCACAGAGTTGAAGAGAGAGATAGAGTAAGAAAGATATGAGTTTCAACATTGATATTGAAAATTGAGAAAAATTTGAAAACAAAATTGGAAATTTCCAAATGATTTGGGTGGATAATTAATAATCACCCCAAAATAGGAAGAATAATTTATCACTCACTTGATTGATATGATCAAGAGCTTAATTATCCATTACGGGCCAAATCATACAAACCAAACATATGATTATGCATAATTATTTATCAATCAATCCTAATCACTCAAACCAAACACACTCATAAAAGTTTACTAGCTGAATAACAGATTTGTCACAGTAAAAGTAACAGTCGCAGAAAGAAAGGGGAATTTCTTTTAAACTCATTTTACATTTTAACATGGAAAAGATGAAGTTGCACCGGATCACACAATCCAGAACACAGGTGCTGCATAAACTGCTAGACTAGATGAATTACTACACCGTGCACGAGATCCAACCATGCAACCTACACTATTTATTTCTTCTTCCTGCCCGGCCCAGCCTTGCTCTTTTTGTTAGCAGAATTCTTCTCAGACGTCTCCTGTCATTAGGTTGAATGAGACGACGACACAAGAAACATATATATCATACAGCTATGTGACAAGTGAACCAAACATATAGAGAGACGATAATGATGTCAAAGCAACATGATTCTTACACAATATAATAGACAGAGCCAACAAGCTAAAGTATCAAGATTTTCTCTATAGGTACAACACTAACTGCTACGGAAAAAAACCTGGGCATCAACAGTATAACAAGCAAATTTATCAATTCATACACATCACTGATTGGCTGATCACAACACTTCATTTTACTATTACGAAGCGATTAACTAAAGCTTACGGAAGGAAGTCGTGCTACAGTAGCATTCACCTTAAGCTGATAAGAGGTTATGGAATAGCAGGCACATATATAGTTCCCTGTTGCCCGCCACCAGTAATTTTAAAATCAAGAAAGAGCTCTATTTGGTCATGTTGCATTTGGATTAAGGTGTTTCATCTGAGGGTAAATTGGAGGCTGAATATTTCCAACTGATACCAAACCCACAACACAACTGGAAGATCGTGTCAAAATATTTAGTAATGAGATTGAATTTTGTTGCAACTCATTTTCCAATATCTCAATGATTTGTCATAATTTATTGTTTGCTCTTAGATATGTTCAGGACAAGCTTATTGTACAGTCTCTTAGAAGCCTAACACCTTTACAGGGGCAGGCCATATATTCAGCATTTTTCATCTTTTTCTTTTCACCTTTTTTAGCTTGGGCAAGTGCAAGATACAATATTTTTTACTTAGGATTCCAATTATGAGAGACAAATAACAAAAGTTGAATACACCGGGACCAAAATATTGGTATATCCAAATAATAAGTAATATATCACCAGATTTTAGATGTTGACCGTAAATCTTCACAAAAAGAGTTTTAGTTCTTAGTAGAAAGAAAGATACCTTTCGTTTAGCAGGTACTGCTGATGTGTTTGCAACTGGTTTAAAGAATGACTCCAACCTGCTCAAAGCAATAGAGTGAGAAATGAACTACATCAAGGTTAAAATATTGATTTTATCTCTTATTCACTCAATTAATTCATACCGGCCCTGGGACGATTTGTTCTTGGCTGCCTTGATTTTTTCAATTGCCTGGAACATGGATTGAACAACATATTACAAATTTCATAAGGTTTGTCTTTTTCTGACAGCTATTTGGGGCTGGTTAGTCACTATTGAAACAACGGAAACTAGAGATGTACCTTGGTTACTCTGTCACTGTTGAATCCATTTTCATTTACCAAAAAGCTTATCAATCCCTGAAGTAGAAATGGATACAGCTGTCATATATAAAAATGCAAAATAAGTTAAAAAGATGAATGTCAAAGCCAATTACCTCTTCATCTGGAGGTGACCACTTAAGCTCAAGTTCATCATCATTAGTTAAAACCAATGGTTCTATAAAGAGCCTCCGAGCTTCTTGATATGGCCAATCTTCTGGTATCTGGTACCTGCAAGAATATAGTTGTATACAATCATTAAGCAATGAGAGCCTAAAGTACTGGATAGAATAATCACAAAAGACTATTACTTGCACGAACTACAGCGAATACAAAATGTAGGTTTCTTCATTATGATGTTTGTCTATACATTAAGAGTTAGAGATTCAATTTATACACTCTGACCATCTTTTACTGAGCACAATAAACACAATAATATCAATGAGTTTCAAGAATCAACAATACAGAAGCAGTAACACCATTATATATGTGTGGGGGAAGTGTGTGTGTGTGAGAGAGAGAGCATAATATTATAAAAAGTACATTTCTATTGTTCAGTACGGCAATAATTAGCTTATGCAGATAATTAATCCTATAGAGCACAACCAGCCAAGAAAGCAAGAAACTAAGATACAACATCTTTAGATGAAAAATATGAGCCATATCACAGTTGGAATGGTTTTTACTCTAATTATACCTGTCTGACTCCTTTCCTAAGATCCACTAGAATGTTTAAAGTTATATTTTACTCATAAGTTGGAGGTTGAACTTTAAACATTCATCAATTGCAAACTGCACAATTTTTATCATGCTGAAAACGTATAAGATTAATTATCTCTGGCAAAGAAAAGAAAATTACTCCACGGTGAAAAATTACACATCCTTAAGATTATAGTTATATGTGAAACTTCAGCACTTAATATAAAATCTGGAGCACCTTTCTTTATTAATATTCTCCAGAATGTTTTCAATCGAGCCATGTTGGCGAATCAGCTTCAGAGCAGTCAGTCCTCCAATACCTGAGAAGTGGAGCACATCTTAGATGAATTTATCATAGCTACTAACGCAATAAGGATTTACAGTTCTGAAATTAGCTGGCAGTTGAGATTAGGATGTGAGAGATGCTACGGTGAGTTGGAATGAATACCAGAATAACCCATGTTTATATTTTAAGCAAAGACAAGACATTTTGTTGATTTAGTAAAGAATAAAGATAGACACTGAACAGAGCAATGAAGTAATAAGATTGTTTATTATGCCAAAAAAAAAAAAAAAGCTCCATCTTCTGTAGATCAATGATCAGAAAGTTATTTAAATTGGAAAAAAGAATAGATCGAACTGCCACATAGAGAAAATTTCAGAGCAAGAATGCCAAACACAAGGAGAAAGGAAGCAGAAGTCATTTTCCAGAAGGGAAGCTCGTATTACTACATTGACACTTATATATTTCACTACTAAACTAACTCCATATTATTGCTTCTGCTTTACAAATCATTTAGTACCAGAACTAGAGCTTCATCATTGGGTTGATTAAGGAGACTTGAAGTGAACTTTGTAACTAAAAAAACAGAACAACACACTGTACTTTCAACAATGAATTGATTAAAAGCATCTAAAACAATGATTTCATGATTGTCGCCCTTCAACCCAGGGGGTTACTACTTTATCACAAACACAATGCACAAATGGGGGGGGGGGGGGGGGGGATCCTTCATACGACTTGGGTAAAGATAAAGCAATATTACCTTTTATGCTGTCACAGTAATCGCAACCACAGAGAATGCAGAAGTCGATAAATTGGTCCATTGTGAGATTAAGTTCCTCCAAAACCTGTAACCGTCACTGAATCAGAGACAAAAGGTTTAAAATTGACAAAGAACTCCTTAGTACCTTTGAGACTTCAAACTCCATCACTGGGATCTTCTTTGAACTAGGATCCATTAAATGACGCAAAAACCTTGGAGCTCCGAAGGTAAGGGAATCCATGTCCTCAGAAGCTACAGCATAAACCTAACAAGCAAATAACTTTAGATATATTTCTGGATGTAGTTACTGGGAACAAATTATCATACTCCCACTACTTAAGTCGAATGTTCTTAGTAGAGTCTCAGCCATGACACTACTCACTTACTCAGCACTAATGTAGACATAGTAATTCTCTCAATCAAAGAAAAGCTTAAAGCTAATCTTATTCGGTAACTAAAGTAATACACATGTTAGTTTCCCCAAGGATAGTTATGGAAGCACTTCTTATCAGACGATCGTCACAATAAATGTGTACCTGGTTTGTTTTGCAAAGTGCAGAACATTGAGCCTCTGCTTCAGAAGGAGCCTAACAGGTTAAAACAAATACTATCAAGAGGACTGAATTACGGTCTCCGCAGGGGAACTGGGATTTTCCATGCCAAATATAAGGGTAGATGTAGGAATTATGTGGAAGCAATTTTTTTTTCGTTGAATCACCTCAATCACCGGTACTCCCATAAGTCTAAGAAGCTTCTTGCAATCATCATTGTGTTGCTTTGTTACCTAAGTAAATTCAAAGTGAATGTCCTCAGTTGCTTAGAATAAGCTCTAGTATATTTTATATATAAACTAAGAGGAAAGTAAAATGTAAGGATATAAGTGATACAACTTATACTTCAAGAGGCGGCTGTATAATTCAAAGGCCAAATGAAGACAAGCTCACCTTTACAGTTCTTTTACTGAATTTTTCAATATCCTCCTTGTTCCCAGTCTGCAACGACAAATGCAATATGCTATGAGTTTTTAGTTTAACAGGGAAAAAGAAAATGAGAATAATGGTTACTGGACTTAATCAAAAGGGAGCAAAACAGGATGAAGAGGAGTGACAGATAAAAATTATTGGCGAGCATCTAACTAATTAAATCAACCTCAACAGCTTTATTTAGGTCCTCAGTAGCATCAGCTCGTTTTGAGTATCTGCATTCAGACAAAATCAGCAGTAACCCACCACCCAAGATCAATAATTCAATGAAGACAAATAAAAGGAGCATCTGCAGGGCATCAAATACCGTTTTGCAAGTTCTTGTTTCTTCAAGTCAGGTGGTTTTCCATCAAATACATAGCTATTTTAACAAAGGTGAATACCTTAGAAAGAGCTTTGATAAATAGGCAACAAGATATAAGCACCAGAAATAGGAGAGAAGGAAACAAGTTACACTGGTTTAATTCCAGCCTCCAAAAGTCTGATTGTCCTGCTGAACATCCCTTGCAAGTGACTGAAAATTACAATTAGAGAGGGGAGGGATACATGAACAAGCAATAATGATGAGTGGAGAATGGAAGAATATTGTGGAAACTAACAATTTAAACCAATCAAGCTACCATCCTTTTATTCTCAAAAAAAAAAAAGCTACCATCCCATTTGATGTGTGCTCTTGCAACTAACAGCACATAAATGTGCATATAAGCTATTGCAAGAATGAGTAGATGACTCAGCTTGTGCAATATGCTAAAGAAAGCTGTATAACAATACTCCTCTAGTCACTTCTATGGATATAAGCAAGGTTCAAAATATCAATATAATAGTAGTTTACAACATACTGGTACTTAGATTTTCCAGAAATATTATCGTTGTATAGACTGCAATGTAGATTTGGGTGAAAATGTTAATAATTTTCGAATGACAGGATATATGTGATGAATGTATAGATAATCAACCATATACATTTAAAGGAAGAAATAAACATTAACTATGAGATTCATAGTATTTCTTACAAGAACACTAAGCACCCAATGATGGCCCATACGGCTTAAAGTTTAAACAGATAAAAGAGAAAAACTATCTTTTAGTATTTTTCAATAATTCAAACGGGAAGATTTGAAATAACCAACATCAACATTTTTCGATATTTTAACCTGACATGTCCTGATACTTGACAAAAAAAAAAAAAAAAAAAAAAAAAGTTCCCCTTAGCATCCATATCAGAATCCTAAAAACTGTGAAGTATCCCCAATATTTCAGATATTTGTTATTAGAATGCAGGTGCTAGCAATAACTCTTTAATTTTGTTTTTTTTTTTTTCAGAAAACACTTCTTTTATTCAAGTTTAATTAATTTGAATCAGTGAGTTAAATTTAGGACATAGGGAACTGTTGTGCCTTCTGTAACAACATACATGCAAAAACCTTCATTTTTTTTTTACAAAAAGGGAGCTTTACAACATAGTTGCATAGCTTATTCCTAATTCCAAGTTGTGACAAACCTACGCAACATAGGGAACTGTCGGACTTCTGTAACAACATACATGCAAAAACCTTCATTTTTTTTTTTACAAAAAGGGAGCTTTACAACATAGTTAGTTGCATAGCTTATTCCTAATTCCAAGTTGTGACAAACCTACGCAATATGAAATGAAATCTTATAATCCGAAACTATCTACCAACTCCTATGAACTGAAAAGCATGCAAATAGAGGTCCAATACCTAGTCACATCACCAGCTTCATTGGTGAGCATTTCAGTGCCGCTTCTTCCAACAACTATCTGCCATTATCATCGAACAGAATTATCTAAGCATTGTAACAATGTAGCCACTGCGTACTCATATATCCACACTATCAAACACTAAGTCCATCCTCGAGCTCAACAACAGAATACACGCCATAGCCAACGGTTAGATGGAATAAATTTTCTTTTTTTCCATATTATTTCGTGTTAAAGAGACCATTTTTGTTCATAACCCATTAAATACAGAAAAGGGAATTCACGTACAAGGAATTGGTATATGCTCATGCTGGCGTCAATGGCGATTTTGCGGCCAAAGTAGCTCTCAAATTTCTGCTCTTTCATCGCCTTGGGCGCATTGTCGGCCAACAGCTTCGTTAAGCCCTAGAAATTTCCGGAAATTCAATTATTGAAATGGTACATATAATTAAGCAATTTTGATGGTGAATGAGAGAAATAGATACCTTAATACCCATTTGATTAGCAGAAAATTGAAGAAATCGCAGGGAATATGTGTTCAACTGATAGAATGATGGTAATTGAGGAAAGGGAAGAGAGAGTAGGGGTTTGGTCCTTCCCGCCTCTTTTAGAGTGCGTTTTTATATGAGAAAACATGTGCTTACATTTTGTTTTTCAAATTTATTAAAACTATATTAACCTCTAATTAAATCGAACAAAATCAAAATAAAGATTTTAGGAATTATGATCATAGTCATTATTAAATAATTAACGCTAATCAATATTAATCAGATTTCAAGTTAATTGCCTTCATATTGTCGGCTACATGGTGCGACTAATGTACATTTTTAAATATATTTCTGTTATGGCAAATTATGTACACTTCCTTCACAAAAAAAAGATATTTTTTTGATATCGAAATGTTTTGTTGCCAACTAAAATTATGCATGGAAAGTCAGCCTGCTTTTTTTTTATGTGGATAGTTTAAAATTAAAAAACTTAACGATCATTTATAAATATTGTATTGACCGTATTGACATGATATAAATATAAATACATGAAGATGTTAAGGATAATTATCGACATCAACACAATATGATTTTTGTTCAAAATGGATGCAACACGAGTAGCCAAATATATGATTTTATCAATATTGAGACGATGACAACACAACATAATAAAAATCATACTAAACAGAAAATAATAATAATAATAATAATAAGTATACACTCTGTTTAAAAATATTATCGTAAAGTGACACGAATATAGCACGAACATTGTATAAAAAGAAAAAGAAAATGAAAGTGACAAAATTTTGAAATCATCAGTCTCCCGCCTAACTAAAAAACTCTTCCCACCTTTTACTTCACTATTTCCTTCCCTTAGAAACTGCCGAATCAATTTTTCCCTAATTCTCATCTTCAAACCCCTCTTTCATGGCGGATAGGGAATGCCAGGTCTGCCGATCGGCGCCGGTCCTCATCCACAACGTCCCTCACCTCGGCGTATTCGCCGCGCTCTGCACCGCCTGCTTGCTCCGCCACAAGGCCGGCAGCTTCTGCCCCGTCTGCTTCGACGTTTACGACGACGCCATCCGCCCTGCCGCCCCCATGGCCTCCCGCATCATGTGCCTTCGCTGCCCCGCCGTCGCTCACCTCACCTGCCTCCCCTCCGCCGCCCGTTCCTCCCCCGCCTTCCGCTACCTCTGTCCGCAGTGCTCGGACCCCTGTTTTTCCTTCATCGGTTCGGGCGCCACCGCCGCTGATGGTACGACTGCAGTCGTATTCTCAAGGAACTTCGCCAAACAATACCTCTGCGCCGCCAAAATCGCCGCCGCGTCTATGCGTAAGGCGGCGGCCGTGGCTAGAGCGGATGCGGAGCAGAAAGTATGGGGAGCTCTGTCGGCGAGACGAAATGCGAAAGAAGCTATCGAAAGAGTGGCCGATTTGATGACGAATGAACAGGCGCGTGATCACTCCGACATTGATGATGATTGATGGATGTTCCAGTTTGTAAGCATAGCGGTCTTTGTTGAGTTTAGATTGATTGATATTGAATTTAGGATTTTTCCATTATTGGATCTGTTAATTGTTGTTTTTCTATTTAGGAATATTTTTTTGTGCGTAATATTTAAGGATTAAGACTTGTACTAAAAGATTAGAACAAAGCAGTATCTTGAGGTCAAGCAACAAAACAACATTTTACATGTTTGCTCATCTTACATCATCTATCTAAGCATAACACCAAAAAATATTACCTCCATTTTTACTCATCTTACATCATGGAGTGGATTAAGCTAACAAACTTGAACCCATGTGTAGCTACTAGCTAACTCAGCTCATCTACCAAATTATCAAATAAAGTAGGAAGACATAACTTTCTTTAGAGCACGCAAGATTTGTCTTAAGAAAGGGCTATAGTGACGGGTCTAACCCTTGATCACTGGCAAGGACATGACCAACCTGATTATGTTGGCACCAACATCCCTTTTCTCTTAGGCTATCCACAATCCTTAGAGCACCCTTAGGGTGCTCTAGCACTCGAGCACCTTTAGAGCACTCTACCCCTGCAACGCAAGGGTGCTCTAAGGGTGCTCTATCTTTAATATTAAAAAATTCCACATTTTCATTTATTAAATTAATTCATAAAATTCAGATAATAAAAATAACATTAAACATTACATTAATTAAAAAAAACTAACATATTACAATAATTAAAATAAAAAAATATTACATTAATTAAAAAAATGCTAGACTACTCCCGTAGAGGTCCAAATTTCCGGTAGAAGTGCTCGGTGAGATCATTGGTAAGCCGATGGTGCTTTTTTTGATCTCTCAAGTCGGCATTCTGTTGCATAAATTGCCGAAAGCAGATCGAAGTTGTCCGAATGTGTACCCCGCTACTGGACGGAGAGTCGGAGTCCTCTCTCCAATTCTCCACATCTTCCCGCTCGTCTTCGATGATCATGTTGTGCAAAATAATGCACGCGAACATGATGTCTCGGAGATGCTTCTTGTACCAGCACCGACCCGGAGCGCGGATTATTCCCCATCGGGCTTGGAGCACTCCAAAGGCTCGCTCTATGTCCTTTCTGGCAGACTCCTGCATCTTCTTGAACCTCGCCGTCTTTAGGTCGGTTTCAAACCTCGGCGATTTGATCAAGGTAGGCCAACAAGGGTAGATCCCGTCGGTCAAGTAGTACCCCTTGTCATAGCGGTGTCCGTTGACGGTGAAGGTGCACGGTGGAGCTCTATCCTCAAGCACGTCGGTGAACAAGGGCGACTGGTTGAGGACGTTGAGGTCGTTGTTGGAGCCGGCAACCCTAAAAAAGGCATGCCAGATCCACAAATCCTGCGACGCCACCGCCTCCAAGATTAAGGTAGGCACGCCGTGATCGCCGCGAGTGTGGACACCCGCCCACCCTTTTGGGCAGTTCCTCCATTCCCAGTGCATGCAATCCAGGCTCCCGAGCATCCCTGGAAACCCATGCCGCAACTCGTGTATTTGGAGCAGACGCGCAGTGTCGGCAACGTTGGGCTTCCTCAAGTACCGCTCGCCGAAGAGGTCGATGATTGCCCGGCAAAATTTTTTGAGGCAAAGCCGGCCCGTGCTATCTCCGATCTTCAGATACTCGTCGAACGAGTCGGCAGCACCACCGGTCGCCAGTTGTCGCACCGCCATCGTGCATTTTTGCACCGCCGTTAGCCCCCATCGCCCGAGTGCATCTTGTTGATGCGTAAAGAAGTGGACGTTTTCCTCCAACGTCCTGCAGATGCGCAAGAACAGATGCTTGTGCATCCGGAAACGGCGTCGGAAAAACTGCTCGCCGTAGGTGGGGTTGTCGGCGAAGTAGTCGGCGTGGAGGATCGCACACGCCGCTTCTCGGTCGCGGTCGATGAAGTCCCACGCCCTCTTCTTCTTCTTTTTCTGCTCCGCTTGGTGTGCACGCATGTAGCGATCCACGTCCGCCATCATCTCCAGCACCTCATCGTCGGTGCCGCCCTCGACATATTCCTCCGACGAATCGGAAAAAATAAGTTCCTCTGATGAAGACATTTTTTTAGGTTGAATTTGAGAGAGAAAGAGGATGATAAAATGGTGTAAGATATATGAGGGGGTGTGGTGGTATTTATAGTAGAGGAAAATTAAAACAAAAAACCAAAAAAAAAAAAAAATTAATACGGCATGGCCGTTTCCGCAACGGGCGAATTTTTTGAAATTTATACGTTAGGCGCTTGCAATGCACGCGCCCTTATTTTTTTTTTTTTTATTCGACAATGCTCGCGCGTGCTCGTCAAGCGCCGGACTCGAGCTCGTCTCGAGCGCTCGGGCACGCCTCGAGCTCTCGCCGTCTGCAACGCGGGGTGCTCGAGCCACCCCGTGCTCGATCTCGGCTCGAGCACCCACGCACGAGACGCGTTGTGGACAGCCTTATAGCTCAAGAAAATACAGTAGCACTTATAATTGTTAGCTGCTTTAATTTTCTATCTTCATATCATATACACAAATATAAAAGAATAGTTGAAGCATTTTTGTCCAATTATTAAACAATAAAATTTTAATTTTGTGTATTAGCATCCAAATCCATTGCTAACCCAAGAGCAACATCAAATTATGGAGATCAATCATCTAATCTAAATATGAGCATCAATGATCCCAAAACGATGGAATTTCGCAATGAACGGATCATAACTAATAAATTTGGAATCTAAAAACCTAATATTTGTGAATATATATACGAGAAAACAGAAATGGAAGAATAATCAATTAATTATCGAAACTAACATGCTACCCAAAATTTGATTTTCTTGCAATTCCTTCTTGTTGAATTAGATCAACAATAGAATAGACTGACCAAAGAGATCATGATGGTTTTCATATCAATAAACAACTTGTGAAACTTATCAAGGTCAATTTTATATTTTGTTTGTTAACTTATCAACTAATTTCGCTGCCACCTCGACCTCGACATTGCTTTCTACGAAGTTGTGTTATTGGGACTACATCAAATTTTTCATCTATATCAATTTCTACCAGAAAGCCATGCAATTCTTTTTCTTTTTCTCATTTGCATAAAAAGCCGATGCAAGTGAATATGTTTCTTCTGAAAATTGAGTTAAGCATTTTTGCAAAACAAAACAAAAAAAAATAAAAATTTGCTGATTAGGCGAGTTAGGTGGCAGCCACATAAGCTTTGGGCTCGAATAATGGTGTCATGTGAGTTTTAGCCCGTTCAAGCTAAATTTTGTCCTATAAATGTTCAATTTTTTGTAAAAGTGTTCTATATTGTCAGTCGGGAAAAAAAAAAAAAAAGTGACCTAAAAATGCAACCCGCTATAAGTTAATGGCCTAAAAAAACATGTTACTCTATTTACAGCAGTTGAGTGTTTTTCTAGTGACTTCATGCAACTAATCCTAGCTAGTACACTAACAAGCATTCTCTCACTTATTCTAGTGTTTTCTATTACTAGATTATTCTTATTTTTACTATTATTTGTACAAAATATCTATTAGTTCTAGAATAATCGGAAAGCTCGCAATCTTTCAACAGAACTTGAGATGAAGTGTAGCACAGTTCTTTTGGCATTTCTGTTGACTGTCTTCAAATAAATTCACAAAGTTTTCAATTATCAGATTTTACCTATTCCCTTTTATTATTACCGAAAGGAATGAAATGTCTAGAGAGGGAAGATAGTTATTTGGAACGAATTGAAACGATGAACAAAAAATATTCTCCTTTTACAAATTATGAAGCTCCAGAAAAGAAGAGAATCTTACAGCCTAAACTCTGCAAAACATGACAAGGTACGTAGATAATAACATTCAACTGAACCTAGCCTCGTGTGTTTTACTAGGCAAGGGAGACATTGATTTATCGGCCACAAATATATATCAGTAGTATAATTTTTGTTTGATATTAGTAGATGATAAATTGGATCGACGACTTTGCAGCACCCACGTACAGATTGAGTTTGTAAGAACAAAATTTGACAATTATCCTAATTAAAAAGACAATTCAAATCCGGTCGCACTCAAGTCCACCTCAAACAATTCATGGATAATTAGGGTAATGTCTCCCAACTTGCAAGATATACAATTATATACTACAAATTTAATAAAACATGAGAGAATAATAGAAACAGATTACGCCCAGGACAGGAACATGATCAGATAACACATTCTAATAGTCTTTTGCCGTTTTTTCCCCTAAAATTTTGAAAGTATTTGGGGACAAAAAAAAAGTATATAGAAACACATGATTATTTGTAGGCATGCACCTTCATAATATAAATTTTCTTATTACCTCCGTACACTTACTAAAATAACATTTTTCTGTGTATCTTTCTTATAATCCTTCCCCTACCCCCTTTCATTTTTATTTTTTTTTCGTAGTTAAAATAATTACACACACTAATAGAGTCTTATATACATATGCATGTGTTACATGTCGTAATTATTTTATGAGCTGATAAGTATAGTTAATCATAAATACTATCGCCTTTTTTTTTCAAAATCCACGTAACGAACAAAACTCGATTAGGCATCTTTTGAGATTCTGCACATAAATATTGCCTTGTTGTGATCTAAGTGAAGGAAAAAAATATTTTTTCTGTCCCAACAAAGAATCAACAAGTTAGAGCTAGGAACAGATTGGCAACAAGAAGAGTATATATAATATATGCTAATAACGGGCGTTGTATACAACGTTGTTTAACTGCTTATATATCACTAATCGCCCCCCTTAAGTTATCACATTATCATATATTCTCTATATTTGTTGCCAATTTTCGAACTTTTCCTTTCACACATTTCAATAACATGGTGAGTACTTTAATCTTTGCAACTTAATTAGTTGATGAGTTCAAATGATATTGATTCTATCTACATATGCCATGCAAGCAGGGTGAGGAAGATGCAGAGAAGGCTACGACGACGCCGTCCGAGTTTAAAGGGAAAGGCGGCCTTAGAGCTACATCTTTCATTTATGGTCCATTTTCAACCTAATTTTCATGCCAATTAAAGAAAATGGATGATCAAACTTTACTTGTCTATAAAAGAGAAGTGTTCATTTCATTTAGTTATATAGATTTGGTGATTCAGATCCTTGATAAAATTAGATCATCAGCTTCTAATCTTTATATATTTGCCTAAAATTCTTCAAAATCACAATAATACTATATTTTTAAATTCATTACTTTTACATGAGAATCACACATACCATTATGCTATAATAGTTCCTCGTTTTCCGATGGTTATGCATGCATATATTTTTAGGTTTGGCCGCATTGGAAAATATGGGTTTCGTGGCGAACATGATGAGCTTAGTCCTCTTCTTCATGTTCAAGTTGTATTTCGATGGTCCCACCGCTGCTAACACTTTCACAAATTTGATGGGCACCACTTTCTTGCTATCTGTTGTTGGTGGCTTCATCTCCGACACTTACATCAATAGGTTCCACACCTCTATGATTTTTGGAGCGATCGAACTAGTGGTACGTAATTTCAATTTAATTAATGTTATTATTAATCATGTAGAAGATCTTGGTTACTTTGAGACAAGTAAGTAACAATCCAACATTCCAAATGTTTTAGTCTCTAGCAATGTTGACGATTCAAGCTCACTCCAACAATTTGGTACCTTCATCACCATGTGGAAAATCGAGTTGCATGGAGGGCGGTAAGGCCGTGTATTTCTACACGACCATGTTTTTGCTGGCGCTAGGTGCCGGTGGATATCGGGGGGCGTTTCCTGCCCTGGGTGCTGACCAGTTCGATGAAAACGACCCTGAGGAAGCCAAGTCACTTGCGAGCTATTTCAATTGGTTGTTGCTCAGCATAGTTGGTGGGGCCTCAGTTGGAGTTACCGTTATTGTTTGGGTTTCCACCAACCATCCTTTGAAAAACAATTGGTGGAAGGGCTTCCTCATCATCAACATTGCTACCTTTGTTGGTTTTATTGTTCTCGCACTTGGAAAGCCCTTCTATCGCCTTAAAATCCCTAAAGATAGCCCACTTGTTAGAATTGCCCAGGTACGTACCATCGTGTCACACATTTTATTAACTCACAAATTAATGATCTATTACATGTTTAATTTGTTTACTACACACAAACAAACTCACCATTATATTAATTACTTTTAGGATCATAATTCACTATTTTTCTCTGATCAGGTAATAATAATAGCGATAAGAAATCGTTGCCAGCCTCATCCAGAGAGCCCTAGTGAGTTGTACGAGATCAACAAGAAAGATTTCGACTCCACAACACCAAGAATTCCTCATACCCAACAATTTAGGTACTATTTCTTTTAATTATATATGGATGTCAATCTAGTCCGAAACTGATGGGCTGACCTGATTACATTGAAAATAAAGGAATTCAACCCAATTGACTTGAACCAAATAGCTCCACTTATCTCAATTTTGTGCCCTAATTAATTATATATATGTAACACAACACCATACATCCTATCTTGTATAGCACAACATCAAGTAGTTGGTTAACGAAGATGAGAGTAATTGCAGGTGGCTAGACAAAGCAGCAATCGTGAGCAACAACACAGAAACGTCGGAATGGGAAGTGTGCACGGTGACACAGGTGGAAGAAGTGAAAGTTGTAACAAGAATGCTTCCCATAATCGCATCCACCATCATCATGAACACCTGCCTCGCCCAGCTGCAGACATTCTCAGTGCAACAAGGCAATCGCATGGACACCCATCTCGGCTCCTTCAAGGTGCCGGCGGCCTCCATCCCCATCATCCCCCTCCTCTTCATGATCATCCTCATCCCCATATACGACGCCGTCTTCGTGCCCTTCGCCCGCCGCCTCACCCACCACCCCTCCGGCATCACCCCGCTCCAGCGCGTCGGGGTGGGCCTCGTGCTCTCCGCCCTCTCCATGTCGGTGGCGGCTCTCATCGAGGTCAAGAGGCGAGAAGCGTCGTTGAAGAATCTGCTCAAACCGATTAGCCTCTTCTGGCTGTCGTTTCAGTACGGGATATTTGGGATTGCTGACATGTTTACTATGGTAGGGCTGATGGAGTTTTTCTATAAGGAGGCGCCGGCGGGGATGAAGTCGCTGTCCACGTCGTTCACGTGGATTTCGCTCTCGCTCGGATACTTCCTCAGTAGTGTGCTGGTGGAGGTGGTGACGAAGATTACAGAGAGAGTTAGGGATAGTAAGGAGGCGTGGATACATGGGGTGGATTTGGATAGGAACAAACTGGATTTGTTTTATTGGCTTTTGGCGGTCTTGAGTGTGCTCAACTTCTTTCATTATTTGTATTGGGCGATGTGGTACAAGTATAAGACCATTAATGGTGATGACGCCGTTGAGCCGCCGCCGGAGGAGGATGCGGCCAAGGTGGAGAGTGGTGGTGGGAATTAGGAGCTAGCGAGTGATGATAAAGTTGGTGGGAGTGTTTTCACTTGATGGTGTTAAAAATGGAAATATATATGTATGTCATTAAATTCTACTCCTATATACCTTCTTTTTTTTCCTTTCTTACTTTGAGTTTGAGATTTATTGGAGGCTTGTGAAAAGAAGGTAGTTACTTTGGGATTAAGGCAAGAAAGTCATTTGAAATAAGAATGTAACGAGCTATATATGTTACCTTTGATTAATTTTGGAGCATAGAAAATGTCTTTTCTCATCTTTATTTTCTTGTACGTATTGATTGGATATCTCTAATTTCCATAGTTGCATTTGATGATTTTGTACTCACAATTAATTTGATGATTTGTATATGGGTAATTTAATTTAAACACCATGCCCAAATTTCTCTTCATAACCCCTAATTAAAATAATAAATTTAAAAATATAATTATACAATTATACCCTTATAACCCCAACATAAACTGTTAATAAATAAGAAATATATTAATCCATATCCCTAAAACTTCTAATAAAAAAACAAGTATATTCCATAGCCCCCATTTCTCAACCTAATAGAGAAGTCGATATTGGATTTTGAAAACTTCATTACTGGATTATCATGAGAGGGAGAAGGGTGAATAAGAGTAAAAAATGTGTGTAGAAATTTATGTTGATATATTAGGCACAAAAGGATGGAATCTCCAGTTGCTGTGAAATTATCATGAAATTCAAGATGATTGACATAGCCTCTCTTCTCTTCTTTTATATGTCTGATAATTCAAATTTTGATGAAATTCTCAAAGTGATTAAATTTTAGTTTATTTGACATACCCTGAGTTTATATGCATCCATGATCACTCTCCAGTCGAATATTTACATTTTCGTGATGAGAATCTATATAGAAGAAGGAATGGTAGGCCAACATCCATAGAGAATAACTGAGAAATGATTGAAGATTAGCAGAGCATGAAATGCAGATCATATAAATAATGGAAGGAGAGATGATTAGGAGAATAAATCCATATAGAGAAGACTGGAGATTAATTAGCAAAGTTCTTTATCCGTTTTGTCAAGGCCGTATCATACGCTTTCCTACTCATATCTACATGAGGTTTCTTGCTCTTTTCTAATCTGCAGAAGATCTTGGTTCATCAACCGCTAATTTCGATGAGTAAACTGACCTTTATCACGCTGCATCTCGAAGGTTGGTCGTCGGCTAATTAGGTTTGGGGAATGGATCGGAGGTTATGGAACGAATTTATTTTATTAGAATTTCAAGTTATAGGATATAGATTAATATATAGGATATAATTGTACATTTATATTTTCTATTATTATTATTATTATTATTATTATTATTATTATTATAGGGCTATAAAGAGAGATTCGAGGGGTTTGTTTATAATTACCCTTTGTATAAAGCTATGCTTGCAAAGATGGGCTAATTTGGAAGTTGATCCTAATTAATTAGTACTAACTCTTTGGTAGCAAAATGTCATTAATCTATTTTTAGGGCAAGATTGTCAAAGTTTTGATCATAAAATAAAAGAAATAAATTTAGTATAAAATAATATAAAAACTATAGCAAAATTGATTATAATTAGATTACGGTATGTAAATCATCATTTGGTATAATTTAACTAGTAAGAGGGTCAAAAGATACTTATCATGACTTTTCTCTAAAATGATTGTTTATTTTTGAATCTGACAGTAGTAAGGCCAACCGCTCCGAAGCCTTTTGTGTAAATATAAATGGATTAATTGTCTCTAAATTCCAAACGTTTCAGCGAATTCTGGTATTGCACCGGTTTTTAAGATTGTAGTATTAAAAACTAAAACATTTCAATTTGTCTCAATTTAACCACGTTGATCGTTTTCCCCCAATTTAAAATCTACGCTGCACTCCCCGTTGCCACATTGTACACACCAGACGGTGAACAAGAACAACGTCATTTTCAATTAACCCAAACACACCTAAAATGACTTCGTTTCTCCTTATTTAACTTATATTTCAATTTTTCCCTTTTTCACTCATTTCATTAGGGCAAATCAAAGGGGAGTAATAGCGATAAATCTGCAAGAGGGGTGTATGGGTCAATGTCGGCTCATCTTTAGGTGACCGATTAGTGTTGCATTGCTTTTGATTTCAGTTTGTAGATTGAATATTTTGAATGCGAGCAAAAACGATTGGGCATAAGCAACTGGTAGCTTTGATTAACCTCAGAATGCGAGATTAACCTCTCGTTCGTCGTCCGGTGTGTACAGCGTGGCAACAGGGAGTGCCACATAGATTTTAAATTCAGAAAAATTAATTTGCGTGGTTAAATTGAGACAAATTGAAACGTTTTGATTTTTAATACCACAATCTTAAAAACTGGTGCAATATCAGAATTCGCTAAAACGTCTGGAATTTACAGACAATTAACTCAATATAAATATTGTTATGATGATGATAAATTAGTCATCATATAAAAGCGCAATATAAACAAATGAGGTGGTCATGTATATGTATATATATGGGCCTAGGTAATGGCCAGGCTATTTGAGGATGGCCCAAGTTCGTTGGCAATATTTTCAATCGGGTATCTAACCAAATGATCTACTTAATTTATTTGAATTTTCTACATGTATAAACTTCATTGTTAACAATTGAGGCTTCTTCTTTCCAAATCAAAAGGTAGAGCGATATGCCATGTTTAATTTATGATAGATGTAACAATGAGTTTCTCTTCCTCATTATAAATTTCGAAACTTCATTTATTGCATAATTGGATCTTATACATATTGGGCCCAAGATGCATTCAATTTCTATCAACAGCCATTAGAATATTATATAATAATAAAATATATGAACAATAAAAGTTAAACTGAGAATTTACGCTTTAAAAATCTCAAGTTAACTTGGGAAATTTTTATTGGCATGTTTAATTATAATTTTTTAAAATATTAAGGTTAAAGGTAAAAAGTGGTCTGACTTTTAAAGAGATAATTGTTTTCTTATTTGGAAACGAACGAGTCACTTGCTATGGAACGACTCTATATGGTAAACGATCCACTAGTTCCCGGGACGGAGGAATATAATTTAAGGCTTTTATATTTAAATTTGAATAACTAATCCAAGAAGTGTAGAACTTTGTATATGAATTTGAATTGCATTGAATGAAGTGAGATAATTTCTTGAATTGCATGTATCCACTTCTTGAATTATGTGGAGCAAGGTAAAGGAGAGAGTGATAAAATTGGTGAGAGTCTTTTGACTTGATGGTGTTAAAAATGGAGTTATGTCATCAATTCTTTACTTAGTTTTTTTCTTATTATTAATCCCTACTTCTTCTTTCTTTTTTTTTTTTTTTTTTTTTTTTTCCTCATTTGATCGTAGAGATTTATGGGAGGCTTGTGAAAGAAAGCTGGTAAATTGGGATTCGGGCAAGCAAGTCAGTTAGCTGAAATACGAATGTAACGAGGTTACTTCGTTAATTTAATTTGGAGCGTAGGAAATGTATTTTCTTCTCTCTCTAGCTTTTACTTATCTTGGAGGCATATATGGGCTTTTGGAATTTAATGATCTATAAAGCTATGCTTGCGAGACGGGTTTGGAGGCTGATTCCAAGAACTAGCTAGCTCTTGGGTAGCAAAATGACAATTAATCCACTTTTAGCCCAAGATTGTCAAAGTTTTGAACTTCTTCATCTCAATAATTATCATTTAATTTTGAGTAGTTAAAAGATGAAAGATATTAATTTTCTCTTTTCTTCAGAATAATTGCTAGTATTTTTTGCTATCCAATCATACGTTAAGGCCGACAACTCCTAAGGAGGTGATTCGTATGATGTAATGAAATGAGATAGGAATGGAATGTGACTAGGAATGAAATGGAATGGGTAAGCTGATTCATATGCTTGGTATGCACAAAGAATAGTAAATGAATGGAATCGATATTCTTTAATGCATTGTGTATATGTGTGTGTGTGTGTGTGCAGTGTGTGTGTGTATGCACTGTGTATATAGATATGTGTGTGTGTGTGTCCAATGTGTGTGTGTGCGTGTGCAGTTTGTGTAAGTGTCTCCAGTGTGTGTGTATATATATGTGCATGTGTGTGTGTAGTATGTCAGTGTGTGTATATATATGTGTGTATGTGCATGCACTGTGTATATAGATATGTGTGTGTGTGTTTGTGTATGTCCAATGTGTGTGTGCGCGTGTGCAGTGTGTGTAAGTGTCTCCAGTGTGTGTGTATATATATGTGTATGTGTGTGTGTGTGTATATATATATATGTGTGTGTGTGCACGTGCAACATGTGTATACACATATGTGTGTGTGTGTAGTGCGTTAGGGTGTGTATATATATGTGTGTGAGTCTAGTGTGGTATATAATGTGTGTGTGCGTGCAATATGTGTGTGTGTATATGGTGTATACATGTGTGTGCGCGCGCGCGCTGTGTGTATATATAACTTAGAATTGACAGAAATACCCTTGATTTTTTGGGTAAAATTGACAAATTATAAAATATATGAGGATAAAATAGTCAAAATAGAAAAATATGAGCATTAGGAATGACTATGACTATGGTTTGAGTAAGAAATTAATGACTAATCTCTTGGAGAATGGAATGACGATTCTAGATCGTAAAACATACCAAGCAAAGTGGTATTTAGGTCCTAAGTTCAAAAAAATGGCTATAATTTATATTTATGAAGAGGGTGGGCCATAATTTATATTTCAATACTCATATTGGCTATATCACATGATATTCTCTTTATATAATCAAATAAACCACTACATCACCATATAGATGAGACATCTACACCAACTATGCAGGACTACTATACAATGAGGTACTATATTTATATAATCAAATAAACCGCTACACCACCATATACACAGGGTGGGACAACTACTTCACCATAAGGTGGGAAATAAATTACACTGCTTGCAAATGGAATTGAACCCAACACCTCTTATTAAGGAGAGACTTGTGGTACTTCAGCCAACCAATAGAGTTAGGCTCATCGGCGATGATAAATTAGTCATCATAAACCAATATGTAGTTTATAAAAGCCTTTTTTTTTTTTAGTTAATATGGCAAAGTTTGTTGACAATATTTTTATTGGGGTGTCTTAACTAAATAATCTACTTTAATAATTTTTTGAATTATCTACATATATATGTATTGAATAAACTATAAGATGATCTTGTGCATTGCTTTGCTTAGACACATACCATCTCATTTAAGATGACACCCTTGGAATGTCTCATTTAAGATGTCACATACTAAAATAAAACTAATCATTTCATAAAAAATTGTGAATTATATCATTTTAACTAATTTATATAATATATTCGTGTCAAAAAATAATGTGTCAACTTAAATGGAAAAGATAGAAGAGTAATTAAGCTAAAATACTTGTACACAGCAGAAAGGTTAATTCAGAAATCAGAATTGTCGAATGATCACATCACATCCAATGAAACTAAAAAGGGTGGCAACTATAATTAATTACAATTATTAATCATTTTGATAACAAAAGGCTCAATAATTAATTCAATGAATCAACTAAAAGAGTATTCAATTCGAAGAATGATAAAACAAGGAAATTTGCAAAAGGTAGATCAGTCGGCATCATAATAAACAAAAAGGATGTCATTGTTAATACTGTCCTAATCATTCTATAGTCCGATTATTTGGCCCTAATTTATCACTCAACATGTGATATATATTGATTACTACTGTCTTTTTTGTTGATCATGATAATGTCCAATTTCCAGCTGGTGGGTGTGGATACAACAGGTTACAATTAAATTCATGTTGCTAACACCAATAGTAAAGATTCATTAATTAGAACTTAGGGAGTCGAAACCCTCTGGTCCACAATTGGATGTCTCCATCGTATTTCTTATATCATGTAAGTGATCATAGATTTTTTAAATAAGTTTTTTTTTCGCATTATATATAAAGGAAATGTTGCAAACTAACACCTTTTCTAAAAAAAATGTAAAATGTTGCCTCCAGTATTTTTATTTCAAAATAACACTATAAGTTTTGAAATGTCTATTATACCTTTAATGATTATACCAAAAGGCTAACTTTCATTTGAATCACACATGAAAACTAATTTCTTGTATGAATTTTCGACGAAATTTTATGGAGAAAAATTTCGACCATCAATTCCGGCGAAAATTTGAATCATACACGAAGTCTAACTTCATGTATGCATCATATATGCATTATACATGAAGACTAACATTCATGTATGCATCATACTCGGAAAATTCCAGCGAAAACTTCCGGCGAAAATTTCCAGTGAAATTTCGAATCATACACGAAGTCTAACTTCATGTATGCATCATACATGAAGACTAACATTCATGTATGCATCATACATGAAGACTGACTTTCATGTATGCATCATATACGAAGCCTAAGATTCATGTATGCATCATACACGAAAATATTTGCCTCCAAAAATTTCAAATTTGTATCATATATGAAGATAAGTTTTCATGTATAATACATACACAAAGATAAGTTTTCATGTATGATGCCTACATGAAGTTAGACTTCGTGTATGATTCAAATTTTTGTCGGAAAATTTTGGCCGGCGATCGCACCACCGCGCCACTATCGGCGTCGGAAAATTTTACAGTCGGAAATTCATACAAGAAGTTAATCTTCGTGTATGATATAAATTAAATGCAACCTTATTGTATACATGAAGGGCATAAAAGTTCTAAACAAACTCAAATGGCTATTTGAGTTTTTTTTTTTTTTTTGGCAAAATGACATAATTCATTTTTTTTGTCTTTGAGAATGGCTATTTTAAGTTTTTCCTCTTGTATATATCAATAGGGGTGAGCAAACTTTGATTAAAATCGAAAAACCAAAATACTTATTCAGTTCGGTCTTTATAGTTTTCTATAGTTTCGGTTTTCAATTTTTTCGATTAGCAAAAAAAATAAAATAAAAATTTGTTCATCAAAAATCAAACTAATAATAATAAGAGTAATGATATTCGGACACAGTGTGGTCAGCCACACGCGTGGAAAAAAAAGGAAAGTTGACTGTAAAAATGAAAATAATCACATTTTCCCCTAGGATTTATGCTTCCCAATTAGGGTATATTTCCATTTTCAAAACCTATATTACCATTTTTAGCGTGTGTGGCTGACCACAGTATGTCTGAATATCATTACTCAATAATAAATATAATAATTATTATTTTGTACTCCATCTTTCCACGAAAATTGTAGCTAGTTTGTTATTAATCCACATTAGGACATGCCCTATTTACTACTATCATATTACTTTTTTTTATCCCTTACTCTACTTACAATAGTGGGTTCTTTTTTCCACTCACTTACTATCTATCACAATTTTATTATAACTCGCGCCACACAAAACTATCTACTCCCTCTTTGTCTCACTTTCTATTTTTTTTTTATCCTTTGTATTTTATCTCTGTGCCCACCTTTACTAGGCATAATGAATAGGACGGAGATTATTATTGCCGATTTTGTCCCCTTGAGGATGACCTAGTTGTAAAAGTGAGCGCCTGAGATTGAGAGGTCTTAAGTTCGAACATCATGAAGCGCCTCTATATGTTGAGTCTGCCACACCTGTACTTGCAAAGTATGATTTACCTATCCTGTGCGGTTTGCGCGCAGGCTACTGCACAAGAGACAGACGCTTACCAAAGTGCGCATCGAATGTAGTAGCTATGGGTTTTCACGACTTATTAAAAAATAAAAATGAGTGAGGCGAAGGGAGTACAATTTTGATGGACGGAGGAAGTATATAGTACTTCATTCGTCTCACAACAAGTGATTCAAAACTTTTGAGCACATGTATTTAGGTAAATGGTAAAAAAGTAATTGAAATGATAGGAGCTTTTAAAAGGATAATTTATTTACTAATTTGAAAACAAATCACTTATAATGGAACAAGTCAAATGGAGTACATATTTTTGGAGATTTAAAAGTTTAATTATTGTTTTGAAATTTGAATGTTGGATTATTATTTTAATTTTGATTTCGATTATTGGGGTTTTAACCAAATTGTACCAAACTTTTCAGTTCAATTTCGTTTAATAATGATGTATTTCGGTTTTCAAATAATCAAATGCTCCCCTGCTAAAATTTACACGCATGCACCCTTCTCCACTAAACTCTCATTTAGGTTGTGAAATTAGTAAGTAGGTAATTAGCTAAGATGGTAGAATGACAAGAAAATCTTAAATATTACAGAACACTAACAATATTAAGCAATAATTAGTAATATGAAACTTAGAAACAACAAGAATTTGATATGTATGCCGATTAGAAAGGAATAAGGCCCATGTAAATTACTAAAAAACAGCCGGCCATCTAAACAAACCCAGATTTTGTATCAATTCTTTATTTCCGCCGCTACTGTTTTCTCCTCCTCCGTCACAGCCGCCGGCGCCAGTAGTTTTGATGGTGTCGCGTCTTCCATCTTTGGTTCATTGCTCACAGCCTCTAACGGTTGTTTTGGTGTTTCAATCTGTCAACCACCATTTATGGAAGAAAATAACTTATTTGATATTTTTTTAACCTCAAAAAAAGACTTAATTATTTAATATTTTTGTAAACTTCTAAATATAGGTCCAATTTCAAAATTTAATTATTACGAGTGATAAAGATTTCTCAAAAGATGTCAATCTTCTCAATATGGAAAGTAGTAATTAATTTTTTCGCCACATGAATGATTCCGAATGGAATAATAAAAAGGAAACAAGCGGTATGAATATTATTGGTTACAAAATTAACATATAAGGGGAGATCATGATAATATCTTTATGAAGAAATTAAAAGGAAACTCAATTATGTCAAAAAATCAATGTTGTAGGCATGAACCCTATACCACTCTATTCAGATTTTCACCATTTATTTGGATGTCCGAGAAGGATAACCCGATTTCACTTTCATAGGTTTTCAAATAAAACATAAAACTACAAGATGCTATTGTTTTGTAAGAAAAAAAAAATATTTGGATATGGCTTGATTGATAAGATATACCTGATTGTTAAATAATTCAACATAATTAATCACATATTTGGTGATTGATAAATAATTTTACATAATTAATCACATATTTGGTTTGAATATTTGTAATATCAAGTTAATCAAACATATGATATAATTAATCACATATAAATATAATATCAAGTTAATTAAACATATATACCTTTGCAGCCTTCTTCTGACTGTAATCAACCGCATTGTCGACGGCGGTCTCTTCTCCGGCGATGGTGGCGGAGGTTTCCTCCTCACGCGGCGGCTCCGGTGCGGGGGCTTTTCTCGCTTCAGCTCTCATGGCCTTAGGCACGCTAGCACAGGCACCCATTCTTTTCTCTCTTTTCCTATAATTGATATAATTGAATTACAGTGAGAGAGAAATATTATCGATCGAGATGAGAATATTAATAAGCCTAAGTGATTATTATTGGCATGATAATCAAATTAATATGATGATATACATATCGATCGCCACATATTATATACTTATTTGGGAGATATAGTTATCTATGGAAATGGTTTAACAGCTTTACAAATTTAAAAACTTTAATATCCACAACGGGCGGTGATTTTGTTTCCAAATTATAAACGTTAAGATATGAAACCCTAAACCCTAAAACCTGTCTTAATCCATTCAATGCTTTTTCGTGGGCAATACGTTATTATTCATATTAAAATTAGCTACTGAATAATTAACCAAACCAACATTTCCTTCCCAAAAATATTAAAATGAAAAAGAAAAAGAAAAGGACAGCCAATCATCATTTCATTATATTACTACAAGGAAATTATTACTCCCTCTGTTCGCGATAAATTGAACCATTTGAAACTCGGCACGGAAATTAAGAAAATTGAAAAAGTAGTTGTGAGTAGGGTAAAAATAAGATAGTAGAGGTATTGTTAATTAGTGGGTTAGTTTCTTATAATTTCTATCCTCTTTCTCTCTCTTATTTTATTCTCTCTCTCCACAGATACTCTCTTTATTCTCTCTCTCCTCGGTACTGACTCTCTCTCCACATACTCTGAAATCTGGTGGAGAGCGGCGGCAGATCGACGGAAGTGAAAGCAGCAGCTCTGACCCTTCATCCCCTCTCCCACTCATCTATCCCTCTCTCCATTGTTCTCTTCATCCCCTCTTCCACTCATCTATCCCCTCTCACCAGATCGACACAGTATCGCCACCATCTTTTCCGGGCGCATCGGGATTCCCGTTAAGCACCGCCGCCGGTTGGATTTTCGTCTTCCAATCTTGATTTACCGGCGGCATTGCTTTGATCTTCTCATCGGCTTTGGAAGCGACGGGCATCTCCCCTAGTAGCACTTCTTTAACGGTTTCTTCTTCAAGAATTCCACGTGGAGACGTTGCCGGCTCTCCGTCGACTGAGCGGCGGTACTCTGCCTCATGACTGCGATTCCCAACGCTGAGACAGCAGCCCATTTCGGTTAGAGAAAGAAAGATCGAGAATACCTACAAGAAAAGCAGCCAAATGGGGAATTGAGGAGAGAGGGATAGATGAGTGGGAGAGGGGATGAAGTGAACAATGACGGAGAAGGCGATGGTGGTGTTGGCGGAGAGGGGATGAAGGAACTATGAATTGGAATGTGTTTTGTATATTTGTATTGCTGGTTACTTTATTTGACAGTAATTAGTTGGAATAATTAGTGGGTTAAATTTGTGTGATGGTGAGTCATAATGGCAAAGGATAATAATTTCATAAAAGTAATGAGGGTATAATGATAAAATAAACAAAACGCTTCAATTTTTCGCGAACAAAATAAAAGGGTGAAACGGTTCAATTTTTGGTGAACGGAGGGAGTATTATTATATTACTAAAAGGAAAATGATTATTACTTTGAAAATTTTTAAATTTTAAATTTTTAAATATAAAATAATAGATTTTAAATATCTATACTAAAATCTTGTGTCCCACATCGGTTTCTCAATGAAACTTCACCTATTGAAAAGCCTATAAATGCTTAGAATCAATGTGTATTTTCTCATCTTTTGCTCCACCAGTTTTATTTGGTCAATTTTATTTATTAATCGACCGAATAAATAACTAGTATTTTATAATTTAATTTAATTTAATTTGGTCAATTTATTTATTGGCCGAATAGATAATTATTTTTTGTAGGAGTTTTATTTGACTAATTTATTTATTAGTCGGCCGAATAAATACTTGCTATATTTTTTAATTTAATTTAATTTAATTTAATTTGGTCAATTTATTAATTGGCTGAATAGATAATTATTTTTATTAGGGAATCAATTTATTAGTTGATAGAATAAATGGTTCCAAAATAGTTTGGATAATTTATTGGATGACCAAATTAATTTGGAAATAGTCTAATATTATTTTATTTAATTTGATAAAAAAAATAAGTAATTTCTAATTTGTCAATTAATTAGGTAGACGGGCCAATTCCCAACTGACGGTACCTCAACTTGGAATCACACGTGACACATTTTCATTCTTTATTCTTATTAATTTTAAATTTTTCATTTTATTTATTTTTTTTCATGTATTTTCTAAAATCTAGAATCATCATAAATTGTGCATTTATAAATCAAAATCGTGGTCAACGGGTCAATTCTGACCCGGAACCGTGGTGGTAGACGAGCCCATTCCCAACCGATACTCGAGAAATTTTTCATGTATTTTCTAAAATCTATAATCGTCATCCATGAAATAATTTTTACGTTATTTTCAGTTGGGTTTCCAGCTTTGTATAATATATAATTTTAATTAACGAATTTTACTATACGATTAAGGACGATAACGAATAGTACAATCATTATTTTTATTAAATTTTTGGATCTATATAAATTCTAAATAAATTTTATAAATTACGCACTTATAAATTAGAATCGTGGTCAACGGGCTAGTTCCGAAAATTCCTACATGGGCATTCCATGTGTATATATAGGAATTTCTGGCTTCCAAATCCTCAAAAAATTGGGCAAAAATCAATCGCGAGAGTCAATTGCGTCAAATTGAAAGGTGATAGTTATATTTGAAAATTTGAAAAAGATTGATTTTAAACAAGAATTTGGAAAAAGGTCGGGATTTTTTATGCATTTTTGCCTTTTATTTTCTATGAATATATTTTGAAGATTATTATTTATATAATACTACAATTTATAATTAAATTTTTATTTATTAAATATTGTGTGAATATTTTTGGAATATAGTTATGTATATAATTAAATATTAATTTCAGGTAAAAAGAAAACAAATGTCATCATTAATTTTTTTGTGAATATATTTGGAAGATGATTATTTATATAATTTAAAATCAGTATTGTAGTCAAGTGTATAGTGAAATAATTCTTGAAGTTCTATTCTTAATTAAAAAAGATCTTCTTGTAGTCAATTAGCCGGTTTTAGGTAGGAATCTTCGGGGTAGACGGGATGATTGTGAAGAGGTGAACTTATTTTTTTTTTTTTAATCTTATGTTGAACTCATAATATAAGATATATGGTCACTTTTATCTTATAGACAATCTTAACCCTATAGTATTATTCGTTATTTATATCTCTCTTCTCTCTCTCACTGTCCGCTCCTTCCCTTGCCTCTTTTTCTTCATAAAAAAGCTAAAAAATTCAGCTTATGAGTCACTTTCCTTTGAGAGAGAAATATATTTTTGCCCACATCAAATTTGTAGAAGAACAGAGCTTTAACAATTATCGAAAGTAATGAGAATATATTAGTTATAATTTTTAACAAACATAACTATATGGGTTTGAGACGTAAACATGTGGTAAAATTACTTTTTAATTGAATTTGAGATGTGTTCAAGGGATATAGATTCTAAACGAGTTTAGTAGATTGCATAATCGAATTATTTAACACTAAAATAATTAACAAATAATATTTTTTTAATCTATCACATATTAGTACTATTTAATAATTTTATTAATTTTTATAATTTTCCGTTGATTTTCGACGGGTTATACGCTAGTTCCACTAATACGACTTTGAGTATTTTAGTTTAGAAACCTTATTACTACTGGATTTTGTGAAAATTACTCAACGCCCTAACTACCTTATACTCCCTTCGTTTGTGAATGGTATATATGGTCATTTGAATGTGACACGATTTTAATAAACTTTAGGTATATGTCATTAGAAAAATGAATAAAAAAGTGTAGTTATTAAGTTAGTGTAGAAAAGAAATTTACCTTTGTGTGCGGAAAAAGTAATATAAAAATAAGACAGTGATGGATCATGCCAAAAATAGAATAATCATATTATTGAAGAACGTCTAAAAAAGAAATATAATCATACTGTTGAGGGATGGAGGAAATATATATACATACATAAATAAAATTAAATACTCCAATTGACCACAGTGTGACGAGCCTCACAATGATTATTAATTACATAAAATCAGACAGGTTAGTCAATAACCGGTTCACTAAAAATGTCTAAAATTATTTTGACTATTATATATAATTACCTAATTCTATTTTGGCTCCAAAATTAAGGATGATTAAGCAGAAGATTTCCCTCCTCATTCTCCCCACTCTCTTGATAAATTACTCTCTATCACAAAATTATAAATTGGTGGTCTTCAAGGGGTGCTTCAGTACTAGAGCACTCTTAAAGACCTCTACACCTGCATCCCAACGGTCTCCAAGGGTGCTCTAACACAATATTAAATAATTCCTCATTTTTATTTATTAAATTAATTCATGTAATTTCATTAATAATAATAATATTACATTAATTCAAATAAAAAAAATTTACATTAATTAAAATAAAAAAAATTACATTAATTAAAATATGGACTACTCCCGCAGAGGTCCAAATTTCTGGTAAACGTGCTCGGTGAGATCATTGGTAAGCCGATAGTGCTTTCGTTGATCTCTCAAGTCGGCTTCTCGAGCAAGATAAGTCTTAAAGGCCAGCGGACAGTTCCTCCGGGATATCTTGCTAGTGGACGGTGAATCGGAGTCGTCTCTCCAATTCTCCACATCATCCCACTCGTCTTCGATGATCATGTTGTGCAAAATAATGCACGCGAACATGATGTTTCAGAGATGCCTCGTGTTGAACCTCGCCGTCTTTGGGTCAATTTCAATCTTCGGCGCTTTGATCAGTATTGCCCAAGAAGGGTAGATCCCGTCGGTCAAATAGTACCCCTTGTCGTAGCGGTTGCCGTTGACGGTGAAGGTGCATGGTGGAGCTCTATCCTCAAGCACGTCGGTGAACAAGGGCGACTGATTGAGGACGTTGATGTCGTTGTTGGAGCCGGCACACCAAAAAAAGGCATGCCAGATCCACAAATCCTGCGACGCCACGGCCTTCAAGATTAAGGTAGGCACGCCTTGATCGCCGCGAGTGTGGGCACCCGCCCACCCTTTTGGGCAGTTTCTCCAAGCCCAATGCATGCAATCCACGCTCCCGAGCATCCCCGGAAACCCATGCCGCGCCTCGTACATTTGGAGGAGACGTGCGGTGTTGGCAGCGTTAGGCTTCCGCAGGTATCGCTCGCCGAAGAGGTCGATCATTGCTCGGCAAAATTTTTTGAGGCAAAGTCGGCCCGTGCTATCGCCGATCTTCAGGTACTCGTCGAAGGCGTCCGCAGCACCACCGGTGGCCAGTTGACGAGCCGCCATCGTGCATTTTTGCACCGACGTCAGCCCCTATCGTCCGAGTACATCTTGTCGATGCGTGAAGTAGTAGACATTTTCCTCCAACGTCTTACAGATGCGCAAGAACAGATGCTTATGCATCCGGAAACGGCGTCGGAAAAAATGCTCGCCGTACGTGGGGTTGTCGGCGAAGTAGTTGGCGTGTAGGACCGCACACGCCGCTTCTCGGTCGCGGTCGACGAACCCCCGCGCCCTCTTCTTCTTCTTTTTCTGGGCCGCTACGTGTGCACGTATGTTTCGATCCACGCCCGCCATCATCTCCATAACCTCGTCGTCGGTGCCGCCCTCGACATATTCCACCGACGAAGATGAAAAACTCGACGAAGAAGACATTTTTTTTTTGGATGAATTTGTTGGAGAAATGAATAAAATGAAAGAGATGAATGAGATGAAGAGGTATTGGTGGTGGAAGGGATGAATAAAATGGAAGAAGAAATGAAGTATTTATAGGTGTAAAAAATGAATAAAGAAAAAATAATTCAAAATCTAGCCGTTTGTTGCCCGTTGCCGGCTTTCAAATTCAACCCGTTGGCGCGTGGCTTTCACGCGCCCACCTTTTTTTTTTCGCTCCCACGCATGTATTACACGCGCTTCTCGAGCCCTGCTCAAGCCGCGCCGCTCTGCCACGCAGCTGCCTCGAGCCACCCCCTGCTCGAGCCCCCGGCTTCGAGATGCGGTGCAAATAACCTGAGTGGTTTATTTATCAAATCAAGTATAAGAAAAACAATTATCTTTTCAAAAGTTGTGGATTTTTAGGTACGGTTAACCACTATTAACCTTTTGCATTAATATATGTATCCAAAATAAACGAGCCATATTTCAGTATGAAAGGAGTACTATTCAAGAAATTTTAAGATCTATACAAAGTACGCCAGCCATTAAAGTAAATAAAAGAAGACGTATTAAATATTGTTCCTAGCTTGCCATGCCTTTTTATAATTCAAGTCAAATTGATAAGCATATAAAATTAGAAATTTAACACTATTTTATCGTAGAAGCTTGGGGAGACGGAATTTACTACACAACTATACTAGTATATTAAATAAAAAAAGCATATACTGAATGGTTATTTAGAGTATTAGGATATGCATGTCATCATACCATAATACAATAACATTGCATTTAAAATAATAGTAGTAAATGAATAAGTTTCTTTCTTTTTTTTTTTTTTTGAGATCAAAACATAATTTTTTTTATCATCATACACAAGCTTCGTTCGGTACATTCTAGTATGATGATATTGCTCAACCCCTGCAAAACTAGGCCTCTCGCATTCTATGAGCTCATGTATCTGATGATATGATTAAATTTTTAGTATTTGAAGATTCTGTATACTTATATAAGATTGTTTTATAATATATTATCTCTATGAAAGAGGAGAAGGGTAGTTATGTAAAAAGCATAAAATAAAATTATTAATTTATCATATTTTTTATAGGTAAATGAAAATTTATTCAATCACACCCAAGGAGTGCAACCCAATAATGAAAACTATTAACACAAATACTCGCATGCGACCTGCCGCCACCATGCGACCGCGCGTATGGCGCGTGGGGCGCACGCGCCTCACCCACGCGCGGCGCGTGGCAGCCACGCGCTGAGTTTTTTTTTTTTTTTTTCCCTCCTCTGTTTACTGTATCTCCAGTTTTCATTTTTTTTTTCAGATTTTATTTCGTTTTTTTTTTTATTTTTTTTTTGTTTTTGTTTGCCTCTTCGTTTTTTTGTTTGCCGTTTCATTTTTTTGTTTGCCGCTTCTTCTTTGGTTAAGATTCGAGCGAGGGGAGCCGAAGGCCTCGGAGCGAGCCGAAAAAGTCCAAAATATTGCCCGCCGATTATCCTTATATTTGTAATCGGAGCGAAGGCGGAGCTGTAAAATCGGAGCCGAAAGCGGAGACGGAAAAAAAACTAAAATAAAAAAAAAAATGAAAAAAAAAACTGACCGGTCAACGGGTCAAACCCGAGTTGACCGGGCCGACCCGGCCCGGATCCGATCGCATGGATCCGATTTCACTTGACCCGGTTGCACAGGAGATCATCCCAACTATTAATTTATCATGTATCGTTCATATTTACAATATTGCCACTGTATAGCTGGCCAATGCGGATTCAACATATTACTAATCCAGATTCCCGATCCAATCAACACCAAAATCAAAAGATAAAACATTGAACAAAACAAAACAAAAAGCTTAAATTCAGATTTTAATTAGCAGCAAAACCTAACAATAATTTGTGAAATTACCCACTCACGACAAAGAACTAATTAAAAGAAATCAAACAAGAAATAGTATGATTGATCAACAACGAATTCAAGAGTAACAATCAAGACAAGAAATCTGGATTGAACACTTATGATTTTAAGCTGAAAGGAAAAATGCAGAAACACGTAGAGCTAAAGGGGATTATGAATAAAAATGTTGTTGTATATATATCCTAAAATCTTTATTAGTAAAATTGCATTCATCTCTATCTTATTTTATAGGGAAATCTACGTATATATTGTCCAAAATCACTACTAGAAAAACTGCCTAATATGACACGTACAAATGCCACAACAAATGGCTTGTTTAATACAAACTGTCTATCATGACATTTACCTAAAGTGTCATCTATTCGAGTGTAACAATAGGTGAAATGTAAGGATAAATGTTTTGTTGTGGCATTTTACGTTAGTGTCACGAGAGCATGAAATGTAAGGATAAATATTTTCTCACAACACCTTGAAATGTCATTACAAATATCATCTTATGGCACTAAATTTTTGATAAAAAAAATACGAAATGTTTATATAATATTATTTTTACATATTTTTGTATTATTCGTTTTTTTATATTTATTTGCTATATTTTGTATTATTACTTTTTTAATTTATTCTTCATACTTTTATATTATGATTTTTACTTTTACTGGCCATATTTTTTGTATAATTATGATTTAAAAAAAAATATTATCAAATCTTAGTTATTTAATATGAATACAGGAGTAAAAGAATTTGGGCACTGAAAATAAATAATATCATATTCAATATATAAAATCGTACAAGCTGTCTCAAATCTATAAAATTGTATTCCATGCAAGAGTAATTTCTATTTTCTAATTAGCACCAACTTCAATCCAATGCAAACTCCAATACCATGCATTAAGACCCGCGAATCATAGAGTAATTACCATCCTTGATTAGACATTATCTGCACATGAAAAATTAAATAGACAGTTAATGAGAAAGTAATTGCCATCAATTGGGCATTACTTGTGCTACTGCTACATGATATATACTCAAACTAGCAATAATTATTAAAGCACTTTTAAATGTAAATAAGAAGAATTTCTTCTCCCTTTTCAATTCCTAGTATGCCCGAATATTATTTTCTCAAGGAAAAAAGAAGTAATCAAACAAAACTCAAACTTAGTTATGAGAAGTAGAATCAACTTTCCATGTAAACTAACAAGCCAAACTAGTACGACTGCTACATCTAATCTGCATAGTTATGATCCAAATAACACATTCAGTAACCAGTAATCAAATTAAACATGTACTATATAGCTGGATCTTAGCTACCGGTTTGAACAATGAAGCTTTGATTGCATACAAAGGCCGTAACCTATTGCTGCAATATTTCAGATCGGACTAATTGTCTGACACAGAGAACCAAATATTATTGCTGGATCCAACATACAACTTGCCCAACGCTCAGCCAAATTCCCCTGCAGAATTTATGTTTTAGAAATTAATTGATAAGCAAATCCCAAAACATAATTCTTGATCTAAACTCAATCTCACAACATAAGTCAGCAGCCCACCTCTAATTCCCACAAGATTGACAACAGTAACAGAACAATATGCATTGAATAAGACCAATGGCTAAAAGGTCAGTGCAACACCAGCAAGTAAACCACCTCACTAAACTATTGTAAATCAATTTCAGTATCCTGCAAAACGCATTCAAAGAAAAATCAGCCATCAAAACAACAAATTCATTCATTATGAAACGCAATAATGTAAACTGGTATGAAAGACAATTACCTTCAAGAGAAACAAATCGAAATTAAACTGGGTAAATTTGCTACTTAAAACACTAAATGGAAAATTTCAACAGACTGAAACGAACATCGCCCAGAATCCAAAACCCCCAACCAAATCTATAAGATTCGGATTCTGACCTGAAATGATGGAAAAAAAAAAAAAAGAATAAATCAGAAAACATCAAGATTGAAATACACCCCACGCTCTCAGTGAGAAGAATGACCGGAGAACGGGAGAGAGATACCGAGATAGAGTGGTTGCTGTTGTCGCTGGCCGGAACCTACCGTTGGCGGTGAGAAAGACCGAGATCGAATGAAGAAGATTTTCTTTTTAATTTCCGTAATGCTAAACAACAAGAGAATCATCGCATAAGAGACATCAGAATACCAATAGTACCAATAAAAAAAAGGAAAATATCTCGCACACCAATTGAAGTACAATAGGGTTTACCCTTTTCAATTGAAATCGATAAATTGAGCCAAATTCTGGAAGTTGATGCGGTTGTGGAGAAATACATAGATGAGAGAGGAAGAATGAGATCGTGGTAGATTCCACTTTACATTAGCCTCGCGCGGGATAATTTTTTTTTCACATTCTCAAAATCGCGGGTATTTTTTCTTCGTTCCATATATATCTATTCAAAACTAATTATTAATTCCTCTAAACATTACTACTAATTTTTTTTGAGGTAAAAAAGAATACTATTTCGTTTTTCATTTTCTTTATTTAATATTTCTTTATTAAGGTCTTGTAGTTTTTTAGACTATTCAACACTTATTATAAAAGTATATATTGCAAAAGAATATGTATTAAAATACTAAATTTATTTATTATTAACTAAAGGGGTAAATCAAATAAAATTGGAGAGTGTAATAAATTGGAACTCATTTGATAAAAAATAAACAATAAATTACCAACAATTAATCATGGTTGAATTATACTTTCCTTAAAGCCATATGGTCGTTTAATCTAAATTATTGTGCTATGGAGTAAAGTTAAATATAAAGATTTGATTTACTATTTAACAAATATAAAAATAAATTAATTGGTTTGTAAATTTTAAAATTAATAAAATATTATTGTTTGATTATTCTATTGAGATCCAACTAGTTCAAGAGTAATTGTTCGCTATTTTCTTTCACACGCTGTATGTGCACGGGTGTAATTGTGTATATGAAATCAAAGGTCGTATCCACGGACCATGAAGATTGATTAAATCCTAACTAGTACTAGTTTGAATTATTTTTTCTCTATTTAGACTCCAAACTTTAGTTGAATTATTAATCTACTAATAAACAAATAACGAAAAGGCAAATAGCAAAAATTATCAAAGATTTAAATATAACAAATGATATCCTAAGGCTTCGATTTCAATGGATAATTAAAATTCAAATCTCAATCAATCAATTAACATTGGGACTCGACTCTTGTTAGAACAATCACAAAATTAGTTTAAATCTACTTCCGTAGCGAATAAACTGTTGATCACATGCAAGGGTTTTCGTTCCCGACAAACATCATATGCATTCAACTCCAAAATGATCAATTAGATTAATGTTCTCACATAAGGCTTGTCCCTTCCGATTATTTTGCAATGTATGTCCTATGTTCTAGATTGTTGGGAAATTTGTTAGTAAGAGTTTTGATGAATTCCAAAACCAACTGACCCCAACCGAGTAGATGTTGCCAGAACTTAATATTAGTAGTTAGGCTCGCTGTTTGAGCATTGTCAAGATTTTATCTTTACAGGTCTCCAGCTGAAGATGGAAACAAGGCTTCACTCGGATAGAACATCAGTTGTGAGAAAGACAACTGAGCGTTCAGTATATTAAAAAGGAGGAAGTTACGTTCATGTCTCTGATCAATAGTTAAGTATCCAATAAAGGGGAAGTCCCATTTAAGAGATAGAACATCAGTTGTAAGGAAAACAACTGAGCGTTCATCAGATGAGAAGCAGTAAAGAGGAAGAGAACACCGGATGAAAAGGAAGTCATCTGAGCGTTCGAACCCAACTGATCAGATACAAGGAAGACAACTGAGTGTTCAGTTTCAGAACATCAGTTGTAGAACTCAACCAAGAAGATCAACAGCTTGATGTTGAAGTCAGCTGAGAGTTCAACTGTTAGTAGTCAGATAGAACATCGACTGAAGAACAAGTTAGTTGAAGATCGAAAGTCTTAACCGACCACTCTTTGTTGGAAGTCTGTTGTTAAGATTTGAATTTCAAAAAGGAAGTCACGTGAGGGTTTGACCGTTCAGTCATTACCCCATTTGGCCCAACACAAGGTTGTCTCAGATGAAAAGCAGAAGAGCACAGATGCCAAATCCGAAAAGTCTGCAGAGATGAGAGACAAGCCATCGCTTTCAAAGAACAGAGATCAACAGCTCCTCCAACGGCTAGTTGATACTCTCCGCCTATAAATAGAGGCCTTCATTCATTCAGAGATGATACAAGACACACACGCAAGAAGAAACCAGAGAGCGAAAGAAAAAGCAATATTCTTCACGAGCTGAACTGCATTCAATCTCTTAGAACATCACTTGTTGAGAGTTCTAGAGTTAGTTAGTTTTTGTGTCTTTAGATCGAACCTTGAGAACATCACTTAGTGAGAGTTCATAGAGTGTTAGATCATAGCTCACTTCGTGTTCGAGCTTTTAGTTGGAACCCTATTTTCTTTCACCTGAAAAGGTTTTAGGATCCTACTCTTCCTGCAACTGAGTAGATAGGTTGTTTAGTACCCGAAAACTAAACTGTAAGGTTGATAAGTACCAGCAAACTTATCCTTAACGGTTGCTCAGCCCGCGTAAGCTGAGTGGTTTGTCCAAAAGAACTTGGACAGAGTTGTGTGGACTCACAACTCCCCGTGGACGTAGGAAGTTTCTTCGAACCACGTAAATCTTTGTGTGCTAGTGTTTATTTTGTTTATTTCTTGCATATTCAACTGAGCTTCTAACCAGCATACAAACTGATCTTTGCACTATCAACTGTATTGGTTTTTGACCGACCTTGCACAAAAGCGTGAGTTGTTTTACGAGTTGTTAATTTCCACCACATTCCGCACAGCACCACTCTTCCAGCTGAGGTTGCTTACTCAGCTGTAAGATTCCAACTGAGTCTTTTTACTCGGTTGAAGTAATTTTCAGGAGTTTAGTTTTAAAATCCTAACTGGTGTATTCCCCCCCCCCCCATACACCAGTAACTCGTATCGGGACCATCAAGTGGTATCAGAGCAGTGGTTCAAAAGACTACTGACTCTGTTTCACAAGGTGTGAATTCGAGGTATTTTCTTCAGTGGTCAACTGAACAGATCTAATTTTTCACGCTAGTGCATATTTGCTTGCATATCTCTTTTGATGTCGTGTGCAGATAGATGTCAAGGATAAGATCGTGGTGATTTTCTCGGTCGTAAATTATACTTCCTGGAGAACCCGGATGAAGAAGATCTTACTATCAAAGCATCATCGGATGCAACAAGTACTCTCGTCCGGACCGATCATCATCAAAGAAAGAATCGCTCGCACTCCTACAAATCCCAACGATGGGGATACAATTGTGGAGTTTGTGGAGAAGCAGCCGGAAGACTACACTCCAGAGGAAGCCAAGGTGAGCCAGTTGGATATCTGGGCTCAAAGCACGATTATGTCCACTGTTGGACAAGATTATCTCCCTTGGATTGAAGAGTGTGAGACTGCCAAAGATATGTGGGATATCCTGGCATCGCTGAGTGAAGGAAGCGATGAGACGAAGGAGAACAAGTTCTCACATGCATGCCAAGACTTCGACAACTTTTGTCTGAGAACAGATGAAACAATTGATCAGCTAGAGCTCCGGTTTATGGACATCCTCAGAAGAATCCAGTCCATCCGAAGAGAAAAATACACACTAAGAGAAATCAATCTCAAAGTGTTGCAAGCTCTACCGGCTGAGTGGGATACCTTCACTAATATCCACGAGAGCCGAGCTGACCTTGGCGAAATGGGAACTGAAAGATTGTTCTCAATTTTAAAGGGAAATGAGTATAAGGTGAACCGAAGAAGATCTCAGTCCTCGGTTCAGACGAGTCAACTTGAGGATGTCGGTTCAGCCTCAAAGTCAGTTGCTCTTCGAGCTGACTACTCCAAATCGAGAACATCGAGGCCAACCAGATCAGCTGACACAGCTGCAAAGGAGCCAAGCAGAGAGGAACTGCAACAGAACATTGCCGCCCTATCAAAGAAACTAGCCGACATGGATACTCGGTTCGGAAAGTACAAGAGATTCTATAAGTCCAACCGAACTTGAGACAGTTCAAAGCCTGTGACCAACGGTTGCTTTGAATGCTGCAAGGAAGGACATTTCAAAGCTGACTGTCCAGACCTCTCAAAGAAAGAGAGAGAAGCGTTGAGGGCCAAACAAGCTGGAAAGAACAAGGCCATGGTTGCTGAAGAAGCAGCTGACGACATGGACATCTTCACTGACACTGAAGATGAGGATGAGCTGATTTCCACCAACAACGCTACCGGTCAGGATCAATGCCTCATGGCACTTGGAACCGACCAGGATGATACTGAGGTACACTCTAATCCTGCTAAGCTAAATTCTTCCAATATTTCTAACATACAGGAATCACTAAATGAAGAGTTGGAACCCTCCTGGAGTGACTTTCAAGAACTCAGTGAGGAACTTCATCAGCAATCGGTTGAGTTTAAGAGTCTTCAAGAACAGTTCTCAAAACTTGAAGAATCCTTAACCGTGAAGGACGATCTGATCAAGAGTCAAACAGAGGAGATTGAGAATCTCAAGAGTCAACTGAATGCGGTCAACCGAACTAATGCTCCAACCAACGAGGAGTTGACAAAGCAGATCAAGGAGCAGAAAGAACAGTTGAAAAATCAAGAGACTCAGATCGACCAGCTGATAAAGAAGTCAGATGGACAAACTGAGCAGATAACTGTCCTCCTCAAGGAGTTGCAAACTGAGAAGGACAATCTAATCAAGCTGTATCAGTCATCCAAGATCATCGAGAATCTTATCAGTTACAGTAGACAGATCGATGACGTGTCAGGACTCGGTTATGATGTGATTAAAGATAGTGGAATTCCTCCAGCAACCTTCATCAAAGCTGTTGAGGCCAAGGTTGTCAAACCTAATCCAGCTGAGTCTGAATCTCCCCAAAGTAATCCAACTTCCACTTCTCAGCAAGCTCAACCGACCAAGGCAACTACAACTGAGAAGGGAAAAGAAGTAGTTGATGGAGGACAGAATGTTCCATCTGTTGGGATATCAACCGAGGGAGAATGTTCCAAAAGTCAGAAGAGGAATCAAAGGCGTCGAAGACATAATCGTAACCGAACTCAGAATCAGAACAGACCTCAGCATCAACCTCAGAGTCAACATCCAAAAGAATAGAACCGACCGCAAAACCGACAAGGGTTCAATCATCTGAATCAACAGCGGTTCCAACATCAGTTCAACCAAAGGTTCCAACCAAGTCAACCAATGAGGAACAGGTCGAACAACTGGAGATATTCATGCCACAATATGAATCACCAACAGGGCATGAACAGCTACAGACAACACTCAGGGAGTTGGAATCAGAATCAGCCACAAAGATTCCAACATGGCGTCCGACCTTACAGACAAATCCAACAGGATAAGAATCGCCATCAAAACAGGGGAAAAGCCTCTCCTCTGAAAGCTCGCAATGGGAGAAATCCAACTCCTCCCAAGAAACAGAACATCACTACTAACAACAAGCCTAAGGATAACTGAGGTGTTGTTATAGTTGATGATGAAGGAAAAGTGATCTGGAATGATAAATCCATCCGAGTATACAGGGAAAAGAGACGCACAGTTCAAGAGGGAACTGGTTCTAACCCTCCAGGACCCAACTGAAATTGGGGACCTAAGCGAGTTTCTCTTTGCAGGTACAGGAGAAACAGCTGAGGAAGAATAAAGCGTCTGCAACAATGTGGGTGATGGACAATGGATGCTCGAAACACATGACAAATCTGAAGGATTTGCTTGGAAGTTTCGTGGAGAAAGAAGGACTCTCAGTTACTTTTGGTGATAACTCAAAAGGTTACACCAGAGGTTACGGTACCCTTGAAACCAATCATGTTTCGATTTCTAATGTTTCTTATGTTGATGGATTGAAGCATAACTTGCTCTCCATCAGCCAATTCTGTGATAATGGTTTCTCTGTCAAGTTTGATGCACAGGGTTGCAGGGTTAAAAATGTCGGATCAAAGCAGGTGATATTGTTGGGAAATCGATCACCAACTAGGAATGTCTACTACGCTGATTGGAACAGCAGTCTCCCTGACACCTGCCTATTGTCAAAGAGCAGTTCAGATGTGAGCTGGCTGTGGCACAAAAGGCTCAACCATCTGAACTTCAAAACTATGAACCGACTTGCCATACAAGAACATGCAAAGGGCATTCCAAACCGAGTATTTTCAACAACACACATCTGCAGTGCATGCCAGTTGGGAAAGCTCGCTAGATCCTCCTTCCGGTTGAAGTCAACTCCCTCAACCGACCGAGTGTTACAGCTGATCCACATGGATTTCTTCGGGCTAGTTACACCAAAGAGCATGAATGGTAACGAATACGCCCTGGTTGTAACTGATGACTACTCAAGATATACGTGGACCATCTTCATGCGCCACAAGAGTGAAACCCGAGATGAGCTACCCAAGTTGATGGATCGAATATCGAACCAACAAGAGATGAAGATCATTTATATCCGATCAGATCGTGGAACTGAGTTTCTAAATGAAACCATCATCGATTATTGCGAGAAGAATGGAATTACTCATCAAACATCAGTCGCGCGTACTCCGCAACAGAATGGAGTAGCTAAGCGAAGGAACAGAACGCTAAAGGATGCAGCTACATCCATGTTAACCAACTCAGCTTTGCCAAAGAGATTTTGGGCTGAGGCCATGAATACTGCATGCTACACTCAGAACCGGTCTCTTCTGACCAAGCGGTTGGGAAAGACACCATACGAGCTATGGAGACGCAGGAAGCCAGATATTTCTTATTTTCGCGTTTTTGGTTCTAAGTGTTATATTCACAACAATGGGAAGACTCAGTTGAAAACTTTTGATGCCAAAGCTTCGAAAGGCATATTTCTCGGACATGCCGCTCGGATCAAGGCTTATAGAGTTTTCAACAATGGCTCTCGTGTTGTGAAAATAACACCTCATGTTAGTTTTAATGAATCTACTTTTGAGTGCAGGGAACAGGCTAAAGGACAATAGGGTGATCCACAAGTTCCACCTGTTCTCACCAGATCACAAGCTCTAAGGGAAAAGAATCTAGCTGAACCACTGGTATGGGCAACCGAGGATGAAGATCCATACTTCTCTGAAGATGAATGCGAAGACCCCAGCTCATCTCAAGGGGGAACTTCAGTTGATGCCTCTCCTACTGCATCGGCATCCGAAGCCCAACCAAGTCCGGTTCAAACTAATGTCAATGTTGAGGATCCAGACTCAACAGCTGATCAATCACCAGCTCTGAAGACTCCAACTCAGATCACGGAACAGCCACAGTTGGAAGAAGAAGGAAGACGCAACCGAAGATGGTATGGAGTTCATTCCACTGACAACATCATCGGAGATCCAACCGAAGGTGTGCGTACAAGAAGCAGAGTTGCGACTCAGGATTCAACCGAGGAAGATCCAACACTTATGCCCAATATGCTGAGGAGTTGGCAGTTCTAGAGGAGTTCGAGCAAGCTGGAGATGTTGCCATGATTTCTTGCTTTGTAGCTGATGTGCCAGAACCGAAGAATGTTGTGGAAGCTCTCAACTGTGTTCACTGGACAACAGCCATGCAAGAAGAACTGAATGAGTTTCTACGCAACTGTGTATGGGAGTTGGTAGAAAGACCAAATGGTGTCAAGGTTATTGGATTGAAGTAGATTTTCAAAAACAAGAGAGACGCCATTGGATTCATAGTGAGAAATAAGGCAAGGTTGGTAGCTCAAGGATATTGCCAACAAGAAGGAATCGATTTCGAGGACTCCTTCGCGCCGGTTGCAAGGCTGGAAGCCATCCGAATCTTTCTAGCCTATGCCGCACATCACAAGTTCAAAGTATATCAGATGGATGTGAAGTGTGCATTCCTCAACGGAGATATCAAGGAAGATGTATATGTTGAACAACCTCCTGGTTTTGAGACTGGAGATGGAAGAATGTACAAGTTGAAGAAAGCAATTTATGGACTAAAATAAGCACCCAGAGCTTGGTATGACACTATTTGTGGTTTTCTTCTGAACTCGGGTTTCAAACGAGGGTCAGTTGACAAAACTCTGTTCACCATCAAAGTTGGAGATGACATTCTTGTTGTGCAAATTTATGTTGATGACATCATATTCGGTTCTAAGTTGGAGGAACTATGTGAAAAATTTTCAAATCTCATGAAGGAGAAGTTCGAGATGTCAATGATGGGCGAGATGAATTATTTCCTTGGATTACAAGTGAAGCAGTCTCCAGAAGGGATCTTCATCAATCAGTCCAAGTATACAAAAGAGCTCATCACCAAATTCGGATTGCAGACAAGTAAGACAACAAGGATCCCGATGAATACTAACTGGAAGATTGAACCTGGAACTGAGGGAAAGCTCGTGGATGCCAGTAAGTATAGAGGGATCATCGGTTCTTTGCTCTATCTAACCGCCAGTCAGCCAGACATATCTTACTCGGTTGGAGTGTGTGCTCGGTTCCAAGTTCAACCAAGGGAAGCACACATGGTAGCAGCAAAGAACATCATCAAGTATCTGAAGGGCACAGTCAATGTTGGACTGTGGTATCCAACTGACGACAATATTCAGCTGACCGGATACTCAGATGCAGATCTAGCCGGAGATCGGTTGGATAGGAAGTCTACTTCTGGACACTGTCAGTTCATGGGAAGCAAGCTGGTTTCATGGTTCTCCAAGAAACAAGCATGTGTTGCCACTTTACAACCAAATCAGAGTATATGGCTGCCGGAAGCTGTTGCATGCAAGTGTTATGGCTCAAGCAACAACTGAGAGATTATGAAGTTTCAACTGGACAGGTTCCCATTCATTGTGATAGCTCAAGTGCCATTGCTATCTCTCTGAATCCTGTTCACCACTCTCGGACAAAGCATATCGACATCCGTCATCATTTTATCCGAGATCGTATTGAGAAGAAGGATGTATCCATGGAGAAGATTCCAACTGAGATTCAGAGAGCTGATATCTTCACCAAACCTCTAGCTGAAGCACGGTTCAAGATGTTATGTGACCTCCTTGGACTGTTGGATCCATCAGATGAGGAATCAACTGAAGAAAAGAGATCGATATCCATCTGAGGGGAAAGCTCAGATGAAGGGGAAATCTCAGATGCGGATCGCCAACTGAAGGAATCAGATGTCAGCTGAACAGACGGACTCGAGTCAGCTGATGGTATGCGGCAACTGAGGAACACAACTGAAGTATATAGCTGATTTCGACATCAGCTGGCAGGTATCATTTATGGCTAGAGGTGTTATGTTCTTAAATGAGAATGTTTGACATAAATTCAAACATTCCTGAACTAGTCAGTTACATTAAAAATAGCCATCATGTCGCATTAAATGTAAAGTACGGCTGAACATTCATAGCCTACTTTATAGTGCGACTAGGCTGACATGAAAACTGTACATCTTCTCACGCGCGGGTTGGAACTCGGTGCATGACGTCAAGTCAAAGGTAGTCAACAGTCGTGTAATCTCAGCCGTAGATGGATTCGCGCCATTTAACCCCAGCCGTCGATTCAACTGAGTCAAAAACCTATATAAGGCGGTAAATCAGGAAGAAATCTCCTACTTTCCTCATTCGTGTATATTTGATTTAACTGTTCATCGTCTTCACAGATTTTGCCTAACCCTATTCTGCAAAAGATCTTCTTTCCTTTCCTCTATATATTCCTTTTGCAGTGATCATAAATGGCACCGAAAAGTAAGAAAATGGCCTCATCAGGATCTTCCCTCGTCCCTACTTCGTATGAAGAATCCTTCGACATATTGGTGTCGAAGATCCACTTTGAGCAAATCCTCTCCGATGAGGAACTGGAGTCACCGGTGTTGGCTCCTCTCGCCAACATTCTCCGAGAGAATGGCCTTCTGGAATGGGCCAAGCTCTGCCCATCCCATCTTCTCAGGCGACAAGTGGGGGAGTTTTACGTAAACTTGAAGGCCCCCCTTGAATCTACAGTAGGAATATCTACGGAAGTCTCCTGCCGGCAAAGAGATGTTCCGGCCAGGACCATACGTCGTGTCTCATTCCCCATCGACGTTTTCGATGTCCTCCGTTACATCATCCCCATCAACCACACCGCCACTGAACTTCTGGAGAATATATCCGACGAGCACGTCGATGAATTTTTGGAGAAAGCTCTGATCACTCCGGAGAAGTTAAGGAGTAATATGTAGAGGACGAAGCTGAAGCCAGAACATCGTCTGCTGTTCGATGTTATTTCAAAGGTGGTGTTCGGTTACAGTGGCGCATTCGGCGATATCAGCCGACCCAAATTGAGGCAGTTGGTGGCCTTGGAGCACCAACACCAAATCAACTGGTTCCAATACTTCTCGAACCAGTTGATGGTGGAAAAATTGAAGATCACCGAGACGACAAGCGACTCGGGAGAGAAGCTGCTCAGTGTCAAGGGGACACTCAACTTCGGCTGCAAGATCTCTGCCCTCATTTTGCTCGCAACCAAGGACCGCAACATGGTCTGGGCAGACTGCGAGGAGACGCCGGTTAAGAAGTTGTTGTTGTTCCCGACAGCCAAGAAAGCACATGAGGTGCTTATGAGTGTGTACACTCTAAAGGAGAAAAAAGAGGTTGAGAAGTCTACTGAGCCAACAGCTGAGGGGGAACCAGCTGTTGCTCGCCCCGCCAAGTCCAAAGCTGCACGCCGACTAGTTGAGTCGGAGAAGGAGTCAGCTGAGGAACCTGCCCAGAAAAAGCTACGGGTACGGTTCAAAAAGTCGACTAAGAAGACAGCTGATGTGCCAGCTGATGAATCAACTGAGGTGCCAGCTGTTGACACAGCTGAGGAGCCAGTTGATGTGCCAGTTGAGGAGCAAGCTCCAGCAGAGGAGGAGGCACCAGTTGAGCCTGCACCAGCTGAGGAGGGGATACCAGCTGAAGAACCATCCGAGTCCAGCCGCTCCGCTGATGTTGCCTCTTTCGAGTTCATTCCTCGAGCAACTGGAGCTGACGAGGCTGAAGGCGTGGAGACTGATGTCACTTCAGATGCCTCTTCCTCATCTGAGGACATTGAAGATGCCCCAATCTCCCCCACGGCAGGAGATAATGTCGTACCGCCCCCAGAGCCTCTTGCTCTTTCTACCCTTTCTGAACCAAATATTCCGAGCACTCTGCTCGATGCCAACATCGTGACCACTCCTTCGGCCAATGTTGAGGAAACAATTGAAACCCCCCTCCCAACCGAATCCAATATTCCGAGCTCCCAGCTCGATGCCGATGTTGTGACCGACTCTTTGGCCAACATCGATGAACCTGTTGAACCATTACCTTATGATCTTTCTCCCTCCCCAATCAATGAGGAAGACGACCTTCAGGCAGTTGCGCTGGAGCACGAGGGAAGGGTGGCCTACTGCTTTCAGAAGCTGTTGGGCATGTTCCCTGAGGCTCGCAACATGCCAGTCTTCGCCACTCTGGGAACCGAGCTCTTGTACCAGTTCCACCTGATCTTCAGCCATTGGTACGTCAAAGAAGATACGATCAGGGTGCAGAGCTGGGACAGGCTGAAGTCTGATGAGTCCCGCATCCGAGCCTACTTCAACTACTCCAACCTCGAAGTGGCTTACAACAACCGGATTGCACTGCTCACTCGTCGGATGGACCAGAGTCGAGCTGAAGGGACGGACACAAGGGAGGCAGCTGGACAGGAGTGCATCGACTTCCTCGACAGCATGTTGGTTAAGTCAGCTGACTTCCTTGAGGATGTGGATGCAGCCGCCGCAGCAGCGAAGGAAGAAGAAGAAGAGCTGAAGCTGTACCTGGCCAACCGACAAGCCATGGTCACAGTTGAGCCTATAGCTCTGATTGCTCAAGCCCCTCCAGCTGATCAGCATGCTCCCACAACTGAAGAGATATGTGAGCTGGTGGCTGAGAGGGTGAACCAACTAAGAACCGAGCTGCTTGCCAACCTCCAGCATAAAAAAGATGACCAGCTGAGGGCATTGGAAGCACAAGAAGTCAAGAACCAACAACTGGTGGAGGAGAATGTTGAACTGAAGACCAAGCTGAATGAATTCTCCTCGTCCACGAGTCAAGAAGTGTCGGAGTTGAAGTCCACTCTGTTGGGATTGAAGTCGGGGCTGAACGTCTTCAAATCCTTGGCCGACTCCAATCTTGCCAAGTCCCAACAGACACAAGATGCTGAATGGGAGTCTCACTTCGAGTCGCGATGGGCTGAGTTCGCTGCTTTTCAGACGGAGGTCATCGAGAACCTCTCTGTCTTGAAGAAAGCCGAACAAGAGCGCCAGGACTCGGATCTGGCGAAGAAGATGGAGCTTGAGTGTGCGGTCGATGAACTCTTCAACCGCATCAAACTTGCCGAACAACAACTCGCCTCCCTCGAGGGTTCAGTAGCAAAAAGCCTTGTTGCTGATGCCAAAAAGGGGGAAGAGAAGGAGACGGAGGTTGAAGTGCAGGAAGAAGAAGAGATCCAAGCCGAAGGAGAGACGCCAGCTCAAGGGAAATCTCAGCTGAAGAGAATGAGGTCTGCTCAAATGAAGTCTGCTGCTCCCAAGCCAACCGAAGTCGGTGGAGCTGGAATGGAAAAGGACTTGGAGCAGGCAGAGAAGTTCGGAGTTTCCTACAACTCCATAGCCGAGATCGCAGCCGAGCTGGATTCTGAACTCGACGGGATAACAACTGAAGAATGCATTGCAGCGGCCAAGGCTATGGATGTAGAGGAGAAGGATTACATGAACCCGAGCTGGATCAGAAAGTTTGCCGCTAGCCAGGCGAGGAGGGTGAACCAGTTCGAGGAAGAGCTGAAGAAAATGTCCCAGAACCTGGACCACAAACGTTGCCTCCCGCAGCCGACGCCGCATCAACAAACTTCAATCAAAGGCGGAAGCTCGGTTGAAGCAACAAAGGTTGCCAGCAAAGTCCAAGGTCGAGAGTCGGTTTAGGCATGTTGACAAGTGGATGCCGACCGAGTGTAATGAAGAGTGGGAGTTGTTCAAGCAGGAGTTCGTGAACGACTTCTACTATAGGAAGGTTTACGCAACTGATGACCCGAGGAAAACGTTCAAGGAAGCGCTGACCGAGTTGCACTCAGGAGACCCGGGCATGTTCAGCCAATTCAGGCGGGCTATGATTGACGCCAACCTGGACTTGAACACAGTTCCAGTCCTAAGAGGGCTACTTATTGGCCTCCTCTTCTCCCAGACTCTAGCAACCCGAACCGCACGAAGATCGCAGCTGAGGCGAGGCAGGTTTGCAAGGAGCATGGAGTGGACATTTCTAAGGAGTCACCTGCCAAGAGAGAGATTTTTGTTGGGATTTTTAGTAAGTATGGGCTACAATTTTAGCTCAGATGGTTTTCAAGCAACTGTTGTAATTTTTGGCTTTTGCGCTTATCCTTGTAACACTCAGTTGTAATGAAAACTACTCAGTTATAAGATTCAACTTGACGTACAATCCCTCATTGTCCAAACTCTGAATCACAAAGTTATTTCAATACCATGTTATAACTGTGCTAACCCTTTGATGTTTTATCTTATAGACTGTCTAGAATTTCAGCTGAGATTTTAGATAAGTTAGTAAGGTTTAGATTAGTAGCGGTTTAAAGTTGTAAGTGGTTTTGTCATCATCAAAAAGGGGGAAATTGTTGGGAAATTTGTTAGTAAGAGTTTTGATGAATTCCAAAACCAACTGACCCCAACCGAGTAGATGTTGTCAGAACCTAATATTAGTAGTTAGGCTCACTGTTTGAGCATTGTCAAGATTTTATCTTTACAGGTCTCCAGCTGAAGATGGCAACAAGGCTTCACTCGGACAGAACATCATTTGTGAGGAAGACAACTAAGCGTTCAGTATATTAAAAAGGAGGAAGTTACGTTCATGTCTCTGATCAATAGTTAAGTATCCAATAAGGGGGAAGTCCCATTCAAGAGATAGAACATCAGTTGTAAGGAAAACAACTGAGCGTTCATCAGATGAGAAACAGTAAAAAAGAAGAGAACATTGGATGAAAAGGAAGTCATCTGAGCGTTCGAACCCAACTGATCAGATACAAGGAAGACAACTGAGTGTTCAGTTTCAGAACATCAGTTGTAGAACTCAACCAAGAAGATCAACAGCTTGATGTTGAAGTCAGCTGAGAGTTCAACTGTTAGTAGTCAGATAGAACATCGGCTGAAGAACAAGTTAGTTGAAGATCGAAAGTCTTAACCGACCACTACTTGTTGGAAATCTGTTGTTAAGATTTGAATTTAAAAAAGGAAGTCACATGAGGGTTTGACAGTTCAGTCATTACCCCATTTGGCCCAACACAAGGTTGTCTCAGATGAAAAGCAGAAGAGCACAGATGCCAAATCTGGAAAGTCTGCAGAGATGAGAGACAAGCCATCGCTTTCAAAGAACAGAGATCAACAGCTCCTCCAACGGCTAGTTGATACTCTCCGCCTATAAATAGAGGCCTTCATTCATTCAAAGATGATACAAGACACAGACGCGAGAAGAAACCAGAGAGCGAAAGAAAAAGCAATATTCTTCACGAGCTGAACTGCATTCAATCTCTTAGAACATCACTTGTTGAGAGTTCTAGAGTTAGTTAGTTTTTGTGTCTTTAGATCGAATCTTGAGAACATCACTTAGTGAGAGTTCATAGAATGTTAGATCATAGCTCACTTCGTGTTCAAGCTTTTAGTTGGAACCCCATTTTCTTTCACCTGAAAAGATTTTAGGATCCTACTCTTCCTGCAACTGAGTAGATAGGTTGTTTAGTACCCGAAAACTAAACTGTAAGGTTGATAAGTACCCGCAAACTTATCCTTAACGGTTGCTCAGCTCGTGTAAGCTGAGTGGTTTGTCCAGAAGAACTTAGACAGAGTTGTGTGGACTCACAACTCCCCGTGGACGTAGGAGGTTTCTCCGAACCACGTAAATCTCTGTGTGCTAGTGTTTATTTTGTTTATTTCTTGCATATTCAACTGACCTTCTAACCAGCATACAAACTGGTCTTTGCACTATCAACTGTATTAGTTTTTGACCGACCTTGTACAAAAGCGTGAGTTGTTTTACGAGTTGTTAATTTCCACCACATTCCGCACAGCACCACTCTTTCAGCTGAGGTTGCTTACTCAGCTGTGAGATTCCAACGTAGTCTTTTTACTCGGTTGAAGTAATTTTCAGGAGTTTAGTTTTAAAATCCTAACTGGTGTATTCTCTCCCCCCCCCCCCCCGTCATACATCAGTAACTCGTATCGGGACCATCATAGATCAAGTACTAACTATCTACTTCCGATATCAAGTTAATACATCAAATCATGCAAAATTGGTGGCCAAACAATTATGCAAACAATCTAACCAATAACATAAGAAAGAAGAGAAGGTCGTAATTGATTAATTGATTAATAATCAAAGATTAATTATCTATCTACTCTCTAACCCTAAGATATAAGAAAATTAGCTACTCATAATTAAAGCAAACACAAAATCAAAGTAAAAGAAATTCATAAACAATAAATAAGAAAAACCGTAGAAAAAACAAATAATCTTTAACTCTTGAATCTTATCTCCAAGTCTCCAAAAGCTCCAAACTAAGCTAAAATTATGAAAAATAATAAAAGGTGTTAGTTACTCTTCTGTGCAATAGAAGGATTTTTTATAGTTGAAAAAACTACCACAAATCGTCTAGAAAGTAAAATTAAACTAGAAAAGAGTTTAAGTTGAAAAGGAAAGAATTTGGGGAAAAACCACCCTTCCATGTGGTCGCATGCCGGACCGCATGCAAAATGCGAAGAAAATTCGAAAACGGGAGGCTCCATGTGATTGTCTATGCAGCCGCATGCCGGACCGCATGGAAATGTGCCTGCGCGCAACAATTCTCAATCGGCTCGTTCTCCCTCATTTCAACTCCGATTTCGGATCCGTTTTCACCTACAAACTCCTATCGAACTGTACTTTCATCCTATCATGCTCAATTTTTATAATATTAACACCAAGTTTCTGCAAAATCAAATAAAGTATAAACGAACATCATATTCTACTAAATAACAATACTTAATCATAAAACTCATTCCAAACATATTTCCCATTATAAATTGACATCAATTAAGCTTATAAAAATGAGAAAATCCATGTATATCTTGTATACGATTATATTTGACTTGTCTATATTAAACATGACTCATTTACGACTCTACTACTACTAGTGTGCCTTAGTAGGCATTGATGAACAATCAATGTTCAAAATACATATCACATATGTGAAATTTTTTACTATCATTGTCACTTACAATTATAAATGTTAAAGCAGGTTGTTATCAATATTTATATCACTCATAAAGTCATAATTACTTGAATAACAACATAATACATTACAAGAGTTACACTCATAAACAACAATTTGAAACAATTGTCGTAGTCAATTTTTCTCTATCATCGCAACTTCTTTTGCCTTAGGACAACGGCTACAAGAATAAAACCATTTGCTCTAGTTACACCCGTATCATGCATCCAACGACTTGCAACCCAATCCATCCACCCATCTCGCTCATAACCTATTCAAGAAAGAACCTCTCATTCTTTCAACATTTGAAATATATATCATGAACATGGAAACTTAAAGCAAAGCAGACTATCAAGAAAAGAACCTCAAACAATAATAAAGCATTTATATGCTGGGAGACACTTGATGCCATAGTCATTGTACATTACCCAGAAAACAAAGTTCAATAATTGAATGACCAGGTCTTTCGATAAGCAAGACGAGGTAAGAACTCACTCATATTCATGGCTTGCCTCACATGATTTGTTAAAAGCCCTTAGAAGAGATTCTCTCGTATTGATTATAAGCAACTCTGCAATATCAGTTTGAAACTGATTCGCAATGTTTACATCTCATTTCCATTCATATTATCTAGAAGACTCTACATATTGTCTCGTCCCTACATGTTGAATAGGCAGCAAAAGGTAAATTATGAAAACAATCTTTAATTGGGAACATCAAAGATCACTTGGAAATTGATTGATCTATTAACAAGGAATTCTAGAAAGAGAATTTCACCCAAAATAGCACTTCTTCTCTATCACTTTTAAATTTTAGCACCTTTCATAATTCTTTATAATTTTAGCACTTTTGGACTTTTTTGCCCCTCTTTCATCCTTTTTCACAAAGTTTTCAACGTGAATAATTGTATTGTCGATAACATTTTTATAAAATGTGAATTAACGTATTATAAAACGTGAAGTGCCACTGCCACCACCTTTCGGCCGGCGCACCACCACCATCGCCACTGCCGCCGCCGCCGGTGGTCACAAAAAAAAAATTGCGACTCACCACAAAAAAAAGTGTGACTAACCAAAAAAAAAAAAAAAAAACCGCCGCTCCGCCGCCGCCGGCGGTGGTCACAAAAAAAATTGTGTGACTAACCAAAAAAAAAACCGTCGCTCCGCCGCCGCCACTGCCGCCGGCGGCAGCGGCACAAAAAAAATTGTGTGACTCATCACAAAAAAAATGTGACTAACCGTCAGTCACATTTTTTTTTTTTGTGATGAGTCACACAATTTTTTTTTACCACCGCGGGTGGCTGTGGCGGCAGCACCACAAAAAAAAGTGTGAGTGACCCAAAAAAAAAGAAATCGCCGTTAGTCACATTTTTTTTTGGGTGAGTCACACAATTTTTTTGTGACCAGCGCCGTCAGCGGCGGCGATGATGGCGGCGGAGCGGCAGTTTTTTTTTTTTTGGATCAGTCACATTTTTTTTGTGGTGCGGCGGCGGCGGAGCGGCGTTTTTTTTTTTGGGTCAATCACACTTTTTTTTGTGGTGAGTCACAAAAAAATTTTGTGACCACCGCCGGCGACGGCGGCAACAGCAGCGGCGACGGCGATGGTGGTGGCGCGACGGCCGGAAGGCGGTGGTAGTAGCGGTGGAAAGGTTTGAGTTTGGAGTAGAGAAATGTAAAAAACTAGTAAATCACCAAATAATTTTTGTTACTTGGTCTTTTGATAATTTTCAATTAGTAAGAAGGGTAAAAAAGTCACAAAATGTTAAAATTATAATGAATTATGAAAGGTGCTAAAATTTAAAAGTGATAGAGAAAATGTGCTATTTTAACAATCCTCGTCTAGAAACATAACTTTGAAAAAAGATTAAATTGCAAACGCTTGCAGATCTTAGAACATGTCAAAGATAAGGAATGAGAAGAATGTGTAATTCTTTTGAATTCTAGATTCTATACCAAGATCAAGCAACGATAAAGTTTGAAAACAATACAATGATTCCTTTAACTAGAAGGTTAAAAACACAATTTGAAAGTACAGACTTTCTTTTATTATTACCTAACAACAGCTTAACATGCAAAAGTATTCATATTTTTGTTTTCAAATAAACAAGTAGGAGTTGACAATCCAATGTATATTAATAGAGTACTTTCATCTATATTGTATGATTTTTTTTTAGTATTGCATGATATAAACAAACTATACAAGAACTATAAAAATAGTTTCTTTAGCAATTGCCAAACTATACATGATATCCTATTATAATTAAAAATAGATGTAATTATTCATAACTAACATAAAAAAAAAAGACACCAATTCATGTCACTTATTTTTTAATATCTAATGTAATTAATAATATATAGTATAATTATATCAATAACATTAATAATACTACAAATCGAAACACTAAATATCGCATTGTGCAGCGCAATACGCGCAGGTAAATCTAGAATTCTAGTTGAAAGTTGAAACTATTAACCCATAAATTTATGTCATTTCTATTTTGACTAAATTCTTTTTTTTACTTGGTGTAGAAGGAGCAGAGTATGAATATAATACATATCATGTTTACATGCAAAATTTATTATCATTTGTATACTGTGGAAAAGATAAATCTATGATATTTCTAGTTGAGTGTCATAAAATTTTGTTACGTTTTGATATGTAGCAAATGTATGTAGACACATGTGTGAGAGTGTCTCCAAGTTTTGGTACAATGTTACACATACCCTTCCAAAAGAAAAGAAAAAAATGTTACACATCAAAATATAACAATTTTTGTGATATTGCTCTCTTTGTCACTAAAATGACATCACTAGTAATATCTTTCACAAGTCCGTGTAATAATTATTTAAAAAATAAATATTTGTGATTGATTCAACGATTAGCAAATAAGACTTTTTTTAATGTAAATGTTTAAAACTAGTTCTATACAAACTCAAGATTTGTTACTCAATATATAGGCACATGAAGGACTCATCCATAAATTGGCATACAATACTTGAGTAAAGGGCTTAATTAAAGTGTGTTGATGAAAAATGATGAAATTTAAATATTTTAAGATTTTTTTTATTATTTTCACAAATTTAGTAAAGTTGTTAATTTTTCTCTAGTAGGATTGATAATTTTCCTGGGCAGCCACTTTTCCTTTATTTCCATTTCAATTGTGGATAATAGTAATATATGGGATGTGATAATATTTTTCTATGGAACAAAAGACATAACAAATGGGGAGAGGGTAGGAGGATCATGTGTAGGTAATATTTTTCCACCTTAGTAAATATATGATAAAAAGAGTGTAAATAATACTCACTTTTATGGAGGGAGTACTAGAGGTGTCAAAATGGACCCGAAAAAGCTCGGCCCGATGCTCCAATCCGACCCGCCCGATGTTTTGGCTGGATTGAGCTGTGAATTTTAGAGGCCCGAAAAAGACTGGGCCTACCTGACCCGACCCAATTGACCTGACGGGCCAACCAGACCGCGAGCCTAACAAGCCCGATGGGCTTCGGGTCAAATTGGCCCATTCAGTTTTAAAATTAAAATTATAAATTTATATTCCATTTCATTTTTAATTTTTCAACATCTACTTAATTAGTTAATATTTCTCCAACAAAGCATTTAAACACCTCATTCCAAAACCCTACCCACCCCCAAACTCCGCCGCAATCACTCCAAAAACTCACACATCTCGCTCCTCTCTCCTCTCGTCCTTTGTTAACAGGTTTATAAAACTTAGATGGTGAAGTCTAGCCAAGGCTAAGGCTTAGCTGAGGCTGCACTTTTAGTGTAGTCTGTGAAGCTAGCCGAGGCTGGTACTTATAGTCGAGGCTAGTCTATCCTGATTTCATGTAAATGTATAATTTCTTTTATTTTCTCTATGTCCATGTTCGGGCAACTTTAGCCCGACCCGCTTAGTAGCCCGATAGGGTTGGGCTGGGCCATCATTTTTGGTTGCCCGTGAAATTTTCGAGTTGGCCCGACCCGACTTGAAATTATGCATTTGGCCCGACGGACAGGACCGGATTGATCCTGTCCGGATGGTTTGATAGTCCTAGGGGTACTAACCATCACAAGAGGGAGTATTTTGTTACGATGATATTGATGTGAATTGAATCTCACATTTTTAAAACTTCACGCCGCTCTTACGGAAATATCGAAGTAAAATATTTTCAACCGTCTACACTAAATTAATCATTGCAATGATTAATTGCCATCGATATTCGGGTGATTGTCCAAAGTTTTTTTTTGGGGGGGATTTGTTTTGTGGGGGTGGGGTGGGGGGGGGGGGGGGGGGGCACGTTGTGAATTGGGAATCAAATATTGTCAAATTACGATCATTGAAAATTGCAGGCAATAGCATGTGGTCATGTGACATAAATTTTCGGTCCCATCGCCATTGTTGTGAGCTTTTCATTTGTTGAAAGTTAGAGAAATATGTGACGAGTTATTTTATTTAATGTACTCTTTCAAATAATATATCTACTCAAATGTTTAGAGGAAATAATTTGATTTAGTAAAAGCGTACTTCAATTGTTTGGAAGAAAATGCAATTTTTCTTTTTAAATCTTAGTTATGAGAAAATGACGTCGTTATATTAATTAGAATGTGACATGCATGTGATATTTGTGGTTGATGACATCAAGTGGCAAAATTAATTAAGAGCAAGGACCCAGTGAAGCATAAGTAAGAGCTCAAGTCGATCTAATATAAAATATTACTAGTAGTATATTTGAAAGAACACAGGAATCTACAACAGTTCTCAGTTCTCATTAATGCGACAAGCTAGGGTGCTTCTAAATACACATTTTCTCGCTTACTTATTTTACAAGTTCAAAAGTTGAAATTATATGTAAGCATTCTTTGTAATTATTCTTAAATAGGCAAAAAAAAATAGTATTTCACTTATAATTCAAAATAGGCAAATGATGTTTGAAGTTGTTGATTGTAAGCATAGTGCTCAATCAAGTTATTTTCTTGACCATAATTAGCAGGACATGCATATAAAATTAGTAGTAATAATGAAGAAATTATATTTTTTAAATCACACAAAATAATACTCCACTACATCTTATAAAATAAGTAAAATACATAAATTACATGTCCAATAGAATATTACAGATTTGAAGGCCTAAAGAATAAGTAATTCTATATATATATAGGGATTGGTTCATATAAAAATCAATTCTAGTGTGAGAACGTGAGAACAAACTTAAATTACTTTGTAATCATGCTTAAATTAATATATTATCATGCTTAATTATATTTATGTCTTTTTATATAAACATTATATTTGTATATCTATGATTGTGATTATTTGAAGCAAGAATATATATCGATTCAAGCATGATCTTATATAAGCACTAACGTATTTATAAAAAGCATGAATCTTATTAAGCATGAAAATCTATAAATTTAAGCATAACTACATATTAATTTAAGCATGTTCTCACGTTCTCACATCAGAAAATGTTTTTATACTAACTCATCCCTATATATATATATATATATATATATATATACTCTTATTGTATTAATATAAATGGTGAAATCACTGAACCATTTCAGGCTAGGAGAGGGCTTAGACAAGGAGATCCTGTCTCCCTATACCTGTTTGTGCTTTGTATAGAATATCTTAATCGATGCTTGATGGATTTAAAGACAGATAGACAATTTCACTATCATCCAAGGTGCAAAAAGTTTGGGATAACTCACCTCTGTTTGCGGACGACCTTTTATTATTTACTAGAGGAGATATTGGATCAGTGAGGAGATTAATGCTTGCCTTCAACAAGTTCTCATCAGCTTCAAGACTCCAAGCAAATCAAAACAAGAGCTGTCAATATTTTGGTGGAGTGCATGAAGGTAATCAACAACTTATTTTGAATGAGATGGGGATGATAAAAAGGGAAATCCCATTCAGGTATCTTGGAGTTCCTTTGTCATCAAGGAGATTATCCATTAGCCAATGTCAACCTTTGATGGATAAGATACTAGCAAGAATTAATTGCTCGTCAGCTAGATTCCTTTCTTATGCAGGGCGGCTCCAACTTATAAAATCCGTTCTCTTTGGCATTCAAACTTTTTAGAGTCAGCTCTTCCTAATACCTCAGAAGTTTATGAAAGCATTGCAAGCTGCTTTTAGAGCTTATCTGTGGTCAGGAACAACTAGCTCAAAGAGGAATCTAGTTGCATGAGAGCAACTATATCTCCCAAAAAAGGCAGGAGGGTGGAATATTATTGATATGCATGCATGAAATAGAGCTGCACTTTGCAAGTTACTGTGGTGTGTTGCAAAGAAGAAGGATAAACTTTGGGTTCGATGGGTTAATGGGTATTACATGAAAGGTAGAGACATTTATACTATACCTATTCCCCTGCAGGCTTCGTGGGTTATAAGGAAGGTGTTAGGAGCTAGAAACTACATCACTTAGATTACTGATGGACATCAAATGATGAATGAAGAGTTCTTCTCTATAAAGAAGCTGTATCTGGGAATGAAAGGACAAGTTCAAGGGGTAAGGTGGCTAAGATGATCTCCAAGAACATGGCAACTCCGAACATGTTATAGGTCGGAGAAATTTGGAATAGAGTGTGATAGGGTTTGTTGTTTATGCGAGCGGCAGAACGAGAGCCTCTCCCACTTATTCTTTCAATGCTCATTTTCCACTCTGGTGTGGGAGAAGGTGGCTACATGGTGCAGAATACACAGTTCAAGTAAAACATGAGAAGAGGAAAAGCGGATAATGGAGGAAAACAGTGGTTCCAAAACTATCAAGCAGCTTGTATACAGGCTAGTTGTGGCTACGATGGTGTACATGATATGGAAGGAGAGAAATCAAAGGAAGTTTGAAAGCAAATTTTGCAACGTGGAAGAGGTAGCTCGTGAGTGTCAAACTCACATAGTAGTTTGAGGAGCAAAGGATGCAAGGGTCCGAGGTCAATTAGAGAATTAATTTCTTGTATTTCTTGCATTGTTTGTAATAATTGTGTGCGAACCTTACCTACTTGGTAATAATATTATCTATTTACCAAAAAAATAAAATTAAAATGCATTCAATTTTAGAAATCTAAAAAGCCGCATAGAGCTTTGTGCATGAGGCTCCCGAAAATGTAACCCAAAAAATATATAAAAAGTTGCTACCATTGATAATATTTGCATGGGAAATAATACATAAAATTAAAAAAAAAAAAAAATGTACGACAGTAATCACTTTCAAGTTTCAAATTTTCAATTATATAAGCCGACATTAAGTCCTTGTTTGATCACTGGCTGCCGGCGCCTTTTCAATATTCTACTTTTCATAATGATCGTTCGATCAATCAAATGATTTCTTGATGTTTAAGGTAATTAACTTCAGATTCAGAACCTCCTATCTGCGATTTCTGTTTTTTCTTTTTCTTTGTAGAAGTGAAATTTCAATTTTAAGAATCGTTACTTCCGAATATATTGCCGAATTAACTATCAGGTAAATTTAGAAGTCATGCATAGTAGTATATCCCACGGAAACATCCTAGTAATATATAACTTCAATCTTTAAGTAGTGAGGTCTAAAATTCAAACTCCACCACTCCCTCTTCCCCATGTCAAATAAAATCATGCAACCGAATAATTTGGCATATCTATAGACTATTGTCATCAAAAATAAATTTTCATAAATTTTCTTAGATAATACTTCCTCCTTCCATGATATCATTGTCACATTGTGGATGACATGAGTTTAAAGAAATTGGTGGATAGTAATGAGTATTGTTGTGAGTGGAGTACATAGAATATAAGGTTGAAAAGATGATGTGTTATATCAACTCTGTTACTAAATATGAAAGTGATAAATATATCTTGTACGGACCAAAATATCAAAAGTGACAACAATATTGTTGCCAAATGGAGCATGAAACATTCAAATTTGTCGGTTGAAAGGGCTTAAGAGGAAATTGTTACTGCTTGATTCGGTGACTTAGGTTTGTAGTATAATTAGTCTTTTGAATATCGCACGTTGTGTACATTAAAACAAGCGATTAATTATACTGTCACGAGAATTTTTGAATCTGACTGCTCCCATTGCTTTTCATATTTTGAATCCAATTATTAACATTCTTTATTTTTTTTATGAGAGTAATTAACATGCAAACCGTTGAATATTAATGGGCAATAGGCTGTAAGCGGCATGAAATCATGTGCTTCATTGTGGATGGATCTATTGAATCCAATAAATTAACAAATGGTTTATGTTTTGAAATTGAGCTAGTTCGTCACCAATACATTCTTAGTTAACAAATGGCTTTCAGTTTGCATTTTCATTGCAATTGTGCTATAAAAAAGGCGTTGTTTGTGCTATTAAAGAGCTGCATCTATATAAAGTAGCCAGAATTTCTATAAATTTATATAGTCGAGAACATAAAAAATATTATTAGAGATATTAATTTATTAAATAATTAAAAGAAAATATTACTGTCTCAGACCGAAAAAATTACTACTATTATATAAAATTACTTAATTATCAAATATTAATTTAAGAAAATTATAATATATAAAGCTGTCACACGCGATAAAACCCTAGCCGTCGCGAGGGCAGTGGCTGGTGGAGACAAAAAGGCCCTTACAGCTGGGAAATTTGATTCGCGCCAAACGCGATTGGCGGCAATTACCTTAAGATCGACCACCACTCCAACTTTTCATAATTGAAGATTGAATAAACTTTAATCGACCTTTAATACTAGATTTAATTTAAAAGATAATAAAATATATCATAATTATAATTCATAAGATCCTAAATAAAATTCTCTTCAAAAAAAAAAGATCCTGATTCAAATTAATAAATTCTAATCCTTTTTTTGAGAGAATAAATTCTAATCCTTTAATTCCACTAATTATTTCCATTCACCCTTAATTAATGGCGCATGCAGTCTTCCAGTTTATGCCTAATTTTTATTAGTTGATTTAAAAGTAGCTTCCTTGAAGTTTAAACTCTGGTTTGAGAGTTGGGACTATTTTGTCATGCAAAATCAAACTTTTGATATGTCATATGTTTTGAATTGGACATTAAATGTTCTCAAAGCAATTCGAAATTTAAAAACTCAGATTTCAAATTCAAAGAAATTAATAATGTACTCTTGAATATTACAAAAATGATTTTGAAAACTCAGAGTTGAAAATCAAAATATATTCTATTTCACCTCCATATCCGAATGTGTAAAATCTTATGAGGTGGTTGGAATGATGGAATGAAATGAGGCTAAGAATGAAATGAAACTAGAAATTAAATGGAATAAGTTAGTTGATTCTTATGCTTCGTATGCACAAATAATAAGTAAAAGAATGAAATCAATATCTTTTTATGCATTGTGTGTATATATGTGTGGGTGTGTGCAATGTATATGTGTGTGTGCGCATGCGCAATGCATGTATGTGTATGTGCGTAATAGTGTATGTGTGTAGTGTGTGTGTGTGTATATGTTAGAATCGATGGAATAATTCCTTGGTTGTTTTGGGTAAATTCGACAAAATCGTGAAATATATGATGACAAAATAGTTAGGGTGCGGTTATTTTGATGGAAATATTTCCATTGGAAAATGGTGGATAAGAAAAGATGAGAAAATATTAATATTTCCATCCTTTTTTTATCACATGTTTACTAGGATAGAAAAGAAAATTATCACATGGCCCCCACCCCCACCCCTTCCCCATTTTATGCCTTTTATCTATTGAAAAATATTTTCACATCAAAAGCTAAGTATAATATTATCCAACATTGAGAGAAAAAGAGTGAAAAAGGGCTAGCTGAGAAAATTTTCTGACTCGCCCGGAGAAAATTTTCCATCACAGTAAACAAGTGAAAAGGATGGAAAAGGAGTGAAAATTTTTCTTTTCCACCATTTTTCTATCAAAGTAAACGCACCCTTAAAATACAAAAATAGAAACATTAGGAATGACTAATACCATGTGTTGAGGAATGAATGTGTAATCTCATAAAGAATAAAATGGTAATTTCAGACGGAATGACGTTTCCCAATAATAAAACGTACCAAGTAAAAGAATAAAATAAAAGTAATTATAATCATTTCATTCCATCCTTTATTTCATGGTACTGATCACCACCTTAACCTCCAATGAAATAATATTTTTATGAATTCGCTACATGAGTTTAATGAGGCTCGGATCTTAAGAGTTGACGTGTCTTGTCCTGGGTTTTATTCTAATTTTCTTTATACATTAATAATCTCAGTTAACAACAGTAATATTTTTAATGATGAGGAGACTTGTGTTTGTGTGTGTGGGTATTCAAAAATTATGCATATACTTAATAGACTGTTGGCAGCGGTGTATCTCGTGGGGGGTTTGAGACACACCCAGCGGCAAGCTCCGCCGTCTCGAGTCCGTCTCGTGGCTTTGAGACCGTCTCACCGGAGGTTTTTTTTTTAATGCGGCGCGTGCATTGCACGCGTCATTCCGGAAAAAAAAATTTAAAAATCGTGCAACGGCTAAAACATTTCAAACGGCTAACAACGGTTACATTCAGTCGATTTTTAATTTTTTTTCATTTTTTTTCCTATAAATACCACATTTCACACCACATTCACACCATTTCTCTCTATTTTTCTCACACAATTCATTCTTTTTTCCACACATATTTCACACAATCACCTCTTAAATGGATCTAACTAATCCATGGTCGTCGTCGTCGTGTCCTCCTGAAATGGCGGACGATGATGCATACGGAGGATATACGCCGACGAGGCTTGATTCTATCAACCTCAACTCGTCCGTCGACGCGTCCTTCCACACTGTGTTCGGCGACGAAGACAGTCCCTCGTCCGAGACGGCACAAGCCAAAAGAAAAAGGGAAGGCACGGGTCAAAGGCAAGGGCAAGGCACGGACCGATCTCACCGTCGCAAATGTCCATCCACCTCCTCCTCCGGCCGCCGGCACCAAACCAAAGAGGCGCAATTACACGGTGGAACAAGGCACCGCCGTCGCCCAAATCTGGAAAGAAGAGATGTGCAACTCCATTCTCAAGAGAGATCAACATTGCGACAAGTACTAGGGGAAAGTGGCGGAGAGGTACAGCGCCATGTTCGATGACGATCTCAAGACAAACACATTGAAGAGCTTTTTCGGACGGATCTCCCACTGGGTGAAGGAGTGGATGATCGCTTACGACAAAGCGACGAAGAAAAGGCCTAGCGGCGCCTCCGACGACATAGTCATCGAGCAAGCCCAGCAGATATACAACGCCCATGAAGGGAGCCGCTTCAAGCATTTTGGTGCCTGAGAAATTTTGCAGGACTATCCCAAATTCCTCCACTTAGAATTTCCCGACGTTCAGTCCATGAAGCGGACGAAGAATACGGCAGAAGACGCCTACACTTCATCTGGAACGTCGCACAGATCGAGCGAAGCAACAGAAGAGGAAAGCACGTCTCCCCCCGCCCACAGGGACGAGACGCAGCAAAGGCGGAGGCGAGGGCAACTAGAGGAAAGGAGAAAAAGAAGGTGAGCGAGGACGCTGAGTTCGGGTCGATGGTCGACTCAACAAATGAAAGGCTAAGCGGCATCATCGCGGCAAAGAACAACCTCGCTGAAGCAATGAGGGAGCGTGCTCGGACGAAACAAGACGCCACCGATGCAAGGATCATCAACACGGATACGTTAAACTACACGCCGGAACAGTACCAGCTCCATATGTTGATGGTTGCCGACATTAAGCGACGTCGAGGATGAGCTTAGTTATTTTTATATTTCTAGTAATGTTTTTTTTTTCTAGTAATGTTTTTTTTATAGTAATGTATTTTTATTTAAATTAATGAAAATTTCAAATTTTCTTATTAAAATTAATGCAAAATACAAATTTAGAAATTAGATAGAAACACCACTTAGAGACAGCCCCACTGTAGCTCACTGTCTCTATTTCCAAAAAAACTTTAGAAACACCCCTTAAAGACACTACCACTGTAGGTAGTCTTAAACTCCACAATATATTGTGTTTATGTGTTCGAATTAAAAACATTACAGTATAATTAAGGACTTTAATTGAGCAAAACTATTTGTCAGCTACTCATATCTAGAGGTGTTCACGGGCCCGGTTTCGGGTCGGAACCGGCCCGGAACCGCCGGTTCCGGTTCGGAAATGTTGGAACCTGAACCGGCCCGTCATAGTCACGGTTCCGGTTCGGAACCGGCCCGCGTAGTCACGGTTCCGGTTCCGGTTCCAAACCGCCGGTTCAGGGCCCGAACCGCCTAAAATTTTTATTTTATTTTTATTTTTTTAATCATTGAAAATATAAATTATATTGTATTTCAAACTCATAATCATCAATATAATGTATAGAATCGATATAAAACAAAATATATCTTCATTTATACAATGTGTGATCAATTGAAAACCTTATATTTTCACACGGTTCAACGGTTCCGAACCGGAACCGCCGGTTCATATTTGAACCTTATATAAATATTTATTTTCTTTTTGATCTTTTTCATTCCATTTATCGTTATAATTGTCATTTTTTATTTCTGAAACATACAATTAACATGAATTAATACAAAACATATTTTAAAACTAAAAAAAGAAAGAAAATAATAAAAAATCGTTGGAACCGCCGGTTCGAAACCGCCGGTTCACGGTTCCTAGCCATTTGAACCGGAACCGGCGTCCTACATACGGTTTCGGTTCGGAACCGGCCCGTTGACTACGGTTCCGGTTCGAAAACCGTTGACCACGGTTCCGGTTCAGGTTCGAACCCGCCGGTTCCGGTTCGGATGAACACCTCTACTCATATCCTGCTTGATAAAAAGTTTGCTCAAGTTCATTAGTAAAGATCTTTAGCTAAACAAGTTATGTTTTGAGCTTGACAGCGTATGACTCATTGAATTACCACAATTAGCAATATTATATATATGACTATATTTCTTATTGTTAAAAAAATCTGTTTTTATAAAATAATATTATTTCAAACATGGTAATAACTTGAATGCGACTAGTACTCGCGCTAGTATTTTTTTTTTTCCCAATTTTCTTTATTTACGTTTTTCTGAAGAGACATATTTTGAAATAGCCATAATGACCATTAAAATATAAATTTTGGCCATTTTTTTCAATTTGGGTCGAAAATACCCTTAATGAAACTCGGAACGGGTCGGGTCGGACGCGGGCAGGCGCATGTCGGATCGGGCCGGGTATGAGGCAGTTGGTACTTCTGGTACAAATTTAATCATATTAGTACCAACTGTTCTAGTACTTATGGTACAAATTTAGCCTTATTAGTGCCAATTTTTTCAGATTTGGTACAATTGGGACGAATTGTAGAATTAGTTTCAGATGTTCCAAGTTATGACATGGTACTCTTGGGACAAACATTCCAATTATTCCATGTTATATTGCGCCGATTTTGCGGCTCCGCCTTCGGCTCCGCTTTCGCTCCGATTACTAATATAAAGATAATCGTCGGGCAACAATTTAGATTTCTTCGACTCGCTCCGAGGCCTTCGGTTCCCCTCGCTCGAATCTTGACCGAAGAAGAAGCGGCAAACAAAAAAACGAAGAGGCAAACAAAAAATTGGAAATTAAAAAAAATCTGAAAAAAAAAACAGAAAAAAAGAAAAAAAAATCTGAAAAATAAAAAAAAACAGAAAAAAAGAAAAAAAATCTGGAAAATAAGATAAAAAAGAAATCTGAAAAATAAAAAATAAAACAGAAAAAAAAGAAAAAGAAATCTGGAAAATAAGAAAAAAAAAACAGAAAAAAGAAAAAAATTGGAAAATTAAAAAAAAACAAAAAAAAACAAAAAAAAAAATTGAAAAGGGAATTAAGTGTCAATAAAATAGGTCAAGAAGTGATGGATCACAAATAGAAGAGGGAAAATGGTATTTAGGTCCTAAGTTCAAAAAAATGACCATAATTTATATTTATGAAGAGGATGGACTATAATTTATATTTCAATGCTCATATTGACTATATCACATGATATTCTCTTTTCTGAATCCCTATTAACTTTTTCAGCTTTTATTTCTATTTTTTTTTTAAATTCCACTTTTTTTCCACCTTTTTTTTTGTTTGCCTCTTCGATTTTTTATTTGTCGCTTTTTTTTTTGTCAAGATTCAAGTGAGGGGAGCCGAAAACTTCTGAGCAAGCTGAAAAAGTTCAAATTGTTGCTCGACGATTATCCTGATAATCGAAACCGAAGCCAGGAGCCGTAAAATCGGAGTCGAAAAAAAAAACAGAAAATCTGAAATTTGAAAAGAAAAATAAAAAAAAATTGACCGGGTCAACGGGTCAATCCGATCCGACCCGGTTGCATGTGAGCTGCAACAGGTCGAACCAGAGTGCTGGTCTTAAAACATAAATCTAAATTTTGAAAAAAAATATTCTTTTTGATTCGAATTATCTTGAGTTCAAGATTTAGTTTAATAATAAGCGAATCAAACTGAGTATGATAATACAAGTGAAAATCCAAATTCATTCATGATAATTTATTTACCACAGAATTACCCGAACATAAAATGTGGTTTAGATCTGGCATTAATTGACCTTCATTAACGTAATCCCCCTTTGACCTGTTGACTGTTTTGTCGACATTCTTTTTCCGTAAATCGAGTCATTACATTCACAACAACCTTTAAAACACAGCACTCTTGTACTAATTCACTCACTTTATCGTAGGCGCACAGATAAATAATACTCCTACACTAGTAATAAATAATCTCTCATATGCAAAAAACACACACGCACAAAAACAAGCAGACGCACTCTCTTCCTCCTCTTTAGATCTCCAATCTAAATTAAGATAAAGAATAAGGAGAAAAATAAGAAATAAATTCCAAGAAACAACAAATGTATATTTCCAACTCACAAAACCAGATTCATCACATGGATTTCGGTAGAGCCAGCACTGAATCCTCGCTGTTAATTATACTTACCAGATTAAACCCATATTGAGAAAATAATACTCCTATATTTTGCATCTACTCACTTTCCATACAAGACGACATTTGGAAAATGACATTCTTGTAATGCACAGAATTCATGTTTATAAATGTCGTCTGCTGCCTTTTTGTTGTCTTCTCCCCTTCGAATTGAGGTGATGGAGAGGTCGGCAGCTGGGTTTTGGTTTCTGTTTGCTGCTGCAATTTTGCTCTGCAAATGTGGAGTTGAAGGTTTTCAAGTTGAACAGTTTTTTAGCGGGAATGAAACCAATGTGTCGCTGTTGGAATCTCTCTCTTATTTGGAATCTGTTTATGGAATAGCTGATGCTGCTCCTCCCAATGCTCTTATGGTTGGTCTTACTCTCATTCATGGAGCTGCTGCCAAAGGAGCTGGTATCTCTCTCTCTCTCTCTCTCTCTCTCTCTCTCTCTCTCTCTCTCTCTCTCTCTCTCTCTCTCTCTCTCTCTCTCTCTCTCTCTCTCTCCCTCTCTCTCTCTCTCTCTCTCTCTCTCTCTCTCTCAATTCTGAGATTTCTGTTTCTTGAATAACATTGTAATGAGAGTTGTGGCATTTTGGTTACAGTCGTGCTAGTTAGGGAATGGCAGTTTTGTTTATTCTTGATTTCTGATTTGGTCTGAAAATTGGGTTGTATCATAAATGGGAAATCTTTTCTATTTTCTGGGTTCACAGATCTCATATTTCATTAAATCAATGTGTGTAATATATATTATTTGTCATCTAAAATTGCCCTTTCGAGCATTAGATATTGTTGCTCTTTTTAGGAGATGATAACAGCTAGCGAGAAAGTTTTCAGCATCATTTGCTAAGAAAAGAGCAAATTGCAAAAAATAATTATTTTGAGGTGCAATATTAGAAAAAGATTATACTTTCTATTTTATTTTTGCAAACTGGATCCAAAACTGGAACCTTATAAATCTAACACTTCTTTTTCTGAAATGGCTTGCAGTGTGTTTAGATGGAACATTGCCCGGTTATCACTTCCATCGTGGATTCGGGAGCGGATCAAATAGTTGGCTCGTTAATTTGGAGGTTTAAATCATAAAAATCTCTAATAATGCTGCACTGTTGTTGATTTAGTTTGTGTGGTGCTGATATCCTTTCTGTTCTTACTACGATCGAAATTAAGTTTCTTGGTAATCTATCGTCATTTAGGTCGATTCAGTACGTTTTTGGGTGAGAATTTGTCGAGTAAACTTATGTAATTGGGCTAAAAGCAAGAAAACTAACTGTATTTTTGGTTATGCATTTTAAGTTGCTCTACTTTCCAAAGAAAATCTGCTGCTTTAAGTAGAACCATGAGCTGGATTAGGTATAATGAAAATATGAAATTCAGATTCCTATTGTTTAAGCTATTTGTGTATGTATGCAATCGTTTTGCTCGTGTAGATGAACTCGTGCAGATGCCTTATTCTATACTATTGACATTTGCTGCAGGGCGGAGGGTGGTGCAACAATGTTCGAACGTGTGTTTATCGCAAGAAAACACGAAGAGGGTCCTCAAATTACTTTGAAAAGCAAATTCCATTTACTGGGATACTTAGTAATAAGGCTTGGGAAAATCCAGGTACAGATATGATTTATGCTTATGCTGATTTTTCCAATCAGATTTATACGTAAAATCTGTTATCCTTCCTCTGCTACGAGTGGCAGTATGGTAATCATGGTTATGTCTACCGTGCAGATTTTTATAACTGGAATAGGGTAAAGATACGGTATTGTGATGGAGCCTCGTTTTCAGGGGAGGGCGAAAATAAGGTATGGTATACCTCAAGTTACTTCTCATAGCAAAGAATATGAGCTAAATATTTAACAAATTTTTATTTAGGCTGCAGGATTGCAATTTAGAGGGCAGCGCATCTACCAAGCTGCAATGGACGAGCTGATGTCCAAAGGAATGCGCAATGCTAACCATGTAATGTGACTGCTCGATGGATTTACTAATTTCCGTTGCTTTTTCTCTCAGTGAATTACGATATTATACACTTCTGCTTCAGGTACTTCTGTCCGGTTGTTCTGCTGGCGGTCTTGCTGTTATTTTGCATTGTGACAAATTTAGAGGCTTATTTCCGTCGAGCACCAAAGTGAAGTGCCTGAGTGATGCTGGACTGTTTATGGACGCGTAACTTCCAAATCCTTTTACTACTACCCTTTTTGATACTAAGAGTATATGTTTATATCTAAGTCTTCTTTTGTAATATATCCTGTTTTCTGCAGCCCGGATGTTTCTGGTGGACATACTTTGAGGAATTTCTTTAGCGGTGTTGTTAGCTTGCAGGTATTATTTCTACCAATACGAAACTTCACAGCATTTTGTGAACCTAACTTCACCTTATTTCTTGACTCGGGAATTATTTATGGATTACATGGTGCTTAGTTTTTAACAAATTTTCAGTTTTACTAAAATGTGATCCACTTGCTGTTTATTCCATAACCTTTCCTATTTTCTATATGAGCTTCTCTCGGAGTCATATGGTTTTCATGAATTATTACATGTCTCCAAAATGTTGATATTTCGACTATTAAGGTTCATCGCCAACTTCACTGACTTGTAACTGAAAAGGGTATACAGTTTCGCGTCCTATTGTTGAAAAAAGAACGATCTTTTTTATGCTTGATTGTTCGATTAGTAGCCATTTCTTGACCAAAGAGCCGGGATTCTTCAGACCGTTTCCTTTGCTCGCCTAAGTTTCATCTATTTGTTTTGCCTATTTTTATTAAATTACATCATATACTGCATTTTTCATCTTATAATTAATGCTGCACACATTTGTTAATTATAAGAGGTTATCATGATAATGACGCCTTCAGCTGACCCGATGGGGTCGATTTTATGCAAACTTGTTTAGCAGTTATCCAATATTACAAAGTTCAAAATTGCTTAATGATAAAAGATTTTACGAAATCACACAGGGTGCTAAGGCGAACCTACCGAGCAGTTGTACAAATCATCGTGATCCTACTTCTGTAAGTCTCTTGCTCAATATCACTTTTTGCAGTTGAGTTTTAATACTGTATTTAAATTAATATCTAATTCTTTGCTATGTCAACTTCTCCTTGCAGTGTTTCTTCCCACAGAATTTATTATCCAACATACGAACCCCTCTCTTCGTTCTAAATGCTGCATACGATGCATGGCAGGTAGCAAGAGACGCTATATGTGCCACATGGTATCAATATCATCTCTCGAGCTTCTTTAATGTGATGATCCATTTGTTTTCTCGATTTAGGTCCAAGAAAGCTTGGCTCCTCCATCAGCTGATCCTCACGGCAAGTGGCGTCTATGTAGAAACAATATCGATCAATGTTCAGGTTCACAGATCCAGTTTTTGCAAGGTGGTAGTTCTACTTTATGTTTTCTCTTTAGCTGATTATGAATCTTTTTGTGTGACATCCACAACGTCGTATGTCTACATGGGAGCAGGTTTTAGGACTCACATACTGAACCAGATAAAAGGCTTTGCAGCATCGAGACAGAGTGGGATTTTCTTGAATTCTTGCTTCGCTCATTGTCAATCCGAGAGGCAGGATACGTGGTATGCGAATAATTCTCCTAAAATTGGGAACAAGGTACAACTATATGCACCTTACCCTTTCTTCTTTCGAGATGGATTTGGCTGAGGTTGGTCTTACCGTGCAGTTGGATCCAACTTATCACTTTTCTGTAGGATAATTGTCACTTGGTATTTTAACTAGTTAGACTATAATAATATAATTGTCACCTTGTAATGTCTCCAACTGCACGGTAAGGCCAACTGTGTCAAAGTCTCTGTGTTTTCTTTCTAGTTATTGTGTTCTGCAATAAAATTGCTGCTTCAATTTCTTGAAACCTATAAATATACATCCAAAAGAAGTTGGCAACTATATAAGCTAGCTTCAACTGAAACTGTGGTTGCTCTTGAAGGAAGTTACAAGTCAAATTATTTCATTGAGAATTTTGTCTTTGCTATGATTTGCAGGCTATTGCAAAATCTGTCGGAGACTGGTACTTTGATCGAGCAAATGTGAAGTCGATTGATTGCCCGTATCCGTGTGATAGAACTTGTCAAAACCTCAATTTCCATTGAGCCGTGATATGATGATTCTCCTATTACATTTTTGGTTATAGTATATGATTTGATATAGTGATCTAAAATCCCATTTATATTGTAATTCTGAGAAAATACTCAATTCATTCAATGGCAATAAGACGATAGTCTGAGTGAAAAAAGAAAAGGAAGACTACCAATTATAGTGTCTACTGTAATTTTGAGGAACTACATATTGAAAGCTTTAGAGAAAGAAAAGGAAATTTATCAAGATTTCTGCTCTCTCTCTCTCTCTCTCTCTCTCTCTCTCTCTCTCTCTATATATATATATATATATATATATATATTTTTTAAGTTTTATTGCTGCAGTCGATTTTCGCTGGAGTGAACCCTATACACATATGTGGAACTTACTAAAGGCAAATGCTTAATATTTTACCTTACATTAAAAAAAAAATTGGAAAAAAAAAATACATACATAAAAAAAAAACTGCTTGGGGCCTTTCCTTGTTGGTCGCGATTAGGGTTCAAGATTTATTTTTAATTTTTTTTTAGCTCTTTTTATCTTTTTCCATGTAGAATTTGAGGGATGTAGAAATGATAGGTAATGGATTGTTTTTGATTTTTTTTAATATATGGTAGAGTTTGAATCCGAAATCTCTCTTTTCATAGACAAGATCTGTTACGCTTGAATCTTTACGAAGAGACTAAAACTATAAACTACATCATTTTTTAATTTGGTTAGCACAATCTATGCAAGTGCAAGAGTTGCAATCTGGAGTTAAACCGCATCACGTTTATATTAATTGAAATTCAAAGAGTGTTGCACTGCCGTTATTGATGCAATCCACCATAATTTTACAACTTTTTAAGTTTTTTTCATTATACTAGTATAGAGGTATAATCTCTCATTTAAGATAATTAATTTATTACAAATATATTTATAAATAAAAAAAAGTTGTAAATTATTAATTTCAACAATTATTAGCAAGTAGGTGCAAATAGAAATAATAATAGGTCTAGTACTGATATGATCCTCGGCACACGCAGAAGACTTCGAATTGGAATAACAATAGATGGAAGTTCCAAAACCTCTGGATCAGTTTCTCGAAGTAAATTAGACGAACGGTTGTTTCCTAAAACCCAACGATAAGACGACACAACAACTCGGGAACGCTGAATGACACACAACGAGAGATGGTTGACTCGTTGATTCGCCGGATAATGAACTCGTCTTGGCAAAACCAAAAAGAATTCGAGAACTCACAAGAGAGAATATAACTCACGAAATATATTAATCAAAGGTCTCAAAAACGTCTCATACATGGCCTGTATATAGGCGAAATCAAAATCTAGTCTAAGAAGGAAAGTATTAATGGGCGGGCTTAACATAATAACCCAACTAGCTACGCGACTAACAAAAGGCCCAAAACGAAATAAACAAATAAATAAAGTCTTCAACCCAAATAAATAAAGTCTTCAAACTTAAGCCCACTCGCACATAATAATATTAACAAAACATGGGCTATCCAAATCTCCATCGCCAATGGGCTTTTTCATTAACTCTTGATCCCAAACTTCTTGGACCAAGCCCATCAAGCTTTTCTTGAACTTCTTGGCTCGAGATCTTGTAACTGGTCCAACAGGAACATGCATCGGATCTTGCACCAACGACGATCCTTGGACTTCATCATTTCCCTCCTCTTGAAGAGGATTTGTCCCCAAATCCAAAGCGTCACCTACATCAAAAGGACTCAAATCAGTAACATTAAAATTAGCACTCACATTATACTCACCGGGTAAGTCCAACTTGTAGGCATTATTATTGATGCGCTCCAAAACTTGGAATGGACCATCGCCATGAGGAAGTAGCTTAGATCTTCGCTGCAATAGAAACCTCTCCTTGCGCATATGCAGCCACACCCAATCACCGGGTTCAAACACCACTTTACGACGTCCTTTGTTTGCTTGCTTGGCATACTGTTCAGTGCGCCGCTGAATGTTCATCCTTGCCTTCTCATGAATCTGTTTCACAAAATCAGCCCTTTTTCGGCCATCAAGATCAGTATGTTTATGCTCAGGTAAAGGAGACAAATCTAATGGAGTTAAAGGATTAAAACTATAGACAATCTCAAAAGGCAAAAACTGAGTAGCAGAATGAACAGAACGATTATATGCAAACTCAACATGAGGCAAACATTCTTCCGAAAACTTAATGTTTTTTTTAATTATAGCTCTAAGTAAAGTAGACAAAGTCATATTTACTATCTCAGTTTGACCGTCAGTTTGTGGATGACAAGTAGTAGAAAACAAAAGCTTAGTACCTAACTTACACCACAAAGTCTTCCAAAAGTAGCTCAAGAACTTAGAATCTCTATCAGAAAACAATAGTTCTAGGCATGCCATACAATCTAACAATCTCTCTAAAGAACAAATCAGCTACATGAGATGCATCATCAGATTTATGACATGGAATAAAATGTGCCATCTTAGAAAATCTATCAACAACCACAAAGATAGAATCACTACCACGCTTAGTCCTAGGCAAACCTAACACAAAATCCATACAAATATCAATCCAAGGTGCAGTAGGAATAGGCAATGGTGTATACAAACTATGGGAATTTACTCTAGACTTAGCTTGCTTACATTTAACACATCTATCACAAATTCTTTCAACATCACGCTTCATATGAGACCAAAAGAAATGTTCTTGCAACACAGATAAAGTCTTAGCAATACCAAAATGTCCCATTAAACCCCCACCATGAGACTCAAGCAACAACAAAACACGTATAGAGCACTTAGGAACACACAACTTATTCTTCCTAAAAAGATAGTTTTCATGTCTAAAATACTCTCCACTAGCACATCTCTCACATGCTCGATAAATCTCACCAAACTCAGCATCATACTCATACAAACTCTTAAGACACTCAAAACCAAGAAACTTAACATCTAAAGTAGAGATCAAGGCATACCTCCGAGAAAGTGCATCAGCCACAACATTATGTTTACCTTGCTTGTATTTGATGACGTAAGGAAACGTCTCTATGAATTCCATCCACCTCGCATGCCTCTTGTTCAACTTATTCTATCCCTTCAAATGCTTCAAGGACTCATGGTCGGTGTGAATAACAAACTCCTTAGCCCACAAATAGTGTTGCCACATTTTGAGGGCTCTCACCAATGCGTACAGCTCCTTGAAATACGCAATAGGTCTTCCTTCTTGCATCAAAACTGCACCAATACCAACATCAGAAGCATCACATTCAATCTCAAAAGACTTAGAGAAGTTAGGAAGAGATAATACCGGAGAATGAGTCAATTTATGCTTTAAAAGCTGAAACGCATCTTCTTGCGCTTTGCCCCACTTGAATTCCACACTCTTCTTGATAACTTCCGTCAAAGGTGCTGCCACACTGCTAAAATGAGGTACAAACCGCCTATAGAAGCTAGCAAGTCCATGGAAACTTCTAACTTCTCCAACATTTTTTGGCGTGGGCCACTCTTGGATAGCTCGTATTTTCTCTTCATCAACATGTACACCCTGTGCACTAACAACAAAACCAAGAAACACAAGCTTGTTCGTACTAAAGACACACTACTTAAGGTTAGCATATAACTTCACTTTTCTAAATGCATCCAAAACAGCCTTCAAATGCTCAACATGCTCACCATGACTCTTACTATAAATAAGGATATCATCAAAATAAACAACAACAAATCGACCTATAAAAGCACGCAAAACATGGTTCATAAGACGTATAAAAGTACTGGGTGCATTAGTCAAACCAAAAGGCATAACCAACCACTCAAACAAACCAAGTTTTGTCTTAAAAGCAGTTTCCCATTCATCACCCTCCTTAATCCTAATATGATGGTACCCACTACGCAAATCAATTTTAGAAAACTCACAAGCACCATGCAACTCATCAAGCATATCATCTAAACGAGGAATAGGAAAGCGATACTTTATCGTGATATTGTTGATGGCTCTGCAATCACAGCACATTCTCAAAGATGCATCCTTATTTGGAACGAGCAAAACCGGAACGGCACACGGACTCACACTCTCCCTCACACGTCCATTCGCCATCAAGTCTCCGATTTGTCGATCCAACTCCTTAGTTTCCTCAAAGCTGGTCCTATAAGCTGGGCGGTTGGGAAGGACACCTCCGGGAACAAAATTAATTTGATGCTCTATCCCACGAATTGGTGGTAAACCTGGTGGAATCTCGTCGGGAAAGACATCATCATATTCCTGTAAAACAGAACTAATAGAGGGTGGTAGAGAAGAGAAATCATTATCAGTATGTAAAATCTCCTTGTACAGCAAAAAATACATCGGTCTCTCCTCCCTCACGACCCACTTCAAATTTTGTGGTCTGGCCAGAAATGAATTATGCGCCAACTCGCACTTCTTTTTCTGCTAGACCAACACCTTGGACTTCACCTTGTTCGCCTCTCTTTGCATTTACATTTGATCATCATAAACTTGTTTAGGAGTAAGAGGAACAAGTGATACCTTCTTCTACTTGTACTCAAAGAAATATTTGTTGGTGAAGCCATCATGAGTAACTCGCCTATCGAACTACCACAGACGTCTTAACAAGATGTGGCTCGCCTGCATTAGAATCACATCACACAACACCTCATCTTAATACTTCCCAATGGGGAAAGGAACCTTCACTTGCTTCGCCACTTGGATAACGCCGGACGCATTCAACCACTGCAATCGATACGGCTTGGGATGCTTCACCGCAATTAGCCCCAATCTCTCAACCATGTCTGCACTAGCCACATTCGTGCAACTTCCTCCATCAATGATGACGCTGCACACCTTATCTCGAACATGGCACCTCTTGTGAAAGAGGTTCTCTCGCTGCTCTCTCTCATCAGGTTGAGTTTGGGCACTCAAAACCCTCATAATCACGAACAACTGCCCAACAAGAGATAAAATCTCCTTATCTTCTTCGTCGGACTCCTCCAAAGCTGGCATCTCCAGATCACGAACCTCATCATCAGTCACCACTTCATCATCATCTCTCAAAATCATGATTGTTTTATTCGGACACTCACTCATGATATGCCCAAATCCTTGACACTTGAAGCACTTCCTATCTCAATTTCGGCTATCAGGTGTTGCTAGTTTGGCCTGATTTGCGGAACTGAAAATCTCAACTCGGGGCGTAAAGAACGGCTTCTTCTCCTCTGTCGGTGGCGCCTCCTTTTTCCATTGGTTCCCTTTAGATGAGGAACCACTAGAAGGTGACTGGGATTGCCTCCAACTGGTCGGACTCTGTCTCTGATTGCTGCTGTTGTTGCCCCTCCTCTTGAGCTGACTCTCTATCTTTATGGCCATGTGGACCATGCCCTCCAGCTCAACATAGTGCTGCAACTCCACTCTATCTCAAATGTCCCACTGCAAACCAGCTAGAAATCTCGCCATAGTCGCCTCACGTTCCTCCATAACATTGGCTCGAATCATGGCTATCTCCATCTTCTTGAAGTATTCATCCACACTTCTATTCCCCTGTCTCAAATTCTGCAACTTGTTGTAAAGCTCTCGGTAGTAATGAGTTGGCCCAAAATGATTTCTCATTACAGCCTTCATCTCACGCTAAGTCTCAATAGGTGGCTCTCCATTTCTCCGCCGACTGGTCACCAACTGATCCCACCAAACAAGTGCATAATCCGAAAACTCAACAGCCGCCAACTTCACTTTCTTGAGCTATGAATAGTTATGTCAATCAAACATTAGCTCCACCTTTCGCTCTCACTCAAGGTACAACTCTTGATTGTTTTTCTCTTGGAAGAAGGGAATGTTCATCTTGATGTTTCCCAGGTAGTTATCCTAAGTACCACCTCTATGCCAGTTGCCCTCATCATCTTCGTCAAACTCTGTATCTTTCACATAATCATCATACTCAGCGCGTTCTCCTCCTCTACTGCGGCCTCTACCACCACGTCCTCTTCTACCACGTCCTCTACCACCATTCGAACCAGTATCTTTAACCTGCGACTGCTCGATCAGGTCAAGTCTGTCATATGCCACTTTTATCTTTGATTCCAACATCCTCCCCAATTCTGATGTAAGTGCCTCCATCAGTAATTTCACCTTTGAATCACCAACAGGCTGATCCGCCTCATCTGTAACCTCCTTACCATCTTTAAACATCTTGACACAGAAACAAAGGTTGGTGAAACATAATCCTCACCACCTCACAAGCACTCGTGTATCACTCAATATCGCTTTTTTTCACTCTAATGATCTCACTATCTCCTGCCTTTTTCCACTCAAATTCTCTCTCAAGCAATCGAATCCTTTCACTCTACCACTTGAATTCACCGCCAATAAACAACGAAACTACCAAAGACACAGAAAACTGAAAACTGAAACCCACAAACACGTTGCACAGAAATGTGCTCAACGACTCTACACGATCCAAGGAACCCAAAAAACACTACGATACGCAACCAAAAAGTCGGAAAAAGTGCACGCAGAAACTGCTCCAAAAAGACTCTACTGCCCACAATGAATTTCGAAAAATTTTGTACTCTACGATAGGAACCCAATGAAAAAAACACTACGATTTGTTTTGGTACCCTCTCGAAACGAGGATTTCAAAAATGCAAAGAACATGACGAAATTCTAAGTGATGCGCCTTTGGCGACCACTTTTATGTCAAACTGGAATATTATGGTCTCTTAGGGCGTAGATTATAGTAATGATAAGGGTCGGATGAAAATTGTAGAGTAATTATAGTAGAAGTCGTAGGATATGGAAGTATGAGCGTGTATATGGTAAATATGTGTAGAAGGTATGGAAAAAGTATGGAAAGATATAGATATGGTAAGATATGTATGAAAGGTATGGAAATATATAGATATGGAAAGATATTGTGTATATATGGTAAGATATGGTTGACCCGATATGGCAGATTCTAAGGGAGACACGGTATATGAATCGGAATACGATACGAATCTGGACAATATTTTTTTTTTGTTTTTTGTTACGCGAACAAAGAACACGAAGAACAGAAAACGAGAAAGACGAAGACGCAACTGTAACAGAACGACGCTATGATACGAAATATAAAACGAAACCTAAACTCTACCCTTGACACGAAAAAGAAACGAAGAAACCTGGATACGAAACGTGGCTCCTTATGCCAAAATGATATGAACCTCGGCACACGCGGAAGACTTCGAACTGGAATAACAATCGATGCAAGTTCCAAAACCTCTGAATTAGTTTCTCGAAGTGAATTAGGCTAACAATCGTTTCCTAAAACCCAACGATAAGATGACACAACAACTCGGGAACGCTGAATGACACATAACGAGGGATGGTTAACTCGTTGATTCGCCGGATAATGAACTCGTCTTGGCAAAACCAAAAAGAATTCGAGAACTCACAAGAGAGAATATAACTCACGAAATATATTAATCAAAGGTCTCAAAAACGTCTCATACATGGCCTATATATAGACGAAATCAAAACCTAGTCTAAGAAGGAAAGTACTAATGGGCGGGCTTAACATAATAACTCAACTAGCTACGCGACTAACAAAAGGCCCAAAACGAAATAAACAAATAAATAAAGTTTTTAACCCAAATAAATAAAGTCTTCAAACTTAAGCCCACTCGCACATAATAATATTAATAAAACATGGGTTATCCAAATCTCCATCGCCAATGGGCTTCTTCATTAACTTTTGATTCCAGACTTCTTGGACCAAACCCATCAAACTTTCCTTGAACTTCTTAGCTTGAGATCTTGTAACTGGTCCAACAGGAACATGCACCGAATCTTGCACTAACGACGATCTTTGGACTCCATCAAGTACCTCCCATCAATCCTTTTTCAAATTCAAATTTGTTTAAATTATCTCTACCAATACTCGTTCCATATTCGATCAAAGAATAATTTCATTACTCATACAAACCTCAGACCTATTTGATCCGATGGTTACCTTGTTAAAATGAACACTACATAAAAACTAGAAGTAGCAATAAATAATAGAAGTCATAATTAACATAAATCAATCTATACTTCGTCATCTAATCATGCATGACCAACAAACCTTCATATTCAATCTTACAAGTAAAATTAATAGAAAGAGGGGAAGTAATGATCCTATTCATTTCAATCCCTTTTGTTATTTCCTTCCAAATTATAGCGTATTTTATTAGAAAACAAGTTGATATTAATATTTTTACTTAGTACTGAAAATTATAAATAAATTAAAGGACTCGAGGCAGCGAGGATGATAGGAAATGTATAAAAAGAAAAAGATTTTCATGTAGACCTTAAAATAAGCAAATTCATCTAATATAATTCAAATATATCTTCTATTTTGTGTACAATCCTAAAAAATTTATGATTGTCGTAAAGAAGATCTATTACTATAATTTAATTAATTTGATTAACAACCTCAGTACTTTAGAAGAATCAAAACGCACATTATGGTGTTCCAATCATATGTACAAAAGTTGCCCCGAATACAGTTTTTGAAAATAATTCTAATTCACAAACCATAAAATATACATAACTCGTACTATGAAAGTGAAAGGGGATTGTTATTACAGAATATCTTTGTTTGGGATTTCCATTTACAATTTACCAACAAAATATTTGAATATTGAAATATTAACAATAAAGTAATATTAAAAAATATATATGTTTAATCTCTTTAATTGTTCTCATATGTATATAGTTAATTAATTTTATAATACATAATGATAAGGGACATAACAGTTTTCAAGTGTCCCAAGTATCAAGTTTTAATTTCTCACACTTTTTATCGTTATCTCTGTTTTCTTTTTCAAGTATAGTATATATGTATATATATTTAATTTGCATTATATTTACATATATTCATATATTAATAAATAAACTTTAATTAGTTTAGTGTATTACAGTGATAAGATGGAAAATCAATTGTCATGTACTATTTCAACTTTAATTTAGTTGAGATCGTGTTTTACCAATAAATATAGATGTAATTACATCAAAACTCACATTTTTTACACCAAATTATAAATTCATTTTTATCGTCTTCAATGACACCCTTTAAAAGTTATGGAATTAATTTATCAATCATCGATTTATATACTCCCTTCTTGAACCATAATGGTTAAAAATACTTTATAATTTCGGTAAGAAAAATAATTTATAAGTGTAGATGTTAGAAAAAAGAAAATATTTTCATTTGTGAAATATTTATCAAAGATTAATATGCTAGTGTTCATTTGTGAGCAGTTACGTAGATAATCTCTCCACTAATCAAAACCGTTAAACTGCTTATTAATCTCCAATAACCCATTTTGAGCTATGAGATCACCCCTCCATTTTGGGGTAACTGAGGGATTGTAGCCAACATCACAATTTTATTTGAAATTTTTAATATTATTTTTATTTTAATGCTTGAGAAATTATGATAAAGATTTTCGATTTTTTAAATTATGCAAAATCAAAGCCCAATTTGTTGAATCAAAATTATATCAATCATATCATTCAGTTTTAGGGTGTAGTATGATATTATGCTTTAAATATATGAAATTAATTTATCAATCACTAATTTCTTGACTCTCATCATAATAATCATGATTGTAGACCTATCGGTACTTCATAATCAAATCAAATAATAATTCTAAATTAAGAAACAAATTACACAAAAATATATAAACAACGCAATAATGTAATCTCGAGCTATCAAATTGTATGTATCTTTTCTTTTTCACTTTTGAGTAATAAAACATGTAAGACTACATTATTAATTAATATATTAAGTCGAGTTATAATAGGTATAGGACTATATTATTTATTTATAATATTTATAATAAATCTAATATAGATTTACACTATTACCCTTAAAGTAAATATAACAATAAGGATATATTAGGCAAATCAAATTTTGTAAGAATCCGTTCTTTATAATTTTGTTAGAATCCGTTCTTTATAGGTGTAGATTTAAGTGATTATAATTGAGACTTAATATATTGTAATTGGAACAAATAGATATTAATGAGTCTAATTAAATAATTGATACTATTAATTACCAACTAATCGCCCCTAATCATCTCTAATCACCTTAATTATCTCAGGATCCCTCTTCATTACCTATAATTATGGCCAATCCTATGCTACGTAGCCAAAGTTTTGTCTCAAATAAATAAATAAAATTAACTTATCCTAATTATGAATGAAATTGTGGCATTATTACAAGTGGTCTAAAGAAAATGTTATGTAATGTGTGGATAGACAGGTCATATATGGCGGCTAAATATAAGTTTAATTTATTAAATAATTAGGAATAATCTCTTAGCAGACAAGAGAATCAAGCTAGTTCGGTTCCAATTAAAAAGTGTTGTTCATAAATTGTCGCATATATATATATATATATAAAAGTCAAATCTCTCTCTTATTGCTTTGCTAAGTTTCTTTTGTGGAATCAATGTCTCTCCCCTTTCTCTCTCTATATACAAATTCATAAACTAAAAGTTGAAAAATCAGACAAACAGATAACGGGAATCTTATGAATAATGATATCAAAATTTAACGTTTACTTCTTCCAAAACCATCGTCTTCCTCTTCCTTTATTTACAGGCTTATGGCCGAATGCAGAAGACAGTCATAACTTTGTACAAACAAAGCAAAAGTTACATACGGTTTATGGCATCGTGCAGTTGACGATAATTAAAAAATATTATTAAGGATATTAGAGAATTCAATTAGAAATTTTTTAGTTAAATATTAACTTATTACAAAAATAAAAAGATATAGAACAATACATGGTGGACCGCACCCAAGTGCTTCTTGAAACAATTGAAAATTTGGAAGACAAATCAAATCGTGTAATGGGTTCTTCAATAAGTTTTGCATTGAGCTCTAGCAAATCTAAATAGTTAATTGACTAGAGGACTCTCTAGTGCAATCGGTCGCACCATACAACTGCTCACTGCTCATAAGTTGATTTTTTTTTTATTTTAAACTTAATTATATAAATTATAATAGGAATTAAAAAAATATTAATTGAAATTAATTAATCCTAATTGAGATTAATGAACCATAATTGTGAATTAATTAATCTAGCAAAACCGGAAATACATTGACTCGAATAAACAAACTTGGGAAACTATGCTGATTCTTTCTTTTCTTTTCTTTTTTTAATAAACAATAGGAGAATATGAAAATGATATGGAATGCTACAAAATTAAGATTATGGCGTTGCGTGATTGTGCAAGCATTCTAATTAATGAGACTTTTTCTTTTTTGAGAAATTAATAAGACTTTCTCTTGGTTTAACTCTTTATTATTTTTTGAAAAATATTCTTTGTTATTAGTGTGTAGATATTTATTACTATTCACCATCCCGGCATCTATATATTATTAAATCGATTACTCATTCAAGACCTTCTCTTAATTTTAAGTTTTATACGGTGCAACTTTAATTACTAGGATATATATCGGCCGGAAATTATATGGGAGCATTGACCAAAATTAAATCATAAAACTATTTTTTTTTTTATAAAGATGGAAAGGTAAATGGCCTATGGCTGTTCCTTTCGCCTAATAAACTAACGCTAATATGCAATAAAATACAATTAACTACTATTATTGTCTAAGGTCTATATGTTTGCCTCTTAATCAGGGTCAGAATCTATATATAATTGATAATAATATATATTAATCACCCCCATTATCATTAACACCGTCCCCTTAATACAATCATTGTCTTATTCTTTTTTTTTTCTTTTAAGGAAATTTACAATGAGGTATATATATAGATAAGACTTCTACACCATATAAAGGTAAGACAATTACTTCGTACGCAGGCGAGACCATTACACCATCAAATAAGCTGGGAAATATACTACACTGTATTTAGGCAGAATTGAACCCAAGACCTCTCACTAAAGAAAGACTTAAGGTACTTCAGACAGCCACTTGAGCTAGGCTCATCGGCATCACTGTCTTATTCTTATTCTTATTCTTTTTTTTTTTTTTTTTTTTTTATGTTAAGTTTAATCTGCCGCTGCTACTAGCTAGATAAACAAGGTTCATTTGTCATAGTCATGCAGTGTAATTAATTCACACATTAAAGATGAATTTTATTAGAATTTTTGGTACAATAAGTTCAACCGATCTATAAGGCGTTACTGACATTCAAAATTAAAACATTTGATTAGTTATTAATTCTTTAATATGCTACTCCCTCCGTCCCGGAACAAGTGGGCACGAGTATTAAGAAAACTAGTAAAGGGTTTTTTAGTGGGGTAAAAGATAGAAAGTAGGGGTAGTAATATTGACAAAAATAGTAGTGGTATTGACAAAAGGTAGTGATAAAATTGTTGGAATGTGGGCCCATCAATGACAAATGAGTGTAAATAAGAGAGATTTTTAAGGATGTATGAGTCCATAAAGTGAAATGGAACTTTTTAAAACATACATGTGAAATGTGTGAAATGAGACTTTATATGTAATACGGAGGGAGTAGCTCGTTTCTAAATAAGGAAATAATTGTTTCTTCAAATTAAAAGTCGTGGGTTAGACCAATTTAATCACTTTTTTACACTTCACCTTAATACTCATGTATTATAAGATAAATGAGCCACTTATTTTCAAATAAGGAATAATATCTTTATAGGGACCTCATTAAATCTTATTCTTGTTTTCCTTCATGCATGTGTGTTTGTTTAAGGTTGTATGTGGTTTGATTCATTTCCTCTAATGACAACAATATCCAAATGTATCAATTTCATTTGAAGTAAATAATTAATACCGTAGTCATTATGTCACCCTTACAATAGTCAAAGAATAACAATAAAGGCTCGTGGTAAATTTTCCAATACTAAAGAAAACAATTTGACACAAAAATTACCGCAAATACTCATATACGGCAGGTCGCACCCTATACGACTGCGCGTGGGGCTCGTGGGGTGTACGCATCTCACCCACGCGCGGAGCGTAGGGTATATGTGCCTGCTTTTTTTTCGATTTATTTTTTTATTTTTTCTGATTTATTAGGACACTTTTCAGAAGTGTCATAATAAGTATTTTTTAGCGTTTTTGTTTGTATCACAATATCTAATTATTTTTTCAGTTTCTTTTTTTAATTTTCCAGATTTTTTGTTCCTCTTTTTTTGGCCTCTTCGTTTTTCTGTTTGCCGCTTCTTCTTTGGTTAAGATTCGAGCGAGGGGAGCCGAAGGCCTCGAAGTGAGCCGAAAAAGTTCAAATTGTTGCCCGACGATTATCCTTATATTAGTAATCGGAGCAAAGACGGAGCCGTAAAATCGAAGTCGAAGGCGGAGTCGGAAAAAAACCGAAATTACAAAAAATTCGAAAAAAAAATTGACCGGGTCAAACTCGGATTGACCGGGTCAACCCGACCCGACCCGGTCGCATGTCACCTGCGGCAGGTCGCATGCAAGACTCCCTCAAAAATTACATATATCTCCCATATAATAAATTCATTTTAGATTACGTCTCTCTCTCCGTCGCTTTCATTTTCATATGGTGGTTACTTTGCTCGTATATCCCCTCTATAGGATTTGATTCATACTATGAAAACTAGTTCTCATGTAAAAATTACAAACTGAGTTCAAACGTTGATCTGTGGTTAATTATCAAACCATGAAAGTATTTTTTTTTTTTCTTTTGGCAAAGATCAAAGTATGAAAGTTGGTTGTAAAAAACATGATTTTATATAAACATCATTTTTTTTGTATAAAAAGTATAAATTGATAAAAACACTCTCAAACGTCATAGGATATAACTTAAAAAACATGATTATATATAAACTAAAACTTGTTTTGTAATTCGCACGAAGGGACTAGTTTTTATATTAATCCATCCCTCTGGAAATATACATACTTAATATTTGTGCCCCCTGTAACTTTTAATTTGATCATATCATAGAGGGCAACTTCAAGAATGGAAGTAGAAGTATTTAATTTCGAAATTTTTGGTCATCTCAGCCTCCTTTTTCAGGCTGCCGATTCCATTCTTTTTCTCTTTGTTCGTTTGTGCATAGAAGATTAATGTAGGGCCAATTTAAAGGGCTCAATAATTTGATTCACATGCATACACAGCCACGATCAATAAAAATATTACACATGTATTGAGTGTACCAGCTTCAAGAAAGTTGAATTTAAGGCTGATAAATAAATAAACACCCATAAAAAAATTTATTTAATTAATTTTAGGGGTTTCAACATTTCCTTGTATGCACGTGGGCACACAAAAGAGACTCCTGGATTAATACCCCACAAAATGTATACACATATATAAACATATACCCCTTTCTGATTCTTTAAATCCTTGAGCTTTCCATCATTTGTTTTTTTTTTTTTTTATTCTTCCTCTTGCATTATTGGATGTTTTTTCCTTACTAACATATGAAATTTTATTTGTCCTTATTGTTACTTGAACTTATGCAGGGCCAATCGCCATGGGCAAGGGAGTCAAGTCAAAATGATTTTGATTAATATATTAATACAAATATAGGAATGAATTTTGGTATAAACCATCTCATCCGTGAAAACGTAGGAGCCATGCATCTTTATATATACAATCAGAGACATATACATGGAAAACTTTTCTTGGAAATGTAGTGTGTAACACAATATTTACGTGGTTGAGAGAGTGTAACAACATTGTTAAACTAATATATATACAACTCATTTTTGTATTACGTCCTTAATTAATTAAAAGGCATAATTTTGTTGTCGCATAACTCACTTTTCTTTCCTTATTCCCAAATGAAATAAAAACAAGGTTTATCTTCATCCATGTGCATGCCAATTCTCCAAAATTTCAGGACATTTTCGATCTTGAAAATATAATTATCAACATACATGCCATGCCATATCCCCTATGTTCTTTAATTTGTTGATATATATTGATTTGTAGTTCGTACATGGAAGTAAAATTTATCTGATCCTATCCTAAATATTCGCATGTAATTAAGGTTTGCCGAGGTTCTATCATGTAAGTGTTATGTTGGAGTGTGCAGGTCCCCCTCAAAACAATAGAAGCCATGGCTTTTTGCATGATGATGATGATGATGGTGAGAGTGAAAAGGTTGATATAGCTTTGTCACATGCAACTTGGTCCATTTTCCATGTAACTATAATGTGATGTATCATTGTTTGACAGGGAAGTAAACATCACTTGTTTCTTTATGGGAAAAGAAAGAATAAAAGAAAAACACCAAATATTGGTAGCCCTTTAAATGGAGTAGATTGTTCAAGCAAATTAACTAAACTATAAACCAATTAACTAGCCCTTTTACCCAGCTAAGTATTATTAATTTTATTTCACCTTTCAAGAACAGTTCTTATCTAATGTTTCAAGAAACAATATTGGAATTTCTTCCTCTCTTTTTTTCCTTTTTTCTGAAATGTATCAAACATCAAGATGTGTAGGGCCGCTCTTCTTCTGCTCCCTTAAAGAGTAGTAAGTTGTGTCATCACTTAATTATGGTCAGAAATCACCCACATATTTGAAAATCTCGACCAATTTGTGTTGTGACCTTTCTAGTCATCAAGCAATTAGGATAACTAAACTTGGCTCTCTAGGCCTAATTTGGAATTCTTGATTCGCCATGATCAGCAATGTTAGTGCCTAAAGATTGTGACCACGGACATAGTATTTACAACTCACGGTAAAATTGCAAATTAGCGTTCAAGATTTACACTTGATATGATTTCTATTTTCTTTTTTTGTACGCATTAGGTAAACTCAAATTCTATACGAACACTCGACAAGTGGCCTAGCGACACATGTCATACACTTATGTGGGTCTACCTATGAAAGGAAAATGGAACCTTATGATTTTGTTTTCTTGATGTCCATTTAGGCCAAGGGATGTGGGGGAGAAGAATTGACTTAAAGATGGTGAAAAGTTAAAACGATAGACTTCCATTTCAAGGGGAATTGGTCCCTTAAATCTTGCATTACAAAAATATGTTTTTTACTCCAAAATATATATATATATATATATGATCAAATAAGAACTCATCCTTAGGTAAGAACTAGGAACTAATCTGGACAGTTAATTTTTTTTTAATCTACGGTCCAGATTAATTGATGCATTAGATTACTGTTGTTTGTGCATTAAAAGTGTGCTAAATAATTTATGCATTAAGTAGGTGTAATTTGTGTATTAAGATACTGTATTTTGTGCATCACGTAAGTGATATTTATGTTGGTTCCTACTGTTCTTACATATAAAGATGAGTTCCTACCAGATCTACACCATATATATATATATATATATATATATATATATATATATAAAAGTTGGAGAAGGCCAAGGTTCAAAACTATATATTGGCTTAGAATAATATCTCATTTACAATTTGGATATTAATTTTTTGGGCTCGAGTGGACCATATATCTATGGGTTTGATCGTCCAAATACAAATTGCATACTCATGAATGTCATATCATATCATATCATATCCGATTATTATATGAATCTCATTTTATACAAAAATTGTGTATTTCTGAAGCGTTGCAAGACGAAGATATGAATAAAAATGTACTAGAGAAATCAACGAAAAAAGTAATAATGATAAAATTAATATACAAGTGATTTACATGTACACCCTTTGATCTTGCACGTAAGGAATAGTACGTAACATCAATTCAATTGAATTCCTCCATGTTTAGAAATAGAATAGAACAAAAGGAAGAATTGAAGAAATTAACATGATAGCAACTATCACAATTTTCTTACACAAATAAAATTGAAAAAAAATAAATTTTAATAAAAACCAGGTTGTAGTGAAAGAGGATAGGAGAAAACGTAACCTTTTCAAAATCGAAAAAAATGTCGGTATCAAATAAGGTGATGAGTGATGAGAAATTCTCTATATGGTCCCTATTTACAGATTGAAAAACCGAAATCTCTATAGCATTAACACACACCTGTAATCTGTTGGTTGAAGACGAAGAATCGATTGAAATCGCAATAACAACATTAATAATATCACTATGAAAACTGTCCAAATGTTGCAGCTTGGAAATGCTTGCTGTATATTTCCGCAGCTTGCTGCTGCTGTTGTTGGTGCTGCTGCCAACCGCCGCCGCCCAATCCTCCTTCTGCCGTGAAGTGCGCCGGCAACTTCGCCGCCGCCGCGTAGACATCTTGCGCGCTGGGATTATTGATGGAATTCCCCACCAAAAACGGAGTGTGCATATACTCCGACCACTTGATATCTTCCGGAATCCCGCTCTCCTTCTCCGACGATGATTTCCCGCATTCCGCCGCCGCCCACGCGAACGCGTTGTTCTCGAAGAAGCCGCAGTCGCCGCCGCTCACATTGCTGGCCCGTCCCCCGCCGCCGCTGTTGTTTATGGAGCAGGTGGCGTCCCAATTCTCGAACTTAACGCTGAAATTAGGGGCGGGAGAATTAGTGACTCGACTGGATGCAGGAGGAATCGCGGAGGGGAGGAGCGCCGCCGCGAATTGATCGGAGATTATACTCTCCGACGCCTTTGTCGAGGAATTGAAGAAAATACTGGCGTTAGGGTTGATGGAGAGGGCGATGTTTGGGCCGTAGTTGAGCTGCTGAAATGAGAGGAATCCGGATAAATCGGAAGGCTGCTTCGTGGTCGACCCCTCGTGGCTCGCCACTAACCGGTTCAGGAAGAACTCGTGCGTGGAATTGGCGGCGGCGTTTTCGAGGAGCGGGTAGCGGACGACGTCGTTTGTGAGTTTGGGGTTTTCAGTAGTGTCGGCGTCGGCGGCGAAGCTGAGGTCGCTGGAATTTTCGGAGGTTAATTTATTATCGTTGGTTTTGGAGATTTTCTCTTCGTTTTCGATTTCGGATAAAGGTTTGTGAGTGGAGGGATCGATTCCTCTCTGCCGCAGTTTTTTCTTTATCGACGAATTCCACAGATTCTTTATTTCGTTGTCGGTTCTCCCTGGCAGCTGTGCCGCTATCTGTGACCACCTGATTAATTAATTAATTAATTAATTAATTTCCAACTTACTATCTAACAACAAGTAGAAGAGCTAATCAGCATAATGAAAACATAAATAAATTAGTGTATAAGTAAGTCAATACCTGTTCCCAAGAACTGCATGCAGTTCAATGATCAAATTCTCTTCCTCTTGTGAAAATGTGCCTCTTTTCAAATCAGGCCTCAAGTAATTTATCCACCTTAACCGACAGCTCTTCCCACACCGTTGAAGCCCTGAAAAGAATTGATTAAAAATTATAAATTGAAAAGGTCTTTTTAGAGAGAGGGAGGAGAGGAGAGGAGAGGAGAGAGAGTACCTGCAAGTTTAGGAACAGAACTCCAGCAGCCGTGGCCGTATTTCGTTATGTGTTTGATGAGTTTTTCATCTTCTTCAGGAGACCAGAGGCCTTTTCTCAACTTTTGTTTGTAACAGCAAGAATGCCTGCCCATTTGAAGAGAGAGAGAGAGAGAGAGAGAGAGAGAGAGAGAGTGAGAGCAACTACTCTGGAATGCTATGCGCTGCTGCTTAAAGCTCAAACAATTAAGGAAAAATTCCTTCTTTTTTACAGACACTACTACTACTACTACTACTTCAATTGTCAGCAGAGAGAGAGAGAGAGAGAGAGAGAGAGAAAAAGAGAGAGAAAGGGAGGGAGGGGAGTTCTTGAAAACGAGATGGCAATAAGGAATCAAGTCAATAGGGGGGAGCTTTAAAAGGGAGGTCGTATTCACCAAGATTGTAATTATTCTTCGCTATTTTCACTACTAATCATCATTAACGATTATTTTATCCTTAAGCGAAAATGAAGGTTGTTAAAAAATGACTTGCAATTTTTCTTGCGAAAATAATAATATTAATAATAATTATGATGAGATTGACAGCACTTGTGGGACACAACGACAGATATTTATTTGGTGGAAAATATTGGAATTCTTGTAATTATTTGGGACTAAATTAAATTAAAATCTTGATCAACTCGCTCCACACAATTTAAGCAGGTTTTGTTTTAAATTATAGTTTTATATACTTGTAACTTGTGGTGAAACTAAAACAAACACCATTCCGAAAAAGCTTATTAACTCAAATTTATACTGATTAATATATATAATACTCTATGACGTGGAATGGGTTGAAATCCTCGAGAGCCAATCATGAATGTGCGGTTTCTCTCTCTCTCTTGAAATAATAAATTCTGGACTTGTCACAAATTGTGTACTACTAAGGCTATCCACAACGCTCTTCGAGCGAGGGTGCTCGAATGGTGCTCGAGACCCTCGCTGCTCGAGGCAGGTGCGTGGTGGCTTGAGGGGGTTCGAACACAGCTCGTTGATTCGAGCATGTCTCGAGTATTTATTTTTTTTTCTTATCTTTTTCTTTTTCTTTATATTTATATATATATATTTTAATCTTAATTATTATAATAAATACTACTATTTTTACCTCATTCTTCCTTTCTTGTGCTGGTACACGAGGCATCTCCGAGATATCTTATTTATTATAATAAATACCACTATTTTTACCTCAATCAATGTAATTTTTTTTATTTGAATCAATGTAATTTTTTTATTTGAATTAATGTAATGTAATTTTTATTAATAGAATTTTATGAATTAATTTAATTAAAATAGGGAATTGTTTAATATTAAAGATAGAGCACCCTTGGGATGCAGGGGCAGAGTGCTCTAAGGGTGCTCTAGTGCTAGAGCACCCCTTAGAGCACCCTAAACGTGCTCTAAGGGTTGTGGATAGCCTAACAAATAGTGTAAGAATAAAAATAAAATGATAAAATCAGTAATTTAAAGTAAAGATTTATTGAGGATATAAACTTGTAAAAAGTAAATGCAATAGTATAAAATAAAATTGCGTCTTTTTACAAGTTTATATAATTGAAAGATCTCATTATCCTTTTAAAGATTAGCACGATTTGATTAATCATATATTTAGAACAATACCGAATCGCGCAATTCGATTTTTTCGAATTTCTTTTACTCATTTCTAAACATTAGGGGTGAAACTGCATGCATGAATTGAAATCCCAAAACATGCAGACCATTAGCAAATTGACGAGTATTAATTCAATTTGAATGTACTAAAAATTCTGTATGTGTGAACTTCTTTTTTGTATCGTGAGAATGTGCAGATGGTATTTTTCAGTGCGCTATTAAAAACGGAATTTTAATATAAATTTCAAACAAAAAGACAAAGTATCCTTATATTGGTAAATTTGCCTTCTTGTATATTATAAGAATCCGTGGGTGTTATTTTCGGTGCATCGAAAGGAAATTATAATATACAGTTTGCAAGAGTTGGTAAAGACAATATAATGTACAATATGCGTTGTGGTTGGAGAAGTCATAGTTATCCCAAGATTCCCAACACCAAAGAAGTCATAAGATGTTTAAATGGGAAGAAGTTATTTGAAAGAAGAATTTCCCATGATTAGTTATGGCTGTCAATCATAGTAATCTGCAATTAATATATGATAACCAAATCCTCTCAGAGTTAGACATTCTCCTGTCTTGCTTAATGGCATACATCCATATTTATAGTATTTTATCTCACCCAATTTATTTTTCTACCCTTTCAACGGAAGACAAGCCATTGAAAATGCCTATACCTTTCCTTCTTACTCGGAAATGATTACATGTTCACGAGTGAAACACTTTAATATGATCTTGCTTATTACACAACAATACTTTGCTAGTTTAAAGTGTTCTTTTTATCCTCTTATTTGTCATCACCGTATAATCAACATATATATGTGCAGAGTGACTAGTACCATTCCTCTTTGTACGAGCTACACCATGAAATTCATCGAGGCTAAATTTGGGTGAAGTTGTTTTACCCTGTAGACTTCAGTTGAAATATCAATAATTGTTATTTTTCTTTATGAAACTATCACTTGGTATTTCAATCAATTAAAGGGTAAAAGTCAAATTGTCATGTTTATTTAGGATAATTATATTGTTGTTTTTCATCCATCAACCTCATAAATAAATCGACTAGTATTTCTAGGTCTCTTTCATTTAACTTAAATATAATACTAGTACATTATGGGCTAAATATAAAATTAAAAAAAAAAGGCGCCGAATAAAATAAAATGATACTTCCGAATTGAGATATATCGAAGCAAATTATAAGAGTATAATTTTAGTTTTAAAGTTATTCGTTAGCCTTTACAATTTACATTGTGATTAGAACTCGTAGAATGTAGAATTTGGTCAAGGACAAAATGGGTAATAATACCGTTTCTATTGAAATTTTCTCAATTCTACCTACTACTCTTATGATTCGATCGATTAGAAGGAATCAACTGGAATGGGAATAAAATAGTACTAGTAGTAAAATAAATGGGAAACTTCTTCATTATCCATGATTGGTTTTAAAACAATTATTCAATGATGCCATTTATTTTCCCAAGGAAGAAGTTTATTCTTTCTCTGTAATTAATTATTAGGAAGTCTGAGCATAAATGATTAAAGTCCTTAAAAAATTAGGGATTAAAATAAATTCTAAATTAATAGAGTGTACTTGGCAAATTAAAGCACAGCCGACAGTTACAATAATGTAGTTGTCCGCTCTGATTCTGAAATTTGAATACGGACAAAATTCGATGAATTATTTAACCACGTAATAAGGGATTTAATTGATCACTTATTAAATTCAATTTTAAATTTATTAAAATTAGAATATTCTTTCTATACTAATGAAGAGTATTTTATATGGCATAAAGGAAGAATTGGTTATTAAAAATATGTTTATCAAAAGGCGTTTGTAGTTTAATGATTTGCAAATTAGAAAGACTTGGAACAAGACAAAGAAAGAAACATAAAAGTGAAAATGATTTTGTGTGGTACATTGAAAGTTATAAATGTGAATAATTGTGATGGCGTGACATTTAGTATAGTACTACTGCATCGCATCTGCAAATGAATTGAATCAGCCAAATTTCAGTCCTCATTCGGATTTATCAAAATTTTGAGAATGCCGCGATGCTATAAAAAGTGCATTCTCTGTCTTCTAATATTATTTAATTTCTTTATCTTTTTTAATTACGAGAATAATATAGGTTAATAATTGGTGAATATACGGAATGGGCTTCGCACTGCTTCTCGGAAAATAAGGGCCCTGAAAACTATAATCCGTATTTTTCCCCCTCTATTTTTTGGCCGGGAAGTATAGGCTTTTTTTTTTTTTTTTTTTTTAAGTGTATATTCATCAATTCTCCTCATCCACATTTCTCTCTTCTTGCACTAATCAATCTTTCACTCATACATTCCGAAGCCGAAACATGCAATCACAATTCACAACAACACTTTCTTAAGTGAATATCTTAGTGTTTTATATGTTTATCACGTATTTTGATTAAAAATATTAAAAATAGAAAACCCTTGCTCGATACAATAGTGTAATACACTTATAAAAAAATAATATAATTCATTACATATACTACTATATGAATATAGTATATTATATCTATAAGGAATATAGTATTTCATTAGATATGTAGTAAAAATTATTAAAATCAATCAAAGCTCGATCGATACTAATCTTAGACAAGTTTTAGAATTTTGCCAAACAAATATAGAAAATCGCTGCCCCTATATTTTCTTCGTATCTACACTTTTGTTGTACCCGCACATTCTTTTGTTTCGGTTTTTGTTTTTATTTTTATTTTTCATATTATTCTCTCTTTTTCTCTAAGGGGAGTCGAGAAAAGAAAAGAAAGATTAAGAAAAGAATAAAATGGATACACTGTATTTTAATAATAAAAAAAAATACTTCCTGAGTTTAGTTAGAGGGTGTTTGACTGAGCTTAAAAGTTCCTTAAAACAGCTTGTAAGCTCCTAAATCCTTAATAATGAACAGCTTACACGCTGTTTTAACGAGCTTAAAAGCTCAGCCAAACATACCCTAAATAATGGCTCGATTTTCTTTCAGGTTGTCCCGCTAATATTGGCTCATCTCCTACCCTTTGAAAAATGTGAAACCTATCGCTTTTCTAAATATTTTGCAAATTTTTCTTAAATCATGTGTTCAAAACAATGAGCTATATTAGCAAGACGGACGGAGTATATCTTATCATGCATTTAATTTGTGAAACTTAATCCTAGACTTATTACTCTCTCGTTTTCTTTTTATATGTCATCCTCAGCTCCAACACATTTGTAAATAAAAAATTATTATCCCCAACATAGCCTTATCTAACGCTAATTCATTCTTAACAACACAAGCTCTTTTTTTTTTTTTTTAATGAAAATGAGATGAATAAGAATAATCATATTTTGAGTAATTAATAAAAGAGGAATTGAAAAGGAATAAATAAATCTAAAAAATTCAAAACGTCGTGCAAATTGTTATTAAATGGAAATGTTGTAGTAGTAGTAAATGACATCTAAGATGTATAATTTTCCCAAAAAATAATTAAATAGATGATTAAATGTTGTATTTTAATTAATAAGAGTTTACTTACAGCATACGTACGTTATATATGCTAGCTACTAGCTAGTACACACACACACACTCTCATTATCACGAAACACTAATAAAACGATACAGCCCGAATAAAATATAATGTTCATATGCGAATTATAGTATTGCTAATTAAACAAAAATCAAGTATTTAATGTCAAGGCGTTGACCGTATGCTATGCTCTAGATAAATCGATAATTTACTTTTTATTTTATGGTTTGGATTCAAGATATGACAGAACACATATAAATAGTGATTTTGAATAACAGAATTACTGCCAAGGTATAGTCTCTCCGTTTCTTTTATAAGATATTTTAGCTTTATTAAGATTTTTAATATACTAAGGTTAAATAGGTATGAGTTCTGGCGTGTAATTTTGCGAAATTTAAAAATATAATTAGTAAACTGTTTTAATACATAGTACTTATTGTTTGTAGTTCCCAAATGGATCGATTGAAGCTGTATACATAGCCACCAAATTTTGAATCGAGCAAACATTAATTGCTATTTAGCATGTTAATTTTGCTTGTAGCATTTAACAACTTCAATGCATGAGTTGACTCTATGTATTTAGTTAACACATGTGTTCGACTTTCGTTGTGGATATATATATAGTACTAGTATTTTTGTATTTCATATCTTTGAAATTTTAATGTTTTGATATTATTATTATTATTATTATTATTATTATTATTATTATTATTATTATTATTATTATTATTATTTTGGATTTGCATCGTGAATTTGAAACTTCAGCAATGAACAAAAAAATATACTACTACACAAAATTGTGTTAGTGACGACTGATAGTCCGTGGTCGTAGCGTAGTATGGACGACGGCTCTGACGATATGATGCACAATTGCGATGAAAATTCAGTCGCTAATTCCGCTTGTCACCTTTTTTTAATAAGAACTGTCACTCTAATTCATAAGTGTCAAAGGGAAACACTTATCACTTATCACTTTCTTAATTGACAATTATCCCTTTCAAAAAAAACAAAGAAAATTGACAATTATCACTTTTATTTATAAGAACCGTCATTTTGCTGGAATCGTGAATAATTTCTCTAGTTGGAAAGTAACATACAATTATTTTATCAAATACATAAAATAAAATACGATAAAAATAACTTTTCAATAAGATGTAACAATATCCTAATTAGGGGTGAAAGTATGGAAAACGGGTTTCCGGGTTATCCATACTACCCGTATCCGGCCGGGTATTGGGTACTCAATACTCGTAATTTGCGGGTATTGGATGGGTATGAGTATGAGATTTTTAGAAAATACCCTAACGGGTATACTCGTTAGGGTATTGGGTACCCGGTCAACAATATACAATTATTTATTATATATAATTACTACTTTTATACTATAAATTATAAATACATTCATAATATATATTCATTTTTAAGCTAAAACCTAAACCTAAATATAACTCTAAACACAACCTATGAATAATATATATTCATAATAATTTATTTGTTGAACTTAAATGTTTAAACTACGTTTAGTATTGATTTGTTGTTGTCGTCTAGTTATTGTTACATAGTTGGTTATTAATTTGTCGTTGAAAATTATCGAAAAATTGAGCGGGTGAAAAATTATCAAATTTTTGTCTTTTTTATTTATTTTCTAAACGGGTATACCGGGTACCCTATATCCAGGTCGGGTATACCCGGCCAGGTATTGGGTACCCGTTCAACTAAAATGGAAAGGGTATGAGTATTCATTTTTTGCCTATTTGGGTACGGGTACCCGCAAATGCGGGTATGGGTATCCACGGGTACCCGTTTATTCACCCCAAATCCTAATTGTCTAAAAGAAATAGGAGTATTATTTTATAAGTTAATAATCCCAATTCGGGAGAATTAAGAAAATGAAGAAAAAAAGAAAAACGAAAAATAACTTGGTTGCTGTTGTTCATGGGCTTCGAACGATTGATCCTGTGGTTGAAAAGGGTAGGTTTTCGGTCACCAAATGAATGTGTAAAATTTAACCGATCTTCCAGTAACAATATTTTAAATCAAAAAATTATATGCGCAGCTTTTGTCTTTTGATTATTGTATAACTCCATTATTAACAGGCAAACAGGCACTAATTTCTATGGAATATGGACATTAAGGTGAATTTGCGAAACATAATTAGATATTAACACTGCATTTTATTACTAAAAACTTATAAGACATATTGGTAATGGAGATTAAAGAAAGAAGAAGTGGCAAACAAAAAAAATTGGAAAATTAAAAAAAAAAAACTGGTCAAAGGGGTTTGACCCGGATCAAACGGGTCGGGTCAGGTGGCGGGCGTTGCACGGTGCAAATGTTGCACCCAAGTTTTTATCTTTTTCAAATTAGGTTGAATGTTATGTTTGTTAGTTTTTTTTTTTCTTTCATTTTTTTTATATATATAATTGCAATTGCACCTATTCATATACGTGCCTAATTAGTTAAACGTAATCTCGTCCCTCCAATTTTAAATTTCTAGTTGGGCCCTAATAGCAACATGCTTATTCATGCACACACACAAACTCTTTTTTTTAATATACTATAATTATTTTTTACTATCATGCTATTAAAAGTTAGTAATGTTTGTTATGGGTTGTGAATTTTTAAGTATTGTAATGATATTTTTTTCATGGCAACCATAGATTATACAAAAATAAATAGTTCATATTATTGCTAATTAGTTCCCAGACCAATGATTTCATTTTTATGCTAACCATTTCCTATAATAACAATGGTAAGCACTAATATATAATCTTGCAATATTCCTCATCCATATAAGGATAAAAAACTAGGGCTCAATCTTCCTTTCCTTCCTCGAACTCAAAAGGGATTATGAGAAATGAAGTTTCCTTGACTTCAAGAAACATCCAATCCCAAAAATAAGGCCCCATACAAAGATACCGTAATCTCTCCATGCCCCAATCATTCAACTCGTGTTATTTATCTTAATTTACTTTAAACTTTGGGGGTGAGCTGTTTTTTTCAAGTCAACCATAAATACATTCTTAATATACCCCTTCTTTCTTCAATTAGTTTGTTTTTAAATATTGGATAATATCTACTGCTTTGCTGTAGTTCTCATTTTAATTTAACACGCGATTTGTAGTTTCGGATATGCCAGCATCTCTATAATTAGGTACTTTATTCGATGCTTCGGAATTATAATGCATATAGCATTAGAAATAAGTTTCCTCCCAAAAATAAGCTAGCACTACAAATAAAATAAGTTATAGTTAATAAATAATGAAATTATGTAATTGTGTATAATATGTTTGATTAATATATATGTCAAGATATTCTTTAGATGTATAAGATCAAGAATCCAAGATGATTTAATTCGGAGGTAGAAATATTGAAAAAACAAGAATATCGTGTCAATTTGTAGAACTTAAGACGGGTAATTTGTGTTATTGATAAATATTAACCATGAACACAAGTTTGAAAACAAAAAATAGATGCAATTGGCATCAGATAAAAAAAACGTAAGTGATGACATCTCAGGTACGAAAAATACTTTGGCAAAACTCACGTATGGTGGAACTCACCGAAGGGTCGTGGTGAACCATCCTATATTTTAATATTTTTAATTTTCGATTTTATTAATTAATATTATATTGTACCTCCATAGACTCAAATATGAGACTTTAGGCTTCAGATATGGAAACACACCACTGCTAGACCAAGATATATATATATATATATATATATATATATATATATACTTTTTTCACAATTCTGTTGTATCACTTTATTAATTAGTGGTTTAGTACACAAATATTATCGGTAAACCCACTCTAATAATAACATTTCAAGGTATAAGGCTATATGCAGCGCGACTCGATGGGGGGTGCTCGAGCACGGGGTAGCTCGAGCCCCCCGCGTAGCAAGCCTCGGCGCCTCGAGGCGTGCTCTACCGCTCGAGACGGGCTCGAGCTCAGCGCGTGCAAGCCACGCGCTTCAATTATCGAATAAAAATAAAATAAAATAATGGAAAACACGCGCCTAACGTAAAAAAATTTAAAATTTCGATCGTTGCTGCGGATTCAACGGCTAAATGCCGATTTTATTTTATTTTATTTTATTTTTTCGTCGACCGCGACCGAGAAGCGGCGTGTGCGGTCCTACACGCTGATTACTTCGCCGACAACCCCACGTACGTCGAGCATTTTTTCCGACGCCGTTTCCGGATGCATAAGCATCTGTTCTTACGCATTTGCAAGACGTTGGAGGAAAACGTCTACTACTTCACGCATCGACAAGATGCACTCGGACGATGGGGGCTGACGTCGGTGCAAAAATGCACGATGGCGGTGCGTCAACTGGCCACCGGTGGTGCTGCGGACGCCTTCGACGAGTACCTGAAGATCGGCGATAGCACGGGCCGACTTTGCCTCAAAAAATTTTGCCGAGCAATGATCGACCTCTTCGGCTAGCGATACCTGAGGAAGCCCAACGTTGTCGACATCGCACGTCTCCTCCGAATGCACGGGGCGCGGCATGGGTTTCGGGGGATGCTCGGGAGCCTGAATTGCATGCACTGGGCTTGGAGGAACTGTCCAAAAGGCTGGGCGGGTGCCTACACTCGGGGCGATCAAGGCGTGCCTACCTTAATCTTGGAGGCGGTGGCGTCGCATGATTTGTGGATCTGATATGCTTTTTTTGGGTGTGCCGGCTCCAACAACGACATCAACGTCCTCAATCAGTCGCTCTTGTTCACGGACGTGCTTGAGGATAGAGCTCCACCGTGCACCTTCACCGTCAACGGCCACCGCTACGACAAGGGGTACTACTTGACCGACGGGATCTACCCTTCTTGGGCAACACTGATCAAAGCGCCGAAGGTTGAAACTGACCAAAAGACGGCGATGTTCGAGAGGATGCAGGAGGCGGCCAGAAAGGACATAGAGCGGGCCTTTGGAGGGCTCCAAGTCCGATGGGGAATAATCCTCGCTCCGAGTCGTTGCTGGTACACGAGGCATCTCCGAGACATCATGTACGCGTGCATTATTTTGCACAACATGATCATCGAAGACGAGCGGGAGGATGTGAAGAATTGGAGAGACGACTCCGATTCTCCGTCCATTAGCGGGATATCCCGGAGGACCTGTTCGATAGCCTTTAGGACCTATCTCGCTTGGGAAGCCGACTTGAGATATCAACAAAAACACGTTCGGCTTACCAATGATCTCACCGTGCACGTTTACCAGAATTTTGGACCTCTACGCGAGTAGTCCACATTTTAATTAATATAATTTTTTTATTTTAATTAATGTAATTTTTTTTATTTTAATTAATGTAATTTTTTTTATTTTGAATTAATGTAATATTATTTTTATTAATGAAATTATATGAATTAATTTAATAAATAGAATGGGGAATTGTTTAATATTGTGTTGGAGCACCCCTTGGAGACCGTTGGAATGCAAGAGAGGGGTCTCTAAGGGTGCTCTAGTGTTGGACCACCCTTTAGAGACCATTAGTGGTCTCCGTGGGATGCAGATAGTCTAAGTAATCGCCATGTTTATAATCTCGACTGCATAACCATCACAAACATTTACAAGTTAGTGAAAAATTGTTCCTTGGGAATGTCTTAGCTAGTGAAGTAAGTGGGACATATTCTTGAAAACATCTCACTTCTCAAGCTAATGTTTGATTAGATTAAGCTTAGCTTGCCAAGATTTTCAAGTGCGTTTTACCTCTTTCGTGTAGTTTAGAAGCTATTATACATGAACGAAATTTACACAATGTGCATCTTGAGCATTGTATGTGAGTTACTTAATTTCTTCATAAGGATTTGACCCCAACAAAAGCTATATTTGTGAACGAATTAATTATGAAAGGAAATGATGTCTGACATAAATTTTGGTACGAAAGTAACACAAAAGCTTATATGCGACCTGTCGCATGCTATGCGGCGGGCGTGTGTATTACATGCGCCAGCCGCCCACGCTCGGCGCGTGTAATACACGCGCCTTTTTTTTCGATTTTTTTTTTGTTTTTCTTGTTTTCTGCTGCTTTACTATTTTCTGTTTTTTTTTTCATCTTTTTTTTTTAAATCTATTTTTTATTTCACCTTTTTGTTTGTTTGTCTCTTCGTTTTTTTGTTTGTCGCTTCTTCTTTGGTCAAGATTCGAGCGAGGGGAGCCGAAGGCCTCGGAGCGAGCCAAAAAAGTCCAAATTGTTGCCCGCCGATTTTTCTTATATTAGTAATCGGAGTGAAGGTGGAGCCGAAGGCGGAACCGTAAAATCAGAATCGAAGGCAGAGACGAAAAAAAACTTTGACTGGATCAACGGATCAAACTCGGGTTGGCCGGGTTGGCAGATGCGACATGCCTCATGCAAGTCATCCTCTGAAAGTAAAATGATGTTATTAGTTATAATATATTCGAAAAGGTGATATTCTCACTTCTCTACTTGTAGGGTGGACACGAGTAGGCACACACCAAAGTAATGTTATTTGCAAGTCTAGTCTCTTTATAATACTAGTAAGAATATACCCATGCACAACAATGACTTATTGTGACAAATGACGAAAATGACATGCAAAATTCTAGGTCGACTTATCGTACATAAAATCATTTTTGTGGGATAAAATTAGATATTTTAGTCTAAGTAATTTGTACTTTTATGTGGGTAAGTACTAGATTAGATAAAATAACAAGTTTGGATGAGCTGGAGCGATTAAGGGGGGATGAATAATTGTTTCTACTTGATACATGAAATTAATGATTTTTGGAAATGTGGTCCCATAATTTATGAGTACTGAGAAAACAGAATCGCGGGGAAATTATACGCTCAATAACTATTAGAGATTACGTACATAAAGAAATCGAGTTGTGGGGGCTTTGATGAAAGCAACAACATTTTCGTATCACTGTGTGTCGGTCCACTTTCTTTTTTATTTTATTATTAACTTATCATGAGATTGCTGCTGCTACAATTAATTCTTTTTTTTTTTTTTTTTTTTTAAATTTATTTGAAGGGCTGCTACAATGAATTCTACTAGGGCTACCTCACCAATTATATTTTATATCAAATCAAATCAAATGTAAAATGGAACAATGAATGAATGGCTGTCTTTCTTGATAGCCCATATCTTCTAGTTATTTTTATTCAAGAAATTAATGATAAATTCCTGCATTGATTAATCTCCCTATCTGGATGTTCCTCGCAATAATGGAAGTTGCTGTTGTTTTGAGCGCTACGTATATGTTTATCAATCAATAATATGCAGTAAGAAAACCTGAGTAGTAGTAAAACATCATTTAATTCCTTTATTAAAATTATCATAAGAAAAACGACGTACGATTGCAATCGTGCAAAACTTCGTCCCACTACTAAAAATTGTCTCATAGCTAATGACATAAATAACTTTAATAACTTGGAGAAGTACCATATATATAATGGAATGCAAGACTTTAACCAAGTCGATGTAAACTTTTACCACAACTTCATCATGCTCTCATACCATATTAAAATTGTACTACAATTCACCTCTCAAAAGGTCTTTTGGGGGGTCTTCATGGTGCACAAATGAGCAACTTCAATATCATAAAATTGTTACATCTGCATGTCTAATAAAATTGGGTGGTATCCACTCATGCACTCGTTACATATATAAATATAGAGACAAAATGTCAAATGGTCAATATGGGGAGTAAAAATGAAATTCTGTCAAGTCACTTAGTTTTTATAAATTCTGTTATTCATAGTACCAAATGTACGTATTCGTACCATGAATACCATAATTATCAACAAATAAACTAATTTAACACTGGTGAGATTGGTACTATTTGAACCAATAAGATATATACTCTTAGTGGTACGATTGATATAAATATGCATATTCGTACCAACATATCATGTCACATATGATTTTGTTTTGGTAAATTAATTTGAACCTACATTATATAATATTATGCGATTTTGGGTGTGGTCATTCGGTACAGAATTGCCATATTCGTACCAGAATGCTATGATCAAAAGTGGTATTCTAGTACGAATACATCATATCAAAAGCAATATTGTTGATATTTCTGCTTGGAAGTGCTCATGTCTCCTGTTTGACCCCGACCTGATCCCATGTTCGCATGCCACAACAGTTATCAGGTGAAGTTAATTTAGTTTATTTTGTTGATATAACTGTGGTACTCATGGTACGAATACGTACATTTCGTACTAAGAGTATATATCCTATTGGTACAAATCGTACCAGCTGTGGTACTCATGGTACGAATACGTACATTTCGTAATGACAGAATTTATAAAAACTACTGGCTTGACAGAATTTAACTGTGGTACTCATGATATGAATATGTACATTTCGTACTACGAATGACAGAATTTATAAAAATTAAGTAGCTTAACAAAATTTAGTTTTTACTCCCCCTATATGTTGACTATTTGACCCCATTTTCTCATAAATATAACTAGATTTTGCTACATTTAGAAATTGATTACATCATCGAATTTCACTTAAATTTGTTACAATTTTTTTATTTTGGTGACCCGCATAATAGCGACATTCACAGGATGCCATAATTTTATTTAATGGTATTTATAAGTCAGATAATTCTGTAAATATTACCGAAACATTATAGTTAGCGTATCTCCTAAAAACAAAATAGCGACATCCCCTTCTTTCCACCAAAATCAAGAAAATAAAATCTGAACGCGGAAGTAGCTAAAATAATTTAGTAACAAAATCATGAGTGTGGTAAAACGTTAAATTGTTTTGATTATCATAGAAAAAGCGAAGTATAATGGCATTCGTACAAACATTTTCTTCGTGTATATCCTCCTTAAATACCAAACAGCGACAGCGCGCCCCAATTTTTTCTTTAAAAAAAATAAAAAACAAAAACCTGGATTCTAAAAGTGGCTAAAATAACCACAAACCAAAAAGAAATTCAACACAATATTATTGGAGTTCGTGCATAAAATTGCAACCCACACGCGGGTTGATGATCGGTGTCGACCATGCAACGGATGAGATACAAGGAAATTAATTAAAACAAAAGTATTGGTGTGACATTATTGCAATTAAATGTATATGTCTTTATCAGGATGTGGCTATTATTTTTTAGTGGACTTATGTATAATCGCAATGCCAAATTATTCCAATCATCAGATAAAGTCAAATTTCCCCAACACCGCCTCCTTCAATTCGCCAGTACAAATTGTGAAATCCGTACCCCTCAAAAGGAAGACGCTTTTCTTCCTTATCCACAAATAATTTTTGAGGCCACAACTATATACATATATTTATACTCCCTCTCGCTCCAATTTCATTTAACTAGGCTCGAATGTTAAAAAAATAAATTATTTATAATAAATAAAAAATATAAAATATATTTTCTGTCTAGTGTGTCGCTTTTAATATTTTATACTTCATAATTAATTAAATTTTGTTTATATAAGTCCGAGATGGATGGAGTAGGTTAAATCAAATTAAGAGAAAAGAAAGAGTAATCTTTTGTAGCATATGATGTAATTTATAATTTATAATAAAATATTTATTTTGTTGTAATTTTTCATCTTATAAAATGAATATAATGAAATAAGACATTTGAATAAGAATTTTTTCTTTTAAAAAAATATATAATGAAACTTGATTGAAAGGGCATTTTTAATGGATTAAAAACATTGATCAAATGAGATCAAAGTTGTGACGTGAAAATTAAGAACTAATCTCAACCAATGATACAATGAATTAGCTACACTATTACATTTTGTGAATTTTTTTAATAAATGATCAATTAATGGAGAGTCAACAGTTATTTCTGGACAATAACTTTGTGTGATTTGCAATTTTAGGATAAAGTTTTGCGGGTCTATAATTTAAGGACAATATGTTTCGAATTAATCATATGAAGGACAAAAGTGAACCCGGTTAAGCTAAAAATTAATTATACGGCCCAATATCGTCAACTCAACTCAATTATGTTGCCCGATATCGTTAACTCTAGCAATGAATTGTTAAATGTGTTGCTTTAATGAATTGCTTCAACTTCTGGCAATGTTTTTTGTTTCTAGCCTTGTTTTTATTTATTTATTTTTATTCTAGTATCATTTTATATAATTTTTTGGATAGTATTTAGTTAGTCAATTTTTATGTTGTAAAGGTGTTAATCTTGGCGATATCGAACTGTATAATTGAGTTGAGTTGGTGATATCATGTCGCATAATTATTTTAAACCCGATCGGGCTCATTTATGTCCTTATAGTGCCTAATTCGAAACATATTGTCCTTAAATTGCAAGCCCGCGAAACTTTATCCTGAAATTACAAATCATCGAAAGTTATTGTCCTGAAATAACTTTTAACTCATTAATAGAGGTACGAAAATTAACCGGCAAATTGATCAAGGGAGTCCTGAATTTGGAGGCTCAATCCCCATTAGTTAATCATAATTAGTTACTTCTAAGTTATATATCATGAATTTAATTAATGCATGTAGTCTTGTAATTATGCATTTTTTCAATTTACACACGTTACTCAAATCTCTAACCTTTTGATTGGGGTAGAAGCGTCTTACCATTGAATTGTGTTTCGTTGTCGTGTAAACATGGGCGGATTTACATTAGGGCTGGGCTGGGCTCCAGCCCAGTGCAAGTCGGAAGTTAATATATATGTTTGCTGCGTGTACTTCAACATAAATTAGGAGCTAGCCCAGTGGAAAATGGGTATTATCACTCTTGACACACCCGTGTTCGATTCCCAATCAATTATGCTTTTACTTTTTTTACTCCTTGATTTTCAATCCATTATTTCTTTACTTTTTTAACTCCTCTAACTTCTAGGAACCTACATTTCTTTACGATTTTATTTAAAGTTTTCAATTTTTCGCTCCTGGAGGCCTCCATTTAATTTGTTTTTTACCCCTACAAGCCTAATTACAAAAAAAAAGGTCTCAACAAAATTTTCATTAAAATAATTTTTATTGAATATAAATATTTGAAAAACTTAAATAAAAAGTATTTAATTCATTTTAATCTTAAAATTTAAATATAAAAATATTAACAAACTTGGTGCTTTTATTAAAAAAACATTGACAAATTTACCGTGAAATTTAATTTTCAATGCAAGAAATCGACTATTTTTCAAATTTTATCAACATGCATCTACACAAAATCCTCAAACTAGAACCTTTTTTTTATATAGGAAAAACAAAATGTAGGAAATAAATTTAATTTTACCCCACTTAATATGTTTATCCTTAAGCTTCATATTATAAAGGTCCAATCCTCCTAAACCTAAATATATTCATTTTTCTTTAAGGCACTGAAATGTTTCATCTAAAGAAAAAAGAAAAATGCGCCAAAATATTTACTTATCAACCCACATTAAGTAGGTAGTTATGAAGTGAGATTTCCCATTTAGACATCACCATCGAGCATTACTTGACTTAAATCTAATCAATGAGGCGCATCTTAAAAATATAGTGTAGTAATATTTATTAAGCCATTTTAAATAAACTAGCGTATCAACCGTCGAAAATCGACGGAAAATTATAAAAATTAATAAAATTATTAAATAGTACTAATATGTGATAGATTAAAAAAAATTATTTGTTAATTATTTTAGCGTTAAATAATTCGATTATGCAATTTACTAAACTCGCTTAGAATTTGTATCCCTTGAACACATCTCAAATTTAATTAAAAAATAATTTTACCACATGTTTACGTCTCAAACCCATATAGTTATGTTTGTTAAAAATTATAACTAATATATTCTCATTACTTTCGATAATTGTTAAAGCTCTGTTCTTCTACAAAACCGACGTGGGCAAAAATATATTTCTCTCTCAAAGTACAACGACTTTTAAACTGAATTTGTTAGCTTTTTATGAAGAAAAAGAGGCAAGGAAAGGAGTGGGTAGTGAGAGAGAAGAAGAAATTTATAGATATCGAATAATACTATAGATGTTAAGATTGTCTATAAGATGTGATGGTCCCGATACGAGTTCTGGTGTATGGGGGGGGGGGGAGAATACACCAGATCAAACTTTTTGAAACAACTCTTGAAAAATCAACAACCGAGTGAAAAAGGCTCAGCTGGATTCACAACTGAGTAAGCAAGCTCAGTTGGAAGAGTGGTGCTGTGCGGAATGTGGTGGAAAATAACAACTCGTAAAAATATAACTCACGCTTTTATGCAAGGTTGGTCAATAACCAAGTCAGTTGATATGGAAAGATGCAGTTTGTATGCAGGTTAGATAGACAGTTGAATATGCAATAAGTAACTGAAAAATAAACACAACACACAAGAATTTACGTGGTTCGGAGAGAACTCCTACGTCCACGGGGAGTTGTGAGTCCACACAACTCAGTCCAAGTTCTTCTGGACAAACCACAAAGCTTACGCGGGCTTTGCAACCGTTGAGATAAGTTTACGGGTACTTATCAACCTTACAGATAAGTTTACGGGTACTTATCAACCTATCTACTCAGTTACGGGAAGAGTAGGGTCCTAACAACCTTTTCAGGTGTGTGAAAGTGTGGGTTTCCAACTAATAGCTCGAACAAGAAGTGAGCTATGATCTAACACTCTACGAACTCTCAACTAGTGATGTTCTCAAGGTTGGATCAAGAAATACAAAGACAGAATCTAACACTCTAGAACTCTCAACTAATGATGTTCTTAGAGGATAACAGCAGTTTTGCTTGAGTGCAGAAAATCGTTCTTTCCCTCATATATCTCTTCTCGCACTTGTCTGTCTCGTCTATCAGTAGTCTTCGTGAATGAATGAAGGCCTCTATTTATAGGCGGAGAGAATCAACTAGCCGTTGGAGGAGCCGTTGATCTCTGTTCTTTGATAGCGATGGCTTGTCTCTCATCTCTGCAAACTTTCCGGATTTGGCAACTGCATGCTTAACTGAAAAGATAAAATCTTAACAATGCTCAAACAGCGAGCCTAACTACCAACATTAGGATCTGGCAACATCTACTCGGTTGGGGTCAGTTGGTTTTGGAATTAATCAAAACTTTTAATAAATTTCCCAACAAGATGGAAGTGATCCTAAATACCCTACATTATGAATTCAACACAAGCTTAAGGAAAAAAAAAGTAAGTTAAACCACCACTTCACAATCATCCAATCTACCCTGACGGTTCCGACCTGGAACCGGCCTATTGGCTACATACCGATTTTAAATTATATAAATAATCATCTTCCAAATATATTCACAAAAAAATTAATGATGACATTTGTTTTCTTTTTACCTGAAATTAATATTTAATTATATACATAACTATATTCCAAAAATATTCATAAAATATTTAATAAATAAAAATTTAATTATAAATTGTATTATTATATAAATAATCATCTTTCAAATATATTCATAGAAAATAAAAGGCAAAAATGCATAAAAAATTTCGACCTTTTTCCAAATTCTTGTTTAAAACCAATCTTTTTCAAATTCTCAAATATAACTATTACCTTTCAATTTGACGCAATTGACTCTCGCGATTGATTTTTCCCCAATTTTTTGCTGATTTGAAAGCCAGAAATTCCTATATACACACATGGAATACCCATCAATTCTCATATTCTACATGTCCAAGGGCGCTATGTAGGAATTTTTGGCTTCGAAGTCAGCAAAAAATTGAGGGAAAATCAATCGCGAGAGTCAATTGCGTCAAATTGAAAGGTGATAGTTATATTTGAGAATTTGAAAAAAATTGATTTTAAACCAGAATTTGGAAAAAGGTCGGGATTTTTTATGCATTTTCCCCAAAAATAAATGATGACATTTGTTTTTTTTTTTACCAACTTCGAGAATAACTTTTTTAATTGAAAATATAACTTCAAGAATTGTATCACTATGTACTTGGTAGTTTTTCCTTTTTACAAAATTTTATGTGGAATGATTGTGATTCATAAAATTATTTAGTCAATGATATAAGATAAAAGTTGATCATATATATTCTTAATTTAATGAGTTCAAAATTATATAATATATTAAAAAAAAGTTGTCCCGCAATTACTAAATTGGCCCATCTATACTTACGATTATTTGTCGGAATTGACTCGTTCATAAATCGTTAGTAATTTTTCTGCAAATTTTCCTACATATTCTACGATTTCCAACGGGGACGATTAATCAAACAATTTGAGATGATGTGTTTAGGATTATTCAAAATTGTTTGAAATTTATATACTCGTACTTGTTTAAAATCCGATTAAAAAATTAGTCATTTGTGTTCCTTTCTGAAAAAAATTCGTATATTAGTCTACCGCCACTGTTCTGCGTCGGAATTGACCCGTTGACCACGACTCTGATTTATAAGTGCGTAATTTATAAAATTTATTTAGATTTATATAAATCTAAAAATTTAATAAAAATAATGATTGTACTATTCGTTATCCTACTTAATCGTATAGTAATATTCGTTAATTAAAATTATAAATTATGCAAAGCTGGAAATCCAACTACAAATAACGTAAAAATTATTTCATGGATGGAAATTATAGATTTAGAAAATACGTGGGAAAAAAAACATAAAATGAAAAATTGGCTCGTCTACCGCCACGGTTCTATCAGTAGCCTTCGTGAATGAATGAAGGCCTCTATTTATAGGCGGAGAGAATCAACTAGCCGTTGGAGGAGCCGTTGATCTCTGTTCTTTGATAGCGATGGCTTGTCTCTCATCTCTGCAAACTTTTCGGATTTGGCAACTGCATGTTTATGCTTTCCATCTGAGACAGCCTTGTGTTGGGCCAAATGAGGTAATGACAGAGAGTCAAACCTTTACGTGACTTTCTTGTTTGAAATTCAAATCTTAACCTTTGACCTCCAACATTTGATAGTCGGTTGAGTCGTTTTGATCTTCATCTGATTGGTCTTCAGCTGATGTTCTATCTGAATACTTCTGTCTGAGTAGGAACAGTTGAACTCTCAGCTGACTTTGAACTTCATGCTGTTGAACTAACTGGTTGAGTCCTACAATTGATGTTCCATCTTGAACGCTCAGTTGTCTTTCTTGTATCTGACTCTGATCAGTTGGCTTCGAACGCTCAGTTGTCTTCCTTACAACTGATGTTCTCTTGCATCTTCTCCCTTTGAATACTTAGCTGTTGTTCTGAGACTTGAACGCTTAGGTGTTTTTCTTACACCTGATGTTCTATCCGAGTGAAGCCTTGTTGCCATCTTAAGCTGGAGTCCTGAAAAGATAAAATCTTAACAATGCTCAAACAACGAGCCTAACTACCAACATTAGGATCTGGCAACATCTACTCGGTTGGGGTCAGTTGGTTTTGGAATCAATCAAAACTTTTAATAAATTTCCCAACAATTTCCCCCTTTTTGATGATGCCAAAACCCTTATAAAAAAAACTTTACAGATCAAACTGATCTCAATCCTACTGACCTATCCAAAATCACAGCTGAAATTCTAGACAGTCTATAAGATTAAAACATCAAAGGGTTAGCATAGTTATAACATGATATTGAAATAACTTTGCGATTCAGAGCTTGGACAATGAGAGATTGTACGTCAAGTTGAATCGTATAACTGAATAGTTTTTATTACAACTGATGGTTACAAGATAAGCACAAAAACAAAAATTACACCAGTTGCTCAAAAACTAACTGAGCTAAAACTTAAGCCCATACTTACTAAAAATTCTAACAAAAATTTCTCGCTTAGCTTCTGACTCCTTCGATATGTCAACCCCATGCTCTCGGAAGACTTGCCTTGCCTCAGCTGCTATTTTCTGTCGGTTGGGGTTTCGAGAGTGTGGGAGGAAGGGAGGCCGATATGTAACCTTTTGAGGGACCGAAACTGTGTTCATGTCCAGTTTTGCTTCTATCATGGCTCGCCTGAACTGGCTGAACATTCCCGGGTCCCCAGTGTGCAGCTTGGTCAGCGCTTCCTTGAAAGCTCTCCTCGGATCATCAGTTGTGAATACCTTCCTATAATAGAAGTCATTCACAAACTCCTGCTTGAACGACTCCCAGTCCTCGTTCCACTCGGCTAGCATCCACTTATCTACATGCCTGAACCGACTTTGGACCTTAACCTTCCCTGGCAGCCTCTGTTGTTTTAGCCGAGCTTCAGCCTTAACCTGATGTTTGTCTATTCGGCGACGGCTGCGGGAGGCGATGTTCCGGTCCAAGTTCTTAGTCACTTTGTCCAGCTCATCCTCGAACTGGTTGACTCGCTTAGCTTGGCTAGCTGCGAACTTCTTAATCCAGTCGGGATTCATGTAATCTTTCTCTGCAACATCCATAGCCTTGGCAGCAGCAATGCACTCTTCGGTTGTGATACCGTCGAGTTCTGAATCAAGCTTGGCTGCGATCTTGGCTATGGAGTTGTAAGAAACTCCAAACTGCTCCGCCTGCTCCAAGTCTTTTGCCATTTCAGCTCCACCTACGTCGATTGACTTGGGAGCGGACTTCTTATTTTGGGTTGTCCTCCTCTTCGGCTGAGATTTTGCAGCTTCCTCAGCCTGGGTCTCATCTTCCCCCTGCATCTCAACATCCCCCTGCAACTCCTCTTCCCCCTTTTTATCTTCCCCCTTTTTGGCATCAGCAACAAGGCTTGCTACTGATCCATCCAGAGAGGTGAGTTGTTGTTCGGCTTGTTGGATGCGGTTGAAGAGTTCATCGACCGCGCACTCTATTCCGACCTTCTTCGCCAGTTCAGAGTCATGGCGCTCTTGTTCGGCTTTCCTCAATCTAGTGAATGTTTCATTTACCTCAGTCTGGAAAGCAACGAACTCAGCCCAGCGTGACTCGAACCGAGACTCCCATTCTTCATCCTGAGTCTGTTGGGATTTGGCGAGGTTGGAATCAGAAATGGATTGGAGGACATTCCGTTCGGACTTGATCCCCAGAACAGTTGACTTCAGATCAGAAATGTCTTGGCAGGAGGAGGTTGAGAATTCGTTCAGCTTTATCTTCAGTGAAACATTCTCCTCCAGCAGCTGCTTGTTCTTCTCCTCTTGTGCTTCCAACATCCTCAGCTGATCTTCTTTGTTTTGCTGGAAGTTGGCAAGCATCTCCATTCTTAGCTTGTTCACCCTCTCAACTATCAGCTCGCAAATGTCTTCAGTTGAGCGTGCTGGCTGATTAGCTGGAGCTTGGTGTTCAATCAGAGCTGGCTGGTCAACTATAACCATGGCTTGACGGTTTGCCAGGTACAGTTGAAGCTCTTCTTCTTCCTTCTTGGCGGCTGCGGCGGCTGCATCAAGATCAACAATAAAGTCAGCAGATTTTGCAAGCATGTTGTCCAGGAACTTGATGCAGTCTTGTTCAGCCTTCTCCCTGGTATCTGTCCCTTCCGCCTTGCTGAGGACCAGACGGCGCGTCAGCAGTGCCACTTTGTTATTGTAGGTGACCTCCAGATTGGTGTAATCGAAATAATCTCGGATGCGTGACTCGTCTGCCTTCAGCTGGTTCCAGCTGTGTACCCTTACGGTATCTTCCTTCACATACCAGTGACTGAAGATGAGGTTGAACTGGTACAGCAGCTCGGTCCCAAGCGTAGCAAAAATCGGCATGTCACGCGCTTCAGGGAACATCCCGATCAGCTTCTGGAAGAAGTAGGCCACCTTGCCTTCATGCTCCATCGCGACGGCCTGACGATCAGCTTCGTCATCGATTGGGGAGGGAGATAGATTCTCATAAGGCATCGGTTCAAAGGTTTCATCAATGTTGGCCAAAGAGGCGGTCTCAACATTGGCATCGAGCTGGGAGCTCGGAATATTGGATTCTGTGGGGAGTGGGGTATCAACTGGTTCATCAACATTGGCCAAAGAGATGGTTTCAATGTTGGCATCGAGCATTGAGCTCGGAATCTCTGGCTGTTGATCGGTTGAGAGAGCGAGAGGCTCTTTGGACGGTACGGCATCAGCTCCTGCCGTGGGGGAGGTGGGAATGTCTTCAATTTCCTCAGAGGAGGAAGAAGCATCCGAGGTCAGATCCGTTTTCATCCCATCAGCCTCATCAGCTCCAGCAGCGCGAGGAACGATCTCGAAGACAGCTACCTCAGCTGAGTGGCTCGACTCGGATGGCTCCTCAGCTGACGCCGTCTCAGCTGGCGCCTCCACAGCTGGTACCTCCTCCTCAGCTGGCGTACCCCCAGCTGGCATGACCTCAGTTGGCTCATCAGCTGGCTCCTCAACTGGCATGTCCTCAGCTGGAACCTCCTCAGCTGGTACTGCCACCGTCTTCTTAAAGCGAACTCTCAGCTTCTTCTTGGCAGGCTTCTGAGCTTTCTCCTTCTCCGACTCAGCTCGTTGTCGGCGAGCAGCTTTCGACTTTGTGGGGCGGCTGACAGCTGGTGGCATCTCCTCAGCTGTATCCCTTTCTTCAGCTGTCTTCACAACATCTTTCTTCTCCTTAGGAGTATACACACTCCTAACTACATCCTGAGCTTTCTTCGTTGTTGGGAACAACATCAGCTTCTTCACGAGGGTCTCCTCGCAGTCCTCCCAGACCATGTTCTGACCCTTGGTTGCGAGCAGGATCATAGCAGATATTTTGCAACCGAAGTTGAGAGTCCCCTTGACACTCAACAATTGCTCCCCTGATTCAGTTGTGGTCTCGAAGATCTTCTGCTTCTCCAGAGTCAGCTGGTGTTCAAAATACCTGAACCAGTCGACGTGGTGCTTGTGTTTGTGCTCCAAAGCAATTAATTGCTTGAGCTTCGGTCGGCTGATGTCGCCGAAAGCACCACTGTAACCGAACACGACCTTGGAGACAACATCGAACAAAAGTCGATGCTCCGGCTTCAACTTCGTCCTCTGCATATTACTCTTCAACTTTTCCGGAGTGATGAGAGCACTCTCCAGAAACTCATCGGCTTCCGTGTCGGTTATGTTGTCGATGGTGTCCGTGGCAGTATGATTCGGCGGAATGACTTGGCAGAGAAAGTCGGAAATTGCAATGGGGACGGTGACCCTGCGGATGGTTCTGGCCGGAACGTCCCGTTGACGGCAAGAAACTTCTGTAACTACTCCATCCCTGCTGTCGATGGGCGATTGCATATTCATGTAGAACTCTCCTACCTGGCGCTTGAGAAGATGGGAGGGGAAGAGCTTCGCCCATTCCAGTAGGCCGTTCTCCCTGAGAATATCGGCGAGGGGAGACAGCACAGACGACTCCAATTCATCTTCTGAAAGGATCTGCTCAAAATGTATCTTCGAAATCAGCAAGTCGAACGATTCTTCATAAGATGTGGGGACTAGAGAGGGTCCGGAAGAAGCCATTTTCTTTCCTTTGGGTGCCATTTAATACGTCTGAGAAGGTATATATAAGAAGGAAAGAAAAACTTGCAGTAAATGGTTAGACAGAATCTGAGAAGATGATGAACAATTACTGCAGATAAACACGAATGAGGAAGGTAAGAGATCACTTCCTGATTTTCCGCCTTTTATAGGTTTTAGGCTCGGTTGAAATCGATGGCTAGGGTTGAATGGCGCGAATCGATCAACGGCTGAGATCACGTGACTGTTGACTAGCTTTGACTTGACGTCACGAACCGAGTTCCAACCAGCGCGTGAGAAGGTGAACTGTTTTTCATGTCAGCCCAGTCGCACTATAAAGTAGGCTATTGATGTTTAGCCGTACTTTACATTAAATGCGGCATGATGGCTATTTTAATGTAACTGACATGCTCAGGAATGTTTGAATTTTTTTCAAACATTCTCATTTAAGATCATAACACCTTCAGCCATAAATGTTACGTGCCAGCTGATGTCAGAATCAGCTGTGTTCACCTGTCAGCTGATGTTGGAATCAGCTGTGTTTCAATGTGGCGGCATACCATCAGCTGACTCGAGTTCGTCTGTTCAGCTGACGTCTGATGTCTTCGGTTGGCGATCCGCATCCGAGATTCCCCCTTCATCTGAGCTTCCCCCTTAGATGGATATCTATCTCTTCACCTAGGCTGGTTCTTCATCTGATGGATCCAACAATCCAAGTAGATCACACAACATCTTGAACCGCACTTCGGCTAGAGGTTTAGTGAAGATATCAGCTCTCTGAATCTCAGTTGGAATTTTCTCCATGGAAACATCCTTCTTCTCAATATGATCTCGGATAAAATGATGTCAGATGTCAATGTGCTTCGTCCGAGAATGGTGAACAAGATTCAAAGAGATAGCAATGGCACTTGAGCTATCACAATGAATTGGAACTTGTCCAGTTGCGACTTCATAATCTCTCAGTTGTTGCTTGAGCCACAACACTTGCATGCAACAACTTCCGGCAGTCATATACTCTGATTCGGTTGTAGAAGTGGCAACACATGCTTGTTTCTTGGAGAACCATGAAACTAGCTTGCTTCCAATGAACTGACAGTGTCCAGATGTGGACTTCCTGTCCAACCGATCTCCGGCTAGATCTGCATCTGAGTATCCGGTCAGTTGGATATTGTCGTCGGTTGGATACCACAACCCAACATTTACAGTTCCCTTCAGATACTTGATGATGTTCTTTGCTGCCAACATGTGTGCTTCCCTCGGTTGAACTTGGAACCGAGCACACACTCCAACCGTGTAAGATATGTCTGGCCGACTGGCGGTTAGATATAGCAAAGAACCGATGATCCCTCTATACTTACTGGCATCCACGAGCTTTCCCTCAGTTCCAGGTTCAATCTTCCAGTTAGTATTCATCGGGATCCTTGTGGTTTTACTTGTATGCAATCCGAACTTGGTGATGAGCTCCTTTGTATACTTGGACTGATTGATGAAAATCCCATGTGGCGACTGCTTCACTTGTAATCCAAGAAAATAATTCATCTCACCCAACATCGACATCTCGAATTTCTCCTTCATAAGAGTTGAGAATTTCTCACACAACTCCTCCGACTTGGAACCGAATATGATGTCGTCGACGTAGATTTGCACAACAAGTATATATTCTCCAACTTTGATGGTGAACAATGTTTTGTCAACTGACCCTCGTTTGAATCCCGAGTTCAGAAGAAAACCACAGAGAGTGTCATACCAAGCCCTGGGTGCTTGCTTCAATCCATAGATTGCTTTTTTCAACTTGTACACTCTTCCATCTCCAGTCTCAAAACCTGGAGGCTATTCAACATACACATCTTCCTTAATATCTCCGTTGAGGAATGCACACTTCACATCCATCTGATAGACCTTGAACTTATGAAATGCGGCATAGGCTAGAAAGATTCGGATGGCTTCCAGCCTTGCAACCGGCGCGAAGGAGTCCTCGAAATCGATTCCTTCTTGTTGGCAATATCCCTGAGCTACCAACCTTGCCTTATTCCTCACGATGAATCCAATGGCGTCTCTCTTGTTTTTGAAAATCCATTTTAATCCAATGACTTTGACACCATTTGGTCTTTCTACCAACTCCCATACACAGTTGCGTAGAAACTCGTTCAGTTATTCTTGCATGGCTGTTGTCCAGTGAACACAGTTGAGAGCTTCCACAACATTCTTCGGTTCTGGCACATCAGCAACGAAGCAAGATATCATGGCAACATCTCCTGCTTGCTCGAACTCTTCCAGAACTGCCAACTCCTCAGCATATTGAGCGTAAATGTTGGAATCTTCCTCAGTCGAATCTGGATTTGCAACTCTACTCCTTGTACTCACACCTTCGGTTGGATCCCCGATGATGTTGTCAGTGGAATGATCTTCATACCATCTTCTGTTGCGTCTTCATTCTTCTTCCAACAGTGGCTGTTCCAGGATTTCAACTGATGGTGAATCCTGAGTTGTGGGAGATGCTGGAGTCTTCAGAACTGGTGATAGATTAGCTGTTGAGTCTGGATCCTCAACATTGACAATATTTTGAACCGAGTTTGGTTGGGCTTCGGATGCTGATGCAGTTGGAGTGACATCAGCCGGAGTTCGCCCTTGAGATGAGCTGGGGTCCTCGCATTCATCTTCAGAGGAGTAAGGATCATTATCCTCGGTTGCCCATACCAATGGTTCAGCTAGATTCTTTTCCCTTAGAGCCTGCGATCTGGTAAGAACAGGTGGAACTTGTGGATCAGCATGTTGTCCTTTAGCCTGTTCCCTGCACTCAAAGGTAGATTCATCAAAACTAACATGAGGTGTTATCTTCACAACACGAGATCTATTGTTGAAAACTCTATAAGCTTTGATTCGAGCGGCATATCCGAGAAATATGTCTTTCGAAGCCTTGGCATCAAAAGTTTTCAACTGAGTCTTCCCATTGTTGTGAATATAACAGTTAGAACCAAAAACGCAAAAATATGAAATATCAGGCTTCCTGCGTCTCCATAGCTCGTATGGTGTCTTTTCTAACCGCTTGGTCAGAAGAGACCGGTTCTGGGTGTAGCAGGTTGTGTTGATGGCCTCAGCCCAAAATCTCTTTGGCAGAGCTGAGCTTGTCAACATGGATGTAGCTGCATCTTTCAGCGTTCAGTTCCTTGCTCGGCTACTCCATTCTGTTGCGGAGTACGCGTAGCTGATGTTTGATGAGTAATTCCATGCTTCTCGTAGTACTCGATGATGGTTTCATTTAGAAACTCGGTTCCACGATCTGATCGAATAGAAATAATTTTCATCTCTTGTTGGTTTGATATCCGATCCATCAGCTTGGCTAGCTCATCTCGGGTTTCACTCTTGTGACGCATGAAAATGGTCCACGTGTAGCTAGAATAATCATCAGTAACAACAAGGATATACTCGTTACCATTCATGCTTTTTGGTGTAACTGGCCCGAAGAGATCCATATGGATCAGCTGCAACACTCGGTCGGTTGATGGAGTTGTTTTCAACCAGAAGGAGGATCTAGCTAGCTTTCCCAGATGACATGCACTGCAGATATGTGTTGTTGAAAACACTCGGTTTGGTATGACTTTTGCATGTTCTTGTCTAGCAAGTCGGTTCATAGTCTTGAAATTCAGATGGTTGAGCCTTTTGTGCCACAGCCAGCTCACATCTGAATTGCTCTTTGATAACAGACAGGTGTCAGGAGGACTACTATTCCAGTCAGCATAGTAAATATTCCTGGTTGGGGATCGATTTTCCAACAATATGACCTGCTTTGATCCGACATTTTTAACCCTACAACCCTGTGCATCAAACTTGACAGAGAAACCATTATCACATAATTGGCTGATGGAGAGCAAGTTATGCTTCAATCCATCAACATATGAAACATTAGAAATCGACACGTGATTGGTTTCAAGGGTACCGTAGCCTCTGGTGTGACCTTTCGAGTTATCACCAAAGGTAAGTGATGGTCCTTCTTTCTCCACGAAACTCCCAAGCAAATCCTTCAGATTTGTCATATGTTTCGAACATCCACTATCCATCACCCATATGGTTGGTGATGCTTTATTCTTCCTCAGCTGTTTCTCTTGTTCCTGCACAGAGAAACTCGCTTAGGTCCCCAATTTTAGTTGGGTCCTGGAGGGTTAGAACCAGTTCCCCCTTGAACTGTGGGTCATTTTTCCCTGTATACTCGGATATATTTATCATTCCAGATCACTTTTCCTTCATCATCAACTATAACAACACATCGGTTATCCTTAGGCTTGTTGTTAGTAGTGATGTTCTGTTTCTTGGGAGGAGATGAATTTCTCCCATTGTGAACTTTCGGAGGAGAGGCTTTCCCCCTGTTTTGATGGCGCTTTTTATCCTGTTGGATTTGTCTATGAGGTCGGACGCCATGTTAGAATCTTCGTGGCTGATTCTGATTCCATCTTCCTGACTGTCGATGATAGTTGTTCATGCCCTGTTCTTGGTTCATGTTATGGCATGAATATCTCCAGCTGTTCGAACTGTTCCTCATCGATTGACTCGGTTGGAACCTCTGGTTGAACTGATGATGGAACCGCTGTTGATTCAGATGGTTGGATCCTTATCGGTTCTGCGGTTGGTTCCATTCTTTCTGATGTTTGCTCTGAGGTCGGTTCAGAGGTCGGTTCTGAGTTCGCTTCTGGTTGTATCTCCGACGCCTCTGATTCCTCTTCTGACTCTTGGAACATTCCCCCTCGGTTGATGTCCCACCCGATGGAATGTTCTGTTTTCCATCCACTGCTCCTTTTCCTTTCTCAGTTGTGGTTCCCTTGGTCGATTGAGCTTGCTGAGAGGTGGAGGTTGGATTACTTTGGGGAGATTCAGGTTCAACTGTGTTAGGTTCGACAACCTTGACTTCCACAGCTTTGATGAAGGTTGCTGGAGGAATTCCAGTATCCTTGATCACATCATAACTGAGTCCTGACACGTCATCCATCTGTCGGCTGTAACTGATGAGATTCTCGATGATCTTGGATGACTGATATAGCTTTATCAAGTTGTCCTTCTCAGTTTGAAATTCTTTGAGGAGAATAGCTATATGCTCGGTCTGTCCGTGTGACTTCTTTATCAGTTGGTCGATCTAAGCCTCTTGCTTTTTCAACTGATCATGCTGCTCTTGGATTTGCTTCTTCAACTCCTCATCGGTTGGAGCATTAGTTCGGTTGGCCGCATTCGGTTAATTTTTGAGATTATCAATCTCTTCAGTTTGACTCTTAATCAGATCGTCCTTTTCGGTTAAGGATTCTTCAAGTTTGGTGAACTGTTCTTGAAGACTCTTAAACTCAACCGATTGCTGATGTAGTTCCTCACTGAGTTCTTGAAGTCACTCCAGGAGGGTTCCAACTCTTCATCCAGTTTTTCCTGCATGTTAGAAATATTGGAAGAATTTAAATTAGAAGGACTAGAGTGTACCTCAGTATCATCCTGGTCGGTTCCAAGTGCCATGAGGTATTGATCCTGACCGATAGCGTTGTTGGTGGAAGTCAGCTCATCCTCATCTTCAGTGTCAGTGAAGATGTCCATGTCGTCAACTGCTTCTTCTGCAACCATAGCCTTGTTCTTTCCAGTTTGCTTGACCCTCAACGCTTCTCTCTCTTTCTTCGAAAGGTCTGGACAATCTGCTTTGAAATGTCCCTCATTGCCGCATTCAAAACAACCGCTGTTCACAGGCTTTGAGTTTTCTCGAGTTCGGTTAGATTTGTAGAACCTCTTGTATTTTCCGAACCGAGTGTCCATGTCAGCTAGCTTCTTTGACAGGGCGGCTATATTCTGTTGCAGCTCTTCTCTGCTTGGCTCCTTCGTGGCTGTGTCCGCAGATCGTGTTAGCCTTGATGTTCGTGGCTTTGAATAGTCAGCTCGGAGTGCTACTGACTTTGTGGCTGAACCAACATCCTCATGTCAACTCGTCTGAACCGAGGACTGAGTTGACCCTCGTCGGTTCACCTTGTGTACTCATTTCCCTTCAGAATTGAGAATAATCTTTCAGTTCCCATCTCACCAAGATCAGCTCGGCTCTCATGGATGTTGGTGAAGGTATCCCACTCAGCTGGTAGAGCTTGTAATACTTTGAGGTTGATTTCTCTCAAAGTATATTTTCCTCTTCGGATGGACTGGATCCTTCTGATGATGTCCATGAACTGGAGATCTAACTGATCAATGGTTTCATTAGTTCTCACACAGAAGTTATCGAAGTCTTGATAGGCATGTGAGAACTTGTTCTCCTTTGTTTTGTCGCTTCCTTTACTCAAAGATGCCAAGATATCCCACATCTCCTTGGCGGTGTCGCATTATTCTATCCACGGAAGATAGTCTTATCCAACTGTGGACATGATCGTGCTCTGAGCCCAGATATCCAACTGGCTCACTTTGGCTTCCTCTGGAGTGAAGTCTTCTGGCTTCTTCTCCACTAATTCCTCAGTTGCATCCCCATCATTGGGATTTGTAGGAGTGCGAGTGACTCTCTCTCTAATGATGATCGGTCCGGATGTGAGTACTTGTTGCATTCGATGATGCTTTGACAGTAGGATCTTCTTCATCCGAGTTCTCCAGGATGTATAGTTCACAACCGAGAACATGACCACGATCTTGTCTTTAACATCCATATGCACACAACAACAGAAGAAAAATGCAAGCAGATATGCACTAGCGTGATGAAGAGATCTGTTCAGTTGACCACTGAAGAAAACACCTCGAATTCACACCTCGTGAAACAGAGTCAGCAGTCCTTTGAACCACTGCTCTGATACCACTTGATGGTCCCGATACGAGTTCTGGTGTATGGGGGGGGACCAGATCAAACTTTTTGAAACAACTCTTGAAAAATCAACAACCGAGTGAAAAAGGCTCAGCTGGATTCACAACTGAGTAAGCAAGCTCAGTTGGAAGAGTGGTGCTGTGCGGAATGTGGTGGAAAATAACAACTCGTAAAAATATAACTCACGCTTTTATGCAAGGTTGGTCAATAACCAAGTCAGTTGATATGGAAAGATGCAGTTTGTATGCAGGTTAGATAGACAGTTGAATATGCAATAAGTAACTGAAAAATAAACACAACACACAAGAATTTACGTGGTTCGGAGAGAACTCCTACGTCCACGGGGAGTTGTGAGTCCACACAACTCAGTCCAAGTTCTTCTGGACAAACCACAAAGCTTACGCGGGCTTTGCAACCGTTGAGATAAGTTTACGGGTACTTATCAACCTTACAGATAAGTTTACGGGTACTTATCAACCTATCTACTCAGTTACGGGAAGAGTAGGGTCCTAACAACCTTTTCAGGTGTGTGAAAGTGTGGGTTTCCAACTAATAGCTCGAACAAGAAGTGAGCTATGATCTAACACTCTACGAACTCTCAACTAGTGATGTTCTCAAGGTTGGATCAAGAAATACAAAGACAGAATCTAACACTCTAGAACTCTCAACTAATGATGTTCTTAGAGGATAACAGCAGTTTTGCTTGAGTGCAGAAAATCGTTCTTTCCCTCATATATCTCTTCTCGCACTTGTCTGTCTCGTCTATCAGTAGTCTTCGTGAATGAATGAAGGCCTCTATTTATAGGCGGAGAGAATCAACTAGCCGTTGGAGGAGCCGTTGATCTCTGTTCTTTGATAGCGATGGCTTGTCTCTCATCTCTGCAAACTTTCCGGATTTGGCAACTGCATGCTTAACTGAAAAGATAAAATCTTAACAATGCTCAAACAGCGAGCCTAACTACCAACATTAGGATCTGGCAACATCTACTCGGTTGGGGTCAGTTGGTTTTGGAATTAATCAAAACTTTTAATAAATTTCCCAACAAGATGGAAGTGATCCTAAATACCCTACATTATGAATTCAACACAAGCTTAAGGAAAAAAAAAGTAAGTTAAACCACCACTTCACAATCATCCAATCTACCCTGACGGTTCCGACCTGGAACCGGCCTATTGGCTACATACCGATTTTAAATTATATAAATAATCATCTTCCAAATATATTCACAAAAAAATTAATGATGACATTTGTTTTCTTTTTACCTGAAATTAATATTTAATTATATACATAACTATATTCCAAAAATATTCATAAAATATTTAATAAATAAAAATTTAATTATAAATTGTATTATTATATAAATAATCATCTTTCAAATATATTCATAGAAAATAAAAGGCAAAAATGCATAAAAAATTTCGACCTTTTTCCAAATTCTTGTTTAAAACCAATCTTTTTCAAATTCTCAAATATAACTATTACCTTTCAATTTGACGCAATTGACTCTCGCGATTGATTTTTCCCCAATTTTTTGCTGATTTGAAAGCCAGAAATTCCTATATACACACATGGAATACCCATCAATTCTCATATTCTACATGTCCAAGGGCGCTATGTAGGAATTTTTGGCTTCGAAGTCAGCAAAAAATTGAGGGAAAATCAATCGCGAGAGTCAATTGCGTCAAATTGAAAGGTGATAGTTATATTTGAGAATTTGAAAAAAATTGATTTTAAACCAGAATTTGGAAAAAGGTCGGGATTTTTTATGCATTTTCCCCAAAAATAAATGATGACATTTGTTTTTTTTTTTACCAACTTCGAGAATAACTTTTTTAATTGAAAATATAACTTCAAGAATTGTATCACTATGTACTTGGTAGTTTTTCCTTTTTACAAAATTTTATGTGGAATGATTGTGATTCATAAAATTATTTAGTCAATGATATAAGATAAAAGTTGATCATATATATTCTTAATTTAATGAGTTCAAAATTATATAATATATTAAAAAAAAGTTGTCCCGCAATTACTAAATTGGCCCATCTATACTTACGATTATTTGTCGGAATTGACTCGTTCATAAATCGTTAGTAATTTTTCTGCAAATTTTCCTACATATTCTACGATTTCCAACGGGGACGATTAATCAAACAATTTGAGATGATGTGTTTAGGATTATTCAAAATTGTTTGAAATTTATATACTCGTACTTGTTTAAAATCCGATTAAAAAATTAGTCATTTGTGTTCCTTTCTGAAAAAAATTCGTATATTAGTCTACCGCCACTGTTCTGCGTCGGAATTGACCCGTTGACCACGACTCTGATTTATAAGTGCGTAATTTATAAAATTTATTTAGATTTATATAAATCTAAAAATTTAATAAAAATAATGATTGTACTATTCGTTATCCTACTTAATCGTATAGTAATATTCGTTAATTAAAATTATAAATTATGCAAAGCTGGAAATCCAACTACAAATAACGTAAAAATTATTTCATGGATGGAAATTATAGATTTAGAAAATACGTGGGAAAAAAAACATAAAATGAAAAATTGGCTCGTCTACCGCCACGGTTCTATCAGTAGCCTTCGTGAATGAATGAAGGCCTCTATTTATAGGCGGAGAGAATCAACTAGCCGTTGGAGGAGCCGTTGATCTCTGTTCTTTGATAGCGATGGCTTGTCTCTCATCTCTGCAAACTTTTCGGATTTGGCAACTGCATGTTTATGCTTTCCATCTGAGACAGCCTTGTGTTGGGCCAAATGAGGTAATGACAGAGAGTCAAACCTTTACGTGACTTTCTTGTTTGAAATTCAAATCTTAACCTTTGACCTCCAACATTTGATAGTCGGTTGAGTCGTTTTGATCTTCATCTGATTGGTCTTCAGCTGATGTTCTATCTGAATACTTCTGTCTGAGTAGGAACAGTTGAACTCTCAGCTGACTTTGAACTTCATGCTGTTGAACTAACTGGTTGAGTCCTACAATTGATGTTCCATCTTGAACGCTCAGTTGTCTTTCTTGTATCTGACTCTGATCAGTTGGCTTCGAACGCTCAGTTGTCTTCCTTACAACTGATGTTCTCTTGCATCTTCTCCCTTTGAATACTTAGCTGTTGTTCTGAGACTTGAACGCTTAGGTGTTTTTCTTACACCTGATGTTCTATCCGAGTGAAGCCTTGTTGCCATCTTAAGCTGGAGTCCTGAAAAGATAAAATCTTAACAATGCTCAAACAACGAGCCTAACTACCAACATTAGGATCTGGCAACATCTACTCGGTTGGGGTCAGTTGGTTTTGGAATCAATCAAAACTTTTAATAAATTTCCCAACAATTTCCCCCTTTTTGATGATGCCAAAACCCTTATAAAAAAAACTTTACAGATCAAACTGATCTCAATCCTACTGACCTATCCAAAATCACAGCTGAAATTCTAGACAGTCTATAAGATTAAAACATCAAAGGGTTAGCATAGTTATAACATGATATTGAAATAACTTTGCGATTCAGAGCTTGGACAATGAGAGATTGTACGTCAAGTTGAATCGTATAACTGAATAGTTTTTATTACAACTGATGGTTACAAGATAAGCACAAAAACAAAAATTACACCAGTTGCTCAAAAACTAACTGAGCTAAAACTTAAGCCCATACTTACTAAAAATTCTAACAAAAATTTCTCGCTTAGCTTCTGACTCCTTCGATATGTCAACCCCATGCTCTCGGAAGACTTGCCTTGCCTCAGCTGCTATTTTCTGTCGGTTGGGGTTTCGAGAGTGTGGGAGGAAGGGAGGCCGATATGTAACCTTTTGAGGGACCGAAACTGTGTTCATGTCCAGTTTTGCTTCTATCATGGCTCGCCTGAACTGGCTGAACATTCCCGGGTCCCCAGTGTGCAGCTTGGTCAGCGCTTCCTTGAAAGCTCTCCTCGGATCATCAGTTGTGAATACCTTCCTATAATAGAAGTCATTCACAAACTCCTGCTTGAACGACTCCCAGTCCTCGTTCCACTCGGCTAGCATCCACTTATCTACATGCCTGAACCGACTTTGGACCTTAACCTTCCCTGGCAGCCTCTGTTGTTTTAGCCGAGCTTCAGCCTTAACCTGATGTTTGTCTATTCGGCGACGGCTGCGGGAGGCGATGTTCCGGTCCAAGTTCTTAGTCACTTTGTCCAGCTCATCCTCGAACTGGTTGACTCGCTTAGCTTGGCTAGCTGCGAACTTCTTAATCCAGTCGGGATTCATGTAATCTTTCTCTGCAACATCCATAGCCTTGGCAGCAGCAATGCACTCTTCGGTTGTGATACCGTCGAGTTCTGAATCAAGCTTGGCTGCGATCTTGGCTATGGAGTTGTAAGAAACTCCAAACTGCTCCGCCTGCTCCAAGTCTTTTGCCATTTCAGCTCCACCTACGTCGATTGACTTGGGAGCGGACTTCTTATTTTGGGTTGTCCTCCTCTTCGGCTGAGATTTTGCAGCTTCCTCAGCCTGGGTCTCATCTTCCCCCTGCATCTCAACATCCCCCTGCAACTCCTCTTCCCCCTTTTTATCTTCCCCCTTTTTGGCATCAGCAACAAGGCTTGCTACTGATCCATCCAGAGAGGTGAGTTGTTGTTCGGCTTGTTGGATGCGGTTGAAGAGTTCATCGACCGCGCACTCTATTCCGACCTTCTTCGCCAGTTCAGAGTCATGGCGCTCTTGTTCGGCTTTCCTCAATCTAGTGAATGTTTCATTTACCTCAGTCTGGAAAGCAACGAACTCAGCCCAGCGTGACTCGAACCGAGACTCCCATTCTTCATCCTGAGTCTGTTGGGATTTGGCGAGGTTGGAATCAGAAATGGATTGGAGGACATTCCGTTCGGACTTGATCCCCAGAACAGTTGACTTCAGATCAGAAATGTCTTGGCAGGAGGAGGTTGAGAATTCGTTCAGCTTTATCTTCAGTGAAACATTCTCCTCCAGCAGCTGCTTGTTCTTCTCCTCTTGTGCTTCCAACATCCTCAGCTGATCTTCTTTGTTTTGCTGGAAGTTGGCAAGCATCTCCATTCTTAGCTTGTTCACCCTCTCAACTATCAGCTCGCAAATGTCTTCAGTTGAGCGTGCTGGCTGATTAGCTGGAGCTTGGTGTTCAATCAGAGCTGGCTGGTCAACTATAACCATGGCTTGACGGTTTGCCAGGTACAGTTGAAGCTCTTCTTCTTCCTTCTTGGCGGCTGCGGCGGCTGCATCAAGATCAACAATAAAGTCAGCAGATTTTGCAAGCATGTTGTCCAGGAACTTGATGCAGTCTTGTTCAGCCTTCTCCCTGGTATCTGTCCCTTCCGCCTTGCTGAGGACCAGACGGCGCGTCAGCAGTGCCACTTTGTTATTGTAGGTGACCTCCAGATTGGTGTAATCGAAATAATCTCGGATGCGTGACTCGTCTGCCTTCAGCTGGTTCCAGCTGTGTACCCTTACGGTATCTTCCTTCACATACCAGTGACTGAAGATGAGGTTGAACTGGTACAGCAGCTCGGTCCCAAGCGTAGCAAAAATCGGCATGTCACGCGCTTCAGGGAACATCCCGATCAGCTTCTGGAAGAAGTAGGCCACCTTGCCTTCATGCTCCATCGCGACGGCCTGACGATCAGCTTCGTCATCGATTGGGGAGGGAGATAGATTCTCATAAGGCATCGGTTCAAAGGTTTCATCAATGTTGGCCAAAGAGGCGGTCTCAACATTGGCATCGAGCTGGGAGCTCGGAATATTGGATTCTGTGGGGAGTGGGGTATCAACTGGTTCATCAACATTGGCCAAAGAGATGGTTTCAATGTTGGCATCGAGCATTGAGCTCGGAATCTCTGGCTGTTGATCGGTTGAGAGAGCGAGAGGCTCTTTGGACGGTACGGCATCAGCTCCTGCCGTGGGGGAGGTGGGAATGTCTTCAATTTCCTCAGAGGAGGAAGAAGCATCCGAGGTCAGATCCGTTTTCATCCCATCAGCCTCATCAGCTCCAGCAGCGCGAGGAACGATCTCGAAGACAGCTACCTCAGCTGAGTGGCTCGACTCGGATGGCTCCTCAGCTGACGCCGTCTCAGCTGACGCCGTCTCAGCTGGCGCCTCCACAGCTGGTACCTCCTCCTCAGCTGGCGTACCCCCAGCTGGCATGACCTCAGTTGGCTCATCAGCTGGCTCCTCAACTGGCATGTCCTCAGCTGGAACCTCCTCAGCTGGTACTGCCACCGTCTTCTTAAAGCGAACTCTCAGCTTCTTCTTGGCAGGCTTCTGAGCTTTCTCCTTCTCCGACTCAGCTCGTTGTCGGCGAGCAGCTTTCGACTTTGTGGGGCGGCTGACAGCTGGTGGCATCTCCTCAGCTGTATCCCTTTCTTCAGCTGTCTTCACAACATCTTTCTTCTCCTTAGGAGTATACACACTCCTAACTACATCCTGAGCTTTCTTCGTTGTTGGGAACAACATCAGCTTCTTCACGAGGGTCTCCTCGCAGTCCTCCCAGACCATGTTCTGACCCTTGGTTGCGAGCAGGATCATAGCAGATATTTTGCAACCGAAGTTGAGAGTCCCCTTGACACTCAACAATTGCTCCCCTGATTCAGTTGTGGTCTCGAAGATCTTCTGCTTCTCCAGAGTCAGCTGGTGTTCAAAATACCTGAACCAGTCGACGTGGTGCTTGTGTTTGTGCTCCAAAGCAATTAATTGCTTGAGCTTCGGTCGGCTGATGTCGCCGAAAGCACCACTGTAACCGAACACGACCTTGGAGACAACATCGAACAAAAGTCGATGCTCCGGCTTCAACTTCGTCCTCTGCATATTACTCTTCAACTTTTCCGGAGTGATGAGAGCACTCTCCAGAAACTCATCGGCTTCCGTGTCGGTTATGTTGTCGATGGTGTCCGTGGCAGTATGATTCGGCGGAATGACTTGGCAGAGAAAGTCGGAAATTGCAATGGGGACGGTGACCCTGCGGATGGTTCTGGCCGGAACGTCCCGTTGACGGCAAGAAACTTCTGTAACTACTCCATCCCTGCTGTCGATGGGCGATTGCATATTCATGTAGAACTCTCCTACCTGGCGCTTGAGAAGATGGGAGGGGAAGAGCTTCGCCCATTCCAGTAGGCCGTTCTCCCTGAGAATATCGGCGAGGGGAGACAGCACAGACGACTCCAATTCATCTTCTGAAAGGATCTGCTCAAAATGTATCTTCGAAATCAGCAAGTCGAACGATTCTTCATAAGATGTGGGGACTAGAGAGGGTCCGGAAGAAGCCATTTTCTTTCCTTTGGGTGCCATTTAATACGTCTGAGAAGGTATATATAAGAAGGAAAGAAAAACTTGCAGTAAATGGTTAGACAGAATCTGAGAAGATGATGAACAATTACTGCAGATAAACACGAATGAGGAAGGTAAGAGATCACTTCCTGATTTTCCGCCTTTTATAGGTTTTAGGCTCGGTTGAAATCGATGGCTAGGGTTGAATGGCGCGAATCGATCAACGGCTGAGATCACGTGACTGTTGACTAGCTTTGACTTGACGTCACGAACCGAGTTCCAACCAGCGCGTGAGAAGGTGAACTGTTTTTCATGTCAGCCCAGTCGCACTATAAAGTAGGCTATTGATGTTTAGCCGTACTTTACATTAAATGCGGCATGATGGCTATTTTAATGTAACTGACATGCTCAGGAATGTTTGAATTTTTTTCAAACATTCTCATTTAAGATCATAACACCTTCAGCCATAAATGTTACGTGCCAGCTGATGTCAGAATCAGCTGTGTTCACCTGTCAGCTGATGTTGGAATCAGCTGTGTTTCAATGTGGCGGCATACCATCAGCTGACTCGAGTTCGTCTGTTCAGCTGACGTCTGATGTCTTCGGTTGGCGATCCGCATCCGAGATTCCCCCTTCATCTGAGCTTCCCCCTTAGATGGATATCTATCTCTTCACCTAGGCTGGTTCTTCATCTGATGGATCCAACAATCCAAGTAGATCACACAACATCTTGAACCGCACTTCGGCTAGAGGTTTAGTGAAGATATCAGCTCTCTGAATCTCAGTTGGAATTTTCTCCATGGAAACATCCTTCTTCTCAATATGATCTCGGATAAAATGATGTCAGATGTCAATGTGCTTCGTCCGAGAATGGTGAACAAGATTCAAAGAGATAGCAATGGCACTTGAGCTATCACAATGAATTGGAACTTGTCCAGTTGCGACTTCATAATCTCTCAGTTGTTGCTTGAGCCACAACACTTGCATGCAACAACTTCCGGCAGTCATATACTCTGATTCGGTTGTAGAAGTGGCAACACATGCTTGTTTCTTGGAGAACCATGAAACTAGCTTGCTTCCAATGAACTGACAGTGTCCAGATGTGGACTTCCTGTCCAACCGATCTCCGGCTAGATCTGCATCTGAGTATCCGGTCAGTTGGATATTGTCGTCGGTTGGATACCACAACCCAACATTTACAGTTCCCTTCAGATACTTGATGATGTTCTTTGCTGCCAACATGTGTGCTTCCCTCGGTTGAACTTGGAACCGAGCACACACTCCAACCGCGTAAGATATGTCTGGCCGACTGGCGGTTAGATATAGCAAAGAACCGATGATCCCTCTATACTTACTGGCATCCACGAGCTTTCCCTCAGTTCCAGGTTCAATCTTCCAGTTAGTATTCATCGGGATCCTTGTGGTTTTACTTGTATGCAATCCGAACTTGGTGATGAGCTCCTTTGTATACTTGGACTGATTGATGAAAATCCCATGTGGCGACTGCTTCACTTGTAATCCAAGAAAATAATTCATCTCACCCAACATCGACATCTCGAATTTCTCCTTCATAAGAGTTGAGAATTTCTCACACAACTCCTCCGACTTGGAACCGAATATGATGTCGTCGACGTAGATTTGCACAACAAGTATATATTCTCCAACTTTGATGGTGAACAATGTTTTGTCAACTGACCCTCGTTTGAATCCCGAGTTCAGAAGAAAACCACAGAGAGTGTCATACCAAGCCCTGGGTGCTTGCTTCAATCCATAGATTGCTTTTTTCAACTTGTACACTCTTCCATCTCCAGTCTCAAAACCTGGAGGCTATTCAACATACACATCTTCCTTAATATCTCCGTTGAGGAATGCACACTTCACATCCATCTGATAGACCTTGAACTTATGAAATGCGGCATAGGCTAGAAAGATTCGGATGGCTTCCAGCCTTGCAACCGGCGCGAAGGAGTCCTCGAAATCGATTCCTTCTTGTTGGCAATATCCCTGAGCTACCAACCTTGCCTTATTCCTCACGATGAATCCAATGGCGTCTCTCTTGTTTTTGAAAATCCATTTTAATCCAATGACTTTGACACCATTTGGTCTTTCTACCAACTCCCATACACAGTTGCGTAGAAACTCGTTCAGTTATTCTTGCATGGCTGTTGTCCAGTGAACACAGTTGAGAGCTTCCACAACATTCTTCGGTTCTGGCACATCAGCAACGAAGCAAGATATCATGGCAACATCTCCTGCTTGCTCGAACTCTTCCAGAACTGCCAACTCCTCAGCATATTGAGCGTAAATGTTGGAATCTTCCTCAGTCGAATCTGGATTTGCAACTCTACTCCTTGTACTCACACCTTCGGTTGGATCCCCGATGATGTTGTCAGTGGAATGATCTTCATACCATCTTCTGTTGCGTCTTCATTCTTCTTCCAACAGTGGCTGTTCCAGGATTTCAACTGATGGTGAATCCTGAGTTGTGGGAGATGCTGGAGTCTTCAGAACTGGTGATAGATTAGCTGTTGAGTCTGGATCCTCAACATTGACAATATTTTGAACCGGGTTTGGTTGGGCTTCGGATGCTGATGCAGTTGGAGTGACATCAGCCGGAGTTCGCCCTTGAGATGAGCTGGGGTCCTCGCATTCATCTTCAGAGGAGTAAGGATCATTATCCTCGGTTGCCCATACCAATGGTTCAGCTAGATTCTTTTCCCTTAGAGCCTGCGATCTGGTAAGAACAGGTGGAACTTGTGGATCAGCATGTTGTCCTTTAGCCTGTTCCCTGCACTCAAAGGTAGATTCATCAAAACTAACATGAGGTGTTATCTTCACAACACGAGATCTATTGTTGAAAACTCTATAAGCTTTGATTCGAGCGGCATATCCGAGAAATATGTCTTTCGAAGCCTTGGCATCAAAAGTTTTCAACTGAGTCTTCCCATTGTTGTGAATATAACAGTTAGAACCAAAAACGCAAAAATATGAAATATCAGGCTTCCTGCGTCTCCATAGCTCGTATGGTGTCTTTTCTAACCGCTTGGTCAGAAGAGACCGGTTCTGGGTGTAGCAGGTTGTGTTGATGGCCTCAGCCCAAAATCTCTTTGGCAGAGCTGAGCTTGTCAACATGGATGTAGCTGCATCTTTCAGCGTTCAGTTCCTTGCTCGGCTACTCCATTCTGTTGCGGAGTACGCGTAGCTGATGTTTGATGAGTAATTCCATGCTTCTCGTAGTACTCGATGATGGTTTCATTTAGAAACTCGGTTCCACGATCTGATCGAATAGAAATAATTTTCATCTCTTGTTGGTTTGATATCCGATCCATCAGCTTGGCTAGCTCATCTCGGGTTTCACTCTTGTGACGCATGAAAATGGTCCACGTGTAGCTAGAATAATCATCAGTAACAACAAGGATATACTCGTTACCATTCATGCTTTTTGGTGTAACTGGCCCGAAGAGATCCATATGGATCAGCTGCAACACTCGGTCGGTTGATGGAGTTGTTTTCAACCAGAAGGAGGATCTAGCTAGCTTTCCCAGATGACATGCACTGCAGATATGTGTTGTTGAAAACACTCGGTTTGGTATGACTTTTGCATGTTCTTGTCTAGCAAGTCGGTTCATAGTCTTGAAATTCAGATGGTTGAGCCTTTTGTGCCACAGCCAGCTCACATCTGAATTGCTCTTTGATAACAGACAGGTGTCAGGAGGACTACTATTCCAGTCAGCATAGTAAATATTCCTGGTTGGGGATCGATTTTCCAACAATATGACCTGCTTTGATCCGACATTTTTAACCCTACAACCCTGTGCATCAAACTTGACAGAGAAACCATTATCACATAATTGGCTGATGGAGAGCAAGTTATGCTTCAATCCATCAACATATGAAACATTAGAAATCGACACGTGATTGGTTTCAAGGGTACCGTAGCCTCTGGTGTGACCTTTCGAGTTATCACCAAAGGTAAGTGATGGTCCTTCTTTCTCCACGAAACTCCCAAGCAAATCCTTCAGATTTGTCATATGTTTCGAACATCCACTATCCATCACCCATATGGTTGGTGATGCTTTATTCTTCCTCAGCTGTTTCTCTTGTTCCTGCACAGAGAAACTCGCTTAGGTCCCCAATTTTAGTTGGGTCCTGGAGGGTTAGAACCAGTTCCCCCTTGAACTGTGGGTCATTTTTCCCTGTATACTCGGATATATTTATCATTCCAGATCACTTTTCCTTCATCATCAACTATAACAACACATCGGTTATCCTTAGGCTTGTTGTTAGTAGTGATGTTCTGTTTCTTGGGAGGAGATGAATTTCTCCCATTGTGAACTTTCGGAGGAGAGGCTTTCCCCCTGTTTTGATGGCGCTTTTTATCCTGTTGGATTTGTCTATGAGGTCGGACGCCATGTTAGAATCTTCGTGGCTGATTCTGATTCCATCTTCCTGACTGTCGATGATAGTTGTTCATGCCCTGTTCTTGGTTCATGTTATGGCATGAATATCTCCAGCTGTTCGAACTGTTCCTCATCGATTGACTCGGTTGGAACCTCTGGTTGAACTGATGATGGAACCGCTGTTGATTCAGATGGTTGGATCCTTATCGGTTCTGCGGTTGGTTCCATTCTTTCTGATGTTTGCTCTGAGGTCGGTTCAGAGGTCGGTTCTGAGTTCGCTTCTGGTTGTATCTCCGACGCCTCTGATTCCTCTTCTGACTCTTGGAACATTCCCCCTCGGTTGATGTCCCACCCGATGGAATGTTCTGTTTTCCATCCACTGCTCCTTTTCCTTTCTCAGTTGTGGTTCCCTTGGTCGATTGAGCTTGCTGAGAGGTGGAGGTTGGATTACTTTGGGGAGATTCAGGTTCAACTGTGTTAGGTTCGACAACCTTGACTTCCACAGCTTTGATGAAGGTTGCTGGAGGAATTCCAGTATCCTTGATCACATCATAACTGAGTCCTGACACGTCATCCATCTGTCGGCTGTAACTGATGAGATTCTCGATGATCTTGGATGACTGATATAGCTTTATCAAGTTGTCCTTCTCAGTTTGAAATTCTTTGAGGAGAATAGCTATATGCTCGGTCTGTCCGTGTGACTTCTTTATCAGTTGGTCGATCTAAGCCTCTTGCTTTTTCAACTGATCATGCTGCTCTTGGATTTGCTTCTTCAACTCCTCATCGGTTGGAGCATTAGTTCGGTTGGCCGCATTCGGTTAATTTTTGAGATTATCAATCTCTTCAGTTTGACTCTTAATCAGATCGTCCTTTTCGGTTAAGGATTCTTCAAGTTTGGTGAACTGTTCTTGAAGACTCTTAAACTCAACCGATTGCTGATGTAGTTCCTCACTGAGTTCTTGAAGTCACTCCAGGAGGGTTCCAACTCTTCATCCAGTTTTTCCTGCATGTTAGAAATATTGGAAGAATTTAAATTAGAAGGACTAGAGTGTACCTCAGTATCATCCTGGTCGGTTCCAAGTGCCATGAGGTATTGATCCTGACCGATAGCGTTGTTGGTGGAAGTCAGCTCATCCTCATCTTCAGTGTCAGTGAAGATGTCCATGTCGTCAACTGCTTCTTCTGCAACCATAGCCTTGTTCTTTTCAGTTTGCTTGACCCTCAACGCTTCTCTCTCTTTCTTCGAAAGGTCTGGACAATCTGCTTTGAAATGTCCCTCATTGCCGCATTCAAAACAACCGCTGTTCACAGGCTTTGAGTTTTCTCGAGTTCGGTTAGATTTGTAGAACCTCTTGTATTTTCCGAACCGAGTGTCCATGTCAGCTAGCTTCTTTGACAGGGCGGCTATATTCTGTTGCAGCTCTTCTCTGCTTGGCTCCTTCGTGGCTGTGTCCGCAGATCGTGTTAGCCTTGATGTTCGTGGCTTTGAATAGTCAGCTCGGAGTGCTACTGACTTTGTGGCTGAACCAACATCCTCATGTCAACTCGTCTGAACCGAGGACTGAGTTGACCCTCGTCGGTTCACCTTGTGTACTCATTTCCCTTCAGAATTGAGAATAATCTTTCAGTTCCCATCTCACCAAGATCAGCTCGGCTCTCATGGATGTTGGTGAAGGTATCCCACTCAGCTGGTAGAGCTTGTAATACTTTGAGGTTGATTTCTCTCAAAGTATATTTTCCTCTTCGGATGGACTGGATCCTTCTGATGATGTCCATGAACTGGAGATCTAACTGATCAATGGTTTCATTAGTTCTCACACAGAAGTTATCGAAGTCTTGATAGGCATGTGAGAACTTGTTCTCCTTTGTTTTGTCGCTTCCTTTACTCAAAGATGCCAAGATATCCCACATCTCCTTGGCGGTGTCGCATTATTCTATCCACGGAAGATAGTCTTATCCAACTGTGGACATGATCGTGCTCTGAGCCCAGATATCCAACTGGCTCACTTTGGCTTCCTCTGGAGTGAAGTCTTCTGGCTTCTTCTCCACTAATTCCTCAGTTGCATCCCCATCATTGGGATTTGTAGGAGTGCGAGTGACTCTCTCTCTAATGATGATCGGTCCGGATGTGAGTACTTGTTGCATTCGATGATGCTTTGACAGTAGGATCTTCTTCATCCGAGTTCTCCAGGATGTATAGTTCACAACCGAGAACATGACCACGATCTTGTCTTTAACATCCATATGCACACAACAACAGAAGAAAAATGCAAGCAGATATGCACTAGCGTGATGAAGAGATCTGTTCAGTTGACCACTGAAGAAAACACCTCGAATTCACACCTCGTGAAACAGAGTCAGCAGTCCTTTGAACCACTGCTCTGATACCACTTGATGGTCCCGATACGAGTTCTGGTGTATGGGGGGGGACCAGATCAAACTTTTTGAAACAACTCTTGAAAAATCAACAACCGAGTGAAAAAGGCTCAGCTGGATTCACAACTGAGTAAGCAAGCTCAGTTGGAAGAGTGGTGCTGTGCGGAATGTGGTGGAAAATAACAACTCGTAAAAATATAACTCACGCTTTTATGCAAGGTTGGTCAATAACCAAGTCAGTTGATATGGAAAGATGCAGTTTGTATGCAGGTTAGATAGACAGTTGAATATGCAATAAGTAACTGAAAAATAAACACAACACACAAGAATTTACGTGGTTCGGAGAGAACTCCTACGTCCACGGGGAGTTGTGAGTCCACACAACTCAGTCCAAGTTCTTCTGGACAAACCACAAAGCTTACGCGGGCTTTGCAACCGTTGAGATAAGTTTACGGGTACTTATCAACCTTACAGATAAGTTTACGGGTACTTATCAACCTATCTACTCAGTTACGGGAAGAGTAGGGTCCTAACAACCTTTTCAGGTGTGTGAAAGTGTGGGTTTCCAACTAATAGCTCGAACAAGAAGTGAGCTATGATCTAACACTCTACGAACTCTCAACTAGTGATGTTCTCAAGGTTGGATCAAGAAATACAAAGACAGAATCTAACACTCTAGAACTCTCAACTAATGATGTTCTTAGAGGATAACAGCAGTTTTGCTTGAGTGCAGAAAATCGTTCTTTCCCTCATATATCTCTTCTCGCACTTGTCTGTCTCGTCTATCAGTAGTCTTCGTGAATGAATGAAGGCCTCTATTTATAGGCGGAGAGAATCAACTAGCTGTTGGAGGAGCCGTTGATCTCTGTTCTTTGATAGCGATGGCTTGTCTCTCATCTCTGCAAACTTTCCGGATTTGGCAACTGCATGCTTAACTGAAAAGATAAAATCTTAACAATGCTCAAACAGCGAGCCTAACTACCAACATTAGGATCTGGCAACATCTACTCGGTTGGGGTCAGTTGGTTTTGGAATTAATCAAAACTTTTAATAAATTTCCCAACAAGATGGAAGTGATCCTAAATACCCTACATTATGAATTCAACACAAGCTTAAGGAAAAAAAAAGTAAGTTAAACCACCACTTCACAATCATCCAATCTACCCTGACGGTTCCGACCTGGAACCGGCCTATTGGCTACATACCGATTTTAAATTATATAAATAATCATCTTCCAAATATATTCACAAAAAAATTAATGATGACATTTGTTTTCTTTTTACCTGAAATTAATATTTAATTATATACATAACTATATTCCAAAAATATTCATAAAATATTTAATAAATAAAAATTTAATTATAAATTGTATTATTATATAAATAATCATCTTTCAAATATATTCATAGAAAATAAAAGGCAAAAATGCATAAAAAATTTCGACCTTTTTCCAAATTCTTGTTTAAAACCAATCTTTTTCAAATTCTCAAATATAACTATTACCTTTCAATTTGACGCAATTGACTCTCGCGATTGATTTTTCCCCAATTTTTTGCTGATTTGAAAGCCAGAAATTCCTATATACACACATGGAATACCCATCAATTCTCATATTCTACATGTCCAAGGGCGCTATGTAGGAATTTTTGGCTTCGAAGTCAGCAAAAAATTGAGGGAAAATCAATCGCGAGAGTCAATTGCGTCAAATTGAAAGGTGATAGTTATATTTGAGAATTTGAAAAAAATTGATTTTAAACCAGAATTTGGAAAAAGGTCGGGATTTTTTATGCATTTTCCCCAAAAATAAATGATGACATTTGTTTTTTTTTTTACCAACTTCGAGAATAACTTTTTTAATTGAAAATATAACTTCAAGAATTGTATCACTATGTACTTGGTAGTTTTTCCTTTTTACAAAATTTTATGTGGAATGATTGTGATTCATAAAATTATTTAGTCAATGATATAAGATAAAAGTTGATCATATATATTCTTAATTTAATGAGTTCAAAATTATATAATATATTAAAAAAAAGTTGTCCCGCAATTACTAAATTGGCCCATCTATACTTACGATTATTTGTCGGAATTGACTCGTTCATAAATCGTTAGTAATTTTTCTGCAAATTTTCCTACATATTCTACGATTTCCAACGGGGACGATTAATCAAACAATTTGAGATGATGTGTTTAGGATTATTCAAAATTGTTTGAAATTTATATACTCGTACTTGTTTAAAATCCGATTAAAAAATTAGTCATTTGTGTTCCTTTCTGAAAAAAATTCGTATATTAGTCTACCGCCACTGTTCTGCGTCGGAATTGACCCGTTGACCACGACTCTGATTTATAAGTGCGTAATTTATAAAATTTATTTAGATTTATATAAATCTAAAAATTTAATAAAAATAATGATTGTACTATTCGTTATCCTACTTAATCGTATAGTAATATTCGTTAATTAAAATTATAAATTATGCAAAGCTGGAAATCCAACTACAAATAACGTAAAAATTATTTCATGGATGGAAATTATAGATTTAGAAAATACGTGGGAAAAAAAACATAAAATGAAAAATTGGCTCGTCTACCGCCACGGTTCCGGGTCAGAATTGACCCGCTGACCACAATTTTAATTTATAAATGCACAATTTATGACGATTCTAGATTTTAGAAAATACATGAAAAAAATGAATAAAATGAAAATTTTAAAATTAATAAGAATAAATAATGAAAATATGTCACGTGGGATCCCGAGTTGAGGTACCCGTCAGTTGGAAATTGGCCCGTCTACCTAATTAATTGACAAATTAGAAATTACTTATTTTTTTATCAAATTAAATAAAAAAATATTAGACTATTTCCAAATTTAATTCAGTCAACCAATAAATTATCCAAACTATTTTGGAACCATTTATTCTATCAACTAATAAATTGGTTTCCTAATAAAAATAATTATCTATTCGGTCAATTAATAAATTGACCAAATTAAATTAAATTAAACCATAAAATATAGCAGTTATTTATTCGGCCGATTAATAAATAAATTAGCCAAATAAAACTCTTACAAAAAATAATTATCTATTCGACAATTAATAAATTGATCAAATTAAATTAAATTAAATTAAACTATAAAATATAATCATTTATTCGACCGATTAATAAATAAATTGGCCAAATAAAACTAGTGGAGCAAAAGATGAGAAAATACACATTGATTCTAGGTATTTATAGACTTTTCAATAGGTGAAGTTTCATTGAGAAACCGATGTGGGACACAAAATTTTAGCATAGATATTTAAAATCTATTATTTTACATTTAAAAATTAAAAATTTTGAGAATTTAGATAAATATGAATGAAGGAATATAAAGGGTGCCACGTAGTATTTTTTCAAAGCAAGAATCGTTTTACTTTTAATAATATAATGATGATTAAAAAGATTGCGATTAATTAGTTGATTCAGTTGCAAAGCGGGTTAGAATTTATTGAATTTTACATATTTTCTGATATTTTCGCATACGAACATCTCCTTTTTTGGTATCTATCTTAGTTTGAGGAACCGTCAAATCCGAGTTCATATTATCTCCCCATCCCCCAAAAATGTCGTAGGAAACTTATATTTGACATTTTGAAGACATTTTAAAAAGTAAATTTGTTTCACTATTCTTGCTATAAAATTTAAAGTAATTTTGTTTCACTATTCTTGCTATAAAATTTTCAATTGGATCTTCTATTGTCTTTTCATGTGACATTTTTTATTATTTTAATAAAGAGATGATATTTGACATAATTAATAGTTTAAAATTTAAGAAATATATAATAATAATATATATCCTCAATCTTAAACCTTTAGTCATTATACTTGTCATCTACTTATTAAAGCAATAATAATTGATGTCCTGATTTGTCAAATTTCACCTCAGACGTACAAATTTGGTTGACATATTATAAAATAAATAAATAAAAGAATAACACTCATGATTGATGATTCTGTAGTTCTATCAAATATTGATTTGTAAGAAAAACTTATGTTTTGCTCCATCTGTTCCATTCAATTTGACTCATTTTTTTTGGCACAAAAATTAAGAATAAGAGGACTAAATGTAAAGGTATATTTAGTGTATTTTGTATAGAGTATTTAATTGTCGATGATAAAATGATTGTAAGTGCATTTTCATTATTTATAAAAGCAGACTACTGTACACATAATACTTGAACACTAAAATATTATTAATCTTTGTAACCAACTGGTCAAACCTGCTTTTCTGGTCAAACAAGAAACCAATCTAAACCATTCACCCTATAAGATCTATGGATATAATTTAATCTCATAACCAACTGGTCAAACCCGCTTTTCTGGTCAAACCCTCATCTTCCACTTAAGTAAGGTTAGTATAGTAATTTTTATTATTTTATCTAGTGCAAACATGAGATGCATAAACTAGTGTAAAGTGATGCATTAATTAGTGTAAAGTGATGCATCAATTCCACATTTCTGATGCATCATTTTTTTTTATTAATCTGAAACAAATACTACTCTCTCCGTCCAAGAAGAAGTTACCGATTTCATTTCGGCACGACATTTAATAATTTTGGTGGAGTGTAGTGTGAGTGGAGTAAGGGTCTCACTTACTATATGGTTTGTGTGTGAAGTGAGTGGAATAGAGGTCCCACTTGAATTGAGTGAATGATTAAAATAAAATAAATTGTATGGGCCAACAATGGCAAATGAATGAATAAGTGATAAAAAGGAGGGTAAATGTTAGGAGAAAACTTACCAAATATAGAACTGGTAACTTCTTCGTGGACAGACGAAAATGGCAAAACTGGTAACTTCTTCGTGGACGGAGGGAGTAACATTTTTAATATCTCCTCTATAATATTTAAAAAAAAAAAATTAAAGTGTGCTTATACAGTTAAAACATACATATATCGTATTCATCTTTGTAATTTAATGTTTTGGACACAATTTTATATGATGCATTAACATGAGATACTGGATGCCACAATATTAAATTGTAAATGCACATAATATGAAAAGACCCATTACTAGAATTAATGCATTATGTGCGTGGTATTTGTGCATTACATAGTTTCAATTTATGCATTATATTGTTTTGATTTATGCACTACATTGTGTATTCTTTTCATTTGATAATGCATCAACTTATAATGCACAAACAATATTAACATGATACATTAATATTAATAACGTAATGCACACCATGTGCTCAAAAAATTAATAAATTTCGTAAAATCCATTGTAAATAATTTTCTAAAATTAACCCCAATGATTGTTATAATCATAGTGCAATCAGCCCATCTTATATACTATCTCAATCTATCTTTGGAATCATGATACAAAATCGATGAAAATTGAGAGAAGTATGAGACATTGAAACAAACAAAAATTAAAAAGTTATTCCACGAATTAATACACAAAAAGAGAGCAGAGAGAACAAATCCATGGTACATTATTTGTACATATTTAATTGTTCGCCATTTTTCTCTTTTTAAAGTGCTGATACGTATGTGAAAGGCAAGCAAAATCACAACAAATTCTCAACTCAAAGAGAAAGTTTGGCAGCTAAAAGAGAGAGAAGAAGAAGAAAAAAAGACGACGATGTCGGCGATGTTTAGCGGCGGTGGTGATGGCAATGGAAGTGGTGGCAGCAACGAGTAATACTAGGTGGCGGTGATGGTGAAGACGAGAGAAAGAGAAGAGGGAGAAAGAAAAGAGAGATCGAGAGTTAAGGGTGAGGAAGATGTACTGTTGTATATTTCTTTCCTAAAATAACCCTCCACCCCTTATTTTTGATTTCATGGTGAATTTTTAGAATTAATTCTAGTCATTCATTATTTACAAATGAGTGGTCAAGATTAGTTTCTAATTCTCATATAAGGAATGATTCTCACCAGATTCACACCACATATATATATATGTAATTAAATTTGTAAATAGGTCAAATCATATTATCCTTCAATTCTCATAAGAAGATCAAGAAGTACTAATTAAAATGAGTGAGAAAACGATTTACTTTTTGGCAAACTAATCAAATTAGTCACATGATTGTCCTTTAAGATTAAGAAATGGGGACCAGACAAGCAAAAGCAACAGGAAAAAAACATTATCACTAAATATTACATGATAATCCACCATGTTTCCAACAATAATACTAGTCGATAATCACTCTAATCACAATTTTAGGTGTTTTATGACGTCTTAAAGTAAGCGGATGACGAGACAATTGGGAAGTTAAAGAAAATAGAAATAGTATTGTTAAGATAATTATAATCGAATTTTTTTTTATTGAAATCAAAGGGGACATAATCGATCCATATATATGTCTTTGATTGTGAGTTCCTATTTCATGTTGTCTTGTAATCATTAACCTTGAATATAGGGCTCTCTTGTAACATTGTTTCGAGTTGAAAACAAAGAAAAACAATGAATGCCTCGAATAATTAATGTTTGATATTTTACGGAAGAATCTCAAGACTTTTTGACAAAATAAAGATTAGGACACATATAAAAGGATAATGACTAGTTTGTGTCCACATTAATCCATACTCAGTAAGAAAAATTAACTAAATTCGATATAAATTTGCGTACGAAAAATTAAATAAATTCGACAATTTAATCGATATGAATCCTTACTCAATAGTACAATTTTAATTTAGAATATAATCGTGGAATTTTATTTATTGACAGTTTAACACGTGAAAATTTTGACTTAAAGTTGACAAGTATTATCATAAATGTTGAATAAGAAGAAACTAAATCAATCTTATTTTAGACTTCTAGAAGATTTAATTTTTTTAGGGAATTACACATGATATATATATATATATATATATATGGAGAGGATCATATAAGAATTTCTATTTATATAATAATTAGGAACTAATCTACATCATTTAACCTATAAGATTTATGGATGTAATTTATTCTTATACTTAACTGATCAAATCCGTCTATTTTGGTCAAAGCCGCTTCTTTTTACTTAAGTTTTGTTAGTATAGTAATTTTGTTGTTTTACTAAGTGCAGAATTGAGATGCATTAATTAGTGTATATTGATGCATCAATATCACATTTCTGGATAATTACTTTTACGCCTCATTTATGGTTTATAAAGAACAAACAAGATCTATAAACACTACTACTAAAATGCTCATAGACAACAATTGAATTACAACGGTTCTATTCAAAAACTGATGTTATTTGCTTAAAAAGTGTTGTAGTATGAAAACCCGTTGTCATTGAGAGAGAAAGTGTGCTCATAGGCAAGGGTTTTATAGACCGTTGTTGAAAATCTATTGTCGTAGTCTTATTATGCGTTCACAGACAACAATATCTCAATCCGATGTCGTTTCTATGTTATTGTAGTCCAATAGCATTATTGACAACAATAGTTTAATTCTCCGATGTCTTTGGTATATTGTTGTAGGAGGAATATAACAACATTTTTTATGGCGTTGTCATTATACCATTGTCGTAACCCAGATAAAGTGTGCATCCTGAAAAATACAAACTTATAAAGTGTGTACTTGTACAAATTAATAAAGGATTACGTGTATCATATTCGTATTTGTTACTTGATGTTATGCGAATCATTTTATGATGCATTAGTACGATTTATGTGATGCATCAATACAAAACTTTAAATGCACAAAATAATGAAAGACTCTTTACCATAATAAATGCATTACCTGTATGGTATTTGTGCATTACGTTGTTTACATTTATGCATTACATTGTGTATATTTTTGATACATTAATAAATCATCTTGTAATGCATAAATACTAATAAACTGATGCATAAATCACCATACACCGATGTATCAATTGAAGCATTTGCAACTCTTAATTGATGTTTAGTTGAAGAATGATGAGATAGTGGTGGCGTGAGATTGAAGAAGCCACGATGATATGGTGCTGTTGGCGGTCACGTAGCGACAACCTCTGATGCTACAACTATTTGTTGAGTTAGAGATAGATAGATAGATAGATGGATAGATAGATAGATAAAGGGGCCTAAGGTTGAGAATGACGGTGATGGTAGAATTTTTGAGTGGTGGCTATAAACTGTGTGAGGCGGCGACAAGAGCTTCCAACCTAGAGGACGAACAAACCACTATTTTAGATCGTCGAAATTCTAAATTGAGGGCTTTGCGTTTTGAGTATAAATGAAGAAATGTAAATAGATATTGAGGACTTAGCGATTTATTTTGGGTATTTTAGAGAGGAAAGGTTGTGATGAAGCAACATCTATTTCGTTTGTAATGCGGCAGTGATGATGGCTGTAGCCGGTGGTTGATTGTCTAGCTGGTGGTTGAAGGCGAAGGGGCTATGCGGTTGGTCATCGAAGTGAGAGAAAAACAAGTTTTTCATCGATATATATATATATATATATATATATATATATATATATATATATAGAGAGAGAGAGAGAGAGAGAGAGAGAGAGAGAGAGAGATCTGTGGTGGTTCTAGCCTTGTGTAGCGGTGGTGACAACAACAATGTTGTTTGGTGGTAAGGTCAGCAGCAGCTATACAGTGGGTGGTGTTGATGGTGAAGAGAAAAATGGAAGAAAGAGAGATGGAGGAGAGAACGATGTGATCAGATGAGAAATGAGAGAAAAATTGTGTTGTTAGCAATTTCCCAATTTAGGTTTCCCTTGTTTTTCCATTTCAATTAGCCAGATGTAGATACGGGAGTGAACCCAAAATTTCTCATAAACAAAAGACTTATGATGCTATATCTAGCCACTTCATCTAGGCCTCAACTTTCAATTCTTGAAGATCTATGCATATATACAAGTCCGAGAACACTACATTAGTTAATTCTTTCTACAAACTTATAAACAGTTTAAGTCAGTTTTTAAATAATATTCTATATCCTACTATGAAAAAAATATATATGTATTAGTATATTTTTTTTATTGGGTGAAAAAACCTATTTATTATACTTACATGTGATTAATCCGAAAAAATTAATGATGTGACACAAATTGATAATAGACTGAAGATCATGTTTTATTGTAACATTATATATACCGAAATGGCACCTTATTTTTTAATTTATCGTCGACACTGACCTTTTTCCAATGGGAATTTATTGTCGACGAGTTGTTGTGGTTAGAGCAATATTGTAGAAACTGAATTTATTGTCGGTTGTCCGATTGCTGCTGATCACTGGGCCTGAAGATCAAAGTGACTCATTGGAGGTGATCAAAGATCAAAGGAACTCACCGCTAAAATCAATCGAACCTCTAATAATAAGTTCAGATTCTGCGACATCGTTCTAATATCAGCTCCTCATTAATAAAATTCTGATCGGAAAGAAGTCACCGCCTATGAAATTTTTTAAAATCGGGTGTCATTGGTGGCACCTAGGATCAAAACGTTCCTCGAAACACATGTGTTGGTTAAATTACTTTCTTAAATCATACTATTAATCATCATCAGCTAAAAAAGATAGTAGATCGATTTTCTTTAAAAAAAAGAAGAAAAAAAAAAAGAGTAATGTATTATGTATCGAAACATGGCACCCTACTCGTGGGGAACATTATTAAAATTGAGAGATTTTGATTAGTGGTCCGATTGAGATGACATTAAGACTTACTATTAAGATGGACCATTAACAGTATCGTTAGGGAACATAACCACATGCATATCTTATAAGTGTTAGTTAAATCATAACTAAACCTAATTAATCATCAATTGTCTTGTCAATCTTCCATAACCCCTCTTAGCTTAATTCTCTGACAATGATGATGCTTATCACACAAATCCGGCCACCACGCCCCGCTTAATTACCATTAATGGAAGCTTAAGATCGCGATAACAATGATTAGCTGGTTCGGTCGTTTGTACAAGTCGTCACATAAGCTTGGCCACATATAAATACTAAAGAATTAGTGATAAAGTGCGTAAAAACAGTAGATATATATTATTGTGGGATTGTGTTTTAAACTTAAATTAAGAAGCTAAACTCCCCTTTTTTGTAACTCTATCAATTACTAAAAGGCGTTGTCGTTGAATTGCACCCTTTGTCCCCCAACTTAGAATAATTACACAAGATGCTTTTTGGCTAGCTTTGTGGTGGGAAAATGATGGAGGGCTTTCTTCTCACATTAAAATGATAGCCCTTTTAATTTAAATGTGATTTCGAGAGAGCTTATGGTCCTAATCTACGACTATTTCACATTCTTACTTTGAGTTGAGTCTTGTCAATCAATGAAAGTTCTAATTGTTTGTCTAAATCTAATTGGACAGGGCTCTCGAAGAAATTTCCCTAAGGTTCCATAATTAAGATGGGAAAACCTTTATTTCAGTGTATTATACCTAATTCGTCTTTAATTTCACATGTCCAAACTAATTAAGGATGCAAATTGGGACAATCTACTAAATATCGGGTCAGTTCTATGGTTGGTTGAACTATTCAATTCGACTAATTAATTAGTCTCAATCTTTTTTCATGCCTAACCTTATACATTTGGTTTTGCAGACTAGTCGGCCAGGTTATAATGTATAAAGTTTACATAATTTTGTAATGAGAATAAATTTGTTTGATAATCATATACACGTAACTTCGCAAAAATAAGTGTCATTAGAACCCAACTTGCATAAAAATAACAAATAACTATGTGAGGTTAGAATATTTTTCCTACATTAATTTTCGCATCAATTGGTTTTCTGTTTAGTGTTGGAATAAGACGACAGAAATAAACATGATGACTACAACTTCCACACCCCAAAAAATCACATGTATATCAAATTCAAATCAACGTATAATAAAGTCCGAATCCGATCACCAAATAAGGAGAAAATTTTTGGTCAATCAGATCATCCCATTTAATTCGGGACCAACTCTTTCCAGCTATCTCACTCTTTGGTTTGGGCTGACCTTTTTTTTCTACTAAATCTTTGGCCCTAATCATTGTTTCGGTAATTTTTTATTTTAATTTCTTATGGGTACCCCATATCTAATCTGCTCTCAATTTGTAATCTGAGATGCGACCCATCTGCAATTTAATATGGCCCAAAAGGTGTTAAAAAGAAACTAATATAAATTTTGGTTTCAACGAATTCTACTGCTCCCCACTAAATATACTTTTTCTCTCTAATTATTTTCTCTTTAATTCTCATGCCAAAATCTAGGACAAATCAAACGGACCGAATATCTACAAATTAGTGATGTCCCACAAAATCATTGATAGTTTCCTTTTAGCCCAAACTAAGTGCACCAATCAGCAATAGAAAAGGTAGGCCCAATAAGTGAAGTAAATAAATGGGCTTGATAAATACTATTATTTGCTAAATTTTGGCCCAGCATAATTCTTCTATTAAATACACTCTTCAACTTATTGAAATTGTCATATTATTACTTGGCATAAAATTAAAAATGAGAAAAAAAAAATATAACGTGGGTATGTCTTATAAACTTTTGAATAATTTTGAAAGGTTAAAATTTTTCTTATTGAAAGATGATCTAAATAAATACAGGGCCAGAAGGTAACATACAGTGGAATAAAGTATTGTAACGCCCCGAATTTTCGATGCATAATTAAATTTTATTTCTATTATTATAAGAATGTAATTACATTTCATTTTCTATAATTTAGCTAAAAAAATCAAATTGTTTTGTCTAATGGAACGAACATGATATTTAATTAAGTCTAAGATAAAATATTTCAGTTTTTGTTATTAGCTAAAGTATATCTTCCAGCCAAATTAATTTCACTAGCCAAGTGCTTTAATATCATTATATTATATTACTAAAAGGAAAATGATTCTTGCCTTGAAAAAATTCTACGTGGCACCCCTAATATTCTTCCATTCATATTTATCTAAATTCTTAAATTTTTGAATTTTTAAAACGATTCTTGCCTTGAAAAAATCCTACGTGGCAACCCTTATATTCCTCCATTCATATTTATCTAAATTCTTAAATTTTTGAATTTTTAAATATAAAATAATAGATTTTAAATATCTATACTAAAATCTTGTGTCCCACATCGGTTTCTCAATGAAACTTCACCTATTGAAAAGCTTATAAATACCTAGAATCAATGTGTATTTTCTCATCTTTTGGTCCACCAGTTTTATTTGGCCAATATATTTATTAATCAGCCGAATAAATAACTATATTTTATAGTTTAATTTTTAATTTGGTCAATTTATTAATTGGCCGAATAGATAATTATTATTTGTAGGAATTTAATTTGGCCAATTTATTTATTAATCGGCCGAATAAATAACTGCTATATTTTTATAGTTTAATTTAATTTAATTTGGTCATTTTATTAATTGAACGAATAGATAATTATTTTTATTAGGGAACCAATTTATTAGTTGACAGAATAAATGGTTTCAAAATAGTTTTGATAATTTATTGGTTGACCGAATTAAATTTGGAAATAGTCCAATATTTTTATTTAATTTGATAAAAAAATAAGTAATTTCTAATTTTTCAATTAATTAGGTAGATGGGACAATTTCCAACTGACGGGTACTTCAACTCGAGATCTCACGTGAGACATTTTTATTCTTTATTCTTATTAATTTTAAAATTATCATTTTATTCATTTTTTTCATGTATTTTCTAAAATCTAGAATCGTCATAAATTGTGCCTTTATAAATCAAAATCGTGGTCAACGGGTCAATTCTGACCCGGAACCGTGGCGATAGACGAGTCAATTTTCAACCGACATTCGAGAAATTTTTCATTTTATACTTTTTTCCCATGAATTTTCTAAAATCTATAATCGTCATCTATGAAATAATTTTTACGTTATTTGTATTTGGGTTTCCAGGTTTGCATAATTTATAATTTTAATTAACGAATATTATTATACGAGTAAGGACGATAACGAATAGTACAATCAGTATTTTTATTAAATTTTTAGATCTATATAAATTCTAAATAAATTTTATAAATTACACACTTATAAATCAGAATCATGGTCAACGGATCAGTTCCGACGTATAACTGTGGCGGTAGATTAATATACGGATTTAATTATATTAATAAAAGGAAAACAATCTTGCTTTGAAAAAATCATACGTTGCACCCCTTATATTTCTCCATTCATATTTATCTAAATTCTCAAATTTTTGAATTTTTAAATGTAAAATAATAGATTTTAAATATCTATATTGTATCACACATCGGTTTCTTAATGAAACTTCACATATTGAAAAGCCTATAAATACCTAAAATCAATGTGTATTTTCTCATCTTTTGCTCCATCAGTTTTATTTGGCCAATTTTTTTTATTAATCGACCGAATAAATAACTATATTTTATAGTTTAATTTAATTTAATTTGGACAATTTATTAATTGGCCGAATAGATAATTACTTTTTGTAGAAGTTTTATTTGGCCAATTTATTTATTAATCGGTCGAATAAATAACTGCTATATTTTCATAGTTTTATTTAATTTAATTTGGTCAATTTATTAATTGGCCGAATAGATAATTATTTTTATTAGGAAATCAATTTATTAGTTGACAGAATAAATGATTCCAAAATAGTTTGGATAATTTATTGGTTGACCGAATTAAATTTGAAAATAGTCTAATATTTTTTTATTTAATTTGATAAAAAATAAGTAATTTCTAATTTGTCAATTAATTAGTTAGACGGGCCAATTTCCAATTGACGGGTACCTCAACTCGGGATCCCACGTGACACATTTTCATTCTTTATTCTTATTAATTTTAAAATTTTCATTTTATTCATTTTTTTGATGTATTTTCTAAAATCTAAAATCGTCATAAATTGTGCATTTATAAATGAAAATCGTGGTCAACGGGTCAATTTTGATCCGAAACCGTGGCGGTAGACGAGCCAATACTCAACCGACACTCGAGAAGTTTTTCATTTTATGTTTTTTTCTCATGTATTTTCTAAAATCTATAATCGTCATCAATGAAATAATTTTTACGTTATTTGTAGTAGGGTTTCCAACTTTGCATAATTTACAATTTTAGTTAACGAATATTACTATACGATTAAGGACGATAACGAATAGTATAATCATTATTTTTATTAAATTTTTGGATCTATATAAATTCTAAATAAATTTTATAAATTACGCACTTATAAATAAGAGTCGTGGTCAACGGATCACTTCCGACGCAGAACTGTGGCGGTAGACTAATATACGGGTTTTTTTCACAAAGGAACACAATTGACTAATTTTTTAATCGGATTTTAAATAAGTACGAATATATAAATTTAAAACAAGTTTGAATAATTCTAAACACATCATCTCAAATTGTTTGATTAATTGTCTCCGTTAGAAAACATAGAATATGTAGGAAAATTAGCAAAAAAATTACTAACGGTTTATCAACAACCGAATAAATAACTGCTATATTTTGTAGTTTAATTTAATTTAATTTGGTCAATTTATTAATTGACTGAGTAGATAATTATTTTTTGTAGGAGTTTAATTTGGCCAATTTATTTATTAATCGGCCGAATAAATAACTACTATATTTTTATAGTTTAATTTAATTTAATTTGGTCAATTTATTAATTGGCTGAATAGATAATTATTTTTATTAGGGAACTAATTTATTAATTGACAGAATAAATGGTTGCAAAATAGTTTTGATAATTTATTGGTTGACCGAATTAAATTTGGAAATAATCTAATATTTTTTATTTAATTTGATAAAAAAATAAGTAATTTCTAATTTTTCAATTAATTAGGTAGACGGAACAAATTCCAACTGACGGGTATCTTAACTCGGGTCCCACGTGACAAATTTTCATTCTTTATCCTTATTAAATTTTAAATTTTTATTTTATTCATTTTTTCATGTATTTTCTAAAATCTAGAATCGTCATAAATTGTGCATTTATAAATCAAAATCGTAGTCAACGGGTCAATTCTGACCCGAGTATATAAATTTCAAATAAATTTGAATAATCTTAAACACATCATCTTAAATTGTTTGATTAATTGTCTCTGTTGGAAAACATAGAATATGTAGGAAAATTGGCAGAAAAATTACTAATGATTTATCAACGAGTCAATTCCGACCAATATTCGTGCACGTAAATGGGTCAATAGTACTTGCGGGACAATTTTTTTTTTTAATATATTATATAATTTTAAACTCATAAAATTAAGAATATTTATGGTCAACTTTTATCTTATATCATTGACTAAATAATTTTATGAATCACAATCATTACACATAAAGTTTTGTAGACAGGAAAAACTACCAAGTACATAGTGAACAATTCTTGAAGTTCTATTCTCAGTTAAAAAAGTTATTCTCGAAGCTGGTAAAAAGAAAACGAATGTCATCATTTATTTTTCTATGAATATATTTGGAAGATGATTATAAATATAATACTATAATATATAATTAAATTTTTATTTATCGAATATTGTGTGAATATTTTTGGAATATAGTTATGTATATAATTAAATATTAATTTCAGGTAAAAAGAAAACAAATGTCATCATTAATTTTTTTGTGAATATATATGGAAGATAATTCTTTATATAATTTAAAATCAGTATTATAGTCAATAGGCCGGTTCCAGGTTTGAGCCGTCGGGGTAGACGGGATGATTGTGAAGCGGTGGTTTAACTTATTTTTTTTATCTTAATTTTGTGCTGAATTCATAATGTGGGGTATTTAGGGTCATTTTAATCTTATAGACAATCTTAAAATCAATAGTATTATTCGCTATCTATATATCTCTTCTCTCTCTCTCTCTCACTACCCGCTCCTTCTCTTGCCTCTTTTTCTTCATAAAAAGCTAAAAAATTCAGTTTAAGAGTCGCTTTCCTTTGAGAGAGAAATATATTTTTGCCCACATCGATTTTATAGAAGAACACAACTTTAACAAAAGTAATAAGAATATATTAGTTATAATTGTTAACAAACATAACTATATAGGTTTGAGACGTAAACATGTGGTAAAATTACTTTTTAATTGAATTTGAGATGTGTTCAAGGGATATAAATTCTAAGCGAGTTTAGTAAATTGCATAATCGAATTGTTTAACATTAAAATAATTAATAAATTATATTTTTTAAATCTATCACATATTAGTACTATTTAATAATTTTATTAATTTTTATAATTTCCCGTCGATTTTCGACGGGTTATATGCTAGTTTTAAAGAAAGGAACTTTTAGTTTTGCTTTGTTATTGTTAATGCAATTAAAAGATATGGATTACAAAAGATGGAGAGATTTTCATCTATTTGGACTTATAGAGTAATTAGGATTCCTTAAGTTAAAAATATTAATCAAAACTTTATCTTATTACGGTTAAATCATCGTCCATGACCAGTTCCATGTAAAATTAGGAATCCTTCCAGATATTTTAAGAAGATGAAATTTATATTTTTAATTGTTTTATTATGTCTTGTGAAACATATTGATACACGCTTTCAAACTCCTAATGCATATGTGAGTCTGAGAAATATTTAAATTATTCTAATCATTGTTAGCTAGCCTTATTGTGAAATTTATTTTCGTCCAAATCTTTTTGGTGATAATAATTCATAGCTATCCTATTACTTTTATATATAGGCGTGTTTTGACTATAGTTTGGAGCATTCAGAAAGTAAGTTTCGAAAATACAGTGTTTAGCATTTAGGTGCGGTTTTTTTGGTTCCATCAAGGTTTCTTCTCTAAGTCACGTTTAAGGTCAGGAATTTTATGCATGCTGATTAATTATCCATGTATACTTTAAGTGTTTATATCTTATGTTTGATTAACGTGTGCTCACGTTCAATTAATGGAAATACACCTCTATACGTTCAAGTTAAAGAAATACAATTATATACATTCAAGTTAAAGAGATACATCTCTATATGTCAACCCTATATGTCAAGTTGAAGGGATAGAACCCTATATTTTCATGTGTTTGATTAACATATTTGGATAATTGCATGTTTTATCATTGAGTATCTAATATGCTCACTTCCTTTTAAATTTTCTCTTTTCAGCTATTGAAACTAAAGCAACCCTACATTTTCATGTGTTTGATTAACACATTTTGATAATCGCATATTTTCTCATTGAGTATATCCGATATGCTCACTCCCTTTTTAATTTTCTCTTTTCAGTTATTGAAACTGAAGCAGTTGTGGAGGATGGGAATGACTATAGCAAGGGTCAAGAATTTTGTCAATTTTTATCCAAATTATAGGATTTATTTGATTCCATTCTTTTTTAAACTAATACTAGTATGTTTTGGGAGTTTAGATTTTTTCTATATCATTTGTTAGTTTAAAGATTTTAAGTTATGGTACTTCTCTTACAATTCATTTTTTCCTAAAGTTACATTGGTTATCTCATCATCTGTATTATTAATGAGAGTTTTTCTTTCTTTGATTAAATTTTGCCATGGATTTCGTAAAGTTATTTCTCTCTTTAGTTCATTGTTTGTGTTTGAGTAATTATTTAAGATTGTTCTATTTGTTACGTGCATAGTTATTTTTTAATGCTAATATCCAGTTTTACATATATTAGGAAAATCTTTAGTTTTAGGGTGATTATTTTAATTACACTTTTCATGTTTGTGTGAGTGATGATTGTAGAAAATTGACAACGTGTTCTTATTCTTATTGGTTATTAGCATAAAAAGAAATAACTATGCCCTTACAAAAATAAAAATCTTAAATATAATCAATTAACTAAAGAAAATAGCTTAGGGAAATCATAGCTAAATTTGATCAAAGGAAAAAAAAAACTCTTATTAATCTATACTTATATAAAAAGAGCCTTGTTTTACAAAATTTAAATAGCCTAAAATATCCTTACTATAAAGCAAAATTAAGGCCAATAGCATAATACAATAATATTGATATTTTAATATATTATTAGTTACAAGAATACAAATTTACCTTAGTTATAGTTTATTATTTACTTTATATGTGAAATACATTAGTTTAGTGAAAATCAAAAATACCTTATTAATATTTAAATGATATATTTATCTTGCGATTTACCTTATTATACCAACATAGTTATAAGTTCATATGCGAATTTTTCCACGTATATTGTGTTTTTTTCTCTATTTTTTCAACTCAAAGCTGTCTTCTCTTCCAAGAGATTCCTCTTAAAATTCTTAAATATTTTTTAGATTCAACCATGTTCAACTAATTTAATCTTTTTTAGGAAATTTATCCTTCCCGCCCTTACTTTTTAAATAATTAATATAGAATTTATTAAAAATTAAGTAGTGTAGTGTACAAAATTCGTCTCCTTACAAAGCCTGCTAAATCGGCCCAAATAACATGTCGGACTATACGGACCGACCCAATACATGTTAATAAAATATTTGGGCCAAAAAAGGAGCTCATATCCGACTCAGAGGTGTCCAACGGCCTAATTAGACACGTCGTCACAACCGGCCACGACATTTGAATAAGTCAGCTGGACTAAATGAAGACTAATTCAAATTAGTTTCTTCCCATGATAATCGGAACTACTAGAGAGCAGATGGTGGGCGGATAAGGCCGACGACTAGGGTATAGATAAAACCCTAGTTGGCCAATATAAAGGGAGGGCCATTAAGTCCGCTTAAACCATTCAATCATTCACGCTCTCACTATCTACTTCATCTCTTGCCCTATCCGCCGCCATCCTCTTTCTCTCTTATTCTCTATTCTTTTAGACTATTGGATCCATCAGCCGCACCGGCTACACCGGCACCTCCTACCCTCTTGACGCTCCTACTCTCTATCATCACCATCCGGACGCCCCGGACATCTGAGAATTCAATACTATTGCATCTCTCTATTATTCAATTACTTTCTTTATTATTTACATCTTGTTATTCCGATAACTGACTTGAGCGTCGGAGGTCCATCGGCCAACACCCCCTCCGGTGTTCCGTTGGACTCTTACGTGTGTTACTTGTGACAGGTTGCTTAGTGTCTTTTCAACCACGTCATCCACGTCTTCCGAGTAGTAGGATTTATCCCCTACAAGTAGTCTATTTAGTATTTAATTAATTAATTTTCATATACTTTTGAATTCTTATTGTGGATAATAATTTCAAATGTATATTAGATCTCGATTTTAAAGAAATGGGTATAATTAAGTCGAATTAAGCTAGACACCATAAACTTCGAGCATAACTCATTTATTATCTCGACTTATTTACAATGGTTTGATTAAAATTAATACTTTGATTGTTAATTTTATGCATAAATACTTTTTCAGTTATTAAACTAGCTAAATAGTATCTGTCATCCACAAACATAAACTTAGTAAGAATACTAAAAGTGTATCAAAATCTTGAAGACGATACACTTTTAAAAGAATAAAATAAATAGTATGTATAGTTTTCCAAGTTGACATTTTTGCTTAAAATAATCAGTATATTTTTCAATTTTAAATATTCATATAATTTATCTTTTAAATGAAAATTTTCTATTGAAATTAAATTATTGATATTTTAATTTTTAACTTTTCAAGAGACTACACAAAAATTATATTCACTTATTTCATATAAATAAGAATTTATTAGCACTGTTATAATGACACTAAAAGAATAATTGAATTAAAATGTAAATAATAATTATTATACTTGAGCATACATAGAACTTTATCACTTATAGTATTTCTGCAATTCGTTGAAGGTCAATAATACAAGAAATAACGAGAGTGCTCTTTACAATAAAATATTTATTGTTCTTTATTTTTTTTTCATTAGTGATCGAATATTAAATTTTGAGAAATTGAAAAATATTCAATAAAAAACAAATTAAAATATAGATTAACTCGTTACTATTTATTTAGTAAAATCTTTTTTTTTAACGTGCGAGTGCACGTTACTTATACTAGTAATAAAAAAAGAACAATGTCTTTAAATAACTATGGAATCAAATAAATCCTATAACTTAAAAATTTACTAAATTTTTGAATCCTTGCTCTAGTCATTCTCGGGCTCCACGACTGCTTCAGTTCCATTAACTGAAAAGCAAATAAATCTTATAACTTATAAAAATTTACTAAATTGTTGAATCCTTTCTCTAGTCATTCTCGGGCTCTAACTGGGAAAAAAAAATCTAAAAGGGGTTGAGCATATCGAAATATGCTCATTGAGAAAACATGTGATTATCCTTATGTCTTTGTGGTTCAAGGAATAGTTGCTCACGATAGTTATATTAGATGACTCGGACAATTTGAATTTCCTCAAGATCAGAGGCGAACTTAGCGGATCGAATTTGAAAATTAGTGAGAGATATGAACTTTTCTTTTAGGTAGAGAACCATATACAAAAGAAGTAAAACTATTACTCCCTCCATTCCTGATTACTTGTCCCATTTGAGGAATGCACGGGAATTAAGAAAGTTGAAAAAGTGGGTTTGATTGGGGTAAAAATTAGAAAGTAGGGGTAGTGTTAATATAGTAGGCTACTTTTGTTAATCCTTCATTAGTGTAGAAGGGTGTTTTAAACCACAAGGGCTGCCGATTTTGTTGGCAAACAAAATTTATTGATTCATCAAGTGCAATTTATTTTTCATCAATCATGTTCTTATTTTTTCTGTACAGTCTTTTTTTTCTTATAATTATAATTTCTGTACACCTTTGTTCTTAATTTCTGTGCAATTTTTTTTTTCTTATACACACCAGAAGCCGCTGCCTCTGCCTTCCTTTTATTTCGCTGTTTGACACACCGAGTCATCAACCAATGATATGGATCTGCAGGCTCCATGATCGCCTCCCAATAATCCAGACAACGCTACCTTCCTTCGGAGAATCGGACTCCACCGGCGAGTCACCAACGAACTCTCCTTCGGGCGGCAGAAGTGGATCCACCGCCGTCAATGGAGGTTCGGAGGATGGCAACGCTTCAGAGGGTGGCAGCGCTTCAAAGGGTGGTGAGTCAAAGCAGCTTTCCGGCACCACCTCCACCTCCGACTTTGGAAATGAGATCGACTGAGAGAGCGGCGGCGCAGAGTAGGTTTCTGGCTGTGATTCCACCGGCGTCTCAGAAAATGGCAGCGCATCAGAGGGTGGTGGTGGGGACAAGGTCTCCGACACCACCTCCAACTCCGATTAGCAAGAAATGGATCGAGCAAATAGGGATGAAATGGACCGAGCAAATGATTTGGGCTGTATTGTTTTAGTTGGATTGTTTATTATTGGGTAGGATTAGTGAATTAAATTAGTGGGTAGGATTAGTGGGTTAATATGGTGGGCTAATTTAAAGGGGTGGGTCCATTAGTGGCAATGGGTAGTAATTTTATAATTGAAGGAGGGTAGTGTTGTAAAAAAAATCAAACGAGATATTTATTGGGGAATTTCTGAAAAAGCTCAAACGGGACAAGTAATCAGGAATGGAGGGAGTATGAATAAAAGCTTTCAGTTATTAGTTGACACAAGTGGATCATGAGATTGGTAGTACGAGTCGTTACAATATGCCAAGAAAGTAAACACCTTAGAATGTAATAAGAGCTTTCCTAATTACTGATATATAAACCGAATAGTAGTTTCATTTTTTTTTTTTTTCCAATGATTGCTATGTCATTCCACTGGAAATTATTATTCCCGACTGAATCATCATTCTTAAACTATGTATTTAATGATCTAACACAATCTAATCTCTTTTTACAATACTAATATGTAAATGAGTTTTTTTTCCCCTACGACTATATACTGTAGCAAACAGAGCATATACTAATATACTAGACTATAAACATATAAAGAAAGAGTCAAGTTGTTAGATAATTTAAAATTGAGTAGCATTTTGATATAACGAGATTTATAAAAAAATGTAGATGTGGGCATCATTACACGGATGACGTGGCAATGAGAGTCAAACATATAAGCCTTAATTTAACCATAATAAATAATCCATAATTTAAGGAAATCATATCTTATAAATAATTATAAATCAAAATAATTAATTTCAAGTTTTATACGTAGTAATTAATTTGTGAAACTAACAATCATATCATATATTCACAATCCAGATGATAGAACTCCTTGGCACAGCTACTTCTCTCTTCCCTTTTTTTTTCACACCGATCAAGAACCTTAAGAGCTCCTTGGCACAAATAATTACTGTCTTCATCAAATAATAGATATATTCTCTTCCTATATTTATTTTCTCTTGTTTAATTCTTTAATTAATCAGAGTAGTAGCATTAATTTATGACATATGAACGATGTAACTTTTCATGATGATATCAATTATTTTATAATAATTTAGCGCTAATCTATTTGGTTCTTAACAATTTTGTAAACCGTAGTTGGTTGGTGATGATATATATAGCTTTGAAATTAGAGAAGCACTTGGGTGCAGATGTTGCACCGTGCAACACCCAACTGTCCGACCCGACCCGACTCCCCGGTTGACCCGAGTTTCAACCCCCTTTGATCATTTTTTTTTTTAATTTCAGTTTTTTTTCCGACGGAGCCGATTTTAAGGCTCCGCCTTCCCTCCGATTACTAATATAAGGATAATCAACGGATAACAATTTGGATTTTTTTGGCTCTCTCCGAAGCCTTTGGCTCCCCTCGCTCGAATCTTGACCAAAGAAGAAGCGGCAAACAACAAAAAGGAGAGGAAAAAAAATTCTGGAAAAAAAAATTCTGAAAAAAAAGAAAAAAGAAATATTGTAGCGCGTGAGATACACGCTGATGGTCCCGATACGAGTTACTGGTGTATTGGGGGGGGGGGGGGAATACACCAGTTAGGATTTTTCAACTTTTGAAAAACTTAACACTTGAAATCAACTTCAACTGAGTAAAAGGACTCAGTTGGGATCTCACAGCTGAGTAAGCAACCTCAGCTGGAAGAGTGGTGCTGTGCGGAATGTGGTGGAAAATGTACTCGTAAAAACAAACTCACGCTTTTATGCACGGTTGGTCACAACCAAAACTGTTGATGTGAAAGTATGCAGATTGTATGCGGTTAGTTTGTCAGTTGAGATATGCAAATAAAGACTGAACACAAATAAACACGACACACAAGATTTACGTGGTTCGGAGAGAACTCCTACGTCCACGGGGAGATGTGAGTCCACACACCTCAGTCCAAGTTCTTCTGGACAGTTCCACTCAGCTTACGCGGGCTGAGCAACCGTTACAGTTTAGTTTTCGGGCACTAAACAGCCTAAGTCAAGTTTGCGGGTACTTGACGACCTGACTACTCAATTACAGGAAGAGTAAAGTCCTAGCACACTTTTTAGGGTGTGAGAAAGGGTAGGATTTCCAACTACAGCTCAATCACGAATGAGAGCTGGATCTAAGGTTTGAACGAATAAACACTTAACCTAAGATCAAAAACAGTTTCGATCTCTAGGAACCCTCAGCTACTAATGTTCTCTCAAATTGGAACTCTCAGCTGCTGATGCTCTTAGATGATTTTGCAGATTTGCTTTTTGCTTTGATTTCTCTCGTGAAAGCTCTTGAATTTTCGTCGTCTATCTCTTCTATCCCTCTCGAATGAGAGAATGCCTCTATTTATAGGCGGAGAGAATCAACTAGCCGTTGGAGGAGCAGTTGATCTCTGATCGGTTGAAAGCGATGGCTTGTCTCTCATCTTTGCAGACTTTCCCGATATGACATCTGTGCTCTTCTACTTTCCATCTGAGACAGCCTTGTGTTGGACCAGATGGGGTAATGACTGAACGGTCAAACCCTCATGTGACTTCCTTTTGAAATTCAAATCTTTGACAGTCAACTTCAGTTTGTCAGTTGAGAGTCTTGACCTTCATCTGAGTGATCTTCAGCTGATGTTCCGATCTGTCGAGCTCTCAGCTGACTTTGAACTTCAAACAGTTGAACTCCTTGTTCGGATTCTATAACTGAGGTTTTGAAACTGAACACTCAGTTGTCTTCCTTGTATTTACTCAGTTGGGTTTGAACCCTCAGATGATTTCCTTTTCATCTGATGTTCTCTTCCTTTCAACTGTTTCTCATCTAATGAACGCTCAGCTGGTTTCCTTCTCAACTGATGTTCTGAAGACTTCCCCTTGTTTGCATCTGAACAAATGAACTCTCAGTTGTCTTTCTTCATAACTGATGTTATGTCTGAGTGACGCCTTGTTGCCATCTTCAGCTGGAGACCTGTAAAGATAAAATCTTAACTTTGCTCAAACAGCGAGCCTAAATTCTAACATTAGGTTCTGGCAACATCTACTCGGTTGGGGTCAGCCGGTTTTGGAATTCATCAAAACTTATACTAATAAATTTCCCAACAATTTCCCCCTTTTTGATGATGCCAAAATCTCTTACAACTTTAAACCACTATTGATCTAATCCTCTCTAACTGACCTAAAATCTCAGCTGAAATTCTAGACAGTCTATAAGATAAAACATCAACGGGTTAGGACAGTTATAACATGGTATTTAAAAGACTTTGTGATTCAGAGCTTGGACAATGAGGAATTTTTCATCAAGGTGAACCGTATTATATACTTTGAAGTTTTTGTTACAACTGAAGGTTACAAGGTTAAGCGCAAAACATAGAAAAATACAACAGTTGCTCCAAAAACTACAACATCCAAAAACATTATCAGCTCAAAAACTTTGACAGCTCAGAAATACTGTTGGCCGTACTTGATGAAGATACGGTTGAAGATCTCCTTCTTCGCTTCTGACTCAATCCCAGTGTTGACGCCGTGTTCCTTGCAGACTTGCCTTGCCTCAGCCAAGATCGCATTTCTATTTGGCGTGCTCGTGCCTTTGATCATCGGAGGGCGGTATATGCACTTCTTTGGAACCGGATAGTGTTGGGATCAAGCTGAGCATTCAGCATAGCTCGCTTGAACTGACTAAACATTCTAGGGTCTCCAGATCTGAGTTCCCACAGGGCTTCCTTGAAGGCTTGCCTTGGGTCTTCAGTCGAGTAGACTTTCCTGTAATAGAAGTCATTGACGAACTCATGCTTGAACTGTTCCCAGTCATCGTTCCACTCAGCATTCATCCACTTGTCAACATGTGGGTACCGAGACGGGAGTGGAGCGTTCTTCTGCAGCTGATGCGTCGACTTTCTAGCCTCAGCCATCATCTGGTGCTTGTTGATTCTTCGCACACTCCGGCTGGCTTTTTTTCTGTCGACGTTCTTTTCCACCTTGGCGAGCTCCTTCTCGAACCTTGGCACCTTTTTGGCCTGATCGGCAGCGAACTTCTTGATCCAAGAGGGATTCAAGTACTTCTCCTTTGACTCCCCCATAGCTTTGGCAGCTTCAATGCAGTCTTCAACAGATATCCCGTCAAGTTCTGCATCGAGCTCGGCCGTGAGCTCGGCTACGAGGTCGTGGGAGACTTCCAGTTCGGGCTGCGACCCTTCAGCTTCAGCTGGCACTCCTTCCCCTTGCTGGAGAGCAGCTTTCCCTCGTCCATCCCCAGCTGCTAGCTCCTTGTCTTCCCCAGCTGCTGGCTCATTGTCTTCCCCCTTTTTGGCATCATCCAAAAGGGTGGCAACAGTGCCATCCAGAGAGGTCAACTTGGCTTCAGCTTGTTGAATGCGGGAAAACAGCTCTTCAACAGCGTCCTTCTCTTCCACCTTCTTCGCCAATTCCAGGTCTTGGCGCTCCTGCTCAGCTCGCTGCACAGCTGCAAAGGTCGCAGAGACCTCTTTGTGGAGGGAGACGAACTCAGCTCGGAAAGAGGCGAACTGAGCCATCCACTCCTGGTCCTGAGTCTGCTGGGACTTTGCGAGGTCAGATTCAGCAACGGTCTTGAACACGTTGAAATCTGAGCTGAGGCTCTGAACAACCTTCCTTAGAGCCGAGACCTCTGAGCTGGAAGACGTGGAGAAATCTTCGAACTTGTGCTGCAGAGAAGAGGAGAGGTGTTCTAGCTGATTCTTCAGGCTGGCATTTTCTGCCATCAGCTGCTGCATCCTGTCAGCTTCTTCTTCCTTGCCCAGCTGGATCTTGGACAGCATCTCCGTCCTCAACTGGTTGACCCTCTCCGAGATCAGCTCGCAGATGGCGTCGGTTGAGAGAGCTGGCTGATCGGAGGGTCCGAGCAGAAGCTGTGGTTGTGGCTGGTCAGCAGACTCCACGACAACCATGGCAGATCGGCTGGCGAGGTAGGCCTTGAGTTTGTCTTCTTCTCTCTTGGCCGCCTCATCAGCTGCATCGACGTCGTCCATGCAGGAGGCATTTTTGGCGAGCATGTCATCAAGAAAGTGAACAGCTTCAGGGTTGTTGCACAGCTCCCTGGTGTCTGTCCCTTCTTGGATGCTTTTGTCCAGACGTCGTCGGAGCACAGCCACCTTTTGGTTGTAAGCCACCTCCAGGCTCTAGTAGTCGAAGTACTCCCTCAGGTTGGACTCTTCGAGCTTTAACTTGTCCCAACCATGAATCCTGAGGGTCTTCTCCTTTACGTACCAGTAGCTGAATATGACACTGAACTGGTATAGAAGTTCCGTCCCGAGAACAGAGAAAATGGGCATCGATGTTGCCTCGGGGAACATACCAATCAGCTTGCGGAAGCAGTAGCTGAGTCTTCCTTCCTACTCAGCCAGGATTGCCTGGCGGTTGGCTTCTTCATCGATCTGAGAGGGGTCGATATCGAAGGTTAAGGGTTTGATGGTTTTATCAACGTTGGCCGAAGAAGTGGTCACAACGTTGGCATCGAGCGAGAGGCTCGGAATATCTGACTGAGGACCAGTTGAGAGAACCGGATCCTCTTTGGATGGAGAGTTGGCTGGCTGGAGGATTTCTTCAGTCACAGGTGGGTTAACCTGGCTGGCATCAGCTCTAGACCGACTGTCGTGGGACTCCTTAGATGAAGAAGAGTCATCTGAAGAGAAGCTGGCATCCACCACTTGGGTCTCCACGTCTCCACCTGCCTCCTCAGCCTCGTCCTCCTGGCGAGGTTGAAGAATAAACCCAGCTGGGTCAACCGATTGACTGGATTCGGTTGACTCCTTCGCCTCAGCCGGCTTGACCACCACTGGACTTGTTGTGGATGGTTGAGCCGCTGGCTGGATGATCCTTATCCTTGGCCTCTTCTGCTGAGGTTCCTCCTCTTCGTCTTCTTCCTCCTCAACTACCTCTTCCAGATGGCGCTTCGCCGGCTTGGTCCTTGAAGGGCGGCGAGCAGCTGGCTCCACAGCTGGCTTGGGGACACCCTTGGGGGTGTAGACAGCTTCTACAACATCCCTGGCCTTCTTGGCTGAGGGGAACAGCGACAGCTTGCTGACTGGAGTGTCCTCACTTCCTTCCCATGTCAGCGGCAGACCCTTTGTAGCTTGGAGGATGAGGGCTGATATCTTTGTCCCGAAGTTGAGAGTCCCCTTGACACTCAACAGAAGTTCTCCGGACTCAGCTGTCGTCTCGGATATCTTCTGCTTCTCCGACAACAGCTGGCTCTCTATATATCCCAACCAGTCGACCTGGTGCATCTCTTCCAGGGCCTTTTGCTGCTTGAGCTTAGGACGGCTTATGTCCCCGAAGGCTCCACCATATGCGAAGATGCATTTGGAAATTACATCGAAAAGAAGTCGGTGCTCCGGCTTCAACTTTGTCCTTTGCATGCTCCCCTTCAATGGTTCGGGAACAAGAAGAATGGTTTGAAGGAAGGCATCAGCTTCCTTGTCAGAAAAGTTCCCCACCACATCTGTGGCTTCACGGTTTCTGGGGATGAGCTTCTCCAGCTCCTTTGACACCTTTATCTCCACAACGGAGTCTTCTACTGTCCGGGAGGTTCTGTGGCGTTGCTTGCACGGGATGATCGTGACAAGCCCGTCATTTGCAACTCGTTGCAGATTCCGGTAGAAATGTACTATCTGCTTCCTGAGCAACAAGGCCGGAGAGAGAGTGGCCCAATCAAGCAGATAGTGGTCGGAGAGGATGGCGGCGATTGGAGCGAGCTCAGGCGATGAGAGAGCCGCTCTGGATAATATTTGTTCGAAATGAATCTTTGACATCACCATGTCGAACGATTCCTGGAACGTTGCAGGCTCTGAGGAAACCATCTTCTTAGAAGTTTTTGACTTGGGCGCCATCTCGAGGAGATATATATGCAGAGAAAGAGCGAAAGACTTTACTGGAAATGGCGAAACAAGATTTGAGAAGATGATGAATAGTGAGTAAAGATATGCCCGAAAAGAGAAGGTAAGGATCACTTCCTGATTTGCCGTATTATATAATCTTTGACTCGGATAAAATCAACGGCTGGGGTTAAATCGCGCGTATTTATCAACGGCTGTGATTTCGCGACTGTTGAGTAATTTTGACTGATATGCCACGCGCGCGAGTGAGAAGGTGAATAGTTTGAGGTGTCAGCCCAGTCGCACTATAAAGTAAGGCTATAGATGTTCAGCCAGACTTTACATTAAATGCGATATGATGGCTTGTTTAGTCTAGCTGACATGTTCAGGAATGTTTGAATTTATTTCAAACATTCTCATTTAATATCATAACACCTTCAGTCATAAATGATATCTGCCAGCTGATGTCTGAATCAGCTGTGTTCATTAGTTGAATTCCTCAGTTGCCGCATACCATCAGCTGACTCGAGTTCGTCTGTTCAACTGACGTCTGTTCCATTGTTGCAGCATACCATCAGCTGACTCAAGTTCATCTGTTCAGCTGACGTTTGATGTCTTCAGTTGGCAATTCGTATCTGAGATTCCCCCTTCATCTGAGCTTCCCCCTTAATTCGATATCCGATTCGTCAGCTCGGATGAATCCTTATCAGCTCGGATGAGTTTTCAACTCGGATCCAAAAGTCCTAGAAGATCACACAACATCTTGAACCGGGCTTCAGGAAGAGGTTTGGTGAAGATGTCAGCTCTCTGAATCTCAGTTGGGATCTTCTCCATGGACACATCCTTCTTCTCAATATGGTCTCGGATGAAGTGATGACGAATATCGATATGCTTAGTCCGAGAGTGGTGAACAGGGTTTAGAGAGATAGCTATGGCACTCGAGCTATCACAATGAATGGGAACATGTCCAGTTGAGACTTCATAATCTCTCAGCTACTGCTTCAGCCACAATACTTGCATGCAACAGCTTCCGGCAGCCATGTACTCTGACTCGGTTGTCGAAGTAGCAACACACGCTTGTTTCTTAGAGAACCATGAAACCAGCTTGCTTCCCATGAATTGACAGTGTCCAGAAGTAGACTTCCTATCCAACCGATCTCCTGCTAAGTCGGCATCTGAGTATCCAATCAGCTGGATATTGTCATCAGTTGGGTACCACAACCCAACATTAACAGTTCCTTTCAGATACTTAATGATGTTCTTTGCTGCCAACATGTGTGCTTCTCTTGGTTGTACTTGAAAGCGAGCACACACTCCAACTGCGTATGAAATGTCTGGTCGGCTGGCAGTTAGGTATAGCAGCGAACTGATGATCCCTCTATACTGGCTGGCATCAACGAGCTTTCCCTCAGCTCCTGGTTCGATCTTCCAGTTCGTGTTCATAGGGATCTTGGTTGTCTTACTTGTCTGCAATCCGAACTTGGTGATAAGCTCCTTTGTATATTTGGATTGGTTGATGAAAATCCCTTCAGGTGACTGCTTCACTTGTAATCCAAGGAAATAATTCATCTCGCCCATCATTGACATCTCGAACTTTTCCTTCATAAGATCGGAGAATTTCTTGCACAGCTCCTCCGACTTGGACCCGAAAATGATGTCATCGACACAAATTTGTACGACAAGTATATCTTCTCCAACTTTGATGGTGAACAGTGTTTTATCAACTGAACCTCGTTTGAACCCCAAGTCCAGAAGAAATCCACAAAGAGTGTCATACCATGCTCTCGGTGCTTGCTTTAGACCATAGATAGCTTTCTTCAGTTTGTACACTCTTCCATCTCCAGTCTCAAAACCAGGAGGCTGTTCAACATATACATCTTCTTTGATATCTCCATTGAGGAATGCACATTTCACATCCATCTGATATACTTTGAACTTGTGATGTGCGGCATAAGCTAGAAAGATCCGGATGGCTTCCAGCCTTGCAACTGGTGCAAAGGAATCTTCAAAGTCAATTCCTTCTTGTTGGCAGTATCCTTGAGCTACCAACCTTGCTTTATTCCTCACAATGAATCCAATGGCGTCTCTCTTGTTTTTGAAAATCCACTTTAGTCCAATCACCTTGACACCATTTGGTCTTTCTACCAACTCCCATACACAGTTGCGTAGAAACTCATTCAACTCTTCTTGCATGGCTGTTGTCCAGTGGACACAGTTGAGAGCTTCTCCAACATTCTTCGATTCTGGAACATCAGCTACAAAGCAAGAAATCATGGCAACATCTCCAGCTTGCTCGAACTCTTCTAGAACTGCCAATTCCTCAGCATATTGGGCATAAGTGTTGGATTCTTCCTCGGTTGATTCTGGATTTGCAACTCTGCTCCGTGTGCGCACACCCTCGGTTGGATCTCCGATGATGTCATTGGTGGATTGAACTTCATACCATCTTCAGTTGCGTCTTCCTTCTTCTTCCAACTGTGGCTGTTCAGAAATTTGAGTTGGAGTCTTCAGAGCTGGTGATTGATCAGCTGTTGAGTCTGGATCCTCAACATTAAACAATAGTTTGAACTGAGCTAGGTTGGGCATCGGATGCTGATGCAGTTGGAGGGGCATCAGCTGAAGTTCCCCCTTGGGACGAGCTGAGGTCTTCGCATTCATCTTCAGAGGAGTATGGATCCTCATCCTCAGTTGCCCATATTAGAGGTTCAGCTCGGTTCTTTTCCCGAAGTGCTTGTGATCTGATGAGAACTGGTAGAACAGCTGGATCCGCGTGTTGTTCCTTTACCTGTTCCCTGCACTCAAAGATAGTTTCATCAAAACTAACATGAGGTGTTATTTCCACAACACGAGAGCTGTTGTTGAAAACTCTATATGCCTTGATCCGAGCTGCATATCCAAGAAATATGCCCTTCGAAGCTTTGGCATCAAAAGTTTTCAACTGAGTTTTCCCATTGTTGTGAATATAACACTTAGATCCAAAAACACGAAAATAAGAAATATCTGGCTTTCTGCGTCTCCACAGCTCGTAGGGCGTCTTTCCCAACCGCTTGGTGAGAAGAGATCGATTCTGAGTGTAGCATGTTGTGTTGATCGCTTCAGCCCAAAATCTCTTTGGCAGTGCTGAGCTTGCTAACATGGATGTGGCTGCATCCTTCAGAGTTCTATTTCTTCGCTCAGCTACGCCATTCTGTTGTGGAGTACGTGCGGCTGATGTCTGATAGGTTATGCCATTCTTTTCGCAATACTCAATGATGGTTTCATTTAGAAACTCCGTTCCACGATCTGATCGGATAGATATGATCTTCATCTCTTGTTGATTCGATATCCGATCCATCAGCTTGGGCAGCTCATCTCGGGTCTCACTTTTATGGCGCAAGAAGATGGTCCACGTATATCTTGAGTAGTCATCAGTTACAACCAAAGTATATTCGTTTCCATTAATGCTTTTTGGTGTAACTGGCCCGAAGAGATCCATGTGGATCAGCTGTAACACTCGGTTAGTTGAAGCAGTTGTCTTCAACCTGAAGGAGGACCTAGCGAGCTTTCCCAGCTGGCATGCACTGCAGATGTGTGTTGTTGAAAACACTCGGTTAGGTATGCCTCTTGCATGTTCTTGTCTGGAGAGTCGGTTCATCGTCTTGAAATTCAGATGGTTGAGCCTTTTGTACCACAACCAGCTCACATCCGAACTGCTCTTTGATAACAGGCAAGTGTCAGGGAGGCTGCTGTTCCAATCAGCGTAGTATACATTCCCTGTTGGAGATCGATTTCCCAACAATATCACCTGCTTTGATCCGACATCTTTAACTCTACAACCCTGTGCATCAAACTTGACAAAGAAACCATTATCACAGAATTAGCTGATGGAGAGCAAGTTATGCTTCAATCCATCAACATAAGAAACATTAGAAATTGAAACTTGATTGGTTTCAAGGGTACCGTAACCTCTGGTATAACCTTTTGAGTTATCACCAAAAGTAACTGATGGACCTTCTTTCTCCACGAAACTTCCAAGCAAATCCTTCAGATTTGTCATGTGTTTCGAGCATCCACTATCCATCACCCACATTGTTGTAGACGCCTTCTTTTTCCTCAGCTGTTTCTCTTGTACCTGCGAAGAGAAACTCGCTTAGGTCCCCAATTTCAGTTGGGTCCTGGAGGGTTAGAACCAGTTCCCCCTGGAACTGTGCGTCGCTTTTCTCTGTACACTCGAATAGCCTTGTCATTCCAAATGATGTGCTCATTTTCATCAACTATAACAACGCCTCGGTTATCCTTAGGCTTGTTGTAATCGTTGGTCTGTTTCTTTGGAGGAGATGGATTTCTCCTTTGCTGGGCTTTGGGAGGAGTGGCTTTCCCCCTGTTTTGATGGCGATTTTTATCTTGTTGAGTTTGTCTGTAAGGTTGGATGCCATTGTGGAATCTTCTTGGCTGATTCTGATTCCATTGCCCTGGCTGTTAACGATAGTTGTTCATGCCCGGATGTTGATTCATGTTGTGGCATGAGTAACCATAGCTGTCGTAACTGTTCCACATAGGTTGACTCTGTTGAAACCTCTGGTTGTTGTGGTGATGGAACCGTTGTTGATTATGTCGGTTGAAGCTCGGTCGGTTCTGTTGGTTCCATCTCTGCTGTGGTTGGTTTGTTGGTCGGTTATCACGTCGGTTCTGAGCTTGGTTATGTTGTCGATTTTGAGCTCGGTTCTGATTGCGACTCCGACGTCTCCGGTTCCTCTGTTGAGTCTTGGAACATTCCCCCTCGGTTGTAGACTTAACCGACTGTTTCATTGGTGCTCCATCTGCAGCTCCTTTGCCTTTCTCAGCCGCAGTTGTCTTTGTCGGTTGTGAGGGTGTTTGTTCAGTTGCAGACTCAACTGTGTTAGGTTTGGCGACCATGACTTCCTCAGCCTTGGTGAAGGTAGCTGGTGGAATTCCAGTGTCCTTTGCCACGTCGTATCCGAGTCCAGACACATCATCCGTTTGCCGTCTGTATCTGATGAGATTCTCGATGATCTCGGATGACTGATATAGCTTTGTCAGGTTGTCCTTCTCAGTTTGAAGATCCTTGAGAAGAACGGCTATATGCTCGGTTTGGGCATCTGATGTCTTCATCAGCTGGTTGATCTGAGCCTCTTGCTTGTTCAACTGATCGTTCTGTGCCTTGATCTGTTCCTTCAACTGTTCATCGGTTGAAGCCTCAGTTTGGTTGGCTGTACTCAGTTTACTTTTCAGCTGGTCAATTTCTTCAGCTTGTCTCTTGATCAGATCGTCCTTTTCGGTTAAGGAATCTTCAAGCTTGGCGAACTGGGCTTGAAGACTCTTAAACTCAACCGACTGCTGATGTAGTTCCTCACTGAGTTCTTGAAAATCATTCCATGAGGGTTCCAACTCATCGCTCAGAGATTCCTGCAGGTTAGAAGAATTGGAAGATTTTAAGCGAGCAGGATTAGATTGTACCTCATTATCATCTTGGTCGGTTCCAAGTGCCATGAGGCATTGATCCGGACTGATGACTTTGTTGGTAGAGGTCAGATCATCCTCATCTTCAGTGTCTGTGAAGATGTCCATATCGCCAGCTGCCTCTTCAGCTACCATGGCCTTATTCTTTGCAGTTTGCTTGGCCCTTAGTGCTTCTCTTTCCTTCTTTGAGAGGTCTAGGCAGTCAGCTTTGAAGTGTCCTTCCTTGCCACATTCGAAGCAACCATTGGTGACTGGCTTCGAACTGTCTCGAGTTCGGTTTGATTTATAGAAACGTTTATATTTGCCGAACCGAGTATCCATATCGGCTAACTTCTTTGACAACGCTGCAATGTTCTGTTGCAGTTCCTCTCTGCTCGGCTCCTTTGCAGTCGTGTCAGCCGATCTGGTTGGCCTTGACGATCTCGACTTTGAGTAGTCAGCTCGGAGGGCAACTGACTTTGATGCTGAGCCGACATCCTCAATTCTATTTGTCTGACTTGAGGGCTGCGACCTCCTTCTGTTGACTTTATACTCATTCCCTTTCAAGATTGAGAACAATCTTTCAGTTCCCATTTCACCAAGGTCAGCTCGGCTCTCGTGGATATTTGTGAAAGTATCACACTCGGCCGGTAGAGCTTGCAACACTTTGAGATTTATTTCTCTTAGAGTGTATTTTCCTTTCCGGATGGACTGGATTCTTCTGATGATGTCCATAAACCGGAGCTCTGGTTGATCGATAGTCTCATCAGGTCGCAGACTGAAATTGTCGAAATCTTGACATGCATGCGAGAACTTGTTTTCCTTTGTCTCGTCGCTTCCTTCACTTAGCGAGGCCAGGATGTCCCACATTTCTTTTGCAGTCTCACACTCCTCTATCCATGGCAGATAATCTTGTCCAACCGTGGACATTATTGTGCTCTGAGCCCAGATATCCAGCTGGCTCACTTTGGCCTCCTCCTGAGTGTAGTCTTCTGGCTGTTTCTCCACATACTCTACCACTGCATCTCCATCGTTGGGATTTGTGGGAGTGTGAAGTATTCTGTCTCGTATGACGATTGGTCCAGATGTGAGAACTTGTTGCATCCTATGATGCTTTGACAGAAGTATCTTCTTCATTCGAGTTCTCCACGATGTATAGTTGACAACAGAGAACATGACTATGATCTTGTCCTTGACGTCCATCTGCACAAACAGGACAAAAATACGAGCAAGAATGCACTAGCGTGAAAAGATCTGTTCAGTTGACCACTGAAGAAAAATTCTCGAATTCACACCTCGTGAAACAGAGTCAGCAGTCTGTTGAACCACTGCTCTGATACCACTTGATGGTCCCGATACGAGTTACTGGTGTATGGGGGAGGGGGGGGGGAATACACCAGTTAGGATTTTTCAACTTTTGAAAAACTTAACACTTGAAATCAACTTCAACTGAGTAAAAGGACTCAGTTGGGATCTCACAGCTGAGTAAGCAACCTCAGCTGGAAGAGTGGTGCTGTGCGGAATGTGGTGGAAAATGTACTCGTAAAAACAAACTCACGCTTTTATGCACGGTTGGTCACAACCAAAACTGTTGATGTGAAAGTATGCAGATTGTATGCGGTTAGTTTGTCACTTGAGATATGCAAATAAAGACTGAACACGGCGTCAACACTGGGATTGAGTCGAAAGCGAAGAAGGAGATCTTCAACCGTATCTTCAGCAAGTACGGTCAACAGTATTTCTGAGCTGTCAAAGTTTTTGAGCTGATAATGTTTTTGGATGTTGTAGTTTTTGGAGCAACTGTTGTATCTTTCTATGTTTTGCCCTTAACCTTGTAACCTTCAGTTGTAACAAAAACTTCAAAGTATATAATACGATTCACCTTGATGAACAATTCCTCATTGTCCAAGCTCTGAATCACAAAGTCTTTTAAATACCATGTTATAACTGTCCTAACCCGTTGATGTTTTATCTTATAGACTGTCTAGAATTTCAGCTGAGATTTTAGGTCAGTTAGAGAGGATTAGATCAATAGTGGTTTAAAGTTGTAAGAGGTTTTGGCATCATAAAAAAGGGGGAAATTGTTGGGAAATTTATTAGTATAAGTTTTGATGAATTCCAAAACCGGCTGACCCCAACCGAGTAGATGTTGCCAGAACCTAATGTTAGAATTTAGGCTCGCTGTTTGAGCAAAGTTAAGATTTTATCTTTACAGGTCTCCAGCTGAAGATGGCAACAAGGCGTCACTCAGACAGAACATCAGTTATGAAGAAAGACAATTGAGAGTTCATTTGTTCAGATGCAAACAAGGGGAAGTCTTCAGAACATCAGTTGAGAAGGAAACCAGCTGAGCGTTCATCAGATGAGAAACAGTTGAAAGGAAGAGAACATCAGATGAAAAGGAAATCATCTGAGGGTTCAAACCCAACTGAGTAAATACAAGGAAGACAACTGAGTGTTCAGTTTCAAAACCTCAGTTATAGAATCCGAACAAGGAGTTCAACTGTTTGAAGTTCAAAGTCAGCTGAGAGCTCGACAGATCGGAACATCAGCTGAAGATCACTCAGATGAAGGTCAAGACTCTCAACCGACAAACTGAAGTTGACTGTCAAAGATTTGAATTTCAAAAGGAAGTCACATGAGGGTTTGACCGTTCAGTCATTACCCCATCTGGCCCAACACAAGGCTGTCTCAGATGGAAAGCAGAAGAGCACAGATGCCATATCGGGAAAGTCTGCAGAGATGAGAGACAAGCCATCGCTTTCAACCGATCAGAGATCAACTGCTCCTCCAACGGCTAGTTGATTCTCTCCGCCTATAAATAGAGGCATTCTCTCATTCGAGAGGGATAGAAGAGATAGACGATGAAAATTCAAGAGCTTTCACGAGAGAAATCAAAGCAAAAAGCAAATCTGCAAAATCATCTAAGAGCATCAGCAGCTGAGAGTTACAATTTGAGAGAACATTAGTAGCTGAGGGTTCCTAGAGATCGAAACTGTTTTTGATCTTAGGTTAAGTGTTTATTCGTTCAAACCTTAGATCCAGCTCTCATTCGTGATTGAGCTGTAGTTGGAAATCCTACCCTTTCTCACACCCTAAAAAGTGTGCTAGGACTTTACTCTTCCTGTAATTGAGTAGTCAGGTCGTCAAGTACCCGCAAACTTGACTTAGGCTGTTTAGTGCCCGGAAACTAAACTGTAACGGTTGCTCAGCCCGCGTAAGCTGCGTGGAACTGTCCAGAAGAACTTGGACTGAGGTGTGTGGACTCACATCTCCCCGTGGACGTAGGAGTTCTCTCCGAACCACGTAAATCTTGTGTGTCGTGTTTATTTGTGTTCAGTCTTTATTTGCATATCTCAACTGACAAACTAACCGCATACAATCTGCATACTTTCACATCAACAGTTTTGGTTGTGACCAACCGTGCATAAAAGCGTGAGTTTGTTTTTACGAGTACATTTTCCACCACATTCCGCACAGCACCACTCTTCCAGCTGAGGTTGCTTACTCAGCTGTGAGATCCCAACTGAGTCCTTTTACTCAGTTGAAGTTGATTTCAAGTGTTAAGTTTTTCAAAAGTTGAAAAATCCTAACTGGTGTATTCCCCCCCCCCCCAATACACCAGTAACTCGTATCGGGACCATCACACGCGCTACGCGTAAAGGCGCGCGCATGCCGGGTCAGGCGGGTCGGAGCGGGTGTTGCACAGTACAAATATTGCACATGAGTTTTTGTCTTGAAATTATTATTTTCAAGAATGTTTGTTGTCGTTATAAAAGCTATAATATGGAAAAACACTAAACGAGAGAAGTGAAAAAAGAAAATAAAAGAAATAGGGAAGACATTTGAAATTATTATGATTGTTCTTTCGTCTGGTTTGTAGAAATATTTTTCTTTGTTCTATCGGCTGGATTGTGAATTTGTGATAGTTAGTTTCACAAATTAATTATAAAATTTGTACTTAATTATTTTGATTTATAATTAATTAGAAGATATAAATTCTATAAATTGTGGATCATTTATTACTATGGTTAAATTAGAGTTTTATATGTTCGACTCTCCATCCTAAGTGGCATTGCCACATCATCCGTGGGCATATTAATGATGCTCACGGTAGGTAAGGGAGCGGAAACTTATCATCTATTATTATTATTATATAAACGAAAACGACTCTACGTAACAAAAATCCTATGTAGCGTGTCTTATAATCCCCCGTTCTTATTTATCTAAATTCTCAAATTTTCTGAATTTAAAATCAATATTTATCATATTTATTTATATTCTATATTATAAATGATTTGGAAACAACATCTTAACAAGATCAAATATTTAAAAATCAATATTTATAATATCTTAATATATAATCTCAAATTCTCATGTCAATCTCACATTTTGCATATATTTTATATATCAATTTATATATTATTTTAAATCATAACATCATCATCATTATTATTATTATTATTATTATTATTATTATTGCTATTATTATTGTTATTACTATTATTATTATAATATTGTTATTTATTATTATTATTATTATTATTATTATTATTATTATTATTATTATTATATATATATAATTCTAAATTTCCATGTCAATATCACGTTTTGCATATATTGTACATATTAATTTATTCATTATTTTTTAATATTATTATTATTATTTTTTTTTGGTAAAATAGATTAAATTATTACCAAAGTAGTCAATGAAGTACAAAATACAATCAAAACTAGCCAGCAACAGTCTAACAAAAGTCTAATCACGAAGATGACGAGCTATTCTGGCATCCTTTCTTCCTCTCACCACAATATGAAGTTGGCATTCTCTAACAACAACTTCAATGCTATTGAACTTGCTTTGGAATCTTCTTTGGTTTCTCTCCTTCCACACATGATAGACCAACGTAGCAAGAACAAGGCGATATGTGAGTTGCTTCCCCGTTTTCGAGCCACAACGTCTAAGCATTACATTTTTCTCTCCTTCCCAGTCCCTACTGTCTGCATGCATGCCACTCCATTCTGCAATACTCTTCCAAACTTGTGAGGAGAAGGAACATTGAAAGAAAATGTGATTTAACCTTTCCTCTTCACTTTGACAAAGGCAACACATTTTATCACATAAAATCCCAAATCTTTCCAGTCTATCACATGTGGCTAGTCTGTCCAAGATAGCTAGCCAAGTAATGAATAGGCATTTTGGAGTAGCCATGTTTTGAGTCATCATTTTTGCCCAGCTTACTTTATCCTTTTGCTCCAACATTTTCTGATATACTTGCTTGATAGAAAATCTGTCTTTCCTCCTTATTTGTTCAGATATTTCCATCTCTGCCAAATAAGCTCTTGCTCCAATGATTTTCTTAACTACCCACGAGGCTTGATTTGGGTTTGGCATACCAAAAACATCCCTACCTTTCACATAGTATCCATCAATCCATCGAACCCAGAGTCTGTCTTTTTTCTTGGCAATGCACCACAAGAGCTTACACAAAGCTGCTTTATTCCACTTGTTCATATCCGTGATGTGCCATCCACCATTGGTCTTAGGCTGGCATAGTTGTTCCCATGCCACAAGATTTCTATTAGAAACAGCATTACCTAACCATAAGAAAGCTCTACAAGCTGCTTGCAAAGCCTTCATAACCTTGTGGGGTATATAAAAAAATTGGCTCCAGTAGGTTTGGACCCCAAACAAAACAGATTTTATAAGCTGGATCCTTCCAGCGTATGAAAGCATTTTTGACGACCAACAATTAATCTGGGCAAGTATTTTATCCAGCAAAGGTTGACATTGTGCTATAGATAATTTTTTAGAGGAGAGGGGGGCTCCTAAATACCTGAATGGCAGCTCTCCACGAGTCATCCCCAATTCTCTAAGAATTTCCTGCTGATTCCTTTCACTCACTCCTCCAAAGTAAAGGCAGCTTTTATTTTGATTTGCTTGGAGCCCTGATACAGAGGAAAACTTGTCAAAGGAATGCATTAGCCTCGGAATAGCTGGTAAGTCTCCTCTGGAAAATAAAAGCAGGTCATCAGCGAAGCATAAGTGTGTGATTCCAAGTCTCTTACACCTCGGGTGGAAGTTGAAGTGAGTATCATGTTTTAGCTCCATCATGCATCTGTTTAGATACTCCATACACAATACAAAAAGATAAGGACAGATTGGATCTCCTTGTCTTAGGCCCTTCCTTGCTTGGAATGGTTCAGTGAGTTCGCCATTAATATTGATACAATAAGACACAGAGCTGAGACATGCCATCACCCACTGAACAAATTTATATGGAAACCCAAGCTCTAACATCACGATATATTATTATTTATTATTATTATTATTATTATTATTATTATTATTATTAAAACACCAAACCTTATGAAATACTATGTACCATTAATAAAATAAATGACATCCGATATTTTATGATGATGGGCAGTTACGATGAGTAAAGCGTAGTATTACAATTCTATCATTTAAATAATCTAAAATCAATAATAGCATTAGATTGTAAAATATGATAGGTTGAATTAGTTCTCACTCATCACATAAAATAATGTTATTGTAAGTTTTTTTTAGTATGTATAAATATTCCAAATTCTCATATCAAGTTGATCAAATAAATAGTTCTACAGTATTTTTTTTAATTAAAAATTTAATATGACCACTTATTAAATTCTATAATATAAGCTATTTATTTTCGTGCACTTTTGATTCATTTATTTTATTGTCCACAAAACTTAAGATCATAGTGAATGGGTTGATTCTGATTAGAACCGTGGGGTAGACGAACCGATTCAGTTACGTCAGTTAAACATAACGGGAGAATTCTGACTTGGAACCGTGAGGGTTGACGGGTCGATTCCAAACCGACGGTTCAACTTTTTCATAATTATGGTCGACACGAGGATTCTGACCTTGAACCATGGGGGTAGACGGATCGTTTCAATTACGACAATTTAACTTAACGGGAGGATTCCGACTTAGAACCATGAGGGTAGACGGGTCTTTCCGAATCGATGGTTCAACTTTTTCAGAATTGTAGTCGACGAGAGGATTCCAACCTTCAACCATGGGGGTAGAAAGCCGATTTCAAACTCGCCCACAAAACTCACCCAAAGTGTTAAACTTAAAAATAATTAATAGACAATATTTTATTACTAATTTTACTAAATAATAATTTCCCGTCGATTTTCGACGGGTAACACACTAGTTATAATTTAATTAGAAAAGGCATATCTAATAAATTTAATAAATATACCTTCTGATATGTGAAGCAGTAAACTTTGTAATGAGTCTCGTTATCCATTCAATTCAACTTATTCTTCTAGTTTTTCAGCTAGTAGAAAATGTAATTAATTTATTTTGAAACAAATTAGCACTACATCTATAAATAAGCTCATTTTGTCGACTGATCGAGTTTTTTCATCATAAATACACAGAATAAATTAATCCTGCGGCAGTTGAAAGTTGAACAGACTAATCTGTCATCAATTTGACAATGATCTACCATCCACAAAAACACGACAAATTTTTGAAAATGCATAAATAAATAAATATGTAGGAATCAGTTCATTGACAGATATAACGTTTGTCTTTTATCTGTATCTGTAACTGAAAATTTTCTTTTTAATCCTATCTTTGACAGGTATATTAGCACAACTAATTACTAGTAGTACATTTAGTTTCTTATGATGATTAAACAAGAAAAAGGTGGCACTAACAATAATCTATGAATAAAAAAGGAGAAGAATCTCTTAATCCAATTTAATTGTTGCTCATAACCGACAAATTGAGACAACTGTTGGAAAAAAATATGCAAAAATGGTCCCATTATAAAGCTTGTCACTTTTGCAATGACAGCGCCTATTCCCTAATATTTGTTTCACAAAAATTCAAGAATTTCAAGTATGGTATGGTATGGCCTCTCTCTCTCTCTCTCTCTCTCTCTCATCCAATTGATTCTTGCTACTAATTATATATTGATATTTAATTTAATTATTTATACATATACAACTTTACTTCTTCTTTTAGGATGGCTAGCCGAAGGGTTTCCACTCACTTGGGATGACAGATCATCAAGCATGTGGAAATGTATATGAGTGAGTGGTGTGCTTTCTACTGTGTGTAGTGTGTGTTTGCTAATTTGCTTTGAGCCCCTCCTCCCTTTTATTGGTGGTTGTTGCCAACCATCTCATTCCTTTCTTTTTCTGGTTTTGTACTTGTTTTCTTCTCTTCCTTTGCTCACTATCCTTTTTTTCTCTCAGTTTTTCTTCACTTTCATCATTAATTCATGGCTACTGAAACTGTTGTATCAGATCATTCTGCCCCTTGTGAGGTATGTTTTTATGCTGTTTTTAACTATGTTTAGTTCTTGATGATCCTTCTTACCTCTCTCTCTCTCTCTCTCTCTCTCTATTTGTTGAATCTTGATGCTTTTTCTGTGCTGGAAAACTTCTTTACTAGTTGATTTAGTTTAAATTATGTTTACCCTTCTGCTGCTAAACCTACAAATATATCATCACTAGATTTAATTGCTTATTATATTAGTATTTATTAGTAGTACATGGTATTTGAGGTATCCATGTATATTATTTGCTTGCTTTATGCAATCTATAGCCTCACACACTCCTTTAATAATCTGGACTTCACTATAAGAATGAAGTCAAAATTGATGGACCAAATAATATGTGTAGTATTTCTTGTCTTGGTTTTCTGGGACAGATTGAGGTCTCCTCCTCTGTTCTGATCCCCGATTTGAAGTTTCCATATGCTTGTGTAGTAATGATTTTAGATTCTCATGTGCTATATTTTAGGAAGTTGACAAAGAAGAGGTAAAGAAAATGGAAGCAGAGATTGCTTCTCAACCTCCAAAGGAAAGTGTGGAGAGCCCTGAAACTGAGGAATCAAAATGTGAAGCAGCCACTTCTTCCTCTGCTGAAACCCAAGCAAAGATAGAGGAAAAGGAAATCGAGGATCGCGTAAAGGATATTAGTAGTAGTACTGCTGAGGAGGCGAAAACTGCACCAGCTGAAGACCAAAAGATTGAAGATAAGGCAGTTTGTGTTGAGGCAGAGGCTGCTCCTCCTCAAACAATTCCTCAAGAAAAGGTTGATGATATTAAGCCTAAGCCTGTGGAAGCAGAAGCCGAGAAACAAAAATGTGGTGAGTCGAGTGAAGGGAACAAGTTGGAGGAACCGGAAAAAGTAGCTGTCGTGGCTGAAAGTTTACCGGCTGAGGCTATAGAGAAGAAAGAGGAAACGAAGGAAGAATCGCCTGTCGAAGCTACTGAGGCTGTAGGAGTCACAGTTCCTGAAGCTGAGAGTGCTCCTGTTCCTGTTGTGGACGAGGCTGCTCAGAAATGTGAAACGGTTCAACTTGTTCACAAGGAAACGCCAGTCGAAGCTCCTACAGACAAGGCTGCTGCTGAGGAAACCAAGTTGCCGGAGGAAGTAGAAACTAGTGCTCCATGTGAAACTTCAGAGCTAGTAGAAGAAAAGAACGTCGAATCTCATCCAGTTAATGAAGGGACTGAACTAAGACAAGACAAAGCTGCTGAGGCTGAGAATATTGAGGCAAAAACTGAAGTGGCAGAAGAAAAAAGTGTTGTAGCTGAAGAATTGGTTCAGCCAAGTGAGGGTGTACTTGCAGAGAAGGTAGCCAAAGACGAAGACGTCAAATTGGATGAAACAACCAAAGACGGAGAGAAAACTGAAGAAGCTAAATCGGTGGAAGAGAAGAAAGTTGATGAGACAGTAAAGGGAAGCGTAGAGGGGTCTGAAGCCAAGGTAGAGGAGGAGAAGCCAGCCAAAGTCGAGGTCCAAAATCAAGAAAGCGTTAAGGATGCCAAGAAAACAGAGGATTTGGCTAAAGAAAGTGTGCCAGTCAAGACTCAGAAGCCATCTCTTGTTAAGATTGTGAAGCAATCGCTGGTGAAGGCGAAGAAGGCAATCATCGGGAAATCTCAGAGCACGAAAACAGCAGCTCCGGAGGTGAAGGATGATGGCAGCAAATAGCGCGCTCAAAACAAGGAAGATGGTGGTATGATTTGTTTATTTGTGTGATAAGTTGCATGTTTGTGAAGGTTGTGTCTATGTCTGCTGTTGGATTGCCTGCATGAGGGAGAGTGTCATGCAAAACAAAGAAGATTCTCCCTTTTTTTTTTTCTATTTTTTTATTTTTATTTTTTACTCTCATATTTCTTGACATTGTTGTCTATTCATTTGTCGGTTTGTGTATTTATGTGATGATGCAAGAAGATATTCAATTTATTGGTCCATGGCTGTAAATACACTTGAGTATTGAGTGTTTGAGTTTTAAAGCAGTGTTGTATGTTGTATCCATTGTATGATCTATAGATGATTTTGTTGTATGGGTGTCTCACTACAAGTAATGTCAATCCAGACTGAAATCGATGAGTTAGTCTGAAATGACAAAAAAAGGGGGAAGTAGGTTAACAAAATCATGTTTAATCAATCATGTCTAAACCGAAGAGCATGACAACTCCAAATAGGGTGGGTTGATTCTTAAGATGTCAATTCAGTTGGAAATGACAAATGAGGACTTGGACCATAAATTTTAGGCCAATTAATGGAATTAATTTGGTTGACAGCCCCCCCATATAGTACACGTACAAAACTGCTTCACCAAAACCGTAAAATCCTCAAACTTAATTACATAATGATCTATGTTGGGGGATTGGGAGTTTCCATGCTAGGTCAATCACTAGTAGGTTACTAGGTTGACCCACAAAACAAATTCAATAAATCGAGAAGTTGAATGAAACCATATTTCAGATGATTCAAATTAATATTCCAAATCCTTGGAAATATGTATCATCTCAAAGAAAAACTAAGAAAATAGTATCAACGAGATATTGAACTCCCGTATTTTTATGATATATGTTATATCGCCAAAATTATATCAAGATTTTTCCCTAATCTCTAGAATCATTTGAAATATCGCCCCATAAATTTTCAATTTATTATGATTTATTTTATGATCGACCTATCATGAAACTTCTTGAGAACCGAGACTCGATATTCTCAAAACCCTACAATGAAATCTTGATGTGGTGTCCATACTAATATAATAATCCTCCCGTCCACGGAATATATAGCATTGAATCCGTCTGTCTACAAAATATATGGCATGTTCAAGTGGCGTCTCCACTCAACAAAATATTTTTTAAACGCACGTCACTAAAATTATGTTATATATTATCGAATGGAGTATATAAACTTTTGTGTAAAATTTGAAGATCGATCTAACCCATGACGGAGAGCAGGCGAGACCAGCTTTTTTTCCCAATAAAAGAGTGGTAACATAATTTGAGAGACAGATAGATAGATCTCTGACATCAACCCATGCTTTCTGCATTTTTACAGATTATGATATGAATGAAACAAGTAGAATTTCCCCTCAACACACAGATGGTGAACATGTGCAAGTGCAACATCTTCATCACTGCTGCTGCTGTTATTGTCCTCGCCATCAATTATTTTAGACAAAAACTTACAATCAATCAATTTTTTACAATAGGGTAGGGTGTAATTAAGAAATAACTAAAAGAGATTAGGACTTGGGAGTAACTAAGAATCTCAATTAGGGGATTATTAATTTCCAATAAAGAATCGACAATTAAAAGTTTAATACCATGATAAAATTGCAACAAATCTATACTTCATATGTTAATAGACGAAAGGAATTGTACAAAATCAGAACTCCCTCACAGTTCGTACACTATAGCTAATATTAATTGATTATTTAAATTCGAACGTACATATATAAATCATTGTTTGCAAAATAAACTAACTCTATACAACATGGATTCCTTCAATAATAACTCTTACCTGCAAGAAGATTTGAGATTTCAATAGTAGCATTCAATATTATGAGGTTTAAATTTGTTCACCAGTTTTTGTCAAAGATTAATTTGAAAATTCAAACTCATCAATTATTACAAGAATTATCATCCAACTCTGTGTAGACCCCACTTGGGTGCTAGACAGTCCTTAACCACCTTCTATTTTGGTTAATCCCATCCCAAAAGAGAAAAATACACATAGTTATTACTCTCTTTTCCTTTACTAAAAGAAATGGCAGGTAACTTCTTTTTTCTTTATTTTTCTTTAATGGTCAGGTGAAGAAAAGGAGAACTAGTCCAACCAAATCTAAATCTTGATTCTTATCTTCCAAAATGATACCAAGAGATGTTAAAAAGTATCAAAATTATAAATTAATATTTTTATTTTTGTTTTTTGAGGGAAAATTAAAATTTTAACATCACTCTTAAAATTTAAAGAAAAATGCTGTATAACCATCGATGGGAAAGGAAGAGGGAAGAAGAAAGAGATCCCATAAAATATTTTTCCAAAATGAAATCACATCATCTCTATCAGACCATATGAGGATCAAAACACCATATAATATTCTATGGTCATTAAACAAAGCAACAGAAATCAGCATCACAATTTGTAGCGAGAAAAAGACATATTTCTTCTTTTGGAAGTATGTAATTATAATTTTCACAGCAAACATACATCTAATCATCTCATTTGCTAAGATGTGCTGATCCCTTAAAATCATTCTGATAAATATACAATACTGTGAAGGGTATAATATAGGTGTGATTTTCTATTTTCTACTAAAAAACATCAAAACCATGTGCAATTTGTAGCTCATTAACCTTAAAACACTCAAACCTCGGAGTAGGATGGTTATCATTAGACCTTCACCACATTCGACGACCACTAGGGTCATTTTACCTATGTTAGAGTCATAAAACATGTCGTCATCAGGGCTGCAAACAATCTCTTCCATGCCAACGGCATCATTTCACGCGTGCTGCTGCTAATCACACCCTGAATTGATAACAACTGTTTATTACAGGTATAAAGATGAAGGGTTGTGCATGGTAGATATGGTTCAAGTATCTACTGTGCTTACCTGGTTCTTTGTTAATGTCAGTCGCGTTAGCAGAGGAACGAACTGCAGAACCTCCAGCATCCACGGCCTGCTTTTTATCTTGCACTGCACCAGACTTCTCTAGAACTTCGTTCGTAGGCTGCACCTGCAGTTGGAAGAACGTTGAATTAGACTGAGACAATTTATTTTCCTCAGGGGTGGCGAAATATGATGTAAGGAATGCTAAAGATCAGTTGAAGCAGAGTTGCACAAATGAATGGAACAATTTCAACAAAAATCTATTCTTTTTTCGATTTTTAATAAAAAGAACTAGAACACTTCTAAAACTTATTGAACCAAATCCGGAAGACCACTACAAATTCATCCTTATTACTTCAGAAAAATCGAGATAATCGTAGAGAAACAACAAAACTATAAGAAAGGTCGAGAAGCGCCATGGAGGTCTTTAGGGTAACATTACCAATTTTAAAGTAATGAAAGCAAATAAATAAAAGATAGTCTCATCAATTGTGTTTCTAAAACTCCATCAGTTATCAATTTGAATCCAAAAACTTCCTGCTTCATATTATAACAGAATGGATGAAAATGAACCTGATTGGATTTGTCGTTGACTGGGTTGCTAGCTTCTGCATTGCGCATCGACTGTGTATTCATGGTTGTCACTGGATCCCCGGAGTTCATAACATGAGACGTACTAGGTATTTCACTAGTACTTCCATTCCTCAAAGCACTCGATCCCATGGCAGAAGTTACAGGCGGGCGCGGAGCTAGAGGAACAAAGGGCGGTCTTGGGGCTGAATTGGGAAATGCTTGACCAGGATGCCCAAATACTGGATGGTTCGGACCAGGCATTCGTTGGAAATTGGTGAGCCCCGACAATGGAGAAGGAAAGTGAGGTACTTGTAGGGGAGGAACGGGATAAATAGGACAGCTGGAAGATCCACCGTTCATGTCTGGCATACCCATTCCGAACGCCATACCCATTCCCATTCCAACACCCATTGGTTGGAAATGTGGAACATGTGCAGGATGCATGTGTTGCATTCCGCTGGGAAACATCATCGGAGGCATGCATAAGCCCGAACCCATGGACATAATCTGCACAAAGTGCAATACATAAGAATTCAAGTCAGGTTGATAAGCACATAAAGGAAATCAACGTTTAAAAATGTGTTATCTTTAATCAAAATCGACACTCCTCTTAAACAAAAGCATGACCATACAAACGTGTTAAGAAGATTATTCTTCGGAAAAGACGGGAATGCTTGAAAGACTTCACCTTACCTGTACTTGTAGTTGGAGGGTCTTCAGATATTCGATGGCTTCATCGAGCATTGAAGCTTTATCCGCCTGACGGCAAAAATCATCAGAAGCAATCAATACAAAATACAGAAATAACTGAAGAAAACAGAAACTTCTAGCCAGTCATAATTTAGAGTTTCAAAGATCATTAAAACAACAAGACCAAAATGAATGAAGGGCAGATTCAGCTTCTGCAAAAGCAAGATTTTCAATAGAAGAACTTTCACAACATGAACCAAACTCGAATCAACTATCATCACAAGGCAGGAATCTCAGAGCATATTACCTTATTGCAATTTGGTATGAGTTCTTGTAAAGCACGCATTTTCTCATTGATCCTATCTCTTCGTCTCTGGTTACACATTAGAAATGAAAATCAATCTATGTGAATAGAGAGGACGTAAGCAAAAGACAGAAAGTGTTAGTCAATAAAATCTGTCAGACAATTCTTGCTCACCCTTTCAGAAAGATTATGAACTTCTGCTGCTCGGCTTCTCTTAGATCCTCGTACACCGGTTCCCTTTTTGGCATCAACAGATTCCGTTTCAAGATCCTGTCCATAAGAAAAGTGAGGTAAATCGATAACTAACAGATGAGGGATAGTAGGTATACTTTCACATTACTTACATCACTACGGCATTCTGAGTCCTCAATATCATGAAATTTCCTTTTCGAATGCTGTGTTTGTTCGCAAGAAACTCTATCAGCACTGTTCCCAGAGCCTACAGAAGAAGAAGCAACCATAGGTTCGATAATCCTCTCACCCTCGGAGGCTCCTTTTGCTGTCCCATCATTGTTACTTAGAATCAGAGGCTTGTGGTTCTTGAACGAAGTTTCTTGGAATAAATTCTCGGGATCTTGAGGTGTCTTAACCACTGGTTCTCTAGAACTGACCTTGGGAAACGTACCGGAACCACGGGAGTTGATTTCTTTCGGTATGCTATTAAGTCTCTCGATGTTCATCACTTTGACTGGATTACCGTGATTGGCAGCTGAAACTTTTTCCTTAATATCAATCCTCTCCGCAACTGATGACGCTGACTTAGGAACATCAGAATTTGGGAGGTTCGCTTTGGCAAGAGTAGCTGGTCTTGAGAAATGGGAGAAGTTCAGAAAATTTGAATTACTAGTAGGTGTTGGAATATTCTGCCTCTCCATCGCCATACTAGCAGAACCATCAACAGTATCTCGACTTTGAGCTGGATTCCTGAACACAGCATCCATTGAATTATTGCTAACAATATCCGTAACTCCAGATCCTAAACCATCCGATGCCTGGCGATGCTGAGGCAGCCACGAACCAAAAGGACGATCTTTAGACGAAGGAGAAACCTTCACCCCACTCTGTAAATTACTAACAGTCTGTTCGCAGCTACTTCTCTTGTCAACTGATACAAAGCTATTTTGTGTGGACAATCCATTAGCAGTAACACCGGATATTTGAGGTAAAATTTCAGAGACGTAATCTTGCCCCATAGCATCATCTATGGGATAGCTTAACCAAGGACCGATTTCATCATCTTGACTCAAATCCATGTCCCCCGAGGGTACCACCGATGCCATATCATTCATGATTGACTCAACTACACCAAATTTTCCATATCTTGCAGCGGTAGCACCATGCCCGACTCCCGGATCACGAACCCTATTTGTGTTGGAAGGTAAATTGTTTAGAGTAGGGCTTCTTGCAACCCTACTAGACTGACCTTGCATCACAACCTGCCCATTCTGCCAAACTAGTTCAACTAATTCATTCTCAGACCTGCAGACAACAACACTAATTCCTTACAACAACATGAAAGAATGAAACAAAATGACAAAAGCAATATTATCCATCACATTCAAATTTCAATTTAACTTAGCTAAGGAGGCAGAGGAGAGGATGCCCTTACCTAGACAAAATTTCGGCTGGGGCCGGTTTCTGATGGCTAGATTCAAGTTTTCCTCTAGCCATTCTCAAAAACTCTGAAAGAGGCATTGCGGGAAAATGGAAGAACTTGCAGTCAAGATCTCTGAATTCCAGCAGCTAATGCTATCTAATAAGGTCCATTGTTGAAAGAAATTTCACCAATATAAACTGTGTGAAACAGAATTACATCAATAAAGCTCAAAATGACATCCAAACCAAAACCAAAACCAATAAAAATTGTGAAACCATAACTCCATAAGTAACGCATCCACCTAATTACATGATATTTTTCAGTTTCAAGAGAGATTTATATAAATAGGAAACCAAAGCAAATAATTTTAAATATTATATTGGTGTAAGCTAATCTAGTTAAGTCTTAATCAGCAGTAATATCAGATAAACAAGAAAATGAGTACAAATATTTTAGATTTCTAGTCAACTAATTAATATACTAGACAAGAAATGCATTAAAAAACACCAAATTGAGTTTGTTTAATTCGAAAATTGAATCTTCCATAATCCAAGTTCAATCATGAGAAGAATAACCCACATAAAAAAATTTCAAATCATTTAACAACCCAAAGATCGTACTCCTTAATCTCAACACTAAATTAACCTTCAAAAATAAAAACCTACCTCCTAAATCAGTTCATCTCCACATCCCCAAAAGATGCAAACTATTTCTTGGGAAGTTTCCCCAATATCAATCTCCAAAGATTTCTACCTTTCTTTACACCCTTTTCGCTGTGAGCAATGATGGTTTTCTTGAATTCACCAAAAGATTTGCTAATCCAATGCGTGCTAAAGCTCAATCTTTCACCAGCCAGCTATTTGGTTTGTGCTCCGAGGTGTGAAATTTATAAACACAAACACACACGCACACACAGAGTATATGAGCTCCTAAAAGTCGGCGAGGATTGTTAATATGGCTGAGCAGAAAATCAAGAAAAATAAATAAATGCAGTTTGCTATATATATATATGCAGTAGCGCTCTCCCACAAAATTCTCAGCTTAGAACTTATGTAAAGCTTGGCGCTTTTTGACATTATCGTTTACAATAAATATGTTCGGTCGGTCGTCAACCACACATATGAAAAAAATAAAAAATAAAAAATTATAAAAATAAAAATAATCAGGATTTATACTTCCTTACTTAACATACATTCCAATTTTTAAAATTTATATTATCATTTTTAAATTGTATAGTCAGATACAGATACAGTGTATCTAAATAACACTACCCTATTATTTAATACTCAAACGTGGATCTTAACTCTCTAACTCAATATTTAAGAATCTTGAACCTTATTTTACTACCACAAATTATTGGTTCAGTTAGTATTAAATTACTTACTTTCTTCATTCTTTTATTAGTTTATAAGAGGCCAGTAAGATTTGTAGAATTGTGAACTTTGCCTTTGTGGGCGAAAAATTGCACCTATGAAATTGTTAGAGTACTATTTTTAGCATTATTATAATGTGGGCCCAAGAAAATACAATCATTTTATCTTCTTCCTCATCATCATCAATATTCAAGTATTCAAATAAAATGCTTTCTTATGGCATTTTAGACATAGCTAGTCACGAGTGAACACGTTTTCAATTGCAACACAAACACACCTACACTAGAGGTGGCAAAAATGAGTCTTGCTCGATCTAACCCAAATCGGCCCGAGTTGGGTTCCAAATTTATAAATTCAATGGAATTCCATGTTGGGTTGCACCCGTCACAAATGAACAACACGTTGTTGGGTTCAAGGTGATTTGAATTAACTCGAAAATTTGTAACTGTGATACATGATTGAACTCCTCTCAGATTTAGTTATGTTTCATTATTTCGGCCAAATAGAATTTTGAGAAGATCCAGCTTTCTCAGAAACTGACTAGTTTGGGTTGGATCGGTCTAATCGATCTTTTGTCTACTCTATATACATTCATATCAAATCCTATGCTTATTTCATACTTCCACCGATCCATGATATTGTTATGAAATTGTTCGATACGGAGATTAAGAATATGGGTAAAAGATCAAAAAATGAGTAGGTCTTATCATTTTTAAAGAATTTTGAAGGATTAAACTTTTCTTTATTTGAAAAATAACAATATGAAGAGATGACTAAATAATAAATGATGACAATATGAGTGGGTCATAAGGATTGTTTTATTCAAGTTTTGAAAGATTGTCGGTGTATTTTGAGAATTTCATAACTATCCATTAAAAATGGTTATCAATAGTTAAGAAATGATTGAGTCCCTAAAAGTGACCGAGGGCAAGAGGTTTCATTTTCGAGTTTATTGTATTCCAGTTTTAATTTTAATGTTGCAACTAAAAAATAACAAGAATTTTTGAAAAGCATATGAGGGAAATCTAACGATTAAAATAGAAAATGAAACGTCACTTTAGAACGAAATATATATATATATATATATATATATATATATATATATATATATATATATATATATATATATATATATGGTCCAACAAGTAACATTTTTCGTACCACTATAAAATTGAAGGTGCTTTTTTGAAAAATAAAAATAAAAATCATTCTTCTGTTTCATTACTATTACTAAGGTTTACTCTAAAAATGGTATAGGTCAGCTGACTCGGCCCGCTTAACAATTCTATTGACAATCTATTTCTTACTTCTTGCAAAAAATAGGAACATAGTACGGTAGAACCTTCATAAATTAATACTTTCAAAATCGTGAAATTTTATTATCTTTGAGAGGTATTAATTAATCAATAAATTAATAATTTATTAATTAAAGGAGGTACCTCGTATTAAGTAAATTGAGATTAATTACAATACATGAATTCATCGAATGGTAAGTGCAATGTATTAGAAAACTAGATGCATGTATTGCATTAGTACAATTTAAAATTAATTCAAGAAATGTATGTTCTTAAATTAATTCATAGAACTTTTAACTATATACATATCGATGTTCGATGTTCCGTATTAATGAAATAACTATTACATATATAAACAAAATAGTAGAAGGTTTTTAAAATCATTCCGAAAAATACAATGACTTCTCATCTAAAAGGAGTAGAACAAACAATCATGACTACCAAATATATAAGGTATTATGCGAGTACAAAAGAGATAAACCTTCACAATTTTTTGTTGCAGTTCGAGAATGCCATAGTGGAGCTTTTGAGTGACGTGAAAAAAGTTAAAGATGAAATTATTTTGATATAAATTTCAATAGAAAGCAAACGACAATTAATTCATATTTTACTAAGTTGTCCTAGTTTCTATGTAATTTTAGGAAATTACTAATTTATGATTTTGTTGGGGCCTTATATTTATATAAGGATTTTCTGAAAAATTATTATCTTATCAATTTATCGAAATTATTAATTTACGCTCAAGGCCCAACTCGAAATCGGAGAAAATTATTATATTAGAGAAGTTATTAATTTATCGAGTATTAATTTAAGGAAGTTCTACTGTATATATATTTTTTTGTGTGTGCGTGGCTATTTCAACACTATTACTTATGTAATTTTTTTAAGTTTTGCAAAATTTATCAAGAGGTGTTACTCGAAAAGTAATTTATTACATTACTTTCGCAATGTACGGATTATCATCTAGCAAAATAAACAAATTGGGGATAGAGTGAAGGTCCAATCAAGTGGCAACTGTAGAATACGCGGTGAGAAAACTGCAATTTTTTTATGCTTTTTATTTATTTATTTATTTACAGTAATAATTAGATAAGGATGGTACAGTGCATTTCGCCTGTATTCCGTGCATACTATTATTTTTGTTTTTTGAATTAATCTCCTTCAAAAATTTAGACTCAAAACAAAAATATATCTTCTTGTTATCTTTATTGTAATTTTCTAGTAAAGGAAATAATAGTTCTTATCCCCACGAATTAAATATGTTATCCTACGAATTTGATGCTAAATAAAGCACTAGTGTTGATTCTATTCTATATCCTGCTCTAATAATTTTACAAAAATATAACATGTTTTTATACTTTTTATAATAATATTTAAACAGTCTTGTCTTGTGGGACTTTTTCTGCACTTCGTTACGCATACGCTTCTTCCTTGTCACAATTATTCAAGCACAAGCTGTGAATTCATTATTATACTGATAGTTTTGATCAATATTTAATTTAAATCCTTCCACTAAAAAATTTAAAAAAAGTGTAAATATATCTAATTATTGATCGACTTCATTGTGTGCATTGCATCGTATTTTTATTTTATCATAAGGTAACCCGCAGGGGATAATCCTCGTTTTTGCACAATAGATTGTAAATCATAGGGGAGATGAACTGCATGCACTTGATAATTAAATGTGAAAGGCTTAACTATAAATCATTATCATGCAAGTATATATATAATAATCATATATAAACGAAGTTTAACTGAATAATAATAGATTTCAGTAAACATAATTAATTAATCTTTTAGAAGACTCGGTGTGAACACATAAAACTGTATTATTATTTATTAGTAATATATAAAATGTATTTTCATGAAAAAAACATTCTTGTATAGATCATAGAATGTAGATTTTCTTAGGTTTTCTTTTAATCTATTTCTTATATAAACGTACACAACCGTCACATGATAAATAAACTTATCACATTATTTGAAACTACGTACGAGGTCTTTTAACTATTCCTACTAACTATCTGCAGTGGTTGTTTCTATGGATGTCTCGAGACACCCAATCCATAGAGATAGCCCCTTGCAGTATCCACTGTCTCGAGACTGTCTCGCCCCATAAAGACAGTTTCGATCATTTTCTTCTTCTTTTTTTCTCTTCATTTTTTTTAGTTTTTTCTTTCATTTTTTAATTTTTTTACTTTTTTGGTTTTTCTTCTTCATTTTTAATATGTTTCTTAATAAAAAAAGTAATAGTTTTTATTTTCGAATTAATACTTTATTTATATTTTAATTAATAAAAATTTCAAATTTTATAATTAAAATTAATGCAAAATTAATAAACTAATTAGATGGAGACAATCTCATAGAGACAGTTCCACTGCAGCTGACTGTCTCTATCTTCATCACACCCCATAGAGACACTACCACTGTGGATAGTCTAAGAAGCCGAAACACACTTTATACATACAACTTCATTAAAAAAATGAAAAAAAAGGGAAAAATGCACCAAAAACCATGACCTTTTTCCAATTTCCGGTTAAACCAAACCTTTTAAAATTTGCAAATTAATGTATGACCTTCCAATTTGATGCAATTACCTCTCATGCCCGATTTTCTCCTAATTTGCCGCTGACATGGAAGCCGGAATTTTCTACGTGGAAAAACTCTCCGGCATGACAAACGACGTCGTACTAGGCAAATATAAAACGAGGAAAAAATGCACCAAAAATCCTGACCTTTTTCCAATTTCCGGTTTTAAACAAAACCTTTTTAAAATTCGCAAATTAATGTACGACCTTTCAATTTGATGCAATTACCTTCCACGGCCTATCTCCGGCAGAAATAGATTGCCTACGTGGTAAATTATTTCTTTACGTGGTATTAATTTGATTATGTTTTAAATAATTATGCCTGATATTAATTGGTGAATGGGCAGAAAACGACGTCGTTTTACTCATGTCCTAAACGACGTCGTTCCTTTAATCATATATGAGGTGAAAAAGCAGACCCAAAATGACACAACAGTCTGAATCAATAACCCTAATTTCCTAATACTCTATTACAGACATAATCGAATCTACTTTGCTCTGTTTTTGTTCGATGATTTGGTTTAAATTATTGCTTGAAACTACTGATAGAGAATAGGTTATTGTTCATATTTTTTCTTGGTGCGCTTTATCATTGCTCAACTGGTGGAGCTATGGTCCCGATAGCGATGAAGCAGAAACAATGGGGGGCAGGTAGCCGCTGCTGAGCTTCGGGATTATTCCAAGATCCAGATTGTGCCGATGAAGAATCCATGGAGATGAGGAAGCCGTTGGAGAAGAATTATGGAGATTAAGTCTGTTAAAGAAGATTTCGGCTTCCATGCCAGCAACAAATTGGGGGAAAATCCGGTGCGGGAGGTAATTGCATCAAATTGGAAGGTTGTACATTAATTTGCGAATTTTAAAAGGTTTGGTTTAAAACCGGAAATTGAAAAAAGGTCAGGATTTTTGGTGCAATTTTTTCCGTGTAACACGTAAGCAAATTAATACCACGTAAGGAAATAATTTACCACGTGGCAATCGATATCTGCCGGAGACAGGCTGTGGGAGGTAATTGCATCAAATTGGAAAGTTGTACATTAATTTGCGAATTTTAAAAGGTTTGGTTTAAAACCGGAAATTGAAAAAAGGTTAGTATTTTTGGTGCATTTCCCCCCCCCCCCCCCCAAAAAAAAAGACTTACACTTACAGATTCAATATTAGTTTTTAACTATGGTATGAATTATAGTGTATTGTTTAGCGACAATCAGGATAATAGCACTTTTAAAGATAAAAATATATATTAATTATATAACCAATTTTAAAAAGTACAAAAAAATAGCATTTTATGACTTTTTTGTCCCTTTTCCTGGATTTTAACATATGCGAAATGACATCTGTATAATTTGTGATCACATTTCTATAATATGTGAAAGCACAAATGCCTACATGTGTTTTCACATAAAAATAATTTCTGAAATCACTCATTAATAATATGTGAATTCACATTTTTGCAAATTTGAAAATGATACAAATGTTGGTTCGTACATGTGTTTCACAGAAAGAAATATTAATTGTGAAATCTAAATTATGTGACAATCACACATATAATGATATGTCAATTCACATTTCTGAAAATGTGAAAACAATAATAATATGTGAATTCACATTTTTAAAAATGTGAAAACTATATATGGAATGTGAAGGTTAATAAACACTTAAAAGAATTATGGGCAAAAAAATCAAAAAGTGTTATTTTTGTATATTTTAAAATCGATGGTATAATTAGAATTTCTACTTCTCGAAAATGCTATTATCCTACTATTTCCTTTTTTTTTATACCACTTTATACACAAAGTACGTGTTGGAACTTGGCAAACACTATGAGCAACTAAACATTGCACCATGCAGACTACTATATGACATTACTAATTAATTAAATGGTTTAAAAACAAATTTGAAAAAAAAAATGATTTAAAACAAAACAAAAAGCAAATTCTCTACTGTTGGTATCGCATCAATCTAGACTTATATGAATATGTAGAACATGAAACAAAATTTGAAGCAATTACACGTCTATATCATGCACCGTTAACTCCAAATATGTAATGTTATTCTTAGTACTACTCTAAGTCGACCATACATATGCATGTATCATATCACTGAAATAATTTCCATATGAAGTTTGTAAATTATTACTACATAAATACAAAACTCATCAAACGCGTATCTTGAATAATAGCCGCGGACTTCCTTTAAGGAAAAAAAAGAGAAAGAAAAAGAACTTGTCTCCACACACACATAGTGTATACACCCCTACATCGCGCTTATTTTATTCTTATTTTTTTCATTGGGCTGCCACACTAAATTTGTCATCTTTTTTAAGTAGAAATTAGTTAATTGCCTTAAAAAATGAGGAGATGTATCAATTTTCTCTGTTTTTGTTATTATCTTTAATAATTGTGCCGAATAATAACAATGAGAATGAGTGATACACAATGCGGGCATGACACTTCATCATATCACAATCCCGGGCCCCACTAAAGGAAAAGGAAAAGGAAAAAGAAAGTGAAATTACAAGTGATGGTGCATATATATATGTTGGATGTGTATAGGAATTAAGTATTGAGAAAGAAGAGAAGGAGATGGGGCCTGGGGGGATCGGACATGTGGGTCCCAAAGATCCAATAATCTGATGCATTCCACGTGGAGCGTCCCTCCAAGAAGATAGTGATCTTATGATATGAGTCTTGTTCAATTAATTTCCGCTCCTGTAAAATGTAAATGTTGGTGGTGGTGGTGGTGGTGCATTGTTGTACCCATTGAAAAGGCAAAAATGGTGGTGCATGGTGCGTGTGGGTTAAGCGACGGCCACCACATATTTATCAAGGGGGTCCCCGCCCCCCTCAAACAAAGACAGATCAGGTGAAGTTCACGTGCTCATCTCATCTTGTATGGATGTGGACACCATTCATTCCCTTTCGCTCCCCTCCCCTCCCCTCCCCTCCCCTCCCCAACCTATATATATATATATGTGGAAGATTCCATGCTGTCCGACTCCACTCTTCTATCTCCCCACTTTCAATCTGTGTCGTCACCTAATTTTTCAATTCAGGAAATGTAACAATATTGTTATATCCAAAATTGTCTCATCATATCACGTGAAATCAAGTCCAATATCTCAAAATATATAACGATATCAAAATCAATTTGAAAAGAATAATTGATCTCATATACTTATACTACTTCATACTCTAAAGTGGGCTAAGCTAAGGAAGAAATAATTCAAATGTGCAGATCGAGCTTTCGCCTGGCTGCATACAACTTATTACCTACTAATATTTTCTCCTTTTCCAATATGGGTTTTACTTTATTCGATTTTTGACAAAACATATGGGCAAAAGAGTACGATATGGCTTAGTTTGAGTCCTTGCCAACATTATTTTAATTTGTGTATTTGTACTTAATTTTGGAATTATTTTACAAGTTGATTTGAGAATTACATGACTAGTTTGGGCTTATTCGCCTTTTATTTTACTTTTAGGGCGGATCACTATTATCAGGGTAGTCAAGCTATTAAGAAAATCATCTTATCAACATGATATTTTATCTTCTATTCCAACTTCGTGTCACATATGTATTTACAATATTTTTCATAGACGTATACTAAAATTTGATAAGCAAAATATTAGAGGGGAGGGATGAAAATCTAATAATTGAATTAGTTGCGATGCTTTTTAAAATGGTCTTGTAGCGGATAGGATGCACTCGTGATGATGTACCGAATTTTGCTATGTAAAACTACAATATTAGACATTCTGTTCATTCATAATATCTTTTACTATGGCCCTTCTCAACCTATTATATATCATTATTTTTACCCATAAATTTTGTGTTTAAATGCTACTAATTTCACATATTCAAAGGTACAAATACCATTTTCCACTCGGATATAGTAAGGAAAGTGCGCATAGTAACACTGTAAGATGATTTTTATTATTAATATTATTGGTTTACATATATAAACATTATATATACCGTCATACTATTATAAATGAATCAAATAATTCTCGTTCAATTCAATTTGCCCAACTTTGGTGTAACTTCCCATAATCATTGCTTAATATTTCATGTAGCTAACTTTGTATATTTAATATAGTTGTCCATTCATCTGAAATTGGATTTAAATTATTAAATATCCTAAATTCATTTACTTGTAACTAAGAATCTAAGTCTATAGTTTTATTTTTTTATGTTTTGACTTGGGAGATGAAAATGGAGATTGAACTCCTATCTCTCATCTTAATAGATAAGGAATAGTACCACTAAACTGCATATATCTATATGTCTGCAGTAGACTATAGTTAGATTATAGAGAGCCGGGCTTGTACGATTTAAATATTAGATTTTTATTTGTTTATTTAGACATGCCAAGTAAAAGTTTGGCGGTGACTCTAATTTAGAAATTCAGAGTTCCTCTGAAATTGATCTATTTAATTTCACTTCATCATCTGAATTATGACCGGACACATTACGGCGGACTAGCATCACTCAAATACGAAACATGATAAATTAATGTTGTGCGCGTCAAGATTGGTACAATTGTATATTTTTTGTTTTGATTTATGATTTTAACGACATTTATTTAAAAAGAATGTGACAGATGTCATGTGGTGTTCCTTTGAATTCCGTTAAATAAACTGCAGACTGCAGAGGCACTGCACATTATTTGTACAAGTGCTTCAGAATCAGCACGCAAATAATAGGGCCTATTTCACTGATCATTCCTTGCCAAATTTCTCAGATATTCAAGTCATACATGACACAAATTCGCAAAAGGGGTACGTCATCTTGCACATGAAAATATTTTAATAATATAATTTATCACATTATTATCTGTCAAGTCGAGTTCGAAACATAAAATTTGAATCGAAAACGAGCTTTAAATTTTTCTAACAAGTCAAGCTTGATCCTCCTGTTAGCATTTGACTTGGTTCGGCTCGTATTCATCCCTATCCAAACCACAAGATTTATATGAGATTATGCCTCTCTTCAAAAATTGTAACTAATCTTACACATCGACTTTAAATTTGCATCATGTATATTTCAACTTTTTTCCTTAGATTTCATTAATAATTTCCGGTGAATATTTATATTAATTTTCAATTACATGAATACTTAAATATTAAAATAAAAGATTGAATAATACTATTTGAAACGGAACGAAGCATGTAGCATCATCAAATAAGTTGGCATAATAAGTGATGCAATTATGGTCTTTATATGACAACATTATTAAGCCAGCAATGCACTGGAAATTAGTTTTGGAGGATAGAAAATGAAAATTAATTATTGAAGTTGAAGAGCAAAGCAAATGAACAACCTGAAGACATGGGCGCTGAGTTGAGGTTACAAGTGGTAATATTTAATTATTTACTATATTCATAAATTTATTATTTATGGTGTCACCGTAGTAAAAATACGTAAAATTTTATTGTGTAACAGCAAATAAAATGTATGTTTAAATACACTCTTATATTTAAAGTTTGTCCCAATTTTTATAAATAGAACAGTGTGTGAGTATATAACAATACATAATAGATGTAGTACTATGTTTACAAATCTAGATCGATTAGCTATTTTGTAAATTTTAGAAAGAAAGAAAAATCAAATGAAAAGGATATATGAATTGTCAATTGATAATTGCTCATAAGAGTAATAAAAATAAGTTTAGGATCTTATTAGTCACGTTTTTCAAGAATCTATCTTATAAACATCTGATATCATTCAAATACTTTTGAATCTTATAAACATCTATAAGCCCAGCTAAATACTTTTGAAGTAAACAAATAGTCATATTTAAATCGATAAACTTTGATCTAACAAAATACTATATAAATTGAGAAATGAGAATGAATGGAACATTTGAAATTGACGGTCGCATGTTGGTCGAAGGGTACTCACACAAAACCATGGTTTTTCATACAAAGTGGTTAAATGTTGACCAAACAAAATACAAATTTCCATACATAAATAGAATACAAAAATAGATGACCTGATGCAAAGATATGGGAGGATTAAGAGGATAATGTTAAAATTATTAAAAAAAAATTAGGCCCCCCACATATGTATATTTTAAAAAAATTATAGGTAGTATGTAGAAACGACCTTTGTTTATTGCAACCAACCAAAGATGGTTGCCTCCCTGCACCTCTCTCTCTGCACATGATCACTACACAACATGTATCTGACACTTTGATAAATTCATTACCAAATCCTAAACTAAATATATCTGTCCCAATTATAAATTCAATGGCGAGAAGCATCATATACTTATCGCCATAGTTATTAATACTGAGCTATATGGGTACATCATAAACGCCTATTTTTAATTTATAAATATACAAATATAGTGGCGGTCGCGGAAGCACAAAACAATATTCAGATGCCGAAATCTCTATTCAACTATTTTCTTGTAGCTGAGTCGGACTCCGGTGCAAACTTATGCCCCGTGGAATAGTTGCCCGACCCGACCTGCCTCACGCGCCTGCCCGACCCGCGGGTGAGATCCACACGACACGCCTACAGTAATTTTTTTTTTTTAATTTCAGATTTTTTTCCATATCTTTTTCCCGTCGGCTTCGCCTTCGCTCCGATTACTAAAATAAGGATAATTCGCGGGCAACAATTTTGATTTTTTCGGCTCGCTCCGAGGCCTTCGGCTCACTTTGCTCGAATCTTGACCAAAAAAGAAGCCGCAAACAAAAAAAAAGAGTAAAAAAAACTTGAAAAAAAGAAATGGTCAAAGGGCGTTGATTCGGGTCAAACCCAGATCAAACGGATCGGGGTCGGGCGGGTGTTACACGGTGGAGCAATTCCACCCAGGTTTTTGTCTTTCTTATATTGACTATAAGCCTAATCATGACATACAATAGGGGATACTCTTAAGTGTTCCTTTGATCTACTAACTGAATCACTTAACCGTAGATTATACGAAAATCAAGTGTTCACATTAGTTTTTCGTTCTCATATTATGATTGATTCTCAGAAGGAGAGAGAGAGAAATCATCCCCATGATAGAAACCTACAAACACATGATAATACATTTTATGTATTACTACCGTATATGTATAATATTCAATGGATTTTCTGATAATGCATTTTATATAATATAATAACATATCTATAATGACAACCGTAGATTATGAGAAAATCAATAAGAACATCCACAGCGGGAGTCTTCCACCGAGGTCGATGTCAGAGTCAATCTCCTATCGACTTGACCTCGTCGAGGTAGATCCCGTTGTGGAGTGGCGTTGAAGACTCGAGGTCAAGAGGCGAGTCGTTTTTCCGACATCGCTCTCGACCCACTTCCTTCGCCACGCGTCGAGCAGTTAGCAACAATAAATAAAAAAAAATCTAAAAAACTATCGCCTACACTGTTCAAAATTTCCTATAAATACCACACTCTTCTTCACATCATTTCACACCTCATCTACTCTCTTCGCTCTCAATTCTATTTCAATTTTCACATCAAAAAATACTACTATGTCTTTCTCCGGAGAGTTTTTCAATTTAGATGAAGACGAGCAGCGTCGTCAGAAAAATATCGAGTTGGACGATTTGATTGAAGAAATTTGGACACGTTTCGGTCCGCTCAACTAGTTAATTGTATTTTAATATTATGGTCTGTCTCTTCATATTGTTTTTATTTTAATTCAATTAAATTGCTCAATTTTAATTATTCATATTTTATTAGTATTCTTATTATTATTATTTATTAGAAATATAATTTTTTTTTTAATTATTGTCAATGATTGAATCAACCTAGGTCTATAATCCTTACCATCGTAGAATTTTCAATCTAGATCTATCGAATCACTGAGACCCACCAAAATCATAAAAAACAAGGATTAATCTAGGTCTATATCAACCCACAGTGTAGATGCTCTAATATTTGGAATTAACTCCGCCATCCCACCTGCATTCATCTGCATCAACTCCATACTTATCAACAGCGACGCCACCTATCATTAACAACATTTTCAAGCTTCAGCAATAACAACTCATGTACCACCAGTGTGATTAAAAAGATATAAATGCTCATAAAATAGAATATGCATATAAATATATATAGTGGCCGACCTTGACTGCTCTAGTAACGGGCAGCATGCATATGTTATTAACTTCTCTGCAATCAGCTTAACAATCTGTGTTAGTAAAATTTCATGAACTAGATGCATCTACCGTAGCATTTTTCTTTTCCTTCTTATTCCTCCGAGATTTTGAACAGAAAAAATTATTAGTGTTGCATTTCAAGGAAATGAAAAAAAAAATAAAAATTAGTACTTTTTTTACCGTTAATTAATTATTGCAGGAAAGCTAAACAACTAGATTTCATGAGGACAAATGTTAAATGAAAAGTTAGAAATCATTTTGCTACATCCAACATACTCTCTCTCTCTCTCTCTCTATGTAACTTTCAATGCAATGTGGACAGGCAAGCAGCGTTGGTGCATCCATGTATGTATAACTCAATACCTGTATCAAGTCGAGATTATGAAAGCTCAGTAGTAATTTGATGATATATAGATGATAAGGTTGCTGTGGCCACAAGTTTTGATTACAAAACAAACATGTTTCTCTTTCACCTATATATACCAAATTCATGCACACCACAAATACAGAAAACAAAGTAAAAAAGTTTTGGCACGACTTATATAACATTCTCGATTAAATGAGGCATATTATCTTATCTTCAAGGAATATACAGTTTCAGCCTCCCATCTGTCTGCTTCATCTCTAAAAAATATCTTCTTCTTTTTTCCAATAGTATATACTGATATGATGAGACATATATGATCAAAGAATATATACTCTAAATTTTGTAGGAACTCATCCTTGTATGAGTCCATAGGAACCATACATTAATATATATATCACTTCGGAAATGCATAAAATACAGTATTTTAATGCACAAATATGACGAAAGGCACATTACACTAACTCAATGCACAAATATTCGACACATTTGTAATGCACAATATAAAATAATTTAATGCACTAACTACATCAGATAATGCATAAAATATGTCAACTTTTCAATTTTATTTATTTATATATATTTGTCCATTGAAATAATGCAATTTATGCACTAGCCGACGTGATAAAAATGCATGGTTCCTCCGGACTTATATAACTATGAATTTTTATATGATCCTCGCCATATATATATATATATATATATATATATATATGAATTGGTCATATAAAAAGCTATATATAATAGTATTCGAGTAGATACATGCATGAAAATACAGATGGCACTAAAGGAGGGACGTTTTTGCATCTAATAAAAATATGAAATAATTAAGAAGTCGTATGACTATTTCTTTATTATTTGTTTTAATAAATGTGACGACGAAAGCGAAAAAAAATATTTAATGAGCTGCATCATTATATGTGGAAGTATGACATGATATAAAAGGTCGCATGAATAAGACTTTAAGAGAGAGAGAGAGAGAGAGAGGAGAGATAATTGATTATTAAATGGTTAATACTTTGGAGTGCAAGCAAATTTTATGCATATATAAATGGAGGACCTTACGTAAGGCTGTAAAGAGGCATCCACACACACTACTTGCGACCAATTTCGAGTCATAAAACTACGTTTAAGACCGTTAGTCAAGTTCCTTCGCTAAACAAGTCAAATTTGAGCTTCCCAGTATTTGGCTTGCTTGTTCACTCATGAATATTAAGTAATTTATTGTAAAAATATGATATTAATAATTATATTTCTGTTCATAATGAGTAAAAATTGTATTAGTCTCTAGCTAACTTTTATTGTTGAAAACCAGGAGATATATTATAAATAAGTAAAAACGATTACAAGATTTGCATACCAGCTTGAGATTTTCTATTTGAGTTGAAGAAATTTGTGATGTTAATAATGGGCTCACCCAGGAATCCAGCTTCATAGTTGATTAGGAGATTGGGCTCATCTCCTCTCATTACATGCATTAGACTATTTTGGGCTTTATATATTTATCTAGCTAGTTTGTTCCAAGAACTCCATTTTAGAAGCATATCATCAAAATCATTAAGCTGTAAAAGTTGGAGGATAATTCTAAACATAACCCTCAAATTACTCTATATAGCCCTTTATTTAAAAATAATGATTAAAATTATGTTAAATATACTGTTTTACCTCTATTATAACCCTAAAAAATATTACTTTATCCCTATAATTCACAATTTAAAATTTAATGAATATCTTCATCATAGCCTCAACTTTGAGAAAGACGACACAAATTTGGCTGGAAATATTTATTTTAGTTTATTTTACGTGGTTACAATCTTTCGATGATTGCCCAGTGATGGAGATTAGATCCAGAGCTTGGAACATAAAATGTATTGTTGACAAAAAATCTAATTACGAGAATATTATTATAATTCAAGTTAAGGGAAGGGAAGGAGGGATGAGATAGTGATTATAGTAATGTTATAGCCTTGTAGGTTTTGGTAATTGGAGGATGAATATGTGAGATTGATTAAGATGATTATTGATGTTCCTTAGCGATTCTGAGCCCCAACCCCAATTTCCATAAACAGCTGAAGCTGGATGACTAGTCCAATTTATCACCCAATGATTTAAAAGGGGACACATGCCCATAGTAATGATCCTCTAAATTCCTCCAATTTACCCAACTTTGACAATTTCTGCTTATCTTCATTACTTCATTATTCTCTACATTACTCCACTTCTACCGCAAATTCCTCACATTATTATATTTATTCGAGAGCTTTTTAATCTGCACAAGAATACCATAATGTAAATACATCGATTAAAAATTGAAACATAAATGCAAATTAAATGTAATATTAAATTGAATTTAATGAATTCTAGTTAATAATTGTAACATTAATTCAATTTAATAATCTATACCTATTATAAAAGAGCGGATTCTCACAAAATTTGATTTACCTAATATATCTTTATTATTATATTTATTTTAAGGACAATAATGTAAATCTATATTATATTTATAATAAATATTCTAAATAGATAATATAGTCCTACATAACTTTTCTTTTATTCTACTATAACTTTTCTTTTCTTTTTTATAATTTAATAATATAGTCCTACTCCTATTATAACTCAACTTAATATATTAATTAATGTAGTGCTATATGTTCTATTACTCAAAACTGAAAAAGAAAAAGACATATACATTTTGATAGCTCGAGATTACATTATTAAAAATTATGTGTAATTTATTTTTTAATTTAGAATTATTATATGATTTAATTATGAAATAACTATATAGGTCTCCAGCCATGGTTATTATGATGAGAGTCAAGAAATTTTTTAGTGGTTGATAAAGTTTCTAGGAAGAAGTTGATTTGTAATAACATTGCCCCTCCGAAAAATGTTTTCATTGTATGGTTGATGGTGTTGGGAAAGCTATCTACTTGTGATAATTTGATACGGATAGGAATGCAAGTAGAAGCTACGTGTTGTTCATGTGACAGAGAGGATGAATCTATAGACCACCTATTCTTTGGATGTGTGTTTGGAGCTGCTGTTTGGGAAGGAATCACAATATGGTGTGGAATGTCACGCAAAGCAGTAGTGTGGATAGAGAAAAAATGTTTATATATGGAGACCCAATGTCGAGCAAAAAAAGGGCGTCAATTGCTATATAGATTGATGCTCTCAGTAGTAGTCTGTCATGTATGGCAAGAGAGGAATCTGAGGAAGTTCCAGCAACAGCAAAGGGATGTGCAGGAGGTTCAAAGACAATGCATTATACAAATTGCCATCAATAGTAAAAAAAAAAACACTAGTGTGGCTAGATTACTTCCTTAGCTTCGTTTTTCTCTTTTGAGTGGTGAGATTGCTGGTTTTGTTGGTTGAATGTTTGGAGAAGTGGGCCTTTTTCTTTCGCATGGTGAAATAAAGACTTTTTATTTACCAAAAAAATATCACACTACATCATAAAACTGAATGAAATATCGAGCATGACTGATGTAATTGTACTTCAATAATTGGGCTTTGATATTGCATAGTTTGAAATATTGAAAATCTTTATTGTAATTTCTCAAAGTATTAAAATAAAAATAATAGTGAAAATTTAAAATAAAATTTTGATGTTGGCTACAATCTCTCTGTCACCCCACAATGAAGGAGGTTCACTGTCCCGGTAACGAGTAATTGGTGTATTGGAGGGGGGAGGGGGGAATACACCAGTAGTGATTGTTGAAATTAAATTTTTTTCTTTAGTTGAACTGCTCAGTTCATACACTCAACAACTGAGAAATTCAGTTGGAGCTGTCGTATAGTCAGGTTCATAGTTGACTTCTAGGACTGAGGGTCAACTGTGTGACTTTGGGGTTTTAAAGAGTTTTGCTATGTGGAAGTTGGTGGAAATTAAACTTGTTACATAAACTAAAATCTTTAGGGGAAGGTCAAATTCTCAAATACCTAGTGTAGTTTGTAAATCAGTTTGTATGCAAAGTCAGTTAGTTAGAAAATTGAATGTAAATACTAAAAATAAAGAATACGGTATTTTCACATGGTTCAGAGATCGACCTCCTACATCCACGACTTTCTTTTCGAGGAAAATAATCCACTAGATAAGCTTGCACGTACTTATCAAACGTTCCGCTTAGTTTAGGGCACCAAACAGCTTAACCAGTTCGATTACGGATTCGAACAAGACCTTACAATACTTTTGCAGGCAAGTGCACAACCTATCTTAGATTACGGGTTCTAAGAGACCTAAATTCTTTGATTACAGGTTCAAAGAAAACCTAAGGGCGAGGTTGGATGTTTTTCCTACTATGAAGCCTTCAACACTTAGAAAAGTAGGGGCTTCTTCCAAAGGCTTAGAGACTCGATCTTTTCAGATAGTTTGCTTAGATACATCAAGATCCAAACTTCTAGACTCGATCAAAGAATGAGAATTCTGAGAGGCTAGAAAGAAGCTAAGGAGGAGAACTCGATACTCTCTACAACTTGGCTTCTCACTCTTGGATGTTCTTACTGGTGAGAATACTACTCTCTTGAATCGGCTTGAATGCTTGTGTGCGTGAATCTTTCTAGTCATCTTGTCGCATTTGTGGAGATCTCTATTTATAGATAGGGAGATTAATTAGACGTTGGAAAAAGCCGTTTGTTCTCTGCCAAAAAACATGGCACTCCACCTACTCCTCTACAATCTTTCCTAAAATGGTAACTGCAACCCTTACTTTATGCAAGTCTCTGTGGTCGGTCAATGTATGGAAAGTTACAGGTTGTCTTGTATTTCCGAGTAAATTTGAATTTGCATATGAACTCTTTTTTCTTCAACGTCATCTAAGTCTTTGCTTCTTGACTTTAGGACGTCTGACTTCAACACATTTACTCGATATGCATGAGCTGCATTTATCAGTTATGGAGTCAGTCGTGTTCTCGTCTGACTGACCAAGTTCATCATGAACTTTCTTCTTCAGTTTGGCTGACTTCTTCAGCTTGAATCCTATAAAGATAAAATCTCCGTGCTCAAATAGTGAGCTCTAGCTAAGTTCAGACTGATGACTTCATCTACTCGGTTAGGGTCAGTTGGGTTTTGAAATAAATCAAAATCTTTACTAATTTTCCAAACAGGGTTGATCTCGTAGTTCAAAATGGGTTCTTGAAGATTTTTAAGCAGTTTAACGATTTTAATTACTGAAGAGATTATTCACGTAACTGCTCACAAATGAACACTAGCATATTAATATTAGATATATATTTTTCACAAATGACTTTTTTTTTCTAACATCTACCTATAAATTATTTTTAGCTTGTATAGTTCATGAAGGGAGTATATAAATTAATGATTGATAAACTAATTTCATAAATTTAAAAGCATCCCATAAAAACGATAAAAAATGAATTTTTGGTGTAAAAGATGTAATTTTTGATGTAATTAAATCTATATTTATTGGTAAACACAGTCTCAACTCTCAACCAAATTAAAGTTGAAATAATACATAACAATTGATTTTTCATCTTATCATTGTAATACACTAAACAATTAAAGTTTAATTTTAAATAATTATGAATATATATAAATATAATAGAAAATTAAATATATATATACATACTCCCTCCGTCCCATTCAAGTTGGCCAGTTTCTTTTAGGCACGGGGATTAAGAAGTGTAGTGAATAAAGTGATATAAATTATTTTTTAATTGATAAAGTGGTGCTGAAGTGACATAAAATGGTTCTGAAGTGATATAAGATAGTGCTGAAGTGATATAAAGTGAATAAAGTGATTTCTTAATTTTTGCCAAAAAAGGAAAGTGGCCAACTTGAACGGGACGGAGGGAGTATATACTAGGTTTGAAAAAGAAAATAGAGGTAACAAAAAAGAGTATGAGAAATTTAAACTTGATACTTGACACCTAAAAATTATTATACCTCTTATCATTATGTATTATAAAATTATTTAACTATACAGATACAAGAACCATTAAATAGATTAAAGATATATATTTTAGAATAATACTTTAATTTAATCATTCAAAGAACACAATATTCAGCAAATTTTTCTTTATTGTAAATATTTCAATATTCAAATATTTTGTTGGTTAGTTATAAATGAAAATCCAAACAAAGATATTCTTTTATAATAATCTTCTTTCACTTTTAGAATACGTGTATATTATGGTTTGTGATTTAGAATTATTTTCACAAACAATATGGGGGCAACTTTTCTACATATTATTGGAATACCATAACGTGCATTTTGATTATTCTAAGTAAGTACTAAGGTCGTTAATCAAATTAATTAAATTATAATAGATTTTCTTTACCACCATCATAATTTTTTTAAAATTGTACACAAAATAGAAGATATATTTAAATTATACAGATGAATTTGCTTATTTTAAGGTCTACATGAAAATCATTTTCTTTTTATACGTTTCTTATCGTTCTCGCTGCCTCGAGTCCATTAATTTATTTCTAATTTTTATACTAAGTAAAAATATTACCATAAACTTATTTTCTAATAAAATACGCTATAATTTGGAAGAAAATGACAAAAGGGATTGAAATGAATAGGGTCATTACTTCCCCTCTTTTTATTGATTTTACTTCTAAGATTAAAATATGAAGGTTTGTTCGTTATGCATGATCAGATGACGAAGTTATAGATTGATTTATGTTAAATTGATGATGGGAGATAGTAGACCCATTATCATTCCTATTTGCACATACTCCCTCCGTCCCGGAACAAGTGGCTCGTTGTTCATATTGGAGTGTCCCATAACAAGTGGTTCGTTTCCAAATAAGGAAACAATTAACCCTTCAAAATTCGTGGGCCACATCACTTAATTTAACCAATTTTTACCCTTCACCTTAATACCTGTGCTGAAATGAAATGAGCCACTTGTTATGGGACGGAGGGAGTACTTGCTAATAATTATTAAAGTTAATAATAGTCAAAATTAATAATATATATTACAACTTTTTTTTATTTTGCAAATATTTGTAATAAATTAATTATCTTAAATAAGAGTTTATACATGCAACACACGTATCTCTCTACTAGTTAAATATAAATAAAGAAACACTTGGGTGATATCACACCATTATGGCAGGAAATTGTTTGAACATGACACTATCTTTAGGCAGGTTGTGTAACTATGACACTTTTATATCGGACTTGTAAAAGAAAAACACTATCTTTTAAGTTCGACACGAAAAAGTCAAATTGGAGCTTATTCGGGCTATTTTTCAAGTGACTTGCACGTGAGCTGTTGATCGTCCGATGTGGATTGTGTATATTAGTGAATTGTCCCCCCCTCCCCCCCCACCCCAAAAAAAAAGAAAAAACAAGTTCCCCTTAATTTCGAACAACCCTAACTTCTTCTCGCCCAAAAATCAAACCGTCTTCAACAATCCCAATCGCGATTTCCACCATGAGTGAACTATCTTCAGTCTTTTGTCAAAGCGGAACATGACTCAGACTTCTCGCTAATGAAGGTTAACACTTATATTATTAAGTGAACTTGATTGAATGGAAATATATAAGAAATTTAGATACGAAGTTGAAATATTCAACCACTTTAATGAAAGGGAGAGCACAAAAATGAATAATTAATCTACTGCTGTTAAATTCTGGTCCACAAATACTTGATGAGCAAGAAACTGTTGCACGATGACTAGCTTCTACTAACTACATTACCTCTTTGCTCTATTTTGATTAAGCTTGTTGCAACTTATCCGGGCGTTGGAGTTTTGCTACTTTTTGCTTAATCTTTTTATCGACCGACGTCAGTGAGTGAGTGCTTCGCTGACGGCGATGTGGAATGCAACAATTGTTTAAGGGAATTTTCGGTCCACAAGATGGTTTGATTTGAGGAATAACACGTTTAGGGTTCTTAGAAATTGGGAAAACGCATTTGGAGAGTTTTATCTTTCACTAACTGCTGATATACATAATTCACATCGGATTCGTGCTATGATCAGCGGCTAGCTCATGTGCAAGTCACATGAAAAATAGTCCGAATAAGCCCCAATTCAGCCTTTGCTTGTCAAACTCATAACATAGTGTCTTTTTTTTACAAGTCCGATATAAGAGTTTCCTACTTTCATAACCCGCCTAAAAATAGTGTTATGTTTTGATAATTCCCTCCTATTTACGGGGTAGAGAATCTCAAGTAAGCCTACGCCCTTATGTTGCATGTTAAAAAAATAAAAATGAAGAAATGTCCTTGATCCATAAATTATGCACTATTATGGAATATAAAACTAATATTGTCCAATAATATTTCTAATAAAAACAAGATACAGAAGAACGTATATTAAAAAAAATCGAGTATCTGTATTTGTGTGGCTTAAAAAATTAGTTTTTATGTCGGTACCAACTCCAAAAAATTGTTATGTCGGTACGCTATAAATTCACATGACTCATGATTGCAAATTATGTGCATAAATTATACATATGTCTCTATATATAAATTCCAATATCTAGGTGACGAAGTGTCATACTACTTATATATATATAAGCAAAAAACTGTTGACAAAGAATTTATAAATGATATAATATATAATTTTTATTATTTCGGACTAGTTAATTATAGATGATGGTCTACGTAACTGAAAATAACACGCTAATTATCTAAAACAAATATTATATAAAGATAAAGTGCCATCAACATTATCAGGAGTTATGATTAGAGTGTATAAATCGAATCACATACTATGATTTTAATAATTTTAAAGCGAAATTTACTAGCCCTTTAAAAAATAAAGTTCGACTTTTTTACCCGAACCTCAAAAAGCCGAAATCATTTAAATTTTATACTTTGATTTCTTTTTTAAATCAGATCAAACTATTATATTAGTTCTTTTTCTTATATCGATAATTTACACCCCTAATCACAATTGATACTAATAAATTCATATCATCGGATGCAAGGGGGGCTATCTTACTAGGTTGCTCACACGCATTGAGATTTCCTCCTTTTCAAACTCAAATATATGTATTTCTTGAAGTTTTTTCTTTTTTTTTCAAAATTTTGATCCTTATCTTCGTATAACAATTTTAATTTAGTACTCGATTATATGATGTTCATGCAATTAAAATAAGTTTAAAATTGTATTAAGATATGTCAGTCAAAATACAGTATTAAAATCCATACACGTGCGAAAATGAAACATAAACTGAAATCAGAATTGAGGTGTACGCAGTGATCACATCTAATTCCAATTTCACAACTAAAGAAAGAATTTGTATTAAACTGTAATCACATGAAATTAAAGGGAAAATATCTAAAAATCAAAACCAAAGATGGGTGTGCTTTCCGCGTATGAAAGCCCACCAATGAGCAAGGGCCACGTCGCACCAGCATCCGAACTATTCTTATATATGGTCTGTATATAAATGCTCAACTCGCACTATCTTAGGCATTATCGAAATCTATAGCTTAATTTTCTTTTGCTATCCAATTTAATACCGAGAGAGAGAGAGAGAGAGAGAGAGAGAGAGAGAGATGGGCTCAGCTACTTTTATTGATATTATAGTGGCAATTCTTTTGCCTCCTCTTGGTGTCTTCCTCAAGTTTGGCTGCGAGGTAATTACTCTAATTTTCCATAAATTTCATCTTTTCTTCTTCTTTATAATTATTATATCAATCTTTTGTAAGTATGTTAGAAGAAACTACTGCATATTTTTTGTTTGTTTATATTTTGCATATATTTTCTAAATCTAGTTGTAAGTCCGGATTAAGTAAGTTTTCACTTCAATAGTAGTGGAGATTTTGAAAGACTTGGTTATTTATTAGGGTTTAAAGGGTAACAAATTTATACCTAACTTATTAATTTGTTTGCAACGGAATGATGTTAATAATTTTCGGTGATCAGAATGATGATAGTGACTTAATTTTTGTTCATATGGGTAATTTTGTTTTCTTGAAGTGGACACATTAATATCAAAAATTTTAACATAATATGCGAAGTCGTTTGTATATGGGGATTAAAATTGGCAATATTATAATTTCCATCATCGAAAAAAAAAAGACATGAATCCAATTGGAAGAAGAAGTAAACTTTGTAAATGTTTGTTGTACTTCAAAAATGGTGTCTCATTTACAAATTGAGATACTTTAAGTAGATAGGGGTAATTGTACGCAAAAGTAATAAGTAATTTGTTGTTTTATCATAAGAAATAATTAAATAAACAGTTTTGAATCATTGTAATTTATTTTATGCAGGTGGAATTCTGGATTTGTTTATTGCTAACGCTCTTTGGTTATCTTCCTGGAATCTTATATGCGATCTATATCATCACCAAATAGTGATCCTATTCCATGGTAATTGCCTTTCTCAAACAAATGTTTCTATTAATATTGATTATCAATCTGTCAATGTTTTTAATGTTACTTTATAGTATTGTTTTTAGTTTTGAGTTGATGAGTTTTGACAGGTGAAAATGAAGAGAAGGCATCATATCGGTTGGTTGGAAAGTGGTGATTGAGTTGATCCTTTTTTTTCATTTTCTTTTGTTGCTTTCCTTCTTTAATTTCATTTTATTGTATCTATACTTGTAACCAAATTAGTTATGTATTGAAGTGGTTGCGTTTGTGTGTTTTTGGAAGACCGTAAATTACTGTCCTTGTACTATTTGGTAAGAATTTTTCTCGACATTCTTTGCAATTTGTTTAAATATATAGGAAAAACTACCGAATTTTACCCCCATCTTATAAATTGTAAAACGACAAGAAATAAACTTCTTCAATGACAAAAAGTGTTAGAATGTGATAAATTGGCGGTATCAATCTTCTCAAGTGTCCTCAGAATAAAAATAATAATAATAATAATAATAATAATAATAATAATAATGATAATAATAATAAGTTTCAAATGAACCAACCTTCAAAAACATCCTCTACTCAAATAAAATGAAAAAAAGTTGGAAGGTGTCGCAGTAACAGCAAATCTTATCCACTCGATGAAAACGGGGAAAGGAAGGCAAGTAATGCTGCCACGTTACGCATCATTCTTACACGTGGGATGTGGTGCTGTTTCTCATTCCTTTCCTTCCAGATCTTACATCTTAATTTTATCATATCTAATTTAATATGCAACTTCTTTGCGCGAATTCATATGCATGTAAAAAAGTAATTGACCGTCCAACTTTATTTAAAATTCTTCTACACAATGAGACGTTTACACGGTGTGAAAGCTCAGAAGATTCAAATTTTTAAGTTCACATATTTATTACTCCACCCGCTTTCGTAACTAATGGTTCGTTTTTCATATTATTATGTTCCATAATAAGTGAGTCTGTCTCTAAATAAAAAAATAATATCTCTTCAAAAATTGTGGATCGTACTACTATATTAATTTTTACCATTCATCTTAATATACGTGTTCAAATGAAATGAGCCATTCACTTCCGAACGGATGGAGTATTTAATAGTAACAAATTTGTAATTCATAGTTACAAATTTACTATTGGATTAGATTTTAATTTTTGAACTATGGAGAAAGGTAAAAGATTATTAAGAAGAAGGTAAAAGATAGAAAATTGTACTAAGTTTTATCAGTTTTGAAGTGTTAATAATTTTCTGTTTGTAAATGAAACGTTATTAATGGAACGTAAAAGAAAATTAGACCTTATCAATGAGATGTATAATCCACTATCTTTTAAATGGGATACTATTAATGCCAGTTTATAAAGTTCAAAAAATAACTTGTACTACCATATAGTAATCTTATACATACCTGCTCAAATTAAGGTGCCGGAAACTTTTGTTTTTAATAGATTATGAGGGCGATTGGCTGAACTTTTAAGCTTCTTAAAATAGCTTATAAGCTATTCACTGTTAATGATTCACGTACTTATAAGCTCTTTTAAGGAGTTTTAAGCTCAGCCAAATACCCTCTAAGAAAATATTAGAAAAAGTTCAAATCTCATCGAAATCTTATACTAGATCAAGACTGTTTATCGTTCCAATGTGATTTATATAGGCTACTCAATATCTGGGTGACATCTATATGCTATCCTCATCATTATAAAAAGAGAACTATATTCATTCATTTATTATAATCACAATCTTATCCTCAACTAATATCATTGAAAGTTCAATCATTCAAACAGAAACATTTATGTATTTGAACATAAGATCCAACATTATATAAAATCTAAGATATCTGATAAAACCCTGGGATCATAATAATCCCACGGCACCAAATGACAAACATTACATGATTCTGATTCACAATTTCGAAAATTTGCATAGAACTATGCTGAAGCCCAATAAAAATTGCTTTTCTTAAAGCACAACGTAACTCTTCATGATATACATACATATGTATGAACATCAACACCGATGATCGACTACCTCCTTGACCATTGTTGAAACATCATGAAACCATATGTAAACCAGCTAAGGCGAGAACTGCCGATTAGGCTTTATTCCTTGAATTGCCATTCTCTCCGACACATGGGGCAATGTGCTTGCGAAGTTTGTGAATTCACCCACTTCAAGATGCAGTGAAGATGGAACGCGTGATTGCAAGAACCCCAGACTGCAACATAAAATTGCTATATGAATGCATGGGTTATAATAGAATTAGTAGGGGCTATTCTAATATTGATTCATAAAGAAAATGTACTACAATGAATTTCCAACTGCCACGTTCCAAACAAACACGTAAAGATGCAGTGATGAAAGTGAAAGGCTGAACGGACATCCCTACACAATCGTTCCAACTTGAACAAGAAATAGCTTTGTAAAAGATAGTGATCTCAATTCTCAAATACTCAGTGATAAGGGGACGATATTGTTCAAGGGATTTGACATGTTCAAGATAAATATCACCAAAATCGCATCGACGCCTAACAGTCTAATGAAAAGCCGATCTGAAATTAATCGAAATCCACTTTGATGAGAAATCATATACGAGTAACCTATGGTGAAACATATCGAGTTAATTACAAACATGCAGGAAACTTTGTTTATGATATTAACTACTCCATAAATCTTTTAAAATGAGCCAGAGAAGATTGGAGAACATTAAAAAAAATCACAACCAGTATTATTGGTAAGACTGAGATTGAAAGCAGGAGAAGTCTCTAAACAAAAAGAGAACAGATTGCATATCAGAGTAACTGGAGCTGATAGCGTTTAACAAGAAGTTAGGTGCAACATTGTCTGGGTTATGAGCAAAAACCAAATACTATCATTCAAATTCTTCCAAATTGAACCAATGTGTAAGAAGAACTAATTTTGGTTTTTGGTTATTTCAAGGAAAACTTCAAAAGTATATGAAAGGCTACAGAAATCATTATTGAACATTAACATATGCAGAAGCTTAATTGTCCTCAGAACAATCAACAGGAAATCCAACTTAGAGTAGCTAATAATAACCTCTCAGTAACACCTAGAGAGAAAGAACAACCAGAATCAAAGTATACGAAATTTTCACAGTAAGAACAAGACACAAATGAAAAAAGTAAGAACTTTCTTGAACTCTGTACCAAGGGTTGCTGCAATATGATTTTCATTGGTCAAGGCTTGAGACAGACATATCATACTAAGAATGAAGGGCAATTAAGGAGAGAAGAATTCAGTAAAGCAGCCTAACTGAAAACTTTGAATGAGTTCATGTGTTATTATTCCAGTTTATCCGGCCACAATTTATGCTTCCCAACTGAACAAAATAAACCCACACCCTAGTTATTTCATTACAGCAACGAAGCCTAGCCAAACCAATAAGATAATCAAACTAATTGAACAAAATAAATCAATATAAGAATGATACCAATTAAACAAAATAGCATTGGTTTGACTACGTTTTTCATTTTATTTGATATTTTTCAAACCCGGGTAGCAGGTCCTGTCAGGACCCCAAGCAGTTGGTGAAAAATTATAGTAGTGGGAATTATCTATGATTGAAATTTGAAACATATCCCTAGATCAGTGTTTGACACCATGTTCATTTGTTAACTAGTTTATGTATATAGATCTGAGGGCATGCAGTAATTCAGTCAATAGATCAAAAGTTAATTGGGACCTATAGGATTCGTTTATCACAATCGACAATGTGAATTGTTTTTCAAACTTATCACAATTGGATAAAGCTACTACTACGAAGCAAGTACCTTGAATTTTCAAGAACTCACTGAGAAAACCAATTATTTTAGTTTACCATAATCCATATGTAATTAAAATGACAAGAATATGGGTGAGCCTTCAATATCTTAGAACAGAGTATAACTGCTAAAAGAGAAGAATAGAATAGCCAAGCCCAAGACAAACATTAAGCAAGAAACACACAGAAGCCTTTAACTTACTAAGGGGGCAATCATCTCCTGGGAGTTTACAATCAGGGCAACAGCCATCAAAGGCCATCCGACAAATGCCACAAGTTTCATCTTGGGCATCCCATGTCCAAGAAGCAACAGCATGCCACCTGGAAGTTCCAAAAAGAACATATTCAGCTTCTTAAATAAGTTTGATCCGTAAATAGGCAGTAATCAGAGGATTGGGTGCATACTCTGTCCATCAGGCCCAGCAGAATTCGCAAACGATAGGGTCAAGGAGAAACAGTCTAACAGAAGACCCTAGAGCAAATGGAATATGCTACATTGCAGCCATTATAATCAATAAACTAGAGATGCACATTAGCAAGGAAACACTCTTATGTGGTTCCTTGAGATGTTACTCTTCAAATCAGGTAAATAACTAATCTCACATAAAACGATGCTCAGTAAAACTGAAACATAGACAACAAGCAGAAGGCTGGTATTTTTCGCATTTATTACAAAATATTTGCCTAAAAGTCTTTCATAACTTATTTACCTTTATTTAGCAAACAAACAACCCTGTAAAAAGTAATAGAAAGAGGTTAGATTTTTTTCTTTTATCATTGGCTGACATAGCAATGTAACCAAACCTCAATCACTCATATGCATCCATAAAAGAAGTAGTTGCAACTGAAATTACTTGAATACATGAGAATAATAAACATAAGCAGTTCACTAAATCCTTTACACAAGAGACTGATGTATTTCTGTACGAACGAAACAATGAAAACATTGAACTTATACAGATTGCAAAATACAGATATCACCCCAAAGTTAATCCAGGTAATTACACCTTGAACTTATGACCTATAACCAGATAATAGTGTCTACGTGGCTGGAGATAGTTCAAAACAAAGACATGCTTTGTAATCAATCAGGTTTATGTAATGTGCTAAATACGTCCAAGAGAAAATCCATTTGCATGTACAAACATATAAATGTAGGATACGCAAAATCTTGACTTTCATTTTCTTGTGCCCTGCGATCACAACCACATATAAAAGAATAATGAGTCCAATAAACAGAATCAACTTCAAACTATCATAAACAAGATTTTCTACGTTTTAGCCCACAGAAATCAGCAAACCTTTATTACCCATATGGCACATTGAGTTGTTTTTATGTAAGAAAAGAACAAACTGGAATGAGTTCACAATTGCAAATCAATCAACTGCATTTCAGAAAACTTAAAAAATCAAATTATTCATACTCCATGCAATTTGGACTTCACAAATTCAAATATAAACACTCCCCAAAAATAGAAAAAATAAAACTAATGAATAATCATCAACCCACTCGACAACAAGGGTAGAAAATCTGCCAATTGATCAGCGAAATTTTCACTGAGACATTACATCAAACACATGTAGCTAAACTTAACACCACCTGTCTCGTTCTCAAAATCATACGCAGGTATATTGGTCTCGACATACGATTACCAACTGCATAGAGATTCTTTTACCATAAAAATGTTGTCCCTATAATCACAGATTAATTACCGCCTCTATTAAAATAAAACTGATTCAATACTGTTTTTTTTTTTTTTTTTTGGTGGTAAATAATGTGAGAGAGTTGAAGTACCTGTAGCAGTAGAGTTAGGGAGCTTCAGAGATTTAGCAGAGTCGGCCATTGACAGATTTGCGATGTTCAGCGATGCAGAATCATTAAAAGAGAGCTTTACAGAAAATGTATAAGAATTCTTAGGATGGAGAAGAAGGAATTCAACTTTATACTGGTTGAGTTGAGCAATTGAAGGTTCAGTTGAATATGTGAAAGATTAAAAACTGACTTGTGGGTTGGAGGAGGAAGAGTGGAAGAGGAGGGAGGGTTTTGAAATTTTAATTTTTTTACTGCTGAGATGCTATTTTTTCATTGTTAAAACTCGGTAAGCCAGAATATGATTTGTACTCCGTCCAACCAATTAAAAGTGTTTGTTGCTAAACCTTCCTTATTTGATGACAATATGGATAGATTGGAGGGAGTGGTAATTAGTGGATAATTAAAAAAAGATTTAAGGATAATTAAGAGATAATAGTAGTTTATTAATCTTAGTTAGAATTTATTAATTCCAAGCTATCTATATCTATATCTATATTATATATAAAAAGGGAGTTTTCAATTAGCAATCAATTACAAAATTGATTTCAGTGACAATTTTGTAGATTAAATGAATATGAAGGTCCAAATTTAATGTGCAATTACATCCACGTTTGACGTCCCACTCCCACAGCACCTTACATCGTCAGTTTTTTTTAAAAGGAATTCACATCGTCAGTTACTCTCAAATCCCAACTCTATCTCCAAATTCTCTACACGAGCAACTCCAATGCCAGATGCAACAAAAAGGCTCTTGACCAACTTCATTGCCCTCCATTATTGCCTTTTTGTTTGAAATCGAGATCTTCGCCTTTGGGAAAGGGAACGAAGGTCGCGGCACAACATTTTTTTGTTTTAGAGTAAATTTACTATCATCTGTTTTGGTGAAGAAAACCAACAAATCAATACAAATCTACTTTTCTTCGCCTGCAAGCAATACTCTTATCTTCTCTCCCTTTTGATCCACCTTTTGTCTGTTGAAAAATCAAAGAAGAACCATCGACCATGAAGAAGAACCATCGACCATGAAGAAGAACCTTCAAAGGTAATTCTGCTAGGTAAGTCATAATCATTTTTACTTTATATTTTCTTCCCTCGAGTCATTTAGATATATATTTACTAAATTGATTTCTCAATATATAGTGTTTATGCACTGATCTCTACATGATTTGAAGCTTTAGGCCTTGGACAAGGTTGGTTTAATGTTGTCTTCATTTCAAACTTGCAGGCTTATCCATGGGTGTTCTGAGATATAGCAATTCTAATCCCACAGGTATTTATATAGTCGTTTTAATTTTTGTGGTTTTCTGCCTGCTGCTGAATTCCGTTGATATTAGAGATAATTATTCGAAAACAAACAAATGCATATCATTTACTTGCAAGAGTTAAAGTGAATTAAGTCTTATAGTTTTTATTGTTCCGTTATCCAGGAAAGATGCAACTTTTTGATGGCACATATCTCAACATTGATACGGCGCTACAGGTCAATTGTGGGAGTTCGAAGAATCAAAGGAGTTTGATGAGGATTATGTAAGGTCTGTGAAAACAGATAGAAATCGACTATTTTATCTGATTTTGGTAATTTCCTCTGTGTTTTTCAATCGACCATCTTCATAAAGATTGTCTAACTAGCATGAACAGATCTTTGACATGTAAAAAAAGAGAATGGCCCTAATGCTTTAAAATGTCAAGACAATTATAACAATATGACATGTAATAAACTAATAATATGAGGAATCTCTTCTTATAAAAATATGACATGTAATAATGGCATCGTTAATGTGTATGCTCTCTGTGGATCTTCATAATTGGATAAAAACTGATTCTTATAAATAATTATGTTCACAGAAATCATGTAATATGTGAAACTTAAACTTCTTATCAATATTGTATAGGATTTTAGCAAATAAATTGTTTTTGCTCTTTTTAATAAGCTTTTGTTGCTTTGTGATGGTCCCGATACGAGTTCTGGTGTATGGAGGGGGGAATACACCAGTTAGGAATTTTAAAAACAACCTCCTGAAAATATCACAACCGAGTAAGAAGACTCAGTTGGAATCACAACTGAGTAAGAACACTCAGCTGTGAGAGTGGTGCTGTGCGGAATGTGGTGGAAATAACAACTCGTAAAAACAACTCACGCTCAGATGCAAGGTTGATCAATAACCAAAACAATTGAGAATGTAAATATGCAGTTTGAGTGCTGGTTAGTTGGTCAGTTGAATATGCAATAAATAACTGAATTGAAAACACAAACACACAAAGATTTACGTGGTTCGGAGAGAATTCCTACGTCCACGGGGAGTTGTGAGTCCACACAACTCAGTCCAATTTCTTTAGGACTTCAACCACAAAGCTTACGCGGGCTTTGCAACCGTTAAGATAAGTTTACGGGTACTTATCAACCTATCTACTCAATTACAGGAAGAGTAGGGTCCTAACAATCCTTTTGAGGGGATGTGTGAAAGAGTGGGTTTCCAACTAATAGCTTGAACAATAAGTGAGCTAGGATCTAAGCTATGAACTCTCAGCTAGTGATGTTCTCAAGGATAGATCAAAAACACCAAGACAGAATCTAACACTCTATGAACTCTCAACTAGTGATGTTCTTAGAGATTGATTTCAGTTTTGCTCGTTTGCGATATGAACTCTCAACTGGTGATGTTCGCTTGTCTAATTCTTTGCTCTTATCTGTCTCGTCGTATCAGTAGTCTTGGTGAATGAATGAATGCCTCTATTTATAGGCGGAGAGAATCAACTAGCTGTTGGAAGAGCCGTTATCTCTGTTCTTGTGAAAGCGATGGCTTGTCTCTCATCTCTGCAGACTTTCCGGATTTGGCAACTGTGAACTTCTGCTTTCCATTTGAGACAGCCTTGTGTTGGGCCAAATGAGGTAATGACAGAACGTCAAACCTTCACGTGACATCCTTTTTTAAATTCAAATCTTCAACCTTTAACTTTCAACCTTGGTTAGTCGGTTGAGAAGTTTTGATCTTCATCTGATTGGTCTTCAGCTGATGTTCCATCTGATCGCTATCTTCATCTGACCTTCTGTCTGAATTGGAACATTTGAACTCTCAGCTATCTTGAACTTCATGTTATCGATCTTATCAGTTCGAGTCCTTCAACTGATGTTCTATATCTTGAACGCTCAGTTGTCTTTCTTGTGTTTTGAATCTTGAACGGTTGGCTCGAACGCTCAGATGACTTTCTTCCATCTGATGTTCTCTTACATCTTTTCCTTTGAACGCTCAGTTGTTATTCTTACAACTGATGTTCTGAAACTTGAACGCTCAGTTGTCTTTCTTACAACTGATGTTCTATCCGAGTGAAGCCTTGTTGCCTTCTTTAGCTGGAGACCTGTAAAGATAAAATCTCAACATTGCTCAAACAGCGAGCCTAACTACTAACATTAGGATCTGACAACATCTACTCGGTTGGGGTCAGTTGGTTTTGGAATCAATCAAAACTTTACTTAAATTTCCCAACAATTTCCCCCTTTGGATGCCAAAACCCTTACTGATTAAAAACCCTTACTGATTAAAAACCCTACTGACCTATCTAAAATCTCAGCTGAAATTCTAGACAGTCTATAAGAATAAACATCAAAGGGTTAGCACAGTTATAACATGGTATTGAAATAACTTTGCGATTGAGAGCTTGGACAACGAGATATTGTACGTCAAGGTGAATCGGATAACTGATTGAAAGTTTTCATTACAACTGATGGTTACAAAATTATGCACAAAAAGTCAAAATACATCAGTTTCTCAAAAACTTTAACTCGGCTAATATTTCAGCCCATACTTCCCAAAAATTCTAACAAAGATTCCTCTCTTAGCATCCGACTCCTTTGAAATGTCAACCCTATGCTCTCGACAAACTTGTCTTGCCTCAGCTGCTATCTTCTGACGGTTGGGGTTTCTTGAGTCCGGGAGGAATGGTATGTGACTTTCTGAGGGACGGGGACGGTGTTCATATCCAGTTTTGCATCTATCATTGCTCGCCTGAACTGGCTGAACATGCCCGGATCCCCAGAGTGTAGCTCGGTCAGCGCTTCTTTGAAGGCTCTTCTTCCATCCTCAGTTGTGTATACCTTTCTGTAGTAGAAATCATTCACAAACTCCAGCTTGAATGATTCCCAGTCTTCGTTCCACTCAGCTGGCATCCACTTATCCACATGCCTGAATCGACTTTGAAGTTTGATGTTCCCAGGCAGTCTCTGTTGCTTCAACCTTGCCTCAGCCTTCACTTGGTTTTCTCTATGCGGCGTCGGCTGCGGGATGCAACATTCCTGTCCAGGTTCTTGGTGACCTTGTCAAGCTCCTCTTCAAATTTGTTGATTCTTTTAGCCTAGCTTGCAACAAATTTCTTCACCCATTCCGGGTTCATGTAGTCTTTCTCAACAACATCCATAGCTTTAGCAGCAGCAATACATTCTTCAGTGTAGCGAGTGTCTCAATGACTTCGGTTTGGAAAGCAGCGAACTCAGCCCATCGTGACTCGAACCGAGAATCCCATTCTTCATCTTGAGTCTGTTGGGATTTGGCGAGGTTGGAGTCAGATATGGACTCGAGGTTGGAGTCAGATATGGACTTGAACACGTTCAGATCGGATTTGATTCCATGAACTGTTGTCCTCAGTGCATTGATGTCTTGACTGGTAGATGTTGAGAATTCGTCCAGCTTCATCTTCAGCTCATCACTCTCTTCCTGCAGTTTCTTGTGTTTCTCCGCCTGTGCTTCCATCATCCTCAGCTGATCTTCTTTGTTGTGCTGGATGTTGGCCAGCATCTCTTTTCTGAGCTGATTAACCCTCTCAGCGATCAGCTCACATATTTCATCAGTTGAGGGTGCTGGCTGATCAGCTGGAGCTGGTTGTTCAATGAGTGCTGGCTGTTCAACAGTAATCATGGCTTGGCGGTTGGCCATGTACTGTTGAAGTTCTTCTTCTTCTTGCTTGGCTGCTGCTGCGGATGCATCAATGTCATCTATAAAATCAGCAGATTTGGTTAGCATATTGTCGAGGAAGGCGACACAATCTGGTTCAGCTGTCTCCCTGGTGTTTCTTCCTTCAGCCTTGCTGGTGTCCAGACGACGCGTCAGCAGTGCAACCTTGTTGTTGTAGGCAACCTCAAGGTTTCTGTAGTTAAAGTAGTCTCTGATGCGCGATTCATCTGCCTTCAGCTGGTTCCAGCTGTGTATCCTTATGGTATCTTCCTTCACATACCAGTGGCTGAAGATTAAATTGAACTGATATAACAGCTCGGTTCCAAGCGTGGCAAAGATCAGCATGTCGCGCGCTTCAGGGAACATCCCGATCAGCTTCTGAAAACAGTAGGCCAGCTTGCCTTCATGTTCCTGCGCGACAGCCTGACGATCAGCTTCGTCATCGATGGGGGAGGGAGATAGATTCTCGTATGGAATCGGTTCAATGGTTTCATCAACGTTGGCCAAAGAAGTGGTCTCAACGTTGGCATCGAACTGGGAGCTCGGAATTTCTGACAATATGGGGAGGTTGGTATCAACAGGTTCATCAACATTGGCCGAAGAAATGGTCTCAATGTTGGCATCGAGCAGAGAGCTCGGAATTTCTGGCTGTGTGTCGGTTGGGATAACCTGTTCGGGCGGTACGGCATCAGCTCCTGCCGTGGGGGAGGTTGGAATATCTTCGGTTTCCTCAGATGAGAAAGATGCATCCGAGGAGAGATCCATTTCCATGCCATCTATCTCATCTGTTCCACCTGCGCGAGGAACGATCACGAACGCATCCTTGTCAACTGAGTGACTCGACTCAGATGGCTCCTCAGCTGGTGTTTCCTCAGCTGGAATCTCCTCAGCTAGTTTAGCAACTGACTTCTTGATCCGAACCCTCAGCTTCTTCTTAGTTGGTTCTTCCGCTTTCTCTTTCTCCGACTCAGCTCTTTGTCGGCGTCCAGCTGTGGATTTTGATGGGCGGGTGGTAACTGAAGGCGGCTCCTCAGTTGTATCTTTTACAGCTTCCCTCTTGTCCTTGGGAGTGTAAACGCTCTTAATCACATCCTGAGCCTTCTTGGCGGTTGGGAAGAGCATCTGTCTCTTGACAAGGGTCTCTTCGCAGTCTTTCCAGACCATGTTCTGATCCTTTGTTGCGAAAAGGATCAGAGCAGAAATTTTACAACCGAAGTTGAGAGTTCCTTTTACACTCAACAACTTCTCTCCAGACTCGGTCGTGGTTTCAGAAATCTTCTGCCTCTCCAGAATCAACTGGTGTTCAAAATAACTGAACCAGTTGATGTCATGCTTGTGTTTGTGCTCCAAAGCAATCAACTGCTTGAGCTTCGGTCGGCTGATGTCTCCAAACGCACCGCTATATCCGAAAATGACCTTGGATACAACATCGAACAGAAGTCGATGTTCTGGCTTCAACTTCGTGCGCTGCATATTACTCCTTAATTTTTCTGGAGTGATGAGAGCACTCTCCAGAAATTCATCAGCTTCCGCATCTGTTATATTCTCGATGGTGTCTGTGGCGGTCAGGTTCGGTGGGATGATTTGGCGTAGAATGTCTGAAACTGGAATGGGGACGGTGACACGGCGGATGGTTCTGGCAGGAACATCCCGTTGTGGACAAGAAACTTCTGTGACAAGGCCATCTCGACTGTCGATGGGTGATTGCAAGTTCAGGTAGAACTCCCCGACCTGTCGCCTGAGAAGGTGGGAGGGGAAGAGCGTCGCCCAGTCCAGGAGGCCGTTCTCCCTGAGAATATTGGCGAGGGGAGACACACTGGTGATTCCAGATCATCTTCCGATAGAATCTGCTCGAAGTGGATCTTGGAGAGCAGCATATCAAATGATTCGTCGTATGATGTGAGGACTAGAGAAGGTCCAGACGATGCCATTTTCTTTCCTTTTGGTGCCATTTAATATTTCTGTGAAGATATATATAGAGAGAGAAACTTGCAGAAAATGGTGAGACAAATCGGAGACGATAGTGAACAGTTACTGCAGATAAACACAAATGTAGAAGGTAAGAGATCACTTCCTGATTTTCCGCCTTTTATAGGTTAGTGGCTCGGTTGAAATCGACGGCTAGGGTTGAATGGCGCGAAACCATCAACGGCTGAGATCTCGCGACTGTTGACTAGCTTTGACTTGACGTCACAATCCAAGTTCCAACCAGCGCGTGAGAAGGTGAACTATTTTTCATGTCAGCCCAGTCGCACTATAAAGTAGGCTATTGATGTTTAGCCACACTTTACATTAAATGCGCTATGATGGCTATTTTAGTCTAACTGACATGCTCAGGAATGTTTGAATTTATTTCAAACATTCTCATTTAAGACACAAACATCTTCAGCCATAAATGTTACCTGCCAGCTGATGTCGGAATCAGCTGTGTAATACCTGCCAGCTGATGTTGGAATCAGCTGTGTTTCAATATTGCGGCATACCATCAGCTGACTCGAGTTCGTCTGTTCAGCTGATGTCTGATCCAATATTGCAGCATACCATCAGCTGACTCGAGTTCGTCTGTTCAACTGACGTCTGATGTCTTCGGTTGGCGATCCGCATCCGATGTCTTCGATTAGCGATCTGCATCTGAGATTCCCCCTCCATCTGAGCTTCCCCCTCAGATGGATATCTATTTCTTCACCTCAGCTGGTTCCTCATCTGATGGATCCAACAGTCCAAGGAGATCACACAACATCTTGAACCGTGCTTCGGCTAGAGGTTTGGTGAAGATATCTGCTCTCTGAATCTCAGTTGGAATCTTCTCCATAGAAACATCCTTCTTTTCAATATGATCTCGGATAAAATGATGTTGGATGTCAATGTGCTTCGTCCGAGAATGGTGAATAGGATTCAAAGAGATAGCAATGGCGCTTGAGCTATCACAATGAATGGGAACCTGTCCAGTTGCAACTTCATAATCTCTCAGCTGTTGCTTGAGCCACAACACTTGCATGCAACAACTACCGGCAACCATGTACTCTGACTCGGTTGTAGAGGTGGCAACACATGCTTGTTTCTTGGAGAACCATGAAACTAGCTTGCTTTCCATGAACTGATAGTGTCCAGATGTGGACTTCCTGTCCAACCGATCTCCGGCTAGATCCGCATCTGAGTATCCGGACAATTGGATATTATCGTCGGTTGGATACCACAATCCAACATTAACTGTGCCCTTCAGATACTTAATGTTGTTCTTGCTGCCAACATGTGTGCTTCCCTCGGTTGAACTTGGAACCGAGCACACACTCCAACCGCGTAAGATATGTCTGGCCGACTGGCGGTTAGATATAGCAAAGAACCGATAATCCCTCTATACTTACTGGCATCCATGAGTTTTCCCTCAGTTCCGGGTTCAATCTTCCAGTTAGTATTCATCGGGATCCTTGTGGTTTTACTTGACTGCAAACCAAACTTTGTGATGAGCTCCTTTATATATTTAGACTGATTGATAAAAATCCCTTTTGGTGACTGCTTCACCTGTAGCCCAAGAAAATAATTCATCTCGCCCATCATTGACATCTCGAATTTCTCCTTCATGAGAGGCACAACTCCTCTGACTTGGAACCGAATATGATGTCATCAACATAGATTTGCACAACAAGTATATCTTCTCCAACTTTTATTGTGAACAGTGTTTTGTCAACTGACCCTCGTTTGAACCCCGAGTTCAGAAGAAAACCACAAAGAGTGTCATACCAAGCCCTAGGTGCTTGCTTTAATCCATAGATTGCTTTCTTCAACTTATACACTCTTCCATCTCCAGTCTCAAAACCGGGAGGCTGTTCAACATAAACATCTTCCTTAATATCACCGTTGAGGAAGACACACTTCACATCCATCTGATAAACCTTGAATTTGTGAAATGCGGCATAGGCTAGAAATATTCGGATGACTTCTAGCCTTGCAACTGGCGCGAAGGAGTCCTCGAAATCGATTCCTTCTTGTTGGCAATATCCCTGAGCTACCAACCTTGCCTTATTCCTCACGATGAATCCAATGGCGTCTCTCTTGTTCTTGAAAATCCATTCTAATCCAATGACTTTGACACCATTTGGTCTTTCTACCAACTCCCATACACAGTTGCGTAGAAATTCATTCAGTTCTTCTTGCATAGCTGTTGTCCAGTGAACACAGTTGAGAGCTTCCACAACATTCTTCGGTTCTGGCACATCAGCTACGAAACATGAAATCATGGCAACATCTCCTGCCTGTTCGAACTCCTCAAGAATTGCCAACTCCTCAGCATATTGGGCTTAAGTGTTGAAATCTTTTTCAGCTGAGTCCGGATTTGCAACTCTGCTTCTAGTACTCACACCTTTGGCTGGATCTCCAATGATATTGTCTTTGGAATGATCTTCATACCATCTCTTGTTGCGTCTTCCTTCTTCTTCCAACTGTGGCTGTTCCGGGATTTCAACTGATGGAATAACCTTAGCTGTGGGAGATGCTGGGATCTTCTGAACTGGTGATGTATCAGTTGTAGAGTCTGGATCCTCAACATGGACAATATTTTGAACCGTGCTCGGTTGGGCTTCGGATGCTGATGCAGTTGGAGTGACATCAGTTGGAGTCCCCCCTTGAGATGAGCTGGGATCCTCACATTCATCTTCAGAGGAACAAGGATCATCATCCTCGGTTGTCCATACCAATGGTTCAGCTAAATTCTTCTGCCTTAGAACCTGCGATCTGGTGAGAGCTGGTGGAACATGTGGATCAGCTTGTTGTCCTTTAGCCTGTTCCCTGCACTCAAAAGTAGATTCATCAAAACTAACATGAGGTGTTATCTCCACAACACGAGAGCTGTTGTTGAAAACTCTATAAGCCTTGATCCGAGCGGCATATCCGAGAAATATGCCCTTCGAAGCCTTGGCGTCAAAAGTTTTCAACTGAGTCTTCCCATTGTTGTGAATATAACACTTAGAACCAAAAATACGAAAGTATGAAATATCAGGCTTCCTGCGTCTCCATAGCTCATATGGAGTCTTTCCCAACCGCTTGGTTAGAAGAGACCGGTTCTGGGTGTAGCAGGCTGTGTTGATTGCCTCAGCCCAAAATCTCTTTGGCAGAGCTGAGCTTGTCAACATGGATGTAGCCGCATCCTTCAGCGTTCGGTTCCTTCGCTCGGCTACTCCATTCTGTTGTGGAGTTCGTGCAGCCGATGTTTGATGAGTGATTCCGTGCTTCTCACAGTATTCAATGATGGTTTCATTGAGAAACTCAGTTCCACGGTCTGATCGGATAGAAATGATTTTCATCTCTTGTTGGTTCGATATCCGATCCATCAACTTGGGTAGCTCTTCTCGGGTTTCACTTTTGTGACGCATGAAAATGGTCCACGTGTACTTAGAGAAATCATCAGTAATAACAAGGGTATATTCGTTGCCATTCATGCTCTTTGGTGTAACTGGCCCGAAGAGATCCATATGGATCAACTCTAATACTCGGTAGGTTGAGGGAGTCGTTTTCAACCGAAAGGAGGATCTAGCGAGCTTTCCCAACTGACATGCACTGCAGATATGTGTTGTTGAAAACACTCAGTTATGAATGCCCTTTGCATGTTCCTGTCTCGCAAGTCGGTTCATTGTCTTGAAATTCAGATGGTTGAGCCTTTTGTGCCACAGCCAGCTCACATCTGAACTGCTTTTCGATAACAGACAGGTGTCAGAAAGACTACTATTCCAGTCAGCATAGTAGACATTTCCGGTTGGGGATCGATTTCCCAACAATATGACCTGCTTTGTTCCGACATTTTTAACCCTGCAGCCCTGTGCATCAAACTTGACAGAGAAACCATTATCACAGAATTGGCTGATGGAGAGCAAGTTATGCTTCAATCCATCAACATATGAAACATTAGAAATAGATACATGATTGGTTTCAGTTCTCCAATCACAGCTCATTTTCCTTTCTCAGCTACAGTTTCCTTAGCTGGTTGTGCTTGCTGTGACGTGGAGGTTGGATTAATTTGGGGAGTTGCAGACTCAACCGGATTGGGTTTGGCAACTGTGACCTCCACAGCCTTGACAAAGGTTGCGGGTGGAATTCCAGAATCCTTGACCATGTCGTAACCGAGTCCAGACACGTCATCCATTTGTTTTTGATAACTGATGAGATTCTCGATGATTTTGGATGATTGATATAGCTTTATCAGGTTGTCCTTCTCAGTTTGTAGATCCTTGAGAAGAACAGCTATATGCTCGGTTTGTGCGTCTGACTTCTTCATCAGCTGGTCGATCTGGGCCTCTTGCTTGTTCAACTGATCTTGCTGCTCCTTGATCTGCTCCTTCAACTCCTCATCGGTTGGAGCATTAGTTCGGTTGGCCACATTCAGTTGACTTTTGAGATCATCAATCTCTTCGATTCGATTTTTAATCAGATCGTCCTTTTCGGTTAAGGATTCTTCAAGTCGGGCGAACTGTTCTTGAAGACTCTTAAACTCAACCGATTGCTGATGCAGTTCCTCACTGAGTTCCAGGAAATCACCCCAAGAGTGTTCCAACTCTTCATCTACTGTATCCTGCATGTTAGAAGTATTGGAAGAATTTAAATTAGCAGGACTAGAATGTACCTCAGCGTCATCCTGGTCGGTTCCAAATGCCATGAGGTATTGATCCTGACCGATAGCGTTGTTGGCGGAAGTCAGCTCGTCCTCATCTTCAGTGTCGGTGAAGATGTCCATGTCGTCAGCTGCTTCTTCTGCAACCATGACCTTGTTCTTTGCACTTTGCTTGGCCCTCAACGCTTCTCTTTCTTTCTTCGAAAGATCTGGATAATCAGCTTTAAAATGTCCCTCTTTGCCGCATTCAAAGAAACTGTTGGCCACAGGCTTTGAGTTATCTCGAGTTCGGTTGGATTTATAGAACCGTTTGTATTTTCCGAACCGAGTATTTATGTCAGCTAGCTTCTTTGACAGGGCGGCTATACTCTGTTGCAGCTCTTCTCTGCTTAGCTCCTTCGTAGCTGTGTCCGCAGATCGTGTTGGCCTTGATGTTCACGGCTTGGAGTAGTCAGCTCGAAGTGCTACTGTTTTTGTTGCTGAACCAACATCCTCATGTCGACTCGTCTGCCCCGAGGACTGAGTTGATCTTCGTCGGTTCACCTTGTACTCATTTCCTTTTAGAATTGAGAACAGCCTGTCTGTTCTCATCTCTCCAAGATCAGCTCGGCTCTCATGGATGTTGGTGAAGGTATCCCACTCAGCTGGTAGAGCTTGTAATACTTTGAGGTTGATTTCTCTCAAAGTATATTTTCCTCGTCGGATGGACTGAATCCTTCGGATGATATCCATGAACCGAAGCTCTAACTGATCAATGGTTTCATCAGCTCTTAGACAGAAGTTGTCAAAATCTTGACAAGCATGGGAGAACTTGTTCTCCTTGATTTCGTCACTCCCTTCACTAAGAGATGCCAAAATATCCTACATCTCCTTAGCGGTGTCGCACTCTTCTATCCAAGGAAGATAGTCTTGTCCAACTGTGGACATGATAGTGCTCTGAGCCCAGATATCCAGCTGGCTCACTTTAGCTTCCTCTGGAGTGAAGTCTTCTGGCTTTTTCTCAACCAGCACCTCAGTTGCATCCCCATCATTGGGATTTGTAGTAGTGCGAGTGACTTTCTCCATGATGGTGATTGGTCCGGATGTGATCACTTGTTGCATTCGATGATGCTTTGACAGTAGAATCTTCTTCATCCGAGTTCTCCAGGATGTATAGTTCACAACCGAGAACATGACAACGATCTTGTCTTTAACATCCATCTGCACACAATAAACAGACAACAAATGCAAACAGATATGCACTAGCGTGAAAAAATAGATCTGTTCAGTTGACCACTGAATAAAATAACATCTCGATTCACACCTCGTGAAACAGAGTCAGCAGTCTTTTGAACCACTGCTCTGATACCACTTGATGGTCCCGATACGAGTTCTGGTGTATGGGGGGGGGGAGGAATACACCAGTTAGGAATTTTAAAAATAACCCCCTGAAAATATCACAACCGAGTAAGAAGACTCAGTTGGAATCACAACTGAATAAGAACACTCAGCTGTGAGAGTGGTGCTGTGCGGAATGTGGTGGAAATAACGACTCGTAAAAACAACTCACTCTCAGATGCAAGGTTGGTCAATAACCAAAACAGTTAAGAATGTAAATATGCAGTTTGAGTGTTGGTTAGTTGGTCAGTTGAATATGCAATAAATAACTGAATTGAAAACATAAACACACAAAGATTTACGTGGTTCGGAGAGAATTCCTACGTCCACGGGGAGTTGTGAGTCCACACAACTCAGTCCAATTTCTTTAGGACTTCAACCACAAAGCTTACGCGGGCTTTGCAACCATTAAGATAAGTTTACGGGTACTTATCAACCTTACAGATAAGTTTACGGGTACTTATCAACCTTACAGATGAGTTTATGAGTACTTATCAACCTATCTACTCAATTACGGGAAGAGTAGGGTCCTAACAATCCTTTTGAGGGGATGTGTGAAAGAGTGGGTTTCCAACTAATAGCTCGAACAAGAAGTGAGCTAGGATCTAAGCTATGAACTCTCAGCTAGTGATGTTATCAAGAATAGATCAAAAACACCAAGACAGAATCTAACACTCTATGAACTCTCAACTAGTGATGTTCTTAGAGATTGATTTCAGTTTTGCTCGTTTGCGATATGAACTCTCAACTGGTGATGTTCGCTTGTCTAATTCTTTGCTCTTATTTGTCTCGTCGTATCAGTAGTCTTGGTGAATGAATGAATGCCTCTATTTATAGGCGGAGAGAATCAACTAGCCGTTGGAAGAGCCGTTGATCTCTATTCTTGTGAAAGCGATGGCTTGTCTCTCATCTCTGCAGACTTTCCGGATTTGGCAACTGTGAACTTCTGCTTTCCATCCGAGACAGCCTTGTGTTGGGCCAAATGAGGTAATGACAGAACGTCAAACCTTCACGTGACATCATTTTTGAAATTCAAATCTTCAACCTTTAACTTTCAACCTTGGTTAGTCGGTTGAGAAGTTTTGATCTTCATCTGATTGGTCTTCAGCTGATGTTCCATCTGATCGCTATCTTCATCTGACCTTCTGTCTGAATTGGAACATTTGAACTCTCAGCTATCTTGAACTTCATGTTATCGATCTTATCAGTTCGAGTCCTTCAACTGATGTTCTATATCTTGAACGCTCAGTTGTCTTTCTTGTGTTTTGAATCTTGAACGGTTGGCTCGAACGCTCAGATGACTTTCTTCCATCTGATGTTCTCTTACATCTTTTCCTTTGAACGCTCAGTTGTTATTCTTACAACTGATGTTCTGAAACTTGAACGCTCAGTTGTCTTTCTTACAACTGATGTTCTATCCGAGTGAAGCCTTGTTGCCTTCTTTAGCTGGAGACCTGTAAAGATAAAATCTCAACATTGCTCAAACAGCGAGCCTAACTACTAACATTAGGATCTGACAACATCTACTCGGTTGGGGTCAGTTGGTTTTGGAATCAATCAAAACTTTACTTAAATTTCCCAATACTTTGTTGCAGTAAATAGACTAAAAAAGATCTATACATGGCCTCTCCAATGGGTTACACATGTTTATGTGTTCTATTTTTTTTCCTATAGAATATAATGTAATATGTTTTTGTTACTTTTGTATCCTGCAAAAAGAAAAGATGAGTTATTTTCACAAGAATCTTGCACAACTATTAGTTAATTGTAATGAAATGATGCAGGATGGCTGAGAGAAGCTCTCTGAGAATCATAAGTTTTTCCAGAGTATTCACGAGCGTACATATTTATATTGGGTAAGTAAGATCATCCCGTGCCATTGTCATTCCTTTGGATTTGGCGCTGTTTGTTTCTAATCGTGAGTCCGTTTCCTAATCCTTCTTTATTTTTCCCTTAGGATGTGTTGGTTATTGAATCAACAAGTAGTATCCAAGTTTTTCATCGAAGATAGATCTATCATTTATGCATGTCTCATGGGATCATAAAGATTGAATGAGGATAAATCTTCTATTTAGTGAGGAGTTTTATGGAAGTTTCGTTTTTCAAGATGATGATTTGGAAACTTCTTTCTCTCTTGATATTTACTTTATGTAGCTTTCAAATCTAATAATTTCTGAATGCAGACCATTTCATTACGGGGTGTATTTTCTTTGTGATCATGGATTTATTACATATACAAGTTATTTGATTTTTTAGGGAATGAGCGAAAATTCAAGAATATTAATTTCAGCGAGATAAATAGGTAAGGATTCTGGAAGGATGTGCAGGAAAGGTAATATGCAAGGAGGTATTAAGAGGTTGATTCATGTTGCTGTAGTGATTAGGCCGATGCTTGATTCAATAGACTTCGGAAAAGGAAAAGGGAATGGCAATTATGAAGATTAAAAACCAATTTCATCATAAGATAAGTCCCAAGTTTTTAGGTGCTCTATTTGTGGATTCTCATGATATTTATGTAGTATATGAACGCATTAATTGATGAAGGTTATGAAATCTTTATTTATTTATAATTCTTTTTTTCCCAAAGTCTTTGATGCGATCTTTCAAATTTTTACGATATCTTTAAGATAATTGAGTTCTGAAAGGTAATCAATTCATTTAATCAACTAAATTTTATTTGCCTTCTCCTTTATCTTTCATGTTTTAGTATTTCCATAAGAGTTTTATTGTATTTAGATTAAGACATGCTAATAAGGTTTATTAAGAGAATTCTCAATCACAAATGAATACATTTGTAAATGTTGTATTTATTGTTCAGACGTTGCTATCGTATTATTGATATTCAAACACACTGTGGTCACCCACACGCGCTAAAAATGGTAATATATGTTTTGAAAATGGAAATATACCTTAATTGGAAAGCATAAATCCTAGTGGTAACTGTGATTATTTCCATTTTACAACCAACTTTACATTTTTTCGCGCCTGTGGCTGACCACAGGTGTATCCGAATTTCAGTACTCATTACTTTATTATCGGTGATTGAGGCTAGACAACATAAAGCATTGTTTTTATTTTATAGCACTTGGCCTTTTTCTTTTTGCCGGAATAGATTATAATGATATTAGGGTTATTGTGAAGTTATTAAGAATTTGATACAAGTTGCACGCACATCGTCCTACACACACATATATACATACATTTAACAACATCATCGCCGTTGTTCAAATTCTAATGGTCATGCCTTCAATCTTCTTGCATCAAAACGAGGTCACTTTATTTTGATGCCCCTTATTTTTATTGTTCTTTAATAAAATTCACACCAATTTCGTGTGCCATGTTGGATTTCCTTTGTTTCAAAATTAAGGTCGCAACATAATTATGAAAAATTCAATAGTTAGTCAGTTGATTGATATGTCGTTTATATTGAAATGTAACTGTGACATGTCAAATAATTTGCCTATTTGCAAATTATCCAATTAATTAACAAATACATGTAATTTTTTTTTAATGTTTTTCCTTATAAAGTTATTTTTTTCTTAAGATATGCGTTCAGAATATTAATACCTTCTCATTCTTATTATATAAAATTGTACCATATCTTTTGTCCGTGCATCGCACGGGAGCGAATACTAGTTAAGATCTATAGACGAATGAAATACAAAGTTTTAAACAATAAAAAAAAATCAATGAAACATAAAAATCATTTAAATGGAGAGGTTGATAATTTAACTTGATATCAATTTTAATTTACTATTAAAATTTTATCAAATAAATAAACCTTGTTTAATTATCAGGCATAATCATTACATTTTATTAGGGATGTCAATTTAGCCCAAAATTGGTGGGTTGGTTCGAACCGAACCGAATCCGAGGAGGGTTAGGGCCGAAAATTTTGAGCCCGAAATTTTTTTAGCCCAACTAGACGAACCGAAATTAGCCCGAAAATCTAGTGGGTTGTCCCGATAACCGAAACTCTTCATTACTTAGTTATTACATTTCATTAATTTGTTTGTAAATTCAATACTGATAAGTTCTTCTTTTTCAAATATTGTTTTGATTTTTCATTTGTGATTTGTACGCATCATATATATATATATTGTAAGTTCATAATTATAAAATAATAATACTTTAATAAAAAGATATACCAAATTATGAAATTACTACTTATATATGCATTTAATATGAGTATATATATATATATATATAGGAAAACACCTTATATTTTTTTGCTATAAACATATGGTCAGCACTTAGCAAGAATATTTATACATTTATTTATTTTATCATAAATCTCTTCGCCCGACGGGTTAGCCCGAAAATCGAAGGGTTAGTGTTAGGGTCATCAATTTGTAGCCTGAAAAAAATTTAACCCAATTGACCCGCACCGAAAATAGCCCGAGACCAACAGAATTGATCCGAAAACAGAACAGAACAGGTTAACCGATTGACATCCCTACATTTATGTGGAATATGAACATTGTTCTTGGGGTATTCATACGTAGGAATATGTGACAACCATTTCGTGAACGGAGAGAGTAAATCATTTAGAGAAATATGTATCCAAAATCATTAGTTTATAGGAAGATTAGGTAAATTAAGATTTCAATGACACTCATTTTTGTTATCAATCTTTGAACCATCTCTCTGTCAACCGGATTTTGTTATAATGGCTATCAAGCTATTTTTGTTTTGTTATCAATCTTGGCCAGTCTTCTCGCGTTCGTGTAAACAATATATCGTGATAGGATTTTCAAAGAAAACAGTAGAAAATAAGCTATGAAATAATGCAGCATTGCATATTAGCTAGCTCGGCCACTATTCCAGTTTGCCATTTTTGTCTCCCTGAGCTTTCAAGAACCTTAAAAACCAATAAGCAGACGATTTAAGGTGCCGGGTCAGACCATTTCTGAAATCCACATAAACGAGACCAAAGCGCTTCGTATAGCCCAGATGCCACTCGAAGTTGTCCAGCAACGACCATGCAAAATAGCCCCGAACATCTACTCCATCCCTATCCATCACATGATTAACACCAGTTTCAATCTTCTCCACATTATGCTACATCGCGAAAACACAAAGCTAAGACATAGTACAAACTACATGCACTTAAACACGACCTAGCATGTCTGATGATATGCATATGCAAACAAGAAATTGAAGCAACATGAATGATGTCCGAGTTTCAGATATCAACAAGAGAGACCTAATAAAGAAAGATAGGAAATGAAATGTATTACGTACTGAATCGCTTGATGAACTGCTGCAAGGTAGCCCTTGTAATAGGAAACTCGTAATTTATCATCTAGCTTCGTGTCCAGTGGAGACGTAGAATCATCTTCATCATCCATGCCTGTACTTGCAGAATAAAACCAAATCAGAGCATTATGATTCAGTTTTCCAAATATCTGAGAATGATCAAATATCCATTAATCTTTGCAGAAAGATCACAATTGGTCTCACAACCTCAGTAGTCATGCAAGCGGTAAAAAAATGACAATAAAAAGTATGATAAATTGTAGGCCCTTCATGATTCCAAAAGTAACCAAATAAAGGGAATAATTGAACAGCCGTACCGTTCTCTGTTATATACATGATGGGATTTTTGTATCTTGTAGAAATGTAATTGAGAGCTTTCCATAAACCCCAAGGAACCATGTAAAGCCAAGGCGATGCTGCCTACATGTAGAAACAGAAGTTTAGTGTCAATATCGATACATGCTTGGGAATAGTCGAAAGTTATGTTAAGCTGAAGAAATGACCCCACCTTCTCGCCAATCATCTCTCCACCTTCCCATTCAGCTACAGATGTAACATAGTAAAGCAGTCAGTAAGCAAATAAGATGAAATTGATACTACGATGAATTCACCGAGCAATAATATTATGGATATATCTATAAAAATTAAAAATACCAAAACAAAAAAGTAGTACTGTATTACCAATTCGTTCTGCCTCCTGGACTCTATAGAAATCATTCTCCTTGAGGTCGTTTGTTGCATGACGAACGAATCTACTTGTGTAGTGGTTTAAGCCAATAAAGTCTACTGAGTTCTTGAGCAACTCTTTATCCCTCTCGGAAAATTTTGGCAAGCAATCTCCAAGTTTCTCGCGCATTGCTTGAGGATAATCTCCAAAATAGATTGGATCCAAGTACCTACACAAGTGATATTAAGCAAGTCGTAAAAGGATGCTATCTATTAATGTGATAACAGAAGCATAAAAAACTGAACCAATATTGGAAAAGGCAATAATGGAAATCCTTTTGTCTAGTATATAATTATCTCATGCTCGGAAATGCAAAATTTAGAGCTTCTTAAATCATAGTTAAAGAACAGAAGATGGTAAAACAATGCATGCCATATATATGTATGATGAGGCGAATATCAAGAGCATCTGTAAGTTGAAAGCCGAAATTTCCACAATCAGATATACTCGCTCCGTCCCACTCAATTTGTTTACTTACTGTTCCGTACAGAGATTAAGAATAAGGATAAAAGGATAGAAAGTGGGTAGGTCCCACCACTTTTGAAGGGTTTTAAGGGTTAATTCTTTCCTAATTTGAAGTAGACAAATTGAGTAGGACATCCATTTAAGGAGAGGTAGACAAATTGAGTGGGAAGGAGGGAGTACTAGTTTGTAATACAACAATAGTAATATCCAGCTAGGATCCGAATTACATAGCCATGAAGATATAGTTTAGGAACAAGAAACGTCACCCTATAAAAATTGATTAAAAAAAAGGGCAAGCAAGAATTACCATCCCAACTGAAAATCAAGTCGCCTGGATGCAGCATCTATATCTTCTACTCTATCTGACAAAGCCTGCGACCATTCACAGTCCACAACGAGGCCTATTTGCCCTCCTTGCTCAACCTGCGAAGTAAAATTAACATGAATATTTTTTTTTTTAATTGAGGAAAAGAAAAAGGATAGAAAAAGAAGTATACCTTGTATTTGTTATTATAGATGGAAACAGCTTCTGCATGAGCCAGGAGCTGGTAGTGAGCAGCTAAGTATGGTTCCGTTGAAGGAAGTTCCCGCCTTCCCGGGGCATAAAATCCAGTACAATAACCATTCACAGCAGTTTGGAGAGGCTCGTTGATTGTTATCCAATTCTTAACTCTATCCCCGAAACTAGAAAAACAAGCTTCTGCATAGATGGCAAAGTATTTGCTGGATTATACAAGACAAAACCCAAATTAGTAATTACTTAAGATTCCATTGATACCTATATACGTATAGATCATATCCTCACTTTAGATTATTCCCATGATATTTGTGCATTAGATTTTGACAAAATCAGACAAAAAGAAGGCAAATGAAGAGTAAAACAAAAGATACTTGCATTATTTGTTCGCTTAACCAACCACCGATCGACTCTTGAAGATTTAAGGGAAGATCCCAATGGTACAGTGTAACATACGGCTTGATATCTGAAACCAAAGTTACAGTTAGTGATATTGCATAACAAAATAGATAGATTTGGTTAGAAATATGGAACTATGCCTTTGTCTAGAAGTGCATTGATGACATTGTTGTAGTGCCTTATTCCTTCAAGATTGATTTTGGTCCCCAAACCATCTGCATATACGGTGCAAGTCATTAGAGCTCGACGTCCATCATTATCATTATGCATCATGAGACCAATTTCACACAGATATCCAGTAATGGAAGCTTAAGATCTGCTATAGCAATGGTTATTAGATCTGACTTGAACATAATACATATCTCTTTTCAATTAATTAGTCATTTTCATTCCCAATTTTGTATTATCAGTCCAATAAAGGGCAACAAGTAATATTACCTATTCGTTTTTTTTTTTTTTTTTCATGGCAAATTATCTATATGCAGTAGCTCATTTTCCCATGATTTAACTCTAGCATAAATACCAAAAATGTAGTTGGTTATGCGCACAGATGAAAAAATCTCAAGGTCAGCAAAATATTTTACCAGGAAAAATACGACTCCATGATACGGAAAATCGGTAAGCTTTAAATCCCAATTTGGCTATCAGCTCAATGTCTTCCTGCAGCAACCAGAATAACACAAGGGATTTGTTTACGAATAATTCTGGAATCAAGATTGCTTGACCTGCAACCACAACCAGACTGGAGACAAGATTCTCTGTGTATTTGAATTTTAAGAAAAGCGCAGGAGCCACATAGTTTTTATAACAGAAATGATGGATGAATTTTAGTCCATCATAACAATCGAGCAATTAGCTTAAATGATTGCTAAAGAATGTAAAGGGAAAACTATACAAACAAGGTCAGATATTTGCTATTATATTTTGAAACCTCTTGTTCCAGTTTCCTTCATTCGAAATGCATACACTTTCAAAGAAATTGTTTAACTTATATAAGGAAGAGAATAGAGGAGAAGAAGACACCTTGTAACGGTGATACTGGTCCACAGAAACATCTGCATTGCTACCATCACAAATATTGCCTAGAAAATTCACTTCTAAGTTAACAAGAATCTACCTCCATGAAATACTTGTTTCTTAACAAAATTAGATTTCAAATACAGTGAGATCATAATATATTACCAGGAGCATGTGAAAATGCATCCCAAATACTAGGACCCCTGCCATCCTCGTTCCACGCCCCTTCAACCTACACATTTCTCACAGATGATTAGCGACTCATCAAACTCCGCTCGATTTAGCTGTTTACTTTTGACCACCTTTACCATAAACTAAATCATTCTAAGTTTCTAACAATGCCCTGATATCACACACACACACACACACACACACACACACACACACACACACAATGTAGTGGTTCAGCCTGTAAAAAATTGGCCAAGATTCCAAGAATAATCAAGACTATCTGCCATGAAAAAGGTCCTATTGCAGAATACCATAAAAAAGTAGACAACTTTGGGACAATGAACCCAAAACACACACGCACACGCACACGCACGCACAATCTCTTCATACTATCTGAACGATCAATACTCTGATATAATAAAAACCAAATATATTTATCAAATCTCCCACTAAAGGACGGCTACTGATATTCAAACCGCCGAAGATATTCAGAATCACGACAAATTTCAATTTATTTGGGCAAAAACAAAGGCAGAGATTTCTGCAAATCCGGCCATTAATAGTGTGAAATGGAATAGCTAAGAAAGCAAAGTGGGACCTGAAAAGCAGAGGTGGCGACGCCGAAGGTGAAGTTGGGAGGGAAGTGGTGTCGGCTAAGGGACTGTTTGGACGAAAAAATGGAGTTCCATTCTTCCTCCATCTTCATCTTCTTCTCCAATCCCTCAACTACGCTTCCGCCCGTCATTGATTCTGTGATGATCTCCGTTTATTGGGTTTCCCTTCTCTTTCTCACACTAAATTCTCTCTCTGTAAATGTTGGCTATGCTGAAATTATCACTGAAAGCAAAGCATACCTAAAGTAGCTTCGTCAGTTTCTTCAGTTAAAATTTAAAAATGACTGTGAATTGTCTAATTTAATTTAATTTGTTTGAAAAAAACTACTACTACTACTACTACCAGTATATAAATTTGGTGAAGTTTTTGTCCCATTTGAACTCCAAATCTTAACCAAAATTGTTGCATGATCTTATTTATGGGGGGTCCAAACACTAAATATATGTTGTCGGTGAATAGACATGCCAAATGCGAGGTTCGGTTCAGTTCAATCTCTACTTACTTCCCTTCTCAAAGTTCAAACAAATGAAAAAAAATGGTGTTGTACTTGTACCACCGTGCTACTATGAATGGAAACGTTGGAGAATAACCTCGTATGCATTTATATACTAACTAGATGTAAATGAATACAGTTGGAGAGTTGAGAAAAATAAAAATAAAAATAAAATTGTGCTAAAATATTTGGTGGGAAATCCATATCAAAATTGGAGGAGATGCTATTAGAGGGACCGACCACAACATTTGAATAATAAACAACAAAATTTTCATTTGCTAGCAAATTTACGCTTGCCAAGTGAAGTTGTATGTGTAAACGTAATTCTATTTATATTTGGAACTAGTGAAACACTCTATATACTCATTTTCTATTACAAGTGTATAAAAATACTCATTTTCATAAATAAATAAAAAAGAACTTCAATCATACTCATATTTAACGTAAACCAACAAATTATGGTTCAAAAGTGACATTGATAGCTTATATGTGGGAATCTCCGCGGACGCCGGCGACCATTGACATGGCCGGGGTTATGTCGAGCCCCTCCACCATTATCAACTACTGTGTTTCTGTAATTCTGGGGAGGGGGAGGGTCACTCAAAGAAGGAATTGTAGACTATCCCACACATTAGCAATATTTCGAGGAGATCTCTTCTATTATTACTTTATTTTTTTTCTTTTTTCTTTTTAATATTATGTGAACTTCAGTCGTTATTTTTTGCGCGCGGTGATCACTATCATCCACAATATCATTCTCTCGCTATTACTTCCAAAATATATCCATACAGTAAATAAATAAATTAAAAAGAGTAAATTGTTGGCCAATCTATTGCCGCCACCTCATCCCTCCTCCTTGCGCCTCTCCTCTCGAATAGTATTATTTTTATATTATATAGACATTTATGTAAAAAGATATAGGTAGATGTTGAAAACGTGAGAGGGTAGGGAAATGAATGAATATACATGACATGATGATATGAATCTTGACATAATATTTGAGTTGATATGAAGCATTAAAACATAGTTACCAAAATCTCCACCATCATCACTCTCAAATCTTCCTTATTAATTCCCAAGAATTTCGTCTCCCCTTATATATAGATATATAGCAACACACCACATGATTACCATGTAAATCTGAGTGTCTCTCTTTGTACGCATTCGATGACGCGGAAGAAGGTGAAGCTGGCGTTCATCAGCAACGACTCAGCGCGGAAGGCGACGTTCAAGAAGAGGAAGAAGGGGCTGATGAAGAAGGTGAGCGAGCTGAGCACGCTGTGCGGGATCGAGTCGTGCGCGATTGTGTACAGCCCGTACGAGGCCCAGCCCGACGTCTGGCCCGACCCGCGCGGGGCCCACCGCGTGCTGGCCCAGTTCAAGCGGATGCCGGAGATGGAGCAGAGCAAGAAGATGGTGAACCAGGAGAGCTTCATCCGCCACCGCATCTCCAAGGCGGCGGACCACCTCAAGAAGCTGCACAAGGACAACCGCGAGAAGGAGCTCACCCACCTCATGTTCCAGTGCCTCACCGGGAAACCCCTGCACGGCCTCCTCCTCCCCGACCTCAACGACATCACCTGGCTGCTCGATCTCAACTTGAAGGACATTTATAAGAGGATTGATGGCCTCAAGAAGGAGCTCGATCACAAGCTGCCGGAGGAGGATGCTGCTGGGGTGCTGCAGAGGCCGCCGCAGCAGCAGCAGTGGTTTGGGGACTGGAATCAGACTGATCAGCAGCATCAGATGGGGGCCCAGTTTGGGAATGGCGGCGCCGGCGGAGATGAGATGGTTGTGCCGTTTAGCGATGGGAATGGGAATAACCATGCTGCTGCAATGTGGTCTAATATGTTCTTCCCTTGATATATATGAGGAGACTTGTCGTTTTGAGACCTTTTTTTTTTTTTTTTTTTATATTACTATAATATATTGTTTGGTATTTAGTTTAATTCTGCATTTGAAGAGCTCTTTGATATGATTAGGTTGAGCCATTTCGTTTTTTCATTGAAATCTGCAGAAATTTAGTTATGTCTCTCAGTTACATCTAAAGAGTAAAGACAAGAAATCATGATATTTAGTCTATATGGAGTATGAATCAAGTAAATATACTTTGATTTAAACTTTTAAGCTCTACTACTCCAAGTTTAATACTAGCATATGTAAGTTAGCAAACCTCTCCCAATAAAATTGCAGGATTTGTAATTAATTTTTATTGTGATAATTCGGGATAAAAAAATCAAGTGCAACGGAGAAAATATAGTAATATTCAAATAACACGTTAATCAAGATTGCGGGATTGAAGATCGCAAGTGCTAGGCAATAGTTTTTTTTTTTTTTAATGTTATAAATGTTATAATAATACTTATTGTTTAATGTTGTCAATAGAAATTACTATTTTTTGCTAATTTGATTAGTCTTTTACATATTTTTAGGGGTGAGTACTCAGATTTTGGTTGATTTTTTTGTTAAAATCAAATTGAACAAAATTCTATATTGTATCCTTTTTCGTAAAAAAATTCGAAACCGAACATAATTATTTGAATATCAAATTTTGATTTAAATTCGAATAGAAAAACTTCTACAAATCCAAAATTAAATTAATTTTTTTATTATTTATAATTTTATTTAAACTAAAAGATATATTTTATTTAGGAATACGTTAAAATTATTTAAATAAAATATGCTATAATACGGATTTCGATTTTGTCCGATTTTAAAAACATCAAAACGAACCAATCAAAAAACTCAAATTTAAAAACAATATATACAAACAGAAATACTGAATTGAAAATTCAAAAGATTATAATTGCAGTTAATATTCCAATTTAGTGCAGTTCTTTTCAATTATTTTAATTTGCTCATTTATATCCAATTCGTGAAAGAGTTTTGAAGTGTTAAAAGAGCTCTCAATGCGTGTTTCGCATGAATATCAGCCATGGACTAACGTTTTGGAGAAGAAACTTAGAGAATGTACAGCGGGGTACGAGCGGCGGCATCGATCGCGGTATCGAGCGCCGCTCGACTCCGCCTCACTCGACACTGCGAGGTCGAGCGCTGTTGTGGCTCCCTCGACATCAAGGGGTCGAGCGCCGGTGTCGATGGATGTGTCGATATTTAGACACCACGCTCGATTCCCTCTTTGCCAAAGAAGAGGACATGCGGCGGTAGGAGGTTGATTTATGTCTTTTTTTTTCTGTTTTTATTTTATTATTATTATTTTATTTTATTTGAATTGCATGTTTGCCGATGGAGGTGAGAAGAAGAAGAAGTGGTGAGGGGTAGAGAAGAAAGGGTAGTTGTGGGCTTATTTTGTGTTTAAGGGTAGTGGCCTTTAAATAGGATAGTGGGCGTATTTTGGGTTTAAGAGTAGTGGGTTTTTAATGTTTAATATAATGTTGTAATTAAGTTTAATAAAATTAAAATTAATAAAATAAAATTGAAAAATTAAGTATTGATCTATAATATTATTCATTTCCAATTAAAATTAAAATTATTTTTTACAAAAAAAAATAATAAAATAAAATCTATTCAATCATTGCCAATGATTATAAACCCGGGGTCTTATTCAACCTCATCACTGTGGAAAAATAAACCTATGTATTACTTAACACCAACAAAAATTAAAGTCATGCTTCCCGGCGTAGACCCGGGGTCTAACAAGACACCAGCTGTGGATGCTCTTATTAACGTGTTATTTTATATTAAAATGATTAAACTGTTACGTCTTAATTTGAATATTGCAATCTCTAGAAGAGGCATTGTTATTGTGAAATGAAATTCTCTGTGGGTTTTTTGATGTAGTGGGCTCCTTGGTAGTTTGTTAAAGCCCATTAAAGAAAATCGAATTTCATTGAGATCATTTGGTTATAGCCTATAGGGGGTCTTTGAGTTTGAGGTATTATTGACATATAATAACGTTTCATGCTTTACAACATCAAATCAGAGTGGCGCAGCGGAAGCGTGGTGGGCCCATAACCCACAGGTCCCAGGATCGAAACCTGGCTCTGATAGTTTGTCTTGAGAGCAAGCTTCTAAGAAACCACTCATTTTTTACTAACAAAATGAATTTGCATTTACCAACTCTGCTTCTTTATTTTTTTTGTAACTTAAAAACAAAATGATTATGCGTTCGACTTCGACCAACTTTGCATTCATACTATTTTTGAAATAATAATGTTATGTTAATTACATAAGTTTAATTGGAAAATATATTAGTACTGCATGCAATTATATATATTCTTTTTTTTTTTCCTAACCATCACAAAATTTATTTTACGATTTTCAAACTTTGCAGGTAACAAACAACTATATCGAGTATAATTCGCTATCTCAACATATGTGTATATATATATCTTGGAGACCAAGAATCTGATTATATCTGTTCCACCCACTTATTGTCTGGCCATAATAAAGAAACTAGCAATCGCGTAAATTAAATTACATGTATATATATATATGGTCTCCAGCTTGCAACTTGCATTCGTCAGAATCTTTATTTATAAAATGCTTTACTTATCAAAGCCATGCATGGGGGGAAGGGGAACCCTTCAACTTCAAGATTACACTTTTTTTTTTATGATTAAATATATATTTACCTCTTTGCCCTGTACAAACTAAAATTTATTAGGATATCGCGATAGCTCATTATAAAATTTTGCCTAGTTCTTCAACTTAATAAAATTGTTATGCTCACAAAAACAGAGATAATAAAAAAGTTAAAGGTAATTATTTTTAATTTCTAACTTTTTTTATTGTTGTGATCAGTGGTGTAGCCAGGATTTCGGTTCAGGGGGCCCAATTTTCAGAAGTCCAATAATATGTGCCATTTTTTAAATCTTCGTGAAAAAAATCGACTTTGAATTTATGAGTCGATTTCTTCTCCATAATCATATGAAAACTCGAGTATGAACTAGAATTATTGAAGCCATCAAGAATAAACAAGCAACATTTACGTTTCATGGTTTCGGCAAATGAAAATTTGAGGGGTTAATGATATCTACTTTGGAAGAATTTTAGGCATTTGGAATATACCAATAGAAGTAGAAAAAGAATAAGATTTAGCAATATGAAAGTCATGAGACTCAATCTTTCACTGCTCAACTAAAGTATCCAGAACGAATAAAATCCAAAATCTCAAGTTCAAAAAATGATAACTGATTTGGAAATTTTATCGAACACATGGTGAGCATAATGTACAAATTAAAGAATAAACTACGTATATATCACTATTTTTTTCCCAAATGCCAGGGGTCCAGTGACCCCCTGCCCACCCCCTAGCTACGCCCCTGGTTGTGATACTGCTACAATTTAAGCAATATTACATGTGTACTCTTTTTTTTAACACTGTTATTTTTTTTATTTTATAATTTCACTTATAGTTTTTTAAATTAATGTTTAGTTGGACTCCAATTGGAAAAAAATTCCACCGATCAACCACTGTGCATAGTAGTTTGAGTAGAGGTTGCGGATTACTATTTTACGGGATCCTTAATTCATGGTTCACATTTGGTAGAGTCCAATTTTAACTTCATAGTATGTTTTTCTAATTCGGATCGGGCTTCTACTAATTAACTATTCGTTGCACTCGGGTTTTTACTATTCACCCCTTAATCACAAGAATAAATTTTCATCATGTGAGTTATTAGTAATTAAAATAGATTGTACTACTAACATTTATAAACTCAAACATTTTTTTTTTTTTTAACAGATGCCTGTGTGCCCTAATTTATATTGTCCTATATATTCTGCATATCATATCGCGAATAGTAGTCGTCATCGATTTGGATCATAAACAAAATATGTTCGATTGTACAGATAAATATGTCAGAAAATAAAAAATCTGGCTATAGTGTTGGTCCATAGTGATTTCCAATTCAAAAAAGGCACAAAAAATGACACCCTCTCCATTCCAATCCATAGAATTCCTTCCTAGCTACAGATTCCAAACCACAAAAGTACTTCTAATATTCTTCCCTCTTCTAAAGTATGTCTCATCTAGAGCGTGCATCCCACCACAAAAGATTTGTACAACTATAACTTGCCGTACAATCACATTTTTTTCTAAATCTTGAATCGAGAATTTGAGAAGACAATTTTTCCACAACGGGGCTTTTAATTGAGAGAAAAGTTAAAATAGCCATCTTCTCAAGCATAAAAAATAAATTCTGTCACTTAAAAAAAAGTTATAATAGTCTCTTTGTTATTTTTATGACTTTTATGCTCTTATAGGTATATAAGAAAGCTAACTTTAATTTGAATCATACACGAAGATTAACTTTATGTATGAATTTCCGGCGAAAATTTGAATCATACACGAAGCCTAACTTCTTGTACGCACCATATATGCATCATACACGAAGACTAACATTCATGCATGCATTATATACGAAAATTTCCGACGAAACTTCCGGAAAAAAATTTCGGCGAAAATTTGAATCATACACGAAGCCTAACTTCATGTATGCATCATACACGAAAATTTTCGCCGCCAAAAAATTCAATTTATATCATCCATGAAGATTAGTTTTCATGTATGATGCATACATGAAGTTAGGTTTCGTGAATGATTCAAATTTTAGCCGGATATTTTTCGCCGGCGATCGCACCACCACGCCACTGTCGGCGTCGAAAAATTTTACCGTCATACATGAAGTTAGTCTTCGTATATGATTAAAATTAAAGTTAACCTTCTTATATTCTCATTAATGTTATAATAGACTTTTAACAAACTAAAGTGTTATTTAGACACTTTTATTCTGTAGGTGTCATTTTAACATTTTTTGTTAAAAAAAGGGACATTTTTCAATATTACCTCCTTTTAATTTGCACGATAATTAGCGCAAAATACTAATAATTTGATAATCCGTCAATGTGTATAATTGTAACAACAACTAATTAATTGAATACGAGCCATATATATCACAGATCTAAAAATTGCACCTCTTCAACTTTTATTTAGTTTCAATTTCCCAATAGGAGGAACTTATTTAAGCTCTTACCGATATTTTTTTTTTCTTTTCTAAACTGTGAAAATCACCGGGATCGATGAATTAAATGCGACGACGCCTTTGAAGAGTGAAATAGTTTTCAAGTTTACTCCATGAATTTCCCGATCAACACCCTTCGAAGTTCTAACCTGATAGCTTTGTACTCAGTATTTGTTTTTTTTATTTTTTAAGAAACATTGTGTTTATACTTTAATGATTCAAAGATATTCGACCTTAAAAATATATATATATCGGCTTTCTTGGTTATTACTAGAGGTTGAATTAAAGAAAAATAAAGAAAAGGAAACTTGAAGAATATGTAAATGAATGAAGTTCAACTTTATTAGTATTGCAGTGATCGGAAACAATGGCTTCCTTCGTATAATCGATAAAGTCTCAACTGAGAATGGATGATTATATATTATTATTAATAAAATAATGAGGTAATTAAATCTGATCATGAGGTGTTTGCTTGTTAATTGTTATTGAATGGTTTATTGGAAGCCTGCAGACATTGATGACTAACTACACAAGGACATGCATGCTAGTAACAACAGCGGTGAAACATTAAATTACAATTAAAAAAAATTAAAAAAAAATGATGCATGGATTTGAAGTTAAGTAGTAATTAATTAGCGAGATCGAGGTTTTCCCATTTGTTGGTAGTAAGAGTGATGTAAGCAGAAGCTTTCTTGTCGATGCCGGGCTCCGCCACCCATCTCCCTCTGTCTTCGTCGCTCGGATACACTTTGTATGCCTTCACGTATTCATCCGCTCTACTGCTTTTTGATGATCTGGAGGAGGAGGAGGAGGAAGAGGAGTTTTTGCTTTTGAACAGACCGAAGAGAGAGAAAGATGATGAACTCTTCTTTCCCATTACTTAATCTGTTTCTCTCTTCTCTTTTGTTTCAGCTGCGGTTTTGCTATAGCAAGAACTGAAACGGAGAGAGAAGAAGATGTGAGATGGATATATGAGAGAGAAAGTGATCGAGGAGGAGAGGTGTGTTGTGTTGTGTTGCGTTATGTTGTTTGGTGATGATGGTGTGGAGGAGCTCTCTTCTGTTGCATTGTATTTATACTAATATTGTGGAAGTGATCCTACGGTGGGAAATCTTCACATCTCCACAGCCGCTCATCATTTGATGAAATTATATTTAATCACTCATTAAGTTTACCCAATTCCACTCACACTCTGCTTTATTCATATTTTTTACACGTTTTTAACGAAGGAAATTAATTAATGCTTAAATAATTAGCCACCATTGGAGTGTGTTCTCTTGGAAGTATAAATTTTTACCCCTAAATGGAGGGATAATATTATGAGGTACTCCCTCTGTTTTTTATTAAGTGTCCTATTATGAAATTTGATTTGTTTTTTAATAAGTGTCATATTTCATAAATTTTGAAAAAAAATGATGCAACTTTTGAGAAAAATGATGCAAAACTTTCTATTTTACCTAAGTAATAAATGCTAATTATTTACATTTTAAATTTCCTAGGCAATAATTATAGATGAAAATAGTAATATATTAATTTCCTTGGTTTGTGTGTTTTGACGGCTGAGGACACTTATAAAAAAACAGAGGGAGTATATAAATTTATATTTTATAGTATCTTGTTTGGTTAGAGTGATAATATACTTATTTCTACTCTCAAGGGAGGCCAAAATGTTTATATATTGTTCACTTAGGATGAAATTGATGAATAAAGGAGGAAATATCTAAAACACATGAGAGGTATAATAGTAAACCTTCATTTTGGAGATATAAAATCTTACTCTGGGCAAGGGAAAAGGGGTTGATCGAAACTTTATAACTTCTGCCCGTGTTTTTCTTAAATCGAAACCAAATAAGATATAAGGAAGTAAAATAATATTATACCTCGTTTTCCTCCTTTTTACTCCAAGTGAACACACCCTAAAAGTATAATTAATTGAGAGTACAAAAATTATTAGTAGTATTTTTTTACTTGAGAAAACAGGGAGTGGTAGAGAACTAAGAGATTGATTGTTCACATGGTAGTATTATCGCTTGCAACAAAGTACAGTAGAACATTTATAAAGGAACCCTTATTTAGTAGTACTAATAAACTCTCATTTATTTTTTATACTCCAATAAATATTCATTTCTAGAGGTTTACTGTAAAACAGAATTACTGCATGACGAACAAGGTTAAAATAAAATGTTAATTAGGAATAGCCAACTAAGGTATATATAATTAAATACTTGTAGCGCGCGTTTAATTTCAATTTGAAGTTAGTAATTATTTGGAGTAATAACTCCATAAATTAGGATGAATATGGTTCTTTATATTCTAAAAAAATATATGTAAAGAAAATATTACTAAATTAACAAATTTTATAATGGGGCACATGTACAACATACAAATATTGGATCAGAAGATCCGAACATGGGTCGATTTTCATTCTTTTAAATGGTTCACGATCCATCTCACCTAAAACCTACTCCAGATAACTTAATTAACTTTGTGCTTAGATAGTGTCAAAAGTGATAATGTAGTAAGTATCTCCTCTATGGGATGGATAATAGAGTAATTAACCAAAAACATGCGAAATTACAACTAATTAATCGAATTTCCACACAAAAATAAATAAATAATTGAAAGCCACATTCAAACAAATGAAGAAAAATAGATATAAAAAAAATAGCGAAAAACTGTCAATGAAGATAAAAGGAATTTCAACTTTGCAGAAACTTGTTTTGTAGGAGAGATAATACAAGTGTAGTGCGTCCCCTTAGGCGGTCAAAGAAAGAAAATCGTAAAATTTAAAAGTATTTTAATCTTTCGATTCAAAATATTTTTGAAAACTATATACTGCCCCCTCCATGTAGTGATGACAATTGACCTAACAGTAGAACCTTCTTAAATTAATACTCGATAAATAAATAACCTCTTTAATATAATAATTTTTTTCGGTCCCGAGTTGGGCCTTGAGCGTAAATTAATAATTTCGATAAATTGATAAGATAATTTTTTGGAAGCTCCTCATATAAATATAAGGCCCCAATGAAATCATAAATTAATAATTTTCTCAAAAAATACTACATAGATAACTAGGATAACTTAGTAAAATATGAACTAATTGTTGTTTGTTTCTGTTGAAATTTATTTCAAATTAATTTCATCTTTAATTTTTCTCACGTCACTTAAAAGCTCCATTGTGGCATTCTCGAACTGCATTAAAAAATTGTGAAGGGTTATTTCTTTTGTACTCGCATAATGTCAAGTTTTTTTCGATTCCTTTTAGATGAGAAGTCATTGAATTTTTTGGAATAATATTTAAAACCTTCTACTATTTTGTTTATATAATAATACTCTTTCGTTAATACGGAACATCGAACGCCGATATGAATATAGTTAAATGTTCTATGAATTAATTAAAGAACTTACATTCCTTGAATTAATTTTAAATTGTATTAATGCAATACATGCATCTAGTTTTCTATTACATTGCACTTAACCATTCGATGAATTCATGTATTGTAATTCATCTCAATTCACTTAATACGAGGTATTTCCTTTAATTAATAAATTATTAATTTATTGATTAATTAATACCTCTCTAAGATAATAAAATTTCACGGTCCCGAGCGTATTAATTTATAGAGGTTCTACTGTATGTGCACCCGCCCCTAATGAAGCAAGGACGGGGATCAATATTCGGGGGGCGGGACGGGGATGCATGGATATGGTTTCTATACCTGAGTCGTATTTGGGGCGGGGATAGGATATAGATCCATACCCCAAATCCGTTCTGAATAATTTTGTATTAAATATATTTTTTGATGAATACTAATATAATAATAATAATTAAGAAAATTAATAAAATATGAAAATTCAAACTAATGAGAATCGAAAATCCACATTAAGTAGACACATGTACATTACTTCCTCTCATCGTTTATATAACCAACTCTATATTTTTTCTTTCATTTGTTTTCAATATAGGACAATTTGTTTTTCATTATCCTTTCATCTCACTATTTTTAGTCCCACATCGAAAATGAGAGGAAGAAAAAAAGCAAGTAGACTTATAAATAAGATAGTCTCCAATAACTTTGATTTCATCAACTTTTATTATTTTTTCCTTAAATTTTAACTTTTTTTTAGCAGGGAGATAATAACTTTTGAATTCTAATCAAAGTTTTAAATTTTAAAAATTATATAATTCTAAACAGGTACCCGATTTAAACGGATATGGAGACGGGTATGTGGATGAGTTTTTGAAGCGTGTATGCGGATGAGAAAGCAATCCCAACATCGAATCTGCCCCGTTGTCATACTTGGCTCCATCCATAAAAGTTATAGTCAAATTTATATTTTAGTCTGTCCACAAAAATTATAGTTTTTTTTTTATTTAAGGAAATTATTTTACATGCTTTTTACTTTTCTAACCTTATTCTATTTCAATATTTACATAAAAACCAAGCTCTAGCCCACAACTTTATTACTCTACTTAAAACATTTACCTATTTTTCAATACAAAAGGTGAGAGTTATAATAGTTTACCCCACACATCTATCTAATTTTTTAAAAATGTCGTAGCATAATCTTACTATAATTATCATGGACGGATGGAGTATATATATAATAAAAAACGTGAAAGAAAGAATTACTACTATTTTTGTTATAAAGAATAGGATGTGGACAAAGTTATTTGAAATTACGACCAAAAGAATATATAATTTGAACCACTGGTTCCGCTAAAAGTTTCCTAAAACATGCTTAAACAAGGGATCTTGGTGTGTCTCCTTTTCATTTTTTTTTATATGCATTGTAAACTGTTGATTCATATAGTTTGTGACTCATACATAAAAGTTAAATCATAGTTAAAAGATTTAATGTGATTGATTCGAATTATATAGAAATTAGTGAGATCGGAACCTGAAAGATTTTATGTGTTAGGTTGTCTTCACGACTGTTTTTGTAATTTTCCTAGCACTAGCTACTACTACTATAAAGGATTGACCCCTTTTTCTTCGAATTTTCTCATAATTGAATTGATGGAAAAATGATTCCATATGATGGGATGGATTTAATCAGAAACTGCGTATTCCACTCCATATTGTGGGAAAATTCCTTACTAAATTCACCCTCTAATGTCATTTCATCAAAAAGGAAAAGCGCATTCCAACAACAAAGTATCATTTCTGCACCTTCAATTTGCCTTCCCATTCTAATTCAGTAATTCTTCCCCACTCAACTTAAAAAACCAAAACCATCTCAAAAAAAAAAAAAAAAAGACCTACTTACCACAAAACCCAAACTATTTATAATGAATTGGAAATGTTGATACACATATATTAAGATGAAAGTGACATAACTCCTCAATTTTTTCGACAAAATTTCTACGTGTAATGCTAAAATGACGTTGTTTTATTGATAATTACTACGTAATTCTATCGCTGAAAAGTTGAGGATGTTAATTAGAAAATATATATAATATGATGTAAACATAGTAGCAGTGTTTTAAAAAGTTGTGTTGTAATTGTGAATCATACTAAATGTTGTGTTATCTATGAAATTAATCCTTATTAACTAATATCATAACATAATTTCTAACATTTATTGGGCCCGTTGTTATCATTGTCATTTTGCACCAAAAAAAAAAAGTCCTAATTTACACAAAATTGGCCAAGTTTTAGATAAACGTATGGTGCATTATTTTGATTAGGAATCATTTACCCAATTGTTGAATTCTAATTTGCATCAATATTCTTCACAGAAACTAGAAAGAATTGGAAGTTAGGTACAAACTACCTAATTTATAAAATAAAAAGTAATATTTTTTATGTCTAACTAATAATTACCAATCCACGATTTAGCTTTCCTGATTTGCGCAACTTATTTTATTTATTGAAGTCCAAGTAGTTAGGTCACTGAAATTGCATTGCTAGCATTCTGAAAGCTAAGTTATCTATCTAGAAGATGTAAAGAATTAATCTTCTATTTGAGTATCTTGACTGAAGCATTAACACTGTAATTTAGTATTGGGTGTGCTCATACAATTTCACAATAATACTTTTTTCGAATTGAGAGAAAGAGAGGGGTGTAATTTAAACCTTAGACCTTTTTTCTCTTTATACCAGAGATCAACGCTCACCCATTTAAGAGGCTTAATTTGTGATGGTAGTACTCAATGATACATCCGCATATTAAAAAAATATATATATGTAAATAGAACATAAAACTATTATCATAGGCTAACTAAATTATTAGTCATTATTGGCATATTATTATTTCATCCTTGAATAAGTATTGTCACTAGAAATCAAAACGCGTATATCAAGGTAGTGAACTAATAGACTCTATTTATCCATCTTTTCATTCATAATTATTGCACGGAAAATCGGAAAGTTAAAGAAATTTTCTTGCGGTAAATGGTACATCTCATGAAAAGATAATTATACCATATGAGATTTATTCTAGGACAAAAATTTTGATGACTCGGGGAGCTTGGTAGTCGACAGAGTAGTTACTAAAAATCCTTACAAGAATCAAAGAATTAAGAAAAGGAAATGCCATGAAAAAGACAAAGGGTCAAAAGAAACTTTAGATATAAATTTATTGAATGATTGAGTTGATGTATATATTGCCTCTCTTGAAAGCAAAGGGCTAAAACTTCATTTCATTTCAGCTTCCAACATTGCCTTCAAGCTGTCCACCTTTTAGGATTCTTACTAAAATCCTAAAACAAATTAAAAGCAATCAACCACAGATATTTACAATTATATCCCTTCCAACTTGTACTTAGCAACTACGGAATATCATATATATACTTCCATTTCGCTTTTCGGCATATTAATTATCTATTTTTACATAGGTTAGGTAGTGAGTATTTGCTGTCTTTACTTGAGATGATTATTTTAATTAAAGATTTAATAAATTATGGCGCCGTGAGCTTAATTATATATACTGCTAGGCTGTCTAAGATTTCGCGTGATCGACATAATTTCTTTCTTACAAATTCTTGACGGCTCTTCACGAAGAATAATAAGTAATATTTTTTTTTAGGAACGAAGAATAACAATTAGTCATCAGAAAAAAATTTAAAGCTACCTAGTTTTGGTGAAATTAGTCTGGCCTACTTAAACTGTTGGTGTAGTTTAATTAGAAATAAGCAAATGGTTCACACTCATTTATTGATACCACTTCGACTCGTTAGAGAATTTTCTTTCATTAAATGATGATGCATTAGTATTCTTTAATTTTGGGTGGACGTGAGCGGAGTGTAGATCATCGTGAGACAAGTTAATTTTGTCCTGCTGATTCTTCAATTTTGGGTGGAGAGATCAAAAAGAAAATGAGCTAATGATTAAAAGCGGATCGTAATTTTCAATTTTTTTAGGAAACAGATTATATATTAGGGAATTTAAGAAATAAGACTAAAACTTTTATTTTTTGCATTTGCTCTTCTATTGTGGGTCCAAAATCATTTATTTGGGCTTTTTGGCACGTGATACACCCGTGAGCGGACACATGGAGCCCGACTCCTACGTGGAAACCTTATTTTGCCAACTCAAACGATTGCGGCCTAAACATATAATTAAAAAAAAAAAAACTCGTCTCTCATCTTTATCACAATCTTGAGCCTTAATTTCATACGGCCCCAATTTTCGGAGCAGCTTCCCTCATTCGATGCAATCTCCAGCGCAGCGACAACCTCTCCGACAGTCTCCAATCGATCGCGAATGTCACTGCGAAAGGAGAACTTGGCTTCGCCCATCTTGGACTCCTACAAATCCCGAAAGGAGATATTTGATGTGCCTTGTAAGTTTTCAACTAAATTTGAAATGTCTAAAGTTCAATTGTTTGAGTTCTCAAAATATGGTGACGTGACACGCCCACGTAGGATTCGGGCTCCATGTATTTGCTCACATGTGTATCACGGCCAAAGGGCCCAAATAAATGATTTTGAGCCCGAAATAAGATCAGTGCGAGTGCAAAAAATAAAATTTTAATTTTATTTCTCAAATTTCCTAACATATAATCAGTTTTCTAAAAAAGCTTAAAGTTATTAGCCGTCTTTAACCATTAGCTCAAAAGAAAATACCACCGGTTTTCCTATTTTGTGGAGTACTAGTTATATTTTGTAATATAATGTAGTAATCGTCTTTGTTAATGCCAATGCATGCGTATTATTTCAAACCTTTTCAATTGGAGTAATTCTGTTCGGAAGTGTATATACTAATATTTCCACCAGTTTTAGTTTGGTTATATTTTTCTGTAATATTTTTCATTTCGTTTTATATGCATAGATTTGATAGCATTCAATAATGTACACAAAATATAAATGAGCAATACATTGCCTAGGACTGTTCAAAGTTTGGTTTAAACCGTTAATCAAATCGAACCAACCCGTATTTGTACGGTTTGATTTGGTTCGTAGTTTCAAAAATATGGTTTGGTTTAGAATTTTTAAAACTTATGGTTTATAATTTAGATTTGATTTTTAAAAAATACAAACAAAACCAAACCGAAAACCGTAATATAATTATATTATTAATATTTTATTTATTATTTAAAGAAAAGATCAATTGCATTGCAAGATTTCTATTAGCCATTCTGCCTGCCTTAAAAAAAGATTAAATGAATAAAGAAAATTAAACACTAGCAATTAATTAAATTAACCGTGACAGCTTCTCTCTCTCTCTCTCTCTCTCTCTCTCTCTCTAACCATGGTCTCCTCTTCTCTAATTCTCTTAGACTCGTAGGCAAGAGAAAAATATTCTATCTTTTACCAATTTAGCAACAAGGATTTTGGCTTGAGGGATCTCCTAAGTATAATTGTGTTAGTTTTTTTATCCTAGTATTGAAGAAAGACATGCGCGTGACGATTTAAATAAAAAATGTTTGATTTTTTTTTAAGCAAGAAAAAACATATATATATACCGCAAATCAAACCGTACCAAACCGTTTTTATACAGTTTGATTTGGTTCAGTTTTAGTGTTAAAACAGTTCGATTTGGTTTCAAAAATTATGAAACCGTATTTTACGGTTTGATTTGATTTTAGTGTCAAACCGCACCAAATCGGACCGCGTACACGCCATTGCCCTAAAAAAAAAAATTAGCAGTACATAGTTAATATATTAATATTTAATTAAGAGGATATCACACATCATTTTGGGGACCAATATCTCACAAGGGGTATTATAGAAAGCAAGAGAATCAAGCTAATGCTAAGGCTAAATATCTATAAATCATCAATAATAAATTTTTGATCTCCACAAGAATGCGAATATATGTAGAACCTTTCATTAGTAGGGTTTGATATCTACACGATCATTTTGAGTCGGTGTTCATGTCAGATTGTGTCATTTTTTCTTAAAAATGAAACAAGATGTTTCAGTATAAATATTAGTTAAATTAATATATACTCCACCTTTTACGTGTGTTGTTCATGATATCTAGCTAGCTAGTAATATAAAAAAGGTAGAATAAAAAACGAACCATGCATGAATTTGGATATGTTTGGCATGATCTGCGTGAATTCTTCTAATTTCTAGATCGTCACCCCACAAACTTATTTTTATTTTGGCATTGTAATTAACAATGATTACGGAATTCTTTATCAAACTTTATGAAATATTCTCTTGTGCAATGTTGTATCCATTTCATTCGTTGCTCATTTAAGTAGGTAGTTGCAATCGCAATAGTAAAGTGTTTTCGGCAGTTAAATATTTACCTACATGCAATATTAATATGCTTTAGCACCTCAACAAATAGTTTACTCGAATAAATTATCCATTGTACAGTATTTAGATGAGAAATGATGCGGTTTTTGAATGTCGAATTAAGAACTCATCATCTTCAAGGGAATAAGAGAATTAAAAATCTTACAGGTTTTCAGTTTTGCCTCAACATGTGTATTTAAGTCATGAGCAACGATAATTTATTCATTGGTGAGCATATTTATTAATGAATCCATCAATAATATGACAATGATATTAATTAATTAATTAATTAATACTGTCTAAACATTTAACAAACAAAACAGTACATATTCTTCTCCAATATTTAAATTTCATATTATTTGTGTTTTGTGTTTAACTTCTGTATGATATGGGTAAAATTGATCGAGTCCACCCGAGCCGACTTGAATGGTGCTAAGTGGCTCGTTTATTATTAAAATAGCTAGTTTTGAGGGTTTTTTTTATAGCAAATGGATGTTTCTATGTACACTTCAGATAAATACTAAAATCGTGGAGTATCTTTATATGATCAACGATTATCATAACTATAATATATCTAAAAAAAATGTATCGTCGTAAAGATGCACTTTAATAAGGCATTTTATGTGCTACGATAAAATGTCATTTATAATAATTGTTGATCAAACAAAAATCAATAACTCTTCGTACTAGTGATTCTTACTTCCTACTAGTACTAGAGGTGAAGGAACGACCCTTCAACGCGACATACGTGGTCTCATTATAAGTCATAAATTCTCTCCAATTCAATTCGCAATTACAAATGCTTTGTTGTTGCTAATCATGTCTCGTTTAGTGCTAATAAATATTCTAAATCAAGTAAATTATTAGTATAGGAGTATCTTCTTTTCCGTTCTTTAATAGTAGTAACTTGAGGCTTTCTTCTACGATACATGAGATGGAACATATTTGAATTTGACCGTCCAATCCCCTAACAGATATGATAACAATCATTTTTCGTACTAATTAATTATTACTAGTAAAAGATTATGAATAATTCTCTCTAATCCGACAATAATAATAAATTATTAATGACTAAGATTAGATAAGCTCGTTGGGTTCAGCTCCCATTACCTTTTTGCACGTGACTCTTGTTTTCATGTTTCGTGTCTCTAAATAATTGTTTTCCATCTCCAACGAAAATTATATCCAACTTTAATTATTGGATAGGATATAATTTATTAAACATAAGTTGTTGGTTCTCCCTAAATTAATTACATTAACATAACTTGGATATGACTATCAATTTAATTATACAAAAATACTAACACAACGACGAGGAAATCTTCAAGAAAGATATAGTAAGATTCTCAAATAATAGCTGCAAAGAAATAAAGAGTTCTAACGGGGTTTGGAAAGTCACAAAAAATCTTGATTTTTCTAGTCTAAGAAGCTCCAAAACTCTACAAAACGGGTCGAAGATGGCGCTCCAATTTGGGTTAGCAAATTAATCAAAATCCGAAAATCTGAATCGAACCAAACTTTCGGTTCGGATTTCGGATCAGATTGAATTGCATTATCTCAAAATTTCGGATTTTGAATCGATTGGATTGGATCAGGCCTTTAAAAATCCGAACAAATCTAATTACCTAAAAAGTGTAAAATCTAATTTTTGTTCTAGTTTTTAATTTATGAGGGTTATATGAATGTTCAATATTGCAATTTGTTGATTAAATTATGTTTGCTATAATATTTTTTTCATGTTTTTTGAGAAATAAAAGAATAATTATATTATTTTCAATTTCTAGATTTTTAAATTTTTTGGGGGGAGAATTTTGAATTTTTTGGGTCAAATCGGATTCAGAGTTAAAATTTCAGATTTTTTTTTGTTTCGAATTCCTTTGGATTTCGAATTGGATCAGCTTTATCTTCTTTTTTTAATTCGGATTTTTCAGATTGGATCAGATCGAGCAACAATTCAATCTGTAATCTGAATGCTCAACCCTATCTCCAACATTAACACTTCAACTATCAAATCAATTGGTGTGCTTTGCAAAAAGATACTCCCTCCATCCACGATAAATGTGACCCGAAAGAAGTGGCACAAGTTTTAAGAAATAAATGAGAGTGGATAAGAGTGAGAAAGGATAAAGGAGAGTGGATGAGAGTGGAGAAGATAATTGTGTTAATTTTAGGGGGGTGTATTGGATTGGCAACACCATGGATTTTAATGTAATTGAACTCCATGGAATTGAACACCATGAAGTTGAATTCAATGGTATTTGGGGGAGTTTGGGGGAATTTGAGGGTGGGGTTTGGGGGATTTCGGGGTGGATTTTTAGGGAGTTTGGCCGAATTGAAATCCACAAACACGCGATCGCGTGTCTACAATGGTCGTGTGTGAACCCCAGCGATCGCGGGGTACGCACGATCGCGGGACTCGATTTGGGGAGAAATCCTGCCAACTCAAAATCCTCAAAGAAATCCTTCTCTCTCATCCCTCAACCAGAAAATTTATTATGCTCCTGTGAAAGTATCGAGTAGATACGTTAGGTGTCAAAGTGTGGATTTCATATAGTCAAACAAGAAAAGTGTCCAGAGAAGAAGATTGAGGTTGAGAAAAGGGCTGCCATTTGAGCTAGGAAGTTACAGGAAAGAAAGACTAACGCAAGAGGAAGAAGAAACATGAATAGCTATGAAGTTTACGAGTTGAATCACGGAAAGTGACTACCTTTGACAGCCTGATTTCATAAATTACCTGCGACCTTGTCCTCTTTTTAGCTATGATTTGGAATGGAGATCGAAACATGAATAACTTTTCTAATTCGTTTTTTTCCATGCTGAATTTGAAGGAAAATCACCTAGGGCCTAATGTTATAGTTTACGTGCTTTCTTCGAGAGTTGAGGCAAATAGGACTAACGCAAGAGGAAGAATAAAGAGCAGACCTTGTTGCAGAGGAGAGTTGGAGAGAGAAAATGAGGGATGAGAGAGAAGGGAATGAGAGTGCAATGAGAAAATAGGGGCCATTGCTTTTCTGCAGAAAATAGGCCAGCGACCGCTGGTGATGCGCGGCTGCTGTTCATCTCAAAACCAGCGACCATGGCATTCACGCGATTGCGCGAAGTAGTCAAAACTAGCGATCGCGGCAATCCGCGACCGTGGGTATGAATTACGTCTAACTCTCATGTCCTGAGGCCGGAGTTCACGAAATGTTTTTTTCACTATCAATTACGCCAAAATCCATCCCAACGTGAAATACATCTAAATCCATTGAAGATTGAATACCGCATGAGTTTTAAGTAATTGAAAATCAAGCAATCCAATACACCATGATTTTGAGGGAGTTAGCAGATTACGTTAAAATCAATGATCCAATACCACAAGATTTTTAAGTAGTTTGAAATCCATCAATCCAATACCCCTGAATTTTAAACTACTTAAAAATACCTCATACCCCACAATCCAATACACCCCCCTTAGTGGAATGGAAAAGAGTGACTGAGAGTGGTGAAGATTAAAGAATAATATATTAAATAGAGTTCTTTCCATTTATGAAAAAGTTACACTTATTATTGTAGAGACCGAAAAATTCATGATTATTAATTTTAATAACTCTAACTTATTATGAAATCTTAATTAGGATATTTATATTAAATAAATTATTTAATTGATAAATATATCTTTATTTATATCTGTTGGGAAATTTAAGTAAAGTTTTGATTGATTCCAAAACCAACTGACACCAACCGAGTAGATATTGCCATTTCCTAATGTTAGCTTTTAGGCTCGCTGTTTGAGCAATGTTAAGATTTTATCTTTACAGGTCTCCAGCTGAAGACGGCAACATGGCTTCACTCGGATAGAACATCAGTTGTAAGAAAGACAACTGAGCGTTCAAAGAAGGAAGATGTAAGAGAACATCAGATGGAAGAAAGTCATCTGAGCGTTCGAGCCAACTGATCAGATTCAGAACATAAGAATGTCAACTGAGCGTTCAAGATTCAGAACATCAGCTGAAGACCAATCAGATGAAGATCAAACGACTCAACCGACTATCAAATGTTGAGAGTCAAAGGTTGAAATTTGAATTTCAAATTTGGAAGTCACGTGAAGGTTTGACTCTCTGTCATTACCTCATTTAGCCCAACACAAGGTTGTCTTAGATGGAAAGCAGAAGTCCACGGTTGCCAAATCTGGAAAGTCTGCAGAGATGAGAGACAGGCTATCGCTTTCACAGAACAAAGATCAACAGCTCCTCCAACGGCTAGTTGATTCTCTCCGCCTATAAATAGAGGCCTTCTTTCATTCACCAAGACTTACGAGACAGACAAGTGCGAGAAGAGATTAAAGAGCGAGAGAAAGAACGAAAAACTGCACTCAAGCAAAACTACTGTTATCCTCTAAGAACATCACTAGTTGAGAGTTCTAGAGTGTTAGATTCTGTCTTGGTGTTTTTCGATCCAACCTTGAGAACATCACTAGCTGAGAGTTCATAGAGTGTTAGATCCTAGCTCACTTTCTTGTTCGAGCTAGTAGTTGGAAAATCAACCCTCACACACCCTTAAAAAGATTTTTAGGACCCTACTCTTCCCGAAATTGAGTAGATAGGTTGATAAGTACCCGTAAACTTATCTGTAAGGTTGATAAGTACCCGTAAACTTATCTTAACGGTTGCAAAGCCCGCGTAAGTTTGTGGTTTTTGTCCAGAAGAACTTGGACTGAGTTGTGTGGACTCACAACTCCCCATGGACGTAGGAGTTCTCTCCGAACCACGTAAATCTTTGTGTGTTTGTATTTATTATTCAGTTATTTATTGCATATTCAACTGACCGACTAACCAGCACTCAAACTGCATTTTTTACCTTCTCAACTGTCTTGGTTATTGACCGACCGTGCATCTGAGCATGAGTTATATTTATACGAGTTGTTATTTTCCACCACATTCCGCACAGCACTACACTTCCAGCTGAGTATCCTTACTCAGTTGAGATTCCAGCCGAGTCCTATTATTCGGTTGTGATATTTTCAGGGGGTTATTTTTAAAATTCCTAACTGGTGTATTCCCCCCATACACCAGAACTCGTATCGGGACCATCAAGTGGTATCAGAGCAGTGGATCAAAAGACTACTGACTGTATTTCACGAGGTGTCAATCGAGGTGTTTTTCTTCAGTGGTCAACTGAACAGATCTTTTTCATGCTAGTGCATATCTGCTTGCATTTGTCTTTTGTTTGTGTGTGCAGATGAATGTTAAAGACAAGATTGTTGTCATGTTCTCGGTTGTGAACTATACATCCTGGAGAACTCGGATGAAGAAAATTCTACTGTCAAAGCATCATCGAATGCAACAAGTACTTACATCTGGACCGATCATCATCAGAGAAAAAGTCACTCGCCCTCCTACAAATCCCAATGATGGGGATGCAACTGAGGAGTTAGTTGAGAAAAAGCCAGAAGACTTCACTCCAGAGGAAGCTAAAGTGAGCCAGCTGGATATCTGGGCTCAGAGCACTATCATGTCCACAGTTGGACAAGACTATCTTCCTTGGATAGAAGAGTGCGACACCGCTAAGGAGATGTGGAATATTTTGGCATCTCTTAGTGAAGGGAGTGACGAAACCAAGGAAAACAAATTCTCCCATGCTTGTCAAGATTTTGACAACTTGAGAGCTGACGAATCCATTGATCAGTTAGAGCTTTGGTTCATGGATATCATCCGAAGGATTCAGTCCATCCGAAGAGGAAAATATACTTTGAGAGAGATCAACCTCAAAGTATTACAAGCCCTACCAGCTGAGTGGGACACCTTCACCAACATCCATGAGAGCCGAGCTGATCTTGGAGAGATGGGAACAGAAAGACTGTTCTCAATTCTGAAAGGAAATGAGTATAAGGTGAACCGACGAAGATCTCAGTCCTCGGTTCAGACGAGTCGACATGAGGATGCTGGTTCAGCAACAAAGACAGTAGCACTTCGAGCTGATTACTCCAAGCCGCGAACATCAAGGGCAACAAGATCTGCGGACACATCTACGAAGGAACCAAGCAGAGAAGAGCTGCAACAGAGCATTGCCGCCATGTCAAAGAAGCTAGTTGACATGGATGCTCGATTCGGAAAATACAAGAGGTTCTATAAATCTAACCGAACTCGAGATAACTCAAAGCCTGTGAACAACGGTTGCTTTGAATGCGGCAAAGAAGGACATTTCAAAGCTGACTGTCCAGATCTTTCAAAGAAAGAAAGAGAAGCGTTAAGGGCCAAGCAAAGTGAAAAGAACAAGGCCATGGTTGCAGAAGAAGCAGCTGATGACATGGACATCTTCACCGACACTGAAGATGAAGACGAGCTGACTTCCACCAACAATGCTATCGGTCAGGATCAATATCTCATGGCATTTGGAACCGACCAGGATGATACTGAGGTACATTCTAGTCCTGCTAATTTAAATTCTTCCAATACTTCTAACATGCAGGAAACATGAATCAACAACAGGGCATGAACAGCTGTCGCCAACAGTCAGGAAGATTGAATCAGAATCAGCCACAAAGATTCCAGAATGGCATCCGACCTCATCGACAAAACCAACAGGATAAGAATCGCCATCAAAACAGGGGGAAAGCCTCTCCTCCGAAAGCCCAAAATGGGAGAAATCCATCTCATCCCAAGAAACAGAACATCACTACTAACAACAAGCCTAAGGATAATCGAGGTGTTGTTATAGTTGATGGAGAAGGAAAAGTGATCTGGAATGATAAATCTATCCGAATATACAGGGAAAAACGAATCACAGTTCAAGGGGGAACTGGTTCTAACCCTCCAGGACCCAACTAAAATTGGGTACCTAAGCGAGTTTCTCTGTGCAGGATCAGGAGAAACAGCTGAGGAAGAATAAAGCATCACAGACCATGTGGGTGATGGATAGTGGATGCTCGAAACACATGACAAATCTGAAGGATTTGCTTGGGAGTTTCGTGGAAAAAGAAGGACCATCAGTTACCTTTGGTGACAACTCAAAAGGTCACACCAGAGGCTACGGTACCCTTGAAACCAATCACGTGTCTATTTCAAATGTTTCATATGTTGATGGATTGAAGCATAACTTGCTCTCCATCAGCCAATTCTGTGATAATGGTTTCTCTATCAAGTTTGATGCACAGGGCTGCAGGGTTAAAAATGTTGGAATAAAGCAGGTCATATTGTTGGGAAATCGATCCCCAACCGGGAATGTCTACTATGCAGATTGGAATAGTAGTCCTCCTGATACCTGTCTGTTTTCAAAGAGCAGTTCAGATGTGAGCTGGCTGTGGCACAAAAGGCTCAACCATCTGAATTTCAAGACAATGAACCGACTTGCCAGACAGGAACATGCAAAGGGCATTCCTAACCGAATGTTTTCAACAACACATATCTGCAGTGCATGTCAGCTGGGAAAGCTCGCTAGATCCTCCTTTCGGTTGAAAACGACTCCCTCAATCGACCGAGTATTGCAGCTGATCCATATGGATCTCTTCGGGCCAGTTACACCAAAAAGCATGAATGGTAACGAGTATACCTTTGTTGTTACTGATGATTTTTCTAGGTACACGTGGACCATTTTCATACGTCACAAGAGTGAAACCCGAGATGAGCTACCCAAGCTAATGGATCGGATATCGAACCAACAAGAGATGAAAATCATTTCTATCCGATCAGACCGTAGAACCGAGTTCCTAAATGAAACCATCATCAAGTACTGCGAAAAGCACGGAATTACTCATCAAACATCAGCTGCGCGTACTCCACAACAGAATGGAGTAGCCGAGCGAAGGAACCGAACGCTGAAGGATGCAGCTACATCCATGTTGACAAGCTCAGCTCTGCCAAAGAGATTTTGGGCTGAGGCAATCAACACAGCCTGCTACACCCAGAACCGGTCTCTTCTAACCAAGCGGTTGGGAAAAACTCCTTATGAGCTATGGAGATGCAGGAAGCCTGATATTTCATATTTTCGCGTTTATGGTTCTAAGTGTTATATTCACAACAATGGGAAGACTCAGTTGAAAACTTTTGACGCCAAGGCTTCGAAGAGCATATTTCTTGGATATGCCGCTCGGATCAAGCCGTATAGAGTTTTCAACAATAGCTCTCGTGTTGTGGAGATAACACCTCATGTTAGTTTTGATGAATCTACTTTTGAGTGCAGGGAACAGGCTAAAGGACAACAAGTTGATCCACATGTTCCACCAGCTCTCACCAGATCGCAGGTTCTAAGGCAAAAGAATCTAGCTGAACCATTGGTATGGGCAACTGAGGATGATGATCCTTGTTCCTCTGAAGATGAATGCTAGAACCCCAGCTCATCTCAAGGGGGAACTTCAGCTAATGTCACTCCAACTGCATCAGCATCCGAAGCCCGACCGAGCTCAATTCAAAATATTGTCCATGTTGAGGATCCAGACTCCACAACTGATAAATCACCAGCATCTCCCACAGCTCAAGTTATCCCATCAGTTGAAATCACGGAACAGCCAATGTTGGAAGAAAAAGGAAGACGCAACAAGAGATGGTATGAAGATCATTCCACTGACAACATCATCGGAGATCCAGCCGAAGGTGTGCGTACAAGGAGCAGAGTTGCAAATCCAGATTCAAACGAGGAAGATTCCAACACTTACGCTCAATATGCTGAGGAGTTAGCAGTTCTGGAAGAGTTCGAACAAGCAGGAGATGTTGCCATGATTTCTTGCTTTTTACATACAATCAGAAAATTTTACTTACTTTTTGTCCCGTTACCAGCTTCAAACTATACTATGAAACGAGAATTCTTAAAAACGCAGAAAACCAACAAGTTCCAGAGATTACAACGAGAATCATGAGAAGGTTTTAAAGTACGGCAATTCTGAAATCACTCAACTCGTTTACTTTTAAACATGACAAAAATTTCTGCAAATGAGAATACAAATTGCTAAAAGTGCTCAGACCCATCTTCTCTGTACTTTTCTTTTCAAGTTTAAACTCAAACTCAACATTACTAAACAGACACGTAAAAAGAGTTTTGGAACAAAATTTCGAGACAAAACTCCGTTCCCACAGATGGCGCCAGATGATGCGTCCAAAAATACACATCATGAAAAAGTCAGAACACATGAATAGATGAAGAAAAATCTTAACCTGTTCGACAGCTTTTCTTGGCTCCAACAGCCGGAATCGTCCTCCCTGGAGGAATCTCGGCGTGACTCTGCAAGAAAAGGAGGGCCGGGGAGTTTTCCCGGCGAACCACCTCTGAAGATTAAGTCAGTGTTCTGAGCTCTTTTTGAGAGATGAATGTAACAGGAGAAAATAGGTCTGAAGAAGAAGAAAGAATTGTGTTTGTGTGTGTTAGATTTTTCAATATATACCCTTGTTTTCTTGTGAATGAAGTTGTATAACTATCAGCTCCTTTTTGCCTTTTACTTTACACGTTCCACTGTTCTATTGGCCATACTATGACTGTACTTTCTGACAGTACCGCATAGTCATTAATTACAGTGCTGCGAGCTCGACAGGTCTTCGCCCGATAGAGAGCCCTAAGCGAGGGACCTCAGGCATATATCTGACTAGATTTGGATGAGAGACCTCCCAACAGATCTCTGGGCTGAAATCCTTAGGAGAGATCTCAGCTCCCTTTATATGATCAGATCCTGGACATAACATTTCAGAAAGGTTATATGCAATATTCAGGTCTTCACGAGACCTGGATATTTTTGTCACTATCATCTACTCCCCCTACTCTGCATTTCGGAGGGTCTACTTTTGAGAAATTCAGAGTAAAAGTCTTAATACAATTGACGCCGTAGGGGCCCACCTTTAAGGGCCTGGTCTTTCTTTGTAAGCACTTAATCACTTCAATTTTTCAAATCAGGTCTCTGAGGGCTATTATTTTATTAAATGACAAATTGGGGGGAAAACTCTGCAACTTCCCTACTATATTCAACCGTTCTCTTTCTCTCTCTCGTATTAGGGTTTTACCTTTATCCTCTTTTACTTTAGCCATTTCTTCTAATTTTTTACCGCAATCTCATCATGGCGCAAACTTCTTCTCATTATGAGGAGCACACCGCTTCCGATCACCACGAGCCTTGGGGGTCTAACATTCAGCCTCCGCCCTCCTCACCTGAAGATTCTCAGTCAAATACCTCCGCCCGCACCCAGGTTAAAAGGAAGAAGCTTGGCTCTCGCCGTTCCCGGCGAATAGCCGTTCAAACTCCTTCCAGTCCGGCTCCCTCTTCTAATCCGGACGAGGTTATCGTTCTGACCGAGAGTTCACCCCCATCTGGTCAGAGAGTCAAGGAAACAAATTCATCGCTTCTTTCTGCGGGCCTTTCTGCACCCTCGGCTATGGCTCCGGACGCCATATCAGGTGAATCCTCTCTGACTCCTATAGAATTATCATTAGTGAAGTCGATGTTAAACTGTGACGAGTTTTTTGACATTAGTATGCCGGAGGAGTATGACCGCCCACAACTTTTAGACTATCTCTCGGTAGCATTTTGGTACCATCAAATAGAGTCAGGCTTAAGGTTTCCCCTTCCCGACTTTGTGATTCAAGTTTGTGACCTGTATGGTCTTTGGCCCAACCAACTTCACCCTTCCTTTGTCAAAATTCTGTTAACTTTCTTTATTCTACTTCGTAGTAATGGGGGAGTTCCTACCCCTTCTCTTTTTCAAACGGTATACGATGTGAAACCCCATGGTGCCTTTTACTACGCCAGCGCCAGTCCCAAGGGTCCTGCCCAGTACATTTGTGTACCCCGTACAGCGGGTAAAGAGTGGAAGGATAAATACTTCATTGTTACCCCCAAGCAGGGTTATTGGCCTTTTGTTTATCCCCAATGGCAAACACTTCATTTGAAGCGATCCCGCCCTGCTGCCGCGAGCATCTCCGATATCAACCTCAAAGTATTATCACTATTGTCCCGAAGGGCACGGCTCGAGCCTTTCCCATTCAATTCACTACTGTCTGATCCTAGTGTGCTTTCTTTCTTTGGGCTAGTACCTCGAGGAGATTACTCTTTCTCCATGGAGGGTGGGTTTCAACTTTCTTCTCATCTCTTCCTCTTTTATTTCTCAAGTCTTCCTAATATGCGTTTCACTCTTCACATCCTTTTTGGTGTAGGGACAAGCTGGATTCAGGATGTAAAGCTTCCTGATGACAAGGACTTTGACTTCACTACTCTATTGGAAGAGCAGGCTCGTCTGGAATCTCAGGCACATGATACTCCACATCTCGCCACTTCCTTTCCCTTGTCTGCTGCAGCCCCTACACGGCCACAGCCCACCCCTAGTACTGCTTCAGGGGCCGTTATCAAGCCCACAGCTGTCAAGTCACTCGACTTAAGTGTCTCTTTCCAGGATTCCAGCAAGAAGGTGAACAAGACTGTTCCGAGTGTACCTCCCTCTTCCTCTCTCAAAGGGAAATCTCAACTGGACACCTCAACCAACCTCAAGAGGCCTCCTCTCTCTCTGCCCCCAATTGGTGCTACCAAGAAGTCTAAGCATACTCCTTTACCCAGCGGCTTCCCTCCGAAGAGTACTGATCCTTCAGGATATGCTTTCAGAGGCCAGACCTCCAGCTCGCTTCGCAAGTTACCTCCTTCTGAGTGCCTTTCGTTACTAACAGCCATTCCTCTTTCGGAAGAAGAGGTTGAGACAAGCCCTCCCTCTCTACGTCAGCTTCAAGAGAAGAGTGCCCATGATTTGGTGCAGGTATCATCGACATTATACCCTTGTTTTCACAAGTTATTTTATCTCCAAACACCATCACAGCTTGGCTTTCATTTGTCTAATGCTTTTCTTTCTTTCTTTTTTTTTCTTTTTAATAACATCGCAGCTGATCAGCTCTCATGGACGCTTATTACAATTTCGAAATGCTGCTCATGAAAAGGAGATGGCGAAACTCAGGGAGGCGTTGGTGGCTAGTCAAGCACAGCTACAAGAGCTGACCTCAGTAAATGAGGATCTGCAGCATCAGAACCGCGAGATCTTAGACACCAGCAGTAGGCTTTCTCTAGCCAATGATGATTTGAAGAGGAGGAATCATGAGCTTCTCATGTCTCATGAGGAGGTGTCTGCTTTATCCGAAGAAAATGCATCTCTCAGCAGGGCTAACACCGATCTCAGCAATCACCTTTTCCAAGTTAGCAAGGAACTTGAGGAGGCCAGGAATCTTCTTCAAGCCTCCAATCTTTCTTATCAGTCGGGCTATACTGAAGGAGTTCACCATTTTCGCAACCATATCCTCCGCACTTCCTTGGGTCAGCAGGCTTTACAAATCCTTCACCAAGGGCTTTTAGAGTCTTTCCAAGCCTCTTCTGAATATCTACTGTCCATTCGACAAGACATCGCATTCCTTGCAAAGAGGTGTGGCATGACGGTGTTAGCTAAAGCCCACAACTTGGGTCTTACTGAGCCAATAGATGTAGATCACATCGTGAAGCACCTTCCTCCACCACCCTCCTTCCAGGGTGTTTCTCCTGCTCCCGTAGGGACAGCTTGGTGGCTTCCCGTTATGCAGAAAGCATTTGAGGCCCTCATCGCACCCTGTGACCTGTAGGCAGTCTTTTCCGATCCACCTGAGCTCATCTACGACTTCTTTCCACAAGACTCCTTCCCAACTATCAAGCTGTCAGGTATCTCCTGTTCAGTCTTACTTTCCTGTATTTTATCTTTAAGTCTGTTGCTTTAATATTTCATTTCCTTGATTAATCCATTTCCTATTTCTTTCTTTTAGATGTGCTTGCAACTGGTAGGACTCCACAGGTCCTTGGCGGTGAATCAGGAGAGCTGGAGAATGCTTCCGAGGGTGAGTCCGCTGATGCTGCGAGGGCTGACCCTGATGATGGCTCTACCAATTTCCTTACTTAGTTGTTATGTAACTCATGCTTCTAACAACACTTTTATTTGTTTTTGTACTGAAACAATTTCCTTTTGTATTTTTGGGTTTGAACGATTTCAGCACTCTTATTTTCTTTGCCATCACTGTATTCCCTGCTCAGCAGGTTAATATATTGTGTTTATTTTGCTATTGTTCATCTACATATTTCCTTCATTTTGCATTTTCATGGGGTATTGTGGGTCCCCCCTAGGGGTGTAAGGTACACCCCTACTCCCCCCTACTCTAGATGGTTTCATCTCATTACTAAAAACCATTTAGAGTAAGTACTTCACTTCATCTTGCTATGTGATGTAATTACTGTTTCGTTACGATTTCACAATTTTGTTTATCATGCTACGACAATATATGTGCACAAACGCAAATTAAAGAAACAAAACTTCTCAGCCTTTATTTATTTGCGACAAGTTCTCTTCATGCCCTTACAGGAATACATGTCTAGCTAAGCAAGCATCCTATCAAAAAAGGTGGGAATGAGACCTGGCACGTAGATCTCCTCCCGTCTTAAAAAGCAAAAATTTTCCATAACATATTTCTATGCATAGTACTTCTTCAGGTTGCTGACATTCCACGACCTTGGTTCCACGTATCCTTCATGTGTGGTAAGCTCATATGCTCCACCGGGGAGCACTTTGGTGACCACAAAGGGCCCCTCCCAATTTGGTTCAAACTTTCTCACCGGGTGCATCACATCAACCCTTTTGAGCACCAGGTCTCCTTCCCGAAACCTCCTGGTTTTTACCTTTGGATCATACGCAGCTTTCATGCGGGCCTTGTAGATCAGAGCTCGCTGGTGTGCTTCTTCACGTACCTCATCAACCAGGTCTAAGCTTTCAGCCCTCAGCTCTCTGTTCAGGTCCTCATTGTAAGACAGGATTCTATGTGTTGGAATCTTTACTTCCATTGGCATAACAGCATCAGCGCCATACACCAAACAGAAAGGGGATTGCCCTGTGGCTGTTTTCTGTCCGGTTCTATACGCCCATAACACTGAGCTTAACTCCTCTACCCATAGAGATCTCTCTTTTTCTAGCCTTGCCTTTATGCCATTCACTATGGTTCGATTAGTGACCTCAACTTGCCCACAAGTTTCTGGGTGAGCAACAGCAGCGAATCTCTGCTCGATTCCTCTAGCTTTGCACCAAGCCTGAGTTCTTTTTCCAAAGAATTGCGTCCCATTATCGGAAATCAGCACTCTGGGTAAGCCATACCTGCAGCAAATGTTTTTCCATATGAACTTTATAATATTTTCCTCCGTTACTGAAGATAGGGGCTCAGCTTCAACCCACTTGCTAAAGTAGTCCACCGCTACAATAATGTGGCATTTCTTCCCTGCTGCCATGGGAAGCTTGCCGACAAGATCTATACCCCATTTATCAAACGGGCATTCTGCGTATTGAACTCCCAGCTCTTCTGCGGGCCTATGGATCAATGGGCCATGCTTCTGGCATCTATCACATTTTTTTACAAAGGCCTCAGCATCCTTCTTCAAAGAGGGCCAATAGTATCCAGCTCTCAGCACTCGCCGGATCAGGTCTCTAAATCCGGTATGACATCCCGCTATTCCTTGATGTGCTTCTTTAATTATCCGCAGGCCCTCTGCCTCTGTTACACACCTAAGCAAAGGTTGTGAGTAAGCCTTCCTGAACATGTGTCCTCCTACCAAACAGTACCTGGCATAGATTCTCTTCTTATCTCTTTTCTCGCCTTCTAACACTTTCCCTGTTCTTAGGAAATGTAGAATAGGCATTCTCTAATCGCTTCTCTCATCTATTTCATGAACACTCTCTTCTATGCGACTATTTGTCATTTTCAACAATGTCACTTTTTCAGAAACCAGCATATTCAGAAAACTGGCCAACCTTGCAAGGCGATCTGCCTGTACGTTGAGGTCTCGAGGAATCTGTTTCACCTCTAGATGCTGAAATTGCTTACTCAGGTCTCTGATCTGCTCCACATACCTGATCATTCTTTCCTCTTTGATCTCATAATTTCCTGAGACCTGCTGGACCACTAGCTGGGAATCAGAGTGGATGACCACCTTCTGGAATCCCAATTCAGCTGCCATCTCCAGCCCTCTAACGAACGCTTCGTACTCAGCTTCGTTGTTAGAAACTTTAAATTCAAACTTCATCGCAAAGCTAAGTTCGTCCTGATCCGGTGTTATTACAACGATTCCAGCACCATAACCTTCCATTGTCACCGACCCATCAACAAAGACTTTCCATTCAGGCCATTGCATGGGCTGAGTAGTTTCCTGAATAAAATCTGCCAGGGCTTGTGCCTTAACGGCTGTGCGTGGCTCAAATTCCACTTCGTACTCCCCCAGCTCAATACTCCATTTCACCATCCTCCCTGAGAGATCTGGTTTGCTCAATATTTGTTTGAAGGGAAAATTAGTTTTTACCACCACCTTGTGGGCTAGGAAGTATAATCTCAACCTCCTTGCTGCTGTCATCATAGCTAAAGTAGCTCTCTCCACTTCTGAGTATCTGTACTCAGCTCCTTGCAAAGCTTTGCTGATGTAGTAAATGGGCTTCTGTACGAAGCTCTCCTCTTTTATGAGGACTGCACTCAAAGAATGATCTCCAACAGATATGTACAGGTAAAGAGTTTCCCCCGGGGTAGGCTTAGTCAATACATGCAAACTTGCTAAATGAGCTTTCAGCTCTTCAAATGCTTTCTGGCAGCTCTCACTCCACTCAAATTTGCTGGCCTTCTTCAACACTTTGAAGAACGGATAACTTCTCTCCGCCGAAGTAGATATGAAACGGCTAAGTACAGTGATTCTTCCATTCAGCCGTTGCACCTCCCTCACATTGGTGGGAGCGGCCATTTCCAGTACAGCTCGTACTTTATCTTGATTCACTTCAATTCCTCTAGGAGTCACCATATACCCCAAGAATTTCCCTGACCTGACCCCGAATGTGCACTTTGCCGGGTTCAGGCGCAGGTCATACTTTCTTACCACCGTCAGGACCTCCTCCAGGTCTCTAGCATAGTGGTCTGCTTTCAAACTCTTCACAAGTATATCTTCTACATATACCTCCAGGATTCTCCCTATCTGGTCCTCGAATATCGCATCCATCATTCTCTGATAAGTAGCTCCGGCATTTTTCAGGCCAAAAGGCATTCTTATATAAGCGAACGTGCCACATATGGTTACAAAAGCTGTCTTTACCACGTCCTCAGGGGCCATCTGTATCTGATGATACCCCTGGTAAGCGTCAAGCATGGATAATAACTCATATCCCGAAGTTGAATCAACCAACTGATCGATACAAGGCAATGGGTGGTCTTTTGGGCATGCCTTATTCAGGTCTCTGAAATCTATACACATCCTCCAGCTGCCATTGCTTTTAGCTACCATTACTGCATTTGACAACCATTCAGAGTACTGAATTCTAACAATATGACCAACATCTAACAGCCGTCTGATCTCCTCTCTGATTACCTTCTCTTTCTCCGGCCCGAAGGACCTCTTTTTCTGTCTTACTGGTTTCTTTTTGGGGTCCACATTCAGATAATGTAGAGCTACAGCTGGGTCTACCCCTTTCATGTCCTCTGGACTGAATGCGAACAGATCTGCATTCTTCCGCAGGCATCTAATTATCGCCTCTCTTTGTTCCTCAGTCATTTATTTTCCCATCTTCGTGGTAAAGCCTGTTTTTTCTGGAAACAGTTCTATCATCATCAGGTCTTCTTCGACTGGCTGCATTTTCGGCTCTAGATCTTCATCCATACCTTTCACCTTTGCACTTTCGCTTTGCAGTGGGCGTTCCACCACCGGAACTCCTTTTACGTTTCGTTTGGCATGCTTTATGGATTTTACATAAGATTCTTTCGACACTTCTTGGTCACCTGAGACCTCACCTACTAGCCCTTCTCTGAGAGCTGAGAATTTCATTTTCATGTGGTAGGTGGAGACCACCACCTGGAAATCATTCAAAACAGGTCTTCCCAATATTACGTTGTATGCTGACGGCGTATCCACCACTAGAAACTTCACCATACGAGTATTTGAGGTCTCACCACTACCCAGTGTTACCTGGAGGGTCACCTCTCCCTTGGGCTGTATCTCTCCCCCAGCAAAACCGTACAAAGTTGTGTTCACTGGCGCTAAATCAGCGTTAATTTTCATCTTCTGAAAGCAATCCCAGAAGAGCACATTCGATGCGCTTCCTGTATCCACAAAGATTCGTGCCACCCTCCAATTAGCAATATCAGCACTAATTACCAGCGCATCATTATGAGGTGCTGCGCCTACCAGGTCTTTGGGACCAAAACTCATGCATACATCTGGGTTCATTTCCTCTCCTCGAAACGAATCTACCACATCAATCTCCATGCCAATTGTCTCCGCTAACTGCTGAACCTCTTCGTTCACTTGGGCCTTTGCAGCCCTGACGTGAGCTTTACGCGCTCGACCAGAATCTCCATTAGTGTTTCTTCCCATTATCATGCTAATGTTTCCCCTTTTTGGGGGAGGATCTTCTCGTCGTGGAGGGGTCCTCTCCCTGTGGTCAGGCTTCTTTTGTTCCGGCTCTTTTCTTTTGTAGCCCTTTTCCCTTTCTTTTTTGACAAATTGAAGCAAGGTATCATCCTTCTTCAACAGTCGCTCAATAGCATCCTTCAGATGCCTACAAGAGTCAGTATCATGACCATAGTAATTGTGATACTTGCAAAACAGCTCAGATCTCGGGTTACGCGGAGCTTCCTTGTGCGTGCTGGGGGATCTGAAGTGAGGAGACTTAGCAGCCGCTTCCATAACCTCTACTAGAGATGCATTGAGAGGTGTATATTGATCAAACCGTTCAGGAGCTTTCTTCGGCCTTTGCCCCCCTCTGTCTTTCTCAGCTCTCGCTGCTGGGGATGACCTTCTTTCTGAGGTCTCTTGCTTAGGTCTGAGAGATTCCTCTTTAGCTTTTCTAGCTTCCTGAGCCTCTTCTAGGTTAACATATTTATCTGCCCTATGCAGCAGTTCCTCGAAATTCAATGGAGGCTTCTTGTTCAATGAATCAAAGAACAACCCTGGAGATAAGCCCTGTATTAAGGCCTGCACCTTCACATCGTCAGAAACTAGTGGTACTTGTAACGCTTCAGCGTTAAAACGCCCCACATATTGGCGCAAACTCTCTGAAGGTTTCTGTCTCAAAGCTATGAGCGAGGAGGAGGTCTTAACATGCCTTCTCGCGCTGGCAAACTGATGTAAGAACATAGATTTGAACTCAGCAAATGAATCTATGCTATTAGGTGGTAGCTGAGAGAACCATTGTTGAGCTATTTTTGACAAGGTTGTGAGGAAAACCCTACACTTCACTCCTTCTGTGTACTGGTGGAGCATTGCTCCATTCTCAAACCTCATTATGTGCTCATATGGGTCAGTGGAACCATCATATTCCAATGTCAATGTCTTAAAATTCGGAGGCAGCTGATCTTCTCTGATATCTCTCGAGAAAGGGGATTGGCTGTTAGTAGTCTTAACAGGCTTCTTAGGAGGTTTCTTGGGCGAAGAGGCTTTCTTCTGAAGGTCTCTTAACTGTTGCTTGAGAGCTGCAATTTCAGCGGCAGCTCCCTCATCTTGAGATCTCGCAACTTGGGCATCGTCCTCTGCAAATTTCATTGCAATAATGAGTAACCATAATTTCATTAGTGAATAAACCACTTTAGAAATGTTATCAATATCTGATTTCTCCATTCAATTACTAACCGTTTTCTGATTCAGTTTGAGGGCTCTCATACCCATCACTTTCATACGGACCTTCCTCCTCAGGTCCCCCCTGTCAAGGGAAAAAGTACCATTCAGGACATGAGCATTTACTTTTACGTTAACGTAATTTAAACCATTTCAGTGGTATCTCGTCACTTTCAAAACCTTGTAAGGCTCGTCAGTACCTTCTTAGTTTTGCCTTTTGCCGTATTGGTTGACTTTTTGCTTTGGCCTTCCAGCGGGGCCAAAGCCTTAGACACAACTTGCTTCACCATGGCATTGAGCTGATCCATGGACACAACATAGGTGACATGCTGTTGTGCAGGCATTTGAGGTTCATCTCTCATAACCTCTGAGCCCTTGCGGCCCCCTCCTTCTTTTCGAGGGCTGGTCGATCTAGAGGCCCCTTCCTTCTGAGGGGTAGTTATCTTTGGTGGGGCCTCTTTCAGCACATTCTGGTTCTCCTCCTCAGTATGTTCTTCTGAGGAGCTATCATCGCGCACCACTCCTTCAGGTGGTGATTCTCGGTCTCGGACCGATGTATTCTCCATGCTTAAATCTGCATTTCAGAATTTTCAGCTATCAGTCAAAAGATAGCCCTAGGACCATCGTCAGGTCTCAGGAGACCGTTATTAGGTCTGCAATACCCCTCTCGAAGGACCGTTATCAGGTCTCGAGGGTGTGTCTCAAGGAATTCAGGGAATATGTTGCATCGTACCCTCTTTCCATACACATTCATACCCAAACTCCGCTGGGTTTTTATGAGACTTGCTCTGAAGTCTTCATACTTTCATCCACTCTATCCCCTCATATCGTGAGGATTTATAGGATTTATTTTTCGACATTAGATATTTTCGGACAATTCTTCCATACAATCAGAAAATTTTACTTACTTTTTGTCCCGTTACCAGCTTCAAACTATACTATGAAACGAGAATTCTTAAAAACGCAGAAAACCAACAAGTTCCAGAGATTACAACGAGATTCATGAGAAGGTTTTAAAGTACGGCAATTCTGAAATCACTCAACTCGTTTACTTTTAAACATGACAAAAATTTCTGCAAATGAGAATACAAATTGCTAAAAGTGCTCAGACCCATCTTCTCTGTACTTTTCTTTTCAAGTTTAAACTCAAACTCAACATTACTAAACAGACACGTAAAAAGAGTTTTGGAACAAAATTTCGAGACAAAACTCCGTTCCCACAGATGGCGCCAGATGATGCGTCCAAAAATACACATCATGAAAAAGTCAGAACACATGAATAGATGAAGAAAAATCTTAACCTGTTCGACAGCTTTTCTTGGCTCCAACAGCCGGAATCGTCCTCCCTGGAGGAATCTCGGCGTGACTCTGCAAGAAAAGGAGGGCCAGGGAGTTTTCCCGGCGAACCACCTCCGAAGATTAAGTCAGTGTTCTGAGCTCTTTTTGAGAGATGAATGTAACAGGAGAAAATAGGTCTGAAGAAGAAGAAAGAATTGTGTTTGTGTGTGTTAGATTTTTCAATATATACCCTTGTTTTCTTGTGAATGAAGTTGTATAACTATCAGCTCCTTTTTGCCTTTTACTTTACACGTTCCACTGTTCTATTGGCCATACTATGACTGTACTTTCTGACAGTACCGCATAGTCATTAATTACGGTGCTGCGAGCTCGACAGGTCTTCGCCCGATAGAGAGCCCTAAGCGAGGGACCTCAGGCAGATATCTGACTAGATTTGGATGAGAGACCTCCCAACAGATCTCTGGGCTGAAATCCTTAGGAGAGATCTCAGCTCCCTTTATATGATCAGATCCTGGACATAACATTTCAGAAAGGTTATATGCAATATTCAGGTCTTCACGAGACCTGGATATTTTTGTCACTATCAAAGAGAGACGCCATTGGATTCATCGTGAGGAATAAGACAAGGTTGGTAGCTCAAGGATATTGCCAACAAGAAGGAATTGATTTCGAGGATTCTTTCGCGCCTGTTGCAAGGTTGGAAGCCATCCGAATATTTCTAGCCTATGCCGCATTTCACAAGTTCAAGGTTTATCAGATGGATGTGAAGTGTGTCTTCCTCAACGGTGATATTAAGGAAGATGTTTATGGTGAACAGCCTCCAGGTTTTGAGACTGGAGATGGAAGAGTGTATAAGTTAAAAAAAGCTATTTATGGCTTAAAGCAAGATGTTGTGTGATCTCCTTGGACTGTTGGATCCATCAGATGAGGAATCAGCTGAGGTGAAGAGATAGATATCCATCTGAGGGGGAAGCTCAGATGGAGGGGGAATCTCAGATGCAGATCGCTAATCGAAGACATCGGATGCGGATCGCCAACCGAAGACATCAGACGTCAGCTGAACAGACGAACTCGAGTCAGCTGATGGTATGCCGCAACATTGGATCAGACGTCAGCTGAACAGACAAACTCGAGTCAGCTGATGGTATGCCGCAACATTGGAACACAACTGATTCAGACATCAGCTGGGTGGTATTACACAGCTGATTCCGACATCAGCTGGAAGGTACCATTTATGGCTGAAGGTGTTTGTGTCTTAAATGAGAATGTTTGAAATAAATTCAAACATTCCTGAGCATGTCAGTTAGACTAAAATAGCCATCATAGCGCATTTAATGTAAAGTACGGCTGAACATCAATAGCCTACTTTATAGTGCGACTGGGCTGACATGAAAAACAGTTCACCTTCTCATGCGTTGGTTGGAACTCGGATTGTGACGTCAAGTCAAAGCTAGTCAACAGTCGCAAGATCTCAGTCGTTGATGGATTCGCGCCATTCAACCCTAGCCGTCGATTTCAACTGAGTCACTAACCTATAAAAGGCAGAAAATCAGGAAGTGATCTCTTACCTTCTACATTTGTGATTATCTGCAGTAACTGTTCATCTTCGTCTTGGTTTTTGTCTCACTATTTTCTGCAAGTTTTTCTCTATATATGTAATCTTCACAGAACATTAAATGGCACCAAAAGGAAAGAAGATGGCATCCTCCGGACCTTCCCTAGTCCCCACATCATACGAAGAATCTTTCGACATGCTGCTCTCCAAGATCCACTTCGAGCAGATTCTTTCAGAGGATGAACTGGAATCGCTAGTTTTGTCTCCCCTCGCCGAACTTCTCAGGGAGAACGGCCTTCTGAATTGGGCGACGCTCTTCCCCTCCCACCTTCTCAGACGTCAAGTCGGAGAGTTCTACGTAAATCTGCAATTGCCCATCGACAGCAGAGATGGCCTAGTTACAGAGGTTTCTTGTCGTCAACGCGACGTTCCGGCCAGAACGATTTGCCGGGTCTCCGTCCCCATTGCAGTTTCTGACTTTCTACGCCAAATCATCCCACCAAATCATTCCGCCACAGACACCATCGAGAACATCACCGATGCGGAAGCCGATGAGTTTCTGGAGAGTGCTCTCATCACTCCAGAAAAACTGAGAAGCAATATGCAGCGAACCAAGTTGAAGACAGAACATCGACTCCTGTTCGATGTTGTATCCAAGGTGGCCTTCGGATACAGTGGTGCTTTCGAAGACATCAGCCGACCGAAGCTCAAGCAGATGATTGCTTTGGAGCGCAAACACAAGCACAACATCGACTGGTTCAAATATTTCGAACACCAGCTGACTCTGGAGAGGCAGAAGATCTCCGAATCCACAACCGAATCTGGAGAGAAGTTGTTGAGTGTCAAGGGAACCCTCAACTTCGGTTGTAAAAAGTTTGCCCTGATCCTGTTCGCCACTAAGGATCAGAACATGGTCTGGGAAGACTGTGAGGAGACTCCTGTCAAGAGACTGATGCTCTTCCCAACCGCCAAGAAGGCTCAAGATGTGGTTAGGAGTGTTTATACTCCTAAAGAGAAGAGAGAAGCTGTGAAGACAGCTGAAGAAAAAAACACAGCTGAGGAGCTGCCCCCAGCTGCCTCCCGCAAATCAAAATTAAAAGCTGTACGCCGACAACGAGCTGAGTCGGAGAAGGAGAAAGCTGAAGAGCCAGCCAAGAAGAAGATGAGGCTACGAATCAAGAAGAAGTCGGTTGCCAAGCCAGCTGAGGAGTTGCCAGCTGAGGATGTGCCAGCTGAGGAGACACCAGATGTGGTTGCACCAGCTGAGGAGGCACCAGCTGAGAATGAGCCATCTGAGTCAAGTCACTCAGCTGACGCGGCTACCTTCGAGGTTGTTCCTCACAAAGACATGATTGAAGGCATGGAAACGGATCTCTCCTCGGATGCTTCTTTCTCCTCTGAGGAAACCGAAGACATTCCAACCTCCCCCACGGCAGGAGCTGATGCCGTACCGCCCAAAGAGACTCTCACTCTTCCAACCGATCAACAACCAGAAATTCCGAGCTCTTCGCTCGATGCCAACATTGAGACCATCTCTTCAGCCAATGTTGATGAACCTGTTGATACCCCCATCCCCACACAGTCTGAAATTCCGAGCTCCCGGCTCGATGCCAATGTTGAGACCACCTCTTTGGCCAACGTTGATGAAACCCTTAAACCAATACCATATGAAAATCTATCTCCCTCCCCTATCGATGACGAAGCTAATCGTCAAGCCGTCGCGTTGGAGCATGAAGGCAAGGTGGCCTACTGCTTCCAGAAGCTGATCGGGATGTTCCCTGAAGCGCGCGACATGCCGATTTTTGTTACGCTTGGAACCGAGCTACTGTATCAGTTCAACCTCATCTTCAGTCACTGGTATGTGAAGGAAGACACCATAAGGGTACACAGCTGGAACCAGCTGAAGGCAGATGAATCGCGCATCAGAGATTACTTCAACTGCACCAACCTGGAGGTTGCATACAACAATAAGGTTGCACTGCTGACGCGTCGTCTGGACCTCAGCAAGGCAGAAGGCAGAGACACGAGGGAAAAAGCTGAACAAGATTGCATCAATTTCCTCGACAACATGTATACAAAATCTGCTGATTTTATTGTTGATCTTGATGCAGCCGCCGCAGCCGCCAAGAAAGAAGAAGAAGAGCTTCAACAGTACATGGCCAACCGCCAAGCCATGGTTACTGTTGAACAGCCAGCACTCATTGAACAACCCGCTCCAGCTGATCAGCCAGCACCCTCAACTGACGAAATATGTGAGCTGATCGCGGAAAGGGTTAATCAGCTCAGGAAGGAGATGCTTGCCAACTTCCAGCTCAACAAAGAAGATCAGCTGAGGATGTTGGAAGCACAGGAAGAAAAGCACAAGAAGTTGCAAGAGGAGAATGTTTCACTGAAGATAAAGCTGGATGAATTCTCAACATCCACCAGCCAAGACATCTCTGATCTGAAATCTATCGTTCTGGGAATCAATGCCGAACTGAATGTCTTCAAATCCATTTCTGATTCCAACCTCGCCAAATCCCAACAGACTCAAGATGAAGAATGGGATTCTCGGTTAGAGTCACGATGGGCTGAGTTTGTTGCTTTCCAAACCGAGGTCATTAAAACATTCGCTACACTGAGGAAAGCCGAACAAGAGCTCCATGACTCTGAACTGGCGAAGAAGGTTGCGGTAGAGTGCGCAGTTGATGAGCTTTTCAACCGGATTCAACAAGCTGAACAACAACTCACTTCTCTAGATGGCTCAGTTGCAAGCCTTGTTGCTGATGCCAAAAAGGGGGAAGATGAGATTGGTAAAGATAAGAACCGGGAAGAGGAGAAGCAGGGGGAAGATGTGCAGGGGGAAGATGAGAACCGGGTAGCTAAGACCCAGGCTGAGGAAGAAATGCCAGCTGACAAAGAATCTCAGCTGAAGAAAAGCCAGCCGAAGAAGACTTAAAAGAAGAAGTCCGCTCCGAAGCCAACCGATGTCGGCGGAGCTGAAATAGAGAAAGACTTGGAGCAGGCGGAGCAGTATGGAGTTTCCTACAACTCCATAGCCGAGATTGCAGCCGAGCTTGATGCGGAACTCGAAGGTATTACAACCGAAGAGTGTATTGCTGCTGCTAAGGCTATGGATGTTCCTGAGAAAGATTACATGAATCCAGATTGGATCAAGAAGTTTGCTGCCAGCCAAGCTAGAAGAGTCAACCAGTTTGAAGAAGAGCTGACCAAGATCACCAACAACCTGGACAGGAACATTGCCTCCCGCAGCCGTCGCCGAATTGAAAAACATCAAGTAAAGGCTGAGGCAAGGCTGAAACAACAGAGGCTGCCTGGGAAGGTCAAGCTGCAAAGTCATTTCAGGCATGTGGATAGGTGGATGCCAGCTGAGTGGAACGAGGATTGGGAGTCGTTCAAGAAAGGGTTTGTGAATGACTTCTATTATAGGAAGGTGTTCACAACTGACGATCCAAGGAAAGCTTTCAAAGAAGCGCTGACTGAGTTACACTCTGGGGATCCGGGCATGTTCTGCCAGTTCAGGCGAGCAATGATAGATGCAAAGCTGGATATGAACACAGTCTCAGTCCCTCAGAAGGTCACGTATCTCCCTCCCTTCCTTCCAAACTCTCGAAACCCCAACCGACAGAAAATAGCAGCTGAGGCTAGACAAGTTTGTCGAGAGCATGGGGTTGATATTTCAAAGGAGTTAGAGGCTAAAAGAGAAATTTTTGTTAGAATGTTTAGCAAGTATGGGCTAAAGTACTAGCCGAGTTAAAGTTTTTGAGCAACTGATGTATTTTTTATTTTTGTGCATCCTTTGTAACCATCAGTTGTAATAAAAACTTTTCATCAGTTATCCGATTCAACTTGACGTACAATATCTCGTTGTCCAAGCTCTGAATCGCAAAGTTATTTCAATACCATGTTATAACTATGCTAACCCTTTGATGTTTTAATCTTATAGTCTGTCTAGAATTTCAGCTGAGATTTTAGATAGGTCAGTAGGGTTTAGATCAGTTTGATCTGTAAGGGTTTTGGCCTCATCAAAAAAGGGGAAATTGTTGGGAAATTTAAGTAAAGTTTTTATTGATTCCAAAACCAACTGACCCCAACCGAGTAGATGTTGCCCTTTCATAATGTTAGCTTTTAGGCTCGCTGTTTGAGCAATCTTTAGATTTTATCTTTACAGGTCTCCAGCTGAAGACGGCAACATGGCTTCACTCGGATAGAACATCAGTTGTAAGAAAGACAACTGAGCATTCAAAGAAGGAAGATGTAAGAGAACATCAGATGGAAGAAAGTCATCTGAGCGTTCGAGCCAACTGATCAGATTCAGAACATAAGAATGTCAACTGAGCGTTCAAGATTCAGAACATCAGCTGAAGACCAATCAGATGAAGATCAAACGACTCAACCGACTATCAAATGTTGAGAGTCAAAGGTTGAAATTTGAATTTCAAATTTGGAAGTCACGTGAAGGTTTGACTCACTGTCATTACCTCATTTGGCCCAACACAAGGCTGTCTCAGATGGAAAGCAGAAGTCCACAGTTGCCAAATCCGGAAAGTCTGCAGAGATGAGAGACAGGCCATCGCTTTCACAGAACAGAGATCAACAGCTCCTCCAACGGCTAGTTGATTCTCTCCGCCTATAAATAGAGGCCTTCTTTCATTCACCAAGACTTACGAGACAGACAAGTGCGAGAAGAGATTAAAGAGCGAGAGAAAGAACGAAAAACTGCACTCAAGCAAAACTGCTGTTATCCTCTAAGAACATCACTAGTTGAGAGTTCTAGAGTGTTAGATTCTGTCTTGGTGTTTTTCGATCCAACCTTGAGAACATCACTAGCTGAGAGTTCATAGAGTGTTAGATCCTAGCTCACTTTCTTGTTCGAGCTAGTAGTTGGAAAACCAACCCTCACACACCCTTAAAAAGGTTGTAAGGACCCTACTCTTCCCGGAATTGAGTAGATAGGTTGATAAGTACCCGTAAACTTATCTGTAAGGTTGATAAGTACCCGTAAACTTATCTTAACGGTTGCAAAGCCCGCGTAAGTTTGTGGTTTTTGTCCAGAAGAACTTGGACTGAGTTGTGTGGACTCACAACTCCCCGTGGACGTAGGAGTTCTCTCCGAACCACGTAAATCTTTGTGTGTTTGTATTTATAATTCAGTTATTTATTGCATATTCAACTGACCGACTAACCAGCACTCAAACTGCATTTTTTACCTTCTCAACTGTCTTGGTTATTGACCGACCGTGCATCTGAGCGTGAGTTATATTTATATGAGTTGTTATTTTCCACCACATTCCGCACAGCACTACACTTCCAGCTGAGTATCCTTACTCAGTTGAGATTCCAGCTGAGTCCTATTACTCGGTTGTGATATTTTCAGGGGGTTATTTTTTAAATTCCTAACTGGTGTATTCCCCCCCCCTCCATACACCAGAACTCGTATCGGGACCATCAAGTGGTATCAGAGCAGTGGTTCAAAAGACTACTGACTCTGTTTCACGAGGTGTGAATCGAGGTGTTTTTCTTCAGTGGTCAATTGAACAGATCTTTTTCACGCTAGTGCATATCTGCTTGCATCTGTCTTTTGTTTGTGTGTGCAGATGAATGTTAAAGACAAGATCGTTGTCATGTTCTCGGTTGTGAACTATACATCCTGGAGAACTCGGATGAAGAAGATTCTACTGTCAAAGCATCATCGAATGTAACAAGTACTTACATCTGGACCGATCATCATCAGAGATAAAGTCACTCGCACTCCTACAAATCCCAATGATGGGGATGCAACTGAGGAGTTAGTTGAGAAAAAGCCAGAAGACTTCACTCCAGAGGAAGCTAAAGTGAGCTAGCTGGATATCTGGGCTCAGAGTACTATCATGTCCACAGTTGGACAAGACTATCTTCCTTGGATAGAAGAGTGCGACACCGCTAAGGAGATGTGGGATATTTTGGCATCTCTTAGTGAAGGGAGTGACGAAACCAAGGAGAACAAATTCTCTCATGCTTGTCAAGATTTTGACAACTTCTGTCTGAGAGCTGACGAATCCATTGATCAGTTAGAGCTTCGGTTCATGGATATCATCTGAAGGATTTAGTCCATCCGAAGAGGAAAATATACTTTGAGAGAGATCAACCTCAAAGTATTACAAGCCCTACCAGCTGAGTGGGACACCTTCACCAACATCCATGAGAGCCGAGATGATCTTGGAGAGATGGGAACAGAAAGATTGTTCTCAATTCTGAAAGGAAACGAGTATAAGGTGAACCGGCGAAGATCTCAGTCATCGGTTCAGACGAGTCGACATGAAGATGCTGGTTCAGCAACAAAGACAGTAGCACTTCGAGCTGATTACTCCAAGCCGCGAACATCAAGGGCAACAAGATCTGCGGACACAGCTACGAAGGAACCAAGCAGAGAAGAGCTGCAACAGAGCATTGCCGCCATGTCAAAGAAGCTAGTTGACATGGATGCTCGGTTCGGAAAATACAAGAGGATGAGAGGGATGAGATGGGGGAGAAGGTGAGGTGGAAAAAAAAATATTTTTTTTTTCTTAAATTCAAAACGACGTCGTTTTGGCTTCCGGCGAGGTCAGCGTGTTAATTCCGACTGCCACGCAAGATTTAAGTTGGGGGAAATCGGTCACCGGACTTCAATTGCAAAAAATTAAAACGTTTTTTTAAAAACATGTGCAATTTACGAATTTGATGAAACGTTTTGATTTTACATGCAATTTACCCTAAATTAAATGGGAGAAATGGATAAAAGTACTAAATTGCAAACTCGTAGAATAAATAATAATAGGAAAGGAAGGGAAAAAATAAAAAAGAGTAAAGTAGTACACAATTGTTAGATTTTATATGTTTTAAAATTGTTGCTACAATTTAGTACTTTTATCTAGATAATTGCTATTATCCCATTTCTCCCAAATTTAAGTGCGCCACCTAAGGCCTTATATGCGTGTGTTAGCCTAGTGGTAATGAGGTTAATGTCCGAACCAAAGATCACAGATTCGAGTCCTCCGTCACGCGGTATTTAAATTTCCTTGTAATTTTGTTCAAAAAAAAAAAAAAAATTATCTTCAAACTCTAGCCTTGTTCTCCTATAGACCCAACTTATTCTTTGTACTATATCTAATTTTGGCCCACTCATGTATTTTCTCATTTAGTTCATAACATTTTTAATTATTTTCATTTCATAAATTCCTTTTCCTTTCTTTTTGAAAAAATTTCCTATTATAATCACACAAAAATACAAACTACTATAATATAGTGGTGAATTTTTCTTTACCGTGACAATTACCACATACAAGTGGAATGTCATAAACCTGACTGTAAAAATTCAGCAAGATCAAAACGGTACATAACAGAAAACATAATAAGCGTTGAGACATAAGCATCAAGTAATACAGCCTACATAATATCCTTATATATTACACAACACTTAGCCTTCTTAAAAACAGGATCATAACTGCTGGGCATTTGTTCGACGATGTTATTCTACACACCCGATGTTCAAGCAGCTTCGGCAAAACCCAGTCGTAGATTTCCGTAGTCGAACACCGTGTGATATGGACCCATGAACACATCCCCAAGAATCCTGCATTGTCAAGAATCAAGTTTAGTTTCACAAACTAGAGTTAGTTTGTTGCTACGATTCATTTTGCATTTTTCGAAGATTTTGCATGTACCAAAGGGGTCCCCGAGGAGGTGCAACATCCAAAGCCATAAATCCGCTCATGCAAATAGCAGTAGGGCCTTCATCAACTTTCAGTATATACTGCAAGATAAATTTGAAGTTATATGTCACAAAATTTTAATCTTCTCACGAATTATTGTCACGAAATCAAATTGGAACGTTATAGTAAAGAGTTTCTTTTTCTGGTAAATGCAATACATACTAGTCTACAAAGATTAACAAGAGAAGCAACTAGAAGCATAACAGAACAGAATGCTAAGTAGACTTTATTATAATGCACAAAAGAAGTTTTTAATAATATTACACCATCCAGAGCCTAATACTTACCAAAGTTGGCACCAACTTTCACCTAATACTTACTTTTTATTTTCGTAAGAGTGTTCTTTAACATACTGACATCGAAACAAAACAAAGGACGCTTCACAAGCAACGAGTCAACTTCAAAATTGTAAGCTACACATGAATAATGTAAAGATCAGAGTGCAAACCTGTTCGGGAGTGAGAGCATAAGGCTTTCCACCAATAGTGAAGGTAACGTTAGGCATGTCTTGTAAGGTGTCGCAGTCAATAATGGACTGTCCTCCTGGACTTGGTATCTTATCACAAAGCTAGCAAATAGAGAAAATGATGTTTCAGAATAGCAGCTCTCGCTTCCAATAAGAAAATAAAATATATGCATGTCAAGATCATTACCTCATTCACATAATCTAGCACTTTATCCTTTACACCAGCATTATTTAGCTGGCTTTTCATCCAAACAACGGCCATCTCACAGGCAGTGCACACTGCGTCCTCACCAACTGATTCAGTGCTCTCCTTTCCAACGACCATTTCAATATTGGAGCTGCAATGAATTAGTAGTTACTTATAGATGTTACAATTATGTTTGTCCCCCAAATGCCTCGTGCTGTTTTCTTATATGGTGCATTAAAGAAAATTCATCTAAGGCTACAAAAGGCAGTTGATAATATGGATAAACAATTAGATCAAGTCTCATTCACACAAAATGTTTGAAGATTATAGGAGGTTAAAAAAATGTTTGGTGGGGGCTTAAGCAGCCCATCCTCCTCAAGTGGCTCTGCCATTGCTCGATGCTCCATACTCTTATTTCCAAATGAACAATCTAACATGAATAGTTGGACTACAAAGTTAAGGTATATACAGACCTCACAGATTGAGCTCCGTTCAAAAAGCACAGACCGATCTGGGAACAAACTTGATCAGGTTGTACCTGCAGACAAACTAAGTTTTAGTTTTCAGGCCTGAAACATCGAGTACGCTAGGCAGCAAATGTATTATTTATTTCCATGTGTCTGTGCGCATGTATTAGAGACAGAGAGGAGAGAGAGGAAATAAAAGAAGGCGTACTCCAGAGACAAGGAGATCCCATATCATATCTCCATATTGAGAAACAAGCATTTTACATTCGGTGCTCACAACTCCTTTCGCACCAATGGCATGGTTGATTTGAGTTATAACAGCCTGCAATTGTAGGACATTCACAACAGATCCTTATATGGCCATTAAAGAACAGAATACAGAAGAAGAAAGTAGCATTTAGAGGCAGATAGTATTTTTCCGAGAAAAAAAATGAATCTTTCTGAGGATGAGCGAAGTATATAGTGATAGAAAACACATACAGTTGGACCAGTACACAAGGATGTCCCCGAATCCACAATAGCAGCACAACCACCATCACATAAACCTGGTTCAACATTTGACAAGAGTGCACACGATTTTAATACTCTGAATGAAATCTAGTTATGTAAGAACCTTGTGCACTAATTCAGCAGTGTTGCAGACTTACCCGTTGAGAGGTTGCCGACAAGGAAGTCACCCATTTCAAACTGTTAAAAGGAAAAGATTTAAAAAAGCAGTTGAGAGGAAAACATAAATATACTTTACTGTTTGTAGTGAAGTGAATGTCTTCATATACCTGCCAGTAGCCTTTCTCCGTTACGGGAACATAGCTATGGTTTCCTTTGTAATGACTTGGATCAACTCCACCGAAGACTATCTCACCTCCCACTTTAGCTTCTGGGTCACGGCTAAGCCAGAAAGAAAATACTTCCTCCTCAACAAGACCTTGATTTACCATGTTGTACCTGTTATGTTGCAACACGAATTAGTTTTTCACTGCCACCAACACCACAGCAGAAACATTTGATATAAAGACGACATATACCAGACAGGCACTGCATCTCCGACAGAAATTTCCTGGAAACCAAGGCCGAGTATACCATCAAACTTGGCAATGACAAAGGTAAGACTTCCTTCTTTTGTAGCCTCAATGAAAACCTATAAAGGATAGCTTATGAAGTTGAATCACAAACGTATAGGAAAAGAACCTCTTACCCAATGCCAACAAAATAAAAAATAAAAAACAAGAAAGAAGAAAGAAAACCAACTTGATCTTTGACGACAACATCACCAACTTCAACATTGTCTTGGCTAAAAAATCCAGAGATTGACCCAGAGCCATACGCAATTGAGCACGATTTTCCTGAATCATAGAAGCATGTAAGAAACATCAGCAACAAACTTAAACATTTACCAGTACATTAGTTTAATCAGAACTTCAAATAGTTTCATACCATTTGCTGTATATGTTTTGGACTTGCTGGATTTGTATCTACTATGGAAATAGCAAGCAATCTGCAAATTGAGTTCGTCTAAGTAACAGTGAGCGTAAAGAAGCTGAAAAGTATTATTAACCTTGAAATTACTCACAGAGAAATAACATTTCGAGGATGGAACCCATAGATTGGAACTGCCAGTGTCAAATATAACTGTGAAATTCTGAGGGGGTGAGCCAATACCAATCTCTCCATAGTATTGAGCATCCAAGTAATTCTCCAGATACACGACATCCTCATGTGAACTACTTAGTTTGATCTGTCTGCCTTTGACATCTATCCCATACTTCCTCCCCTCCAATTTAGCTTCTGCAGCAGCCTTAATTCTAGCCAGGTCCAAAGGCCTCTTTTTCAGGCTAATTCTTCTCAGAGCTTCGGAAGAAGGAATGAGGGAGCATACAATAGCTGAGAGACAAACGACGGTGAGCAGATAACCGAGCTTCATGCTTCAAGATGCCTGTATGACAATATTAACAATACAAGACGTGAGATGATCAGTCTCCTCTTATACAGTAGTTAAATGTTTCTACCCATAGTGATAACTGCAGTGATCGCTAAAGAATCGTGCGAAGAGATCAAACCATTCGAAAAAAGCAATCATACACAGTCAGAAAAGGTATATGCAAACTACAGATTTTTTTAAAATAAAAAGAAGCACATGATTGATATTACAGGGTATCCATGATTCAACATCCAAAGAATCTTATTGAAAAAAGTCCACAAAACCATCCATCTACCTTAACCTATTCATATCATTCAATACTTGCATCTAAAGACGGATAATTGAAAATAGGAAATTCAGCTGAAATTTCTCTAAGACAAAAATAGAGCTTCAAGGACAGCAAAAGAACCAGATAATACGCAAACAAATAACTTCTGTAACAATATGATTTAGATGTCCAGTGAGACAGAAATCAACTCCTCTTCTTCCATTTCCCTTCTTCTTTGAGTCAAATCAACACTCATAAACTTCAAACTACAGCTTTGATATAGCAAATACCGATCTTAAACACGGAACATAATTAACTAAATCAAATACCCCCAACACTCATAAACTTCAAACCACAGCTTTGATATAGCAAATACTATGATCGAACATTAAAACTACAAACAATCATAAATAGAAACAAAAAGTACATACAAAAATAAAAAGGAAATGAACACTTTATACAGGCTCGAACTCATCCATAGAGTCAAAGCAAATACCAAAAAAAAAAAAAAAGCTGCAGAAATCGAGACTTTTGATAAAATACTAACAGTTAGATGACTAAGAAATTTTCACAAAATGAATGATGAAGAGAAAAAATCAAGAAAGTTGTAGTTGAAGAAGATCGGATTTCAAACCTTGTTGATCGAGAGCTTCAAGAGTAGATGAAGTTGGGAAACTCTTTCAAGTTAAAATAGAAGCTTTTAGACTTTTGGCAGTGAAGAGAGAGAGAAAGAGATGAGTGAAGTGAATGGAGTAGATATTTCTCTAACCAATTAGATACTGCTTTTTGTCTTGGGAGTATTTGATCGCGGGTTTTACACGTGCCCCTATCCGAGTGGTGAGCAGAACGACCACGTGTATTTTGAAATATTACTCTGTAATTTATTTATCCATTCATTCAATAGTGCACTAGGTAAACTTTTATCCTTTGTGCAGTAACTTATAAATTACACTCGACATGTAAATCACACTTTTCAAATACAAGTGTGGTAGGTTCGACCTATAGAGGCGCTTCATGAGGTTCGAACTTGAGACATGTCTGTTTTAGACGCTCACTTTTATCACTAGGTCATCCACAAAGGGACAATAAGTGTGAATTTATTTCCACTCTAAGTTGTTCACAATAACTGTGACATTTTTTATAAATAAAAACAACCTCACTCAATATATTACCAATTTAGCTTCCTCTCTTTCTTTCATTCCACAAAATAACACACTCACATTTCTCACTCTCACTCTCTTTTATTTGTTAAACTAATGTGTCACTCGACTCACTCCCTTCGAATCAAACTCATCGTGGACGTAAGGAGTACCTTTTAACTTAGAAATAGAAATAAAATACAAAAGAAAAATCAGTTAATGGTGTATATGTAGTACACCCATCTCTTATTATTATAAATTATATAGCGTTGAAGATAAATGTGATTCGATTTTCTTTTTGAGTTGTCCACTATAAGTGGGTCCTTCCATAAACATAAATTATCTAACTCACTCTCCGTTCACAATAAACATGAGTATCATTGTCCACTCACAATATATCTCCCTAGCTCACTCACACCCACTCTTTCATTCTTAAATCTTGTGCTACACCTCTAACCATACTTAACGTGAAATGAAGCAGTATTAATATAGTAACATTTATCATGTTAGTGGGTATTATATTTTCAAAATAATACATATGAGAAGGGAGGGTAATACATGTACAATTCCAATAGAATATCGCGTCAGTATTATGTATCTTAGTCAAAGTAAACCAAATTATCAATACAAGGCCACCACGGTGCGAGCACCGTTCCAGCTCCTGCACCCCATGTTGAGCTAGCAAAAGTCTGTGTCGAGCCAAATGGACTTTTTTAAAAGTTGAGCTGAGATCCGTTGGGCCTAGAAATATTGAGCCCAATTTGCTCAAAAACTGAATAGAAATTGTAAAGTAACCCTCATTTTACTCTCTTTAGCCCCCAAATTAAATAAAACGGGAATTATATTTAGAATTTCTCAATTAGTGGAGCCTATAACTCTCAAGTCCAAGCCCGTCTAAACCAGGCTGGCCCGCCGGTCCGAGTTGGGCCGGGCCACCTCTAACCCCATGGGAACCCATCCAAGTTCCCACCGACGCCGACTTAACCACTCCGTCGTTGCCACTGCCGCCGCTAGAGACAGCGGCAGTTCCAATTCCAAGCCCATGACTTGGAAATGTAAATGCAAACCAATTATTCAACCCTTAAATCAATTGTATTTACTAATTAGATAATTAATTAATTCCTGTATATACGATGCGCTCCGCTCCTTTCTTTGCAATTTGCATCGATATAATCCGAAATAATTTTTGGTATTATTCTGTCTACACTGCAAAACGCTAGTAGCACGAATGGACTTTAATTAAATTAATTATTAAAATTTCTGGCGGTCCCCACTTATTTCAGTCAATACAGGAAATTGCCTAGAAACTTCCTCCGTCGCTATGGAAGTTGACATCTGGATTGGTGGGTCCGACTGAGATACATTTTTTTCTCCGGATATTAATTCCTTTTCTTATCTAACTTAGCAGCGTAATATAATTAATTAAACATGTAGCAGTACTAGTATAACCCAAAAAGAAGAAAAGCCAAAAGGAAAGATAAGTGTGGTGGCGATGGGTTTAAAGTGTTCACCTCTAATTTGCAATTGGCAATAAACAATTCAAGCGTCTACACCACGAGAAATTCGTCGACACGTTACATTACTTAGCTCCAATTTAGCAATATGTATTGTATAATGAACTAATTTAGTACTTCCGAACCATTGAAATTGTCATGTTATTATTCAGTACAGAGATTAAAAATAAAGATAAAAAGATAGAAAGTGAATAGCTTGCATCACTTTTGAAATATTTTAAAGGGTTGAAACTTTTTCTATTTGAAAATGACAATATGAGTGAGACACCTAAATAAGGAAATGATGATAATATGAGTGAGTCGGAGGGAGTATATATTTTGTAGATGCTCTCATTTGTTTCATAAAGATAGTACATTTTTTTTTTAACAACATTGTAAGGAAATTAAAATACCGCGTGACGGAGGACTCGAACCCGTGACCTTTGGCCCGAGCATTAACCTCACTACCACTAGGCTAACACACACACCCAAAGATAGTACATTTAGTGCTTGTTTGGTAGCCTATATACAAAGTCCTACTATATTAATAATATGGGTTACTAATGTGTTTGATAGACACTACAAGATTTTTAAAGAGCCCACTACAAAATGAAAGGCCCGACTATAATTAATTGTTCCTTCCAACTTAATAAGCTGGCCTCCCCCTGATATTATTTCTACTTGCTTCAACACTAACCCAATTAAAAATTTCCGTAGCCAATTTTACCCCCAATTGAATCAATTAGCCTCTCTATTTCCATCTTCGTGATTAACTCTCTCTTCGTCCACCGTCGTGAAATTTCAACAGATTCTCACGCGAGTTGCTTCTTGTTCTATAGCTTCGACCTACCTCATTCCCTTTCGAAGAAAAGCCCTAATTTTGGCCAGGTATCGCTCCGTCGTCGCCGCGCACCTACATCTGCAGCCAACCCAATTCCCCCGATGCCTCTCGCTCTTCTATTCGTCGTTGAGAACTACTAGTAATGTGGCATAGTTGTTTCGATTTTGTCCCCAAATCTGATAAATTTGTTTTTTTTTTCATTTCTGACGAACCAATTTGTAATCGTCTTAATCCCTCAGGTTTTGTAGGTGGCTTCAACAAAGCTGTAGTTATCTGTGAAGCTTTGATGATGAAATTTTAGGTGTCATCGCAAACCTACAGTTTGAATGCAAATCTTTGCCTTTTGCGTCTCTATCAGGTTTTTCCCCCTTTTGTTTTTCATTTGATTTCCTTGTTTCCATTAATTCTTTTTCGTGTGCATCGGGCTGTGATTTTTTATTGTTCTTACTTCAAAAATCAAAACCGTACAATTTGAGCCCGAGAGGATGAGTACTCAGATTGTTGCTCGAATTGTGATCAAGGTTAGCCAAGTGTGTTGTAGAGACAGAGAGCTTCTCTTGTTTCATGATCGCTAATTTTCTACCAAGCAATTATACCGCACTTTAACGGGCAATTGTAGTATAAAATAATGAGTTATCGTATCCTCAAGGACTATTAGCCGAGTTTTTAGTGGAAATAAAATTCGTGCACATTTCTACTAGTCAAGCTCTTTGAACAAAGCGATTTGGGATTCATACAAACTCTTAAACAAGAAATCAAAGCTAAATGAGCAATTAAGAGACAAGAACATACAAAAACGACAAACAAAAGATCGAACAAACAAATAAGGAACAAATAAGGGAAAGAGTTGGTTCTAGGGATTCATTTTGATTCTAGATAGCTTGATCAACACTTGCTAAATCATTCAAACCACTTTTAATCATCAACTTAGGAAGCAATCCACAATTATATTCACTAATCTCTCTCGACAATTAGTAAAAGAGGATCATTCAATCAACTATCTCTTATTAAGACTCAAGCCAATCAAACAACTCCCAAAAGCACAAGGATCATAAGATATCATGCATTGAACAATCACCTACTAAGTCTCAAGCCAAAACATGAAGTGAAAATGGGATTCCATGCAAGCAAAAACCTATTAGGAGTTTTCACAAACACTAAGCATGCAAGAAAGGTGATCAACAATTCCCACATGAATCAAAGCACCAAATTCACAACTAAGAGCACTTACTAAGGGTATTTAGTTAGACGTAGGTTGAAGCACTGGGAATCGTGATTTTAATGATTGGTGGTATTTAGTTAGACATAGGTTGATTTTGCCACTACAATGGGGTTGAGTAAGACCTAGGTCTAAGCACTGGGAAGCGTGATTTTAATGATTGAATAGATTTTATTTTGTTGTTTTTTTTATTTGTAATAAATATTATAAAAATTAACTTAATTAAATTCAGAAATTAATAAATGACATTTTTATTGAATTTAAAAAAACTAAAACATACACTAATTTTAAAAAAATACAATAATTAAAAACTGCAACATTACAATAATTATTTAAAAAAAAATTAGTACAACTACTCCTCCCAACCGAATTCCTTTGCAAGTTTGCGGCGAACATTTGCGTACCTCGCCTTTCGATCGGGACTCATATTCGACGTGTCCATGAGATAGACGCCCAACGCCCACTCTTCCCTCGATTGCTGGTTGAGGGATGACAACTCTTGTACCGCCTGCTCCCGTATCGCATTTTTGCCTTCCTCCCCTTCTTCGCCGCTTTCACTCCTTGGGGTCAAACCTGCAGAGTGTTTGCATCGCTCGTGGATGTGGTGGATGCGGTGCTGCTAGCAGAAGAAGCATACTCGCCGGATTCATTTATCTTCGTCCGTTTTGGAGCAGTTGTCTTCGTAGGGTTGGTGAAACTCGGGACATGCCTCAAGAGCTCCCACGCAGCCCTATACTGGAACGGTTTCCCGTACTTGGCGAGGAACAGATCGTGGGCCCTTTTGTATAGGTCGAGGTCGTTCTCCCCGCTTCCGAGCTCCCTTTCTTCTTGGATATAGATATCGGCGAAGTGTTGGATCTCTTTCTTGGAGCGGCCACATGCGCTCTTCGTCGCACTCTTTTCTCTTGGGTAGGCGGGATACATGAACGCGTTGAACTGGGTCATTATTTTGTCCCAGAACACGTTTGATGTTTGATAGTTGCTGGTGATCGCGTCCATCCGTAGTCAATGTATATCTTTGCGAGGTATTCAATCTCACCGGCCGAGTAGTTAGGACCTTGAAGTGGCTTATTTGGCTCGTCGGATGAGGCCGCGGCAGCTTTCCCCTTGCGGCGTGACCTTACCTTCCCCTTGGCTGGAGAAGTGGCTGTGCTCCCAGTCGCGATAGCTTTCCCCTTGCGGCGGGGCGGGGGCGGTGGTGTTTGCTCACGTTCGTCCGATTCCTCTTCGTGGGAGTCGCCGTACGCCTCTTCCTCTTCCTCCACCTCAACATGATCGTCGTCGTCGTTGAGGTTAAATCGTCTGAGTCGAGCCGTACCCGCTGGCGGCTGCGAGAATTGGGAGTACTCAGATGTCACCCATACTTGAGAGAACCTCGGCGACTGCGAGAAGCCCGGCGTAGGCGAGAAGCCCAGCGACTGCGAGAAGCCCGGTTGCGGCGAGAACCCCGGTGCAGACGAGAAGCTCGGCGACTGCGAGAAGCCGTAAGACGGAGGAACTTGAGAGAAACCAGGCATCTGTGAGAATCCAGGCGACGGGGGGAATTGGCCGTACCCCTGCGGCTGTGAGAACGGCGAGTACCCAGTCGCCGGAGGGAATTGGGAGAAACCCGACGACGGGGGAAATTGGGAGAAGCCCGGCGTGTGCGAAAACGCTGCAAACCCTGCAGGGGCCGAGTATTGCCCGAAACCGGAAGAAGAGGAGAATTGGGAGGTTGGATTCGCCGGATTGGAGGTTGGATTCGCCGGATTAGGAGATTGGTTCGGTGGGATTGAACCAAAAGTTTGCGAGTACCACGAATTGAATCCCTCTTCAGCCATTTTTTTGCACAAAATAAATTGAAAGAATGAAAATTTTTTGGGAGAAGAATGGATGGAGAAATTAGGTTGTGTGGAGAATGAATGAGATAAAGGGGTATATATAGGGAAAAAATGGGATATAGACGTTGGAGATGGAAATGTATACGTTGGAGAGAAAGAAAAAAATAACGGTTGTTTTTTCCAATTTTTAACGAAAAAATCAAAAAAATAAAATAAAAATAAGGGACCAATGGGGACACGACAAGTGTCCCCATATTACATCATCATGGAGTCGAGCGGAGTGTCGAAAATTCGACTCCGCCATCGACACACCCCTCGACATAGGGGTGTGTCGAGCGCCCACTATGGCTCGACATAGGGGTGTGTCGAGTGGGGGGTGTGTCGATCCACTCGACACCACCTTCGACACCCCCCCTTCGACTCCCGTAGTAATTGCTCTAAGAAGAGGAAGGATAGAAGATTCAACAAGATATGATCAAACCATCAACAAATCATCACAAACCCCTAAAACCAACAAGAAATCTAGCTAAACATAATGAAAATCAACAATAAACAAAAGAGAAATGATAGCATAGATGAAAAACTAGGAACCCAATGTTGAAATCTTCACAAAGTCTTCAAATCCAAGCTTAATCACTATTACAATGAATTAAAAATGTGTTTAGAACCCTAATTGGAAACTATTTGAAATGGAATTTAGGATGGGAGATGTGTTCTCCACGTTTTGGGGCTGCCAAGAGGTTTATATAGGAGGTAGAAAGTGCTATTACATGTTAAAATCGCGAAGAGGGAAGAAAAACACGATTTTGGGCGAAAACAGGATTTTTCGGCGGTTCAGCCCTGTTTTTTTCGGCGGTCCGGGGCTGGACTGCCGACTTGACCGCTGGTTTGGAGTTTCTTCATGGCTTGAATTACAGTAACTTTCGGAGGGCGGATCGGCGGTTGGAACTGATTTTCGGCGGTCTAAGGCTGAACCGCCGGAAATCATGCCTGGACCGCCGGTTTTCACTGGTTCGCTCCGTTCCGTCCCATTTTCCACCTTTTCATCCCGTTTCTTCGTCTCCGCTCTTCTATGACCTTTCCCTCTCAACTTAGCCTCCTATGCTCAACCTACACACATGCACAAGCACTACCAAAACGTGAAAATGATCCAAAATAGTGAAAACAATACCAAACCAATCACGTTTAAGGACAAAACAAGGCAAATTGTGCTATGATAACATGTTTAGTTGCTACAAAATAGATGTTTATCACTCCCCCAAACTTAAGCATTGTTCGTCCCGAACAATATATTCAAATAAAGCAACTTGAAAGCCAAAACCAAGCAAACCGTCATGATTCCACATAAATCACAGGCATATCAATCTCAACTCTTCAATCAATGAACCTCACATGGAAGTGTATCTCTCAACCCTCAAAATGTATGGTTATGCACTCATCGAATTCATACAATGCACTCTACTCACCATAGGCTTGCATATCGTCTAGTATCTCCATTGCGACACGTGTCATGCAAGAACAAGGACCACAAAGGGCTTTTTTTTAGGTTGCAATATAGGCACGTTGGTTTAGGAGGGGAAATTTGGCTAAGTGACTTAACAAGTTCATTCACCAACCTTATTTCTACTTCAAAACATACATAGAATCATTCTATCTTCCTCCCCTACCATGCACTACCAATTCAATGGACTTCAAACAACAATTTCATTCCCTTATGCTCAAATTTTCTTTCTTTTATAATTCATTCTCAATTTTCAAGTGGAAAACATTCTAATACACAATGAGACACATTTTTGCTTCACTTCCACATTCTTTTCTCTTTTTCACTCATCATTTTTTTTTCTTTTTTTTTTTCTTTCTTTCACATTGAGCTTATGGGAAAATTTTTCTTCTTTTCAATGCATCAAGTCCATTACAACTACCCAAACCATCATTAAATCATCATTTTTTTCTTCATTTTACAACCCACCCCGGATACCTTTTCACAACAACAACCCCCTTTACTCCGGTTTATCAAAGAAAGGCCAAATCAAGCTCAAATGGGTTAACAATGGACAATATAAAGCACAAGGATGTGTTTAGGATATGAAGTGGCTAACAAAGATGGCCTAAGGTCATTTCCAAGTTCTTGCCCAACCTAGCATTCTCAACATAGATCCAACGCAAGTTCTAGGAGTAAAAATGCATGCATAATCAAACCCACAAGAACAAAGGTGCACTATTTGGCATAATAAAGCTCAAGTCTCACGGGTTTTGTTCAAAAATCGAAGAATCAAAATCATCATGCCATCAACCCATGCAAAACCAATCAAGCATGCTCAATTCCAACCCACTTTTCTCAGAAACAAAACAATATCTTCATAGGCATCTCACCACATTTACATGAGCAATACACAACCAAAATCATAGCAACCAACACTCCAAATTTTCAAATTTTTCTCAAATTTCCACAAATATTTCCAAAAGTTTCCAATTATTCTAACACAACTAAGCACACAAAAACTACTCAAAGCAAACCAAACTCAACAACCCAAGCAAAACACATATATTTACAAACGTCTTTGTATTCATCTCCCCCCTCCCCCAAACTTATTCGAAACCGAAGGAACCGAAGAAGTTTGAAGGGAAGAAACAAATATAAAGACGGGGATACCTCTTTCTTTACTGGAAGGCGGAAGCGGGGGCCATGCACGGCCTTCCTCAAGTTGAGAAGCTTCAAAGCGGTGAACGAGGTCCAACAACTCTTATTGTTGACGAGGTCCTCCTGATGGTAACGATCTTGGCATTCAAATAATTCTTGACGGAACGTGTCATGCCGATCGAACCATTGTTGTTGAAACGCTTGTTGCTCTGCCCTTTGCTCTTGTTGAAACCGCTCTTGACGATCATAGAGATCTTGTTGAAAGCTTTAGAAGTCGGCTCGGTGTTGTTGTTGATAACTTTGCTAATCGGCCCTTTGTTCTTGGTGAAAGGTGTCTTGCCGAGCATATAGATCGTCCGTGAATTGGTCTTAGCGAGCATACATCTCATCTTGAAAGGCTCTTTGGTTCCCAAGTTGCATTTGTTGGCATTCAAGCATGTCTTGTTGCCTAAGACGGTTGGCTTGGATATCGTGCCTCATGACGGCGAACTCACTATCCCACTGTGTGCAATAGTTGTCGATATGCGCCACTTGCTCCGGCATACTTGCAAACTCTTCACCATAGAAGGTTCCGGGTCCTGCCGGTCCGCTATACATATTATAGGGTTCGAAGGACCCCTCAAAGCCTTGAAAACCACCTTGGAACCCCCCTTGATAGCCTCCTTGGGAGCCTTGACCGTGCTCAAAGGCTTGATGCCCTCGGCCTCTTCTCAACTCTTGTCTTGTTCTTTCAAGACGGGCTTCCCTTCTTACTTGCTCTCTCGCTTCATCATCATCATCATTCTTGGTGTCTCCATCTTCGGCATTGTCACCATCCTCTCCTTCTTCTTCCCCACTACTACCACTCGCCTCCACTTCTACCCTTGGATTGTCGGTCGCTAGGATAGCCATCTCATGAATTGGCGTATCCATCTTTCAATTTGTTCGTTGATTAAAGATGGTAATCTCGGTGAGGACGGGATCGGGCAATGGGAAGATCTCCACTATCTCTTTTTCTCCCTTCCGGGGCATGTACTCCTTGCTTTGGCGGAACAGATAAGGCCGAGAAGTGGAGACAAGAACCCTCATATTCTTCAACATGTTCAAGTCCATGACTAAGTTGTCATTGAGCTTCTCCCACTCCTCGTATTCAGGACAAAGATATTGAGCTATAGCCGATATGAATCCACCACAATAAAGGACTCCCGACTTTTGATGCTTTTGGGCCCAAAGTTGGCGGAAGAGAAATTGCCCCAAGTTGAGCCTTGTGCAATTGAGCATGCACCACAAAACTTGAAGCTCAACGCTCCGGCATGAGCTATTCTCGCCCCGTTGGACCACCGTATGGGCAAGTATTCTTTGAATTAACCAAAAGACGGGGTTGCGGAGTAGGGTGGCCTTTGACTTCCCCGAAGAGTAAATTTGAGTCGCAAAAGTCATCTCTTTTCATAGCACCTTTGGTTTGAACCCCCTTGGCTTCTCACAATCTCCTCCATCCGGGCAATTGAAAATCTCATTTACTTGCCTCATGCTCAATGAGTGTGTCGCATTTCCCAACCGGAAATACACCGTTTGAGGACGCTTTAATTGAGCGGTTGGGATGACCAAAGTGGATAGAAGCTCATATGAAGCCCTTGGACATGTAGGCCACATGCCCGTCAAGATGGAACCCCATCTAATGCGGTCGAACATCTCTTTCACATTATCCCATAGGCCAAGATCCTTGAGGACTTGTTCATCCGGGTACTTGCAAGAAGCGAGGCCTTTTTGAGCTCCTCATCGAGCCAGATGAATAAATAACCTCTTGTGGTCTTCTTGAAGGTTGGACACCCCAAAGACGAAGGGTGGTATGGACCATCATCCGCTTGCCTCCTTCTAGAGGATGATTCCGTAGCTTGACGGGATGAAGTGGGCTTTTGCTTCTTCTTCTCTTTTCCTTTGCTCCTACCCTTGGGAGGAGAATCCTCAATACGCGGGCGCTTATCCGTCTTGTTTCGACCCATGGTACCTATACTCAATCAATGTGGTTTAGTTTCCAATCTCCAAAACAATATCAATATGAGCTCAACCACAACCAAATATCAAGACAAGTTCCAAGTAATGAATACATCACAACAATCCTTCCATTTATGTATATCTAGACAAATGAAGCACACACCAACAATATAACATCACCCATATCACTAAAATCAATCAATGCAAGCTCAACTACAACTATCAATCCAAAATTAAGACCCTAAAGCATGTATTCATCATCACCAAACCTCCTACACAATCATGCTATATTTGCACCATAACCTCCACAAACTATGTTAGAAATCACTTAATGGCACCAAAATACCATCACAATCAATAAATATCCTCAAGTAATTCACTAACATGCTCAATTCTTAGCCAATTCACAATGTAGCATGATTAATTAGACAATTAAGCACAAAATCCCCAAAACTTTCGAAATTAAAGCCCTAGAAAAATGACCCAAACCTAAAAACGAAAATTACACAAACTAACTACAAAAACTAAGCATAAAAAACCATAAAAACAAGAAATAAAGAAGCAAATACCTTCAAATTTGAAAATTTAAGCAAGAAAAGGGCAAGAACTCCACAACTTGAGTTTGAGGATTTGGGTGGATGAAAACCAAAAAAAACTTGGATGGAAGTGTAGATTAGGTGATGGGTATGAGGTGTGTGGAAGGATTTTGGGAGTTATGGAGGATTGAGGGAGGAATTTGAGGAGGAATGATGGAATGGTGCGTGTGTTTTTGAAGAGGGAAGGAAAGGATGAGTGAAAAGAGAAGAAAGAAGGAAGAAAAAGAGAAGAAAAGAGAGGACTCGCGCGATTCGGAGGTTTGAAGACCAATTTCGGCGGTTCAGGGCCAAAATCGGCGGTCTGGGCCTGATCCGCCGGTCCGACCGCCGGTTTTGCGTTTGTGAAGAGGTTTCAAATCCAGTAACTTTCAGAGGTTACTTCGACGGTCGGGACTAAAAAATCGGCGGTTCAGCCGTGAACCGCCGACTCGAAGTTTTAACAATACTCAAAATTCCAGAGATTTTCGGAGGTCTACCCGGCGGTCTGGACCCCAAAATCGGCGGTCCAGCCTTGAACCGCCGGGTGTGACGCCGATTCGCAATTTTAACACGATTTTAATTTTAATTTTTTTTTTTGTTAAACAAAGGCTGAAACGAAATAAAATCTAAAACGAAGCTATACACCACAAAATAAGCAACAAAACGAGCATGAAACTTCAACTAAACCAAGCTCTAACAAGGGAGACAAACAACGGCAAAGAAAACGAGAAAGAAACTCCAACATTCAACAACCAAATCAAAGCAAAAATAAACACTCAACTTGAACACAACCAAACAACAATCAACATACTAAACCAAACGAGCATGCCAACCAATTTCTCAACAAACCGAGCTCATCCAAATGAAATAAACAAAGGCTTAAGAAACTAGAAGGCAAACTCAACTTCCAACAAACGACAATACCAAAACAACAACGACCTCCAAACTCAACCAAACAAAGCCAAGTCAAACAACACATATTCACAACCAAACCTATCACCACCAAAACAAGCAACAAAAACTCAAAACAAAAAGAAAAACCAAAAGCAAGTAAAAGGTTTGGGTGCCTCCCAACAAGCGCTTTGTCTAACGTCTAAAGCTAGACGATACCTCAACTTTCAAGGGTCGTTTAGAAGTGTGACCGTCACGTTCCGGTCCGACTCACAATTGATATACGGCTTGAGTCGATGTCCATTTACCAAGAAGGTCTCTCCATCGGCTTTGAGAAGATGATATGTGCCATTTCCATTGCTCTTATAGATGACATAGGGACCCGTCCACCTTGACTTCAATTTGCCCGGAAAGAGACGGAGACGAGAGTTATAGAGAAGAACCTCATCTCCGGGAGCGAAATCCTTGGAACGAATAGCTCGGTCATGGAACTTCTTCGCCCTCTCCTTGTAAATCCGAGAGCTCTCAAACGCCTCATTCCTCCACTCATCAAGCTCAAGGAGCTTTTCAAGCCTTGTATACCCAGCCTCCTTAAACTCAAGATTAATCCGTCTCGTGGCCCAATACGCCTTGTGCTCAAGCTCAATCGGCAAATGACATGACTTCCCAAAGATAAGTTGAAATGGCGACATACCTATAGGAGTCTTGTAAGCGGTGCGATATGCCCACAATGCATTATCCAAGTGACTTGCCCAATCTTTTCGATGTGCCACCGATTTTTCCAGGATTTGTTTAATCTCTCGATTAGCCAACTCGGCTCGACCATTTCCTTGAGGATGGTATGGAGTGGCCACCTTGTGCTTCACCCCATATTTAGAAAGTAAACTTCCAAGCCACTTGTTGTTGTAATGCGACCCTCCATCACTTATCAATGCCCTTAGCGTGCCAAAATGAGTGAGAATATTCTTTTGCAAGAATTTAAGCACCGCCTTTGAATCATTCTTGACCGTTGGAATTGCTTCCACCCATCGAGACACGTACTCAACCGCAAGCAAGATATAAGTATACCCTTGTGACTTGGGAAAGGGTCCCATGAAGTCTATGCTCCACACATCAAACAATTCAACTTCCACCAAAATATTTTGTGGCATCTCGTCTCTCTTGGAAATGTTCTCCATTCGTTGACACCTATCACAAGATTTCACAAAAGCAATGCAATCCTTGAAGATAGTTGGCCAATAAAACCCGGAATGGAAAACTTTGATAGCGGTCCGATGGGCACCAAAATGACCTCCACTTGGAGAGTTATGACATTCCTCCATGATTCGCACCCAATCCATTTGCTTCACACACTTCCGAATGATGCCATCGGCACATCGACGATAAAGATTTGGGTCCTCACAATAGTAAAACTTCACATCATGCAAGAATTTCTTCTTTTGATAATGGGTAAGATCACCTGGCACTTCACCAATAACTAGAAAATTCACATAGTCCGCAAACCAAGGAGTATAATCCACCAACTTCAAGACTTGCTCATCGGAAAACACTCATTTATCCGCACCTTCAGATAATCTCCTTCCACTGGATTTTCAAGGTGAGAAAGATGATCAGCTACGACGTTCTCACACCCTTTCCGGTCCCTTATCTCCATATTAAATTCTTGAAGAAGGAGAATCCACCGAATAAGATGAGGATTGGAATCCTTCTTGGCAAATAAATATCTAATATCCACATGATCTGTATAGACAATAGAATGTGTGCCCACAAGATATGGTCTAAACTTATCAAAAGCATGGACAACCGCCAAAAGCTCCTTTTCGGTGGTGGTATAATTCATTTGCGCCGAATCAAGGGTCTTACTTGCATAATATATGACCCGAAACAATTTACTTTTGGCCCAAAACGGCCCCTACGGCCCAATCACTTGCATCACACATTAGCACAAAAGATTCATTCCAATCGGGTGAAATCAAGACGAGGGTAGAAACGAGGGCTTTCTTCAATTTTTCAAACGACTCAAGGCACGCATCATTAAAGTCAAACTTAGAATCTTTTTCCAACAATGAGCAAAGAGGCTTTGATACCTTGGAAAAATCTTTGATGAAACGCCTATAGAATGACGCATGACCAAGGAAACTCCGAATGGACTTTACGTTTGTCGGTGGAGGTAACTTCACAATTGCCACTATTTTAGCTCTATCCACTTCTAACCCATCTTTAGACACCTTATGCCCCAAAACAATGCCCTCTCTCACCATAAAATGACATTTCTCTCAATTGAGACATAACGAAGTTCCTCACATCTTTGCAAAACTTGAGAAAGATTCTCCAAACAATTTTCAAAGGAAGAACCGAAAACGGAAAAATCATCCATGAATACCTCCATAATCTTCTCGATGAGTCCATGGAAGATCGCCATCATGCATCTTTGGAAAGTGGCCAGTGCATTGCAAAGACCAAATGACATCCGTCGACAAGCAAATATTCCATAAGGACAAGTGAAGGCCGTCTTGTGTTGGTCCTCCGGAGCTATGGCAATTTGGTTGTAGTCGGAATACCCATCCAAGAAGCAATAATACTCATAACCGGCTAGCCGATCAAGTATTTGATCGATAAAAGAAAGAGGAAAATGATACTTCCTTGTGGCCGCATTCAATGCCCTATAGTCGATGCACACTCTCCAACCCGTTTGCAAACGAGTGGCTATTTGTTCGCCACTCTCGTCTTCTACAACGGTGACCCCGCCTTTCTTGGCAACCACTTGAGTCGGGCTAACCCACTCACTATCGGAGATAGCATAGATAATTCCGGCATCAAATAACTTCAAGACATCTTTCCTCACAACCTCTTGCATAACCGGATTCAAACGACGTTGAGGTTGGACCTTCGGCTTTGCATCATCCTCCAATAAGATCCGGTGCATACAAATAGAAGGACTAATTCCCTTAATATCGGCAATAGACCATCTAATAAAAGATTTATACTTCCTCAATAGCCTCAATAACTTATCCAACTCCTCATCTTTAAGAAATAAAGAGACAATGACCGAAAAAGTTTCATCCTTACCCAAAAATGCATACTTAAGGTGATCGGGTAAAGGCTTCAACTCCAAAGTCGAAGAAGAACTCGACTTGGGTTCTCCTTCCGGCACTCCTCCATCAATAGGTGTATAGAGATCTAGATAAGCCAAATTCTCCAAAGGAATTCCTTGATTAACATCCAAATAGGCAATAGACTCCAACAATTCATCACACGCCTCATCCAATTCCGAATATGAGTGAATAGAATCAACAATGCAATGCTCCAATGGATCTTGAGAATAAGATGAAATAGAGTCAATGAACTTACACTCTTCAAGCTCCAACTCTTGAGGTTTCTTCATGGTTTATCGAAATAGTCATCTTCTCATCATTATAATGGAATGTTAGCTCCCCATCTTGAACATCAATCAATGCCCTCTCGGTTGCCAAGAATGGACGGTCAAGAATAAGTGAAGTATTGTCATCTTCGGGCATGTCAAGTACCACAAAATCCGTAGGGAATATAAATTTTTCCACCTTGACGAGCACATCTTCCACTATTCCCCTCGGATAAGAAATAGAGCGGTCGGCCATTTGCAAGGCAATCGACGTGGACTTCATCTCCCCGATTTCCAACCTTCTAAAGATCGAGAGGGGCATGAGATTTATGCTAGCCCCCAAGTCACACAAGACTCTTCCAAAAGTTTCACCTCCTATAACACATGCAATAACAAAGCTCCCTGGATCCTTTTGCTTTAAAGGCAACTTACGTTGCAAGACGACGCTACACTCCTCCGACAAGCTTATGGTCTCAAATCTCCCAAGTTTCCTCTTTCTCGAGACCGCATCTTTCAAAAATTTTGCATAACCAGGCATGTCTCGTAAAGCATCAAGTAAGGGAATGTTGATTTGTACCTTTTGGAACATCTCCATGAATTTAGCAAGTTTTTCATCCATCTTTGCTTTTGCCAACCTTTGAGGGTAAGGGGCTTTAAAAACCACTTCCTTGCTTGGTTGAACAACTTTGGGAATCACCTCTTTTGGGATTGGAGGCTCCTTGATCGGCTCTTGAAGCTTCTTCTCTAGAGGAACGGGCTCCTCCACTTCCAATTCTTCATACACCACCCCTTCTTGCTCTTTCAATTCTGGGTAATTGTTGTAAGTCGTTCCACTTCTCAATTGAATGGTATTGCATTGGTTCTTTGGGTTCACCTCCGTATTACTAGGAATTTGGCTCGGCTTATGTTGAGAAGCCGCTTGATTAGCCATTTGGCTCACTTGCCCTTCCAACATCTTCACCGATTTAGACAAAGCCGCAACGGTCCCTTCCAAACTAGTAACCTTTTGCCCCGTCGAACCCATGAATGCATTTTGATTTTGGAGAAGTTGTTGCATCATTTCCTCCATAGTCGGCATGGGCTTCTTTGGCTCATTGATCATCCCTTGAGAAACCGAGAATCCGGGTGGTGGGATGATAGCATTGTTCGGGTTAGCATACGACAAATTTGGATACCTATAATTAGGATTATAGGCTTGATTCCCCAGAGGATAACTCGAACGGTTGTAGTTACTATACCCCCGTTGATTGACATAGTTGGCATCCTCAACTTGTGAATACTCTTCACCTCCTTGATGCATTGGTTGAGCCACCATCTTCACATCCAATCTTCCTTTTCTTTCGGCCTTGTAGTCTTTCTTGAGCAAAGTGAATTGCTCAAGAAGATCATCATACTTCTCATCGGATATGGAAGCAACTCTCTTTGAAGAACTCCTCTCTTGTGGCCAATGAAAACTATTGGCCGACATTTCCTCCAAAATCTGAACCGCCTCTTCATAAGGTCGGTTAGTCAAGCCTCCACCGGCGATGACATTCACGACCTCCCGTGTATGATTAGTAAGCCATCGATAAAAGTTCAAGATTTGTTGCTCCTTTGAAAATTCGTGTTGAGGACATCTCCTCAACATCTCTTTGTATCTCTCCCATGCTTCATAGATTGATTCATCTCCCGATTGAGAGAAATGGGAGATGTCCGAAATAAGCTTTTGAGCACGTGAAGGCGGGAAATACTTGGCTAGGAAAAGTCGACACAATTGCTCCCAAGTGGTTATTTCCGAACGGTCGAGGGTCTTGTACCAAGCTTTGGCCTTGTCTCGTAGAGAAAATCCAAAGAGTCTCAATCGAATAACGTCATTTGAGACCCCTTGAATCTTGATAGTTTCACACACGTCCAAAAAGGCACTCAAATGGGTATTTGCATCTTCATTGAACCCTCCTCCAAATGACTTCGCTTGAACCATATTAATCAATCCCGGCTTTAGCTCAAAGTTGTTGGCATTGCACAGATTACCCCAACCTCCATCTTGGAACATATTCACTTGAGGTTCAAACATTTGGTTGATTGGAGGCGGTGGTGCTCTATCTCTTTGAGCTTGTTGCTCCTCCATTTGACGGCGAAGCTCTTGCATTTGGCGCTCCAAGTCGGCCATATAATTAGGCCTTTGGTGCTCCATTGCCTTCCTTCTTCGTTCTCGGCTAGCTCGTTTATGAGTGATTTCAATCTCCAAGTCCAAAGGAATAATTTCGCCTCCCTTTTTCCTTGTAATCATACACCAATTCACCTACACAAACCCACCAAGAACACACTTAGATTCAAACTACACAAATAAGTAAAGTATGTTTGAACTAGTACTCTAAATGCAAAGATCATTAACACTATAAACTCTAAATAGTCGCCGACAACGGCGCCAAAAAGTGATCGCTAATTTTCTATCAAGCAATTATACCGCACTTTAATGGGCAATTGTAGTATAAAATAATGAGTTATCGTATCCTCAAGGACTATTAGCCGAGTTTTTAGTGGAAATAAAATTCGTGCACATTCCTACTAGTCAAGCTCTTTGAACAAAGCGATTTGGGATTCATACAAAATCTTAAACAAGAAATCAAAGCTAAATGAGCAATTAAGAGACAAGAACATGCAAAAACGACAAACAAAATATCGAACAAACAAATAAGGAACAAATAAGGAAAAGAGTTGGTTCTAGGGATTCATTTTGATTCAAGATAGCTTGATCAACACTTGCTAAATCATTCAAACCACTTTTAATCCTCAACTTAAGAAGCAATCCACAATTATATTCACTAATCTCTCTCGACAATTAGTAAAAGAGGATCATTCAATCAACTATCTCTTATTAAGACTCAAGCCAATCAAACAACTCCCAAAAGCACAAGGATCATAAGCTACCATGCATTGAACAATCACCTACTAAGTCTCAAGCCAAAACATGAAGTGAAAATGGGATTCCATGCAAGCAAAAACCTATTAGGAGTTTTCACAAACACTAAGCATACAAGAAAGGTGATCAACAATTCCCACATTAATCAAAGCACCAAATTCACAACTAAAAAGAGGAATGATAGAAGATTCAACAAGATATGATCAAACCATCAACAAATCATCACAAACCCCTAAAACCAACAAGAAATCTAGCTGAGACATAATGAAAATCAACAATAAACAAAAGAGAAATAATAGCATAGATGAAAAAAAACTAGGAACCCAATGTTGAAATCTTCACAAAGTCTTCAAATCCAAGCTTAATCACTATTACAATGAATTAAAAATGTGTTTAGAACCCTAATTGGAAACTATTTGAAATGGAATTTAGGATAGGAGATGTGTTCTCTACGTTTTGGGGCTGCCAAGAGGTTTATATAGGAGGTAGAAAGTGCTATTACATGTTAAAATCGCGAAGAGGGAAGAAAAACACGATTTTGGGCGAAAACAGGATTTTTCGGCAGTTCAGCCCTGTTTTTCTCGGCGGTCTGAACCGGTTTTCGGCGGTCCAGGGCTGGACCGCCGACTTGACCGCCGATTTGGAGTTTCTTCATGGCTTGAATTACAGTAACTTTCGGAGGGTGGATCGGCGGTTGGAACTGATTTTCGGCGGTCTAAGGCTGAACCGTCGGAAATCATGCCTGGACCACCGGTTTTCACTAGTTCGCTCCATTCCGTCCCATTTTCCACCTTTTCGTCCCGTTTCTTCGTCTCCGCTCTTCTATGACCTTTCACTCTCGACTTAGCCTCCTATGCTCAATCTACACACATGCACAAACACTACCAAAACATAACAATACCAAACTAATCACGTTTAAGGACAAAACAAGGCAAATTGTGCTATGATAACATGTTTAGTTGCTACAAAATAGATGTTTATCATTTCACTCCGTTATTTGTTATTTTACTTCTTTGCTTTCGTCATTCATTATATATTGTGGTTGACGCGTTGATATTTATCCAGGCATTGATGGCAATGCCGGCCCCAGATTTCAGCCTCTGCCTCTTTCTAATTCCTGAAAGAGTGGTAAATTTTCTCGTGTCCTGCTCCGGGGGCGCCTTCCCACCTTCCTCTGTCACTAATTCTGTTCCTTCGAAGAGATACAAATCCCTCGATACATCCTTCAAGAAAATAATTAATTCTTATACATTAATTAGAGACAAATACATATAATGATGCCTAAATTTGTCGGTGAATTCCATAAACTAGTACTATGCATCAACTACATCTATATGAGTGTTCTTAACCTTAACCATTTGTTCACATTGTTCGTGTACTAGGTAGGTTATATGGGTACTCATGATAGGGATTTGTATTGAAGATAACAATTGTTAATGCTTGTGGCTCTACCCAGAAAGCGTGTCAGCAACTTGTGCAATTGTTTGTAGAAAACTGTTTTTGGAGTGTATAGTTTCTTATCTCCAAACTGTTTTTGTTTTGTTTTTGTTGTTTTTTCTTTTCCTTGTACTATTTCTTTTTTTTCTACATTGAGAATCTAGATGACAAGAAGAAAAAATCGTCGTTGCTATATCTGTTCTTGTTTCTTTCTATTTTCTAGATCTTTGACTCGCGTTCACTAATAATTTCAGATACTTAATCAGTTTGAGGTTGTCATAAAACGTGATTAACTATCAGCAGATTTTGAAACAACTGAAGAATTATTGTATTTCTGTGACTCGAGATGTGCTGTTAACAAATCTAATTACCCTGGATCCATTCCCCAACTTCCTTGGATTCCAAAAACTACCGCTGTTACAGCTCTGAGGCTTTCTGAGCTGGATGCATCCATCTTCTACACCCCAAGTCAGAAGGCCGAGTCTCTTATTGAAAAGAATGTGGAAGTTCTTCTTGTTGAGTCCCTCTCTATTTTCCTTGCTTTCTTCTATTTGAATTCAATATCCATATGCTTTGGAACTTACTTCTCTGTTGCATACAGAATTTGGCATTAAGATATGGTCACGCCAAAGACATCCAGAGGTCAGAATCTAGGGGATTTGACAGACATGGATCGTTGGAGGAAAATTGGGATCATCTTCGTGACACTTCTAGTAGCTCAAGGTATAGACAGGTTGCTCGTGAGAAAAGAGGTCGGCCGTGTGAAAAGTCATAGAAAGGGGTCATTGATGGAATGCGCATGTTGGACTGTTGCATGCTGGTTGATGAGTGGATGGAGTAATTCATGGCGTGCAAGATTGTTTATGGAAGAATTTCAATCAAAATAAGTAGTAAACCAGCACATTCTAAGCCCATCAGTTTTTTGAAAAGTTTCTTCTATGGATATATAGTATAAGATGCAAAGAGCATGGTTAATTTGTTATACTTTCATTGACTTCTAGTTTGTTTATGGTTGGATTGTCTCCAAATTATTTTGGGTGCTCGTATATTCGTGTCTCTATTTCAGGTGTAAACTTTGTTGCAATGTTGTTGTCTAATTTTTCAGTTTATGTGGTCATACAGAGTACCGGAGAACCTAGAAATCCAGATAACTATTATCTGACCTTCTTGTGTCGAACCCATGTAATAAAGCTTTGTAATCCGTTTCTCTTCTTTTGAATTATAGCAACGACGATTTTTTCTTTGTCATCTAGATTTTTTGTTGCTTTGAATGAATTATGGTGAAGAAGATGAAGAAGTGTATATATACGAGAATAAGACGTGTAATTTATAAAGTAGGGTAAGGTTATTTTTGAAAAAGTGAAAGTTAGTATTGAAGATAATAGAGACTACCAAACATCAAAACTTCATATATGAAAGTTAATATTGAAGTTAATATGGACTACCAAACACTCATCCTATACTAATTTATCTCACACTTCAATAGTATTTGTATTGGCTAATTTATATGTCCTACCAAACAGGCACTTATCTGAGTTACTCGGATTTTTATGCATAATTGCATATTGGAGCATTGGCATTGATTGAGTCATTTGGTGATTTGATAGCAACTCGATTCCACCATTGAGTAAAGTGCGGCATTAGTGTAACATGATAGGAGGTTAGAATTAGTTTTGAAAAATACGAAAATTAGATTAATTAATAATACAAACATTATCAAAATTAAAACTAACATAAATTAAAGAAATAATAAATATTAGATGAAATTCAAAAATTGAGAAAATTGAAGATGGAAAGAGTTAAAAATGTATTTAAATATAATAAATACCGAATAAAATATTTTTTCGAAAGATAAAAAACATATAAAGGGTTTTCTACTTTGAAGATTACTGTAATCCTTGAGTTGTACGGAAATCCTCTCTAAGCGCATGATATCAGTTCTGACTATCCTATGCCGATCACCAGAAAATGGCAAAGCACGGTCGTCCAAGGAAAGCAGTGATACCGAAGGTTACTCCACAGATTTCAGTGACTACTAATTCGAGCTCCAAAGCTACAGCGAGTAAAAAATTTGAAGCTAGCTCTAGCAATGGAACAATGAATTCCATTCACACTGCAAATCTCACACCGGAGGCGATTCCGGAGGAGGTGAGCTTAGATCTAAGCGAATCTAAGGTGGAGGAAGAAGTTGCAGAAGAAACGAAAACAACTCAACCCTCTCCCTTCGCGAATAAAGGTATGAAAGTAAACTACTTAGCTCCAACTCTCAAAAATGGTGTTCAAGTGGCATGTCTAGATAAATCTGATCTTGAGGTAGAAGTTATGAAATGGAAGAATGCAATAATTCTATGTGTTATTAGTGATGCCCCAACCCTGAAATTTTTTAGTGTATTTCTGGAGAGACAATGCAAAGTGAGCACTCCTGAACTGTTTTATCACATTGAAGGCTATTATGTGGTTAGATTTCAATCTGAAGAAGAGAAGGATCGAGTTCTATACTCTGGCCCTTATACAATCTCCAATAGGCCTGTCATCGTCAAAGCATGGGAGCATGGTTTTGTTTTGAAAAGGAAATATTGAAGGTGATTCCTTTATGGATAAACTACCTAATCTGCCACTCAATAGTTGGGGGATGAACTCTTTAAGTAGGATAGACAGCTTAATTTAGAACACCGTTGTGTGTAGATGAGTGTACTACTATGCAAAATAGGATCTCCTTTGCAAGATTGTTAGTGGAAGTTGATGTCACTCAACCTTTAAAGCATGCAGTAGACATAAAAGGTGATAATGGAGAGAAAATAGAGTAGCAAGTGGAGTATGACTGGTCCCTATTTTCTGTAAAACTTGCCAAACTGTGGGGCATGATTGAGAACAAGGAGAAAGGTAAACCTTCAATGAAGAAAAAACAATGGGTACCAAAGGTTTCTAATCCAGATAAAGAGAAAGACAGAGAGCAGCTCGATGTGGGAAAAGAAATCCAGAGGAATGAAAAGGAGAAGGAACATGTAGTAGAGAAAGGAGAAGAGCAGAAAAGTAGGGAGAATGCATGGCAAGTGCCAAGAAGAACAATGAGTCTTTGCACAATAGGGGAGACCTCCAATACAGTGAGAATTGGTAACACCTATCTTGTGCTGAATCAAATGGAATCTCAACAGCTAAATATACAAGGCTGGGACCTTCTCCCCACAGGTATTAAATGAAGATATTGGTGTGAATTGTGAGGGGTTGTAATAAACCCCTCAAGCATAAGGAGATAAAAATCCTTCTGCAGAATAAAAAAGTGGAGGTAGCTGCTCTTCTAGAAACAAGAGTAAAACAGGAGAAGTTTAAGAGAAGTGTGGAGAAAATAAATAGGAGTTGGGAGTTTGTGAATAACTACACTCATGCCCACAATGGAAGAATCTGGATTGGTTGGAATCCCACAAAAATATCCATTCAGCTAGTGGAGAGCTCTGAGCAAGGAATACTAGTGGAACTCACTGATCTTATCACTCGGAACCAATTCCACTAGATAGCAGTCTATGCTCATAATACAAATGAAAAGAGAAAAGATTTGTGGCGATTTGTGAGTAGATATGTCATGCTATACATAGTCCACTCCTTATTAGTGGTGACTTTAATACTGTATTGAGAGCAGAAGAGAGGTTCCAAGGAAATGCAGTTAATGATGCAAATATCAAAGATTTCAAGGAGTGCCTTTCTCAAAATGAACTGACACAAGTGAGAATGGTAGGAGGAGATTTTTTTTTGGTGCAATAATCAGAAAGGGGTAGATAGAATTTCTTGTCTCATAGACAGAAGCATTGCTAATAGCTCTTGGCTGCAGGAATATAGCTCAGTCATAGTGGAACTAGTTGCGAGGATGTGTCTGATCATAATCCTCAACTGCTCAACTTTGAGAATGTAGGAGATTTTTTTTTTTTTTGGTGCAATAATCAACAAGAGTACATAGAATTTCTTGTCTCATAGACAGAAGCATTGTTAATAGCTCTTGGTTGCAGGAATATAGCTCAGTCATAGTGGAACTAGTTGCGAGGATGTGTGTGACCATAATCCTCAACTGCTCAACTTTGAGAATGTAGGTGTCCCAAAAAATGCTCCATTCAGATTTCTAAATGCTATTGCTAATCATGATCAGTTCATACCTACTGTGGAAGAGATTTAGCAAGAGCATCACCATGAGAATTTGCTGCTTAACATATGGTATAAGCTGAAGTCTCTCGAAGCTCCTCTTAAATAGCTTACTCTTAGCCATTATAAGAATGTGCTGAGAGGATTACTAATATCAGAGATGACTTGAGTACTATTTAGAGAAGGCACATGAGTATACATGGAGAAGAGAATCTGAATGAAAAGAGAAGACTGCTACAAGAGCTGGAAAAGTGGAGTCAAATTGAGAAACAAATTTGGCAGCAGAAGTCAAGGGTTGATTGGATCCAATTAGGTGATTCCAATACTAGACATGCTCGTGCCAAAGTTAGACAGAATGGAAAATCCATCAAACAACTGATTCAAGCTGATGGAACAAAATGTTGTAATCAACTACAGATTTCTGAAGAAATTAGATCATTCTACTTCAGTTTGATGGGATCAACTGCAGAGACTTTGCCAATGGTGGATAAGGACATTGTGGCAAAAGGCAAATTGCCTCTCACATGAGCAGCAACTGAAGTTATGTGCTCCATTCACAGATACAGAGATAAAACAAGCTTTATTTGGCATGAACTCTTTAAAAGCACCTGGCACTGATGGATTCAATGTCTATTTCTTCAAGAAGGCTTGGAATGTGATAGGAATTGATATTATTGCAGCTGTGAAACAATTCCACTGGATTGGCTTTCTTCCTAAGCAAGTAAATCACACTCTAATTACTCTCTTGCCTAAGACTGCTAATGCCACCACAGTTAAAGAGTTTATGCCTATTACGTGTTGCATTGTGATGCATAAGATTATCTCAAAAGTGTTGGCCAACAGATTGAAGTGTGTATTGGGAGATCTTATTAATGAGAATCGGGTCGCCTTTGTTAAAGGAAGATCCATCTATGATAGCATACTTTTGAGTCATGAATTGGTGAAAGGGTATTCTAGAAAAGGGATTTCTTCCAGATGTATGATCAAAATCGATCTTCAAAAGGCTTATGATAGTGTTGAATGACCCTTTTTGAGATACCTCATGTTAGAAATGGGATTTCCATTTCAATTAGTAAGCTGGATAATGGAGTGTTTAACTAAAGTCTCCTATTCGGTGAGTGTAAATTGTGAAGTCATTGCACCTTTTATGGCAAAGAAAGGACTGCGGCCAGATGATTCGATTTCACCATATCTATTTGTTATTTGCATGGAATACTTGCACCGGTGTTTGTAAAGCCTTCACTTCAATAGAGCCTATCACTTCCATCCTCGGTGCAAGAAATTTGGCTTGATTCAACTCTATTTTTGCTGATGATATCTTACTATTTGCTCGGGGAGATGAGAGCTTAATTCACCAGATGATGCAGGCATTCCAAATCTTTTCAGCAGCTTCAAGTTTGAAGGTAAACGAGGCGAAGAGCTGTGTATATTTTGGTGGGGTAGGGGCTGCATTGCAAACTATAATCCTTTATATCTTGGGCATGATAAAAGGAGAGTTGCCATTTAAATATCTTGGGGTCCCGCTGTCGACAAAGAAGCTTTCGATCATGCAATGCCAACCCCTAATTGATCAGATTCTAGCTAGAATTAATTGTTGGTCTTCTGAATTGTTGTCCTATGCAGGAAGAAAACAATTGATCAAGTCTGTGTTGAGTAGTGTTCAATCCTATTGGTGCCAGCTCTTCTTGATTCCACAAAAGGTTATGAAAGTTATTGAAAGTGCATGTAGGTTCTTCCTTTGGTCAGGAAATGCAAGCCTAACCAAGAGGGCACTGGTTGCATGGGAGAGGGCGTGTTTACCTGAAAAGGCAGATGGCCTGAACATCACGAATATGAAGCTTTGGAACCGTGCTGCATTGTGTAAACTGTTGTGGAGTCTTGCTCAGCACAAGGGGAAGATATGGATTAAATGGGTACATGAGTACTATATAAAAGAAAAAGATATTTTCACCATGAGATGCCCTTCGCAAGCATCTTGGGTTGTGAGGAAGATTTTTGGTGCTAGAGAATTTGTGAGTGATGATGGGAGTCGAGCTCAACTGCTCAATATTCAGATTTTTTCCATTCGAAAGATGTATATACAATTACGGGGTGATGTTGGAAGAGTTGTGTGGTGTAAGCTATTGAGTAAGAACCCTAGTCCTCCGAAATATATTTTCATATTGTGGCTTACTATGCTAAGGTGGTGACTAGTGAGAATTTCGCCAAGATTGGAATCAATGTGGAGAAGAAGTGTAGTTTGTGTGAACATGATGATGAGACTCTCTCCCACCTTTTTTTTCCAGTGTATATACTCTCATCAAGTCTGGGTGGTTGTACAGAGGTGGGGAGAGCTATGTGGTATTGCAGGTAATTGGGAAAGGGAGCAAGAGAGGTTGCGAGCATATACTGGAGCCAATACAAGAAAGTAACTGTTCTATAGAATCTCTATTGCAATGACTATATATTTTCTTTGGAAGGTGAGCAATGCTAGAAGGTTTCAAGAACTCAAAATGGATGTTGAGGCCGTGATTCGACAATGTCAGATCACCATTGTTGTGAGAAGCAGGAAGCATGTTGACGAGGCTGTCGTTTGCACTCTTCAAAATGAATTTATAGCCTATCGTCACATCTATATAGTTAGCTAGTAAGTACAAGATCGATCCACAATGAGTTGATTGTGACTATCTCTTGAAACTTCCTCCACCTGTTAAAAAAGTTTGGTTTTGGTATCTTGGTCACTGGGACTCTCTTGCCCAGTACGAGAACTTAAATATATACTGAAAGAGAAACAGATAGCTTGATCAATAACAAAAACAACTTGATCTGGACAAAGACATTGTTAAGTGAAAACTCTAGCTTAGTAATTGGTGCAAATATATTCATCAAATGCATGCATCGTTGATTATAGGACTTGAATGCCGAGATCCCTTTTTACTCATCACGCTCTCAACAAACCCTTCCCTGACCTATCCTTACTTAGTTGGCGGCGCACCGCCGGCTCCCTACCTTGGGCAATACCTTTGTCGGAGTCATCGTTCAGTTTCTTGCCCAAGGAACATTAATCACTAGAAATGCCCAACAAGGAATCATCACGTCTAACCCAACAGGGTAGACACATTCCTCTAATGTTAATCTATCCTAATTGAGATAAGTTATGGAAAACACGCATACTTCCAAATTAATTAGTGATCTAATATTTCCTAAGCGATTAACGGCCTATTAATCTCTTAATTGTATTACACCGTATTAAAACAAGTTCATTTACACATCGGGAACATATGCAGGTAATTATCAAGCATAAATTAGACCTCTCAAGCTTAAGTAATCACTTAACTATCTTGTCCAGATCAAGTATAAAAACTTAGCTAGACATGAATGCAAAATATCGAACACAATAAATTGAGGAACTCATAATAAGAACTATATTAAAAACTTACTAAGTACTGGAAAGTAAATCCGGCCAAAAGTGCCAATTAGAAATTGTACTAACAAAAATACAAATAAAACGTTGCCCGTAGGACTTGTTCTTTTCCTCACAATCTCTCTCAAAGTGAACAAGAATGAAAGCATAAAAACGGCCGCCTCGTCGCAGCAGCTAGTCTTCAATATTTATAGGCGAGTGCTTAGGGTTTGGGCCCTCGGTCCTTAACATGGAAGGAATCCACGAGCTACCTTGGAATGCATGTAAATACTTGATAAGCACGACCCCAACATGGCATGTCACATCTATATCCCAAAAGATCCCTTGCGGATCCTAAATCTAGTTGGATAAGGAAAAATATTTAAGTTAGATCATGTTTTCCTTATCCTTTTAGACCTAGGAGAGAAACAACGCCTGTTGACCAAAACACTCCGTCCATCTTGACCAATTATGTCCTGCCTTGTCTGCTTCTAGAAATGTAGCCTTCCATTCCTGTTTTGCCCAGAATCCACCTGCAGAGCAACATACCATCTCTTGCACAGAATATATCCTCTTAGACACTAAAACTACACAAAACACACACAAAGACTCGATCTAAACTACCAAAAACAGGCACAAAATATACATAAAATATGGACTCATCACATGCAAAGTTAAGAAAATTCTTGAAGCTGTAAGAGTTTAGTGTGTTGGTTGAGTTATAAGGGTTTGCTGAGGTTTGAAGTTTGTAAAAATTGTACTTCATTGCTCATTTGAAAAATAAAAAATTTATTTAACAAAAAAAAAATGAACAAGAGGTACTCAACCGTTATACTGTATCAACCAACAACAAGGAAAACCAAGATTATAGTTTAGAAGAATTCTAATCTCTCTAGTGAAAGTATCAATCAATTAAAGAATAGCAAAAATAACAAGGAAAGTGAGCATGGCCATTTTCAAGAATTGAATTTCACGCTTTCCACGATCTTAAAAATACAAGTTTTAACTCTTCAAAAATGAATAAAATATATACCCATATTTAATCTTTTTACCTTTATTAATCTCTGTGCGTAACGTGATAACAATCCATATGAGCGGGGTCATGAGAGTGACCGTGTGTGTACTAACTTAAGTGAGAGAAATATGCCTATTGAATTGGGCTTATATTTCTAAATGAATTGACAACCCCAGCCCAATTATGGGCTCATTAACTATTATGTATTGGTTCATATACAAACCCAACCGCGCGATTACTACTATATTTCTGTAAGGATAAATATGCACTCAAAATTGGGTGATTACTTTTGACATTACAGCCAGCAGATTGCGAGCTTGTAAAGCGATCGATATATTCACACTGAAAGCAGGCAATCTTAAAGGTGAGCCCGAGCCCGAGCCCGAGCCCGAGCCCATCATCTGTTCGTAGTTATAGTTTTTGAAATTAGCTTGCGGCTCCTTATGCATTGCAGGTGCTCGATAAAATGTCTCACTGAATATTTTGAACCTGATGATATATACCTCGTGCTCTCATGTGTTTCTTTATCCTATTGCGCTTGTTTTAGATGTGAGTTTATTTTGCTGAGAGAATTAGATGCTTTTCTGAACTGTTAGTGTATGACTGTTGGTAGACAAAATATTGTTGTATGGTTTGGAGTTTGGCCTCTTTTTCATCAATGCTTATTTTGTTTCCTGCATGTAATTTGTTAATAGAATATGATGATCTACGTTGGAATGATATGGTTGAATGAAGTTAGTGGAGGGGCAAAGATGATTTGACCAAATGAATTATTATAAACAAGAATTGGAATAAAATGTTTGGTTTATTGGTTTGAGATGAAGGCTATGGAGAGCATATGTGTGGACCAAGTTATGATAAAGTTGTAACTTAAATCTGATTGATTTGTAGCATGTATGATTGCAGAGCTAATTACTTGGCTGATCCTTATGCTTTACGATTGGTGATTCAGCTGTTTTTCTGAGCTATTGTAGGAAAATTGACTAGCTCAAAACCAACTAAAGAGGTATCCAATTGTTAGGAGAAACAATTGAAGGAGACTAGAAAATGGCTCTAAGGCGTATGCTTGGATTCTCTGATGGAGAATTAATGCGGTCGGATGCAAAACCATGTTCGCGGCTGATGAGGCACACTGCTGGCATTTGTTCAGTCGGAGGAGCATTGGGTTTTTGGACGCTCTGCCGCTTGTATTATGGTCTGTCTTTATACTTATTCCATTGCTTAGCATATCTTGTTATTGAGCCTTAAGCTGTCCTTATGTTTTTTTTCTTAGCTTTATAACAAACGAGTAAGATATTTGTAGAACGAAGAGACAAAGGTATTCTGGATTTGGAACGATCTATATTATCTCCTTATAGAACTAAGACACATGATCTGTAAAGATCATATTGGATTGCTTCCGAAGAGTTTAAAAAAAAAAAAAAAAAAAAAAAAAAAAAAAACGTGCAATTGTGATGGAAACCTGTCATGGCTTTTTCAACATTGCATTTTTTCTGCGTCTGCATGCTTAGGTCCTTTAGGGTGATGGGATGATCAGTTAGTCTTATTCTTTTAAAGTAAAACTATGTTTCAGACTTCCCATAGTTGAGCAATCTATGAACCAGTGCTTTTTACGATATCCCTAGAATCAAAGATATCATGGAACTCTCTTAATGCATGTTTGATTGAGTTTTCTAACAAATTGCTTGATTTGCATTGCTCCATGTTATTTTTTCACTAGTGTTTCCTGTTATCGGAATTTGTTCTTTTGTTATGAAATAATTCATGGCTCCATCATGGTCTTCATGCAATCAATTACAAACACGTTGATGTATATTTATCTTGTTTTGATGGCAATGCAGGTCCTAGAATTACAGTTCCTCGAACTCTTAGGTGGGCTGCTTGTGGTGCCGTCTCTATGAGCGCAACCACAGCTTTGCTAGTTCGTCTATTGAGCTGTGAATGTGAACCCCAAAATATAGCTGCATACGACCATAAGAAATAACGTTAGTGGTTGCTTCTATGTGGCCATGGAAGGCTCTCTGAAGAAATGATTTGTAACTAGAAAATGGATCGATCAACTTATGGAACTCTTTGCTCTCAGTGATAGAAGAGGGGATCTTTTATTCCCTTCAAATGTTGAGCTGAGTTAATTATTAGTATATTGGTTTTCATTTTGAGGATTAGCTTTGCAAGTTCTGGTAATATGTGTTTGCGTTAAACAATTAGCAGTCATAACTCATAATACGGTGTATTCCTTTTTGCTGTAGCTGAGGGAAACAATCAGTTCGATTCATAGTTGGAATTATTGTCATCTCCTAAAACGATTTAGGATATTTTCTGGACATGATGATTTTATAAGAGTTTTTCGAGTTGGCTGGTGGACTTGATATTGCACAAAACTATGTGAATTTATTTTAGATGTTTTAAATTCGTTTCATATTTCATTTACTTTTTTTTTTTTTTTTTAAATTGGGATTTTGGCAATATAGACACAAATTTATGATATGTCTTGGACACCAACATGATGTGAAGACTACGAAATGACATCATTCAGTGTCTTAATAAGCATGTGATCAAAGAAATTAGGCTTCTAGCATTTCTAAGTTTTTAAGTCCTCTACCAAACGAGTTGTAGTCTTTCGTCCACATTTGCGTTCACGTCATCTTTCATCGTTTGAAGGGAATGTTTCGATTGCAAAAATTTCGAAGTTCATGCATTGATCGTAAAGTTTAAAAAATTAGATTAAATTAGAAAAATACCATTTAAATTCGTGATTCATTTGTACTTATGAAGAGAATGTAGTTATTTTACATTTCTGTGGTCAGCCACACGCGTAAAAAAAATTAATTAAAAAAATAAAAATAATTATATTTTCTTTAGGATTTAGATTTATTTTCTTTTTTCAGAATTTATATTGTATTATTTTTTTTAACCAAATAGCACTAGCCTAATAGTTAACTTTTTAGGGGATAAAAGTTATACCCTATATATTTGCATTTTTGTTATTAAAGTGAATAGATTTGCATATTTTGTTTTTAAAGTGAATATTTCAAAATTCAAACAATATTGTTCCTCTCCTCCTCCTGATTGAAAGGACAGTCGAAGTCTAAAAATCAAATCCAATGTGAGAGAGAACACAGTATCCGCCTGCTCTCTACCTGGCGCCGCTTTGGTTTGGCCGTTAGTAGTTCTCCACTTCAACAGAAAAGCTTCGATTTCATCTTTGTTTATCTGCCATTTTTTATTCTCTTCATTTTCGATTTTTTTTGTTTTTTCAATTGACAAGAGGATTTGATTATTGATTTCCTACGTCAATGTCGCTCACCTCTTCCTCTCACTCCTATTGTTTTCTCCACTCTCACTTTTCCAAACCCTCCTCCCCAAATGGCCTCCCTCAACGGCACTGCCTCCGCCGCTAATCCCAAACCCCTAATATCTCCATCGGAGATCCAATCGGAATTCTCCCATCACGACCCCACTGTTGCACGCATAAACAACGGCAGCTTCGGTTGCTGCCCCGCCTCCATCGTCGCCGCCCAGCACCGCCATCAGCTGCTCTTCCTCCGCCAGCCCGACGCATTCTACTTCAACACCCTCAAGCCTTCCATCCTCCAAACCCGCGTCCTCATCCAGAGCCTCATCAACGCCGATCACGTCGACGAAGTCTCCATCGTCGACAACGCCACCACCGCCGCCGCCGTCGTCCTTCAGCACACTGCTAGGGCTTTCTCGTCCACCTCATTTCAACCCGGCGATGCCGTTCTCCTCCTTCACTACGCCTACGGCGCCGTTAAGAAATCCGTCGAGGCCTACATTTCGCGCGCCGGCGGCCATGTGATTGAGGTCCGACTCCCTTTCCCTGTTAAATCTAGTTTCGAAATTGTTTCTGAATTCGAAAAAGCGCTACAATTGGGGAAAGCGAATAGTAGGAAAATTAGGTTAGCTATCATTGATCACATTACGTCCATGCCTTCTGTTATCATACCTGTTAAGGAATTGGTTAGGATGTGTAGAGATGAAGGTGTTGATAGGATATTCATCGACGGTGCCCACGCGATTGGGAACGTTGATATAGATGTGAAGGATATAGGTGCTGATTTTTACACTAGTAATTTGCATAAATGGTTGTTTTGTCCTCCATCTGCTGCATTCTTGTACTGCAAGATGTCGGATGAATTGTCGGACTTGCACCACCCGGTCGTGTCTCATGAGTACGGTAATGGTTTAGCAATGGAGAGCGCGTGGACCGGGACGAGAGATTACAGCGCTCAGCTGGTTTTGCCGGAGGTGATGGAGTTTCTTGGTCGGTTTGAGGGTGGACTTGAGGGGATAATGAGGAAGAATCATGAGAATGTAGTGGAGATGGCACGAATGTTGGTGGAGGCATGGGGGACGGAGTTGGGGGCACCCCCGGAGATGTGCTCGAGTATGGCTATGGTGGGGATGCCGGCTTGCTTGGGCATTAAGAGCAGTTCGGATGTATTGGTGCTGAGGAAGCATTTGAGGGAGTGTTTTAAGGTTGAGGTGCCAATTTACTATAGGACGCCGTTGGAGGGAGAGGTTGATCCAGTGACGGGGTATGCAAGGATTTCTCACCAGGTTTACAATGTGGCTGAGGATTATTATAGGTTTAGGGATGCAGTGAATAAATTAGTCAAAGACGGATTTACTTGTGCTCTTCTCTCCAAATGAGAAGGTACTCTTTTTTCTCTCTTGTACTTTCTACTATTAGCTTCAGCTTTCAAGATCGCTAGAACTGCTGAGAAATAACACTCATCGTTGGCTTATTACTTGCTTCCTTTGGTGTGAACGATGAAGGCTATCAACTTTTTTAAACTCCCCTGTCTTTGTGTATTAAGGTTGCAATCACTCAAGTACGCTAGATTAGAGAATACTACTGCAACTACATTTGTATCTTGCACTGACAACATAATGCTGCTCAAACTATCCTTTGTTGTCTAACACATTCTTTATTTTCAACGTTGGCCACCGCCAAGCTATGAGCACGAACACGTTGGATGAGGAGATAGCTTTTCATGTTCAGTTATTGTCTTTCAACTTATTCCGCTGTTTGGGGCCCTGAACTTATTTTCTTGATTCCAAAAACATCAAATTTCTTCATCGAAGTGTCATTATCATATTAATGTATCTGACCATATATACCATTTATTCGTACATATATTCTGGAGGACTCCTAAAAGAAAATGAAAACCACATTATAGGTCAATGAATAACAATAAAGATGAGCATCAATGGCCACGGCCAGATCTCGTCCTTGTTTTTTATATTGTTATGTTCTGATAAGGTCTTATTGCCTTGGATAAAGATAATGGCGAAATCAAGAGATGGAAGAAAATTGTTTAGGATATTGGTACCACAGCACTAACCTTCCATAAAAACTGGAGTACTGATTTAGCATTTATGATGATTTAAGGCAACATCAGGAGTAATGATCTTTATGTGTCTCTTTCTCTCACGAGAAGGTTTATTGTTAATGATCCCTACATGTGCGTGCCAAATATATATATGTGTTATATACTATAATTGTTGCACCTTGTAGTATTTTTATGCGCGCGTATGCTATTATTATTTTTCTTGAAATGTCTGGGTTGTCTTAGTGTCTTATGAGTTTGTTTTATGCTTTGGAAGTTGTCATGTCTTGAACTGAATGTGCCGTCTTTAAATGAATACCCCAGAAGACCAAGTAAGAAATATGCTCCAGATGACTCACTTACCCATTTCCATAGTAAATAGTAATACTCACTTGTTTTCCTTTTTCATTTGGAAAAGTGGAGATTGTTTCTATGTCTTATATTGATATTAATAGATACAATATTTCCGAATTCTTGTGATCCATTGAAGAAGAATAGATGAGCTATCAACGGTGCTCTTATATCCTTTAACGAGATCTAAAAGTATGGTTGTTGCTACCCTGAAGATCTGAGCATAATTCAAATATGAATAAGAAAATAGCTACTTGCTTCAACCTGCATTTAGCATAGCCTAGTAGAGTGAGAACTATACTATACTAGTGCATCTAATAGAAGAATATTCGTTGCATGTACAAATGAATAGATAACTGCCTGACTTAAAGTTTGCCCACTTTACAGCTTATGACAGAGGAATTTACAGTTGTTTAAATAGCAACTACGCATTCTGCATTAGGTTCCATGGTTTGCCCGAGTAAAGATGATGACTGGCCATTTCAACATGAGGAAGCAGGGAAATGATCGTTTCCTTATCCTCGATGTATGCAGTTCTGGTAATAAGGGCCTGCAAAGATAATATATAGGCTGCGATGATGAAGCCGCTAGTATTGTGAAGAATGTCGTGAGCAGATTATGCAGTGGTGTTGTGAAAATTTATAGCAGAGTATGGTGCACATTTGGTGTACTTCTGTTGCACTAAAACGCATATTTGGCTTCTCTTTTCAGTGGTATATGCTCTCTGAAATTTATGAACATCGAGTAATTAAATTGAGTTTGCCACTTTATATGCATTAAAATGTTGTATTTCATCATTCAGTGAAATGTCTATTTTTTCATGTGCTATCATATTATATAGTGGTCGGTCATCCAGTCACATATAAGAGTACATACTTACACAATCAATGCTTTAATCGACAAATCTCATTCACTTAATACCATTTGCAGATTTTAACTAAAGTAAAACAATAAAATATCAAACGAGGATACTATATTTTGTTGCAAAGTTTGATTACATTTTTCAACTAATGTTTTATTTGTAATCTTTTGTCAGATTGATACATAACGTTTCAATATTCTTTCAATAATGCCATGAATCTAACATTGAAAGGTCTACCGAGAGAGTAATATTTACGTGGGATTTTAGAGCAACGGTAAAACGTTAGTAGCAAAAGTATTAACATTTTTTCCTAAACTTAACTAGTTAGTAGCAAAAGTAAATGCTCTAGTAATTAACAATCATTTTGTTGGACTGGCCCCAATCTCACACAAGAAATAATTAATTAATAATTTAATCTCAAATTAAACAAAGTTATTAAATTAGTGAGCGCCCCCAATCGAAATTAGAGGGCTTCCAAAAATTGACGGGCAAGCGCCGCCGAAGGAGGGCGGTGCTCGCTCGCCGCTAAATTGTGTGTTCGTTGCGTGGGTGTTGGCACGACACGCCGTCTCTAGACGATCATTGACGAGTCGACTCAGCACCCCCGACAGGACGGGTTTACTCGGTCATGAAGGGACACCCTTCAACTATATAGAAGCTACTTGCTTTCCTTCCTCTCGACGCTTCTCGATGTGGGATTCATTCCAATGGAAAAGCTTTTTTCACTGTCAAATTTTTATTTTTTTTTGCGGGTTTTTCACTGTCAAAATTAAAGCTGATATTTCCAATATGATTATTAAGAGTACAATACTATAATTCTGCTTCTCAGCTAGATAATAAACACAGAAATTAATATTCTTCAAGAAAGAAAACAAATTAAAAAAAGAAAATTAGAATTATGATGGCTATGCTTGCTTATCAACATTTATTATGGCATGTTCATGCCGGCTTTAGATAATAGTATTATGAAAAAACGAGTACTTCTCTTACTGTTTTCTATGGAATGTTCATCCCAGTAAACGAAAAATGAGAAAAGATAATTTGAAAATGAAAAGTAAATAATTATTCAATAATATTAAGAGGTAACGTTGTAAAATAATCTTTTTTTCTAAAGAAACTAGTGTGTAACCCCCGTCGAAAATCGACGGGTTTTCGACGGGGAACCATATTATGCTTTAAATTTATAAGTATGTACAAGTAAAACTGATAAAATTATAATAAAAAATATATATTAATATTTTTTATTTTTTTATTCTGCTTTATTTATCTTCAAGAAAAAATTAATAAATAGAAAGTAAGTTTTAGTAGGTTTTATTTTAAACACAACACCGATTTCAAGAAATTACTATTTGTATATCTTTTCGATAAATTCCAAAATCTCATTGTTAGTTTATCTTCTTACAACAACTACAACTACACTAACATCATCAACATCCACTTATGAAAAATTAAGTAGAAGTATTGTTAGTATCAAATATACATTACAAGTAATATTGTTTCAACAATTTACTATAAGAAAGTTTACAACCAATAAGATCGTTTCTTCGACTTTACTGTACTTCCTTGAACATTTTTTTTTCCTATTTTTATCATATTATTTTGCAATAAATAAGCATGAACACTAAAAATAATTGAATATTATTTTGGAGTGATATTTTCAATAATTAATCAAAAAAAGTTTTTCTTTGATTTTATTCCACTTTCTTTAGCTGTAAGATTTTAAACTTTAATTGTTGTGTACGTTTGATCATCTCGTTATAAATTAAAATTTTGAGATCTTTTTTCGCTAGTGTACTTGTGAGATTGCTATGTATTACTAACCATATTAAGCTTTGATCATCTCGTCCCACATTAATTGTGTAAGACTTATGAAGAAATTATTTATTTGTCCGAATTAATTCTTATGAGAATTAATAATCCACATATTATAAAAAATTATTTGATATTTTGTATATTATTAAATTCAAAAAAATTGTTCCGCCATTCTCCCATCTTCATTTAGTATTTATGATCTTTTTAGTTTCATTTTAATCCACATGGTTTATTATTTCTACTTCCTTAATATTAGAAGAGGACATTATCAATGGGTCGGACAAAATAGTATAATATTAAAATATTAAATTGAGTGATATATTCGCGACAGATTTGTATCCATATTTGAATATTGAATAATGGAGTATGAGTTAAAATACATAATATGAGGATTTGTATCCATATTTTAATATTGAATAATGGAGTATCAGTTAAAATACATAATATGAGGATTTAAGATAAAAGAAATATCAAATAGATAGAGCGTCACACAAGATCTAAAATAAAGGGGAGATCTCGAATCCGTAGTGGTTTTAATAATATATATAGATATAGATTGTCTAACACATAGAATAGTATTAAATAGAAATGTAATATTTAATATTAATTTTTGAAAGTTTTGAGAAATATTGAATATAATAGAATATACATAAATAAAAATAATAAAAATAAAAATTTAAGATAAATAAAAATATTGAATGAAAGTTGCGCCGCAGTACCTAAAATTAAAGGGACGCCTCCAAGCGCAATCGATTTATTTTATGACTAAATTAAATTTTTGACGGCATATGCTCTTTTGTAAGGGAACCTTCTAGCTTCTAAAACCCATGATTTAAGAGATGGAAAAAGTTCAAAAATTTAAATATATCAATAAGACTAATTTTTTGGTTTAAAGTTTAATTAATATATACCTTATTATTTTTACTAATTAATTAATCAAATTAAGTTAAAGCTACAAAATAATTGTGAAATGAAAAATATATAAGGATTCTTAGTATTTATTTAGTTTCTTTAATGATCTTAAGTCTCGTTACAAAACCGATGTGGAATAGAAAATTTGAAAATAATAATAAAAATTTTCGAAAAACATAAAATAACTATTTATTGGCCAATTTGAATGGTGGTACAAAATAATTTTGAGATGAAAAATACATATGGACTATAACAATAGAAATATTAATAAATAATATAAAAAAATCAAAATCTCACTTATTTTTTATGTATAAAAAATTAATATTGTCATGTACAATACATAAGATTTTTTTAAGAGGATAATAATACTTATGAACAGGTTGATCATCTGGTTCTATGGATTTGTCTAACGTGCAATTAGTTTGCTTTGATAAATAATTATTGCAATTAAAAATTCGGCAAACTAAAATCGAGCAACTTATTATTGAACAGTTATATATATATTTTTTCGAATTGCGCTAACTTAACAACTTATCAAATTAAACAGATTAATTTTGACAACTTAACAGTTGGTTACATCAATTTAAATTGTAAAAATACACATTGGTTTCGAGTATCTACACATTGACGATAGATGTTTTTTTTTTTCTATAGTTATTTATCGACAAAACATTACAATCACTCTTACATGGATAATTAGATTTATTCAATTTAAGGAGATTTATATTATAATTAACGATTTATTTAGATTCATATAAAGTTTATCTATATAGATTGTTTAAGAATGATTATTTGACCAATTAAATTGACAAATTATTATTGACAATTTAATAATTGGTCAAATTATTATAATAAAAATAAAATTATTTATTCGCTCAATTAATTATTTGACCCAATTAAGTTGGTTGTACAAAATAATTGCAGGATGAGAAAATATACATTGACTTTGAGTATTTATATAAGTTTTTAAAGAATGGTGTGTTATTTAAAAGCGATGTGGAATAAAATACTTTACATAGAATCTAATAAGAAAACACAATTTAAAGAGTCTAGAAAATGTAGAATATATATGAAAATTTATATAGTAAAACAAATTGAAAAATACGTAATACACGGTTCACATATAGCTAGGTAATATTTATATGAGTTAATCTTGGAAGTAATATTGGAAGATTTTTATTCTATACATATTTTTGGAAAATATTGATTATATATGAATAAAAATAAATATGTATAAATAAAAAATGCTCAAAATAAGAATTTAAGATAAATATGAATACCGAATTGTGGTTGCGCCACGTAGGACCTAAAATTAAGGAGAGAGTTTGAATCAACATTGATTTTAATAATAAATAGAAGTGTTAAAATGTCGCCCACATGTTTAAAATTGTAGAATAGCCTTTTAGTTTATGAAATGACATAAATACCCTTAATGAGTATACAGAAGGCTAACTTTAATTTGAATTATACACGAACACTAACTTCATGTATGAATTTCCGGCGAAAATTTCCGGCCAACAATTTTCGGCCAAAAAATTCCGCGAAAGTTTTCCGGAAAAAATTTCCGGCGAAAATTTGAATTATACACGAAGCATAAAACTTCATGTATGCATCATACATGAAAACTAATCTTCGTGTATGTATCATACATGAAAACTAATCTTCATGTATGATTCAAATTTGAAATTTTTAGCGGTGAAAATTTTCGTGTATGCATCATACATGAAAACTAATCTTCGTGTATGATTCAAGTTTGAATTTTTTTGCAGCGAAAATTTTCGTGTATGATGCATACATGAATGTAAGTCTTCATGTATGATGCATACATGAAAGTCAAGTTTCGTGTATGATTCAAATTTTCATCGGAAATTTTCGCTGGAAATTTTCGTGTATGATACATACATGAATGTTAGTCTTCATGTATGATGCATACATGAAGTTAGGCTTCATGTATGATTAAATTTTTTTACGGAATTTTTTTGCCGGAAATTTTTGCTGGAAATTTATACATGAAGCTTAGTCTTCGTGTATGATTCAAATTAAAGTTAGTCTTTTTATATACCTATAAGGGTAGAAAAGTCATAAAAGATGAAAAGAAAAGACTATTTAGACAATTTTTTTTTTCAAAATGACATTATTTATCTTTTGTTTTTGAAAATGGCTATTTTGACTTATGCCTCTAATATTAATATCCCTTTGGAAACATCCATAGGGATTACAATTGTTGTGTTTTCTGTAAGAACTGGGCCACTCGCTCGTGCAAATTACAAATTACAAAGGAAAATCGAATAACAATGAGCTGGACTAAAAGTAACAATATTAGATACAAAACACAAAACTGAAGGACAAGAACGACTAAAATAAACTCAAATTAGAAGTCATTCGAAGGAATCCTTTTGCTCGCAAGACGAGAAATGTTCCGATAGTGCTCATGAATTGGCAGTTCGTTCCCAAAGGTAAATGATGACTTCACATCTCGTAGATAGTAGCACCACAAATCTACGAGCCCCGACGAACCTAGCGAATTGGACTTGGACGGAAAACTGAGCTTCACACCATGATCATGAATATACACAAGTTTTTCAATCTACAAACCATCTAAATGAAACTCATATATGGAAATAACTACACCTAATGGTCCATTAACCACCTTATGTCGGTTTTGCTATTCAAAATAGCAGTTACAAAGGCTATTAAATTGGAGGTTTCACGTTTAAGCATTAAACCTCAATCAAGTGGCAGAGGTTTCATACATGAGAATTAAATCTCATCTAATGTCGGTTTTCATGGAATTTAATTCCAAGACAATTAGAGGTTTTCATGGAATTTAATTCCAAGACAATTAGACAATGTGTTGTGTGTTGGGCCAATCTCCACTCTTATCAAAACTTGGTCCAAATTAATTTTTTTTTAAAAGAATTAATCCACGTTCAAGCCCAACGTCCACAGCCTAAACTCGTTTCTATATTAATGAATTTGCCTACAACAAATTCAACTCCAATACCTCCATTACATAATTATATATCAATTCTCACTCACCAAATAATGATGTTAAGAACATGCATATATTCTGATTATTTACTCGACAAATAAAATAATCATCAATAATTTAATTCTCAATAATTTAATAATTAACCGATATAAATAATTATTTTTAAATCATTATTTCCAACATTTTCTGCGATGTCTCTTTTGTAAAATATGTGAATTGAACATGAAGAATACAGCATTTTTATTACTGTTTTCGTGAAGAGATTACATGCTAAAGCTCCTATTTATAGTGCTAACTAAGAGCTGACTCAGCTCACTTACAAAGACGTAAAGAAAGGAAATGCGACTTCTATCAGAAGGAGAAAATAACGAGAAATGAAAGAAAAGGAAACATGAGAGAAGTAAAGCTCTCATGCAGATATTAGACCAGTTCATAATACTTCCCCTCAAGATGGAGAGTAAATGCTTTTAAAATCCACCTTGCTCAAGAGATTATTGAAACCTGGCGATGGAAGAGACTTCGTGAATATATCTGCAATCTGATGAGTGTTTTTGATGTGTAGAGGTTTGATCACTCCTGAACTGTAATGATCTCTAATGGTGTGGCAATCGATCTCAATATGCTTAGTGCGCTCATGGAATGCAGAATTTGATGTAATATATACTGCAGCCTTGTTATCACAAAACAAGGGTATTGGTCTTGCTTGTTTCACACTAAAATCTTCAAGAATTTGCTTCATCCAGACAGCTTCACAACATGCTTGAGCCATTGATCTATATTCAGCTTCTGCGGATGATCTGGAAATTGTATCTTGTTTCTTGCTTCTCCAAGAAATCAAGGACGTGCCAATGAATGAACAATAGCCTGTAACTGATCTCCTTGTATCTGGACAGGCCGCCCAATCTGCATCTGCAAACATGCTTAAATTATGAGAAGTCTGACTTGAATAAAAAAAGGCCATGTCCTAATGTTCCTTTTAAGTATCTAAGAATTCTTTCTGCTGCTTCCATATGTCATGTGCATGGCTTAGCAAGGAACTGACTCAACTTGTGCACTGCATAAGTGATATACGGTCTAGTAATGCAAAGATATAATAGTCGCCCAATCAATCTCATGTATGCTCTAGAATCTGTAAGATATTCCCCTTCTTATAGTGTCAAAGCTCTCCCTGATTCCATGGGTGTGGATGCAGGTTTGCATCCAATCAACCCTGCATCATTCACCAAGTCCATTGCATACTTCCTCTGACAAATGTATATGCCTGTGGAATTTCGAGCCAATTCAACTCCAAGGAAATATTTAGGCACTCCAAGATCTTTGAACTTAAAATGATTTCCCAGAAAGATTTTGAATAGTTTGACAAGATCATCATCATTACTGGCCAACATGATATCATCAACATATACAACTAATCCCAAAAAGCTGTTTTCTTGTTTCTTATAAAAGAAGGAATGATCAGAAGCTGACTGCTTTAGTCCAAACTCGGCAAGAACCTCTGAAAATTTGAGATACCATTGCCTTGAAGCTTGTTTAAGTCCATATAAAGATCTTTTTAATTTGCAAACTGATCCTGGTGGATAAGACTCCTCCTGAGGAGTGAGCAGACCCTCTAGAATCTCCATATAAATATCCTCTTCCAATTCACCATAGAGGAAGGCATTGTTAATATCTAGATGACATAAGCTCCATCCTTTTATGGCAGATAAAGCAAGCATAATTTTCACAGTGACAAGCTTAGCAACTGGTGAGAAAGTATCCACATAATCAATACCTGCAATTTGAGTATACCCTTTTGCAACTAATCGGGCTTTGTATCTATCCAAAGTACCATCTGCCAAAAGTTTTAACTTGAAAAGCCATTTACAGCCAATAGCAACTTTTCCAGGAGGAAGTTGAGTAATGAGCCAAGTCCCATTTCTAATCAAAGCATCAAGTTCTAACTTTATGGCTTTCAACCATTCTGGATACAAAACAGCCTGAGCATAGCAAGAGGGTTCTGGTATGGCAGTGATGCAACATATGAAGAAGAGATATGCTATAGTGAGTTTAGAATAGGATAGGTATTGATTTAGAGGATAGAGGGAAGTGGTGGAATTGATTGATTTACACACAAAATCTGTGAGATGTTTTGGAGTTTTACTCACCCTGCCAGATTTAGTGGCAACAGAAGGAAGAGATTCAGGTTCTGAAATAGGATTGGAAATAGTATGAGGAGCAAAAGTGGAAGAATTAGAGGGACAAAGAGAAGAGTCAGAAGAATGAATGGGAGAATTAGACTCAGAAGGAAAAGAAGATGGTGAAAGATGAGAAAATGGAAAGACAGTTTCATGAAATATCACATCCCTGCTGATGACAATGGTTAATGAGTCCAAGAGAAGGACTTTGTAACCTTTGTAGCCAGATGGATAGCCAATGAAAACTGCTTTAGAAGCTCGGGGAGAAAACTTTGTTTTGTCCCTATCTAAAGTAGAAACAAAACACAAACATCCAAAAACTTTTAGATGAGAATAAGATGGAGATTTTTGGAAAAGTAACTCATAAGGAGTTACATGTAGAGGCAAGACTGAAGAGGGAATTCTATTTATGAGATAAGATGTTGTGAGAACACACTCCCCCCAGTACTGCACAGGAAGATGGGATTGAAACAACAAGCTTCTAGCAACATTAAGCAAGTGTTGATGTTTTCTTTCTACTCTGGCATTTTGCTGAGGAGTAGAGACACAAGAGTGTTGAACAACAGTGCCAAACTGAGAGTATAAAATGGTCATATTAAATTCTGGTGCATTGTCACTTCTCACACATTTTATTTGTTTATGAAATTGAGTTTTCACAGTGTGGAAGAATTGAGTTAAGACAACTTTGACATTTGATTTGGCTTTTAAAAGAAAAGTCCAAACAAATCTGGAGAAATCATCAACAATAGTAAGGAAATAAGTGTATCCTTCAGATGTAGGAACTGGATAAGGACCCCACACATCACAATGAATAAGATTAAAGATAGAGTCTGCATTATGAATAGAATCTGGAAAAGGTAGACGTTTTTGTTTTGCAATAGGACAAACTTCACACAAATTGTGTTTACAAGTATCAAGACCAAGAACTTTAGACATGGTTTGCAATTTATTGAATGACAAATGACCTAATCTAGAATGCCAAGTATCAGCAGAAACTACAGTCGCAACACTTATTTTGGAGGAGACAGAGACTGAGGAAGTTGTATCCAACATGTATAAATTTTCAACTCTTCTACCCTTTCCAATCTGGATCCCCTGTAAAGCTTCCTGAACAATACAAATGGAAGGAGTAAAGGTGACAGAACAATGAGATGTGTGGGTAAGAGAGCTAACAGAGATGAGATTGTAGCTGAATGCAGGAACAAACAAGACATTTTCCAAATGAATAGAGGGAGTTAAAACTACAGTCCCAACCCTACTGACTTGGACAGAGCTGCCATTTGGAAGATTTACAAATGAGTGATCAACACGTGTAGATTGTGAAAACAAATTGAGATCACAACAAACATGATGAGTAGCATCAGTATCTAATAGCCACAGAGATTTAGAATGATTAACAGTAGCAACTAAAGGAACAAAAGAAGTAAGAGAAATGTTACCAGTGAAGGGAGCAGATGAAGAAGAATTTTGAGAAGATGAAGGAACTGATTGAGGTGGCTGAATAGAAGGCTGAGATGTCTGAAGTTGAGTCTGTAGGTACTGAAGGAGTTGTATACATTGCTCATGACCAAGAACAGGACCAGGAGAAGGAGAATGCGCAGGCACAACAGGAGTCTGATAAGATTGAGTACTAGCATTTCCACCAACATAGTGATTACTAACATTTCCACCAAAATTCAGAGATTGAGTAGCACCATGTTCAGCTGCAATGAAATTATCCTCCACTTGATTGACTGATCTAGATGTATTAGGGGGTCTACCACCATATCCTCTCCCCCTCCCCCGACCAAAACCAGGGGGAAAACCATGCAAATCGAAACATTTGTCAATTGTATGATTAGGCTTTCCACAATGACCACACACAATAGTACCATTGCCTCTGCCACGACTATAACCAGTAGCATTAGCAAAAATACTAGGCTGTTCACTAGAGGTAGGAACCAAAGGAACAGAAGAATTAACCATGCCACCATCAATAGACTTTTGTCTCTCTTCCTGAATAGCTAATGAAAACACCTTTGACAAAGACAAAGTAGGACTAACAGACAAAATATGAGATCTCAACTGAGCAAAAGAACTGTTTAAACCCTGCAAAAACTGCATAGAGCACTCTTGCTCTTGATACTCACACCACCTCTTCGCACTGTTACATCTACAAGTAGCACAGGTACACCATTTCACAGGCTGAAAATCCTTATACTCATCCCACAACACACGGAGATTAGTATAATAGGTGCTCACATCACTAGATCCTTGAACTAAACTGAGCAATTGTTGACGTAATTGGTAGATTCGAGCTAAATCACCATGAGAAAAATGATCGCGCAGATCAATCCAGATCTGAGCCGCCGAATCAATATACATCAGACTTGAACTTATATGAGGAACAACAGAATTACGCAACCAGGAAACAACCATACTATTGCATCGAATCCACTGAGAATATAACAAATCATCAACTTCAGGTTTGGGGAGAGAACCATCAATAAAAGCTACCTTGTTCTTCGCGATTAACGCAGTGAGCATAGAACGATGCCAAGTGTTGTAATTCGGACCAGTGAGGGGTTGCGTGACCAGAACAACTCCGGGATTATCACTTGCCGGCAAATGATATGGACTCGTCGGATCTTCGCCGATCGGAAAACCATCACCACGAGGGCCACCATTGCGACGATTAGCAGCCATGGGAAGAAGGATCTAGAAAGAGATCGAAATTTCACGAACAAGCACAGCAGATTTGAGCTCTGATACCATGTAAAATATGTGAATTGAACATGAAGAATACAGCATTTTTATTATTGTTTTCGTGAAGAGATTACATGCTAAAGCTCCTATTTATAGTGCTAACTAAGAGCTGACTCAGCTCACTTACAAAGACGTAAAGAAAGGAAATGCGACTTCTATCAGAAGGAGAAAATAACGAGAAATGAAAGAAAAGGAAACATGCAGATATTAGACCAATTCATAATATCTTTCCTCATTGAAACTAGCCATAGCTATTGTGACTCATTCTTCATCAATATCTCCTTCATCATTGAACCGTAAAATTATTAAGGGTGAAGTGAAAATATTTCTAGCAAATCAAAGATGATATGAATTTCTCGCTACTTGTACTTTTATATCCTAATCTATAGTTTGTATCGTTGGAAAATTAGTTTTATAAATCAATTTATTTGATAATATATATTTTATTAAATATTTAATTGTAATATCCCGAACTTTCAAAATAGATTATTAAGCAATAAATATATATTTTAATGTAAAAAAAAATAGTCTATTTAATATATTTATATATATATGCGCGCGTGTTTTTATATTTGTTAATAGATGTAAATAATAATTATATGTACATATAATAGGTACGAATGAACAGAAAGAAAATGAAAGAGAAGTTAAGTTTCCAATAAAGTAGTGTATTCAAAGTTAGTTGTACATTAATATATATGTATACCTAATTAAGTAATTAGTAGTTATATAATATAGTATATGTTTACGTAACTTAGAAGTTAGATTGTATATCCGTAGGTTATATAGATATGCATGAAAAATGGTTTGATAAATTTCATCCTTTTAACTCTATCTTTTTATTATGTAATATGCATGAAAAATGGTTTGATAAACTTCATCTTTTTAACTCTATCTTTTTATTATGTACGTGTCCTTTAATAACTAAAACTAGGTTGATGATTATTATAGGCTGCAATATAGGTTAGTGACTCGTGTTGTATTTTCTTTCCTATAAATTAGGAACGAAATCAGTTTTTCTTTCAAACAATTTTCGAAGAAATAAAAAGAAAGAGAAAGAAAATAAATCAGGTTGTGTTCTTAGAGAAAGATCAAGACCGCTAGCTACATTCGTGATATAACTTGTCATGTTCCCATGTTTTCATGTGCGTTCCATGTGATATACTTCATATTTATCGATTGGGGTTTTCAACTAGTTTTATAAAGCTCGCTCCCGGATCGAGCAGGGGGTGGCTCGAGGAGGCTGCATGGCGGGGCGGAGGTGCTCGAGCACAGCTCGAGCGGACAAGCACAGCTCGAGCGGAGGTGGGGGGGGGGAGGTGGGGGGGGGGGTGGGCCCGAGGTGAGAGAGGAGGAAGGGAGGAAGGGAGGAGGGGAGGTGGCGGCGGCGACGGGTGTGGCGGTGGGGGGAGGAAAGGAAGAGAGGAAGAAGAAGGAAGTCCAGCGGTTTTTTTTTTTTTAATATATATTTAATAGATTTGATTAATTTATTAGTTTTATGTAGTGTTTTTGTTTTTAATTATGTAGTGTTTTTTTTATTATGTGCGGCATGTAATTTTCCAATTTTCAAATATTACTGGAAAATTCGTATTATTTATTAATTAAGGTATTTTAATTTATTTACAAATAGAAAAATTAATTTTAATAAATGAAAATGGGGAATTGTTTAATATTAAAGATAGAGCACCCTTAGAGCACCTTGGTTTGCAGGGGTAGAGTGCTCTAAGGGTGCTCTAGTGCTAGAGCACCCCTTAGAGCACCCTAAACGTGCTCTAAGGGTTGTGGATAGTCTAATGGTTGAGAGTTGTGTGCACATGTTTGTCCGAGCGCTGATTATATCATCTTGGGAAGTCCAGGTTTACGGACTATGGTAATCATAGTTATGGTGCCTAGTCAGAGTATAAAGATGGAACGTCACATCACGCATCAAAAGCATGTTTTGTATAGTGAGGGGTGGTTTTCTATTTTAAAACTCTCTGATGCATACCATATTAAATGGATAATTTGCTATATTTCTAAAATATTTTCAAAATGGCACATGCCCACTGAGTACACTAGTGCTCACACCAAAAATGTTTTCAAAATGTTTTCAGGTCAGGAGGCAGGTGATGAGACGCGAGACTGAGGCAGAAGTTGTTGTTGTATGTGATTCCGCTATGCTGTTTAAAATATGCAACTCTAAATATGTCTCTCTTGCGTTATTTATTATTTTTATAGAGAGTGCCTTGTGATCAGCTTCTCTTGGACGCTCGAATTCCCACTCCCTCATGATAACACTATTTGTTGTAGTGGATGCTCGACTCCTTTTGTTATGTTAGACACAGATTTACCCTATATTTTATTTTAAGGAGTGTAGTGCGATTTTGTCGCCTCACTTTATTATATATATATATATGTGTGAATTATATGAATAAATTGTTATATGTGCAAAAAGTAAGCTCCTTTCTTTCTCGCCTCTTTATTCCCTTCTGTCGTGTCTCGACTTTATGGGAACCGAGATGTGATATTAATATTTAAGGAAAATAATTATTGAGGTGAATCTACGCGCTGAGTAAATGAACGCGGTATATGTTCTTAAAACTGATTTTTCGGTAAAATAAATCATTGTTTTTTTTTTTGTCATTTAAAAAAAATTAAGATAAAAGGAAAGAAAATCTTTCAATCATTGCTAAGTTCTACCAAAATCTTGATCCCAAGTTTAAGGCCAATCTTGAACAAGACCCCACGCTCGATGCTTTTTTGAACTATTGAAGATCCCAATTTCTGGTCAATTGTATATTGTGCTCGATGTATTGTTCGAGTACTACGATACAAGTCAAAAGATATTCATGTTTGAAGACAACCATTTATTGTGACGCTCGAAGATGTTTTGTATCCCACAAGTTTGTCCATTCAGGGCAATCCAGTGATTTGCCCAATATCCCACGATGAACAAGCTTTTATGCGGCATTCGATAGGTCAGACAAAATATTGACTCTTGCGCAACTGAGGGAAATTGCACTTAAGAAAACGGCATAATTTTTGTAAAGAAAGACTGCACTTTTATTGATAATCTTATATTCCCTCGTCATCCTCGCTAATGATGGGAAGGTTCCAAAGACGTACGTCCAACTCTTAGAATGTTTCAAGAATGTTGACTCTTATGGGCATCATTAGCCTATCTGAACCACGAGATTCGGAAAATTTTCAACAAGACTAAACCAAAAAAACGATTGATGAGAAATCTGTGGATTTGTTATTCATGATTTTCAATCTTACTTTTTATTTATTTTGTTTAAATTTATTTTATTTTGATATATTTTTTTGTGTTGATTGGGCTTTTTCGTTATCCGCTTCCGGGATTTGAGGGATGCCTTGGGAATTAAATGAAGTGAGGCAGACCATAGTGTGTCTTTGTTGGGTTATGTTGTGAAGAAGGTAAGTCCAATTTCCCACAACCATAGAATTAACTTGGATAAAGTCAGAAACATTTTTTTCGAACATTTCTAATTGGCGAAGTGAAATTAAGTGAACACCCCACGAGCCATCAACATTGCCTATTCGTGTTCGGGACCATGCAAAGTTTGTGACAGTTGCGCCCCATTGTTCTACCACAATTATGTTGTAGTACGTAGGCCGCATCGTGTTCCTAAATAATTTAAAGTGTTTGAGCTGTATAAAGTGTCTGACATAAATTGGGAAATTAAAGTCTGTAATCCCAGAGGTATGGGTCACATAAACAGGATTTCACGAAGATATTTGCTGAGAATTTTAAGCAATGGAATAATGCAAAGTTGGCGCAAAAGTATATGTCAAAACTGACCCTCGTCGAAGCTTTTGGACATGTCTACTCTCACTCTCTTTACATCGTATTCTTCTGTTGCTTTTTTTGCATCAATGTTTGGGTTGTAGGTTGTAATCATTCTGACATTGTTTCTCTTGACATGCATGATAAATGTAGGATAAAATCGAAGTTAGAATAAATGATATAGAGACCTTAAATCCCGAAGCTTTTATCAATGATATTATCATTGTATTCTATATGAAGTAAGTTAGTTATATTCACCTTTTATTCATCAATTAATCATTTGTAGCCTGCTATTTTACAAGTAGTTGCTCTTACACCTTTAATAATAACATAAAACATGTGGTTGAATGACGACTATCTTTTCAATAAAATCAAAGTGGAGAAGCAACACAAATTCCATATTTTTAGTTTATTTCTCTATCAAAAGATTCAAGTAGGCCTAGCAAACAATACCTTTCAATGTATTCATAAATGGACGAAAGTTTCAGTGTTTGAAAAAGATTATCTACCTATACCTGTAAACTTCAGGTAATACATGTTGTAGAGCTTTTAGTGCCATCTAAAGTGCAAACAGTGCATGGTTGTTTTATAGTCGAATGTTTTTTATTTTGCCTTGTGGTGATTGTCCATGCACTCTCTCTACTTTATATGAACTATCATTGCATTTCTCAATTTTTTTTTATTTTTTTTTTCTGTATACTGTTTTTCAGCTACCACAATGGAACAATTGGTACGATTGTGGTGTTTTCTTGCTTCACTATGCAGAACTTATTTTGGAGCGGGCTTCAACCACAACTAAAGATACTGACTTTGTAAGTGGTTATTTGAAATTTAATAGTTCTCTCATGTAATCAAGTTTGTTACTGTATTTGTTGATACATATATATCTCTAATTTTCTTTTTCAGAGTGAACGACTTAATAAGAATTGCTTCATTTCTTTTGAGGTTTCTACCGAGAAATGTAATCATATTAGACAACTCAAATCAGGATGATGCAGTCAATGATCCTCCAGCTGGTAGTACCCCCACCAGCCTCTGCGACAGTTAGTATGCAGAATTATTCAGAAAATCGAGGAGTTTTTGTATATTTGCTGTTGTTTTTCAATATTAATGTTGCTTGCTTTCTACAATATTTGTTTCCTTGTAGTAAATAGAAATAGTCCATGCAAGTTATTTAGTTTATGAGACTATCGAACGCTTTAAAGTTTTGGTTGTTAGAGTTCTATTTACTTTTAAGAATTTCTTATTTGCACAATATTAATAATTCTTAATCAACCAGTTTGTGTATCCAGATTTTGGTTGTTATATATTTCAAGCTTATGCCCGCATTAACTATAATCTAGTGTGGAATATGAGGCATGAATTTTAGTTACCAAAAAAGAATAATCCAATCTAGTAGGACGACAATTGCAAGAAAATTTTGGCATAATATCTTTATTGAAAATAGGAGAGGTTACATATGTAGAAAATAAATGAGTTTAGAATAAGAAAATGAGGCATTGATGACAAATCTTATACTACTAGTAAATGCCATTGCACTAATTGGGCCTCAAATAGACTTACTTATCTTGCATAAAAAAGTCATTCTCCATTGATGCCTTCATGGGCATGGGCATGGTTGACAAATATATCCATCATCATCATATTCTGACGTGGCAGAAACAAACTCTCCAAATTCGAACATTCAAAACCTCAAACTCAAACTAAACTCCATCTCCATTTCTAAATTCTAATCTCATACGAGTGAGTACCAAACAATCAAATCAAGTCTCAAAATGCCATCACCGCTCCCACTCCACTCCGCCACCCCCCTCCCCCGCCGGATTCCCAACCGCCTCTTCGCCCTACTCTATTCCGCCGCCATCTCCACCCTACTCTACCGCCATGCAACCACCCTCCTCCGCCCCGCCTCCCTCACCTTCTTCTCTCTCCTCACCTCCTTCTCCATGCTCGCAGCTGATGTCATCCTCGCTTTCATGTGGCTAAACTCCCAGGCCTTCCGCATGAACCCCGTCGCGTCACACCCCTTCCCCGAAAACCTCGGAGCAGTTCTAAACCTGCCGGAGGATTTTCCGGCCATCGACGTGTTCATATGCACGGCGGACGCCTCCAAGGAGCCGCCGATGAGGGTGGCGGCCACCGCGCTAGCGGTGATGGCGTACGATTATCCGCCGGAGAAGCTGTCGGTCTACGTTTCCGACGACGGCGCGTCGGAGTTGACACTATTTGCTTTAATGGAGGCGGCTGAGTTTGGGAAGGAGTGGCTGCCGTTTTGCAAGGACAATCGGGTCATGGTGCGGTGCCCTGAATCCTATTTCAGGTCGGCTTTTGCTACAGTTCATTCAGAGACTCAGAAGATTAAGGTAATTAATTGCACTAGATCTTTACTTTTTAGTATTATTTTAATTGACTGTGAGAATGAAGTGTGAGTGTGAGTTGTTGCAAGCTTGCTACTACTAGTCAACATCGAGCACTTTGGTCCACTTACGGCGTTAGTAAATTATGGAGGAAATTTAATTGAAGTTGAGTGGAATTAATCAAGTAAATTACATATGATTGAATCACTTTTATTAATTAATTAGCCAAGAAGTTGATCGCCATTTTGGCTCATTATGTACATTGGGCGGACTTTTTATATGGAATGGAAGAAAACCAACGGAAGCATAAAAATATAAATAATGATCGTAATTGTCAAATAATACTAATCCCTTTAATTGAATTTTTGTAACTTTAATACGATTTTGAAATCGTTGTGATTACAGTTATATTTTTGTATTTGTTGCAGTTTAAACACACTCATTTTACGTATGTATACCACACATTATCTTTGGAGAATAAGTTAAAACTCGAAAATCGCTAACTTTTTTTTATCATTTTGTAAGTACAACATGTCCAATTTTGTTCCGCCAAAATTTGTCTAACACGTCATACAATATTCTATATGAATTGTCATATGGTCATATTAACATTGAGGACATTGTAGATGATGGATGCAATTTTAAAAATTTAATTATAAACAATATAAATATTACCAAGTCCTTTAAGATCATTATTTTCCCAACGGCAATTATCTTTCCGTTAGCGACTGCACGAATTTATACCAATATAAGTACGTTAAGGGACGGGTTGCAAGATACCAAACATTTAAGTGTATTTTGCTCAAATGTTGAGAGGTGTTTGCACCTTCTCCCTTTCAAAATTACATTGCGATTTATTGATTTGAAACAAGGGGAGTAAAGTTTAATACTACTTTTTATTATTATCTTATTAGCATTGTAGCTTTTAGAATTGTCCATCACAAGTGAAATATAAAATACAGATATTTAATTTATTTGTTTGTACGTACTATATAGTTAAATATTAAAATAAAGTTGGACAACTTAACGATTGCATGTCATATAGAAAGAGCTATACTCGAAATAGACAGGTTAAGGCCAAAAAAATCTAGAGTGAATTGAAAAGCCCGACAACTCGAAAAGTTGGCTCGATTGACATCACTAGTTAGAGTTCATAATGGTATTCCAAATAACGTGAAAATGATGCCCCCGTCACAAACTTATAATGCAGGAGATGTATGAAAGAATGAAAAGAAGAGTAGAAGATGCGGTTGTGAAAGGATACATTGGTGATGAATACAAAAGCAGTGTGGCAGCAGCAAAAGCTTTTGGCAAATGGGGGAAAGACTTCACTGCCCTCGATCACCCTGCCGTCGTTGAGGTTAAGCTCTACCAGCATTAATTAATTATACAGAAACTTGTGTGAGATGAGTCAAAGATCTCACTGTCTCAACCAAACTTTGTATGTAAATCATCACAATCTTCTTGAGTTGCATTGCATGTACTCAACCTATTACAACAGGTTCTGCTAAAAAGTGGCCAAGACAGAGATGTCGCGGCCTCATCCATGCCCAACCTCGTCTATGTATCCCGACAAAAGAAGCAGGCCTCGCCCCATCATTTCAAGGCCGGAGCCCTAAATGTTCTGGTAAGAGAAGAACTGCAGATTACTTCTGAAACTACAGAATATTATTAGTATATATGATGCAGCCATTATATGTTGTTTTTGTGTCTGAAGCTACGAGTATCAGCATCAATGAGAAATGCTCCGATAATCTTGACTTTGGACTGCGACATGATCTCCAACGATCCATCGACTCCCCACCAAATGTTGTGCTACTTCATGGACAATTCTGTTAAACACAACCTAGGATATGTTCAGTTCCCAAATCGGTTTCATGGGATTAACGAACCCGATACATATGCATCCGAGTTGAAGCGCGCGTATCATATGAATCCGGTGGGGATGAATGGGTTTGTAGGCCCAGACTACTTCGGTACTGGTACCTTCTTCAATCGACGAGTGTTTTATGGTGGCCCGTCTTCAATGATCGAGCCGAGAAATCCACAACTGAGCCCTAGTTATGTTGTCGAGAAGCGCATAGATGATGAAGCTATTTTGGAGCTAGCTCATCATGTTGCAAGCTGTGATTATGAGGAAGAGACCAACTGGGGCTCCAAGGTTAGAATTAGTATGAAAAATATACGAACTTTGGACCAATTCTGATTTTGCAATTGACTTTAACATGAACTTTATACTTTTTGCTATTTTCTCACTAGCATCATTTTTGGTCGATCGAAAACGATATGGCACCAATGTGACAACTAGAAGTTGGTGCCATGCCAGTTTCAATTTGGGTTGAAATATGCAGTCATGTGAACATTTTGTAAAGTGTGAAGTTTATGTTATCTGTGAGTATGTGACACATTTTTAAAGTTATGTGCAGAACCGGAGTTAAGAGTGTATTTTACAGTAATTAACCCTAAATAGAAATACAAAGTTGTAAAATTAGTCACATTTTGTTTGTGCAGATAGGGTTCAGATATGGGTCGTTGGTGGAGGACTACTACACCGGTTTCCGACTACATTGTGAAGGATGGAAATCTGTATTTTGCAACCCTACAAGGCCAGCATTTCTCTCTGAGATGCCCATATCTCTCAACGACGTCCTAACTCAACTCAAGCGATGGAACGTTGGCCTTCTCGAAGTGGCTCTGTCGAAGCACAGCCCTTTGACGTTCGGTCGGAAGTATATGGGACTACTGATGGCTCATTGTTACTCTTACTATGCTTTTGGACCATTCTGGTCAATTCCCATAATGGTCTACTCCTTTCTTCCTCAACTTAGCTTGCTCATCAACATCTCCGTTTTTCCAAAGGTAAGCTATAATTTCAGCAGTAAGATACTGGTTTGTAGCTATATGTAATTCATCTACTACATGTTCAGGCCTCGGATCCATGGTTTTTCTTGCATGCATTCCTATTTTTGGGTGCCTACGGACAAGACTTCATGGAGTTCATCTCGGAGCCTGGGACGCCTGTAAGATGGTGGAACGATCAAAGAATGTGGATTGTGAGGGGACTTTCTTCCGACCTCTTTGGGACATTGGAGTACATAAGCAATCACTTGGGCATTGGTGCGAGAGGATTTAATGTGACGAATAAAGTGAATGATGAGGAGCTAAGAAGGCGGTACGATGTGGGGAAGTTTGAATTTGGGGTTTCGTCTCCCATGTTTGTGCCCTTATCAACAGCTGCAATCGTGAATGCAGTTGCGTTTCTGGGGGGATTGTTGCGGTTCCTGCAAGGCAGAGAGTTGGATGAGTTATCGGGGGGGATGGCAGTGGCGAGTATCGGGGTGGTGAATAGCTGGCCGGTATATGAAGCCATGGTGTTGAGAAGTGATGGAGGAAAAATGCCTACCAAGATTACCATCATTTCACTTGTTCTTGCAGGGGTCCTGTTTCTTGTGGTTTCTTACATTGCCAAGGTGTGAAAGTTCAACGCGCAGTCAAAATCTCTCTCTCTCTCTCTGAAACATATTTTCTAATGAAACTCAAACGTTCTCCCTACAAGTCTGGCTGTAGTAACACATCAGTATGTTTAAACTAGTAAGATATTTGAAGGATTTCTAATATTCTAAGTGCCATAAGTGCCAGTAAGCACCTCTCTCTCTCTCTCTCTCTCTCTCTCTCTCTCTCTCTCTCTCTCTCTCTCTCTCTCTCTCTCTCTCTCGACATTATGTCAAACTGAAAAATATAAGTGCCCGTAAGCACCTCTCTCTCTCTCTCTCTCTCTCTCTCTCTCTCTCTATATATATATATATATATATATATATATATATACATATGTATGTATATGTTAAGGCAGCAAATAGTTTAAGTTTAATTGATGGAATATTAATCATAATCCAAGAATATCAATACATCAACATCAAAAAACAGAACAATGAAGCATCAAAACTTCAGAATATCACTCTTGTTCACAAACTATTGCCTCTATAGCCATCAGTATATCACTCTATACAGTGCTCAAACACAGTTCGAATCAATTCTCAGGATCAAACAACCCAACAAGATTTTATATTCAAGCATACCTTTAATCATTCTCACAATCAGGTCATAACCGTTTCTGAATAAATGGCTCTACACAAGAATAAACTGGTTCGGGCAACGGATTACCAGAGAACTTCATATTCTTGTGAGCAAAGGGGGCATAACGGATCCACTTAGATTCCTTCAGCAAGCTCCTTGGGTGTCCCTGGTGAATCTGGAACGGAATAAGAACTAAGTTAAAACAGGAGGAATAAAAGTAAACTTCAATGATCTTCATAAAATAATGCTATCAGCTTTTCTTTTATCTTGCCACCTTTTGTTCTTTACTTTTCTTTTCCTCTTTTTGGAGTTGAGGAAGGTGGGATTGGGGACTAAATCCAGTCACAGGTGATGAATAGCATTGAGCTACAACGCTCGTGTTTTCTCTTTCCTTATCTAGAAAGAAAAGAAAATGGAATTTTGCAGGAAGTGTTCAGAAACATACTGAAGAACCGCTCCAGCTCTGAACTTCCTGAAATAGCATCAAAGAGCTTACTTCTGCAACTTGACACATTTCGGTATCCACATCATTAGTAACCGTATTGAATCTGTCACGTCTTGCAGAGGCCCTCTTCAAGTATAATACTGACATTATCTTGAATGCCAAAACCTTCTATTGCAGATTTTTGGTCAGCCGTTTCCGTTCTTTGAATAGAACCCATTAGCAATGCATGTGTATTAGCATCAGGGACCCAACCCTTTTCCAGCATTGAATCCAGCAACCAGTTCGCCTCAATTTTGTATCCCTCTCTCCAGAGGCCATGAATGAGTGTGTTATACAAAGTCGAATCAAGAATTTCAGACTTGGACACGAGATTATCCATCATCGGAATAACCAAATGCAATTGAGAATGCTTAGCCAAACAAAACAGCAAACAAGCCAATGTTTCTGAATCAGGCATTAAGTCCTCCCTCACCATTAAATCGAAAATGGAAATACACTCATCTGTTCGATTCAGAGCACTCATGCACTGAAGAAGGTTGCAGTAAGTTTCCACATCGAAAGTGCAACCAATTACTATCATCTTTGAAAGTATCATCAAGGAATGATTTTCCTTGCCCGACTTGCGTAAACCTCTCAAAATACTATTGTAAGTGGCACATAACGAGGCTGTACTAGTGTCGTTAGCCATTGATAACAATGTGAAAGCTTCATTAACCCCTAAACTAGCACAAATTTTTTCTATCAACAAACAGAATGAAGTTGGGCGGAGATCGCAACTTTTCCTATACATATAGCGAAAAACTTTAGCAGCCTCAAGAATCGTACCCCTTCGACAAAGGCATTCTATAAATTCTGCATAAGAGGTAGAATCCATAGCCCAGCATTTCGATCTCATACACCAAAACAGATGTAAAGCATGCACGGCTTTTCCCAATTTGCAGTACCCAAGAATAAGAGCAGAGTAAGTAGCAGCGTCAGGTTCAAACGAAGAAACAATCATTCGACACATATACTCCATTGCTCTACTAACCCTTTCATCCTCACAAAGGTGTCTAATAACGATATTCCACGACCTACCATCAACATTATCCGTCTCAACCATTTCATCAAACATACCTTTCGCCTCAAGAAAGTTGCCATTATGACAATATGATTGAAGAACATCATTGTGAAGAGAGATATCCGTGATATTTCTCTCCTCCAAAAAGTTCCGGGCTTCTGGGACTCTATTCAATTTACACAACCCATTTATAATATCGGCATACACTTGATCATCAGGCAATAAGCTACTATCTATCATCTCTTTCAAGAATTTGATCGCATCATCCAAGCGAAGATACTCACACAAACGTTTTATCACGGCCCCGTAAGTTGTAGCATCCGGAGCTATCTCGGAATCTCTCATCATTTCAAACAACCTTAATCCTATCTCAAGATTATGCAAACTACAAAACAAAGGTATCATACAACCATAAAAACAAGAATCTGGCTCACATCCACACTCAAACATCTCCTGCAATACACGAATCGACTCATCTACACGATTCTCAGCAGCAAGACCCCTTATAACAATATGAAATGTCCTAATATTGGGCCTACACCCTTTCTTCTCCAATCTCTTGAACTGATCCATAGCTGCATCTACTCTCCCAGATTCAAACAAAGCCTCCAACAAACAATTCAACGTGTCGATATTCGGAGCAATTCCAGCCTTCACAAGCTCTTTATACACAAACAAAACATCCTTAAAATCTCTCTTGCCCGCTACAAGAGCACACATTAATAAATTTATAATATCGATAGACGGCTTAACAGTAGTAGAATTCATAACATGAAGAACCCTCAAAGCTTCACCAAACCTAAGATTAGCAACAAATGAATCTATTAGAGCCAAGAGAGACTTCTCGAAACCGCGGCATTTCTCCCTTACCATTTCATTGCAGAAACCCTCGACCTCCTCGACGTTTCCGGCCATGCCCAATTTCAGAATCATGGTGTGATAAGTATCTGCGGTGTGGTTGAATCGTTTTTGGAGGGAGGCCCATTTGAATAGCTTTATCGAAAAGTTCAAATCGGGGGTGCTGTCCAAAACAGAAACTAACCTATCTGGATTCAACTTATTCCTCAAAAAATTGACCTTGGTTTCGAAATCAGCGGAATTGAGCTGGGATTGGTCGAATTCTTGGGTGGGTTGGAAGTTGACCGCAGATGATAGAGAAGAGAAATACGAGGTGTGAGAAATCCAGGTAGGAATTCTCCTCAACAATGTTGAAGATGAAACTTTTACCGCCATTCAAGTGCTGGAGACCTATCCCTCCCCCTCATCATACATACATATACATTCATCTACTATAGGACTGCTATATTGAAAGTTTATTGTTTACAATATTTATTTTACTTATTTAATACTATATTTAAGTCAAGGATAATAATGTAATGTAGTACTCCTCGTCCCGTCATTCTTGGCATGTATCCTTTTCGAGCTATCCCGTTATTCTTGTCTTGTTTTCTTATTTGGAAATAATTAGGAGATGATTAGGGTTCAATTAATTTGTTAAATAAGTATTTTACACCTTTTATCCTACTTTTCCACCTCATTTTCTGTATCATTCACTATTTTCCCTCCTTCTATCCACTTTATTTCACTATCCACTCTCTCTCTACCCACTTTATTTCACTTTAAAAACTCTACTAAACATATCTTTATTTTTAATTATTTTTTCTTTAAACTCCGTGCCCAAAAGAAATAGGTCAAACCTAATGAGACGAAGGGAGTAGATGTTATACTATCGATTTTGTGTTATGAGTAAGATTGCAAGACTACATAAGATAAGATTAGTGTTTTACAAAAGTATTATTTTTGTTAATACGTAATGAGATCTCGAGTTCGAACCCCACTACTTCTCCTTTTCCTATATCAAAAAAAAAAAAAAAAAAAAAGTCTCCATATTGAATAGGATCAAGATCCATTGGATTGGATCCAAGTCATCAATGCATCACAATCCATCCCTTGACGACAATTTTTCTTTGATATGACAATTAGTTAGGCTATCTGCAATCCTTAGAGCACCCTTAGAGTGTTTTAAGGAGTGCTCTAGCACTAGAGCACCCTTAGAGATCTCTACCCCTACATTTTAAGGGTGCTCTATCTTTAATATTAAATAATTCCCTATTTTCATTTATTAAATTAATTCATAAAATTCCATTTATGAGAAAATAACATTAAACATTACATTAATTCAAATAAAATAAAATTTTACATTAATTAAAATAAAAAATACTCCCTCCGTCCATTAATTCTGTACCCACTTGCCCCATTTTATCTGTCCATTAATTCTGTACCCATTTGTATAAAAGTACTCATCTACTCTTACTAATTCATGTTATTTTCTACCCTTTGCCACTTGGACCCACACCTTTATTCCACTAACTACCACTTTATCACTACCTTTTTCACTATGGGCCCACCACTAACAACCTTTATTCCACTAATTACTACTTTATCACTACCCCTAAAAAACAACTTTATCCCACCAACTCCACTTTATCAGCTTTTCTTAAGCTCCGTGCCAGCACCAAATGGGTACATAATTAATGGACGGATGGAGTATTACATTACTTAAAAAAAATTACACTAATTAAAAATGATCGTCTACTCCCGTATAGGTTCAAATTTTCGGTAAACGTGCTCGATGAGATCATTGGTAAGTCGGGTGTGCTTCCGTTGATCTCTCAAGTCGGCTTCCCGAGCGAGATAGGTCCTAAAGGCGATCGGACAGTACCTCCGGGATCTCCCGCTAGTGGACGGAGAATTGGAGTCGTCTCTCCAATTCTCCACATCTTTCCGCTCGTCTTCGATGATCATGTTGTGCAAAATAATGCACCCGAACATGATGTCTCGGAGATGCTTCTTGTACCAGCACCGACCCGGAGCGCGTATTATTCCCCATCGGGCTTGGAGCACTCCAAAGGCCCGCTCTATGTCCTTTCTCGCTGCCTCCTGCATCCTCTTGAACCTCGCCATCTTTTCGTCAGATTCAACCCTCGGTGTTTTGATCAGTGTTGCCCAAGAAGGGTAGATCCCGTCGGTCAAGTAGTACCCCTTGTCGTAGCGGTTTCCGTTGACGGTGAACTTGCACGGCGGAGCTCTATCCTCAAGCACGTCGGTGAACAAGGGCGATTGATTGAGAACGTTGATGTCGTTGTTGGAGCCGGTACATCCAAAAAAGGCATGCCACATCCACAAATCTTGCGACGCCACCGCCTCCAAGATCAAGGTAGGCACGCCTTGATCGCCATGAGTGTGGACCCCCGCCCACCCTTTTGGACAGTTCCTCCAAGCCCAGTGCATGCAATCCAGACTCCCTAGCATCCCCGGAAACTCATGCCGCTCCTCGTGCATTTGGAGCAGACGTGCAGTGTCGGCAGCGTTGGGCTTCCTCAAGTAACGCTCGCCGATGAGGTCGATCATTGCCCGGCAAAATTTTTTGAGGCAAAGTCGGTCCGTGCTATCGCCAATCTTCACGTACTCGTCGAAGGCGTCCGCAGCACCACCGGTGGCCAGTTGACGCACCGCCATCGTGCATTTTTGCACCGACGTCAGCCCCTAACGCCCGAGTGCATCTTGTCGATGCGTGAAGAAATGGACGTTTTTCTCCAACGTGTTGCAAATGCGCAAGAACAGATGCTTATGCATCCGGAAACGACGTCGGAAAAAGTGCTCGCCGTAGGTGGGGTTGTCGGCGAAGTAGTCGGCGTGTAGAAGCGCACACGCCGCTTCTCGGTCGCGATCGACGAACCCCCGCGCCCTCTTCTTCTTCTTTTTCTGCTCCGCTAGGTGTGCACGTATATAGCGATCCGCGTCCTCCAACATCTCTATTACCTCGTCGTCGGTGCCGCCCTCGACATATTCCACCGACGAAGATGAAAAACTCAACGAAGATGAAGACATTTTTTTGTAGTTGAATTTGAGAGAGAAAAAAGATGATAAAATGGTGTGAGAAGAATGAGGATTGAGGGTATATTTATAGTAGAGGAAAATAAAAATAAAAATAAAAAATAAATGTAAAAATCGGCCATTAGCCGCTGAACGGTCAAAATTTTAAAAAAAATTACGTTAGGCGTGTGCGATGCACACGCCATATATTTTTTTATTTGATTTTCGCCGCGCGTCGTCGCCACGCGCCGGACTCGAGCAGCGCTCGAGCGCTCGGGCACGGCTCGAGCTGGCGTCGCCTGCCACGCGGGGTGCTCGAGCCACCCCCTGCTCGATCCGCGCTCGAGCACCCCCGCTTGAGCTGCGATACGCATAGTCTTAGGCTCATTAAACTTTCATGTATAGATTGGTATTGAGAAAATTTTATTAAGAATAAAAGAGAGAGAGTAAACGTGTGAGGGATTAATGCAAAACATTCGAGAAATTGGGTGGAGTGAGAATGATCAAATGGCGCTATCAGGCCTAAGGTTGTCTAAACGAGACGGGTAGGGTACCCTACCTGAAAATATCGGATTTAACTCTAATTTTTTCAAAATTTTTATATCTTATACTGACCCTATATTAAAATTCGGGTATCCAATTACCTGAGAGGGTAATCTTGATTGGATATTAGGGTACCTTAATTACCCAATATTATTATAAAATCTATATTTTATTATGCCAATAAAAAAAATATTATATTATTCAAATCTAAATTATAACACTTTTAAACTGGCGCAATGACCATAACAATCAATTGATCAACAAAATTAATAAAAATATCATATCAATGAGTAACCAACTAAACAAAAAAAAATGTAAATGCAACTTTAAATTAAAAATTATCTCCAACATCATTAGTTTATAAACATAAAACCATAAGCAACCTAATCAATAAATCATAACATTTATAATATCAAAAAAAAAAAAAAAAGAAACCACATCACCATGCTATTTTGGTCGTGAAAGAGTCAAATACTCTCACATATATTAGAGAAACTAGGGTATAGATATACGACACACACACATACACCCACATATATATATATATATATATATATAAATTAATTCATATTAATATAATATATATAAAGAAATATAATATATGTAAAACAAAAATTTGGGTACCTTGGGTACTCGGATCGGTGTCGGACTCTCGGGTATACTTGATACCCGAAATATCTAAAATTTTTATTCGGTATCCTGACCTGTTTATCCGAACATACGGATACCGGATACCCAACACCCGTCGGGTATCGAATCGGTATAATACTACCCGATTACTCCTCACCCATTTAGATAGCCCTAATCAAGCCTAGCCGTCGTCCTTGTATATAAGGTATTTATTTTAGGATAAATAGATAAAAATAGTGTAGGCTAGTCTCCCATTTACTTTGACGATGAATTGCATACTTTTAAACTTATTTGATCATCTAATATTTGGTATGGTCAGTCAATCATATGTTATACTATTATTTCATATGGTCAATCAATCATATGTTATAGTATTAATCTATCTCTTATAGAGTTTTGTCCATGTCATAGTCATTAGTTTTATCCGCCAACCTCCATCTCAACTTTTACAAGGTTGACGGATAAGTCTAATTAACCATGCCAAAGTGACCAACCGTTCTATAAGACAAACCTATATATTTCGGAATGGGTGTTTTTGGCCTAATGATTTATTAAACTTGTATTGGGTCGATTGTTAGGCTTTGTTGGTAGATAAATGTTGTCCACTCTACTCGTCAAAATTGTTTGGAAGTATTGTTATGCATGCAAATTTTAGAAATTGAGTTTTTCAAGATATTTTCTTAATTTATTTGAAACAACAAATTGTTTAAAATATTATCGAAAGTAGAATGGTTATTAGTAAATTAAGTTTGCTGGAGTACTGTTTTTACCAAATTCATCTCTATAGAATATTAAGACAATTTAACGATTTTTATTATTCGTATAAATATTCAAGTGTAAGAAATATAATGGACAATAAAATCGAATATTTAATAATATTTGCATAACTTCATTATATTACTAAAAGGAAAACGATTTTTGCTTTGAAAAAATCCTACGTGACACCTTTTATATTCATCCATTCATATTTATCTAAATTCTCAAATTTTTGAATTTTTACATATAAAATAATAAGTTTTAAATATCTATACTAAAATCTTATGTGCCAGATCGGTTTCTCAATAAAACTTCACCTATTGAAAAGCTTATAAATACCTAGAATCAATGTGTATTTTCTCATCTTTTGCTCCACCAGTTTTATTTGGCCAATTTATTTATTAATCGGCCGAATAAATAACTATATTTTATAGTTTAATTTAATTTAATTTGGTCAATTTATTAATTGGCCGAATAGATAATTATTTTTTGTAGGAGTTTTATTTGGCCAATTTATTTATTAATCCGTCGAATAAATAAATGCTATATTTTTATAATTTAATTTGGTTTAATTGACCGAATAGATAATTATTTTTATTAGGGAACCAATTTCTTAGTTGACAGAATAAATGATTCAAAAATAGTTTGGATAATTTATTGGTTGACCGAATTAAATTTTGAAATAGTCTAATATTTTTTTATTTAATTTGATAAAAAATAAGTAATTTCTAATTTGTCAATTAATTAGGTAGACGGGCCAATTTCTAACTGACGGGTACCTCAACTTGGGATCCCACGTGACACATTTTCATTCTTTAAAAATCCTACGTGACACCCCTTATATTCCTTCATTCATATTTATCTAAATTCTCAAATTTTTGAATTTTTAAATGTAAAATAATAGATTTTAAATATCTATGCTAGAATCTTGTGTCTCACATCGGTTTCTCAATGAAAAATTCACCTATTGATCTATAAATACCTAGAATCAATGTGTATTTTCTCATGTTTTGCTCTACGAGTTTTATTTGACCAATTTATTTATTAATCGGCCTAATAAAAAACTATATTTTATAGTTTAATTTAATTTAATTTGATCAATTTATTAATTAGCTGAATAGATAATTATTTTTTGTAGGAGTTTTATTTGACCAATTTGTTTATTAATCGACCGAATAAATAATGCTATATTTTTGTAGTTTAATTTAATTTAATTTGGTTAATTTATTAATTGGCCGAATAGATAATTATTTTTGTTAGGGAACCAATTTCTTAGTTGATAGAATAAATGGTTCTAAAATAGTTTGGATAATTTATTGATTGATTGAATTAAATTTAGAAATAGTCTAATATTTTTTATTTAATTTGATAAAAAAATACTCCCTCCGTCCCACATTACTTGTCTCATTTGCTCCCAGTACGGAGATTAAAAAAAAGATCAGATATAAAGGGTGTGGTTAGTGTAGTTAATAAAGTGATATAAAATATTTTTTAATTGATAAAGTGATATAAAGTATTTTTGATGTGACATAAAGTGATATAAAGTGGTTTTGAAGTGATATAAAGTGAAGAAACTGATTTCTTAATTATTTCCTTAAATGGAAAGTGAGACAAGTAGAGTTGGACGCCCAAAATAGAAAGTGAGACAAGTAATGTGAGATGAAGGAAGTACTAAGTAATTTCTAATTTGTCAATTAATTATGTAGACGGGCCAATTCCCAACTAGCGGGTACCTCAACTCGGGATCCTATGTGACACATTTTCATTCTTTATTCTTATTAATTTTAAAATTTTTATTTTATTAATTTTTTCATGTATTTTCTAAAATCTAGAATCGTCATAAATTGTGATTTATAAATCAAAATCGTGGTCAACGGGTCAATTCTGATTCGGAACCGTGGCTGTAGACGAGCCAATTCCCAACCGACACTCGAGAAATTTTTTATTTTATGTTTTTTTTCCATGTATTTTCTAAAATCTATAATCGTCATCCATGAAATAATTTTTACGTTATTTGTAGTTGGGTTTCCAGCTTTGCATAATTTATAATTTTAATTAACGAATATTACTATACGATTAAGGACGATAACGAATATTACAATCATTATTTTTATTATAATTATAAAATACGCACTTATAAATCAGAATCGTGGTCAACGGGTCAGTTCCGATGCAAAACTGTGGCTGTAGACTAATATACGGATTTTTTTCAGAAAGTAACACAAATGACTAATTTTGTAATCGACTTTTAAACAAATAAGAGTATATAAATTTCAAACAAGTCTGAATAATCCTAAACACATCATTTCAAATTATTTGATTAATCGTCTCCGTTGGAAAATGTAGAATATGTAGGAAAATTGGCAGAAAAATCGTGCGTGCAGATGGGCCAATTCAGTACTTGCGGGACAACTTTTTTTTTAATATATTATATAATTTTGAACTCATAAAATTAAGAATATTTATGGTCAACTTTTATCTTATATCGTTGACTAAATAATTTTGTGAATCACAATCATTCCACATAAAGTTTTGTAAAAAGAAAAAAACTACCAAGTACATAGTGAAACAATTCTTCAAGTCCTATTCTCAGTTAAAAAAGTTATTCTCAAAGCTGGTAAAAAAGAAAACGAATGTCATCATTTATTTTTCTATGAATATATTTGGAAGATGATTATTTATATAATACTATAATTTATAATTAAATTTTTATTTATTAAATATTGTGTGAATATTTTTGAAATATAGTTATGTAGTATATAATTAAATATTAATTTTAGGTAAAAAGAAAATAAATGTCATCATTAATTTTTTGTGAATATATTTGGAAGATGATTATTTATATAATTTAAAATCAGTATTGTAGTCAATAGGCTGGTTCCAGGTCGGAACCGTCGGGGTGGACGAGATGATTGTGAAGCGGTGGTTTAACTTATTTTTTTATCTCTCTCACTACCCGCTCCATCCCTTGCCTTTTTTCTTCATAAAACGTTAAAAAATTCAGATTAAGAGTCGTTTTCTTTTGAGAGAGAAATATATTTTTGCCCACATCGATTTTGTAGAAAACAGAGCTTTAACAATTATCGAAATTAATTAGAATATATTAGTTATAATTTTTAACAAACATAACTATATGGGTTTGAGACGTAAACATGTGGTAAAATTACTTTTTAATTGAATTTGAGATGTGTTCAAGGAATATAAATTCTAAGCGAGTTTAGTAGATTGCATAATCGAATTATTTAACGCTAAAATAATTAACAAACAATATTTTTTTAATCTATCACATATTAGTACTATTTAATAATTTTATTAATTTTTATAATTTCCCGTCGATTTTCGACGGGTTATACGCTAGTTACAAAGTAAAACTTGTTTCATTTTGTCAAGTGAAACATCAAATAAACATGTCAGATTTTGTCAATCAAGTGGGCGATTTAATGTAGTTATTTTTTTTTTTTTTATCTTCAATATGAAAATAAAAATCATTAAATACTTACATGTATGTATGCCTATTTCCTACACGATTGAGGAAAAAAAATCCTATTAACATGATAATCGTGATTTTTAATAATTATTCGACTCTATTAATTAATTAGCGTAAATTTGATGGATTTTGTTTGCAAGAGCTCTAAACTCCAATAACAAATTGATGATACTCGAGTAATGATCGGAAGGCTTTTTGGTAGATAAACATTAATTAATCAACTAACGATAATAAATGCATTACTGTATTGGGTTCCCTATATTTTATAAAATAAAAGTATCATAGTATTTCCCAGAAAGCATAGTACTGTAGATAATCTAAAAGAAATCTGTTTTTTTCTCTATAAAAAAAATTGTGTTTTTTTGTTCGGAGAAGAAAACGAAATTTAGTTAAAAAATGAAAAAGAAATCCCAAATCTTGGAAACGTGTGAGCAAACCACCCAAAGTTTGACCTTTTTATTATCAACATCAAACCAATTAGAAGATTGAAAAACAAATAATCTCGAGCTACACGCACTAAATAATTATTTAGAATCAGATCACAATTCATACCTTAGAAGATCATTTATATGATTGCCTAAAGTAGTCAAGGATTATTAATTAATTTACATTGTTGTTATGGTTCCAAGTAGGGATGACAATGGGTCGCGTACCCATCCATTAAGCATTTCCTAATTTCAAACTCATGAAAATTTTCAATACCCAAACCCGTCCCAAACCCGATTAAAAAATAATTTTAAAATCCATATCCGATCCAAACCGGTTGGGTATTACCCGTTTATTACCCGCTAAAAATTCGAATACTAAAAAGTAAACATTAAATAACAAAATATTATAATTATAAATATGATTAAAACATAAACATCAGCAGAAAATTTCATTAAAATTAATTTCAAAGCAAAGTACTACGAACTTACTAAATCTTAAAACATAACTAGAACTATGAATTATTGATGTTGTTGTTGTATCGTCATATTTCGGAAGTAGATTTACAAAAGTAGAGGAGAAACATTAAAAACTTGACTCTTATGGAATGTGGGTAATGAAAATCAAATAAAACCCTAAATCTACTAATATTTATACTAAGATTTATAATTATATACTCCCTCCGTCCCCATTTCAGTGCCCCATTTCATGTTTTTCACACATATTAAGAAAGTTGATAAAGTTAAAATATAAGGGTAGTGGTATTGACAAAAAAATAGTGGTAATGACAAAAAGGTAGTAATATTGACCAAAAAGTAAGAATAAAGTTGTTGGGAAGATAAAAAGGTAGGAATTAAATTATTGTGAGGTGGGGCCATCAAGGGTAATAATGTCCAAAAAGCAGAGTAGGGCATTGAATTTGGGACACTTTTTGAAGGCCAAACAGGACACTCAATTGGGGACGGAGGGAGTAATAAATTATACAAATAATAATATCTTTTATCATATATATATAAATAGGTTTGGATAGCGGGTACCCGGAAATAATTATCCAAATTCAACCCGTCACGGATTTATATATTTCGATCCAAATCCATCTCAAAACTATTTAATATTTCCAAATTCGTCCCATCAAAATTTGAAAAATGCGGATACCCAAAAAAATCTAACCCGTTGCCATCCCTAGTTTCCAACTACATGATTCATCATTTACCTGAAATTTCGTTGCATTAATTATCGATGTAAAAAATTGTATACATGGATTTTGGGCCTGGATTAAAAGCCCAAGACAAGCTTGACACGTGAGCCTTCGAGCCTTCCACGTGCGCATATGTGAAATTTTAGATTTGCCGCGCTGAGGTCATCCGAACCAGGTTCGAATCTTGTCATTTTCGCAGCAACCGAGGCTCGGGATCCGAGCCTCATTTGTCTGTACCCGAACCTCAGGCTCCTCCCCTCTTGTTTTTGTCTTAACTCGCATGATTCACTCTCTCACTGTTCCGCACTTAATTTCCTTGCGCTCGATCATCGCCAACACTCAAAACCAATTCCAAATCGACGACTCTCAAATTATTCGCTAATTACGCATTTTTTTCTGACCTGTCGTCAATCTCTCTCTCTCTCTCTCTCTCCGAGCATGAATGATTAGTAAGAGCAATTTGGTGGCGATTCAGTTATAGGTAGCTGAAAATCATCGAGTCACGGAGTATGTATTTTCTTCTCTCTAAACTATCTATCTTTTCTGTAATTATTTATGCGGCTCATGTGAAGTAGATGAATAAAATTTTGAAATTTCAAAGCAACAAATGTGTGGCTGCGATCTTTTCTCTCGAGGTTAAGTATGTATATATATATATTCAAAATTATTTGAATGTTTTTGAATTCTAGTGTAACAAAAAATAGTCAACTGATGCTCTAAATAATTGTTAAACACATTGATAATTGATTATAAAATTCAGATTATAATTGAAGTATTAAATGCTGCACGCATCCTCTCTTCACATGCAGATGGCGATGTGTGTAGGACGTTTCTCGCATTCATTAATTGCAATCGGAAAAAACTAATAAAGAAGAGTGAATTAAGTTAGAATTCCTCCTTTTGTTTTCTTAAAGGATCTATATCCATTGAATCTGTAGCACTGAAGCGGCGTCGTTTCGGGGACTGTTATCGTGATGTCAGCGCCGGAGAGGCATCCGGCGCCGAGGGTGGTGGTGCGGGAAGTGGATCCCTTGCTGAAGGATCTGAGTGAGAAAAAGCAGAGTTTCCGGCGGAACGTGGTGTCGCTGGCGGCGGAGCTCAAGGAGGTGCGCGGCCGCCTCGCTTCTCAGGAGCAGTCCGTTGCTAGAGAAACCCTAACTAGACAGGCATGCAACAGGATTCCATCTCATTTGAATGCTTTAAAAAAAAAAATTTATGTGTTCTTTCGAAAAGATTTTGAAATAATTATTACTCTTTTTGTTCTGATTTGCACTCTAAAGTGGCTCCCACTTTTTTTCTATGCGAAGAAAAGATTGGATCTAGTTAATTGACCTTTTGATTTTCAATTTTTTCTTGATTTTCATTTTTACAGGAAGCAGAGATGAAATTGAAGAATATGGAGAAAGAGATTTCTCAGCTTGAAAAGAATTTAGAGGAGAGGAATACGCAACTCCAGGCTTCAAAAACTGCTGCTGAGATGGTATGTAAAGTTCTTTTGTAGTTTGCATGTTAAAATTCTGCTAATTTTATTGTACCTTTTGTCTTATTTATTAAGATTTAAATTTTAATTTTGAATTTTGTGTGTTGAAAATTTGAGATCTGATGGATGACTTTTGTGTCTAAGCTTTGAAGTTAAATGCATCTTTGCTGCCAAACACTTATGGTGCTTCTTGGCTTTCTGGGTACCTTTTGTCTTTTTTTGTTTGTTCTATTTCGTAAAGAGGACTGATATTCAAATATGTTTTCAGAACATATAAATTGTCTTTTTTAGAATAATATTATGATTTGAATGGTTCTATGAAGTTGTCCCCTTATGATTAGCATTGTAGTTGGCATTAAGATGGAATCTTCAACATTTATTAATTTGATTCAGCTACTGCTTTATAATTGTGGCTTTCAATGCTCTTTGTTTATTTGTACTTAATTCCTTGTTCTTTGCAATTGAAATGTAGCACATCTTTTAGAGATGTTTTTATTTTTATTTTTTTATTATTATTATTATTTTTTGCTTTAGCATGTTTTATTTTCGTTCCTCTTATTTTTCGATTTTCATTAACTATGAGAATAATCTTTAATTGAAGTGGGAAATTGAATAACACTGCTTTTTCATATGCTGGATAAGATGATTGTGACAATGCGTGCTCTTGTTCTCATCTATGCTGGAACATAATGTAACGGTGTTACTACTTACTACAAGATTGCATTATTCTTGCTTCTTCGTTGGTTGATTCATGAATGTTAGAATTGCGAACACATTTTGTTATTTCAGGGGAAGTATTTCTCTTGTTCTTACCAACTACTACTATATTCTTATATATGATTATTTACTGCAGTATGCCGGAGAATTGGATGATCTGAAATTGCAGTTATCATTAACCAGGGAAACTGCTGAAGCAAGTGCTCTATCTGCACAATCTGCACAAATGCAGTGTTTGGCTATGGTGAAAGAATTAGAAGAGAAAGACTTTGCTTTAAAAGAGCATGAGGCTCGTGTGAAGAAACTGGGAGAACAATTAGATCTTCTTCAGAAGGATCTTCTAGCAAGAGAAGTTTCTCAAGTGCAACTAAAAGATGAAGTATCAAGAATCGAGCATGAGATCATGCAAGCATTAGCCAAGGCTGGAGCAAATAAAGATTGTGAGCTTCGGAAACTTTTGGATGAGGTGTCTCCAAAAAATTCTGAAAATATCAATAAGCTCTTGACTGTAAAAGATCAAGAGATAGCTAAGCTGAAAGACGAAATCAGGTTTATGTCCGCTCACTGGAAGCTCAAGACTAAAGAGCTCGAATCTCAGGTATCATTCTATATCTATATTCACGTACCTTCATCTGATTGCAATACTTTCTAGAACTAATAAGCCCTATTTTTGTTTATTGCACAGTTAGAGAAGCATCGTAGAGCAGATCAGGAGTTGAAAAAGAAAGTTCTGAAGCTGGAGTTCTGTCTTCAAGAAGCACGAGCTCAAACACGCAAGCTCCAGAGGGTAAATGCTACTATTAACTTCAATCATTGTTTTTCCATTTTAGGAGTAATGACTTCTAATTACTAGTACTTCCATGTTCACAAATGGTCAGTCTTCAATGTCTTATAACCACCTCTAAATTGAGATTATGGATATTCTGCAGATGGGAGAGCGAAGGGATAAAGCTCTAAAGGAACTAAGAGATCAATTGACAGCCAAAGAACATTCTACGTCTTCCTCAGGGAGCAACGAGAAATTCTGGGAGAGCTCGGGTTTCAAGATTGTAGTTTCAATGTCGATGTTAGTGTTGGTTATGTTCTCTAAGAGGTAAGTTTTTCGATTTATGTATTGCTGTTGTATATGAAGATTAGACTTTAGATTAGATTAGAGGAGTAGCTTAATTAGTGGGACAGGGACAAGACTTGTTTCATTTGTAGAATTATGTGAATGTAATTGTAGTAGGGTCTCTTTCAATTTATCATTGAGATGCTGAGGCCCCTCACAATTATATGAATAGAATCCGTTGTTTTATGTCCACAATTAGAATGGGACTACTGGATGTAATTGTTAGTGAATTATTTTATGCTGAAATGATTAGACATTACATATTTAAAATAAAAAATAAGAATAAGTTACAACAAAACATTGTTGTCTGTGGTAGTAACGGCTGTATGGTGAAATTATTGATTATTGAATGTTGAAAATGTTGTTTCATTTTGTGTGTTAGGTTGGGGCCGTTGGGGCATTAATGATGTTATGCTGAATAGGTCGTCGGCCTTAATTTTGAAAATGTGTGGTATATTAAATTCCTCCTGCCCTCCGATTTAGGGAGGGCAGGGCGGGCGGGGTATGTCGTGTATTGCTTTCCTGCCCCAGAAATTCACTGGGGATTAGCCCGTGGGGAAATGGTACCCGACGGGTTCCTTTCAAATAGGGAGTATATAATTTTTCAGAAAGATTCAATGTAAAATAATTATGTAAACAACCATATTATTAGACTACCTGCAACGCGGGGACTCGAGACCACTTTGAGACCCCTTCGGATTCCCGCGTTTTGGAGACCATGCGATGCATCGGTTGAAGTCTCGAGCTGGTCTCGATTTTTCGAGCTGGTCTCGAGCTCAGCTCTTTTTTTTTCTTTTTCTTATTTATTATTATAAATATCACTATTTTCACCTCATTCTTCACACTATTATCCATTATTCAAATTATTCATCCTCTACTTTTCAAATCTTTCAGTCTTATTTCTTCATCTCTTTATTTCTTGTGAAAATGAATCTCAACAATTCCCTTTTGTCGGCATGATTTCCCAACATGTCTAACGATATTTATGTCTACATGCCGTCGGGGATGTTATTTTCCAATGTGAATTAATTTAATAGAAATAGAAAATTGTTTAATATTAAAATTGGAGACAACTTAAAGACACTTGCGTTGCAGAGGTGAGTGTCTCTAAGGGGTCTCTAGTGGAAAAGTGGTGCTTGAAACCCTTAGGAGACCAATAAAAATTTAAATGAACATCTCGCACTCAAAACAGTTTTTTTTTAATGTTTCTGGGAGACAATTTGACATCCAATGTCGGAATTTGCACGCTCTAGATTGAGCAAACCCGCATGTTCCAGAATTGTGTTTCATTTTCTATTTTCAATCTTCAGTCATATTTTAACGACAAAAAAATAAGAAAGCATGCAATGCATATTGCAAAAATCAGTGTCGAGAGAGAGAGAAGCAATGAAACTAAGTAGGCATTACATAGTAAATAAATGTTTATTATCTACACATAATTAACTCGTAGATTTTGAACAATATGACGATACTAGTTAGGTAGCTCTATTATACTTAAAATGGAAAGAAAAGAAGTCCTAATCTCTTTCATTTCACATATGCATAAATATTTCATAAGCTGCAAACAAGGATTTCAAGAACATTGCTGCTGCTGCAATGCATCGCATCGGACTGCATCTCATCCATCCAAAACTGTAATCAAGTGTTGTTGAGCAATCACCTTCTACATATCCAAAACTACCATGGATGCAACCGCAATAATGCAGCTCACCAATGGCTGAAGACATCTCGTCACAGAAATAGAAACGGCAGAAGAAGTCATGTTAGCCACCGGAGATGGAGATCCATCTCCGAACCCCCCAAGGGTGCCGCTTCCTAAATCGGGGTTGCTTCCATTCAACATAGCTGGAGGTGTCCCAAATCTGCTTAGTTTAAAAATCAATGCCGTTAGAATTTAGATGAGCAATCAATAATTAGCAAAAACCCTAGCTCTGCTTCTTAAATTACCCCATTGGCAATGGCGATGCTCCCGTCGAAGATGATGTTGTTGGAGTTGGAATCGGAGTTTGAGTTGGAATCGGAGTCTGCGCTGGATTCGTCGTCGGTGGAGTTACAGTAGTCACCGGAGTTGTCGTCGTCGGTGGAGTTACAGTAGTCACCGGAGTTGCCGTCGTCGGACTCGTGGTCGCCGGAGTCGCGGCCGTTGCCGATGTTGCAAATACGCACGATCCAGAGCCTGCATGAGCGAGATCGACATTAGTAATTCCAAATTAGGTTAATTTGGATATATGATGGAGTTAATTACTAGTATGAGCTTAATTACTTGGATTTGTAGTGGTTATGACGGCGGCGCCGCCGAAATCGCAGCTGGTAGGCAGAGGATTGCGCTGATAATAGCTGTTGAAGGCGTAGGAGGCGTGATTTTGCAGTGTGTTAGGGTTGTAGCAGGCGGCGCCTTGCTGAATGGTGGAACAATCCGCTCCACCGATTCCACAAGCGTAATCTAGCGCTGCTTGGATGCTCTTCTCCGCCGCGCCGCTCTTCGCGACGCACCAGCGCTGCCCCGCCGCGGCCGGAGTGTTGGTGGTTGCGGGAGGAGCCACGGACGGAGTAGTGACTGGGTTGGTCGCCGGCGGGCTGTTGGTGGCGGCGGGGGGATTAATGGTTATAGGCGCTGCAGGAGTGGTGGCGGTGGCGGGAGGGGGAAATGTCGCCGGAGTTGGGGTTACGGTGACTGGAGTTGCCGAGGGCACGGTAACGATAGCCGGAGTGGTGGTGGGGAAATTGAGGGAGTCGTGCTGAGCTGTCACTAGCTTGCGACTCCAACGGAGGAGTATGTGCTGAGTGTTGAGCGCCGCCGCTGCATTCAAATTTTTTTGATGGCGAAGAAAATAAAATGGTAAATAAATCGATTATTAAAAAAGTTGAAAAAGAAGTAGTGAGATGCAGAGATCCAAACCTGAGGAGCAGATGATGAGAGTAAAGAGAAGGAATGAGGAGAGAAACTTGGGCGCATCCATGGTGATCAAAACTGTTTTTGGTGTTGAATGTGGTGGATTTCTAGACTTAATTATGATGAGATTTTAGTTTTTATAATGTTGTAGTATTATTTCACTGCAGCTGAAAAGTTGGGCATTTGGGTGGAGAGAGAGAGAGGAAAGGTAGAAGATAAAGGTAAGAAAAAGGATGATAAAGTAAAAGGGAGGGGAGGAATAGGTCACTGTATAGATAGATAAAAGAAAAGAGGTATCTTTCTCATGAAGAATGAAATTTGAATATATTAGTAGGTATTACCCCTCTCTCTCTCTCTATCATGGAAAAGGAAAAAAGAAAGAGACAATTGATTTAATATCATTATCATAGAAAAAGAAGCAACAAAAATGGTAGTGGTAGGATTTGAAGCAGAATTGGGCAAGGGAGAAGATGCAAATGCATATGCATGCACAGGTGAGGGAAAAAGGAATAAGAGATTTGATGAAAGTGTGGAGAGAGAGAGAGAGCATCAGCAATCAGCATAGCATGTGGATTTAATGGGAGCGGCAGAGGTAAAAGGCGACTGTGGTCTGGTCTTCTTTAATTTAATGTAACAAAAGATAAAGTAATAGTACTACGTGGACTGTCGGGTTTAGGTGTTTATTTTGTTTGACTGTAAAATGTTTTCCGTACCGTTCAAAAAGTCCCATTTTATCATTTTGAGTATCCTATTTAAGAAGTTTTATTTTTTTTTTGGCAAAAATTAACACTTAATCCAACTCAATTAAACACCCTTAAGCCCAATATATCGAGGCCCACTACCTAACCCAACCCTACTAAACCCTAGCCTATATACTCTTCATCCCTCACTCTCCGCCTCACCACACACTGCTCTCTGCAACTCCTCTTCTCACTATTCATCTTTCTCCTTCTTCTCAGTTTCGTCTATCTCCATCGCGTCAGTTCTCCGACGAGGCTCCGCCTTATTTCATTATACTCGCCGTGATGATGTCGTTCTTTCAAGAATCGATTTCGCCTAATTCGCCTATTTTTTATTTCGCCGATACTATTGTTCCTGAAACACCACCGTCTTCTCCGGTAGATTTGGTGGTAGATCTGATTGGAACAGTGGTTCCGGACACCTCACCGTCTTCTCCAGTTGATTTGGTGGTAGATCTGAGTGGAACGGTGGTTCCGGACACCCCACCGTCTTCTCCACCCCTACAGGCTACTTATGATGCCGATTTGGTGATGGATCTGAGCGGGACTGTGGTTCTCGACACCGAGGATCAGGCGGACGCCGCCGATGAGTGGATTAGTGCGATGGATGTGAAGGAACGTTTCAGATTCCACCGCAACCATGCCGCCAAGTCACCTGTAATTCGCCGCCCTCTTGCCGCCGTGATGAAACGCCGACAAGCTGCTGACCTGAGCCATGGGCTAGTGGCGAAAAGGTCTTCCGGCGGCGGAGCTGATTGTGGAATGCTCGGAATCTTCCTGCCTCGATTGTTCAGGGTGAGATCCTTCTTTTACTGGCTATGTAGATCAGTAGCTATGTGTGTTGGAGTTGATGTGGCTGTCTTGGAAGATATCAGTGTGGTGTGGTATGATTTTGGTGCTGAAATGATATAAATTTCCTCACACTGTGCTTAATTTGGATTATGGATACATCTATGATTCTATAATTTGTATGAGATGTTAACCACAAAAGCTTCGAATTTTCTTGCATTTGCATAATTTGACTGCCTTACAATGTTTGCTGCATTGGTTTACACCTAAAACATGATACAAAAAGGACTGCCTACACATGTTTTTATGGCATAAACACAAAAAACAAAATCTTTTTGCACTGCATTATCTCCTACCCTTGCATCTCTTGCATTCCCAACTGCTGCATCAGTTCTTCAATGCCTTCAACTCCCTCATGTTCTCTAAGATAATGTATGCACTCTTTTACCAATTCTTCATTTGCTTCCAATGTCAGTGGAGGTTGACCTTGTCCAATTGCTGCATCATTTCCTATGTGTGGAATTTTGTATGCATTCTGCCCCTTAACCTTCATTACTTCAAGCATGCAACCTTGAAATGTTAAGAACACTTTGTTGAGTTTTTCTGGTTCCAAAAAATCATATGCTTGCATGACTGCTTCTACTAGTTGTGGAGTGTTTAGACTGATTGATTTTTGTTGCAATGATTGTATAGCTCTGAATCGCCCTAGATCATTTATATTCATGTCTGGGGAGTTTGTTGGTTGATGCATGATCCTGATGTCAAAGCCATCAGAGCTTGCAACTGCTCTGAATTCAGGGTCTGAATATTTGATATGCGGTCTTGCATTGTCCTATTGAATGTAGATGAGTTTGCTTGCTCCTTCTGGCCAGATTGTCTTGATTGCAGGAACTATCTCTTACAGATTTCAGTACAATAAATGTTATGTGAACTTAAATGCTATGTGAACTGAAATGCAATAAATGACATACCCTATTTATGAAGTTGTTTCTGATTACTTCCATGTTAATGTTCTGAACTGCTTTTAATTCCATAGTTCCTGCAGCTCTGTTTTTAGAGTTTCTTTTGGCTGGTACCATTTCAATGAATGAGAAGATTCCAATTTTTCCATCAAATAATACACTGCCATCTTCATGAAAAAGAGGTCTACCTACTGCAAACATAAACATAATCTTTTCTATGTGATTTTTTGATTAACATGTTCTTTGTGGCTCTACCTCATCAGGCATTAAGCAGTATCTTCTGTTTGCTTTTGTCATGTAAAACCACTTTTCATCAATGTAGACAACATTGTGCATTGTCTTGAACTGCAATTTATTGTGCATGTTCCTCTCTAATGCAAGTAGTGCAAACATGAGCCTTCTTACCTGATTTGAAGCTGTAAGATGTGGTTTAATTGCATTCGTGTGAGGTTTGATCAGACCTTGTCTAATCCATCTACCAACTGTGGTCTTCTTTATATCAAGGCCATATGCTAAAGACCTTATTGTTGATCTTTGTGAAACTGGCAAGGCTTTAACAGCTTCTACATCAAGAACTTTAAGAATTCTGATTGCTCTTGAATGATGTTTGCTTGTTGAATGAATGATTCCTACTGATTCTTGTTGTTTCTTTGCATCAGACCAAATCCGATTGATTGTTTTCCTGCTGCAATTGAACTTTGCCGCTGCTTCATTCATTATCCCATGTGGCATCTTCCCATCTTGGCTGCTTTGAAGTAAAAACTGCACAATCCCATTTCTTCTATCTGTGGACAAATCTTTACAATATTTTGGTCTTCCTACCATATTATTTGGGCAGTGGCTATTGTGAAGAAGAAAGTTGGAGCAGTGTGGTAGTGATAGAAGTATTTATAAGACAATTTATGATTTGTAATTTGGGGGGAAATCATCCTCAGTTTTTGAAATGTAAATTTGGCTCCAAACATGAAATTCAGCTTGTAATAGTTGGCTCCAAACTTGAAATTTCATACCAGCAGTGTGCTTCTTTATTTTAATACCAGACTTTTGCTTCTTTACTTTTTGACTCTTTATTTTATTCATTTTAGTACCTAGATGAATAGTGTAGTTTACTTTAGTCTACAGTGTTTTTTCACTCAACCTACTTTATATCAATAGTAAAATACTACTCTAATTACACTCTTTATCATGTAACTCTATTTTTCTTAATCTACGTGCGATTCTCAAATGGAACTTTCTCAACGGGACGGAGGGAGTACTACATATACATACATATATATATATGTATATATATGTATGTATGTATGTATGTATGTATGGCTGAGACTGAGAGTTCTTAAATGAGTTCCACCGGAACGGGAAAATTATCAGAGGCGCTAATCCTTGCTTCGTCACCTTCATTCTTAAGAAGAGTTGTCCCCTCCTGGTGAGTGATTTTCACCCCATCTATCTTATTGGATGTTCCTACAAGATTTTTTCGAAGATTTTGGCAAAAAGATTGGCGAAGGTCATGAGTGAATTATCTCGGATAATCAGAGTGCATTTATGGGGAATAGACAGATTTTGGATAGCATCTTGATTCTCAACGAATCGGTTGACTTTCTCAAGAGGTCAGATATCAGTAGTTTAATCTTTAAAGTTGATTTTGAGAAAGCATACGACTCGGTTTTGTGGGAATATATTGATGAAATGATGGATGGGATGAACTTCTGCCCAAAATGGAGACTTTGGGTGAAAAGTTGTCTTTCGTCGGCTACTATGTCTGTTCTTGTGAACGGTAGCCCTTCGAGCGAATTTTATCTTCAACGTGGTATAAGATAAGGTGATCATCTTTCTCCATTCCTCTTCCTCATTGCGGCTGAAGGTTTGAACTGTTTAATGCATAAGGCATTCAGCTGCAACCTCTTTGAGGGTGTTGAAATTGGAAGAGAGAAAGTTGTTGTGAGTCATCTTCAGTTCGCAGACGACACAGTAATTATTGGTAAGGCCACTCCTTACAATGTGACGGTGACTAAAGTTATTCTAAGGTTATTTGAAATCTCTTTGGGGCTTAGAGATAACTTCCTCAAAAGCTCTATTCATGGTATTAGAGTGGATAGCAGACTTATTATCTCATTTGCTAACATCATGGGTTGCAAAATTGGAAGTTTTCCTTTTATCTACTTGGGCCTTCCGATTGGTGCTAATCATAGGAGAAAAGAAATCTGGAAAACTGTCATTGAGAGGTTTCGAAAGAAGCTATCAGGGTGGGATAAAGGAGCTTTGTCTTTCGGTGGTAGAATCACTCTCTTAAACTCGGTTCTTTCAGCTTTACCTTTGTATTACCTTTCTTTTTTCAAAGTCCCAGTGAGCATCATTAAAATCTTGATTAGATTGCAGCGAGATTTCCTTTGGGGGGGGGGGGGGGAGTGATAACTGTAAAAAAATTCCTTGGGTGAGTTGGGATAGAGTTTGCCGTAACAAATCTGATGGTGGACTTGAGGTTCGAGATTTACAAGCCTTTAATTCGGCTCTTCTTTGCAAATGGTTTTGGAGACTCTCCAAGAATCAAAATGCTCTTTGAGTGAGGATCATTAGATCTAGATACGGGATGATGGCTGACGGGGTTAGGCCTCTAACTAATGGTAAGTTGGACTTCTTTTGGTGGAGGGACTTGAAATTTATTTTCAAAGGGTTGGAGGGGAATATTCTTTGCTAGAATATTTCTTTTTCTTTAGGTGATGGGATGAATTGTTTGTTTTGGGAGGATCCATGGGCTGAGGGTGGGAATACTCTTAAAACTAGATTTTGGAACTTATATTGTTTGTCTTCTCAAAAGGGAAGTAAGGTTGGGGAGATGGGTATGTTTAGAGAGGGTGGGTGGGTGTGGAGTTTCGTTTGGGAAAGAGCTTTTAATTTTGCTAAATTTGTGGATTTTGTGGAGTTGTGGTCTATTTGTTGCAGGATTTCTATCCATCAATCTGTGAGTGATTCTATCTCATGGAAGGGTGCTAATGCTGGAAATTTTTCTACTATGGAGATGCATTCAAACATCCACAAAGCTATCTTCCCCACGGATAACTCTCTGGCTGCATTCAAAGTCATTTGGGCAAAAAGAGTTCCCATCAAAGTTTCTTCTTTTGCCTGAAGAGCTTTTCTTGACAGAATTCCATCGAAAGAAAATTTGTTGAAAAGAGGAATTTTGTTAGGGAATGATGATCAATGTTGCCATCTTTGCTCCTGCGTTTTTTTGGAATCCACCGATCACCTCCTTCTGTCGTGTCCGTTCTTTGTCAAAGTGTGGGAGCTTATCGGTAAGTGGATGAACATTTCTCCTATCTCTTATGTTTCGCTTTTCGACCACTTCAATGACTTCGTTGAGCAAGGTGAGAATAAGAAAGGAAAACTAATGTGCAATACCATATGGCAATGTGTTTGTTGGAAGATTTGGAAAGCTAGAAATGAGAAAGTGTTTGAAGATAAAGAGTCTGATGCTCATAGAGTGGTGGATGGTATTATTTTTAATACGTGGAGATGGTTGAAGGCTTTTTATCCAAACAAGTTTGGCTATTCGACCCATGACTGGGCTTTGGATCCTTGTAATTGTCGTTTGGCATAGTTGTATTTGTTGTCTCCGTTGTGGGGTGTTTGCCTTTTTGTCTTCTTTTTATTTTCTACAGACTTGAGTACCCCTTGTACTCCTCTTCCTTTTAATTAATTGATTTACCTTTAAAAAAAAATCAATTCTACAATTTATTTTTTCGGTGAAATATTGAAATGGAAACATATGAAAACTAATTTCACGACTTATCTAATACGCTGGACCAAATAAAGATCTAACCAAATTCCAAATTATATGGTTGAGATTAACAATTAGGGATGGAAAGGAGTTTCTAAAAGAATACATAGATCGCTTATTATCTTAATGTTTTGCGAGTTTTTCAATAATGTCATGATATACGTATAACTGTTTTTGAGGGTATTCATATTTTAAATCACCAATATAATAGAAAATTACAGTTGTGTATTGTCCAGTCCTTATTGATGATGATATTCAAGCGGTGAATGCCTCTTACATTGAGGGTGAGGTACAAGGTTCAAGTCCCCGTCCACCTCTTCCCCCAACTAAAATAAAATAATTTAAATAGCATCTTGAAAGTGTGGTTTATCTGTCCTGTGTGATTTGCAGGCTACTGCACAAGGGACGGAGATTTACCCAGTGCGCACCGAAGATAGCGGCTACGGGTTTCAACGATATCAAAAAAAAAAAAAACTTAAATAGCATCTTGAAAGTTTTCTAAAATTCAAAATGGTTTCTATCTATTTATCTAAAATATATGAAGTTAAATAATCTTTTTTTAGAGAAATATAGTTATCTGAGAAAAATATGAAATTAAAGATGATATATAATAATAAAATAAAATAAAAACAACACAGCCGCACCCATGCGGCCCTTCACCTTTTTATAGGAAAGAAGATATTCTTATTTTTGGGCATTTGTAAACGACAAGGTTAAGAGTTTTTGCTCTGTTCATAGGTGAGTTTCACATGAAAATGCGATTATTCGAAAAGAATTTCATTATTGATCGCTCTACATATAGATATGGTAGTACTACTAAATACTTGTACAGGTTTAAGATATTTGATTCAGAAAGACAAATTCTTTTTAGGCAAATTGATCCAATCATTGCAAATAATGATATTTCGCACAGAAAAGCACGTATCCATAATTAAAAACCATAATATTATCTTCTTGGGGATAAACTAGTGGTACAAGTGAGCGTCTAAGACTGAAAAGTTTCAGGCTCGAATCCTATGACACGCCTTTATAGGTCGAGTTTATCATATTTGTACTTGGAAAATGTGGTTTACCTGTCATGTGTGGTTTGTAGGCTACTGCACAAGGGACAGGGATTTACCCACAGCGCACCGAAGGTAGCGGCTGCGGGTCTTAGGTTCGAACTCCATGACACGCCGCTATAGATCGAGTTTGTCACACTTGTACTTGGAATATAGTTTACCTGTTACGTGTGTTTGCAGGCTACTGCATAAGGGACAAAAATTTATCCAGTAAGGGACGGGGGTCTGCTCAGCGCACATTGAAAATAACGGCGGCAGGTTTTCACGAGAAAAAATTTGTGTAAACACAATGCATCATTACTGTATGATTCTTTTTGTAATTTTTATGACGACTGAAGCTCGTGGCGTCGGATTAATTTTAATTTACAAATTTTTTTTGGGTAAAGCCACTGATTCCATTTTGTATGGTAGTAGTATTATGTTATAGTAGAAAGAAAGAGAAAGCAAGCAGCATAAAAGCATATACTTTCCACCGAGGTTTGTCCTTGCTCAATAAGCGGCTACTTTTTCCGCCTTTCTTGCCTAATCTTCAGCATAATCAATCTCATTAACTTACTTAGACTATCTGCACCGGGTGTCTCGAGACAGCGCCGGCGACGAGACACGCCGGTGCAGAAGCTATCATCTCGAAACTGTTCCGAGCCGACGAGACAGCCTCTAGACAGCGTGTGTATTACACGCGCGCAAATTTTTTTTTTTTTAATCGGCGCGTGCATTGCACGCGCCAGACATAAAAAAAAAAAAAAAAAATCAGGCAACGGCTAGTTTATTCAAACGGGTGTAAAACGGCTATAATCTGCCGTTTTTTTTTTTTTTTTTTAATTCTCATATTTTTTCCTATAAATACTACATTTTATCACATCATATGGAGCAGATGCAGTTCCATATGATGTTACTCAACGACGTCAAGCGCCGCCGCGGATGGGCTTAGTTATTTTTTTTTCCAACGGCTATGTTTTTTAAATATTGTAGTATTATTTTTTTTTTATCATTTCTAGTAGTGTAATATTTAATTTCTAGTAATGTATTTTTCTTAATTTGTAGTAATGTATTTTAATTTAAATTATTGAAATTTTCAAATTTTCAATTTATCTTATTAAAATTAATGTAAAATAGAAATTCAGAAATTCCTTAGAGACAGCCCTTAGAGACAGCCCCACTGCAGCTCACTGTCTCTATCTCCAAAAAATCCTTAGAGACACCTCTTAGAGACACTACCACTGCAGGTAGTCTTATAAGTACTTATTTTAGAAATATAAGTTTACTACCCATCAAATATCGACTAAAAATTATTATTTAATAAAATTAATAAATTTATACTCAATGTGATAATATAAGAAAGGTATTATTTATTAATTTTTTTTTAATTTTTAAGTAATACCCATTAAATATTTAAATATAATTCACACCTATTTTTATAGACAATAAAAGCCTTCTTTCTTCTCAAAATTTGTGTGAGACAAAACCATTTTACTTGTCAAATAAATTGTCTTATGTGGATTTTGTATGCGAATTGAGGTGGTTCTTTTTTTTAGCAAATATTTGTTTGTCTCCCTAAATTATAAAAAAAAATGAAAGTTGCCCTGCTATTGTGAATCGTTCCCTCAACGCACAACTATGGGTCGAAAAATATTTGCTAATTATAATTATAAATTATGCAAAATTGAAAACTGGACGATTCTAGATTTTAAAAAATAAATGAAAAAATGCATAAAATTAAAAATTTCCCGAGTTGAGGAACCCGTCGATTGGGAATTGTCCCATCTACCACCACATTTTCGGGTCAAAATCGGCCCGCTAACCACGGTTTTGATTTATAAGTGCGTAATTTATGATATCCGTTTAATATTTATATAGACTCAAAATTTAATAAAAAAAATCATTGTACTATTCGTTCTCGTCCTTAACTGTATAGTAACATTTGCTAATTACATTTATGAAATTATGTAGAGTTGGAAACCCAACTACAAATAACGTAAAATTAATTCATTGATGACGATTTTAGATTTTATAATATACATGACAAAAAAATGTATAAAATGAAAATTTTAAATAAATAAGTATAAAGAATGGAGATGTGCCACGTGAGATCTCGAATTGAGGTACTCGTCGATTGGTAATTGACCCGTCTATCTAATTACTTGGACAAATTAAAATTTATTATTTTTTATCAAATTAAATAAAAAATTATTCGTGTGCTTCAAATTTTAATTCAGCCAACCAATAAATTAGTAATGATTTTGGAACCATTTGTTCGTCCAACTAATAAATGAGTCCATCCAAAAAATAATTATTAATTTGGTCAACTAATAAATTGGCCAAATTAAATTAAATAAAATTATAAAACTATAGTTATTTATTTGGCCGACTAATTAATAAATTGGCCAAATAAAACTAATATGGTGCAAAAGATGAGAAAATACATCTTAGCAACGAATCTTTAGCATCCAAGCCAAGAATCATAACATCCAAGCTAGGATCATTAACAAATGCCAGGGAGCCAATCTGAGAATAGCTTAGGGCTTTCTTTCTCATATATCCTTCTTCTATAGTAATCCGAGGGGGATTCTCTAACACCTATTTAATCCTTCCTTTACTGCTGGAAATCTCTAATGGCAGGGAAATTTCTTTCTCATATATCCTTCTTCTATAGTAATCCGAGGGGGATTCTCTAACACCTATTTAATCCTTCCTTTACTGCTGGGAATCTCTAATGGCAGGGAAATCCCCTTAACAGTCAAGCTAGGAATTCCTATCAGATGGATCTATTAAGCCATTAGAGATTCCCAGCAGTAAAGGAAGGATTAAATAGGTGTTAGAGAATCCCCCTCGGATTACTATAGAAGAAGGATATATGAGAAAGAAAGCCCTAAGATTCTAGATATTTATAAGATTTTCAAAATGTGAAGTTTCATTGAAAAACCGATGTTAGGACATAAAATTTTACTAGTAAATATATATATATATATATATATATATATATATATATTTTGAACAACATTGCAAAGAAATTTAAATACCGCATGACGGAGGACTCGAACACGTGACCTTTGGCCCAGGCATTAACCTCACTACCACTAGGCTAACACACACAAACACTAGTAAATATTTAAAATCTATATTAATTTCTAATAATGTAATATGATTAGCCGTATAAACTAATAAAATATGATAAATATTGTATTTTAAGATATGGAATATAAGATATGGTTTATTGAGTTAGGATCTTTATATATGTGGAATATAAAATATTTATAAATAATAATAAAATATAAAATGTGATAAATATTAGTATATTTTAATTCAAGAAATTTGAGAATTTAGATAAATAAGAATGAAACATTTGAAGGATGATAAGTAAGATTTTTTCAAAATAAGAATCATTTTTCTTTTAGTAATATAATGATGATGGTTATCCAATGCACCCAGCACAAACACCCCATGAGAAAAACAGCTTAAGTTAATTCATATTCAAATTATAATTTTTACCGTGCAAACCAGGCAAATCGCATCAAAAATTTTACTGCTACATGCTCAATTGTAGTTCCATAATGTCTTGCCAAGCTAATTTCCAAGATTTCAAAAGATTTCTTTATCTATACTAGTACTTCTTATCATCATAATTCGTTAAAATCCTTCGCAATATGATTATAATATCATCAAATCACAAGTCCGTTACAGTCGGATTAGGATCTTGATCAGATCAACAAATCCACATTATTGTGCGACCTGCAAAGTTGATCAACATGAATACCTAGCGAAGAAGCATGATTATCACAGATAATCTGACACAATTTTTGTGTTCATCTTTTCATATAGATACTAAATACTAATCACTCCGTCACAATAACAAGGTTCCCCTGGTTTTGGAGTAATAAGAGTAAAAAGAGTAATAAAAAAAGGTGATAGGTTGCGCAACATTAGAATAATTAATTTTGTCTCCAATTTTTTACGAGTATCTTGCTAATGAGATAGACGAAAAAAGATAGGAGAGAACTTGGTATCAGGACAAGGACATAGGAGTAGTATATGATATGGGTAAACAAAACATCTTTAAATCTTATGTATGCGTGTGTGCAGAGATATAAAGACCTGATAAAAAGAAACGGATCCTCCATGTGGGCTCAGTCTCATCAATTCCCTCCCATTTCAAAAGCATTTAATTTGACTCAGCCTCACATCATCCTAAAGCAACAAGCTACATGTTGCAAAAATTCTTGCAAATACATTACATATTTCAGATCTACTAATCCAATAACAGTAGTGTGTATTAGTAAAACAATTTGATGCCAATAAATGCTACAATAAAAAATTTCTTCTTTTAAGGTTTAGGGTTTAGGGTTAGTGCCTGAACCAAGACGGTTTTCAATCTCAGAAGAGAAACAGTGTTTAGCATAGATGATCACTCATGGGATCTGGTCAACAAAGGTGTAACTATGAAGGCAGGAAGGTGTCAAAGCGATCGAAGAGATCGTCGAAAACGACATCCGTTGCTCTATCAATATCCGTGGGGTCTTCAACATGTTCTATCGTCCTCATGTTTGTATTCTTGATATAAACCTCATATTACTTTAAAGATGGAAATTGTAATACTCTGAGTCTAGCTACCCTATTACTCATTATACTATGTTTTCTGAGGTGTTTATGATATAAGCACCCAAGTGGAAATCCTGTTACGATCAAAAGCATAGCTCGAAGATCAGCTCCTATCATCAAAGGCTCAATTCGTACTACCATTAGAGAGTAGCTCAGCCTTATAATGAGCAAAAGGAAGCACCGTAAATGATCAGTAAATATCACCAGTAGTCGCACCATGCTTCAACGCTACTTCATGATTCTTTGATAAATAAGTTGCTGAAGAAAGGATCGGTCACACACACTTTAGCTGAATCGTAACTATTTAACCGTTTCTTCATAGAACGTAATTCTCTCTCGTCTTTGGCGGTTCTTTCCTGTGAAATTCAAATTCATGAGTCAAACCACAAAATAAAGTTTAAAGATGTGGAAGTAATTTCATTTTTGGCAATAACTTGCTAAAAGGTATGTAAATAAGCCTGTAACTACAAAATGATATAGGCTTAGACAATCAGAACGAGCAGCACCAGAATATTACTATATTAGATAATCTAGTCAGCAATCAAATACTTACAAAGGATTTCTTTAACAGCAGAATGTCAACCAAATATTGCAGCCATAACACATTGGTCTTGGGGAAACTGTAGATCATTACCAAAAATAAAATTAACCTATGGACAAATGATGGCAAAAAGAAGACCATATAATAAATAACATAATCTTTCTGAATATTAAAAGTAAGATGCTCATAATTGTGAACTATGCAACTTAAATAAGATAATATGTTAACAATTTTGAGGTCCTTGCGGCTGAAAAGGTTGTGGTTTTTTTAATCCCCTCAACACTTTTTAGTCGAGCTACCAATTTGCAGCCATGAGTATTGATTGTGGGTAGCGAACAAGAAAAAAGAAATCAGTAACAACTTTACCTTCCTTCCCAACATTCTTCAGTCACATCCCTCATCTTCCTATATGTGTCTGCCTGCATTTATTTATTGTGAAACATATTGTCATAAAGACTGGCCAAGTATGACTTTCTTTTTTTTACTTGAGTTTGTGTTTTCTTACTTGTATATCTCTCTTTGGACCCTCAAAAAGCGCTGGGTCTGATGATAGGTCGAGAAAGAGTATATCTTCACCTGTGGATGCATCAAATTTTGCTGTATTAGTTTCTGCAAAATCTGAGCCATAGTGTGGAAGTAAGTAAAAAATCTTTTACCGGTATTAATCCTTGAGAGGGTGAAATCAATAATGGATATGACCAATCCAAAAGTTTTCACTAGTATCCTTTTTCCTTCGAGAATGAATTGCTGAGCAGCAGAATCTTTCCGACTTAATAGAATGTTACCCCTGTTTAAAAAGCACACCCTTATGAAGAAAATATCAAGCAACATAACATAATGTGCTGCAAATGATTGAAAGTATAACAACTAAACCAGTGTAAATCCCTGTGCTCAAATTGGTAAGCAGCCTCTGCTACAGCCAGTGCTAAAGTGACCTGCAGTGTATAAATAAACCCTGTAAAACATAGAGACTAATATAATAAAACCCAAAAAGACATATAAAATCCTACCTGAACTAATAAGCTTCGTGCTTCATTCATATTCAGAAGCACAAAACTTTCAAGATCCCGGCCACCATGTTCTTGAACAAAAACAACATAGCACTGCAAACAATTTCCTCAGCTGACTTAGAGATAAAAAGAAAATCAAAGGCAAACAATGATCTAAGAGTTAAAATATTAATCAGTTTTTATTCACAGGATAAAGCATATTCAAAGAGTCATTGAATGCATACCTGGTCTGAAGAAAATTCTTTAGGGTTATCATTTTCTGAATCATTCTTCGCATCCCAGTCTTCCCATGCTCTTATAAGAGAAGAATCATAACATCCTTGGCAAACCCTCAAACTATGACAAATGAAATGATATAACATGGGTTTAATTCTTCTTAAGAACCTTAATAAACTCTATGATCGAGCCTTAAACTCGATGCCAGTACTTTTTATGGAAGATTAATAACTTCATGCAAATATAACACTATTTATGCAAATTGAAAATCAAACATACACAATAAAAAACAAAGCAGAAATCAACTGAACTCAAAATAAAAGAGTCGTAGGTTTCCATATTGAAAGCAGAAACTACAGTTAGTCCTCGGGTTAAAATAAGGAAGTTAGAAAGTATTCCAGCAAAGGAGTGAAAATGAGTAAAGACGTAAGAAATTGAAGCCATTCCGTTTCCAGAATTACACGCTGGACACCTGTAAACTTGCATTCAGCGATTAGACAGTGGAAATACAGTTAACCAAATTAAAGATATCTTTCCTTTTTCCACTTTAGATACCAGGGGAAGCCTAATGATACATGTTTGCCATGTTCTCATTCTTTGTGCCAATCATGGATATTCACTGATATGTACGTGTTCAAAATAAAGTCAGTTATATATGCATATGAGCTAAGTAGTAAAGCTAGAGCAATTTTCTTAAACCAAGAGAATAGCTATTCATCTTATTTCATGTAACTACAACATTACCAAAAGTAAAGCTAACAGCATTGCTAATAGATAATAGTAAATGACTATTTATGGCAGCACAAAACTGTTTTCCTCATCAGAACTTCCCTACTACCAAAGAATAAAATGCCTAGTAAACAAGCATTTGCTGTTACAACTTACAAGAAAAAAAGTAAAGTACTGCTAACAATAAGAAATCTTACTCGACGGTCAGTATGAAGGAAGTGCATGCATTAGATCTATCTTGTCCTCTTAGGTGATTGAGAGTGCACGAAAGAATAACCTCCTCCAATAGTTCTTCTGATTTCTGAAACATGTCAATGTACTAGGGTCAAAAACTTGACTTTTATGATATATAGATCTAAAACCAATATATTACAATGCCAAGATACTATGGTACTGGAAGCTAGAAGCAGCTAGAAGAGGAGACAAAATAGCCAATAGTTGTAACTCACAAAATAAATTGACCCGTCAGGCCATCAGAATACAACTTTTTATAATTTCCAGCTTACATAAAAGCAAAATGAATATTTATACCTTCTGCACTTCTCCATTTACTAGCAAATTTCCACCAAATGGGACAACTTTGCAAACTTTATCGCCAACCTTATAAGCTTCTCCATATGTTCCTTCCCCAACTTTAGTAATATCCACTCTTTCACTGATTTCAAACATTTTATATCCATGAGAGAAAGAGACACAAGATATTGATAAAAGCTCAAGCATGAAGTCATGATTTACAATGACAATTAGCTACATCACTTGCACAACAATATTGAAGAAGGTCAACCAAGATTAGACAATCAGATACCCTCCTATGTCAAGCTTTTAAAGCTTAAGAGCCTTCGAGGCAGACTCACTCTAAGATCCAGGGGAAAATGACTAGAGCAATCTACAAGATAAACCCTAGCTTGATTTTCACAAGACTTTTCGCCCATTCACAAAACTTTTCTCCTAAGTCAATCATAAATCAGATTTAGTATTTAGAAGCCAAAAGACAGGATTTTCATCTTAAGACTTCTCCTAGGCTTCATGTTCTTTTAGTATAATGACAGCACAGTGAGCACACATTTTTAAAAGCCAAATGTACTTGGAGTTAACATAGAGTTATAGCAGCCTAACAGTTTCATAGCTAAATGTTAAAGAATGAAATGTTGATTTCCTTTTGCCTTTCAAACCCTCTTGGAATCCAGAACAAGTTCAGACATAACTTATCTGAGTATTACCATGAAACAGTTACAAAAAAAGGCAGAGCAACTCAGGAAAATGATAATACAAAATTAGCTGGTGCACATAAAAGGTAGACTAAAGAGTTCATTATTATAAATTAACAATTTTGGCAGCAGTAATAATAAGGATGCTAGATAGTCAAAATCAATACAAACTAAGATAAGATTATCTAATTCAGAAAACTAAGAAGAGAAAACAAACCAGTAACTCGATAACATGTCTTTCAGTGTTGAAGGAACTGACTGACGACAAGCAGTCAGTAGAGCTGAAAATGAATCCCAAGCATGACTATCTAGTGAAGAAGGCCTTGAAGTCAAAGAGAGTTTACTAACTGCATCTTCAATATCTTCACATGTCTCCTCAATTGGCATGCTACTAAAGCTAGAGAAAGGCTTCTCATTCAAGCTTGATGTTAGCCTTTGCTGAGCAGAATTTGAGGACAACTGAAGTCCTAGATATTCCTCTGCTGGTGTTTTTAACAAAACAGGAGTTTCCAATATCTTAGAAAGTGAACCGGGAAAAGCATATGTTACGTTTAATTTATTGGTGGTCAGCCATTTCCGTAATACTGAGGATAGTTGGGGAATGACAACTTCATGAACTTGGGATCCCGTGCTCCAGGTAGTAGGTTTCTTTGGTGAGGGGCTTTCCTCTAGCAACTCAAAAGCATCAACCTCTTGAAAATAAGCTCGCTCCATATCAAAATTTGGAGGCTCTACACATTTTCCCTATCCAGACGGAGAAAAGGATATGTTAGAAGGAAATTATTTACAGGTTTTCAACACGGTAATGGATTTTTCTTCTTCTTCTTCTTCTTCTTTTTTTTTTTTTTTTTTTTGCTTTTCCTAATAACACCATATTAATTTGAAGGGCAAAACTGCCACTTGTAGACTGTAGTAAGTAAAAGTGGCAGAAACTAAAAGCATAAGCTGGCCATACTCTAGGAAGAGGTGGTTTAGCATTTCGACTAGGTTTCGTTTGTTTTGGTTGATCCACATATGCATCGGCAGCAATACTTGTCCTTCCTCTGTCAAAAGGAAGCCAACATTATTGATGTTAGCATAATGAATTCTTTGCTTTAACAAATTGTCACATTAAAAGACTAGACTTCTAAGAGTAGGCATTAGAATTGATCGTAAAAGTATACAACAATTTGACAATTCTCAGAAACCAATATGACAGCAGCACAACACTCGCGACTGAAGCTAGTGACAAAGGAAGTGAGAACATGCAAAGAAAACAGTGCAGCGACAGAAACTCATCAAAAAATCATTTTTCCATCTTAATCATGTTATTTAATTTTACTACATACTACTAGTGCCAAATCTCATGCCTTTTGCTTCTACTGTTTGTTTGCACAGCACTAGTATAGACTATATTTGTGCAGCAACGAGTTAATGATAGTTTTTGTTGTAATGTATTAATGCACTATAGTCCTGTAATAAAACTTCTCTTATCACAGCCATTCATGTCCAACGCATTTTGAAACTTTTTGTCTATATTACTCTGTCCATATTCTATAGTCCATTCCACATAGTCTGCGATGTAGCAATACGGCCTACCATAAATCTTTGAATTCATCACCTAATTCAAAACCATGTTCCGGCTTAGTCAGGGTAACCCATTTGTAATTAGTAGGGTTTACTTTTTATCATCACAAAGATCACTCTATCTTCCAGAAATTAGATTCCAAGGAAGATGGATACAGATAATAGAAGAGAGACACATGCTTTCATGTCTTGCCGCCTTGCATTCTCCTTTCATTATTCTTATCACTTTTTCGGAACAATGATCTAGTTTGTTAATAAGCAATATCATTCTGAAATGGTCTAATCTCATTAGGAACAGTTTTCTTAGGAGTTCCAGCTACTTTATGCCTACAACTAAACAATCTAGAGATAAATATGAAGGTAAAGAAAGAAAATTCAGGTGAAATTGAGCTCGTAACTCCATAATCCCTGAAATCTCGTTGCATTTAGTCAAACTAGTCAACTAAACAGTGACGTTTTCCATCCAACATAAAGCCAAAGCTCATCTCCCATTTTCCGGGAAATAATCAAGATTCTTATCTGCAGATTCAATAACACGAAACTGCTACAACTATCACTCGCCCGAGATTAATAAAAGAAAAAGAAAAAGAAAAAGGAACAGTCAAATTAGGGCGCCAACCTAGTGGATAGCGACCGATTCCAGCTCACACGCCTCACCGGCAGAAAACTCCTCCAACTCCCATTCCTGCTACTTGAATTCGATTGCTTCCTGCCAACAAAACAACCCTTGAATTTTATAGCGAAAACATTCAACGGAAATCAACACCAATGAAGACGAAAACAGAAAGGAAAAACGCACGAGCGCGCACACACATACATCCAAACTTTTATATACCACGCAGAAACAAACCTAGGTAAATCTTCTTTTTCTTTGCCGGCCTTTTGTCTCCGATAAACGATCGATGGTTCCGATTCTCCGACTGATGGCTGATTTTCCTCTTCTTCTTCTTCCTCTTCTTCTGCTATGACTTCTGCCCAGAGATCAGCTGAGCAAGCAGATATTCCGATCAAAATAGTTTGAAAAAAATCATCTGTATTTGTAAGAAAATGCGCGTATACTCACCTCCTCGTGTCGCCATAGCTGATGTTGTTTGAATTTGGTGGAACGGCTACGAATCGAATGTCTAATCAACTTCGAAAGACGAGCCTTTTAATTTTTTTGGGCGGGAGAAGTCTACTCTCCAGTTATTCTGCCTCCAGTTTTGTCCGGATTTAAAGACTAAAGAGCGATTTTTATCAAATGTGAACCGACAATGTAAGACATTAATTTGCAACCTGTGCCAGTTTAATCTCTCATTTTTTACATAAAATGTTGTTACATCTAATATATTTATATTATACTAAAACAAAGTAGCTAATAGAAATTTCTCATTTAAATTGTTTTCCACCTTTTATATTTAATTAATTATTTTTCATCTTTAATTTTTTTAATTTTTTGTGTCATGTAATATTAATATTTCTCTTCATATCTACAATTATAGCTTACTTGAAAATATGAAGCTGTCTTTTCAATTCGCTAAAAGTATTTTTATAATTATGTTATTTTCATTTTCACTTGTCAATATGTTGCAACGTGCGAACATTCATTTTTCAATGTACATTTTAAATTTTTAATTACAAACCAATTTTCTTTCCCATATAAAGATGTCTCATCTTCATAAGTTTGCATTGCTCTTCATATATATATTTTATAAATGAGAATAGTTCAATGATTATTTTGGTTTCTTCAATTACTTTTTCTTGATGTTTTTTTTTGCGGGCGAAATGTCAAACGGTGAAAATGAAGAGTAAAAATTAAATTCTGTCAAGTATTTAATTTTTATAAATTTTGTCATATAGTACGTAATATACATATTCGTACCATGAGTACCACAGTTATCAACAAATAAACTAAGAGGGATGTATTGGATTCGGAGTCTGTGAGATTTTTAAGGAGTTTGAAAGTCTGGGAGTATTCAATCTAGACTTTTCAAACTCCTTAAAAATCTGGTGGTATTCAATCACAACTTTTCAAACTCCTTAAAAATTTGGTGGTATTCAAAACTCCACTGACTTTCTATGTGTATAGACTCTCGTGGAATTTAACGTGATTTCACCCATTTTTTGTAATGGACGAATTCCGACCTTCAACCACGAGATTTTGAAATTCCATGAAACACCAGCGCCGGCGTCCTCCCAAAAACCGTTGGGGCCTATTTGGCCCTCGACTGGGGCCCAGCCCCGGTTGGAGTACCAAGTATTGCTAATCGCTCCTCAACCGCTGCTTCTTCTTGGACCAACTCCAGCAAATGCATGAATTTTCCATGAACCGGACCACACTGCCCACCACTGGCCATGCACTCACTGCTGCCGGCAGCCGGCTTTTCAATCCTGGCATTATCAGTATGAATATCAGCTTCGCCGCCACCACCGTGGCCACCAATAGATGGCCCACATTCAAGATTTTGCTGTTGGATTTTGCTGTTTCCGCCGCTTCCATAGCTGGTTGTGAATTTCTTAGCGGAATTTTCTGCAATATAATTTGAAGAAAAATAATCTTTACAACTATGATGAAGAGATTATCTAAGTGGATTTTTGACAGTAGAATTGAGTATATTAAGAATTTCAAGAGCAGTAATATTTTATGCAAAAATTTGAAGAGCATCTTTCATAATAGTTATGGAATTAATGGGATGATTAATAAGGTATCATACCTGATTAGAGCAGACAATTTACGTTTCCCTTACTCTTCACTCCCTTCTGCTAATAGCAAATGCATGAATTTTCTTTTGCAACAACAGATTTCACCTGAGCGACGGCGGTTGCCCAGCGAGCGTTGGCTTCAACTCCAGCAATCGCTAATGTCCGGCCAGCGTTGGCTTTCATGGAATTCAACTCCAACAAAGTCGTCCAAATTCCACGCGAACTCCATCACAAATTCCTCCAGACTCCACGCGGAGTCAATGAACTTCAAAACTCCACTGACTTTTTAAACACCTTAAAATTTCAACAAATTTTCAATCCAATACACCCCCTAAATTAACACTGGTGAGATTGGTACGATTTGTACAAATAAGATATATACTCTTAGTGGTACGATTGGTACGGATATGCAATATTCGCACCAACATATCAAGTTTACTGTGGTACTCATGGTACGAATACGTATACTTCGTACTAAGAGTATATATCCTATTGGTACAAATCATACCAATCTCACAAGTGTTAATTTAGTTTAACTGTGGTATTCATAGTACGAATACGTACATTTCGTACTACAAATGACAGAATTTATAAAAACTAAGTAGCTTGACAGAATTTAATTTTTACTCCCCATATTGATTATTTAACCCCATTTTTTTTAATTACTAGTATAAGTAACGTGCACTCGCACTTTAAGAAAATGATTGCACTAAATAAATATTAACGAGTTAATCTATATTTTAGTTTATTTTTTATTGATTTTTTTGCAATTTCTCAAAATTTGATATTGGATCACTAATGAAAAAAATAAAGAACAATACATATTTTATTGTAAAGAGTACTCTCGTTATTTCTTGTATTATTCACCTTCTAGAATTACAGAAATACTATAAATGATAAAGTTCTATGTATGCCCAAATATAATAACTATTATTTACATTTTAATTCAATTATTCTTTTAGTATCATTAAAAAAATGCTAATAAATTCTCATTATATAAAATATATGTAGTCTCTTGAAAAGTTAAAAATGAAATTAAAACATCAATAGTTTAATTTCAATAGGAATTTGTAGGGCTGGGGAAATAACCGTGGTAAATTGGTTAAACCGATGGTTAATCATTAACCGTATAAAATGGTTAATACATGGTAATTAAATAGTTAGTGACTCAAAAAAATTGACGGTTATTGGTTAATTGAATAACCGTGTCGGTTAACCAAAATAACCAAATAAAATTAAAACATAATATAAAATTTATATTAAATAAATATAATATAGAAAGGACAAAAGAAAATACAAAATGTCAAAATAAGTTAAAGTTAAGCCGTCACTCCTCATTCCCATTGCCCTAATTAAAGTTACTTGATATGATATGTGTGTTTGTTTGAATATTATTGAACTTGACATGTTTTAGAATCTTTGTTATTGATTTTTAGTTTTCTGTTTGCATTAGATTGTTCGATAACTCTAGCTTTTGGTTTGAGACTTGATCTTGGACTTGTGATGATTTTATACATATATGTTGAATTTTGGTTATTTTGTTGGTTATTGGTTAACTAAAAAATAACCGACATGGTTATTGGTTAACCGAAAACCGATCATGGTTAGGTCATAGTTAATGATTTTTGTATTTTTTAGGTTAGGTTAACTGAAATTTAGGTTAAGGTTAACCGTGGTTAACCAAATTCCCAGCTCTAGGAATTTAAAGATAAATTATATGAATATCTACAATTGAAAAATATACTAATTATTTTAAGCAAAAATGTGAACTTGGAAAACTATACGTACTATTTGTTTTATTCTTTTAAAAGTGTACCGTCTTCAAAATTTTGATACACTTTTAGTATTCTTACTAAGTTTATGTTCGTGGATGACAAACTATTTAGCTAGTTTAATAACTGAAAAAATATTTATGCATAAAATTAACAATCAAAGTATTATCATTGTAAATAAGCCGATATAATAAATGAGTTATGTTCGAAGTTTATGGTCTCTAACTTAATTCGACTTAATTATACGCATTTCTTTAAAATCGAGATCTAATATATAGTTGAAATTATTATCAACAATAATAATTCAAGAGTATATGAAAATTAATTAATTAAATACTAAATAGACTACTTAATTTCTAATAAATTATATACTTATTACTCCCTCCGACCCATTGAAATTGTCATGTTACTGTTCGGTACGGAGATTAAGAATAAGAGTAAAAAGATAGAAAGTGGGTAAGTCCCATTACTTTTGAAAGATTTAAAGGATTAAATTTTTTCTTATTTGGAAAATTACAATATGAGTTGGACACCTAAATAAAGAAATGATGATAATATAAGTGGCTCAGAGGGAGTATTTAAAAAGTAAGGGGCGGGAAGGATAAAATTTCCTAAAAAAATTAAATTAGTTAAATATGGTTGAATCTAATAAATATTTAAGTTATTTAAGAGGAATCTTTTGGAAGAGAAGACAACTTTGAGTTGACAAAATAGAAAAAAAAATACAATATACGTGAAAAGAATTTGCATATGAACTTATAACCATATTGATATAAAATATCAATAAGGTAAATATATCGCAAGATAGATATATCATTTAAATATTAATAAGGTAATTTTGATTTACACTAAACTAATATATTTCATATATAAGTTAAATAATAAACTATAACTAAGGTAAATTTGTATTCTTGTAATTAATAATTATTAAAATATTATTATTATTATATTACACCATTATCCTTAATTTTGCTTTTTAGTAGGATATTTGAGGAGATTCAAATTTTGTAAAACAAAACTCTTTTTATATAAGTATAGAAAAGTCAACTAAACTACTGCTTCATGTTACATTATTGTTGAGCTTTCCATATCTACTTTGTAGTATCTTTATTCTTTCTTTCTTTTTCTTCCACGAAAGAAAAGAGGTTTTAAGTTTGTCTCGCAAAGCATATATAATGTTGGCACACGTTATTTTTTTTATTTTTTAAATACTTACTTTAAAAAAATACATTTTATTTAGAGACAAGTGGGATAATATCACTTTTAGAGATAAAAAAACTAATTATACTACCGATTTTAAAACATATAAAAAGATATAACTTTCTAACCTTTTTGCTATTCTTTCCAAATTTTAACATCAATATAATATGTGAAATGATATAGTAAAATACATGTGAAATCACAATTATGTGAAAATACACGTATAATAATATATGTAAAATATTTTTGCATATGTAAATTTGTGAATTCACATTTTTTAAAATATGAAAATGATAATAATATGTAAATTCATATTTGTGAAAATGGGATAATAATAACAATACGGGAAATTACATTTTTGAAAATGTTAAAACGATAATACTACGTGAATATATATTTTTGGAAATGTGAAAACGATAATTATATGTGACTTTCATTAAATAAAAAATTAAAAAATAATATTTTTTGTATGCTTTAAAATGGGTGGTATAATTAAAAATCACTCTAACTTTTAGTTGGCATGGTGTATACGACTGTTGTGTGTTGATTATTTTTTGTTGTGTTAATTTTTTAGGAAATTGTTTATATTTACCCTTAGCACCAAAAGATACTGGAAAGTAGAAAGTATAATTTAAAAGAAGGAAAAGCCGTTCTAACTTTAACGGTCAACTTCAATATTGAATGAAATTGAAGAATTTTTTTAGGCAGTAAGACTAAAGACAGTTCATGTATGACAATTGCAGTTACCATATCTCACTATTTAAAGACTCAAGGTCAGCACCGCTGTTTCTGTTTTATCCATTCATTTTCTTCTTCAAACATGATTCTAATTCGATGTATTTCTAATAATCAAGAAAAAAAGAGATGCACAGGATCAACAAATTCTCCATTCTGTTTTGGACAAGAAGTCATCTTCATCGAAAAACAAAAATCAAGAATCAATATAAATTGTAGTATATATAAATAAATAAATAATTAAAGGTTTCTCTGACTTTTCGTATGCTTCCATTTCACTGTTGTGTTGTGTTGTGTTGTGTGTTTGTGTTGTGTTTATTTATCAGTATTTCTTTGGTTGTGCTTAATTGTTACTGACGCTTTTCCTCATCACCTACCTCTGATAACTCCACTCTTCCTTCTTTCTCTCTCATCATATTCTTTGTTTATTGTATTTTTCAATATATTTATTGTATATATCCACGATCATATTCATATTCCTTTTCTGAAACCCACCGCAGACTACAATTATCGATTCTTTACTACCATCATTAACTTAATTATCAGCAGCGTTTAGCATTCTATGTACCTTTACTGCCTCTGCAACTACACCACTTTCGTTGTTCCTATCTGGGTAAGTGTGTTTAAGCACTCACATTTTGTGTTTTACTAAATTCCCAGAAAAAGATTGACCCAGATTTGCAATTCATTTGTAAAGGGTTTGTGGATGAAAAGATTTCACTTTTCTTTTTGTTACTTGATCTTCTTTGAAATGTCAGCATTTTGGATGATTATTGAGCTTTCTTGGGAAGAGATCTGTTGTTAAGTACTTGTTCTTTTGTAGTTTGAGGAATCAATTCGGTGAAAGGGGCTTTCAAGATCTGGGCTTTCAGAGGTTCCTGTTTTTTTGTACAGTTCTTGGAAAGGTAAGAGATTAGCTTTTTGACCACATTTTTCTCTCTTTTTTCTTACAATTAGTTTTGTATTTTTGGTTAAGATTCATTTTTTGTAAATAGAGAGACTTTTGCTTCTGTCTGAATTTCAGTTAGATGATGTCAGACATGTTATAAAATGGGTGGTTTTCTTCAAATTGTGGCTTGTTGATCTACTTTCCTTCTCTTGTAATTATTGGCCGATGCTAATTTTGTGCTTGTGCTTTTACATTACCTCACCTGTAATGCTGTTATCTTTACAAAAAATTTGAACTGAATTTTTGAAATCTGATAATGTGAATCTGCCCTAGGTTTGGTGCTGCTTCTTGCAGCTTCAGAGCCTTTAGTCTTGTTAATTATTGTGCATTAGTACTTTTCCCTCTAGAATTGAAAGTAGAGTTGAAAAAGACTGGTGGAGTCTGAAAATGAGGGGCTTAATAGTTGATTTAAGAACTCCCTTTTTTTGTTCTTCAGTTGATATTCAACGATTTTTCTTCTGTGGGGAAGTAAGATTTTTTATGCCAAATAGTAGTCAGAACATTATTGATAATCAGTTTTTCTACCTGCTCCTGTACAGGTTCTTTGACATTGTCAAGGATGGCTACTGACCTTAATGCTGAACTCTCCAAGAATGTTGGGGTTTTGGGCATTAAGGTTTGGGAATTTATCGGAATAATTGTCGGCTTAATGATCGTGGTCATCCTCATCGTGTTGACATACTATCTTACTTCGCAAAAGAAATTAAGAAGGGCCCAGAAAAAGCCCCCTCTAAGCCAGATACCTACTGTTTCGAAAGAAATTAAAGAAGTACGAGTGGAGCAGATGTCGACTGAGGAATTTGCTCCTCGTGATGGAATTCTTCTCACCATTCACGACAAATCAAGTGATAAAGAATCAGATAAGGTCTTGGTTCATCTTGGGATGTCAAAAGTGAAAAATGCAGCTGATAACAGCAGCCAATCAGGCTCGTTCCGTCATAATGATAAAGATTATTGCGGATCACAATCAGGTGAGGAAGGGTGTTCGGGAACATTTGCATCGTCGTATAAACCATCATCATCACATCCAATAACGGCTCCTTCTCCATTGAGTGGTTTGCCTGAGTTTTCACATTTGGGTTGGGGTCATTGGTTTACCTTAAGAGATCTTGAGCTTGCCACCAATCGATTTTCAAAGGAGAATATTCTTGGAGAGGGCGGATATGGAGTCGTTTATCGAGGACAGCTTATTAATGGCACGCCCGTAGCTGTGAAAAAGCTCCTCAACAACTTGTAAGTTCTAAATTCTATTTAAATTACTATCAAAGTCTTGAGTTGATTGCAAAAGAATGTAGGAACTTCTGTCAGTTTTGTGATTTAATTATATCTTTTAATTTTAGCAATGTTGGTAACAAACTTTTGATTTGTTGTAATTACTGGCACCAGCCCTAAATCCAATGAAATTAAACCAAATCGGTTGTATTAATTTGAAGTTGGCTATTGGGGTGCCATTGTTTTCATGTTCCATATGCCAAAATCAAGTAGAGTTGGGACTGAAATGATGGGCCGCGTATCCAACTGATAAATTCAAAGTTTATTTTTGAAATTGCTTAATTTTGGAAAGAGATTAATTTGAATAAACAAAGTCTTACTTGTCCTTTTCTATGGCTAATATGTTTATCTTATTCCACCCAGAGGTCAAGCAGAAAAGGAGTTTAGTGTGGAGGTTGAAGCTATCGGCCACGTGAGGCACAAAAATTTGGTTCGACTGCTTGGATATTGTATCGAAGGAACACATAGGTACTGTTCCAAAAATTTGCCTTTAGGCCTAATATAGATAGTTGTTTGCTCTCTGATTGGCAAGTGGACTTACCGACTTACCCAACTTTAAAATGTTTGTCAATGCATGCCTTTTTGAATTTCATAAGTGCAGATGTCATGTAACTCTAGTCGTAGCTTCTGAATTAAGGTTACATATCAAGGATGTGCTTAAAACATCTTTTATATACTTCATCTATTCACATTTGAGCATTCTAAACTTCCCTTACTTTGTTATTTCAGGATGCTTGTGTACGAGTATGTTAGCAACGGTAATTTAGAACAGTGGCTTCATGGAGCTATGCGCCATCACGGATATCTTACATGGGAGGCTCGGACGAAGATTCTCCTTGGCACAGCTAAAGCGTAAGTTGGTTAAGCTGCATTTTTGCCTTTTCCTTCAAGGCATCTCTCCATCCAAATTTTTGATTGTAATATGAAATATCTTTTTATATTGTTTCTGGCAGTCTCGCCTACTTACATGAGGCAATTGAACCAAAAGTTGTTCATCGAGACATAAAATCCAGCAACATTCTTATTGATGAAGACTTCAATGCTAAGGTCTCTGATTTTGGCCTGGCCAAGCTGCTCGGTGCAGGAAAAAGTCACATCACAACTCGAGTGATGGGTACCTTCGGGTAAGTTTCCGTATTTTGTTTCATTATCTGATATCTGATGACTTTTAAGCTTTCGTAAGCTCATCTACAGTACTTTGAGAATGTTGTTTTCAAATGATTTTCAGGTATGTAGCTCCGGAATATGCAAATACGGGCCTTTTAAATGAGAAGAGCGATGTTTATAGCTTTGGGGTCTTACTACTCGAAGCAATTACGGGAAGAGATCCGGTGGACTACGGGCGGCCTGCTCCAGAGGTAATTATGAGCCAGGCGTTGTCGTTGGGCATACTCAATCTACTGAAAATCAATCAAATAGCCATCCATCTATGTTTCATGTGTTTAATACTTGTTCTATCAAAATGTCATTTAGTGACACAAAAAATGTTTAGGTTTTCGTTTCTAGTTAGATATGCTCTAGGGGGGCTAGTGATAAAAGGTTCATGTTTTCTGCATTTGACTGAGTCCTCACAGGTTAATCTAGTTGACTGGCTGAAAGTGATGGTTGGAAGTAGGCGTTCAGAGGAAGTAGTAGATCCAAACATCGACACAAGACCATCTACTAGAGCCCTCAAAAGGGCGCTTTTGACTGCTTTGAGATGTGTCGATCCAGATTCTGACAAGAGACCTCGGATGAGCCAAGTTGTCCGGATGCTTGAATCAGAAGAATACCCCATACCCAGAGAGGTTAGTTAGCCTTTCATAGTTCTAACTCGGCTTACTATTTCAACTACTTGCACAATTTAGTGAGGAATATTATTTGCTTATCTTGTGTTACTAGTTGATTTTTTTTTTTTTTTTTTTTTTTTTTTTTTAAATAATTAAAAAAGTGCATGAAAAAATTTGCCATGATATTGCCTATGCAAGAGACCTCATAATTGTCTCTTGCATAGGTGCACGAGAATAAGATGGACCAACATAAATGCATGTGAAATTAGTTTTCTTAGGAGTTGTGAATGTTGTTTTCTTATTAGTATCCTATGTTAATCTCTGGAGATTGAAGAATACTCTTAGAATCGTGATAAGTGATTATGGTTTTTCTCGTGTTATATTTGAATTCTCCAGGATCGAAGGCATAGAAGAACACGGGCGAGTAGCAACGATATGGATTCACAGCGAGATAATTATGATACAGATAAAAGTGACAGTCAAGAGCCAAAGGCAGAAAGCACGAGGAACTAATGATGAAATTGCCATTGTCATCTGGAAACACGAACATATTATCTGCTCGACGAGGTCTATGTGGTATGCACATTTAAGAGCAAAATGCAGTAGATTTGATGGAACTGCAGGGATTCTTGCACTTCCTTCTCTTTTCTCCAATTTTCTACTGTGCTTGTATATTTTTTCGTTTGTTTTAACTCCCAATTATTGGTTGATGTGATTCATTCTTATGCGATATTTCATAGTTAGGTGATTGATTTGTGATGGAAATGGTGCATGTTGTGAGAAGCCTGATACAAACAGGTCTTATTATAAGTTTAATGATGATCATCATTTCTTCATAATCTATTGATACGCTACTTCAATTTGAATTATCATCTGAAATCTGATAACTCTTTAAAAAATCATTAACCACCCCGCATCCAGGAATGTAAAATACAAGCATCAAATTCAGGCTGTAGGAAAACGACAGTCAACTAAAAACTTGAACATGGCATACTATAGTTCATTCAGCAACACTATGTACGATGATGGGTAGTAACCACCAGAAATGAATAAAAGAATCAAAAGTCTCATTAGGCTGCATTCAAGATGTCTGTGGCACCCTCTGTTTAACACGCTCGGATAGTTTCCCGTGTTGTTTCTCATATTCCTCCGTCAATTCCTCCAATCGCTTGGACACCTGGTTATGATGCAATTGTGTATATTGAAAGTAAAGCAGTAATACTTCTTAGCAAGCAGGCATACGATGCAATGTCTGTTTTTCTTGTTTATTCGATTTCTAACAAGTTTACTATTCTAATCCACTTGATTTCTCAACTTCATCAATTGGCTGTTTCAATTATTGGACCTACATAAACAAACCCAAGCATGCAAGTTGCAATATGGAGGTTGACATAAAGGCAGCATCCGTGCACAATTTACGAGCGTCTTCTTTTACCCTAACCGAGAAATGTGCAATAGTCATGTTGTTCTGGCGAGGGATAAAGGACTGACCTTTATAGAGTACGCCATTGGTAATAAAATATCAGGATTCATGGCATCTTCAGGAAAATTGCGTAGTGCATGTATAAGTTTTTCAAAAGGCAACTTCACCTGTTAAAAAAACATAATAAAATGTCATTACGTGCCAAAAGAAAAATACAAGATCTGCAAGAACTGGGATAGGATAATCGCACCAGATCATCATGGCAGTATTTTAGTAGTGCCAAACCAACTTTGAAGACAATCTTCACACCCTAGAAAAATTTATTGACAAAGTGGAATCAGCAAGTTTAAGAAGGGGTTACCATATGACAGTTGATTTGCAATAAAGAAACATAAAGGACTAACCTCGGAAAGAAAGACATCCCAAATCCTAAGAGCCAAGTGAAATGGGAACGAGTACGAAAAAACAGTTATGAACCATTGGCTAGCATACATGCTAGGATTTATCATTTCTTGAGAAAAATGCTCTCCCAACTTAGGTAAGTGCTCTCTCACTAACTGATCTAGCTGGAAAAGATATTGCTGCACAAGCGGCAAACCAACCTGCACACGTGCATAAGTTTCATTAATGCTTTACAATAAATGTGAATTTTCAATCAAAGAAAAACAATGCGAGTTCATATTCCATCAAAACACTTATTTAAATGTATATAATACCTGAACAAAATATAAATTCCTTTGAAAATATCATTTCTTGACAGAAATATATATTATTCCATTGCCTTCAATGTGATTTAGAGCTTTATGATATTTTCGTTAGTGTATCAAACTTTAAGAAATTTTGTTCAGGTATAATACACATTTAAATAAGTGTACATTTTATATAATTAAACATACCTAAATTATTTATCCTCACAATGATGCAAAAGGTATAACTAAAAGGATTTATGGAAAAAGAGGACATCGTTTATTCATTTTGGCTGATGATGTTCTGTAGGAATAAAAAGTCTTTCACCAAAACACACTCACCAAATACATTCCTTCCATTGGAGCATGGACAGCTCCTTTTAGAAGGGCTACCAGTAACCAAAATGCATCTTCTTCACTCATATAAAGCAGCAAAAGACCTGCGACAAATCCCATGCCCTGCAATAAACAAAATTTCAATATAATGAGATACAAAAACTTGTAGCTTGGTTGATAACTGACAAGATGAAAATACCACCTGTACATATCCGACATCTCTGTCATATACAGAGTATGCTTTTAAAACATTATAAAGGGATCTTTGACCAGGACCATGTCTCTGCTGGAAGAAAACATGCGAAGGAAATGTACGAGAAATATCTCGGATGATATCAAGCTCAGAAGCAGATGTCTCATATATGACTAGTTGCTGCAGAAAAAAAAGTGAATATATAATAAGGTTGGATAGTTATAATAACATTTATCAGTTCAACAAAAAGGCACGGAGGAAATTGTAATTCAGCAGAACCAAACTCATTAGAATACCTTCCATGAGTAGAGCTATCCATGTTTACTAAATAAACATAGGCCATGGAAAAAAATACCAATGTCCAGTATTAAAGCATTATACAGACAATCTCTTCTACAACTGTCCTGTAACTAAATAGAACTCCCACGAGGTGTTCAAAATGCACAAGGATTACAAATTCAAGATTAAGAGCACAGGACGCCTCACTGTGCTTCAGATCAACCGGGTGATCCAGTCACCAGTTATCCAAAGCTAATTGGGAAAAATAATAGATGATTGTTGGATGATTATTATTCAGAAAGAAACTGAAGATTTGTAGACGAATCCGTTACGTATTATCAGACCCAGCAATTCTACCGAATCCTCAATCAACTTCCCTAACCAATGACTTTCACCATATACACCACCTCATTATCAAAAGGCCCTAGGATAGTCTAACATGTGATTGGCTGGGGTGGCACGCAATAAGATATAATTATGTAAACCATCAACATACAGAATAACTACAACTAATTGCATCCTCTAATTCCATAACTACTAAGGAAGATGGCTTATGTGAGTTGCAGCATACAACATATTTTAGGATAGTGAATCAACTCAACAAATTTTCAAAGATTCTAAGTTGACACACTTTTACCAAAGACATAAAATTCCACATTGGGATTAGCAACATAGGAGTAATTGAGATGATTGTGCACATTTAAAATAATATTTAAGGTCACCTAAAAAAAAGTTTTTTAATATTATACTCTTGTACAAGTTACATTCAGCGGGAAATATAATGTTCAATAAGGAGGATCCTTGAACCATGTATGTTAGCATAAAAAGTACATTTTGTTTACCTCATATACACCTGGATTCATGAGCAAGAGGTCGCGACTTCCAGATATCAGTTGCCAGACAAGTCCTCTTAGACAATCGGGAATTCCTTTTCTTATTCTCCTTTTGACAACATGGGGTTTCCTGCGAAGATAATGCTTCCAATCACTTCCTCCAACCCCTATCATCTTCCTCCATTTTCTAATTCTTCTTTCCTCCCTGAAAAGTGAATATTGTGATAGCATTATGATATTTGAGAGCATCAACAAATACAAATGCTAGAAGGAAGTGCAACATAGTTCTCAGCAAAGCAAGTGTAAGTGAAAGCTCTCAGACTCCTGTAACAAATTACTGTCGAGGCCAGCCTTGATGCAGCTGTTGATATCGTTTCGTCAAGTTCATAGTTATAAGCAGAATTGGTTGCTTCAATCTTCGGTATTTACCATTGAAAACAGAACCGTGTTCAAGCACTGTTGCAAAAATTGGCCTAGGCACTGCCTAGATGGCACCTTGCCTCTTTTCCTAATCAGTCTTCTTGATGGCATCTTGCCTCTTGGCAGCAACTTTTTTATTTTTTCCAAGACAAAAAAAATAAGATTGCATAGAGACCTTTTCCTCTTGTTTTTTGAAAAGAAAAAATTAGAATCTTAATAGTCCTAATTGATTTATATCCCAAGACTTTTGCACATTAAAATGTAAAATGAACAGCTTAAAATGCAAACCAGGCTAATACTAATGGTTGGTAAATAGGGGTCTCTAGTAGACCCCCATACAGATAGAATAAAGATACATTTTAAGCAGAACAAGCGCCCTTATTGAGTCTGTCAAATTGATGATTTTGGGTTATGATTCAATTCATCTTTCAACAAAATTTATGCATTGACATGTGCTTTTCTGATTCACAACCTTTGCAATTTCATATAACAGCCACTGATTAGTAACAACCCAATTCTTAGGAATACAGCAAAAGAAAGATACTCAAGCATTGTGCAGAAAAGAGAGGTAGAAACTAAGGGCTTGAAACTAGAGTGTGGAATCTGGTTCTGTTACAATAGGTGCAGCTCAGATAACAGTGCACCAGCAATCTATATAATCAGAGAAACCAGAAATATTTAATCACCAGAAAAGCTATAGCTATATATGCTTCCACAAAATGGATACCTCTCAAACTCTGAGGCTGATCTGCCCTTTGCTAATCCATCAGGTGAGTTACTATCCTGCTTTACAAATCCAAATCTATCAGCTTTAGGTTGTGAAACAGGTAAGGGCTCTTGTTCATCCACTCGTTTCTTCTCCATCCGAGAGGCTTGCCAAAATTAAAACCCCCTTAACTCTAGAACAAGAATACTGCAACAATTTCAGCATTGTAATGGAGCCTCCATTTCATCATAAAAAACAACAAATTCTGAAATTACTGACAACCAAAAAAATAAAATCAGCATCATCAGAGTAATAAATATATCAAAACCTATCCATATAAAAGCACTCCAAGAAAATAAACCAGACTCATCGGTGAAACGAATATCGTTCAAGAGAGCAAAAAAAAAAAAAAAAAAAAAGGTATTACGAAATACAAATATGTGATACACAATGGCCATCAAAAACAGGGTTTACACTCCACCTAAAACTTAACAGTTAGATAATAGTATACGAAAGATTACTCCAAGTAAAGTGTATGTTTCCCAGATAACGTTAGATAAATGTAGAAACAGCACAATCAACGATGAAAGTTATGAACAAATGCTCAGATTTAGGAAATAAAGCAAAAAATATGCAATAGTGGAGAGAGGGGTCAATAAGCGATCCTACAGAATTAATTTCTAAATTCATTCCTCGGCAAATACAATTGAGAATTTGGACTCACAAATTGATGCATATTTTTCCCCTTAATATTTCTAGAAAATGAATTGATTGATAGAGTTGAGAGAGATAAAGAGGAAGAGAGAAAAGCGCAATGCTTATCGCACCGGTTAGTTGCCGCGTAGGGGAGGAATGACACGACGGAGGTGGGTGTCGTCGGCAGATTGATGACGGGGCTGGTGGTGGGTGCAACGTCGAAGAATGAGTATGGGTTTCGACTTTCAACGGTATAATAAGTATGATTTTTTAGCAAATAATTTCACCATTCATGTTTGGACTTTTTTTTTCGATTTTTTCGATTTTTTACTTTCGTTTTCTTTTTTCAGATTTTTGTTAAATAATTTTTTTCCGACTCCGATTTCAATGTAAAAATAATCATAGTAGTAACATATGTCATTTGACTAGTTTCGAGACTTTCGGCTCTCCTCGCTCTACTAAAAAATAAAAGAAAAAGAAATACAGTAAAAATAATAAAAAAAAACTGAAAAAAATAAAATATAAATAAATAATAAGCGCTTGCACGAAAGTTTTTACCTTTTATTATTTTATTTACACTACAGTTACGACTTTTTTTTTCCTTACAGTTTACAAGTTAAATCCTAAAAAATTATATATTCCCCCCGTCCATGAAATGATTACCACATCATGGACAACACGAATTTTAAGAAAATAGTAAGTAATAGTAGATAATAGTGGTATTGTTATGAGTGGAGTAAGGGTCCCATAATAAATATGAGTGAAGTAGTAAGAAATATAAGATTAAATATAATATATTATGTGGGTCCTACTACTATAAATGGAAGTGACAACCATTTCGTGGACGGACTTAAATGATAAAAGTGACAACCATTTTGTGGACGGAGGGAGCATAAATTATCAACTAAGGAATATAATATTAACTTATCAATAAATTTTACTTCCTCCGTTCCATTCATCTTGTCTATCTTTCCTTAAATGAACGTCTCACTTATCTTGTCTACGTCCAAATAAGGATTGATTTAACAATAAATAAGGGCCTCAATTATAAATAATTAGGGCCCACATTAAATTAAAAGAAATACAAAAAACCCTATTCACCCACATCTAAATAAAGTGATTCTAAGACTATCTGCATCCCTTGGAAACACTTAGGTGTCTCCAAGGGGTCTATAACTCCACTTTCAGCACTAGAGACAATTTAGAGACACTTCCCCTACATCTTAAGTGTCTCTAAGTTGTTTTTAACTTTAATATTATAAAATTAGAATTTTCCATTAATTAATTGGAAATTGAAAAATTACATTCATTAAAAAACACTAATTAATAAAATTAGAAAATTACATTAAAAAAATAATTAATAAAAATTAAAAAATACATAAAAAAATAAATTACGCCCATCCTCGACGTTCCTTCATCTCCTGCACCATCAACATGTGAAGCTCGAGTTGCTCACTCGTCATATATCTCATATCCTTTGGATAATTTTCATGTCGATGACATGTTGCTTCGTCCGAGCAATTTTGAGCTTCGCCCGAGCAGATTTGCGCATTGCCTCCGTATCGATTGCTTTTCCTCGGTGAACTGGCTGAGTCGGGAGTTATATTGATCCAAAAGGGAGTCGAGCTTCAACGACTCACTTGTCGGCTTCTTTCCTTTGGCCTCCCTCCTTGCCGCCGCCCTTGCCGCATCTTGATCCTGCGGTCGGGGAGGCGCGCACTACCAAAAAAATGCTCATACATAACGGATAAAATCCGTTATGTATATAAGAAAAAAACCGTTACGTATGCTGGTGTTATGTATGATGCACTCATACATAACGAATAATATACGTTATCTATGCGCTCATAGATAACGATTTTTTCAGTATACATGACGTTAAAATTTATGTTATCTATATATGTTATACATAACGCTTTTTTCCGTTATGAAAGATCATCTTTCTCTGTGATCTATTGCATTATACATAACTGTAAATTCAGTATTAGTAACGATTCTTTTTACGTTATCGATGGTAGTTAAACATAACGTTTTTACCGTTAAGGGGTTTTTTACGTTATGTATATTCTCGTACTGATTTTCAACCCCACTTTCTATTTATTTTTAATTTGCCTGTTGTTAATTTCAAAAATCCAATAAATAATACCTTAAAATCGTAAAATTATACATTTATTATCACTGAAACATAATTTACATATTGTATCATCCAAACAAAGTCGACGATACATGATAGTTTACGTAACTTCGATCTGTACGTATCATCAAACATCAACAAGTAACTAAACTTTACTATCTATATTCATCCACTTTTTTCGCCGTCACCACATGTCCAATCAAATGCGCCTCGGTTTCCATACACCACTACTTCGTAAACATGACAAATACTCTCTCACTTTTATAGAATCAGAGTTTGAATGTTTAGATGAACTGCACAAAATAGAAAAAAAAGAATTGACTTTCATTAGAAACTATAACTTGATAAAATCGATAATATTCTAAAATTGTATAGTAGTTGACAAAAATAGATGTGCACAAAAGCAATTCATGAAGTAAAACAAAATTCACTCAAACAATAATAATAGATGTTTCATTTATACTTAAAATATTTTTCTTCCTATAATACTCCCTCCGTCCCACTAGGCTTGTCTTGTTTCTTTTGGGCACGGGGTTTAAGGAAAAAATAATTAAGAATAGAAAGTATGTTTAGTGAAGTTTTTAAAGTAAATAAAGTGGGAGAGAGAGAGAGTGAATAGTGAAATAAAGTGGTAAAGTAAAATAAAGTGGGTAGAGAGAGAGTGAATAATGAAATAAAGTGGAATAAAGTGAGTAGAGAAAGAAGAAGAATAGTGAATGATACAGAAAATGAGGTGGAAAAGTATGATGAAAGGTGTAAAGTGGACTGTTTAACAAATTAATTATCTCCTAATTATTTCCAAAAAAGGAAACAGGACAAGAATAACGGGACAACCCGAAAAGGAAAACAGGACTAGAATAACGGGACAGAGGGAGTATTAATTACGAAAAAGAACCTTGTGCAATTGGAGGTGCCTCACAACAGCTAAGATCTTTTATCAATGTACATCATTTTTTGCTTGAGAAAACACTAATAACTAATACTGAATCCCATATTAGTGTATGTTATTACTAAAATTTCAAAAAAGAATGCAGAAAAAGAAGGCAGAAATGTCAGCAGTATACTTGAAACATAAAGCCTATTTATACAAACAATATTTCCAAGTACAAACAATATACTTTGAGCACCTCTGATCATGTAGAAAAAAATATTGTCCCAACTCTCAAATGCTCTTAACATATATAGTAGATATCTGAGGAGTCATTAAGCATGCTAACGGATAATAAGCGTGGACAAAGCAACATTGATGATCCAATTAAGCAATAAAATGGAGGTAGTAGAGAAAGGTAAAAACAACTTATTGGAATAGTTCTCAGTTTCATGGTCTTGAAATTTCTATATGATAGCCAACAAAACTCAGATCCTCTAGATTGCGCAAGTGCCAGCCAAGAGAAAAACAAAAATTTGGGATTTCTATATTGCGGAAATGATGAGAATTCAAGAATTGGTCTGCAAATCCCCGGAAATTCGATCATAGTGGACAACATCCTGAACAAAGTATCCTATGGTATAGCTCTCATCTCCATAAACCTCAGTATATAAGCATGATGAATTAACATTGCAACGTGATGAGCCTCCACCAATCTCCTTACAAAAATCTTAATCACATGACACTAGTTTTTCCATAAGAGAATCTCTCAGATTGTAAAGGGCAAGTTCTATCTGCCAAAATATAAACTAAATTCTATCAAAAGGTAACCAGAGATGACAAAATTCTACTGTAGTAAGACCACTAAAACCATGGTAGCCTTGTTTGGGGCATTGATGGCACTGAATGCAATCAACCCATGTGATAGATCTAGGGTTTGTAGAGATAGCAGAAAATAACAATAATGCCACGACACAAAGATTTACGTGGTTCGATCAAGGCGATCTACGTCCACGGGAGAGAATATAGAGAACCTTTATTATGCTTGAGAGTACAAAGAGTATTGAATGCCCCTAAACCTCTAATCTAGCATCTATTTATAAGCCTTGAATTGAGCCATAACCTCTCTAGGATTTGGATTCCTTATACATATCTTGTTTCCTAGTACATGCATATCCTATTCCCATTCATAATAGGATTCTATCCTCCCCCAAAGTAGGGCTTCGTGACTTGGTCTTCAAGGTAGGCGTCGACTGCAATTGGGCTGAGCTCTTGGGCCGAGCTTGAATGCATAGGCCCACCTAGATTGGGCCTTAGGTCAGGCCCAAGGCGAGGCCTGTACCATCACATCCCCCCCCAAAAAAGAGGAAAGAAGACGTGTAGACGTAGACTACGAGGTCGAGTTGCCGAGGTGATTGATCGCGCAAATCACCTGTACGAACTGGATCGCCAAGCTGAGTTAGCAGGTAGAACGAGATGACTAAATTTGGCCCTCAGCGGCCTGATTATGTGGCTCAGGTCGCTTTGTAGGCGTGGCCCATATCCGAACTTAAAGGGAGGGAAAAGTAGCGGGCCGTTTTGAATTTTATGGAGGGACGGTCCATATTCCGAGAAATACGGGCCCACGTTTACACGTGTACGATGGGTAGCGGCGGGATCCAAATACGTATAGTGTGGGATTCGAAACGTCTCCCCTATCCTGCTTTTTCAATTCCGCCGCTATATCAAAAATTTTCCGTCCCAGAAAACCACTTTCCTACTTTTCTCTATCCCTCGCAAAAGCTTCAATTTCCCGTATCGCTACGCCGCCAGTGCTCACGCCGTTAAAATTTCCATTCACGACCGCTCCAGGAGACTTCTGCTCACTTTCCCAAGTAAGTATGGCCTCTCCCTCTCAGTCTAGTAGTAATAGTGACCCTCCTCCGGCAAGGGCCGTCGCCGACAGCGTAGAGTTTAGGATTTTTACTTTAGAGTCTTCTGAACCTATTATTGAAAGTTTACCGGTGCCCCCACTTGTGAAGGAGAAGGTGGCTGAATACCCCTCATCCTTAGATGAGGTTAGGATTAGGTGGCTCCCCCAAACCTATAATTTTCCTTTGAATGCCGAATTAGTAAAACCGCGCCCAGAGGATCGGGCATGCTCCCCCCCATTGGGGTTTGTTACTATTTACGAGGACAGTCTGCACGCTGGTCTTCGTGTGCCCCTCCCCGAGCCCTACTCCGAGCTCCAGAAGAGGTTGGGACTAGCATTAGGGCAGATAATGCCGAATTCCTTTAGGCAGTTTACCGACTTGGGTGTTGCCACGATTGATAAGGGTTTTCAAATTTCTGCCGAGCTCATTCACGAGCTCTTCCTTTTCAAGAAGAGTGCGGGCTGGTACTACGCCACCGCCCGAGCTGAGTTCAAGGGGCGAACTCAGAATAAGGTGGATAGGTGGCACACGAAGTATTTCTTTTGTCGTCACCATAGCTTTGTCGACTTTGTTTGGAGGTTAGAGAAGCCTCGTGAGTGGGTGATTAGCGAGGTGGATAAAGCTTTAGGGTCCGCTGTGAGAGCGATGAGGGATCACGGTCCCTTTGAGGGTTGCTACAGTGAAGACTCCTTAGCTGAAGCGGGGTTAAGCCCGTACGAGCCCCAGAGGATGGTGGATCCTTCGACGGGTGAGGCCCCGCTAGTTCTCTTAGGGTTGTTGTATATGTATTATTTTATTTTTTTGATTTTCGCCGTCCTTACTCCTTTCTTACTTGTTTTTGCAGTGAAGAACTTTGGTAAGATTAAGGGGGACGATGCCAAGGCCGCAGCTCGCGGTACCAAGAGGGCGAGGTCGATCGCTCAATCCGCTTCCCCCTCCGACCAGAGTCAGCTCGGAGGAACCTCGGACTTAGCTCCGCGCGCTGAGGCAGCGGGGCTTGCGGTGAACGTTCGCGTTACTCCTCCCATGCTACCCCAGAAACGAGCCAAGGGCGGAGAGCGGGTCGACGTAGAGATTCTCGAGATCTCGGGCGGCGACGCGAGTCCGGCAGCCCCTCTAAACAAGTTGGCCGACCTGCCTTTTCCCGAGGTGAAGACTTTGCCTTTAGGACATATTTCCTGTAATTCTTGCCTGCGTAGCTAATTGTACTTCCTCTGACAGGGCATCGATACGGTCGTGGGGTGGCTGAAGAGCAGCGTTGGGGAGATGTCCGCGAGACATGAGGAAGAGAAGAGCAAGTATTCTGAGAAGCTTATGGTGGTCACCGCCAGGGCGAGGAAGGCTGAGGCCGAGCTGAAGGGGGCCAAGGAGGAGATGAAGGCCGCGAGAGCCGAGCTGGTCGCTCAGCTCGCGAAGGCTGAGGCGGAGGCAGAGAGGGCTCGGGTTGAGGCCGAGCGATTCCAGAAGTTGGAATCCGAGCTGCATGCAGCGAAGGATCGGGAGGCCCAGCTCGTGGCGAGCCAAGGGGAGGTTCTTCGGGCCTAGACGAAGAGGCTACTGTTGTCAGAGAGCTTCTCCAGCCTAGCCAACGACTTGGCCCTACTCATCAATGGGAACTTCGCCATGGCCGCTTTGGAGAAGGCCGCCGAGGATTTCCCCGCTCTGGATGTGGCGAAGTACGACTTTGAGCGCGTCGGGGATGATGCTCTCCCTTCCCGGTATGCCAGGGTGGTCCGGGATTACCTCGGTCAGCTTCCTGTTTTGGAGAGTCTGGCAGGCTCGTCTGAGCTGCTATCTGTCGAGCAGGTTGCTGACTGCTCGGTAGATCGGGATGCCGCCTTTGCTTCTCTTCGCGACGACGAAGAAGAATATAAGGATGAAGAGGAGCGTGAGGCCTCGGCTGGTGGAGAGGACCTCGGCGGTGCTAGTGCTGACGGTTCTTCGCAGGACCCCCCCTCTGTGCCGCCACTTTCTCAGGACAAGGAGGTCGATGCTCCTTAGATTTCCTTTTTTTTTTTTTTTTTGTAACTTGTACTCAGACATTTGTGAATAAATGAATCTTTGCTTTCTTTTTGTGTGTAGATTTCTAATAACCTTGGTATAGCTTCCCTTCATAAGCAAATAAGTCTCCTATCTCAAGATTTATCAGAACAACGGTCTCTAGCTCGGTTGTGGATGGATAAATGTCGCCGAGCTGAAGAGCTTTTTGCCGAGAAGTGTTCTTTGTTGAAATCAACTGAGGTCGAGCTGAAGGAATGGCGAATGAAGTTCGAGGCGCTTGGCGTGGAGGCCGAGGTCAAGCGGATTGCTGCTCAAGAGCATGCTGATTTGCTTCAAGCCAGGCTTCTTCAGACCGAGGAAGAACTGGAAGCTGCCCAAGGTCAGGCTAACCCTGTTTCTGAGGATCACAAGAGGATCGCTGAGGAGCACGCCGAGTACGAAGATATTATCCGACGTGCTGGTGGTATTACCATTTCCGAGGCGGAGCTAAAGATGAAAGAAGACTTGGTGACTTATATCAATTTAAAAGAAGCAGTCGGTCCCGAGTCTCCTTTGCTCCAAGGTGCTTTTGACATGCTCAAAGAGAGTGCGGGCAGGTATAAGTGTATTTTAGAGCGCCGGCCAAAATTACGTGCGCTGCTGGCCAAGGGTGCGGGTGCCGACCTCCCGTCCTCTTCTCGAGCGGTGCCTGCTCGCGATGTAAGGAGAGCTTCGCAGGGACGTCAGGTCGGCCCGAGCCGCGGTGGCCGAGTTGTGAGGCCGAGGTCGGCGACTTCGTGAGGTCGGGGTCCTTCCTCCTTGAGCGGTCGAGGTCGAGGTCGGATTTCAATCGATGACATCCTTGGAATTACTTCATTCGAGGATCGGTGGCTTAATTTCAGCAAGAAACCTCCTCCTTCGTAGACTAGCTCGTTTTTGCCTGTAACTTATGTACATAGGAATATTTCTAAATAGTTAGAAATAAATAAATATAGATTGAGTTTGTTGAACTTCCTGTTCGTCGTGAAGATAGCTTTCTTATTTTATTTGCATGTTGCATTTATGAGGGAGTAGAACTCGGACCTCTTTTTGTTTACAAGGGAACCTTAGTTTGGACCTCGTATTGTGATTCTCTTGGGGGAACTTGGTTCTGACCCCGGTTGAGATCTTATTATCCTATGTGAGGGAGTTTGACTCTGACCTCGTGGGATCTTCCTTTTGGGAGGGAGACGAGCTCGGACCTCGAAAAGGGTTTTCTTTGCGCATTGGATACTTCGTATAAGTAAACTAAAAGACACAAGAGTATGCAAGACGAAAAGAAACTTTATTAAGAAAAGATAGACCAAAACAAAAAGGAGAGTTTTGACGAGCTCGCTAAAAACAAAACATTGACTTAAAGAAAAGAAAAAGAAAAACTTAAAGACTCTATATGCAGGACTTTGTTGCTCATACGAAGAATCTCTTTAGGTGGGCGATGTGCCACGTCCTGGGTATCAGCTCGCCTGAAAGATAGGCGATTTTGTAGGCTCCTTTGCCGAGTACTTCGTGCACTCTGTAGGGTCCTTCCCATGTGGCCTCGAGCTTGCCGAGCTTCTCTGAATGGCTTATCTCATTATTTCTAAGCACAAGATCACCGACCTGGAATTGCTGGGGTTTAACCCTTTGATTATAATATCGGGCCATCTGCTGTTTATACCGAGCTTCTTTTATGCTGGCTAGTTCCCGCTTCTCTTCGAGTAAATCCAGGTCGGTTCGACGCTGTTCTTCATTTGCTTCCGCTGAGAAGTTGATAGTGCGGGGGCTTGGTGCCCCGACCTCTACTGGTATGACCGCTTCTGTTCCGTATACTAAACGGTACGGGGTTTCTCCCGTGGGAGTTCGGGGTGTAGTCCAGTATGACCATAAGACGTTTTGGAGATTGTAGATCCATTCCGTTTTATCCTTCTCTAGGCGAGCTTTGAGTCCATTCACTATCGTTCTGTTGGTGACCTCGGTCTGGCCGTTGGTTTGAGGTCGGTTGACCGAGGTGAAATTTTGCTGGATATTGAGTCCCTCGCAAAATTCTTGGAATGCTCTGCTCGTGAATTGCGTCCCGTTGTCCGAGATGAGGACTCTTGGAACTCCAAACCGGCACACGATGTTTTTCCAAACAAATTCGACGGCTTTCTCACTTGTGACTTTTGTGGAAGGTTCGGCTTCGACCCATTTCGTAAAGTAGTCGACGGCGACTATTAAGAATCGTTTTTGCTTTGGGGCCGGGTAGAACGGTCCCACGATGTCAATGCCCCATTCCACAAATGGCCACGGGCTTTGTATAGTGGAGAGGTCGGTCTGGGGTACCCTGGTCACCTTGGCGTGCAGCTGGCATTTCAGGCATTTTTTCACGAATTCTTCCGCGTCTTTTACCATTGTTGGCCAATAGTACCCCCACCGCATGATTTTCTGTGCTAGCATCCGAGCTCCGATGTGGCTTCCGCATGACCCGGAGTGCACTTCTTTCAGTGCGTAGTCCGCTTCCCTCGGTCCCACACACTTTAGGAGAGGCTGTAGGTATGACTTTCGATAAAGGACTCCTCCTTCGAGAACGTACTGCATGGAATTTGCCAGGATTTTCCTGGCTTCCATTTTGTCCTCAGGAATCTCCCCGCTCTCTAAATACTTCTTCAGGGGGGGTCATCCAGTTCGGGTCGTCTTCCTCAATTGCGTGGATTTCCGCCTCTTCTATACTTCGATTCCGAACTTCTTCTATGAGAGTTGAGCCGGTTGAGTTCACCAGCTTACTTAGCTCGTCAGCTCGGGTATTTTACGATCCTTCCGAACTTCTTCTATGAGAGTTGCAGCTCGATTGCCCATTTTGCGATCCTTCCTGAAGCTTCCGGTTTAGTGAGGACTTGCCGGAGTGGTAGGTCGGTCAAAACTTGTATTGGGTGAGCTTGGAAATAAGGTTTTAGGCGCCGAGCTGCATTTACCAAGGCTAGAGCGAACTTCTCGAGGGGCTGATATCTTGTCTCTGGATCTTTCAGGACTCTACTGACGAAGTACACCGGTAGCTGCCGATCTCTTTCGTCTCGGACCAATACTGCGCTAATGGCTTCCTCCGACGCTGCGAGGTATAGGGATAGGGATTCTTCCTTTTTGGGGACCGACAGAGTTGGTAAGTCTCTTAGATGGCGCTTTAGCTCGTCGAAGGCTAGTTCGTGTTCTGGTCCCCATCCAAACTCCGGGGCCTTCTTGAGGATTTTGAAGAACGGAAGTTGTTTCTCGGCAGCTTTCGAGAGGAAACGACTCAGTGCGGTTATGCAGCCTGTCAACTTATGTACGTCGCAAATAGTTCGGGGTACCTTCATTTCCTGGACGGCTTTAATCTTCAATGGGTTGGCTTTGAGTCCCTCCGGCGAGATCCAGCACCCTAGGAATTTCCCAGATCGCACGTTGAAAGTGCACTTCTTGGGGTTCAGCTTGAGGTTGGCTTGCCTCAATACGTCGAGTGTCGTTCGTAGATCAACCACCGCTGAAGCTTTTTCCTTGTTTTTGACGACGATGTCGTCTACATATACTTCGACGATCTCGCCAATGTAATCTCGGAAGAGGAAGTCGACCATTCGTTGGTAAGTTGCTCCGGCGTTCTTCAACCCGAAGGGCATGTATTTGAATGCGAATACCCCGAAGCTCGTGGCGAAAGCTGTCATGATCGCGTCTTCCTCATCCATCAGGACTTGATAGTACCCATTGTAAAGGTCAAGAAAGCTGAATACCTCGTATCCCACTAAGGATTCAATCTTCTCATCGATGTTGGGGAGGGGGTAGCAGTCCTTTGGGCAAGCTTTATTGAGGTCGGTATAATCCACACACATCCTCCACTCCCCTCCTTCTTTCTTGACCACCACCGGGTTAGATAGCCAAATTGGGTATTTGATCTCGAAAAGTAGCCCTGCTTTCAGCCATTGCTGCACCTCATCATAGATGACCTGGTTCCGCTCGGCAGCAAATGTTCTTCTCTTCTGCTTTACTGGGGTGGAGCTCGGGTCGATGTTAAGCTTATGTGTAATGATGTCCGATGACACCCCCGTCATGTCCGTCGGTGACCAAGCAAAGACGTCTTGATATTCCCTAAGGAGCTGGATTATCTGTAGGCGGGTTTGGGGCTCCCCTGCAAAGCCGACCTTGACAAATTTGGTAGGGTCTTCTTCGGACAAGGGGACTTGTTCCGCCGAGGTGTCAGAAATCGTTGTTGCCTCTTCCAACTCCTCGGGATACTTTGATTGCTATGCTTGCGGTTGACCTCGAAGGGCGACCTGCATGCACTCTTTGGCCTTTTTCTGGTCGCCGCGGACAGTCAGGATTCCGCCCGAGGTCGGGATCTTCAGCAACAAGTGATATGGCGAGATAATGGCTCGGACCGAATTCAGCCAATCCCGACCCAATATGATGTTGTACGGGGAGTTCGCTTTGACCACGTAGAAGTGGATTAGCTTGTTGACGCTGGTTGGCGGGCTACCAATTGCGACGTCAAGCGCGATGATTCCCTTAGGTCGCGTTTCATGCTGCGTGAAACTTTTGAGTGGCAGGGGCGCTGAGTTTACCCGAGCTGGGTTGAGTCTCATCCTATCCAAGCAATGTTGGAAGATGATACTGACGCTGGCCCCACTATCAACAAATACGCGGTGGACAATTTTGTTGGCCACTCCGACCTGTATTACCAGGGCGTCATTATGGGGCGTTGCTGTTGGTACAGGATCATCCTCGGAAAATGTGACTGTTTCGCCCTTCTTGAACCTCCTTTTCGTCTGTTCCTCCTCCGATGGAATCGGTGGTCTGCGAGCTTCAGACCTCAGCTTAGTTTTGGTTGTGCCCGGGGTTAGCCCGGAGATGGTTGACACCACCCCGTCGTACTGTGGCACGCCATCCTGAGGGTCGTCATCTTCCTCGTCATGACTGGTTTTAGCTCGCTTATTATCGGGAGCGCAGCGGCCCTGTCCGCCCTTTCGCTTCCCCCTTCTGTTCTTCTTTCCTCCGACCTCGTACTTCTTCAGAGCTCCTTCTTGGGCTAACCTCTCTATTTCCACCGCGAGGTCGCGGCAGTCCTCTGTGTAGTGCCCGTGGTCGTCATGGAAAGAGCAGTATTTGTTCTTATCCCGAGGTTTTGACCCCGACATAGGGCGTGGTCGCATGAACCAGTCCTCATGAAGTGCGAAGATCTCCGCATTTGTTTTCACAAAGGGAGGTCGCTGAGGGGGCTCCGACCCCGACCGTGGACCGAGCCGGGACTGGATAGGTCCCGGTCCGAGCCGGGATTGGATAGGACCCCGCTGAAGGCGTTCGTGGGCACTTCTCCGATCACGTTCGTTCCGGCCCCGATCACTTTCAAGCCTCTTCTTCTCCGTTTCCTCCCGCTTCAACCGGTCCGCATCTTTACCGTCTGCGAACTGGTACACGATTCTCCACATCTCCTGGGCCGTCTCGGGTTTCTGCTTAGCGAGCTCCTGGTTCAGGGACCCAGAAGCGACCCCGTTTCGGAAAGCCGAGATGAGGAAAACATCGTCGATTTTATCGACCTTCAAGCTTTCCTGCAGAAATCGGGAGGCGTACTCCCTTATGGTCTCTCGGTCCTTTTGCTTCACGGACAGGAGGTAGGCCGTGTCCCGGCGAGCTTGGACTTTCATAAGGAATCTTTGTTTAAAGATTCCTTCGAGGTAGACCCAAGATCCCACGCTGCCAGTCGGCAGGCCGTCGAACCACACTCGGGCGTAGTCGACCAGCATTTCTGGGAACAACTTGCACATGTGCTCTTCAGTGAGGCCCTGATTGTGCATGCTGTATTTGAACCGCGTCAAGAAGTTGAGGGGGTCCTCCAGCCCATTATAGGGTGGTATGTTGGGCAACTTGTACGTCGCGGGAAGCTTGGCATCAAGTAGCTCGTCGGTGAACGGGCTGACGAGCCGGGCCGATCTTCCCTCCCGTCGATGTCGGTTTACCCTGGGGCTATAACTCCTGGAATAGCTCGGACTTCGGTCCCTGGCTGGACTACGATGTCGCCTTGGGAGATGGTGTTGCTTAGGACTCCGATGCGGGCTGAAGCTCCGGCGGCGGAGTGGGCTTCGCCGAGAGTCGTGCTTTCTCCTCAGCTCGGGCTCCTGCGTTTTGGAATGATGTGGAGTTTTGGGTATGGACCTCCGTGTGGAACTCTCCCTAGCTTCGGATATTGGGGGCATCCTAGCTGTTGTGAGGAAGCGCTTGAAACTCTCCCTATTCGCTCTTGCGAATTCAGTCGCGGCGTATGCAGTGGCGAGGTCGAAGTCGTCGAGAAGATCCTCTCCTTTCGACCCAGATTTCTGTGGACCCTTCTAAGGGATGTCCTCTAGCGCGGGCATCCCTTTGAAAGGGTCTTCTTCTACAGGATTATTGCCGTGCCCCTCCTTTGGGACCGAGCTGTCTTTCTGGCGGTTGCCCCTGTTCGTGGGGCGACTTTCTGCTTCGTCGGGGTTCCCACGCTGGCTTTGGTCTCCCCGCACGTTTTGCGATCGTGTTACCGTCATAGTTCTGCTACCAAAGAACCGTCGATCGTCTCGTTCCCACAGACGGCGCCAATGATAGATCTAGGGTTTGTAGAGATAGCAGAAAATAACAATAATGCGACGACACAAAGATTTACGTGGTTCGATCAAGGCGATCTACGTCCACGGGAGAGAATATAGAGAGCCTTTATTATGCTTGAGAGTACAAAGAGTATTGAATGCCCCTAAACCTCTAATCTAGCATCTATTTATAAGCCTTGAATTGAGCCCTAACCTCTCTAGGATTTGGATTCCTTATACATATCTTGTTTCCTAGTACATGCATATCCTATTCCCATTCATAATAGGATTCTATCCTCCCCCAAAGTAGGGCTTCGTGACTTGATCTTCAAGGTAGGCGTCGACTGCAATTGGGCTGAGCTCTTGGGCCGAGCTTGAATGTATAGGCCCACCTAGATTGGGCCTTAGGTCAGGCCCAAGACGAGGCCTGTACCATCACCATGTTATATCACTTCGTGTGTCAACCTGCACATAATAATCCTTTGACGGTGTTCCAATGCCTATTTTAGCAGAGTAGAGCCTGTACCATAAAATACATAAGCAAAAACAATGTTGTGATATTTGATACTCCATGTACAAAACTTAAGAATTCTAACCAATTCATTTTCATTTTTATCTTTACGATGGATAAAATAACTACATATCTAATATATGCTCTTTCAAGTAACAACAGAAACTAGAAAGTTCAGTATATCATTTTCCACAAGCAAATAACAACATTTTAAATAACTTGCAGAATGACATAAACCTTTCTTGTTTGGGGCCTTTCTCCTATCAATCTCCTTCATTATGAATATTTCTCCCTTATCACAGAACCAGAAGGAGAGAGGCAAAAATGGATACCGCATAAGAAATCAAGCTAGAAAATCATGGACAAAAGAAGACAAAATAAATTTATTGTTTCACCAAACTCAATTACTGCTCGAAAATATCTCATGAAATTGCAAATTGGCTCTTTTTTTTTTTTAATAATTTAGCACCTTTTTCCGTGACTCTATATCCACACTCCCACTCAGGACAAAAACCATGATCTTTTATGCAACTATTTGGAAATTAACCTTCAATTCAACGCTTATAGAGTTCAGAAATCTCAGCTTCATCAGAATGAATTATTGAAAATGAGTCACATTCAGTAAAATCTAGTCGAATCAAATTCTGAGAAAAACCAAATAGAAGCATACATACTCCTATTTAAAATCATGATTCAGATTAACAGAGAGAAGGAAATAATAACTGCTATCAATTGCTCATCCAGAGACAAACTAAAATGTGATAATCTTAATTAACGAGCACATCGATAATACAACATGAAGATATCAAAATACAGGAAATGGCACTTGTGATGAATAAAGAAAAAACCAAACAAGAAATAGAACAGACATAAAATTTGCTGCTCAATTCATTTCAGCAAAATCACACGACAAGATTATAAAAGAAAAGAGAAGGAAAAAAAAAAAATGAAACTCCACCATAGAAATTGATAAACAAATAAGCTAGTAAACTGATCATTCTCCCAAACGACAAGATCTTAGAATTGAAATAATGCAGAAGCGAAAAAGAAAAGAGTTAAAATAAAAGACACAAAAACATATATGCGACGTGTCGCATGCTATGCGGCGGGCGCGTGTAACACACGCGCCTTTTTTTTATTTTCAATTTATTTTTATTTTTATTTTTATGTTTTCCTGTTTTCTGCTACTTTACTGTTTTCTGTTTTTTTTTTTAATTTAGTTTTTAGCTTTTTTTTTTTAAATCTATTTTTTTTCACCTTTCTTTTTTGTTTGCCTCTTTGTTTTTTTGTTTGCCTTTTCTTCTTTGGTTAAGATTTGAGTGAGGGGAGCCGAAGGCCTCGGAGCGAGCCGAAAAAGTCCAAATTATTGCCCGCCGATTATCCTTATATTAGTAATCGGAGCGAAGGCGGAACCGGAAAAAAAATCTGAAATTAAAAAACATATAGAATTTGAAAAAAATTGACCGGGTCACGGGTCAACCCGATCCGGACTCGGTCGCATGCACAACAGCGGGTCGCATGGGAGTGTTGCTCAATAAAATAAGTACATCGAAAGTAGCGAAAGCGATTTCTTTTTGCTCCGAATATATCCAAAAGAAATCACTAAAAAAGTGTAATCAGATAATTTACCGGAGCTTTTAAGAATAGCAACATCGAACTGAACAAGCTTTTTCCACAGTGACCAACATTTTTTTAGTTGGGCAGAGCGATTCTAGAGAGGGCGGAGGCTAGGGTGGCGTGTCTGGTTAAAAGAAGCGAGTGAGAGATAGAGAAAGAGAGCGCGCTAGAGGGAGCGCAAGAGAGAAGGAGAGAGAGAAAGAGCGCGCCAGAGAGAGAAATAGACTTACCAATTGAGATGGATGAGGGCGGCCGGAGTCGCGTAGCGGCGGGTGCGGATGAAGCGATTGGCTAGGTCACCGGGAAATTTTGAATTTATAGAGATTAGAGTTGACACGGGTTTCAATTGGGGGTTTCTATTTGGACCGATAAATTGGAGGTTTCTAGGTAGGCGGCGAGGACAAAGGAGATGGCAGCGAGGCATCGACGAGGTGGCTGCAAGAGCGGCAACGGGGAGCTGCGATAAGGAGAGGGAGTGAGGCGTGCGTGAGTGTTGTGAGAAGAGGGAAAGAGGAATAATAAAGAGAAATGAAAAATAAAGAAAAATTAAAAGTAATAATAATTAAATCTCATACATAACAGTATTCCGTAACGGTTAAAGAGACCGTTATTAGTTCAACTAATACATAACGTAACTGAATAACGGTTCCGCTGACCGTTATGCATGTAATAAATAGATAACACTAATAGATAACGTATGACTGGACTCTGTTATATATGTTTATAGGTAACACTTTATAGATAACGGAGTTTTGAAATCTCTGTTAGCAAAAGTGTGCTCATACATAACGATTTTTCAAATGTCCGTTATGTATGTAGTCTTATGTATGAGAGTTTTTTTTTGTAGTGGCGTTTTCTCCTTTGATGGATGCCTCCTCCGCCAACAGTGCCGACGCCGAAGATGTATAGGTGCACGAGGCTGATGTCTCTGTCCTCTTCATCGAGTGAACGTCAGGGAAAGCTTGGGCGAGGAATTTGGGATATTCGCGCAGAATTTTCCAAGTCTGGAAATATCGAAAATAAGGGCGGCCGATTGATACCTTATAGATTTCTTGGGCATCATCCTTCACCATGTCGTCGGAGGCGTCGCTCGGCCTGCGATTGGTCGTTTTGTCGAAAGCAACCATCCAATTCTTCACTATTGTCTGGATGCACCCGAAAAAGTTCTTGCACTGCTTGTTGTTGAGGTCGGAGCCAAACATCGCGTTGCAACGCATTGTTACTTTTTTCCAGTATTTGTCACTGCTTTGGTCGGCTCCGATGACTGAGTTGCATGTCTCCTCAACCCAGATCTATGCCATGACAGCGGCCTCTTCGTTGGTGTAGTTGTGACGCTTGCTTGTTTTGCCACCACAGGCCTCGGCTTCGGCATCGGCTTCAGCGGCGGAGGAGGCGATGACTTTACCCTTGCCCTTGCCCTTTTTTTCCTTTGGCAAAAGGCTGTGACTGTGGTTGTGGCGACGGCGACAACATTAGTCGATTCTCTGTAGTCGGGTTGTCGGTGTCGATGGCGAAGGATGGATTGGACTCGGCGGAGGTCGGGGTGTTGAGGTTGATTGAATCAAGCCCCGCTCCCGTGTAAGCATAAGCATCATCGGACATGTCGAGAAATCACGCCGACGAAAAGGGATTGTTGGGATCCATTTTTAAGAGATGAATGAGTTGTAGAATGAAGAAATGAAGAAATGAGCGACGAATTTGAAAATAGAGATGTAAAGAATGGAGTGAAAATAGTAGTATTTATAGGTAAAAATTAGGATTAAATAAAATAAAAAATAATAATAAAGGAAGTAGCCGTTTTTAGCCATTGCTGGCAAAAAATTTAAAACGTTAGGCGCGTGCAAAGATATATATATATATATTTCGCAATGCCGCGTGGCTTGCACGCGCGACTTGAGCCTTGAGAACTCGAGCCGCCTCCATCTCGTTCTGGTTGTCGTCTCGAGCCGGCTTCGAGATGAGCGATGCAGCTAGCCTAATAACCTTAACACTAAATAACTTCTTCTATCTTCGTATCCACTTAAATTAGATAAGATAAGTAGGTTGGAGGGAGTAGTATAGTAAAAATATGCTCTATCATCAGCATTTTTGTAATTCAAGAAAATTACATTAATAATTTTCAAGTAATCATTTAGGTTGTAATATTTCTCTAGAAAAATTTAAAAGCCAACTCAATAATCATTCCAAGCAGGGAACGTCCATCCTAGGTCTACCTTAGAAAAGTCGAGCCGCTCGATGGTTGCCACGTGGCATAAGCTGTGAAATCTAGTTTGGAGAGGAATACGGGGATAGTTGAGTGGTTTCTGGTTTTATGGGGTTGTGGGGATTTATTTTATTCTGACTAACTTTATTGTACTAGAAAATCTAGATAAAATCTAATTATACTCCCTCCTCATTTCTTTCCCCTCCTTGTTCCTTCTTCTCATCTTTTATTCGGCCTCGACTGCGCCACCACGTCGAAGGTCACTTCTTTCTATTAACTCCTCGTCTGTACGGAGTGATAAAATGACTATTATACCCACTTCCCTTTCCTACAATTGTTCATGGGGAATTTCTACGGTCCTCAATTGAATGTTTTTACCCCTAAATTATTGTTGTACTCCATCGCAAAAGTCGTGTCGCCCTATCAATCGCCTCCCTCCTCGATTAGGTCGATATTAATTGTTTAAAGTGGAGGAAACCATCCCAATCGTCGCCACAACGCCTCATTTCCCCCACATTTGAAATCATGAAGAACAAGTTCTCTAGTGTTCATAAAAGCATAAAAAAGAAGATAGGTTGCGACTCATCGTCGTCGAATAGCAGAGTCGATTCGTTTGATAAGGAAAACCCTCGTTCTTGGCCAAATTTTGGAAAGTATAAAAGCAAGGAAGGGAAGGGAGGAGAAGCACAAAAGCATCTAGTCTTCGACGAGAAATCCAGATCTCCTTTCACCGGTGACAGTAAACCTAAAGCAAGATCTACAAGGTGAAAGGAAGTGGCTCCTCCTAAGGCGACGGCGGGCAGCGGCAAGAAGAGAAGCTACATCGCCTACAATGAGACCTCCAACGAGGAGATCGTTCATGCGCCCTCCAAAAAAGTTGCTTCATTGAGACGGGGACTGAAGATCTCCAGTGCTGCTGCGAAAAAAATTGAGAGGAAACTTCCATGGCCGCTTAAGGTGCCTCTTAGTGACTCGACGGCCTTTTCAAAGAGTAGTTGCTAACGAAGAGTGAACGTGATGCCATGTGTGATAATGTAAGTTTCTCTCCAGTTCTTCATTTCGATTTTTTTTTATTTTGCTTTTTGTTTCTTAGATTTACTTTTTCAGAGTATGTTATGATAATCACATTGTTTATTTTGTAAATTTAGGGAAAGGTTCTGGCTTTGGTGGAGATACGGAGACATTTGAAGGATCATGACCAAAAGTTTGAAGAATTTAAAGAGTTGTTGGAGCAGCTTGTCGCTCATGATCTCGTGCATGAGTGCGTCCGCAGTAAAATTTAGAATAGTGAAGGTGGTCATCGTCTCATGCTGCAAGTGGCCCCCCTCCTCCGATCATCCTAAAAAGACTCCACCTTCCGCCACAGTGAAACGTAAATCCACGCCAAGTAGTTCCGGCAAGAAACGTGTCAGTGCCATCAGCCCACCGAGAGTAGATCCCCATCAACAAGTTGATGCCCCTGAGTTTATGAAATGGAGAAGACTTGATGCTGCTAGTGAAAGGTTGTAGTGATGTGACTTTTCAATATATCATTAATTAACCTCCATTCTAATTTCCTTGTTCTTATATTTGTACAATCCACTATCCCTGAGGCTGCCATTTGAGCTTGTGAGGACCGGAGATTATGATTGGTTCACTGAACTCTATAATGAGGAGATAAGTCTCGGCGACAAGGTGGTGTATTTCTTTAATTTGTTTAACTTTTTTTGAAGTTTAATGATTAAAGTAGACGAGCTTTGTATATGTATGTGGTGTATGTGGTGTGTGATTTTTGTATTTGCTCTGGATTATGCTAGTTCTTTGATTAAGTGATTGGTCATTAATTGCATTATAACGTTATTAGGGTTTTTAAGTATGGAGAAAAAGATTGACGATAAACTGAAATGTGTTTTTTTGTTTGCAATGCCCAGTGACTTTGGATTTTGGTTGCTTTGCTTAATCTTGCATTTTTCAACCATTGAGAGATGACTTATGGATATATTTGTTGTATTTGTTATTATTGCCTCTGACTTTAGATTTCTTTCCTTGTTATATTCTTGTTTCTGTACACATGATGATCTTGCTATTGCCTTGTCTTTATAGCTTAACTTGCTAATACTTGCATTGCTTTGCTTAATCTTGCATTTTACAACCATTGAGAACCGACTTATAGGTATATTTCTTCTATTTGTTTTTATTTCTTCTGACTTTAGATTTCTCTCCTTGTTATATTCCTGTTACTGTACAGATGATGATTTTGCTATTGTGATTTTGCTATTGCCTTGTGTTTATAACTTAAGTTGATATAACTTCTATCTGTTTACTTACACTGGACTCCATGCTATGAGAAGTTGACAAATTTTAGTTGTTGATATTTCATTTGCTCCTTTTTGCTCTTTTGCTACTTTAGCACATGGATGTGCTTATAAACTAGTTGGTGGTGAAGTTTGAGCAAGAGAGAGGTCCAATTGCAAGAGATTGATCTGTCCTGGAGGTGTGGGGTTGGGTAAGAATATTGCTTAGTAGTAAAATACAAGTTTGGCTAATTTATAATTAATAGATTCAAACCCAGTAACATTATTTTTTTGTGTTTAATTAATTGGTAATTGAGACCTTAATCTTACAAACTATTATGAGAATCTTCTCAAGCACTTACCTTCATCTTAAAAACTAGTATGAGAAAATTGTGTCAAGCATTACATAGAAAGTAATATTAATTGTTTACTTCTGTGTTAAATAAAGGATTCATTTTAACTTAATTGATTTTTTTCGAGGAGGCCTATCCCAACCCAACTTGAAGCGGTGTGAAGATGATCTCATGTCGTATGTACGTGGCTCGTACCCTTTAAATCTTGGCCACCCTTGGCACACGGTTGAGAGGTTGTATGGGTTTGGGCATGTTCTTAAAAATCATTGGGTGGGGTTTGAAATTAGCTTCAGGCAGCAGCGCATAATTGTTTATGAATCCATGTTCCTTGGCAGCAAGCGCATTGGGAATACTTTGCCAATATGAGCCAGAATTTGACGCTTCTTTTTCAGAAGACAGACTTGTGGGAGAAGAAAGGCTACTCCGAGCCACTGCGCCCCACATGGTAGATTATATATGCTGCTGATTGCCCTAGTTAACAAGATGATGACCTATACAACTGCGGCATATTCGTGATGAAATCTTTGGTGTGTATGATGCGTGGGGACCCGTTGGACAGGATCATGTCCCATCACTGCGCTATGTACATGTTGAGGTTTTGTGTTGATTTGCATGCGCATTCACAGCTTATCCCTAAACTCTATGTTGGTTTTGTAATTTGGTTGGAACAAACAATATTTGCTATTGCCTTGTGTTTATAACTTAAGTTGATATAACTTCTATCTGTTTACTTACAGTGGACTCCATGCTATGAGAAGTTGTCAAATTTTAGTTGTTCATATTTTCATTTGCTCCCTTTTGCTCTTTTACTACTTTAGCACATGGATGTGCTTATAAACTAGGTGGTGGTGAAGTTTGAGCACGAGAGAGGTCCAATTGCAAGAGATTGATTTGTCCTGAAGGTGTGGGGCTGAGTAAGAATGTTGCTTAGTAGTAAAATACAAGTTTGGCTAATTTATAATTAATAGATTCAAACCCAGTAACATTATTTTTTTGTGTTTAATTAATTGGTAATTGAGACCTTAATCTTACAAACTATTATGAGAACCTTCTCAAGCACTTACCTTCATCTTAAAAACTAGTATGAGAAATTTGTGTCAAGCATTACATAGAAAGTAATATTAATTGTTTACTTCTGTGTTAAATAAATGATTCATTTTAACTTAATTGATTTTTTTCGAGGAGGCCTATCCCAACCCAACTTGAAGCGGTGTGAACATGATCTCATGTCGTATGTACGTGGCTCGTACCCTTTAAATCGTGGCCGCCCTTGGCACACAGTTGAGAGGTTTTATGGGTTTGGGCATGTTCTTAAAAATCATTGGGTGGGGTTTGAAATTAGCTTTAGGCAGCAGCGCATTACTGTTTATGACTCCATGTTCCTTGGCAGCAAGCGCATTGGGAATACTTTGCCAATATGAGCCAGAATTTGACGCTTCTTTTTCAGAAGACAGACTTGTGGGAGAAGAAAGGCTACTCCGAGCCACTGCGCCCCACAGGTTGATTATATATGCTGTTGATTGCCCTAGTTAACAAGATGATGACCTATACAACTGCGGCATATTCGTGATGAAGTCTTTGGTGTGTATGATGCGTGGGGACCCGTTGGACAGGATCATGTCCCATCACTGCGCTATGTACATGTTGAGGTTTTGTGTTGATTTGCATGCGCATTCACAGCTTATCCCTAAACTCTATGTTGGTTTTGTAATTTGGTTGGAACAATCAATATTTGCTGTTTTATTTTTTTATATTAGGTCAAATGCTTTGGTCGCAAAACAATATTTTTTGATATATTTCGGCATGATTTATTTGTGTTGATTGCTGCCACATATTTTCATGTTGATCTTATGTGGGCATGATATGGTATTTGTAATATTCTTTTGTGGTGAGATCATATAGTTTATTCCCTTATTATTATGATTGTAGGAGTACTTATTGTGTTTAAAATTGATCACCTTTCTAGCTTCATGCAATTGGGATGGTTGGTTTTTAATTATTTTGCAGGTATTATTTCTTCTGCATGCCTTTACTATATTGGCCAGAATATTAATTCTTGCATGTGATATTAGTTCATTGTAGGGATTTAGTTAACTTTTATTTCGAAGAATGTGGCGGCAAGGTGAATTTGGCAGTTAATTTGTTGTCACTGCATTATATAGTTTTTCTTCGTTTGAGTAGTGTTTAATTTCTCTTCCTTTTTGTAGCAAGTTTTGCATGGAGCCTCCTTGTAGATATAATATGTTTATTCCCCCTAGACTATTTGATGCAGTATTTAAAAAAGGGATTATTGCCTGTAAATCCCAAACTTTTTTTCAATTTTTGAAATTGCACCCGAGCATTTTCTTTTGCTCAACAAACATAACTTTTTGTTTTCTTCTGATTTTGCTCGTGAGGCCGGATTTTCCTAATTTAGATCAGACGTGGCAACTCGGAATTACATGCTGGAAACAACGGATGGCCCCAACGTTCGACGTCGTCCCAAATAACACAAAAACGACGCTGTTTTGTTCTCAAATAACCTCCCTGGCCTGATTTTCCCCCATTTCTATTTCATTTCAGCAATTAGGGCTCTTTTATTTCTGATCCACCACCTGCAACACCAAAGATAGCTCGAGCTGCAGCTCCTCGAAATAGCATTAGCAATGAATTTTTGTCGAGCTCGCTCTTTCACTTTCTCCCTCTCGAGTCATGCGAATGAGGCAGAATAACCCTGATTCGTCGCTCTCTAGTCACCTACTACCTAACCTAAATAAAAAAAACAATAACACACAGTAAAAACAATAAAACTTGCAGTTGCAGCACCCATCGACACCAAAATCCATAGAGTCATCATGTAAACACAGCCAATCTTTTATACTCTCACCAACATCAATTCCCAATTTTTTTAACTCGCACACACATATACGTACAGAGCAAAGCCAATTAAGAAATTCATGACCAATCTAAACCAAAATTATCAAGTGAATCCACAAATTTCGCATAACCCAGTAATTAGAAGCAAATTAATAGAATTCCAATTTCAGACCCTAGGTGAGTTTATACAAAAGTATGCTGAACAAACTCAAAACTATCAGTCATAATACACCAAATCATGTAGAGAAACGAAAATTATGGAAGAAAAATAAAATAAATTCGTGCCTTGGCTGCCTTCAATGGTGGATCGAGTGAATAAAAAAATAGGGAGAAAGCAGTATTTTGGATTTTTTCAGCATCGAGGTGGGGAAAAAAAGGGAAAAAGATTAAAATTATTTGAGTACAAAACGGCATCATTTTTGTGTTATTTGGGATGACGTCGTACGTTGGGGCCGTCCGCTGTGTCCAGCATGTAATTCCGAGTTGCTACATCAGATCTAAATTGGGAAAATCCAGCCTCGAGAGCAAAATCAGAAGAAAACAAAAGGTTATGTTTATTGAGAAAAAAAAAGCTACAATTTCAGAAATTGAAATAAGGTTTGGGATTTAGAGGGTGTTTGACTAAGCTTTTAAGCTGCTTAAAACAACTTATAAGTTATTTATTATTAAGGATTTAGGAGCTTATAAACTATTTTAATGAACTTTTAAACTCAGCCAAACACCCTCTTATCTGCAATAATCCCTTTAAAAAATATTCACAAACAAATCCTAGCACATACTACACCTACAGGGCCTACAAAGTCCACTAAAAATACAAGGCCCATTAACCACAACCCACATTAATCCATCCGATTTGATTACATTCGAGTGTTTGTATAGTCAATTAATATGAGAGAAATATGTTCCCTTGAAATGGCTTAGCGGTAGCGTGGGCTATCTGAAATTGAAATTGAGAGGTCTCAAGTTCAATCTCCACACTTCGACCTTCTAAAAGTCAGGTCGAAGCCGTTACACCTGTACTTGAAAGTTGAAAGGTGTGATTTACCTAAGCAAAGAAAAAAAAATGAAAAAAAAGAAGGAATAGAGAAACATGCTTCTTCACAGTACGTATGATGATATACAAGGCAGTATTTTTTGTAAAGTTTCTTCACAGACACACCTCACAGTTCCCTAATCGATTTCGAGCTTGTCCACACTCCACAGATCCTCAACTTGTCCTCACCAGTGCTGTTTCCTGCATCTAGTGACTAGTGCGGAAGGTTACCGACGTCGATTTGAATCCGCCGGCGATCACGAGGTAATTATTATTGACCACCTATTTCCTAATTAAAATGATATTATTAAATCAATTTCTTCAAATTGGAATCACTCATTCGATTGCTTCTTCAAAGTGATTGCCTTTTTATTTTTTAGGGTTTAGGATTTGATTGTACAATTCTTTGAATTGATAATTTTTCTGGCCAAGAAATCTTCTTAATGCATTTGATAACTAATTGTACACTTCTCGCACAAAATGTTTATGGTGTTTGTCGAATTGCTTATGCATAATATTTGTGACTCGAATTTTTATTACTTTTGAGATAAAATACATCAAATTTGTATTACTTTTGAGATAAAATACAAAACTATCACTGATTTCAACTTAAGAAATTAACATATTTCAAACTAGTATAAGATTGAAATATTTCAGCTCTATTAACAGCGAAACTTACCCAGAGATTACAGCGCAATTTTCATACTTGAGAAAACAAAATCAAAAAAGGAAGGTAACAAGTTGGGAAGCCAGGAAGAAGAAAATGATAAACGTTGCTAGTTTGGTGCAAAAAGATTAGTTACAAAATAATTAAATTTAGGTAAAAAGTTGGGAAGGGAGGAAGGAAGAAAATGATAAACGTTGCTAGTTTGGTGCAAAAAGATTAGTTACAAAATAATTAAAATTAGGTAAAAAGTTGGGAAGGGAGGAAAGAAGAAAATGATAAACGTTGCTAGTTAGTGCAAAAAGATTAGTTACAAAATAATTAAAATTGCAGTGGTTAATGACCACAGTAGGGGATCCCTCCCCGAATATTTGTTTGAAATATGATCATGTGGAAATAGCTAGAGAATTGAGTTTGTGGAAATATTTGTGAAATTGGTTATATGAAATTATGCTAACTTGTTACGGGTGTGAATCGTATACTTATATCCACCGTCGCAGGATCATGGACATAGGGCAAGAGGAAGTAAACATGATTCCATATTGTTAGTGTGGAAAAGGGAAGGTGGTACTAAAGTGTGCAGGAAATAATTATAAAAATGTGGGTCGGTACTACTACAAATGTCCGGCCAACATCAAACATGAACGATGGTTCATATGGTGTGACGAGTACCATCAAGCCCATGCAGATGGTAGGACTCCGAAGTGGGTTTTGACTCAGACATATATACCAAAAATGAGGTCAAACTTTTGTGAGTCCTCAACCATTGAGCTGCAGGATACATACACCCACCTCTTACACCCACCTCTCAAGTGCCACCACCAATCAGAATCAGAACTGATCTTGACGTGCTAGTGGCATGCATGTTCATGTCGATTGTCTTGGTCTTATTTGGAGTTGTGATAGGAAAACTTCTTTAGAATAGTGGCATGCATGTTCATGTCGATTTTTTACTGTGATTATATGGAAACTGTGAAAAGCAACTTCAAAATGGTCTATGTCGTATTATGAATTTTAATATGCTTTTATGTCGTATAGATCATTGTTGTTGTTGTATCTTGTTTGTGTTGAGATTTAAAATAAGAGATTTTATTAGATAATAAAGTATAGCTACATTAAAATTTTTGAGAATGCATGAAATGTACTTCAAAATTTTAGAATGCATGAGATTTAAAATAAGAGATCTTTATCTTTATCTTTTAGTTATTTACTCTAATGTCTAATTTGTGTACGTGGGGACCTTAGTATAAATGTACTCTCTGCATGAGAAAACCCTAAATAATGAATATTTGTTTTCCTCCCATCTTTTTCTCTCTACCTCTCTCCCATTTGTTTCCCTATCTTTCCTTATCTCATATCTCACCTAATACCAATATCACATTTTTATTCAACATTCCACATTAATTAACCATTTCAATTACAAACAAACATCAAATCCACAACAATTGGTATATCAGAGCAAGGTTTCACTTATTTTTAGCAGATCTTGAGCTGTATGGCGGACGACACGCATATGAAGGAACTTATGGAGGCATAGAAGAAGCTTGATCAGGTCCTCCAAGCTAAAACAATGAAGAGGGCAGCTGCAGAACAAAAGTTGCATGAGCAGATCAACAACATTGACCAAAAGGTAGAAGAGAAACTATCTGGAATCGATGAGAAGTATAAGTGAGAAATATAAATACCTATCTAGTGTGTTGGCATACATGAGGATGCAGCTTATACATCAGGGGTCAAGCAAAACAGGGCAGGTTCAATTCTTCCCAAGATTCGTGACAAAACTTAAGGGTTTATGCTACTTTTTAAACTTAAGACAGTGCTTGAGGCCGTTGAGGTGGGGCAGAAACAACTCTTCACTTTGGAAGCCCTATCCAGAAGATCGAGTTAAACCCTCTACCGGAATATTTCAGAATCAAGGTGGTGGATACAAAAAAACTGAAGCAACACATATGCAAACAAACATTACAATTACAAACAAACATCAGATCCGCAATACAAGTACTAACCCCCATAAGAATGCAAGATAGAGGCTTTTTTAGGACAGTAACTTATGGGGTAGTGGGGAATCAGGACACCAAATTGCGGGCCTTCGATTTGAGGACACTGTAAATATTTACATGTTCCGTAGGATATTTTTTGGCCCGATCGCCTATGTGTCAGCCACATCCCCGCCATGTCACCCTCAATGTGTATTCATCTATTTGAAGCATTTCGTCGAACAGTTGAAGTGAAATAGAAGGGAGTGGCTACATTTTATTTGCACATTTTTTGCACATTTTGCACATCACTGAAACCTGCTAACAACTTTTTTTCCTAACAATATCTATCACAATCTTCTCCATTGATAACTCCACCTTATCCATCTCCTCCACACGTGCTCAACCGACTTCATATTACTCGCCACGATCACGATCTCGCCGCCGTCTTCCTCCCATGAATTGGCCGTGTGCATCAGGTTTAGCCCCAGCGCATCAACCCAATACATCTCACTTTCATCTTCTGCATATCGCGGAATCACTCCCAGCTTCGGAACTTTCCGCAAATCCACTTTCATCATCGATTTTCCCCTCAGAATCTCCAACGCCTCGATCACGATCTGTGTGTCGGGAAACACAGCGTAATTCTTCGTCACTGCGAAATCATGAACAGACGAAGCTCCTTTTACAGAGAATATAGGAACGGAGTTATGCTTTTTTCCGTCTGAATCGAATCGGAAAAGTTTCAGAAAATGAGTGATGACGAAGTATTCGAAGGCGAAGGTCTCTCCGATGTCGGAGTCGAATTTGGAGTGCGCCGTCATCATCTGGAAACGCTCCACGCTCTCGAAATGGTCTGACACATAGGAGGAGGCAGACGGCGTTGGGAGCCTTCCACATTTGTTGCACTTCAATTGTTCGACGAAATGCTTCAAAGAGATGACACATTGAGGGTGACGTGGCGGGGATGTGGCTGACACATAGGCTATTGGGCTGACACATAGACGATCAGGCCAAAAAATGTCCTACGGAGCATGTAAATTTTACAAAGTGTCCTCAAATCGAAGGCCCGCAGTTTGGTGTCCTGAATTCCCACTACCCCATAAGTTACTATCCTAAAAAAGCCTCTAGAATGCTGTTGATTTTGAGCAAATTATTAAGCAACTACCAATAAAGCTATACACCACCAATGTATTGAAACCGAGTTTCAATTTCTGGAAATGAGGAACCAACTAGTCATTTATGCATATCACAAGTTGAATCAGTGCAAATGTCCGATTCTAAATTCGACCAATAAAGATGCATATATGTAAAATTCGAAACACGACATTAATCAAACAGAGTTCAATTTGAGCGAAATTAGTATTCCGGTCCAAGGAACCTCCATGCTGCATGTATATATTTAGTATTCCTTCTTTGTACAACGTGACGTATTATATGATTTTTCTTTTTAAAATAATAATGTAATTACCTTAATGATGCAGGTATGATTATGAACTCAAGTTTTTCGAAGAGATTTCAAGCTCAAGCTCTGGAATATATATCAAGCTGAATTCCCAGTATTTCCGATTTTGTCCTTAATTTTACAAATACGCCGATGTTTGTTGAGATGTAAATTAGTAGTACTTGCTACATATACTCAATTCATACTAGTACTACTTACCTACTAAAAACTACTTATGGGGTCATAAGGAGAAATAAATAGTTATACATTACTCCTTCCCTCCTCCTATTTCAAATGATTTATTTTTCTTGTAGGTTGTCCCATTTAAAATGACAAATTTTAAAGAAACTACTTTCTCTTATAAAAAGGTATAAGTTCTACATTTTAATTTCTTCATTCATTAATAACCCTTCTCCTAAATACTCCATAACCAAAAAGAACAGTTTCAAATCGAATAGGGAGAATATTAATCAACTCGTACAATACACTCGGCAACTCCTCAGATAATAAAAATACCTATGTGGATTGTTTATATGTTGTGTGCATGGCGCGCCCAATCGTTGTAACAAAGGTTAAGTACAAAATAAATCTAGTTTTAATTAAGATTTAATTTTATCGAAACCTTTGTAAGGATTTGATGCAGCATGATAGATGATTACGTTTGATTAATTAAGATGAATAGTTTTGTTTAATACTCCTGAAAGCATATGTATGTATAGTTTTTTACCCTTGAAACTATTCAACGTTTTATTAATATTTTGTTAAAATATAGACTTTCAAAAACACTAGCATTTAAATCATAGAGTCATAGTAGTAGACGTTCTTAAATTGGATTCCAAATCCAACGAGTTTTTTTTAACACTTTTCTCATTTTCAATTAGGACTAATTATTGCTACATCATCAAGCAAATTGTACATAAGTTAGATGACGCAGTACTAACCTAACAAATACGACCACAAAAATTAATGGCTTATCCCCACGCAACCAAAGTAAACGTATGAACTAATTAAATATTTAGTTCTTCAATAGTAGTTGGAGTTAATCCAATTTATGTTTTTTAAAAGTGTTGTGATGGTTTATAATGACCGAGTGTTCTTTGATATTCCATAGTTTAAGTTATTAAAAAAATATATTATTTAATTACACAATCAAGTCGAATCGAGTCTCGTCAAGTTTGTTAGTTCGTTACTGTAGGAACCGGTCATTGAAAACCAATTCGTTCTTCACCCACAGATCAATTATGGATATCTAACAAACACATACAAAATCCATACCTAGCATGCTCCTATGAATTTAATTACAATCATAGGATGTTTATTCGAAATACCTGCAAACTTGATGCACAACGACTCCAGAGTTGACCTTCTTCCCGGCTGGAATACGACGATGGATGGGATCGACCTCGTACTCCTTCTCACAGCTATGGGCGACGGCTACAGTCTCTCTCTCTAGGGTTTTATTGCTTAGAATGCAAGTAAGTAATGAGTCTTATGCGCCTTGTATTTATAGATAAATAATTGTTCATATTCATTGAACCTAGACAACCCTCACAGACCGTAGGAGACAGGCGCCTAGCCCACTTAGAGACACAGGCCATTGGGCCAGTTCAGGGATCTACTAGCTTAAATAAGATTGGCCCGATAATATCTGATTTAATCTATTCAGCCCAAAAATATAAATCAAATATAAATATTAATTCATTCCACTAAAGAATTAATACTGACTTACCCTCTTATTTATTTAGTTGAGTCGGGGCTAGTATTAGACTTAATTAATCTCCGTGTTTAAGATTCTCGAATATCCATTAATTAATTAAATACTTCTGACAGCAATTAATTAATCAATTAATTATTCACTAATAAATAATTATCTCGAGTGCTACCACTTAAACTTATTATCGTATCGGAACTAATTCCACCTGCAGGGGTTAATACGATAAACTTATTAAGTTCCTCGAGAGGATATCATCATCCCATTATGCATAGGACACGGATCCTTATTGCAGCTCTATCAATATCAAATAAGAACTGCTACCGCCAAAATACGAAATTTCGAACCACTATCAAGTTCTCATTTATAATAGATTAAAGCAATAGTCAGACACTTATTCATACTGATAAGCCCAATTAAGGTTTAGACTATTTAAGTCACCGAGATCTTTAATTCTCAATAAGTTAGAACAGAGAATTAATCTCACTGTGATCCTTTCAATACGATTAACGTACTAGCATAAATAAATAGTCAAGATAAACTATTTAATATTATTATGCTACAATCTAAACCAACAACTCGTCCAAGTTGTCTCGATTGTGAATATTAGTTTATATCTCATAAGATACCGATTATATAATCTTCTGTGATTAACAACACACTATATAATCTATAATATTGAGATAATCGGACAAATAATAATTATGCAATAATAAACATTTCAGATAGGAGAATTATAGTGAAATAAATATCAATTATATATAAACAAAAGTCTTACTTTCATATACAACCCTTCAGTTACTATATTTCTTTTCTTATTATTTCGAAAATAAACTCTATTCTATAACTGTCATTAATTAACTAACTTAGCCAGTTAAGTCTTGATAAGTGATAAATGATAATCCGTAACACCAGTATTAAAACGCTCAGTATTAAAAACTTAATGCAAACTCAATAATTTATTCTGTGATGCGAAGTACTCCTATAAACGTTATATTTATAATACTAAAAACTATTTATGGGTCAACTCAAAAAAACAAAAAAAAAAAAAAAACGAAAAAACAATTTAAATAAATGATTATAACTTTGTTAATAACTGATCGACTTTTGGCTACTCCCTGGGATAAAATAGTATGGATTGTTTCTAAATGTGTGCGTGCGCATCACCTAATAGTTGGAATAAGGTTAAATATACATAAATCTTAATTAAAAGTTAACCGCTGTATAGCCAGTCGAAAATTGAAGGGAATTAATTATTTAATAAAATTATTAAATACAATATGTTTGGTTGTTATACAAAATTTTTATGAGTTTTTCTTTCTAGGTGTAAGTTTTCAAAATCATTAGTTTTTTTTGTAATTCAATCGTTCTGCATTGTTGATCGCAACAGATGACGATGATAATAAACCTAGAGTTTATCCACCTAAAAAGATTCTGAATATATAGTCGTAAATCTTTCAAATCGATTAATTAGTAAATGTTTTTCTACTCATTTTCGTCTCATATACAAAAAAAAATCAACGGGAAATTATTATTTAATAAGATTACCAAATCTATTAGGCGATAGTGATAGATTTTTTTTTATTATGATTTAGCATAATTTAAAAAAAAAAAAAAGTTGATCCGTCATTTATAGAATCGGTCCGTCAACCGCCACGGTTCCAGGTCAGAATTGTGTCGTCGACCACGGGTTTAATCCAATTTAATTAGAAAGTAATTAACTATTCGTTCTCGTCTTTAACTTCTATAGTATTATTCGCTATCTATATCTCTCATCTCTCTCTCACACTACCCGCTCATTCTCTTGTCTCTTTCTCTTCATAAAAAGCTAAAAGATTCATCTTAAAAGTCGTTTTTCTTTATTGAAAAATATCAATAAGATTTTAGTAGATATTTAAAATCTATTATTTTATGTTTAAAAATTCAAAAGATTGAGAATTTAGATAGATAGGAATGAAGGGATTTGGAGGGTCCCACATAAGATTTTTGCAATAAATGATGATATAATGACAATAATGATGATTCTATATACAAAATAATTTGTGAGATTTTTCTTTAATATAATAATTGCATACAGAAGACGGAATTAAAATTTGTGCCTTGCTCAATTAGTATATTGTGATTAATGTAACTGATAAATATTATGATTAGAATTATAATTAGAATTAATATATAATTTATATATTCTAAAGGGTGGACGAAATCTAATATCTATAATTATTTTTTTGAAAATTACATCTAATATCTACATTTAGTCTAATATAATATATATATATAATATAAAATATGATTAATATTGGTTTTAAATTTAGAAAATTTGAGAATTAGGTAAATTAGAATGGAGAAATTTGAGATGTAGCACATATAATTTTCAAAGCAAGAATCGTTTTCCTTTTAATAATAATAATAATAATAATAATAATAATAATAATAATAATAATAATAATAATATAATGAATGAATGATAATGATGATAAAATACAAAAATGTTTTACGGTAGTATAATTTAATACATTGGTGCTTTATGCAATTTATTTGTAAGAAGATAGAGAAAAAGGGTTTTCGCATAAAGTCGATCACAATTAAGCATAATCCCAAATAAAATGATGATCAGTCAAAACTAAATCCTTTAAAAGTTTATTTAGTACTCCCTCCGTCCCACCAAAGATGAGCTATTTGGTTTGGGCACGAAGATTAAGAAGAAATAGTAGTGGTGTATTTAGTGGAGTATTTTATTGATAAAGAATGTAAAAGTAGTATGAATAAATAATAAAGAATGTAAAAACAGTGTGAATACAATTAATTATTTCCCAAAACAGAAATGACTCATCTTTTGTGGAACAACCCAAACAGGAAAGTGGCTCATCTTTCGTGGGACAGAGGGAGTAAATAAATTCCAATTTACAGAAATAACACGATCTACTAATTCTTCATTAATTTTCCAAAATTTGACAGGATTAACGAAATCTAATATAAATATCTAATCTAATATATATATAATATAAAATATGATTAATATTGATTTTTAATTTATAAAATTTGAAATTTCAAATAAATAAAAGTAGAGAAATTTGACTATTTAAGAGTGCTATATAGAAATTTTTCAAAGCATGAATCGTTTTATAAGGTTTAGATTAGATGCAGCATGAACCATGATAGAGGACCACGTAAAGTTAGTTTACTTTAAACCAAGACAATTCTCAAATCTTATACATAGACGCCATGTATATTTATGTGTGAAATAGTTTTTTCTTTCCTTTTTTAGACTGGGTGGGTTATCACTGTCAAGCATGTTAAATTGAGTTCAATTTGTGGGTCCTCCTTGGCATAGTTTGATTAATGATTACTTAGTTGAATAAAATTAAAGTTTAAGCACTCGATAGTAACAAAATACACATGCGATGACGTATTTAAACTAAACGAATACTTGAGAACCCAATTACAGATTATGGTTAATTGTTAATTCATTTGAAATTGAAGATTTCACTTTCAAAATAACTAACGTATAACCCGTCGAAAATCGACGGGAAATTATAACAATTAATAAAATTATTAAATAGTACTAATATGTAATAGATTAGAAAAAATATTATTTATTAATTATTTTAACATTAAATAATTCGATTATGCAATCTATTAAACTCGTTTAGAATTTGTATCCCTTGAACACATCTCAAATTCAATTAAAAAGTAATTTTACCACATGTTTACGTCTCAAACCCATATAGCAAAACCGATGTGGGCAAAAATATATTTCTCTATTAAAGAAAAACGACTCTTAAGCTGAATTTTTTAGCTTTTTATGAAGAAAAAGAGGCAAGGGAAGGAGGGGGTAGTGAGAAAGAGAAAAGAAATATATAGATAGCGAATAATACTATATATGTTAAGATTGTCTATAAGATGAAAGTAACCCTAAATACCCCACATTACGAATTCAACACAAGATTAAGAAAAAAAATAAGTTAAACCACCGCTTCACAATCATCCCGTCTACCCCGACGGTTCCGACCTGGAATCGGCCTATTGACTACAATACTGATTTTAAATTATATAAATAATAATCTTCCAAATTTATTCACAAAAAAATTAATGATGACACATTTATTTTCTTTTTACCTGAAATTAATATTTAACTATATAAATAACTATATTCCAAAAATATTCACACAATATTTAATAAATAAAAAGTTAATTATAAATTGTAGTATTATATAAATAATAATCTTCCAAATATATTCATAGAAAAGTAAATGATGACATTCGTTTTCTTTTTTACCAGCTTCGAGAATAATTTTTTTAACTGAGAATAAAACTTCAAGAATTGTTTCACTATGTGCTTGGTAGTTTTTCTTTTTTACAAAACTTTATGTGGAATGATTGTGATTCATAAAATTATTTAGTCAATGATATAAGATAAAAGTTGACCACAAATATTCTTAATTTTATGAGTTCAAAATTATATAATATATTAAAAAAAAAGTTGTCCCGCAAGTACTGAATTGACCCATCTACGCGCACGATTATTGGTCAGAAATAACTCGTTGATAAATAGTTAGTAACTTTTCTGCCAATTTTCCTATATATTCTACATTTTCCAACGGAGACGATTAATCAAACAATTGGAGATGATGTGTTTAGGATTATTCAAACTTGTTTGAAATTTATATACTCGTACTTGTTTAAAATCCGATTAAAAAATTAGTCATTTGTGTTCCTTTCTGAAAAAATTTCGTATATTAGTCTACCGCCACAGTTCTGCATCGGAACTGGCCCGTTGACCACGACTTTGATTTATAAGTGCGTAATTTATAAAATTTATTTAGAATTTATATAGATCCAAAAATTTAATAAAAATAATGATTGTACTATTCATTATCGTCCTTAATCGTATAGTAATATTTGTTAACTAAAATTTATAAATTATGCAAAGTTAGAAACCCAACTACAAATAACGTAAAAATTATTTCATGGATGACGATTATAAATTTTAGAAAATACATGGGAAAAAAGCATAAAATGAAAAATTTCTCGAGTGTGAGTTGGGAATTGGTTCGTCTACCGCCACGATTCCGAGTCAGAATTGACCCGTTGACCACGATTTTGATTTATAAATGCACAATTTATGACAATTCTAAATTTTAGAAAATACATGAAAAAAATGAATAAAAATGAAAATATTAAAATCAATAAGAATAAAGAATGAAAATGTGTTACGTGAGATCCCGAGTTGAGGTACCCGTTAGTTGGGAATTGGCCCGTCTACCTAATTAATTGACAAATTAGAAATTACTTATTTTTAATCAAATTAAATAAAAAAATATTAGACTATTTCCAAATTTAATTCGGTCAACCAATAAATTATCCAAACTATTTTGGAACCATTTATTCTGTCAACTTATACATTGGTTCCCTAATAAAAATAATTATCTGTTCGGCCAATTAATAAATTGACCAAATTAAATTAAATTAAACTATAAAAATATAGCAGTTATTTATTCGGCCGATTAATAAATTGACCAAATTAAACTATAACATATAGTCATTTATTCGGCCAATTAATAAATAAATTGACCAAATAAAACTGGTGGAGCAAAAGCTGAGAAAATACATATTGATTCTAGGTATTTATAGGCTTTTCAATAAGTGAAGTTTCATTGAGAAACCGATGTGAGACACAAGATTTTAGTATAGATATTTAAAATCTATTATTTTACATTTAAAAATTCAAAAAATTTAGAATTTAGATAAATATGAATTGAGGAATATAAGGGGTGCCACGTAGGATTTTTTCAAAGCAAGAATCGTTTTCCTTTTAGTAATATAATGATTTTTTATAATTATCAAACAAATTGTGGCTAATATAATAATCTTATTGAAATATGTGGATTTTGAACCAAAATGATAAAAAATGATAAATGAAAACGGGAGAATTGAGTAATAATCTTCTTAAATTTAATTAAAAAATAAAGATTTTCACTTTCAAAATAAAATTTTATAACTACTAAAAAAATTACGTCTAATAATATCTCGTCGATTTTCGACGGGTTACACACTAGTTTAAACTAAACGAATACTTGAGAACCCAATTACATATTATGGTTAATTGTTAATTCATTTTTCATTTAATAATTTGAAAATTTATAATACTGTAATATCCCAAATTTTCTATATATATAGATCATTCAACAAATAATATGTTTTCACTTCAAAAATAACAATTAGAAAATCATGCTTTGTTTATAATCATTCTGAAGAGTATTTATTAAAAAATTATAAACGCTGAATTTACTCAAAAAGAATTTTGCATGCAAAAGTTATGTATATTTTAATATTTTAAAACATAAGTTGTTGAGTAGCAGCTTCAGTATCACAACTGTTTCCTATATGCAGCAACTTCCAACTCGCAGCTGCTTTAGCCTCGCAATAACTTACTGCTTAGCTGCTTCTGCACTGCAACTACTTCAGCCTTCAGCTTCGCAACAGCTTACTGCAAAGCTACTTGTTTCTATCTATAAATATGCGCATATAATCTTCATTTCCATTATTCAGTTTTCTATTATCATCTCAATTTTTTAACAACATAAGCTCGAGGTACTTATTTGTATAATCATGAAGTTTGACAATTCATGATATTGTTATTTTCTATCAGGTGGGTTTTACTTTCCAAAAGTATATTTGAGTTAATGAACTCTAAATTAGCATTAAAATGTAGTTATCCATATGATGTTTTCATTTGCATTCTATGTTATATACTCTATGTTAATCAATCAAGATATTGCTGAGTATTGTATGCACCATGTTGCAATGCAATGGGTTGATCTGTATTGTAACTCCCGATCTTGAGCTAAAACTCCTGGCCTATGTTAAAGTTGATTATTTTACTTCATGAATTTTGTCCCGAGTACTAGCCAAATAGACTATGATAACCATAACTATGGTTCCTAGTTCGAGTATAAAGATTGAACGTCACATCATAGATCTAAAGTATTTTTTATATGGTCAGATGTGATTTTCTGTTTTAAAACGCTCTGAGTCATATGTTAAATTGATAATCTGCTATGATTTCAAAATATTTTCAAAAATGACTCATGCCCACTGAGTGCATTAGTACTCAGCTCAAATATTTTTAAATCGGGAGACAGGTGATGAGACGTGAGGCTGAAATATGGGTTGTAGCTATCATGTTCTTTCACTATATTATTTAAATGTGCAACTCTTAAATAATGCCTTACATATATAATTTAAGATAATGATGTCGGTTTTATTTTATAGTATGTTAAAATAATATTATGTCTTATGATAATTGTTATATACTACTCCCCCGTCCCGTTCAAGAAGTCTCATTTTGCCATTTAGGGTGTCCCATTGAAGAAGTCTCATTTCCTTTTTTGGCAAAAATTAACACATTAAAATCCACTTTATGTCACACTCAGCACACTTTAATAAAAAAATACTCCCTCTGTCCCGCTCATTTTGTCTCTCTTTCCTTAAATGGACGTCCCACTCATTTTGTCTATATCCAAATACAGACATAATGAGTGGCTATAAGAGTTTCTCTCTCATCCCTTTCCAATCTCATCCACTAGTTTATTAAACAAACAACTTTCCTTAATCTTCGTGCCCAATAGTAAGGAGATAAAATGAGCGGAACGGAGGGAGTACTACCTTAATCACACTCTAACTCTCTTTTTCTTAATTTACGTGCAATTCTCAAATGGACTTCTTGAACGGGACGGAGGGAGTACATGTTAAATATGCCCTTTTATTCCTGCTTCTTTTTACCTCTCTCACGGTACCCTAGCTTACGGGCCTTTCTTTGAGAATTAGGATGTGACAAACACACTATGACAACACCGAATAATATTGCGACAAATTGCGGCAAAACATCAAATCTCAATCTCCATGCGAAAGTTGTCAAGTAGGTGTGAAATTAATCAATTTCTTTTTAAAACAAGGTGTGAAATTAAACATAGCTAGGAATACTTCCATCTCAATCCATTTTTTATATCAGAAATTAGAAATGATAAGATTGCTTAAAGATATATATTTTCTCTTTAAATTAATGTGATACCCTATCTTGCAAACTAAGACTTTTTCTCTTTGGTTCTTCAATCGATCACGATTTCAGCTCAAATGATGAACTTCGATACGAGACAATAACCTCCACCTTCGAAAACTTCCCTAGTGTAGGAAGGTATTGGCTATTTAATTTGTTTTTAAAATTCTTCAAAATTGTGATATAATTTATTAATTACTAGTATTATTTAAAATAACTACTTTTACGTGTGTTGCACGTATCTTCCTGCTATTGATAATAAGCATGATGAAAAAAAATAGTAGTTGATATACAACAAATGGAATATAAAATCAATCAACTAAGCTTTGTACTGAAATAATAAAAATACTTAAGGAAATAATTAAGCTTCAATATAATAAAAAAATATGAAAATGTTTAGACTTAGTATAGATATGTGTGAGAAATGATATTATATATCTTACAAATTACCATCAAAACGCAATATAATGAAATTACAAACATGCCTCTAATTATGAGTTACAGTATATATTTACATATATGGTTGTCTAATGAATCTTGACATTTCTCACACAAATTTTCCAGTGTGCGTAGCTAATTTTAATTAATGTATTTAAAGTGGTTTCCCGAAGACGACATTAATTTAGAGTGTGAAATGTGAATTGTGAAAAGATTCCGAGAGAGAGAGAGAGAGAGAGAGAGAGAGAGAGAGAGAGTAGTAGTAATGCAGCACTGGACAAGGAGGAGTGTACAGAAAATTAACTCATAATCAATTTCAAATGGAAGTTGCTTAACAATAAAGAATCGAGTGAGTCTTAATTAAACAACCGTTTCCAGTTACAACTAAATAATGTAGCATCTCTAGTCAACAGTCAACTCCCTTCAGAATATATAGTATGTTACTAATATTATAGTAGTATAGTATTTCCTAACAAAAGAAAAAGAATTATTATATTATATGCATATATATTTATATTAATAAAAGCGCCGATGGCCAAGAGATTTTCCCTCCAATACAGTCTGTCTTCATTTCATTGCACATCAACCAGCGTGTACAATATATTCAAAAATATATTTATGATCCTTTCTTCCCCACATACATATTGTATATAATTCAATTTATTAAAAAATAATACTACTAGTACTAGTATTATAGTATATGAGTAATTCCAGAACCCACCTGCTGCATTCTTCACAATGGATTGGCGACAAGCATGATGCATTGCCTTACCTCATGGCTGCCCTGCCCCACTTCAAACCACCCCCCTCCCTACCCCGCCCCCACCCCCTCCCTCACGCCGCACGAATTTAACAGAATCGAAAAAGTTTATATAAAGCATTTAAACTGCTAGCAAAGGCTACTTATATATCCACTACTCCAGTTACAGAGCCTGCAAATTTCCCAGACGAAATGCGGTTTTAGGGAGGGAGAGATAGAGAAATGGATAACTTTATTGGAAGAGACGAAATAGAGTCGTTCAGGAATGAGCTATCGGAGATCGGCAGAAGCTTGAGATCCTCATTTCGGCGGAGCTTCCGGAATGATTCTGCGTTGAGTTCCGTCATTGCTGATGAAGTAGTCTCGCAGTGGGCAGAAATTAATCGATTGCCAACCTTTGATCGGTTGCGATCTTCTCTCTTCGACGAAATTGGCGGCAATGAAGATGGACACGGAGGGAGAAAGGTGGTTGACGTTACGAAGCTTGGCGCGCCGGAGAGGCATATGTTCATCGAGAAGCTTATTCAGCACATTGAACATGATAACCTTCGTCTTCTGCAGAAAATCAGGAAAAGAATGGATAGGTACCATTTTTTGTTAGTCAAACTATGCTTTTTGTTGTTTTTTAGCGATCATATTTATTGCTGAAGGTGATTGATCAATGAAGTCAATGTCTTAAGATTCAGATATTTCTTGGTGCAGAGTTGGTGTTAAACAGCCTACTATTGAGGTTAGATACAATAACTTATGCGTAGCAGCCGAGTGTGAGGTTGTTTATGGAAAGCCTCTACCAACTCTTTGGAATTCATTCAAAAGCTTGATTTTGGTAAGCTTTAATCTATCAAACATAACAGCCAATTGACCTGCTAACCGGTTTATGTGTGTGTCGTTGTTTATGTAGTACTAGCACCTTCTGTAGTTATTTTATGGTTTAACATATCAGATGCTTTGCTATCAGAGACAAGTTGTTCTTGATTAGCAGTCTACGGAGTAATAGCCGGATTATTAGCTATTATGAAATATGAACCACATGGACATTAGGCCTATTGCTAAAGCCTTCATGTTGTCCTGAGATTGTACCTGTGTTTTTCTGCAATAATGCATTTGGATAATCCTCTGAGAACATGCTCAGGTTATTACCACGTTTGTTGAATCACGTTAAGCTCTTTGTTTCTATCTCTATCCGTATTCAGCTGACTTTTGGCCGTTTCACTATTAAAAATTTTAAATTGAACAAACGAGGAAATTGGATGAGAAAAGAGAAATTTATGTTATTTGGATGTTCCATATCTTCTAAATCAAATCAGAATAGCAAGCCTCCAACGTCTCCTCAAATATTCTCTAATAAGCTCCACTTTTCGTTTGATAGGATATCACCAGGCTGCCCTGTCTGCCAACACAAGAAGCCCATGTAGACATCACTAAGGACGTGAGTGGCATCATCACGCCTGGAAGGTAAAGTTAGAGGTTTTTCATGCCATCTGATTTACTAAGATTCTTAAAGTATATCGAGTGATTTTTACTTACTCTCTCTATAGATACTGTTTTCCAGCTTTCTAGTATGTTTCCTTATAGATTTACCAGTCCTTTGTTTCTTACCTGTGCATTTCAGTTTATGGAGTCTAGTTTCCAGGTACTTTCAGTTTATAGACTGGATCTAAGTTATACCAATTGCACAAAAGCTCTACAGGATTTGTCGTTTTCCTTTTCAAACTATCACAAGTCTGGAAACAGTACATAAATGGTTCACCTATCGTGATAAACTATCTGCTAAAAGTTTTCATGACATCATCTCAGGGAAAGAGGCACACATTCAAGCTGTATTCATTATAATTGCTGGTTAAGGTTTCTTCTTGCTCAGTTAAGTTCTTTATATCTAATGTTGTATTCCTTTGATTACAGAATGACTCTACTACTTGGTCCTCCAGGGTGTGGAAAGACCACCCTTTTGAAAGCCTTAACAGGAAACTTAGACAAATCGCTTAAGGTATAATTACTTCTTTTATCTTTTTTCTTTTTCCCCATTTTCCCATTTTCCTTGAAACATCTCGAACTAGCTGTTATAGATAACATGCAAAGGTTCTGTGTTCTGCTACAACAGGTATCTGGAGATATCTCGTACAACGGATATGAACTTGATGAGTTTGTACCTCAGAAAACGTCAGCTTATATAAGCCAATATGATTTGCATACCCCTGAAATGACAGTCAGGGAAACACTTGATTTTTCAGCTCGCTGTCAGGGTATCGGTAGCAGAGCAGGTATGCTATTTAAATAAGGAAGCTCAGATTTCATTTTGAAACTATTAATAATGGTGGGATATGCTGTTTTCTTCTGAAGAAATTATGGCTGAGGTCAGCAGAAGGGAAAAAGAAGTCAAAATTGTTCCTGATCCAGAAGTAGATACTTACATGAAGGTACATCATAGGAGCTCATATCGCTCCTTTCCTTTCTGAGTCCAGAAACTGTTGATAGATGTGTGATTAAACTGCAAGCAAGTTAACTTTTAGTTTACCGAAAATGTGAACTCGTTGTTCTGTCAGCCTGATGAAGCTTATCCAGATGGAAAGTTAAGAAAATCAAAACTCTTAGCAACTTTTTGGAACCTCATATTACTGAATTTTTTTGCACATGAATGGCAGCTGCGCCTGAATCCTCATCATAAACACAATTGATTTCGATCACTGAAATCTAGCTCTCCTTAATTACTTAACTGAACCATGATATCAATATTCAAAGAAAAATTGTTAAGGAAATCTACTTTCTATAAGACCATTACACCACCTTAAATATATTCTAAGACCAGGAAAGAAAATTAGAAATGTAAGTCTAGAAAAATTAAGGCTGAGAGCTGAAAATCTACCCAAAATTGTTGCTGCAAACAGCAATACTTGATTCCAGTCCAGTCTACAACATTTGAGTAAAGAATCCTTTGATCTACATTTGAGTTTGTTATGGTGACATGTTGCTACGTCCTAATATATGCATTACTGTGCAGGCAATTTCTGTGGAAGGACAAAGGTCTTCTTTGCAGACAGACTACATTTTGAAAGTATTTTCCATCTTAAATTAAAGTTATTTATCTTTTGTTGATACTTTAATTGAAGGATTTGCGTTTGACAGTTTGCATATTCTTAGATTCTTGGTCTTGATATCTGTGCCGACACGCTGTTTGGAGATGCCATGAGAAGAGGTATATCTGGTGGCCAGAAGAAGAGACTCACTACAGGTAATTCTGATGCCAATACTTTGTATCTTTTCTCTGATAACACACAATATTCCAGGACCAGGTTCTTGAACTTCAAAACTAAATAATTTTTTTTGAAATCTAAATTATATATTGCTTCATGTTTATTTTTCAGTAATTAAAATGAACAATAACATGCAGGTGAGATGATAGTTGGACCAACAAAGGCCTTATTTATGGATGAAATCTCGAGCGGTCTAGATAGCTCAACCACATATCAGATAGTTTGTTGTCTTCAACAACTTGCACACATCGCAGATGCTACAATACTCGTTTCACTTCTCCAGCCTGCACCAGAAACGTTTGGTCTCTTTGATGACGTGATTTTGATGGGAGAGGGAAAGATTGTCTATCATGGACCCCGAAGTGATGTCTTGGAGTTCTTCAAAAGTTGCGGATTTGCGTGCCCTGCAAGAAAAGGAGTGGCTGATTTTCTCCAGGAGGTAAGTGCAATAACATCTTGGTAAAACTATTTTCCTTAAGAAGAAATAATTAAATTGTTGTTGGTTTGGATTCCCAGGTTATTTCTAGGAAAGATCAAGAACAATACTGGCGGGAGACACAACCTTACAGTTACATGTCAGTTGATATGTTGGCAAGGAAATATAAGGAGTCTGTGCATGGAAAGAAACTTACTAAGGAACTTTCTGTGCCATTTGATAAGTCTAATAGCCACAAGTCTGCTATTAGTTTTGATAAGTATTCTCTTTCCAAATGGACTCTTTTCAGAGCTTGTATGTCAAGAGAATTTCTTCTCCTGAAAAGAAATTCGTTTCTGTATGTTTTCAAATCAGTTCAGGTTAGCCAGATGACTATTTCTTTCTTCAAGTACTCTGACAATATCTATTTAGAGTTGTTAACTTTCTGAAGTTATCATTGGTTTGCAGCTTATCTTCATTGCTACTGTAACAATGACTGTATTCCTGAGGACGCAATTGCATGTTGATCTTATCCATGCGAATGATTATTTGGGAGCTCTATTTTATTCTCTCATCATTCTGTTTTTTGATGGGATGCCAGAGCTCTCCATGACTATAGCAAGGCTTCCAGTTTTCTACAAACAGAGGGACTTGCACTTTTACCCTGCATGGGCATATGCAATTCCAGCTACCATCTTGAAAATCCCTATGTCATTGCTGGCAGCTGTAGTGTGGACATCCTTTACTTATTACGTTATTGGGTATAGCCCTGAAGCTGGGAGGTTAGTAACAGCAGATCAAATGCTCAAAATTCAAACATGCTTCACTTTTGTTCTGGACCATATGTCTTTGATTTAAAACACATAATGTCCACCATTTTTCAGGTTCTTCCGCATGATGATTTTAGTTTTTGCTGTGCACATGGCCTCAACATCTATGTTTCGATTCCTGGCATCTACGTTCAGGACTATGGTTGCATCTACAACAGCTGGAAGTGTAGCCATATTGTTTGTGATGTTATTCAGTGGCTTCGTAATACCACGACGTCAGTAATTCTTTAAGTCAAGCCTAATTTAGTATCGTTGATGCATTTATTATTTACATATTACCTCAAAACAATATTCTGAAGATTAGTCTTTTTGCAGCATCCATGCCAGTTTGGTTGAAGTGGGCATTTTGGGTTTCTCCTCTATCATATGGAGAGATAGGCCTTTCATCCAATGAGTTCCTTGCTCCAAGATGGAAAAAGGTATGAACTTCACATAAGTTCGTGCTAGGTTATTTTATTATGATCTAAACTCACAACGTGATATATTAATCAACATTGCTCTGAAACATTTTTTGATATTTCATGATTTCTATAGTAGGTGGCCTTACTTTTTTTGTTTCATATTCCTACTTCAAGATCAGCTTATGCAATTACACTGTCTTCGAATATCTTCATAGGAGCTGGCTGGGAATACGACCATAGGACATCAAACACTTGCAAACCGTGGGTTAGACTTTGGTGATAATCTCTTTTGGGTGTCAGTTGGCGCGCTGATTGGGTTATCACTGCTCTTCAACATTGGATTTACATTGGCTTTAAGTTACTTAAAACGTAAGAGCATTACGTTAAGTATTACAAATGCACGCATGATCTGAATAGATACTAATTTCATTCCAAATTAATGCATCAGCTGCTGGTTCTCGTTCTATTGTTTCAAGGGACCAAGTTTCAAAGCTACAAGGTGGTAAAGCTGATCCTGGAATTTCTCATCCTAGAACCAGTGAAAAATCTCACAGAGGTTAGGCATTTCCTCCTTCAATTGTTTCATTTGTGGTAATTTTTTCTCACTTCTTGAGGAATTTTTTCTGCAGACACAATCGCTTTACCCTTTGAACCCTTAAGCATAGTATTCCAAGATGTGAAATACTATGTCGAAACCCCCATGGTAAATATCTAGAAACCAATTGAATATGAATTTTCTTTTTAATCAGATATCAAGAAGTACTAAACTAACTGCTCATGGTTACACTCAGAAAAGGCTTCAGATTCTTTCTGATATCACCGGTGCATTCAGACCTGGTGTTCTCACAGCACTCATGGGTGTTAGTGGGGCTGGGAAAACGACACTTCTTGATGTACTTTCTGGCAGGAAAACTAGTGGTACCATCGAAGGAGAAATCAAAATTGGAGGTTATCCTAAAGTCCAGAGTACATTTGCTCGGATTTCAGGTTACTGTGAACAAACTGATATTCATTCTCCACAAATTACTGTGCAAGAATCAGTTATTTTTTCAGCTTGGCTACGTCTTGATCCACATATCGAGGCAAAGACAAAATATGTATGACTGCTTATCTTGAACTTTCCAGATTTATAGCAAGTTTCCCATCAGTATAATTTGATTTTGTTTGGAAATCTAATAGGAATTTGTCAAAGAAGTCCTTGAAACCATTGAGCTTGACAGCATCAAAGATGCATTAGTGGGCTTGCCAGGAGTTGATGGTCTGTCAACTGAGCAAAGGAAGCGGCTAACAATAGCTGTGGAACTTGTTGCTAATCCCTCTATTATCTTTATGGATGAACCTACGACTGGACTGGATGCCAGAGCAGCAGCAATTGTTATGCGAGCAGTAAGAAACGTGGCAAACACTGGAAGAACCATTGTTTGCACCATTCACCAACCGAGTATAGACATTTTTGAAGCATTTGATGAGGTATGCAGCAATGGATTACTTAATCGATTATCTCTGGTTTTCCATTTCATGAAACATACAAATCAGGTCCTGTTTTCTTTTGGAAATATGCAAAAGATATTAGTTTGATTTCGATTCTAGAGAGATGAACTTCTAGACTCTTAAAGTCTTGACTGAGTTTATTTAGGATAATTTTGTTTACCTTGCTAATATACATACCATTGTACCTCTAGTTATTACTATTGAAAGCAGGAGGTCGCATGATCTATTGTGGGCCGTTAGGTCAACAGTCTTCTCAAGTGATTGAATATTTTGAGGTAATGTCTTCCCTTGCCGAATGCTATATGTATTCTTCTTCTCCTTCTCTTTGGAATCAATGGATGCGTCTTTCATAGTAAGTTAGTAGCACCTCTGGTATTAACTTTTTGTTTTCAATTTTGTAAAAAGGCTGTCCCTGGTGTGCCAAGTATCAGAGATAACTATAATCCAGCTGCATGGATGTTAGAGGTCACTTCCACTTCCTCAGAAGCTGAACTTGGTGTAGACTTTGCTGAGATTTACAAGAATTCCGTTTTGCACGAGTAAGAAGATTATGATAACATCTTTGATAATGCTGCTTCGACGAATCTAGTCATGGATAGTCTTACATTATAATGTGATTGCTCAATCTGAATGTTGTTTTTTTTTTCCGTGTGAAGGAAAAACAAAGAGCTTGCTAACAAGCTTAGTATACCAGCTGCTGGATCAAAAAATTTGCATTTCTCAACCCGTTATCCGCAAAGTGGTTGGGAGCAATTCAAAGCTTGCCTCTGGAAGCAGCACTGGTCTTACTGGAGGAGCCCTATGTACAACTTGATGCGCTCGCTTCATATGCTTTTTGCAGCTTTTCTTTTCGGCCTGGTGTTCTGGGATCAAGGCAAAAAAATGTAAGCTCAAAGCACAAATTTGATATTTTTCTGCTAATTAATCCTTTGTAAGTTATATATATATATATATATGCCAAACTTGAGTAAAGTCTAACATTCAATCCCTTGTGAACAGAGATAATCAGCAGAGTCTATTCACTCTTCTGGGCTCAATGTACGCTTCAACTCTATTCTGTGGTATAAACAATTCCTCTTCAATCCTGCCATATGTTAGTACAGAGAGAACTGTCCTCTACAGAGAGAGGTTCTCTGGAATGTATGCTTCTTGGGCTTATTCAGCCGCGCAGGTATGCCCTATGCTGATAACTGTGATTCAATCTTGAAAAGAAACGGAGTTGATGATGTTGATATATATTTATGATTTTGCAGGTGATAATTGAGATTCCATATCTGTTTGCTCAAACAGTTGCATTCACAGTCATCACATATCCGATGATCGGTTACTACTGGACTGCGTATAAGCTCTTCTTCTATTTCTACACTATGTTCTGTACACTGCTCTACTTCACTTACCTCGGGATGGTCTTGATTTCCATTACACCCAGCTTCCCAGTTGCTGCCATTTCACAGTCTGCTGTTTACACTTTGTTCAATCTCTTTGCTGGATTCTTGGTCCCTCACCCGGTATACCTCTCTGTTTCTGTTTCTGTTTCTGTTTCTGTTTTTGTTTCTGTTTCTGTTTCTGTCTCTCTGTGAATAATGTTATGATGCATTGTGTGGTTTCAATATTTCAGAGAATTCCGAGGTGGTGGATCTGGTTTTACTATGTAGTTCCTACGTCATGGTCGTTAAACGGCATGCTTACTTCACAATTTGGTGACATCGAAGAGAAGATAACGGTGTTTGGAGAAACCAAAACAGTAGCAGCCTTTCTGAGAGATTATTTTGGATATGAACACGATCTTCTACCTCTTGTTGCTGTAATGTTGATTTTATACCCTATTATTTTTGCTTCTCTTTTTGGAATTTGTATTTCCAAGTTGAATTTTCAAAGGAGGTAAACTTTTTCTTTAAATGCTAGCTAGCGGAAAACAAGTGCATCGCGTGTTATGCACATGTGGCATTCCATCTGTATAACAAGTTTGTTTAAGAGAATATAAAAGAAAAACAGAATATAGGGTAATTAGTGTTTAAAATACACAAGCTTTATCGTTTTTTGGTTTTCAATATCAATTTTGATATCTTTGTATCAATATATGAACTTTTGCATTATTGAATTTTTTATCTTGATTCTTTTGCTCTTAAATTAGAGCTAATATGGCATTGATATGTTAATCATCGTTTTGATAATGAAAATTTACAAAAAAAATAATAAAAAGTGAAACGCTTCCAATTGCAGAATTTAGCATTTTGTCCTAACAACGAACCATCACCATTTCTAATAATTTTGTTTTCTAAAAAATAAAAATAAAGATATATAGCATTAGTAAATTAAGTAACACATGATTTTAGGTCAATGATTCATGAATACTGGCATCCTTCGATTGCTGCATATTTTGGGCTGGGCTTATTCAGAGTTGGACAGAATTTATACATGAGTCTAAAAGGATGATTTGGAGCTGGACCGCTAGAGCCATTGAATAAATTAGCCCCTGGCCCGTGCGGTTCTACTTCCTCGGCCAACGGAATAGTACTCGCAATACACCATTCATTCGCATTGATATCTTTTAGATTTAGACGGGTGTATTCAATCAGAATTTTTGTTAGAGTTTGTAAGTCTGTAGAGTTGGGAAGTTTATAGATTTCAGATGGAGTTCAGGATGATTTCGTGGATTTCAGATGGAGTTTTGTGAAATTTGTGAAGGAGTTCGGATGGATTTTTATCGACTTTCGTTGGAGTTGAATTCCATCACTCCAGCGCCCGCTGCAATCCAACAGGTGCGCGAAATGAAAATTCCCAGCCCCCGCTGGATGACAATTTAATGATAGCAGAGAGCAACAATGAAAACAACATGTCAGGCTTCCATAGAGCTCCATTTCTGAAATCGAATTTGAAATTTTGAATAGGAACAACCTTCTTACTTCAAATTCTTCAAATTCTAAAGCACAGAAAGCTAAAGAGGCATAAAACACCAACTCTATACAACGGCAATTGCGTAATAATGTGATATACTAGTATTCATCAATAGAAATAACAAAAAAATCCAACCAGTTCAGCATCACTCAGAGAAAAACATAACTCATAACAAAATCTTCAACACTAGGTTAATTAATAACGCGAATGCAAACAATAGAGAAGTCAAATATATGCAGTATGCAGTAATCATAAACATTTATCTGCAAATGCTAAATTATTTCTAACAAATAAGTTAAAAATCCAAACAAAAGAGGCAAACAAAATTGGGGCGATGAAGTGCAGAGGAAAAGTGGAAACTACCAAAGGCGAGGGGGAGAGCGTTGATGTCACCAGACTCGGCGGCGGAGACGAACGGCCGGAGGTGGAGAGGAATTTCAGACTGATCGATGTCGTTCTCTACATCCAACTTCATACCTTCTTCGCTGGAGAGAGAGAGAGAGAGAGAGTGTTGTGTGTGTGTGCGCGTGTTTCTGTGTCCTTTGTTCCCAGCAATCATTGGCTCCCGGCGCATGCTGGAAGCCCCCAGCGACCGCTCGTTCTCACCCGGCGCTGGGGATACATTGGATTTAAAATCTCATCGATATCGATTGGATTTCGTCACGCCTATTTTGTTCATCAAAGTCCAACGAAACTCCAACGAAAGTCGATAAGTTAAAAGTCGATGGAATGTTAAATACACCAAGATTTTAGAAGTCAAACAGAAGTCTGGATTGAATACACCCAGACTTCTGAAGTCTTTAAAAATCCAATGAAAATCTTGATTGAATACACCCCCTTAAATTTTGTAGACATGGATAGTAATAATGGTTAGTACTTAGTACTATTACATACGAAAATTAAATGATACATGTGATCATTGTTTGTTATGATGTATTTCCCCATTACTTCGTAACATTGTATTAACATAGAGAACCAATTTTAACAAAAAACAGGAGTAAGAGTTGTATTAGAAAAACATGCATGTCAATTCCTTATAGACTTCTAATTAAGACGTACATATAATACCAATATATGTTTCTGTTTCTTCAGTATTTACTGGATTCTTCACACACATTTCCACAGGAATTTCTCGGTAGCAGACACACAATTCATCTTCAGCAGCTACCCTTAATCCGAACTTCCGAAGTCACTTAATTTATAGAAGGTAAGAATATGCAAACATTATTTGCATGCCTCGATTTCTATACTTTTTTTTGCGCTCATTCTTGACGATGGCAGTGTTTTAGATTAATTAATTCTTCTCAATATTAAAGTACTAGAATAAATCCTTAAAAAAGATAGTCACGTCCTAATAATGTTATGCAGATGCTTACCTAATTAAAATTACTTAACTTTGATTACTCCTAATATCTTTAGTTATCCCCTGAGCTCCCTTAATTATTTACGGTGAAATTTGCCGTCGATCATGACAACTACTCCCTCCGTCCAATTTTAATTGCCCCATTTGAGGGTGGACACGAGATTTAAGGAATGCTGAAAAAGTGTAAAAGGTGGAGGAAAAAAGACAATAGACGTAGTGGGATAGTGTGCACTTAATTTCTTAATTTTTGGATTAGCAAAAGCAAGAGAGAGAAAGAGAGTTGGTGGTTTTATTTCTTAATTTATTGCACACTTTTGTATTTCTTGTTTTTTTCTAATCACATTGCTAGAATTTTTTTTTCTCACACGTCTGTTTTTTTTTTTGGAACCTATTTTTTTTTTTTGTGAAGCTCACATGCGTTGAGAGTGAAAAGAAGAAACTTAAACTCTGCAAAATTTGAAGCCAACTGGACAGTGTAATGAAATGAGAGGGAAATTCATAACTTTGGAGCCAAAACCTAAAATTTCATTAAGTAAATAATTCGAAAAGTACATTGATGATAAGAGTGATTTGATCCAAAACATGGAGGGAAATTTGAATAGTTAAGATCCACATGAAAACTCTCCTATAAATAGAAGAGGAGCAGTCAGCATTCATTTCATGTTCACCAACCCAAAACTACAAAAACTACAAATACAGAAAAATTGCAGAGATGGCAGATGCAAGGAAAACGGGAGAGTTCAACACTGAGCAGCTCAATGCCATTGCGCAGTAGCTTCTCCAACACAGCAGCCAAGGCAAACTGGAACATGGAGCCAAAAAAGAAGTTGCAGAGAAGTTCCATCGCAATCTCAAGACCGTATGGTCCATCTGGTCCAGGGCCAGAGCTCAACTTCACCAGGGGGTTCCTATTAGTCTCCAAAGCAAGAAAATAGGGTCAGTGAAGAAGAAAACCAAGCCATTTGATGCAGAAAAAATAAAAAACCTGTCAGTACTTCACAGAACATCATTCAGGAGTATGGCAGAACATTTAGATGTTAGTAAGAGCCTGTGTCATATCTGGTACAAAGACCAAGAGCTGCAGGCTCACACCAATGCAGTAAAGCCATTTCTGACCCCAGAAAACAAGTTATGCAGATTGAATTGGAGCATGAGTCAACTAGGAAATATCATTCATGGTGGGAAGATCAAGTTTCAGCAGATGCACAATGTAGCTCACATAGATGAGAAATGGTTTTATCTCACCAAAGCAAAGGACAGATACTACCTTGCCAAGGGTGAGAAAAAACCACATAGGCAGCTTCAATCTAAGTCTCACATCTTAAAGATAATGTTCAGTTGTGCCATAGCTAGACCAATCATAGATAAAGAGGGAACTGTCATCTTTGATGGAAAACTGGGAATATTTCTATTTATCACAGAGGAGCCTGCTCAAAGGAACAACAAGAACAGAATCAAAGGCACAATGGAGCTCAAACCAATGCAGTCAGTTACAAGAGAAGTAGCCAAACAACAACTACTCACTGAGGTAACCAATGCAATCATGTCATCAAGTATGGCATCAGCAGGGGCATAACATCATTTGCCCAATCAGAAATCAAGTATAGTATCTGCATTCTTATCATACACATACACAGGAAGCAAGCATGGCATCAGCAGGGGCATAGCATCATTTGCCCAATCAGGAATCAAGTATAGTATCTGCATTCTTATTATACACATACACAGGAAGCAAGCATCAGCAGGAAAATAGGGTCATAATCTGAATCAGGTATAGTATCTGCATTCTTATCATAGCATACTTCTCATGATGGATTTCATTTGCAGATGGTACCGGCAATTAAAAGCAGCTGGCCAGAAAGTCTAGGCAAAGAAATATAGATACAGCAAGATAATGCCAAACCACACATTAAGGACAGTGATCCAGACTTTCAAGCTATTGCACACACAGATGGATTCCACATCCATCTGATAAACCAACCAGCAAACAGTCCAAACACCAACATAAATGACTTGGGGTTTTTTAGGAGCATCCAGTCACTGAAGGATAAGAAAGGTGCATCAAGTGCAGATGAGTTGCTAAGGAATGTCAAGGAAGCATATGCAGAATACCCTCCTTGGAAGATTAACAAGATTTTCCTACAACTGCAAATGTGTTATGCAGAAATCATGAAAGTGAAGGGGTGTAATGACTACACTATGCCTCATATGGGAAAAGACAGCCTGATCAAAGATGGAGTCTTACCAGATTCCATTGAAATTGATGTACAACTTGTGAGAGAGAGTTTGAACTACTTAAAGTTACATGGCATGGGGGAAGATAAATTCTACAGCTTAGATGGATTAACAGAGGCATTGGATAGTGTGGGGCTAGAGAACTGAAGGCATGGAAGGGAATAGTAGTAGTACTCAGTGAGCTAGTTTACAGGGACAAACAAAGTGCATGTTTTTGTTTTTTGTATTGTTTGGAATGTAAACTAAACCATGATGCAGTAATGGTAAATGTGTCTTTGGTTTGGCTTATCACAATCATCATCACAAGCATCATCACAGGTGATAGAAGAGGAGCAGTTTGATATTCAATCAATAGCATCACAGTGGATTGAGCCTCCTAAACTAGGTCATTGCTGACCTAGTGGTTGTATCAATACACAGAAACACATTAAGGCAACAAATACAGTGAGCATAGAATGTATTTTCAACCACCAAAAACTACAAACACAGAAAAACTGCATAGATGGTTTAAGGCATCAATGTCATCAATCAATTAAGGCAACATGTCATTAAATGCAGTATCAGTTCGAGCAAATAAGGGCATCACCAGCCATCACCAACCCGAATGTTTAAGAAAGAAATCACCTCACTGTCCGAATCCGATCCGGACTCAGCATGATCCTTGCCATCACGGCAGTATCACTGGTATGGATCTAAACCACCATCAGAGTCGGGTTCAGACAAATCCTTGCCATCCTTGCCATCCAACGCAAAGGCAGGCTCCTCCGCCTCAACGGGAAGCACAAGTTCCGGCACCGGGGCAACGGCAGGCTCCTCCGCCACCTCGGGGAACACAGATTCCAGCACCACCTCAGACCGATGCATCTCCGGATCTTCGGTGACTGGAGAGGGCTCCCAGCCTGGTGGAATCCACAGATCCTCGGGGAACTCCGGCGAATCAGTGGGAGGAGATGGTACCTACGAGGGGAAGGAGGGGGTGGCATCGACGAATTGGAGGGAGGGGTCGATCTCCACCCTCCTGAAGCCTTGCTGTCCTTCATCGACGCTAGGGTTCAGAGGGGTACAGTCTGTATTCAGACAAAGGCCGTGGCGGCGGGGAGAGAGAGTGAGAGTAGATCTAGGGTTGCAGAGAAAGAGAATGGAAGGGAAGGGAGCGCCGTTGCGGCGGAGAGGGTGAGAGTAGATCTAGGGTTGCAGCGCAAGATAACAGAGGGGAAGGGAGCGCCGTCGCGGCGGAGAGGGTGAGAGTAGATCTAGGGTTGTAGCGCAAGATAACAGAGGGGAAGGGAGCGCCGTCGCGGCGGAGTGGTGAGAGTAGATCTAGGGTTGCAGAGAAAGAGAACGGAGGGGAAGGAAGCGCCGTCGCGGCGGAAAGGGTGAGGGTTGCAGAGAATAGAGAGTGAGAGAGATGGATGTTTCGATATGAATGAGAGAGAGTGAGAGTTGCAGAGAATAGGGAATGAGAGAGAGGGATGCTTCGAGAGAAATGAGAGAGAGAGGAGGTCCAGACAGATTGAGAGAGAATAGGGAGTGTTAGGGTTGTTGGGGTGGGTTAATTAGGGTGGGTAATTAGGTGGGGTCAATTTATTAATTAAGAGAATGATTAGTAATTGTGAGAAGGGGTAGTAATAATGCAAAAATAATGAGAGTATATGAGTCAATTTGTTCAAATGAAGCATTTATTTTTAGACACTTTTTTGAGGCATTTAAAATTGGATGGAGGGAGTAAATCATTATATTAATTGAAAATAATTAATTTATGATTTATTTCTCATGCAGGGCAAGCAACATGACATCTCACTGCTGTTCTTGGATAAATCACATTCTCAATCAAATAAGAGGCGCTAACGACGCCGCATCAATCACATTAACCAAGCAGCCTCTTCTCCAACCTCCAAAACCAGACCAATCGCAAAGCCGCCGCCGCCGCCGATTTCTCCGCTACTTCTGCCCTAAATATCTGAAGCTCTACATCTTCGACGGCGACTCAGAGAAGGAATGCAGCCTCCGCGGCCTCGACTTGTTGGAAGGCGCCGTCCTCGTCGCTACCTGCAACGAACTAATCCTCCTAGCCTGCTCCACTCGCCGCAATCAAATTCAATACGGCGTTTTCAATCCTCTATGAAACCAGAGAAATAAAATCACGATCATCAATTCCACAAATCTCCAGGCCTGCGGCTTCTTCTTCCACCCGCCGGCGAACGACTATCGAATCCTAGCCGTCGGAGGAAGAGACGAGAGAAGCTACGAGTACCAGATCTACTCGTTCAATTCCAGATCGTGGCGGCAAACTGCGGATCCCTATTTCAGATTCCGACCTACATGCTACTGGAGGTCCGACGAGTCCGTCGCCGGCAGCGCGGCGATTGCGAACAACGCGCTGCACTGGTTCGTAGGTCAGATCATGGTATTCGATACGGTGAGTGAAGAATTTGAAGTGAAAGTTGTTCCTTTTATGGATTACGTGCTGAAACTGGTCTATTTCGACGGATATCTATCGACGAGAGGGGATGAGCTGTGTTTCTGCGTCGTCGGGCGGCGGGAGCCGGCGATGGAGGTGTGGATCTGTGATGATTATGAGAATTGGTGTTGGAGCAGAAAATTTATAATTGATTTGAGCTGGGATTGGGAGTTTCCTGTGGTGGAACCGTTTGTAACGGCCAGTTATGACGTAGTGAGAGTTGTGGGGTTTGATGAAGATGAGGTGATGCTGTTTTGGAGGCATAGAGGATTGTTTGTTTATGATTTGAAATTGCGGAGTGTGGAAAGAGTTTGGGTGAAGAAGTTGAAGTTGCCTAAGGAATGCCGCCAAACTCATTATCATCTTTATTGTGGTTTTGCACCTTATATACCAACCCCACATCATCAATCAAAATCAAAAATGTCTGTGACCATTGGATGAATGGATGGAATATTCGAGGAACTTTTATATATATATATTTTCTTTTTTTTTCTTTTTTGAGAAGATAGATTTTTTTTAAGGGGTAATGGCCAAAAAATACATGAACTTTTGTTCAAATTCTCATTTTTCACATAAGCTTTCAATTTGGCCAGAAACTGCATGAACTTTGATTTTAGCTGTGAATTTCACATGGTTTTAATTTTAGGCAAAATTCATTAAATAAATGAGATCTATTCAATTTAAAAGTAAAATATATAAATAATTAGGTGTAGCCAATGATAATTATCACGATTTTTCCAAATATATTTCTAATTAAACATTATAAGATTTGGCTGAAATTAGATGATTGGACTACAAATTTTATATTCCTATCTAATTAAAAACTCAATGACATTAATTGGCTACAAATTTTAGATTCCTATCAATATTTGAAAAAATCATGATGATTATCATTGGCTACACCTAATTATTTATATATTTTAATGCTTTTAAATTGAATATAATTTATTTTTTTAATTTGATTTTACCCAAAGTCAAGTATGTGAAATTCACAACTAAATCTAAAGTTCGTGTATTTTTTGGCAAAATTGAAAGTTCATGTGAAAAATCAGAATTTGAGAAGTTCATATTTTTCCTGGCAATTACCCCTTTTTTAAGTGGTAGAATTTGCTTTATTTTCCATGACAAGAGTAAATGCAGCCATTGTTCAAGCTATCGTGTGTAATTGTTTGCAAATACTAGTATCTCCTCCATCAGGCTAATATTATCATTTTTTCCTTATTTAGTTGTCATATATTCATATTGTCATGTTCTAAATTAGAAAAAAATTATTTTTTCACAAGTTTTGGGATCGACCCACTTTCTATTTTGTTTTACTCTCTCTCACTCTTAATCATTTATACCAAACAGTAATACATATTAGTGGGACGAAAGGAATAAAAGAGGTAGATTGCACGCACTAGGATAAATATGATGTGGAAAAATTTAAACTAGATGGTGTTGATGAAATTCGAATAATAGACATTTATATTCAGATCAATATTGACTCGTCATTAGGTTATTATTATGAATAGTATGAGACCTTTATATGCGTGAGATCCATCATTTTAAAATAGTTTGAGAATGACAAAATAACAAAGAAAAGAAGGAGCTAGAGCTAGAGCACGAGTTTGAAGCTTGATCGCTGTCGGGCAGTCTTAATGCCAGTGGATAGATAGTCATATTGATAATAGAAGTAAATTATACTTCTCCCCTTCACAATACATTTTAATTGGCACGAGCTTAAAAAAAAAATTAATAGCAGAGGGTATCGTTGTGGCTCACATTTTAGACTCGCCGAAAATTCAAACACGTTATTTAATTTTTATTTGATTTTATTTTTCTTTTGAAAGGCAAGTACGTTGAAATCTAAATACTCCCTCTGTCCCACCAGACTTGTCATGTTTCTTTTGGGCGTGGGATTTAAGGAGAAAACAATTAAGGGTAGAATGTATGTTTAGTGGAGTATTTAATTGATTTAATAGTAGGGGTATAATAGTGATATAAAATGTAGTTAAACTGTAGCCACTGACACAGCATAAATAAATAAGATAAAATATTGTGATTAAATATGCAAAAGTAATGAGAATGGCACGACATGAAAATATGTGTGCAAGTGTTTTTTTATCATGTTTTAGGCGTATGCAAGCTGTATGAAGCTCTTATCACTGTAATTTTTGTAACTAAGGAACATGCATGTGATTAAATGAAGCTGGCAAGATCTTTAGTTTTATGTATCACATCTCGTACAAATTTTGTAATCATAGATGCTGTCTATTATGCATAACCAACAAGTAAGCACAAAGTGAGCATAAATTTTTATCATTTCAGTACCAATTCAGCAGCCATGAACACACTGTACTCCCAACAACAAACTGAACCCAAATTATTCCCACAACGACAGAAGATTGAAGTTTTTCATAAATTGATGCAAACATCATAATCGCCAACAAACTCCAACAACGTCCAGGGGTTTGTATAATCACAAAAATTGAAAAGATCTCACCTAAACAAGCAAGGAAGGAAAATCCTTAGCATTGGCGATAAGTCTCGATCCACAGAGTGATTTTCCACCGCCAAAATCCTACCCCTCAGAGAGGCAAATCGAAGGCGGTGGCTTTTGCTTTTCATCACAGCGGCGAGGGGGTGGCGATAGATCTGGCGTGGCTCTGGAGTGGATCTCATGGGTCTGTACCTATCTTGGATAACATTGCCGATCCAATTGCCGGCGGCCTCCAGCTGTTCCTCAGTGTCCGGAATGACCACGTCACTCAAATTTATAGTTTTCCCAGCGGAATCTGAAGATGAAGGTGGGGTTTTTGGAACAATGGTATCAAAGAGATATTGAGAATCCTCCCATTTTTTGGTTGGAGGAGAATCAGATTCAAAGAAATAGGAATTCATCACGGCGAGCGAAGACAACGAGTTTGATCGGAGGCAACGCCATCAAGGATATCGACGTGAATGAGAGAGGAGTAGAGAGAGAGAGAGTACGACGCATAGGGGAGAGAGAGAGAGAGAGTACGACGCATAGAAGAGAGAGAGTGAGTCTGAATAGGGTATGTAGTGGGTGGGTAGGGTTTTAGAGTGATAGCTGTAAAGTGGGTTAGATTAAGAGATTAATTGAGCTTTAACTTTTACTAATTATTTTTAAATAAGGAAATAAGACAAGAATAATGAGACAACCCAAAAAGAATACAGTAAAAGTGTGGCGGTACGGAGGAAGTATAAAGAGAGTGAAATAGAATTAGGGCTGGCTCTTCCAAAACTCCACTGACTACTACTGTGGCTCCTCTCCTCCATTTCTGGTACTCTTTCGCTCGATCTTAGCTTCCTCTTTTCTTTTTCTTATTCATGGATGAGTCGATCAAGAAATTGCTGAATTGACACTCTAGATGTTCGGGTATTCGTAATTATCCTTGAGTATTCATTTTTGACGTCGCCTAAAGTCAATGTTCTAGGGTTGTTTTTGTTTCAATTTGGGTTGTTTTTGCGTCTGTGGGTGAATTTAAGATGTAGAAGATGTGATGTAGCATGTGGGTTTAGGTTGGCTTGAAGTGTTGGACGCGTATGCAAGGTGTTCGTCGAAATGCCAATTTTTGGCATTTGACAATGATGTATGAAGGGGTGTTCTTACATGCCATGTTTGTATGGATCTTTGTGTTGAAATATTGAAATCCTATGTAAGGTTTTAGATCAGAACACATTGGACGCAGAAAGAAGGCAAGTATACATGCGATCTAGGGACACCCCCCATTTATAGATTACAATAAAATTGCTTACACGAAGGCTTATGATGATGCAGGCAAGAGTATGAGTGAAAAATATGTATAATTATAGTCACTTGTTCATCTTCTTGTACTATACCAGTTGCCTCGATCATAGATGAAGAAAAGTTTGCCTATTCATCCTAGAGATGCTTTTGCTTCTACCGTTGCTTGCTTAAATTTCTTTGTTAATTAGTATATTTTATGATGTTCTTACCGAAATTATATTAATAGATTCATCTTAAGCTAATAGATGTAGGAGGGTGCTCTAGATCAAGATGTTTAGCAACAATGAGCCTAAACTAATTAGCTGATGGCATTTGCAATCCATTTCTTCCTTTCTCTAATTTTCTTGTAGCTAAACTTAATCTTACCATGCATGCAAATGTATTGCAGAGAATGCATATTAGATGGATTTGAGTTGTATTGTGTCAGATATCCAAATTTGTTATTGGTTACTACCATCGAGAAGTTAAAAAGTTCCGCTTTAGTGTAAGATCTAAACTTTGTTTCTAGTTCTTGATTAGTGTGTACAAAATTATGATACTGAGATGTTAATATGGACCAATAGAAAAAAAAAAAAAAACTAAAAAATTGGAAATCATGTAGTAGCACTGTATGTTAGCAACAGACAACAACATTAAATTTGTACACACCATCACCATAGAAGCACAAATTAATTAGAAGTATGCATGTGTTTATAAGAAATGAAGAAGTGATATTAATATGCTGTCATCAATTGTCAAATTGGAACATTGCAGAACATGTTAAAACAGGGGTGAAAAATGTTAAGATGAAAGAAAGTCAAAGTTGCAATAATTGTCAATATTTGATAGTGCTTTCTCACTTGCTGTTGAGTCCAATTATTTTTCTTTTTCATCTTCTGCCATTTGCTGATATCCTTACTACTATGATTTTGTAGATTGTTTGATATTTACTAGAGGAACAAGTCTAGCTCCAGAAAATATGGTGGGTTGGCAGCGGCATTTGCAGTCCTTAGTAAGTCAGATTGCAAAGAGATATGATTGCAGTCACAGCGCTTCATTCAGTACTTTCAATCTAGCAAAGGCTTCTCTTGTATCTGGTAATTTGGTATTGAGTTGAATGGATAATATGTGATTGATTCAACTTTAGAAAATTTTACAAAAATGATTTTCTGAGTCTCTTCTACTGCTCAAGGATTTGTTTCATATATATATCATTCTTATAGTTTCCATTTTGTTTATTAAGTTTGTAGTATCTAATGTTATTAGGTGAGATTTCATCCTTGCCAAGCCTCCAGAACTCGCTATTTCCTACTATGTCAAGGTCACCATTTCTACACATGCAGAAATTGGTACGTACAAATGCTTTTGTTTTCATCTAAAGTTTTCTATAACGATTTCTTTTACCACTATTAGTTGCAACTGTTCCATTGTTTTGAAGAGAACTGTTAAAATTGATAAGCTTATGAAACTTTTGTTTCTAACTCAAATTGGGATATTGGCAGAATTGTGTTGTTATACTCATTCAAAATGGCTAGTCTTATGGCCCTGCATGAGCAGAAATGTACTGAGATTAAGATCCTATTTATGAATATAAAGTTGTTACATTGTTTATTTTCCAGTAGAGGCATGACCATTATCCAGTAAAAGATCTAGTTCATTTTGTATGGGATGAGTTTATGATGGGATGAAATGTGGTATTAACGGTTTATTGAGTTATGTTATATGAATAATCTCATGCTTACTCGATACGGTTAACCGAGTGCTTGGAAATACCTTTGACATTATACATAATTTGTTTGACAAAAATAATAATTTGAGGAGTAAACTTAGATACTGTAATTAGGGAACAATTGGGGCGATTAGGAGGTAGTTAGGATTTCATAATTTCAACTAGGGATTGTTAATTGAAATTAGGGTTCTTATTAATCCCACTTAGAGTTTATTAATCTCAATTAGAGTTTAATAAGCTCAGTTAGGGTTAATTAGATGTTAATTAATTAAAAAAATTAGAAAAACAAGACAGTTCCACCGCAGCATTGTTTATTTCATAATATAATGTCTTTGGGAAAGGGATTTGGATTTGGATTATCTGCTTATGTTTATTCTGCAAAATAATGATATTAACCATCATCATGGATCTTCATCATATGAGGTAGAAATGTGATTAGATTGGATAATTTGGCGTATCAAACTTCGTCACACATAATATTAATGTGTAAATGCTAGTCTTACTGTATGATTCTATTCTATCCATATGCTTCTTGGTTTGGAGTCTTCAAATAACGAGTTTTGCAACCAACTCTAAACATCATGTCATCAACTTGCTCTTCATTTACGATTTCATCGTTCGGAAATTGACATGCAATTTAACAGGAATTCACTAGTTCAAGGATCTTACTCGCAGCTGAAGGTGTAAAGCAGCAGGTATTTGAGCAGCTGCGCAACCTAGATCGAATAAATGTTGGACCCCATTATTTTGGAACTGACCATATTTGTTTGTATACAGAGACGGAATTCCAAAGTAGCCAACCCCAAAAATACGAAATTCCCAAAACATTTCAAAGGAAGAATAAATGGACTATGTCATGGAGGTAATCATATTTCATTCGGTAAATATGGTCTCCAGGCACTTGAACCTGCTTGGATCACAGCGAGACAAATCGAAGCCAGTCGCCGCGCAATTGTACGAGATGCCCGTGGTGGAAAAATATGGGTCCGTCTGATTCCGGACAAACCAGTTACACAAAAACCTGCCGAAACACGTATGGGTCGGGGGAAAGGAAACCCTGCATATCGGGTAGCTGGTGTTCAAACGGGGCGAATATTATTTGAAGTCAGCGGAGTATCCGAAAGTATAGCTAAGAGGGCTTTCACGATAGCAGCATCCAAGATGCCTATCCATACAAGATTTGTTATTTTGAGATAAAACTGTAGGGGATCAAACAAAATCTGTGTTTGTACGTAGACGACTTCTTTTTTTCTTCCTCGTGGGCTTTTGCTCTTCGAGTTTGTGCTTGAGAGATTTTAATGACGCTCGGCCTTTGAATTTTCATAATTTTTCGTTATTTAGAAATGCATGTTTATTGAGCTTAGTAAACCTTGTTTCCATTTGTATTTAATAATTTGTAGATTCGGAATCTACATTTGGAGTATATTTATTTGTTCACATTTCGTTTGCAGTACTTGGATTGTTTTTTATTTTGTTATCTTGGTATCGTTAAATCTACAAAATACATTGAAATTGAAGCTCAATTTGTTTTTAATATTCATTTCTAGAAGTTGAAGGGGAAAAGAACAAATTAAGACAATCACTGAAAGGTGAACGACCTATCAAATTAAAGACATTACTGAATTCATCAATTTTGTTTTTAAATAAGACAATCAAATTTGTCCCCGAATTTAGACCCTGCACCGGCGGAAGTCATAACATGAAAACATAATTTGAAAATATTGTGTATATTACGGAAACGAGTTGGACAAATATTGAAATACTAGTATTATTTTTGAAATTAATAGTATGTTGTAAGAGAAGGTTTTCACTCTTTTCGGAAACAATATATATGTCCTTATACAAATTGAATTGACTTACCACCTCCTAAGCTTTTTGAACCCACTAAAATGAATACATAAAATTGCTTCTATGATTTAAAAATATATCTTTTTGGAGAAAAATAGAATCACTTTACTTTTTTCATTTCGACATTTAAAAGGGCATTTTTACAACTGGTAAATAGGCACGTTGATCTCAATTAAAATGTAACATAACCGAAAATTTTCCTTTAAGTGCATGAAAAGAAATTACTAAAATTACGATACAAATAAACAAAGAAATCTTGAGGATTTGTAGCCCAAAATAGAGTGCATTAAACAAGATATAAATCAATGAAATATTTTTTTCAAAACTGCAGAAAAGCTTTCCTATATATAATGCAGATTGCAGAACATCACTTCACCAATCAATCGATCATCTTCTCAACTATTATTCTAAATCAAATATGGCTAGTCCTAAGTTTCTCTCATGCTTCCTCTTTGTCCTTCTTGTAGTTTCCACAGGTTCATGATGATGTCATTTAAACGATGTTATATTTTATTCATATATTTAGCACGCGACGTTCTAATTTTTAATTTTTAATATTTACTTATGGCTATTTAAAATTACAATAAGTTGTAATTTTTTGTGGGTCCGTCGCTATATATCTTTTTTGTATTGCGTTTCACTTCATTAATATGAGATGACGGTGATGGTGATACACGAGATATGTAATTTGCAGGTCTGTTTGTGGAAGGTCAAGGTAAATTGCAATGTTGCAACAACAACCATATTGAGAGATGTGATCCACAACAGGATAATCCAAGATGTGATGCATTGTGCAGAGAAAGCAATTGCAGCAAAGGAGGCTTTTGCAAAATTCTCCCAAAAAGTCCCCCTAATCATTTTTGCCATTGCTATTGTTGAATAATCTCAATCCTAATTAATAATCAAATTTTGTCACAATACTTAATTTTGATTTACACTTCTAGCTCGTATTTTGTTTCCAAATTAATCAAAGAAATATATTTGGAATCATTATTTTGATTATCTCTGCAACTGCAACCGTATATTGTTTAAGTTTTGGAGAATAGTACATCCATTTTGTTTCTCGCATGTGAATAACAAGCATTTATAAACACATTTCAAGTTTGATTATGTTTATCAAATAATTAAAAAATTTAGTCAATAATATGTCATTTTTATGAATTAAATTGTCATTACATATTAGGTATGGTACTAAGCAACAACTTTCAATTATGAATTGAGGCTAATGGTTCTTCTAAGTTCTCATTCTATTTTCTAGAATTTATATTAAGTTTAAATTTTTGTTTTGCTTTATTATTATTATTATTACTATTATTATTATTATTATTATTATTATTATTATTATTATTCCTTTTGGAGCTCAATATTATTGCTCACAAATGTGTGGAAGTTCATCTCAAGACGTACGTAGAAGGAAAATCCTTAGAAATTCTAGATAGTCTATAAGCCACAACGTTATCTTCACGTCTAATATATTAAGGCTGAAAATTGGGACAAGATTTGATGAACAAGATGACAACTATCAATGATAGATTCGAACTCGTAAATTTGTAAATTGCTACTACAACATGGGGGTATATAATATTGCATTTGACTATGTAACGATTAGAAAATGCCCCAAATTTGTTTATAGCAAAATTGAAGGATGATGTTTCGGTCCAAATTGTTGCGAGATTAATGTTGGGTTTGGGGCTGACGCTGAATGTTGGTGTTTCTGTTAAAATTATTGTGAGATTAAGAGGGTGTTTGACTAAGCTTAAAAGCTTCTTAAAGCAGCTTATAAGTTGTTTAAGAGCTTAAAAGCTCTTGCAAAGTGTTATGCAAAAAAAAAGATTTTCAAGGGCTTAATAAGCTAAAAAAGGAAGCTCCAAGAGCTTGCAAGCTCCTCAAAATAGAAGTTGGTCTACCCCTACTTTTTTTTGCAGATTTTCTTCGGTAACATGAAACTTACAAAAATACCTTATGGACTCGTTTGGTTGACTAGATTGGGCCTGACTAAAGGCTAGATATAATCTTATTTGGTGTTTGGATGGCAAGACTATTTTCTGCTAGGGCCTGAGACTCAATCTCATGATACATTGGCCTGGTACTATCTCTCAACTATGAGTCGGACTTCCCCTCCTCCGACAAAACATATCTTATGCAAAGAATATCGTTATACCCTCATCACAAATCTCAATTGCAAACATCTTCTCTCATCTCTGTGGCGAGGGTTGATTCATTTCCCACGTCATCTTGTTCCAAGCCATACCTCTCCGTGGGCCGAGGAGAAAAGGAGCTCGGTGTGTACACGAGTTACAGTCTGAAGAATAGAAATAAGATCAATCGAGCTCCTACACAGGTACTTTTAATTTCTACACACTTATTTTAGGGTTCTTAGAGTTTGCCTAAATTACTTAAAATTGGATTTGAAGGGTTTGATGAGTTTGTCGAAAAGAAATCTCTTCTTGTTTTGAATTAATTGCAATTGTTTGATTGATTAATCCGATCAATTTATCAATCCTCTTCATTGAAAAGCTCCCTTTTCCTGTGCTTCATCTTCTCCTTCTGTATTACGTTGGAGAAAGATCCGATTTTTTCCGATTATTAGTTTTATAAATTTGTTATTCCTATTTGTTAATCTCATGAATTTGTCAGTTCTTAGCCCAATTTATTGGTTTCCGAGTATACGGTTATATTCTTCTTCTGCAAAGATCTCTGTGTGTGTGTGTGTGTGTGTGTGTGTGTGTGTGTGTGTTTTCCGTCAAGTCTCTGGAGTTTCTATTTATCAGTTATGCTGTTTTGTTCACATTTGTTGGTTTTTTTTTTTTTTTTGATTTCAAGTTCTTTTGATTAATCTTATCGATTTGATCTATTTTTTTATATTTCAAGCCACTTTTTTTGATGCCTCTATTCTTATTCTATATTGCCTTGGAATGAGAATTTTTATTTTGTTGGGGGTACAATTGTCGTCAGTATGTAGATTTGTTGGGTGCTTGCAGTGTTTTCATTTGATTGTTTGCTTCTTCATTTGATTTGAAAGAAAAAAAAATCAAACCTGATGCTATGTCGGCAAATAAAAAAATATATAAATGATCAATTATATTTAGCAACATGTGTCAGTTATATATTGATTAGTTTATTACAATTTAGATATCTTATACTCATTATTATATTTAAAATTTTGGAGTAGGACTCCAGAACCAACAACAATGAGTATGGATCCCTATGAAAGAATGCTTGTAGCTTTGTTCTTGCACCATTAGATGTGGTAGAATTCATTTTTTTTTTTATGATATTAATTACTTACTATTACGATGGGGAAGAAGCTTTTGTGTTAGGTGAAAAGAAACCTGAAATTAGGTATAGATTAATAAAGAGAATGCATGATCAAAAGACTTTATTGCACAATCTTATTGAAACTAGTGATGTTATATGCATCAATATGCTACGTATGGATCGTTGTTGTTTTACATATTTTATAATATAATATAACATGTCTTTTATTTCTATTTAATTTTAGAAAAAATATTATTCAAGTTAAAGTAGCACATTCAGGTGTAAAAATTATATATTAATGTATTAAACACCTTTTCTAGTATATGAATTTTAGGGGTATAATAGTCAATGATCAATAAACTACCACAATACAATATTGCAAATTAAACATGTTTTAAAAATTGTCATTCTAATCAAACAACTTATTTCTAATCATGACTGAATCTTAACTTATTTCTTATTGTATATTACTATTATCTTATCTTGGAAACCAAACGGCACCTATGAATACATTATCATTCGGCATTTTAATGGATATATTAGTAAAATAATTTTATTTTAAATTAAATTTTATTTTTCATTTCTCTCTCATCTCTCCCTATATCTTTCTCTCTCCCCCTCTTTTGTCCTTCGACGAGCAGTCGCCGCCACTCAGCTCACTGTCTCACTGCCGCAACAACCATCGTTTCTCAGTCCACGGCGCCGGAGAAGGAGGTCAGCTGCGCGCCATTGTTGCTGGGTTAGTTGGGTTGGCTGAAGATGGTGGCTGTGACGAGGATAGACGGGCTGCCCGGGTTGCACCACATGGGCCTCCGCCGCGTCGCACAGGCGCCGCAACTCAGCCCGTCGTTGAACATCGCCCTGCTCAGCGCCGCCGTGCTCACGCCGTACCCTGGTTGTACAAGTTGCTGTAGCCGGACCCGGACGTGTGTCGATCGGGAACCAAAATTAAAATAATTAACCAAAACGTGGGAAAATGAAGGCTTAATTGGACCAGGGAGAAAAAATGTGTGTATATGCGTGTGTTTGTGTGTATTACCCATGGTGGCGGAGGCGTCGCTGCGGCCGTAGAAGGTGGCGTGGGCGAGCTGCCGGAGTAGAGAAAAGAGTGGAAAGCAAAAAGTAGACGAAGAGAGAGAAAGTGTGAGATAGAGAGAGAGAGTCTCGAGACTCGAGTACCGAGGAGAGAGAGAGATTAGAGAGAGTATGTGTGGAGAGAGAGAAACTACACGAAAGAGAATTTGTAATATTGGTGTTTAATTTAAAAAGAGCTTTTAAACATAATTATCCAAACACTTTATTAACTTGTAAGCTCTTGAAATATAGCTCTTCCAACAGCTTCTAAGCTCTAACAACTTGTGAGCTCTTTAAGAAAATTAGTTTAGCCAAACACCCTCTAAAACTAGTATATATTCGAATGAAGTTGATATAATATGTAGATGATGTGATGTAATTGGAGGAGCTTGAAATGTTTGGCTCCTATATATATATATATATATATATCCTTGGAATTAATGTGTTGGTCGAAATGCCAATTTTGTGTATTTTGTTTGAAAATGATAAGATCGAAATTCGTATTTGAGGGTGTAGCTTCGGTTCTTACTGAGTTCATAGATTTAGCAGGCTAGCTAGCTGCTCTAGATGCTTAGCCAAAATCGACTCACTACTAGCTAATTGCAAATTTGCAAGGCATTCTTCCTTGTCTCCAATATTTTTCTTCGTGTAGCTAAACTTGATATCGCAATACACATGCATGCATGCAGATGTATTGAAACTTAATTGAAAGGGATGGATGAATTTAAGATATGAAAATCTGTTATTGGTTACTAGTACCATAGATAATCTACCTCAAATGGTCCACTTTAATTAGTGTAACATCCAAACTTAATTTGTTTCTAGCTAGCTCTTGAGTCCTTCTGCATGCATGCTAACTAATCTGTGTTTCTATATATATATTATAACCTGCAAGATGATTTCAAATTTTGCGTATTCAGTTGCAAGTGAGAGTGAAGAGAGATCGATCGAGCTGGTCCTATCAACGGCTTCAGCTGCTAAAACCTCATTAACTTATCGACACCAAATCTACAACGGAATTGAATCACCTGGCAATGGCATCACAAGTGTTGCTTTCACTTTCCGAGCATCATCTTCTCATGCAAATACATTTGATTCTGCATTCTGCACTAACTTGTTCGAATTTTCTCTCATTTTCGCTTCTTCCCTTGCATCATTATTTTCCAAAAAAGAAAAAAATCATGGACAGTGAAGATTTTTTTTTTTTAATCACTTTTTTCCACATTTTTAAAGAATGGTTTAGTTAAGAAATTAAAGTAAATAGCGGTTTTTTGAATCAATGTGTTGTCAGTGTGATCCACGCTTTTACAAAGAGTAATATAATTTGTCTAGCCGACAAAGTTTAGTCCATAAATACATAATTCATGTCTTGATCTGCATTACTATGTGAATAAATTTTCCATAAATTATATCGAAGAAAATATGATACAGGATTACAAAAATAAATACTATATCAAAGTAGTAGATTTAGTTAGATATCCATTTATATCACGAAATTTCCTAATATCAGACAATTATTTACTTTATTACGCAGATGAGATTTCACGGTCATCAAATCAACTACTCGACCAACTATTAGTAAGAGCATCTCCACTATAGGGGTTGTTATAAAATCTATTCTTGATTTTCGTGATTTTAGTGGAGTCCCAATGATCGGATAGATTTAGATAGAAAATTAAGAGTATTCACTACGGGATGCGAAGGGCAGGGTCGAAGGGCTCGACGCAGCCTCTACTCGACCCCGGCGGCATCGAAGCCGCAGTGGCCGATCAACTCAAGGGTGGGTCGAAGGAGAGGGCGAAGCCTGTGTCGTTTTTTAGACACAGCGCTCGACTTCGTGATGATGCAATATGGGGACACGTGGCGTGTCCCCATTGGTTCCATCCTATTTTTTTTCTGATAAAAAAAATTAAATTAATTATTCAGCAACGGTTAAATAATGAAGGCAGCAACGGATATATCTCTCTCTCCAACGGTTAAATTCTCATTTTTTCACTATATATATCCCTTCATCCATACCACACCATCACATCAATTCATCCAATTCATTCATCATACAAATTCACTCTTTTTTAAAAAAAAAAAATTATGAGTTGGCCGAGTGCGAGCTACAATCATGAAGAGGCGGAGGAGCGCCGCCGCCGACGTATGCAGTTGACTGAGCGAGCCAGGGAGCTTTACCAAATAGTGGTCGAGTCTGATTCGTCACACAACGACGATGACCCGGATACGAGGACGACCTGCACCGGAATCGTGAGGAGGCCGAACAACTCCTTCGACGAGATTATTTTGTTGACCACCCTATATGGGGTGATGTTGTCTTCCGCCGGCGGTTTCGAATGAGCAAGCGCCTATTCTTGAGAATTTCTCAAACTCTTGAGGCTCGGGAGCATTTTTTTCAGCAACACCCGGATGCCACTGGAAGATTGGGGTTCCACGTGTGGGTGAAGTGCACCGTTGCTCTGAGACAACTAGCCAATGGTGGAGCAGCTGATCAATACGACGAATATCTGCACTGTGGAGATACAACGGGCAATAACATCCTCAAGAATTTCTGTCGGGCCATCAGATCTGCTTTCGGCGACTACTATTTGAGGCGGCCAAACGAGGCTGACATCGCCCGGATCACTGCATTGCACGAGAGGACGCACAGCTTTCCCGGAATGCTTGGAAGCATCGACTGTATGCACTGGCAATGGAAGAATTGTCCAACGGGTTGGAGAGGAATGTATACTGAATGAAAGGGTTATCCAACCCTCGTCCTTGAAGTTGTCGCCTCCCAAGATTTGTGGATTTGGCTTGCTTTTTTTGGTGTCACCGGCTCTCTGAACGACATCAATGTGCTCAATCAGTCCCCCTTCTTCAGCGATGTCCTCAATGGTAGAGCGCCGTCAACTCAATTCACTGCAAACGGCAGCCCGCACCGCATGGGATATTATCTCACCGACGACATCTATCCGAAGTGGGCCTCTTTCGTGAAGACGCCCAATGCGCCAACAGATCCGAAGAGACAGCGATTCGCTCGGATGCAAGAAGCTGCGCATAAAGACGTTGAAGGGATTTCGGCGTCCTCCAAACTCGTTGGGCAATCATAAAGGGCCCAATGTGATTTCGGGAGCATTTATGTGATATCATGTATGCCTGCATCATTCTTCATAACATGATTATTGAAGATGAAGGACCTAGAGCAACTGACTTCAATGCTGAATCGAGCGCAAGTGGCGAAAGAAACGTGAACAGGGCACCAGCCCATCAAGGTATGCTAGTGCCACTCCAGCAATATATTGAGAGACAAGCTCAGATTCAGGATGCACGTGCCCACGACCGCCTTATGGAGGATATGATAGAAGAGATTTGGGCACGTTTTGGTCCACTCCACGAGTAGTTGTTCTATTTTTATTTATTTCTTAATTATTGTATTTTTTAAAGTTATTGTATTTTTTTTAAATTGAATAAAATTGTCATTTATTAATTTCTGAATTTAATTAAGTTATTTTTTATAATATTTATTACAAATAAATAAAATAACAATAAAATGAAATCTATTCAATCATTAAAATCACGCTTCCCAGTGCTTCAACCTAGGTCTTACTCAACCCCATTGTAGTGGAAAAATCAACCTAGGTCTAACTCAACATCATCAATCATTAAAATCACGCTTCTCAGTGCTTCAACCTAGGTATAGTAAGACCCTCTGTAGTGGATGCTCTAATGGAGGTTAATATAGACCTAGGTCTATCCAATGATTAACAATGATTGAATAATTTTATTTTTTATTTTTTTTAATTTCTAATAAATAATAATAAGAATACTTAAATAAAATAGAAAAATTTAAAAACGAACAATTTTATTGAATTAAAATAAAAAAGTTACAATAATTAATCCCAATTAAATTTTTTGGCCAACTGTGCACAGACTTTTTTGTGCGGGGAGAATTGGCCGAACCCAGAAAATAGGTGGAATTGGGAGAACCTGGGAGACGGGGGAATTGGGAGAAACCAAGAGAAGGAAAGGATTGGGGGTTTATTGGGGGTTTGGATTGGGACTCTGATTCGGTTAGTTTTGTTGGTACCACGATTGAATTGATTTTTGTTGTCACCCTTTTTAACAACACAAAAAATCAACAATTGAAAGTAGAATTTGAAGAAGGAAGAAGTTGAGAGTGAAGAGTGGAAAGGTGTGAAGAGTGAATGAATTGAAGGGTTATTTATAGGTGTGAATTAATTTTAGCCGTTGAAATTTTTGTTAAATTACAGAAATTAAAAAAAATTAAAAACACGATGAATGGGGACACGCCGCGTGTCCCCAATTGCTGCCTTCACTGAGTCGAGAGGGGTGTCATTCCTTCGACTCCCTCTTCGCCTCCCTCTCTCGACCCCCTCGCTCGACTCCTTCCACTATGGGGATCGACCCCGTTGAGGTCGAAGCGGAGAATCGATCAACTTGCTCGACTCTAGCGATCGACCCCCTTGTAGTGGATGCTCTAATAGAGAAACAAATTAAGTCATATGTATAAATTATAGAAATTCTCAAGATGAATAACACTCTGTATTTGCTTTGTATCATCTTTCTCAATGTGCTTGCTTTATCGATTTCGAATGCTACTAAGCTGTGATTAGGCAAGATATAATAAGTCATTCTTCACTAATATGCATTTTCTTCATTAAAAAATTATCAATTCCTCTATTGTTTTCAACTTTCAAGTATGATTAGTTTCAAAAGGGGGAATCTTACGTATGCATTTTCACAATGAGACGAGTCACAGATTAAATAAAAAGTATTATATCATGACAAATACAAATCAAATTAACACCTTAATCGTAATGTTTAATGCGTGTGCTTGAACCTACATCTCACAAAATCTATTAACAAACAATTATATTGAAACTACTAATACGATTGGATACAAATTTGAATTGGGATCTTGATCCGTTTTGTAAAACTGATTTTACATAGTAATTTTTTTTGTATTATTGAGTTCTATTTTCTATTTAAATAATGTAACTGTGATAGAATATATATTAGTCATCCACAATTTGTATGAGATGCAATAGTAATCTATCATCATTATTATATTATTAAAAGGAAAACGATTTTTATTTTGAAAAAATCCTACGTGGCACCCCTTATATTCCTTCATTCACATTTATCTAAATTTTCAATCTTTTGAATTTTTAAATGTAAAATAATAGATTTTAAATATCTATACTAAAATCTTGTATTCCATATCGGTTTTTCAATGAAACTTTACCTATTGAAAAACCTATAAATACCTAGAATCAATGTGTATTTTCTCATCTTTTGTTCCACCAGTTTTATTTGGCCAATTTATTTATTAATTGGTCAAATAAATAACTATATTTTATAGTTTAATTTAATTAATTTAATTTGGTCAATTTATTAGTTAGCCGAATAGATAATTTGTAGGAGTTTTATTTGGCTAATTTATTTATTAATCGGCCGAATAAATAACTGTTATATTTCAATTTATTAATTGGCCGAATAGATAATTATTTTTATTAGGGAACCAATTTATTAGTTGACAGAATAAATTGTTCCAAAATAGTTTGGATAATTTATTGGTTGACCGAATTAAATTTGGAAATAGTTTAATATTTTTTTATTTAATTTGATAAAAAATTAGTAATTTCTAATTTGTCAATTAATTAGGTAGATGGACCAATTTCCAACTGACGGATACCTCAACTCGGGATCCCACGTGACACATTTTCATTCTTTATTCTTTTTAATTTTAAAATTTTCATTTTATTCATTTTTTCATGTATTTTTTAAAATCTAGAATCATCATAAATTGTGCATTTATAAATCAAAATCGTGGTCAACGGTCAATTCTGACCCGGAACCGTGGCGGTAGACAAGCCAATTGCCAACCGATACTCGAGAATTTTTTCATTTTATGCTTTTTTCCCATGTATTTTCTAAAATCTATAATCGTCATCCATGAAATAATTTTTACGTTATTTGTAGTTAGGTTTTCAACTTTGAATAATTTATAATTTTAATTAATGAATATTACTATACGATTAAGGATGATAACGAATTGTACAATCATTATTTTTATTAAAATTTTGGATCTATATAAATTTTATAAATTATGCACTTATAAATCAGAGTCGTGGTCAACGGGCCAGTTCCGACGCAGAACTGTGGCGGTAGACTAATATATGAATTTTTTTTCAGAAAGGAACACAAATGACTAATTTTTTAATCGAATTTTAAACAAGTACGAGTATATAAATTTCAAACAAGTTTGAATAATTCTAAACACATCATCTCAAATTGTTTGATTAATCGTCTCCGTTGGAAAACGTAGAATATGTAGGAAAATTGGCAGAAAAATTACTAACGATTTATCAACGAGTCAATTCCGACCAATAATCGTGCGCGTAGATGGGTCAATTCTGTATTTGCGGGACAACTCTTTTTTTTTAATATATTATATAATTTTGAATTCATAAAATTGAGAATATTTATGGTCAGTTTTTATCTTATATCATTGACTAAATAATTTTATGAATCACAATCATTCCATATAAAGTTTTGTAAAAAGGAAAAAACTACCAAGTACATAGTGAAATAATTCTTGAAGTTCTATTCTCAGTTTAAAAAGTTATTCTCTAAGCCGGTAAAAAAGAAAATGAATATCATCATTTATTTTTTTTATGAATGTATTTGGAAAATGATTATTTATATAATACTACAATTTATAATTAAAATTTATTTACTAAATATTGTGTGAATATTTTTGGAATATAGTTATTTATATAATTAAATAGTAATTTCAGGTAAAAAGAAAACAAATATCATCACTAATTTTTTTGAATATATTTGGAAGATGATTATTTATAGGGGTCCAACTTTTTAAATACCATTACACAAAATATTATTCTTCTATATCCTCATTTTAAATCATACTCTTTTATATACCAAAATGTTTTAAAAGACTATTATACCCTCAAACTTACAAAACAATTAAATAAAAAAACAACAAAAAAACAAAACTAACCCTACCCCCCACCACCCGCCGTCCCAATCTCTCTCTCTCCCCCACATCGGTCCCCCCCACCCGACAACACCCTCTCTCTCTCCCAATCGGTCCCCCACAACCACCGATCTCTTCTCTCTCTCCATCTTCATCATGACATTTCCTCCTCACGATCGATTGATCATCGTGAACGGAAGAAAATGAGCAACCGCCGCTACAACCGCGCAACAATGAGCCGCTGTCGACGTCCTCCGGCGAAGAGGAGGAAAATTCGAATTTTTGAGTCCCAATTCCACCGGTTAGTGCCCTTTCTTTTTTCGAAATACATGCTTAAATCTTCGATTGAATGCATGTTTTTTAGTTTTACATGTTAGAAATTGTTATATGTTAGAGTTAGGATTTTCATGTGGAAGATTTCGACATTATTTTTGGTGTAATAGAGTTCGAGATTTTTGAATTTGTTGGTGTTGGGTAGTTCGACATTTGCTGTGTTGGTTTGGTGTTCTTACGGGGTCGATAGAGGTGGGGAAGATGACGGCGAAAGGGCTCTGGAGTGCTCACGATGGGCTTCCCATCGTGAGGTCACGGTGAGGTTTCCATCGCCCGATCACGATGACACTCTATCGTGAGCTCATGATGGAAACCTCACCGTGACCTCACGATGGGAAGCCCATCGTGAGCTCACGATGGCGAGGGCTGTCGTGACCATGGCAGCATCCTTCGCCGTCGTCGCGCCGGTCCTCCTCCCGTCGTGATCATGGCCACGGGCTATCCCCCCGTCCTTCATCTTCTTGTGTTTATGTTGATTTGTTGAATTATAACACGTTACCATGCACTTATACTTGGTTTTATTGATTTTGTAGGAACATTATGAATTTGTTAGACCCGCCGTGTTGTACTCGTCTCCTAAAGTGAACCTTTACATGAGGGTAGACGTGTTTGATGAAATTAGGAGAGTTTTATTTGAAATATCCGGTAATCATCAAGCCGAGGCATTCCTAAGAACCGGTGTTGTTAGGCGTTTGATTGATGCAAGAAGAAATCAGAGTGCAAGTAATGCGCTAAATCTAACAATAGCCCGACAGTTGCAAGGGGTTGGTGCTAATCGGGTACCAGAGAATGAGCTTTGGTTTTATCTTGGTCATACGACCATTCGTATGACGGTAGTGGAATATGCTCTCATCACCGGGCTTCACTTTGGAAACTCTACATTTAATCCTCATGCAGTTCATGTACCTCCTAGAACTGGCATTCACTACAGATTTTTCAACGGCCGAGAGATAAAGACAAATGAGTTGCGCGACGCCTTCAACAGAAAATAACTTGGGAGAGACATCGATGACTATTTGAAGGCGGACAACTTGCTCATTTACTATTATTTCCTCCTATGTCGGGATAAACCCACCATAGAGGATTGGGCATGGACTTTAGTTGAAGACTTCGAGGCTTGGGATGCCTTCCCATGGGGCTCGTACACATGGGGAGCACTATGCCACTATGTGTACAACGCCCAGACAGTCTCCAAGGACTACCACCTCTATGGTCCGGTTTGGGCTTTACAGATTTGGACTTATGAGATGATTCCGGTGTTGGGAGGTCGATGTGGAATCAAAGATCACATCGAGAGAGTGCCCCGGTGCTTGATGTGGGCCACAAGAGTGATGAAAGTTGATTTCAGTCAATTCTTCGATAATATACGGGTACATTTATAATCTTATAATGTTTTTCATTCATTCAATGATGCAATCTATATTAATTTCTAAAATTCTAATATTACCTTTTCATTACCTTTGCAGCTTCAGGCATTGGAAAGTTTTGAAGTTACGGAAGCAGAGCGTTATGAGTATTACATGCTGAGCTTCGAAAATGGAGACCCTTTTGATGTTCGATATATACCTCCCAAACAAATTGCTTCCAGAAATAACCCGACTACAAAGAATGCAAAGCAGAAGACTATGGGAAAGTTGAAGCAGTTAGCAGCAAGGGTGGTCCGTGGTGACCCGGAACGACAGATGTCGAAGCGTCGTCGGGAAGGTACCCCACCACCTCGCAGTTCACCACCTCGTACATCACAGTGGGGGCCCTCGGGAGAGCCAGACAAGGTCTGTTGTTTGCACGGACGACCATGCCCCCTCCATGATGAGGGCACGAGCAGCAGGGGGGACGAGATTGAGCGCCGGTTGAGGAGTGTTTTGGACGACGAATCTGACAACGGCTTCCTTGCTAAACTGACTCGGAGAATGAGTCAGTTTTTTGTTATGAGGCGCCCAGACAGTCCTCCACAACAATCACATAGGAGTCGTAGGACGACATTGGACGCGGCCCGTCACTCTACCTCGGCATTTGACGCTCAGATGCGGACTGGTAGAATCGACCAGGACTGGGATCCGGCCCGTCACTCTAGTGCTGCAGGTTTTAGTCACATGCAGACCTCTCCAGTTCGGCCCCGGCACTCTCCAGTTCAGCCCCAGCACTCTCCAGTTCGGTCACACTATTCTGCAGTTGGGTCCCACCATGACGAGAGGCAGACTTCTCACCACTCTCAGCCGGTGCCTTCCCGTGACTCTCACCGGCAGACTTCCCACCGCTCTGAGCCGGTGCCTTTCCAGTACTCTCACCGGCAGACTTCCCAACACTCTGATTCGGTGCCTTCTCGGCAACCTCAAATCGGTGTTACAGTCCGTGATGAGCCGTTTCAGCCATTTGGGCCGTTCCAAGTCGATAAGGAGGCGCAGTCCTCACAGCAGATTGGTCAGGACTTGTTTGCCCAACTCTTTCGGCCGATGCCAATGTCGACCCCTTACGAGACAGTGCAGCAACCCATTCTAGAGACGCCGCAGCAGCCTATTCACCAGACGCCGCAGCTGCTCCCTTACCATACACCTTTGCAGTTAACCTATGGTCCGAGTGAGCATCAAGGTTCTAGCTCACACACTCCCCAACAGTGCGTTGTAGATGATCCGATTAATGAGGATGATGCTCAATATGAGGAGCCAGATCAGGGGGGTGGTGAGGAGGTAGGTGATGTTGCCTTCGGTCCTCGGCAACGTAGACCGTCTGCTGCTCTCTGCACCCCTTTTCAGGGTGCAAGACAAAGTAGAATGGAGAGGTTGAGGATGATGTATAGTGACTTCAGGAAGCAGGGATATGAGTGTTATGTGCCTGTGCTTGAGACGAGTCATCGTCTAACAAACAAATTCTTTGATCTGGTGGAGGATCCGAAGGAGGACTTCCGTCAAGAAGTAAGTTACTAATTTTATATAGCAAGTTTATACTTATATTGAAATTGATTTGAAATTTATATTGTCTCACGTAATGGACCTCTACGTGCTTTCGGTTCGCACGAGGATCCGAATGCATAACAGGACTGCTCCAAATATTGGGCCAACTAACACGATCATCATCGACACTCAGTTACTTGTAAATTTTTAATATATATTCTTTATATTTTATTATAAATATTTAAAAATGATATTAATCTTGTATGTTGTCAATTTGATAGCAAGTTTTGCGCGCCGAGCTGAGACTCCTACATCCGAAAGATCAATAATTCATGTACATAAAGGGAAAGCCCTCGTATAAGGGTTGGAAGATGCATCCGAGATTACAGGACATTGTGTACGGGCTAGACTATCCAAATGCCGTTCCATGGTCGAATTGCAAATATGTAAGTGTTTATGGTGATATATATTTCAAGTTTCTTACCATTGATGGATTTAAATTATTCTATTTTTTCATTGAAACAGATCTGCGTTGTGTGTAATGTCTTTGACAATCATTGGGTCACGATTCAGATAAGTATTGTTGATTGGACGGTTGAGTTGTACAACTCAATGTTACACGAATATGATCAGGAAAGGGTCGCACCTATTGATTATGAGCTCAAACCCATTACTCGTCTCGTTTCTCGTCTACTAGCTCTCTCAGGCTATTGGACTAACAATGCAACAATGACGAAGCGAGATGGTGAAATGAAGCTTTTGAAGATGCCGATCAAAGACCAGTTTGCCCAGACAGATAGTCACAGTTGCGGCCCCTTTGCATGCATGTATTTGGATCGTTTGATTAGTAGTAAGCCGGGATACAGGGGGAACATCACCGAACGCTACATTGAAAGATATCGGTGGCTCGTAGCGACTAGGATTTATTGGCTTGCTGTACTTGACAACGTCTAGTTTTATATGTATGGTGTTTGAAACATAACTTTTGAATCTTATTTTTATATTTTGTATTTCAATATTATTTTATGGGGTAGTTTTATTAGTTTATCGAGTTTATGGTGTTTGAAACATGTATTTGGATCTTATTTTATGGTATAGTTTCTTAGTTTAATGACTACATGAATGAAATATTTTTGAGTAAGTAAACCCCTAAACTCTTGGGTCTGGTCACGACGGCCCTACCATCATGACCTCACGATGACGACTCCATCGTGAGCTCACGATGGAATGTAACCGTGAGGTCACGATGGCAGGGCAGTCGTGAGGTCACGATTAATACAATCGTGAGCTCACGATGAGGACGCTAAACCCCATCATGACGTTAGGATTTTTGACTAATTATGGTATTTTAACCGGTTATATTATTTTGGTACGTTTTAAATATGTTCTACTTAACATTGAAATACATTAACAAATGAAAAATTACACATTTAAATACACAATTATAGTGTTGGCGAGATGTGTGACACAACAATGAATACATTACTATATGTTACATATACAATGACTCTTGCATTTGATAAACAATACACCTCTAACAATAACCCATTTAGTGTTTCTTTGATATAAAACCGCAAAATATGATGTGCAAATGTTTCTTAAGACATAATATAACATTACAACACTAATTAATCATTATTTTAGACGTAATTGTTTCGGTTTATTAGTTCACGACGGGATAAAAATATCATCGTGAACCTGGTCGTGATAATGTCATCGTGATCACGATGTACTCGCCAACGTGACCACACGGTGGCTTCTTTATCGTGAGGTCACGATGGCATCATCATCGTGAGCTCACGATGGTGCCATCGTGAGCTCACGATGATGATGCCTTCGTGAGGTCATGTTGGTGTGGTCATCGTGACCTGTCCAGAAATTCGAAAAAAAATAACATTGAAATTCAAGTTAGCATTGCATAAAACGAAACATCAAATTCAACACAAACTTTAGTACAAATTCATACAGAACCCTTAAAAAAATCACCAAATAAAGTCACCAAATAGGTATAGTAGTTTAATACGAATAAAGTTCAAACATAACTTTTAAACAAATCTAGACTACAACCAACACGCTAGTCGACATCTAGAGCCGTGGAGGGTGACGCACCATCGTCCGCTGCTATTTCGGGTCTCAAGTTCCGGCGGCAACCAAGCAGTGTTCCTCAGGATCAGCACTCAGCATCTAATAATTTGCTGTGTCGACTCCATCACCTCAAAGATCACGACATCATCTACTTTGAGGTCGAAAGTGCGTGTGAATTGTTTCCACCCTGCATATTCAAACTCGGTTTCTTCAAAGATCCAAAGTACATCAACTCACATTCGGTTCCATTATGATTGGCAACCAGTGGCACGTCCGCACGAGGAAGTTTATAGACAATATGTGCTGGTATATGCTATATTGCACACAAAGCATTGACTAAAAGTCATACAAAATAAATTAATTGTTTGTTTAGTGGTAAAAATTCTTACCAAATGCCAAGGGACCGAAACATGTGACTTGGCTAGGATAACATCGAAAACGGGCTTGTCTCCTGATAGACAGTTCAAGTTTGAACCGGATGGGTTGGTCGACATCTACAACCATCCAAATGCGATAAAATATAAAGTGAAGACAAACATCAACATCAACCAATTAAATTCAATAATTTGCCACATTTTACATAAATCGAACATCATTATCAACATCAACATCTCCAACCAACTTCAACAATTGACACATAAATTGAAAATTTTTACATATCAACAACATCAACATATTCTTCGAAATTCAACATAGCAAACCAAATTAAAAAACAACAACATATATCGGATATAAAACAACATCAACATATCAAACAAAATTTTAGAATTCTTGCAAAAGAATACTAGATAATCAATTCATTAAAATATAAAACCAAAGATAATTTCATAACTCTTATAATTGGGTGACATTGAGGTCGAAGAAACGAACCTCCAATCGGAAACGAGCGGTGGGGGCGGCGGTGGACAAGAGAAGCGGAGGTATTGAAAAGAGGGAAGAGGGAGATAGGAATGAGATAATAATGATATATGTTGGGTATTGGTGGAAAAGAAGGTAATGTACGTATGGTTGAAATAAAAAGTTTGAGATTCTGTCCCACTTTATCGGGAAATCTGGATTCATCACGATGGGATCACCATCGTGAGGTCACGATAGGAGTGACCATCGTGAGGTCACGGCTGTTCCTTCATCGTGACTTCACGATGGCTATCTCATCGTGACCTCACTGTCCAAGGGCAAGGAACATGTGACAAAACACTCCTTCACTAGTCGTCTGCAAGTCGTATACAGTCCCAGGATTACGTTGTTTCAACAAATACAAATACAACAGAATCTTCTGATATGACAAGGGGAAGTCACCGTACATTCTCTCTATCGCTAGTTGCCTTGTTCGGACGGCAAAGTTGTATAACATTTGAACGCCGTATTGCATGCGCATCTCTGCCATTATCTCCTTTGGCCTCAGAACGACCTTATCATCTATCAATTTCTTAGAAAAATAAAATGCGGCCACCTCGCTACTCACCGACCTTGCACGTGCAACACGGTTCAAATCCGATCTGCAACTGTGATCCAATGTCAACTTAGTAATTCGAAAAAGAGTTGCACATTCCGTAGCACACAACCTAAACGTGCAATTCTTTCTACCACTCCTACATATGTACACTGCACGATTCGAAGCGGAACGATCGGTCTTACACTCCACAAAGTGCTCCAAATGATACATTTCTACAACTATCCTCAACTCTTGCACTGATCGAAATATCGACCCTACCTCGAGACTACCATTGATGACGATAGGCCGCTCAACCCACGGAAACGGTATTGCGCTTTCAATGTCAGGATGTGGAATGATCCAATTGCGCTGTGTACGCTCATGCTCAACCTCATTTTCTGATTGATGGTCCGATGAAAAGTGTCGCTGCCCCATGAGCCTATCAATTTGTGCCGACTGTCCAATCCAAGCATAAAACTCTTCTTTCAATGATTCAAGCAAATCTTTACGACGATCTTCCTCTTCATCTTCGGATGTAGACACCGCTTTATCCTCCTCATAATCTTCATCATATTCATCATCATCACCATCGTCACTATCATCTTGTGCACCCGAGGTGCTACCTCTCACATTAACTTCGGGGACGGAGTTCCCGCAGTTTTCAATCACATAAACTTATGGATCCTCTATAGGGTCCGCTAACCATCGAAGTAATTCTAAATCGCCCCGCAATGGCACTTTTGCTTTCATGCCGTTAATGGTTGTGAGGTACCATAACACATATTCGGTCTCCTTCCCACCATTCAAACCCTCTCTAAAGAGTTCCACAAGGTTAGCACGATTAATCGTGCCGGGGTCGATGTAGACAACAAATAAATCTCCGTCCATATATGTCGATCGCTCCCAATGACCGCCGTGATATATAATAATACGGCGTAAAGACATTTGAAATTAAGAAAATATACAAAAATGAAGTGTAAACAATCAATGAAAATACTTGTTTAGCACACATCTGTGCTGGTCACGATGGTGATCATCATCGTGAGGTCACGATTCGTGAGCTCACGATGGCAATTGTCAACGTGACCTCACGAATCGTGACCTCACGATGGCAATTGTCAATGTGACCTCACGAATCGTGACCTCACGATGGTGATCACCATCGTGAACACGGTGAACTTGTCCATCGTGACCATAGCAGAATTCGTGTGGTTAGCTTAGAACTAGGTATTTCAACTTCTTTTAACCCCACGATACCATGAAGTTTTTAATTTAAGACACCATTATATGAACAAAATAACATATTTCATGACATAAGATGAAACATATCTTGTATTATACTTTCAAAAACCCTAATTTCACCCTAACAATAACCCTAATTTTAGCAGCAACTTATATCAAATGAACAAACATTATGCATATTATGCTTACCTTTGTATGAAGTAAGGAACGCCACGGAGCCCCCGTTGATGCTTTCGTTCTTCTTGGGCGAGATCTTGGATGCTTGGAATGATGATTGGTTTTTTTTTTTGGTGTATGTTTGTTGATTGTGTATATGTTTGAATGTGAGGTTATGAGTTTGAATGGGGATTATTCTTCCCCATTACTACCACCACCAACCTCAGTGGCTTCATTTATTACCTAGTACACCCGAAAATATTCACCAAATTGAATGTGCAGATACATTAATGAGTTTTGCATGCATCAGTCTTGGTCACGATGGAAGTGCCATCGTGACCACACGATGGGACTGCCACCGTGACCACACGATGGGATTTCCATCGTGAACAACCCATCGTGACATTCCTATCGTGACCACGTGCGTAGTCAAAAGTATGACACGGTTGACTTTGAAAATTAAGGGTATTTTAGTACTTTTACAGGATTTTGGTATACAAAAGAGTGTGTTTTAAAGATAGGCTATAAAAGAAGTGTTTTTTATGTTTTGGTATTTTTTTTTGTTAGTTTCCTCTTATTTATATAATTTAAAATCAGTATTGTAGTCAATAGGTCGGTTCCAGGTCGGAACCGTCGGGGTAGACGGGATGATTGTGAAGCGGTGGTTTAACTTATTTTTTTTCTTAATCTTGTGTTGAATTTATAATGTGGAATATTTAGGGTCACTTTCATCTTATATACAATGTTAACATCTGTAGTATTATTTGCTATTTATATATCTTTTCTCTCTCTCTCACTACCCGCTCATTCTATTGCCTCTTTTTCTTCATAAAAAGCTAAAAAATTCAGCTTAAGAGTCGCTTTCCTTTGAGAGAAATATATTTTTGCCCACATCGGTTTTGTAGAAGAACAGAGCTTTAACAATTATCGAAAGTAACGAGAATATATTAGCTATAATTTTTAACAAACATAACTATATGGGTTTGAGACGTAAACATGTGGCAAAATTACTTTTTAATTGAATTTGAGATGTGTTCAAGGGATATAAATTCTAAGCGAGTTTAGTAGATTGCATAATCGAATTATTTAACGCTAAAGTAATTAACAAAATAATATTTTTTTAATCTATCACATATTAGTACTATTTAATAATTTTATTAATTTTTATAATTTCCCGTCGATTTTCGACGGGTCTTACGCTAGTTATTATATAAACGAAAACGACTCTACGTAAAAAAAATCCTATGTAGCGCGTCTTATAATCCTCCGTTCCTATTTATCTAAATTCTCAAATTTTCTGAATTTAAAATCAATATTTATCATATTTATATTCTTTATTATAAATGATTTGGAAACAAAATCTTAACAAAATCAAATCTTCAAAATTCAATATCTATCATATTTTAATATATAATCCAAAATTCTCATGCTCATCTCACGTTTTGCATATATTTTACATATCAATTTATATATTATTATTATTATTATTATTATTATTTCTATATATATATATATAGAAAATTCCAAATTTCCATATCAATCTCACGTTTTGCATATATTGTTATATCAAATTTATTTATTACTTATTAATCATATTATTATTATTATTATTATTATTATTATTATTATTATTATTATTATTATTATTATTATTACTACTGTTATTAACAAATGAAACCTTATGAAATAAACTATGTACCATTAATAAAAGAAATGACATCCGATATTTTAAAATGATGGACAGTTACGACGAGTAAAGCGTAGTATTACAATTCTATCATTTCTTAATAAATAATCTAAAATCAATAATAGCCTTAGATTATAAAATATGATAGGTTGGATTAGTTCTCATTTATCACATAAAATAATGTTCTTGTATGATCTTTTTTGTATGTATAAATATTCTAAATTCTCATATCAAATTGATCAAATAAATAGTTCTATTTTTTTTTATCAAAAAATTAATATGACCACTTATTAAGTCATATTATATAAGCTATTTATTTTCGTGCACTTTTGATTCATTTATTTTATTGTCCACAAAAATTAAGATTATAGTTAACGAGTTGAATCTGATTGGAACCGTGGGGTATACGAACCGATTCAGTTACGATAGTTCAACATAACGGGAGAATTCTGATTTGGAACCGTGATGGTAAATGGGTCGATTCCAAACCAACGGTTCAAACTTTTTCATAATCGTGGTCGACACGAGGATTCTGACCTTGAACCATGGGAGTAAACGAATCGTTTCAATCACGACAGTTCAACTTAACGGGAGGATTCCGACTTAGAACCATGAGGGTAAACGGTCTTTCCAAACCGATGGTTCAATTTTTTCAGAATTGTAGTTGACGCGAGAATTCCGACCTTCAACCATGTGGGTATAGAGCCGATTTTAAACTTGCCCATGAAATTCACACAAAATGTAAAACTTAAAAATAATTAATGGATAATATTTTATTATTATAATTTTACTAAATAATAATTTCCTGTCGATTTCCGACGGATAACACGCTAGTTTAATACTCCCTCTGTCCCGCGAAAGATGAGTTACTTTTTTTTTGGACTTTCCCACCAAAGATGAGCCCTTTCTGTTTTAAGAAATAATTAATTGCATTCACACTGCTTTTACATTTGCATTCACACTGCTTTTATATTCTTTATTATTTATTCATACTACTTTTATATTCTCTATTAATAAAATACTCCACTAAATACCAAATGGCTCATCTTTGGTGGGACGGAGGGAGTAATAAAAAGTGAAACATAATCACAATGATTTTGGTCAAGCAAGTACTGTGGTTGTAGCTCATCATCTAGCTAGCTTTTCTTTTACAACGACCTTTTTGTTTTCACTACTAGAAAATGGTGCAACAGATATTTGCGCTCAATACAATAGTTTCCTATTATAACCATTATTCGTTAAAATTTAAAATCAACTAGCTATAACTCACCAAAAACTAGAAATTTAGTAAAATCAACCATTGCATAACGACGAAAGTTATTAAAATCTCAAATTCATTCATTAATAAAACACGACAGATTCCAGCAGCTGATTCTATAACAAGAAGCATTTCTAGCAAGATACAGCTGCTGATAATATGACTCAAACATGACTATTACACCAGATTCATCCAAATTGTATACATAAATCTAGTTTCTTCGTAAACATTACTATGAGAAAACTTAAAAAAAAAACAAAAACCAAAAAACGAATTAGGCATGAATCTTAAGGTGAAAAAACCATTAGCAGCAACCAGCAAGAGCAGTATTATTATTCAATACCTCCACAATCACATGAAAGATTTCATCACAGTGGCTGCTTATCCCACTTGAGGGGCTTCACAACTTCCCACGTGAAGTCGGGGTCATCTCTTCCGAAGTGGCCGTACGCTGCCGTCTTCAAGAACCTTCCATTGTTACCCCTCTTCAAGTCCAAGTTGATGGACATCATTCCAGGCCTGAAATCGAAAGTTTCCTTCACGATCTTCAGAATCTCCTTATCGGGGATCTTCCCAGTGCCATAAGAGTCGACAAACACAGAGAGTGGCTCAGGGACACCAATTGCATACGAGACTTGCACAATGCATCTTCGTGCGAGTCCGTTCGCGACGATGCTCTTGGCAGCCTGCCTAACAATGTAGGCACCACTTCTGTCGACCTTGGTCGGGTCCTTCCCAGAGAAGGCACCACCACCGTGGGCGCCCCACCCACCATAGGTGTCGATGATGATCTTACGACCAGTGAGACCAGCATCACCATGGGGTCCACCAATGACAAAGCGGCCAGAGGGGTTCAGGTGGAAGATCGTCTTCTCATCCAAGTACTTCTCGGGGATGATGGGCTTGATGACGTGCTCCTTGAGATCTCTGGCGATCTCATCATTGGTAACGGTCTCATCGTGCTGAGTGGAGATAAGAACGGTGTGGACCCTGATCGGAACCATGGCACCATTCTCATTGTAGTACTCAATTGTAACTTGGGTCTTTCCATCGGGTCTCAACCAAGGACATGTACCATCCTTACGAACTTGTGTGAGGCGAGCACCCAATTTAGTGGCAAGCACGTGGGTAAGAGGCATCAACTCGGGTGTCTCATCGGTGGCATAACCAAACATGTGTCCCTGGTCACCAGCACCAATCTCCTCCGGGCGCTTGGTCAGGTGTCCGTGGACACCCTGAGCAATATCCGGGCTCTGCTGCTCAATGTTAACCAGAACCTTGCATTTGTCAGCATCAAGACCAACATCATCAGAAGTGAATCCGATGTTACGGCAGGTGTCACGCACGATCTTCTCATAGTCCACGTTGGCCTTGGTTGTGATCTCACCAAAGACCATCACCATGTTGGTCTTGGTACAAGTCTCGCATGCAACTTTGCTGTCGGGATCTTGTTCGAGGCAGGCATCGAGAACAGCATCAGAGATCTGATCGCAGAGCTTGTCGGGGTGTCCCTCGTTCACACTCTCAGAGGTAAACAAGAAGGTCTCCATTTCTTCAACCTGAAAAATTTTAATCGCTTAATAAACTCGATCCAGATGTAAGAAAATCCTGAACCAAGAACTCAGTCTCTGTCTCATAGTAATTCTTACAAAGCAAAAACGAAGAAATCAATAGACAACTCCTACTCTGTATACTACAAGAAGATACTAAACATGAAGTTAGGTGATTTCTTAAGCACCGACAAAAATATACCACAAGCTTCATCATGGAATAAAGATAATGCTTTAGAATCTACATAACAAAGAACCCTTCTATTTACTTACAGATCAAGCAAATCTCTAAAGGAGAATCAAATCCTAATCCCATTTAATAAATAATAATTAAAAAAAAAAAAGACTACAGTACTAAGGAGTGGAAGAAATCTAGTCAAACACCATGTGAAAAGGCAACTCTAACATATATCTCAACTAAAGAGGAAACAGAAGTAATTTATTGACATAAATGATCCAGATCCAGAAAATTAGAAACAGTGTGTACATTACTTTTAATTTCGTGCTTAAGGTTGCTGCATATTGAAGTGAATTAAATATGATTATACCCCTCACTAACCTAAGCTGCTATTTTAGAACCGAAAACAGTCAGATCTTGCTATGAATCCAAATTTGAAAAACGAAAACTCAATGAATCTACTCAAATCACACAGAACAGGATCTCTCGTGTAGCTTCACTGAAAACAAATGCATGATTATGAATAATTTCAAGTCAAATAGCTACATCCTGCTAACATAAACATCTCCAACTCTTCACGACTTAGAATCAACAATAAAATCAACAAATCCAAAGCAATAAGAGAAGCAAACAAGCAAAGTAGCAGTGAAAATCGAAGCAAAGCCATGGGACTTGCTGAAGAAGATTGAGTACCTTAAAGAGACGAACCCAACTCAAATGCAGAGAAGAAGGATTGGAGTTGTTGAAGGCTCGCCAAATGTTTGCGAGTTTTAGCGAATGATTTTGGGGCTTATTTATAGATGGGATGTCTGAAGAAATGATTTTGGAAATTGAATCTAGGGTGGTTGTGTAGATTTGGTATATTTTAACCGTTGATGGATCTTGGCAGTTAACTTTGACGGTGGGGATTGTCTGTAGTCGGTGGGGAGAGAGTGTGACTGATTTTATATGCTGCAATTTTTATTTTTTTCATTCTTAATCTTTGTATTTTAATAAATCGTTACACCGTCATATAAGTAGCGGGATTCAACCTAAGACCTCTCTATAAAGAGAAATTTATAGTACCTCAGCCAATCAATTGAAATAGGACTCATCGGCAATAATTATCTTGTATTATTCTTTAAAGAAAAAAGATCTTGTTATATATTTTTTGAATGTGCAACCACAATTAAAACATTTACACACGAATTAAAGTTTAAACTTTTAATTCCTATTAAAAAAAAATGAAATTTAATTGAAAAAATTGTGATATATTTATTTATTTTGTTTTGTTTGGATATGAATCGATTATAATGAAAGTTGCTCGAGCAACTAACTAATAATATGACAATACGTGAATTGCAAACACAGACTATTACACATGAACGAGACTTTATCAAAATTATAAATTAATAAATTATTGCACAAAAATGAAGATTTACTCTATTTGTAAGTTATTATATATGGACGAAATTTATCTAATGCGCGTATAATATAGCAATTGCAGTTTTTATGGCACTAAAGAAAATAGAATGACGAAATTATTTCCACCATTGTTTTAATGTAGTATATTTAAAGAGTTGAAGTTGGTGAGAATAGGATCTCCAATTGGTTTCACCAACTCTGAATGTGGACCAACAAGATAAAATTGCTTGCCTGCTTTGAGGTTGGTGTGACCATTATTATTATTTTCACATATTTTTTTGGTAATTCTAAAAAATCGTAAATTTGTGTATACCTATTTCTTTAATTATGGTTATTACTATTGGGAAATATATAGATAAGGCAAATTGAAAAGTCATCATAAATAAGACAAGTTTCCCAAATAGTAAGAGGAAAATATAAGCACACGGTCAAAACGAAGGAAAACAAAATGAGAGATGAAAAGTCATTGATATTCTTTTCAAAAAAAAAAAAAGTCATTGATATTTTATTCATTAATTTTGAATATGAGTATATTTATTCCTTTATTAATTAATTTACAGCATTTGTTGTTTCGTACAAAAAATAATTTATAGCACTTTTGTTTTGACTGATTTAGATGTGATTCCTTTGCAAATGAATTGATTTCGTGGACTGATTAATCAGCGTGAAATAACAATTACTTAACCCCATATAATAGAATAAATGAACGTCCACATCATAAATTAGGTAATGAGACAAATCCATTACTAGAGTTTAAATGGCTTGGTCCAGCAGATTAAAATTTTCAAATATTTTGCTACATTTTTCTTAGGACGGCTCTCATTTAACTAATTAATATTAGGCCAAAACTTTATGATGAAATTAAAGTAATATTATATTTCAAAAAATCAATCAAAAATCTTAATTACTTGGCATCACTCCATATGGTTGTTGCATTTTTTATTTTTATTTTTTCTCTTATACCTTAAAAATTGTGACTTGAATCGTTAAATATATAAATTACATACTTAAAATCAAATCTTGATTTGATCTTTTTTTTCTTTAACTTTAAAGAAAAGAATAAGCATAATAAACCGATCTTTTTTTAAGTTTGATGATCATTTGAAAAGAATTAAAAAGAATAAAGAAAAATATTGATTTATATTGTACCCTATTATTTGCGAGCATCTATTATGAGCACGACTACTTGTTATACATACTATTATTTATTCCATTAGAGTGCGTTCTACTTCTAGTTATGTCGTGAACATGATGAAGTGATTTCATTTTGGGCGTTGCCGACACTTGGCAATTTATGCTATTTGCATGTGGCCTGGCAAACTTATGCTCAATCTATGGCCAATTCACACATCAAATTGACCAACAAAGTAACGAATGTTACCTGATTTGAATACATTAATTATACATATTATTCATCTTCACCTGTTCCATGCCTCTTTTCTACTCTCTGCATATTAATGTCAAATAAATTAAGAGTTGAGGATTCCATTTCACTACAGCAGCAGCACAACACACTGAATCTTATATGAAAGACAGTCGATAAATAAAACTACATGGTACTCGTCCGGGTACTCATTTCCATTTAAGCAAAAAATGCATACCCATCTTATCCCATTTAATCTAACCGGGTGCCTAATACCCGGCCGGGTATACCCGACGCAGGTAACGGGTACCTAAGCTACCCGTTTAAAAAAACAACCCCATTTTTTCATTTTTTTACATGCTCGATTTTTTGACAATTTTCAACGACGCAAATAAACATAAGACATCAACAACTAGAAAACAACAAATAATCAATACTAAATAAATTTTATGCTACAAGTATATGATAAGAACTCATTTTATAGCAATTTAAGTAGTTTTATCTACTCATTTTGCAGTTATGCTTAATTACTAATTTGTTTTGATATGATTTCTCTATTTTTGGAATTGTGTCACGGTTTTGTGTAGTTTTGTATATGTGCAGATAAAATGAAAGTAATTTGGGTTGAAAAAGTTCAAAGTCAAGGCCTAAGAAGATCGAACCGAAGAAATGGAGCTAGAAAGTAAGGAATCAAAACAAAAAGACAAGGAATCGCAAATCGGCGCCTCGGATTGCTAACCGGTGGTAGAGAATAGCTAATCGGCGGTCCAATCGGCACTCACCGGTTGAACAGCTAGATGTCACTGGACTCCTCCACGCTTTGACGGCTATTTAGCCCTCCAACCGGCAGTTTGGCTGGATCATCGGTTAGCAAGAGAGAGCTAAACGGTGGTCCAATTCCATTCCGCTGGTTTGACCACCATTTAGCAATTTTCGCCCAAAATTTCCGTTTTTGCCCTTTTTACGTTTTTAACTTTGTAATCTCACTTTTTGTATCCTATATGGGATCTAGCCCCAAAAACGAGATACATGGATTCATAGCTTAATTTCCCTTTCTTGTTTAATTTAGAGTTTATGTTTTGCACTTAATTTGAAGGTTGGATTTGACTACTATTGAAGATCTTTCCATTTGGATTAATATATTATCATTACTTATGGCTTTATTTCTCTTTTTCTTTGCTATTTCCATTTCTATGTCTAGCTAAATGCTTTAGTTGATTTTAGGGATTTGTGCAAACTTAATGAAGTGATGCTATTAAGTTCCTAATTCTAATTACCTTCTCATACTTGATTGTGGTTTTCATCACCGTTGACATCAAATTTGCACGACATGCATGATTTTGAGATTTAGTAGGTGAGAAATTCATGTGTGGGAGTCTCTGATCTTTTGTGCTCTTGGGAGTTGGTCTTTCGTCTTGAGTCTTAATCGAGAAAGTCGTTAGATCGATCTACTTATGCTAGCTTTCGAGAGAGATTTAGTATTTATTGTTGTGATTGTTCCTCAAGGTTGAGATTAAATATGGTTATGTGAATTAGGAGGTTAATTTCATCATCATTTCGAGTCGAAGCACTTCCCTAGAATCAACGCTTGTTTATTATCATTCTATTTGATCGTTTATTGCTTCAATTGTAACTGAGTTGAAGCACTTCCCTAGAATCAACGCTTGTTTAAATTTTGTTATGCAATGTTTTCGGATAATAGTCCTTGAGGGAAACGATACTCGACTTACTATTGTACTATAATTGCTCCGATAAATTGCGGAAATATTGCTAGAAAAAGTAATGATCGGTATATTGGCACATATCAATTTAAAATAGTATTACCAAGATCTCATGGTATGAAAAATTTTTACACAAAGTTAATCATGTATTTTCAACAAAATTATGAATGGAAAAAAAACACCATTGTGAGAAAAATTGAATTATACAGATGCATTGTAGTCTATAAAGTATTTTTACTAGTTCAAGAAACATCCATGATAATTATAAAAATTAAATTTTTTTTATTTTTTACATAACAATATAACTAAAAATATTTATATAATAATAAAATTAACTATTTGACCGGGTATTGACCAAGTACCCTAAATCCTCACGAGTTACCCAATACCCGTTTATTTTAAAAAAAAACAATACTTGTACCCATCTAATACCAGGAAATTACAGGTATAGAGTACCCGTTACTCGGCCCGGATACGGGTTAGGTATGAATTATCTTAAAACCCGCTTTCCATACTTTCACCCCATTGAAGACTGTAATTCAAGGTACGTGTATCTGTTAGTTTAAATGATCTGGAATATTATTTTCAATATATTTCGATATAAATAATGTGGAATTGTTAGGTGAGCAACATAAATTCAAAAGATCTGGTCAGTGGTCAATGTATATACCTACGTCATGGGGAAAAGAAAATAATAAATGATTTTTAATTTCGTCGTGCTAAATCAATCTATCCTACAACATGTGTTGTTTTATTTTATTTGTTCATTTTAAAGCATAAAAGGAAAGCATCAAGATTTTAATATAAACAATATATAGTCACGTAGAGCCATTAGCCATAGGGCGGATGCAATTATGCAATGGGGATGGATAAGGTATATACTCCCTCCATCCTTGTTGACATTTTGAATTTTCAGGGTAAATAATAGGTAAAATTGAATAAAAATACCCGATTTTATACTAAAATTTGATTTTTTGACAAACCTTATAATTGTAGCAAAAAATATAGCTACTTTTCAATTTATTGCAATGTCCGTTCGAATTCAATTTGAGAAGAAAATTGACGATGACGTGTCCAATTCATAATGACGTAGCGTTTAAAACGACGTCGTTTTGATTAAGAATTAAAAAACAAAAAAAAGCTTACACATCATTGATCACTAGTTCGACTAAGCAATATTAACCCCATTTTAACGGGCTATTGTAGCACTAGTAACGAGTATCGTATCCTCAAGGACTATTAGCTCGAATTTATGTTGAAAACGAAATTTATGCACCTTCCTACTATTCAAGTTTTGCAAACAACACGATTGATGATTAATTAAAGCACTTAAACCCAAGATCACAACAAATAAGCACGCAACTAAGTAAATTCAAGTAGACAAACGATTAATAAACAGATAAGGAACAAATTGGAAATAGAGTTGGTTCTAGGGATTCAATCCGATTCTAGATGGCTTGATCGAGACTTCCTAATTCATGCAACCAAATTTTAATCTCCTAATTGAGAAGCAATCACAAAACCATTCAATATTCTCTCTCGACAAATAGCAAAAGTAGATCAACTCGACGACTCTCTCGGCTAAGACTCGAGACGACGAATTAACTCCAAAAAGATCATAGGACTCAAGCTTCCATGCATGCAATCTCACCTCCTAAGTCTCAAAAGCAATACATGATGTGCAATTTGATTTCCATGCATGTAAAAACCTACTAAGAATTTCTACAAACATTTGGCATGCAAGAAAGGTGATCAACAATTCCCACATGAAAATAAGCTTCAAATCCACATTCAATTAGAAGAATGCAAAGAGAATTAACAAGCTATGATCATTCCATCATCAAATCATCTAAAATCCCCAAAACCAACAAAGAAAATTTAGCTAGACATGGATGAAATTAAAGCAAACCAAAGGAGAATTAATTGCATAATTAAAATACTAAGAACCCAATGAGAAAATCTTCCAATAGTCTTCAAATCCAACCTTGTTTAACTAATACAAAGATTATCAAATGTTTTAAACCCTAAATGGAAACTTTGGGAATTAAGATGATATGCTCTACGTTTTGGGGCTGAGCTCTTCTATATATAGGGAGGAAAAAGTGCTGGAGGAGATTAAAATTGCGAAAAAGGCAAAATCGTCCAATTTTGGGCGAAATTAGTAAAATCGGTGGTCTAACACGACGGATCGGCGCCCTGACCACCAAAATCGGCGGTCCAGGCCTTGAGCGCCGATCCGACCGCCGAAACGAGCTTTTGCCTTGAACTTCATTACCGAGAGTTCCGGCGATCTACCCGGCGGTTCATCCCTGAATCGCCGGTTTTCAACTCCAAACCGCCGATTCTTCACTCCGAGGAGCCGGTTCTTGATTTTAACTCATTTTCGTTCGGTTTTTCACTTTTCCCATCTCGTTTCTTCGACTCCGCTCTTCCGTGACCCTTCTATTTCATCTTAACATCCCTTGTTTGACCTACACACATGCACAAACTCCACCAAACGTGAAACCAAATCAAAGTAATGAAATCAATCCAAAACAAATCACAATTAACGGCAAAGCTTGGCAAAAAGTAGTATAAAACACGTTTAGTTGCTACAAAATGAGAGTTTATCAATCATTTAAAAATTTTCACCTCATCTTCCCCTTTATCTCTCTCTCGCCCAACCCCTCCTCCTCTCCTCCGCCACATACACCCGCTCCTGCAGCGAACTGTTGATCCATAGATCAACCCAAATCAATTAATAAAATCATACTCCGCCACGCCGAATTGAAGAAACTTGTTTCTCAGAGTTCCTATGGCATCACAGTTTCAGAACTCCCACACAACACAACCTCTACAACACACTGGCACTACAGCGTGGCGACTCGATTAGAGCATCTACAGCTCGCCGTTTGGGTTGATGGTCTCCGCCGGAAACTCACTCAAGGGCGAAGTGAGGAAATTGTGCTCAATTTTCGAATCCCCCAAACCGCCATCAACGCCGTCGTCGCCGTTAAAACCGTCGAAATTACTCCTCACTACGCCGGATCCATCGAAAGGGTGAAAGATATTATTTTAGTTCAAATACCACCATTACTACCGGAATTCCAAAGCTCAAGATAAGCAACTAATCAATGTTGGATAAAAACGAACTCCAACACCAAATCCCTAAATCCTCAACACAATGAAGTCGATTACTCACATACCTCTTCTCTGCAGCGCGAAGTAGAAAAAGCAGAGATCGACAGAATGAGAGCGAGTATCAGCACGCAGAATCCAATGGAGATCTTACACGGAGGCGGAGCATTGGATCGCCGGTGGTGCAACTGCCTGGAGCCGCAAGCGGGGGTGTATGCGGCGGAGGAAAGGAGAAGGGATTGGGCGAGAGAGAGAGATAAATGGGGTGTAATTTGTTTCTTTTTTCTTTTTTTATTCTTAAATCAAAACGACGTCGTTTCAAACTCCACGTCATTATGAATTGGACACGTCGTCGTTAATTTTTTTTCCAAATTGAATTCGGACGGACATTGCAATAAATTGAGAGGTAGCTATATTTTTAGCTACAATTAAAAGGTTTGTCAAAAAACAGATTTTGGTATAAGGTCAAGTATTTTTATCCAATTTTGCTTAAATAATGTGATAAACTTTTTGGTTTACTCTTCTTTTAATACTGTCAAAAATTGGCATTAAACCAGTGCGCACCGAAGATAGCGGCTGCGGTTCCCACGACATAAAAAAAATGTTGGAATTAAACTTGCGAAATAATAATTATTAATGGAAAGTGAAAATTATATATAATACCCAACCATACGGTAAAATCAACCTCACTCATGTCCACTTCTTATTACTTTGACCATCTCCAACAATTTTGCACACAAATACACCAGTTTTTGCCAAAAATACTATTAAAATAATATTAATCCTCAATCACCTGCTTTACTTTTACAGCAAAACTATACTTTAGAATGTCCTTTTATAGTATAAAATAAGATGTAAAAATTTATCTAAAATTAACGAATCGTAATAAAATAAATTATTAATGTGCAAAATAAAATTCTATCAACTTCGTTCATTATGTTTGTTTTATCTCATCGTTTCTTATATGGACATATTGTCTCATCATTTAAGTAACTAATTAATTGTCCACCACAATTCACAACGTGAATCGTGAGTATGTGGGGTTAGGGTATTTGGAGTCCACGTCGATTGCATGTCACCAACTGTGTATTATTAAGTTGTTTTACAAAGCTGATTAATAATAATTACGGAACCCCAACAACCCTTAACACTTGATTGCAATAATTAACAAAATCCTGGATTTCACTTTGGCTTCGTATTGTTTTGTGGTGGCACTTCCCAAGTTCATGGAGTGTGCCTTTCACCAATAGACATTTTTTTCTGCTTTTAATTTTTCTTTCTTTAGAATAATTAATTTAAATTATTGTCAACTACCATGCCCACTAATTTTAATTAAGTATCACTTTAGATTTTGATATTACCAATTAAGAGTTGTTTTAAATTTTTATTCTACATTAATATATTTAATTTTCTCTCATTGTATTTTCAAAGTATATATGAATTCTTTCAGGCGGTAATTTATAAGTTAACTACTAGTACACCTCTCATACAATGACACAGTGACGGGTTTACCCATTACCCACCGGAATAGTTGCTGCGGAATTCCACGATACAAAAAATGTATAAATATTAATTCTTTTCAAATTTTAAATTAATATATAGATATGTGAGTAATATCACATTAATTTATTAGTTAATTAACTTATACATAAAATTGATTTCATGTTAACTATAATGTTAAAATATTATTTTAGTTGAACTAAAATATCCAACCAGTATCTATTTTAAATATTTTATTGTGAAACCTTTTTTAGTCAATTTACATAAGATATGACAAAAAAAAAAGGGAATAAGATAGGACTAGCTCATAGAGAAGTGATAGGCTAGTCATTCTTCATGATCAAGTCTCTATTTTTGTCCGTATTAGCATTAACTAGTGTAAAGCCCGTCGAAAATGGACAGAAAATTATTATTTTGATAAAATGAATAAATAAAATATAAATATGATAAATATTAATTTTAAATTTAGAAAATTTGAGAATTTAGATAAATAGAAACGGAGGAATATAAGGGGTGCCACATAGAAATTTTTATGTGGAATCGTTTTCGTTTATGTAATATATAGATAGATAGATTATTTAGTTTTTCACAATTTTTTTAATACCTTAAAAATTACTCCATGCGTCCCAATAGGCTTATCTGGTTTCTTTTGGTACATAAATTAAGGAGAAAATAACTAAGAATAGAAGGTGTGTTTCGCGTAGTTATTGAAGTGAAATAAAGTGGATAGAGAGAATGAATAATGAAATAAAATAGGTACAAATAGAGAATAAAGTGAGTAGAGAGAGTGAATAGCGAATGACATAGAAAATAAGGTGAAAAATAGGATGAAAGATGTAAAGTGGACTTAATAATATTTTAATTGAACCTTAGTTTATCTTTAATTATTTCCTAAAAAGGAAAGATGACAAGAATAATGGAACAACCCGAAAAGGAATACTAGTATAAGATAAGAATAACGGGACAATGAGAGTATTATTAATCATTAAATTTACAAATTATGTAAACATTAAAGCTAGGGTTGTACACGAGCCAAACGGTTAGCGAGCTATTCGGAGCTCGGCTCGAAAAAAGCTCGTTCGAAGTTCGTTCGTTTACTAAATGAGCCGAGCTCGAGCATCAAATCGAGCTCGACAAATTTTTCGAGCCGAGCTCGAGCATACCTATGTTCGACTCGAAATGCTCGCGAATACGTTCAAGTTCGATAGTAAACGAGCTAGCTCGCGAACATGTTTGCGAATCACCTAAACGAACATATTCGTGAACATGTTCACGAAATTTTTAGTTTATCGAGTCGAGCTCGAGCTCGATCCAAACAAATATATAGCGAGCCGAGCTCGAACCAAGCTCGAGCTTGGTTGTTACCCATTGAGCTGAGCTCGAGCTCAAAACACAAAGTTCAAAGCAAGCTCGAGCCGAGCTCGAGCTTGCCAGTGTTCGGCTCGGCTCGTATACACCCCTAATTAAAGCTCGATTATCCTTCCCATTAAGCTAGGTTTATTAAGTATTTTATATCAAGTTGGCAGCTTTTCTCTTAGAGTGCTTTTACTTTGATTGTAAAGTTTTCATTGGAAAAGGACTGGATAAAAAAAGCGTGCATATAATGAATAAGAAAAGATGAGAAAATATTACTAGATTGAAAAATATAGTTATATCACATAGTACCTCATTCTCTCCTTATTTTTATGTCTTTTGTTTTATGGAAAATATTATCACACCTCTCCCCATGTTCATATTTTGCATAATTGAAAAGAAAAGAGGTTGTTCGGAAAAATTATCCATGTTACTTTAAAAAAATTAACAACATTATTAAACGTATGAAAATAATAAAAAAATAAAAATAAAAACATTTATTTTTCACTATTTTTTATCAAAATAGTGTAAAAAGACAATTTATCTTGGTTATGAGAGGCGGGCTTTTTTGGGCATGACCCAAATTACAGCCAACTCGTGAGCTATTTATTTCGGCCCAGTTTGCGGCCTCTTTACAGTTTATTATCCTATGACCATCTCTTTACTTACATACTTATGAGTCTAATGAAAGAAATTATATATACTCCGCTAATTGTGACTTATTATTTTGCGCCATGATTTGAGAAAAAATTGTAAGAGATAGTATAGCGGGTCCACAATTTTTGAAAAGTTAATTTTTGCTATTTTTAAGAAATAAGCATATAACCCGTCGAAATCGACGGAAAATCATAAAAATTAATAAAATTATTAAATAGTACTAAATAATTCGATTATGCAATTTACTAAACTCGCTTAGAATTTATATTTTTTGAACACATCTCAAATTAAAAAGTAATTTTACCACATGTTTACGTCTCAAACTCATATAGTTATGTTTGTTAAAAATTATAATTAATATATTCTTATTACTTTCGATAATTGTTAAAGCTCTATTCTTCTAAAAAACCAATGTGGGCAAAATTATATTTCTCTCTCAAAGGAAAGCGACTCTTAAGCTGAATCTTTTAGCTTTTTATGAAGGAAAAGAGGCAAGAGAAGGAGTGAGTAGTGAGAGAGAGAGAGAGAGAGAGGAGAAGAGAGATATATAGATAGCGAATAATACTATAGATGTTAAGATTGTCTATAAGATGAAAATGACCATAAATACCCCACATTATGTATTCTACACAAGATTAAGAAAAAAAAAGTTAAACCACCGCTTCACAATCATTCCGTCTACCCCGACGGTTCCGACCTGGAACTGGCCTATTAACTACAATACTGATTTTAAATTATATAAATAATCATCTTCCAAATATATTCACAAAAAAATAATGATGACATTTATTTTCGTTTTACCTTAAATTAATATTTAATTATATACATAACTATATTCAAAAAACTATTCACACAATATTTAATAAATAAAATTTAATTATAAATTGTAGTATTATAAATAATCATCTTCCAAATATATTCATAGAGAAATAAATGATGACATTCGTTTTCTTTTTTACCAGCTTCGAGAATAACTTTTTTAACTGAGAATAAAACTTCAAGAATTGTTTCACTATGTATTTGGTAGTTTTTCCTTTTTACAAAACTTTATGGGAAATGATTGTGATTCATAAAATTATTTAGTTAATGATATAAGATAAAGGTTGACCATAAATATCCTGAATTTTTTGAGTTCAAAATTATATAATATATTAAAAAAAATGGTTGTCCCGCAAGTACTGAATTGACCCATCTACGAGCACGATTATTGGTCAGAATTGACTCGTTGATATATTGTTAGTAATTTTTCTGCCAATTTTCCTACATATTCTACGTTTTCCAACGGAGACGATTAATCAAACAATTTGAGACGATGTGTTTAGGATTATTCAAACTTATTTGAAATTTATATACTCGTACTTGTTTAAAATTCGATTAAAAAAATAGTTATCTGTGTTCCATTCTGAAAAAAAATCCGTATATTAGTCTACCGCCACAGTTCTGCGTCGGAATTGGCCCGTTGACCACGACTCTGATTTATAAGTGCGTAATTTATAAAATTTGTTTAGAATTTATATAGATCCAAAAATTTAATAAAAATAATGATTGTACTATTCGTTATCGTCTTTAATGGTATAGTAGTATTCGTTAATTAAAATTATAGATTATGCAAAGTTAGAAACCCAACTAAAAATAACGTAAAAAATATTTCATGGATGACGATTATAAATTTTAAAAAATACATGGGAAAAAAAGCATAAAATGAAAAATTTCTCAAGTTGAGGTAACCGTCGGTTGGGAATTAGCTCGTCTACCGCCACGGTTCCGGGTCAATTCTGACCCGTTGACCACGATTTGATTTATAAATGCATAATTTATGACGATTTTAGATTTTAGAAAATACATGAAAAAAATGAATAAAATAAAAATTTTAAAATTAATAAGAATAAAGAATGAAAATGTGTCACGTGGGATCCCGAGTTGAGGTACCCGTCAGTTGGGAATTGGCCCGTCTACCTAATTAATTGACAAATTAGAAATTACTTATTTTTTATCAAATTAAATAAAAAAATATTAGACTATTTTCAAATTTAATTCGGTCAACCAATAATTATAAATTATCCAAACTATTTTGAACCCATTTATTCTGTCAACTAATAAATTGGTTCCCTAATAAATATAATTATCTATTCGGCCAATTAATAAATTGATCAAATTAAATTAAATTAAACTATAAAAATATAGCAGTTATTTATTCAGCCTATTAATAAATAAATTGGCCAAATAAAACTCCTACAAAAAATAATTATCTATTCGGCCAATTAATAAATTGACCAAATTAAATTAAATTAAATTATAAAATATAGTTATTTATTCGGTCGATTAATAAATAAATTGGCCAAATAAAACTGGTGTAGCAAAAGATGAGAAAATACACATTGATTTTAGGTATTTATAGGTTTTTCAATAGGTAAAGTTTCATTGAGAAACCGATGTGGGACACAAGATTTTAGTATAGATATTTAAAATCTATTATTTTACATTTAAAAATTCAAAATTTTGAGAATTTAGATAAATATAAAGGGAGGAATATAAGGGGTGCCACGTAGGATTTTTCAAAGCAAGAATCGTTTTCTTTTTAGTAATATAATGATGATGAGCCATTAGACATTCGAGTCATTATTAGCTGGAGAAAGGGAGTATGGAGGAGGGCAAATATACTACTAATAAAACATATTTTTAAATCCAACTCAATAAATTATTACTTAATTGGATTGTATTAGTGTATTTTCCTTATTTATAAAAACAGAAATACCCATTCGGAAATCCCATAACTAAGGAGAAAAAAAATACTCGCCTATAGTAACATGTATGCAAGTATGCAACTCAGCTAAACTCCCCCATTCTGGCCATTACGTGTTACTTGAACGGATGTCGTGTTACATGTATTAAATATTAAGTTATTAAGTTCGTATGCTTTATAAAAAATATACTAAGCACATATATACATATCACTACTGAGAATTTCCAAATAGGAAATGGGATATGATCTAGTTAGGAGTTAAGACAATTCATCTTGGTTTTCGTATGAAAAGAAAAAGATGTAGATTTTTAATTAGAGTAACATGAAATGGACAGAGATTGAAATCATAGATTCATAGTGTTGCTCTTCAAAATTTCTGAAGTATTTGGGTGCAAAATGGAAACAAACCAGTTACTTATGGTGCATTTTGAATTAGGGCTTCAATTGCGTGCAACAGTCTGACAACGGGTCAAAATTTTGGATCCACAACTCATATCTAGTTTTTGAGTTATGAATTACAATAAATTATTGTATATTGGTTATATATTATTAATATTTTAAATAAACTAAATCCGACATATATAAAATTGAATGGTTAATTAATTTGATATTTTTCGCTCCAGATTGGTTCTTCTTGTACAGATTTAAATTTTATTCATTTGCCAATATTAATTAGTTAATTCCCATTAAAAAAAGCTAAAACTATACCGTTATATCAAATGATAAACCTTAACTCCAACTCAAACATAAATAATTAAACACCCACATCAGTGATGTATCACCTTCAACTATAGGATTACTAGAAACCCTATAATACACTGAGAAAATTTCGAATGAACATTACTAAACTAACCCTCATGATCCTTATCATGGGATTGGGGAGCTACCCCCGTTCGGAATCAACCCGAATGGGCTGGTGGTCTGGAACGGGGTGCATCGGATCCCAGGAAACGAGCAAAGCGAGGGCAAATGGAAAGTAAAGCTGCTCGAGCTGGGAGGCGACCCACTTGAACCGCCCGGGCCAGGGAGGCTCGGGTTAGGGAGGCCCGGGCCAGGGAGAGATCCACTTGAACCGGCCGGGCTAGGGAAAGATCCACCTAAACCCGGTATAGGAAATGTGCTGCCAAAACTTCCAAAGTTTTGAGGCTGATCAACCTCCTTGAGACTTCTTGCTCCATTCACGTCCATGGTGAGTGCACAAAGTAATAAGGTGAGGCTCAGCACCACCTTACCAAAACCACCCTCCATTTCTTCACTCTGTGTGTGTTTGTGTGTGTGTTTTGGCTGAAGGTATACCCTTATTTATATTGGAGGGATTTATTTGTACATGCTGTTGGATGGGGACAGTTGTGCATGTCGATTTTCAATTAGTAAAAGCCAATGTAAAATAAATGGGAGGGGTTGGATGTAGAAGATGTGTAGGATTAATTTAATGCAACTGCTACAAATTTACACTCAATTCAATATTTCAATGCCTGATTTCTTGATTTATGAAAGTATTGAGCTGTTGCCTATTACTCCCTCCGTCCCAAGTTAGTATGGTTACTTTCCTTTTTTAGCCGTCCCTAGTTAGTATGTGGTTTCCATTTTAAGACATATTTTACTTTTTTACGCTTAAAAGTTCAATATATTTACTCCAATAAAGTTTCTTCATCCACTAAAAAATTAACAACACATCATAAGTGGGTCTCTTCCTCCACTTAAATTATCCCTACCACATATTTATCTACTTTTTCTTAAAACTTGTGCACGGCCCCCGCACCATACTAACGGGAGACGAAGGGAGTACTTGTTATTACATTTTAGTGCTACGATTTATATGTTTTTATTCATGTTGCCTATTATTGTATTAAGTAATGTTGAATTTTAGTGTACTTCCTTTTCTTTTAATCCTATAAATATTGAGAGTACCTTTTTGTGTGTGTGTGTGTGTGTGGGGTAATAATCTGCAACTGCTATCTTACCTAAGAATTTAATGTGCATATATTAGAATTGACAAAAACGTAAAACACTTATAAAACTGAAGTGCAACCAGAAAAAGATTTATCAATGCAGAAAGTTGATTTGACAACAAATTCAGTGTGCAAACAGCAACAACAATGTGCATTGTTCCAACACTACTTTCCCAATATAAAAATAAAAATAAAAATAAAATAAGTTCCAAGAGAAGAAGAATTGAGCGTTGGGGAAAGATAACACAAACGATGAAGATAATCAATCCAGCTGCGGCATTAGCTGAACTTGGTTAGACGATGATCTTCAATGCATTAAAGAATAGAAAACGAGTCGTCGTCGTCGGGCTACGACATGATGCATTCAATAGCTTGCTTGCAAATGCCAGTCATTGTTGCCTCTGGCCCGTAAACCTAAATCAATTTCGTCCATATTAATCATAGAACCGATAAAATGTCGTTGAAGACTATGTATCTACTCAATTTATATTAAGCATCCTTGAGATTCAAGCAAATTATTTTATTACGAGAGCAATTTTGAATTTCAAAGGTTTCTATGAGCTAACTTAGATGTTTAGAGGTAGGATTCGTCGCAGTAAAGATAAAATGGCAGGACAAATCGAACATGGTGAATATGTGATTAGACGAAATGTGACTTCATACCTCAATGGGAACTCCGAGTTCTTCACCCAAAGCCCTCATTCTAGCCAAACCAGTTTGATAGTTAGGACCACCTCTACGAACATAAAGGTGCATCCTAGCCGCTTTCAGTTTTGATTCCTGCTCAGTTGATGGGTACATTTCTGTTATCCCTCGAGATGAAAACCAGAACTGTCAATGTGAGTCAAAATTTATAGTTTTGAGTACCTTCTCTTTCAGAGCCCTGATGATTCCATTGAAAGTGGCAGCAACGTCAGTAAAGTTAGCAATACCACCTCCGATAAGAAGAGCTCTCTTCTGGCCATCAGGGTCGGCTGTGGCACACTGCGAGCAGCAATAACAGAGACTTGTTTAGAAGAGTAGATTGGAAGAAGATTTCAGATGTCGACAACTGGAACGCAAATCAGATTTCTCACATCAATAACAACTCTGGCATATTGCAAAACTTCTTCTTCGTTTGGAGCTCCACTATACTCAGCATAGTTACCAAGTTCAGACGCGTAGTCCAAATCTCCAACCTTTTTTTTTGTAGAAAATGAAATAAAATTTATCACAAATATTCCCAAAGAATATGACACATAAAAGAACATAATGCAGAATTTGGCATTAGCTTGCTTGATTGGAGATACGGTGTGGATACTTACTGTATCAGCATATATAACACTTGCGCCACCTCCAGCAACCATTGTCCAAATACGCCCTTTTGGATTCAAGACAGTAAATTTCAAAGATGCACTGGTCTATGACAGGAGAAAAGATACGGGGTTAGGAACTAGAAATGAATTGTTGTACCTAGTACATGTGCGTATACAGGTCAACTATAGAGAATCAATGCTTGGCAAACAAGGTTATTTATGTTATACTAACAGCTATGAAGTTAAATTAAGATCATTTATTTATCTTGAAGTACAACAAGACCATAAACATCTCAATTAAAGTTAATGTAGCATGTTAGTAAAACATCATTTTGTGGCTAACACAGTGAGACGGCACACAAGCAAAGCCATCACTGTTAATCCAGGTCACCACATGGATGAACCTTGAGAATGGCATGGCAGAATGAGGATGCTTTGTTTCAACTATCTAAATAGAACCACAAAACAATCATAAGTGAATTAATGGTCCACAAGTAGCCGTTTCTCTTTTTTTGTTAAGAACATGGAATGACCTTTAGAGCACAATGAGAGGCATTTACCTTTTCATCCAGTGAGTGAATGAAACTCTCTGTTGGACTGAGAACTCTTCCAAAGGGTAGAGGAAACTCGACGTTACCCCACCTGAAAACAAACGAATGTCATAACATCATATACTAGCACCGAAGTAATGTGCATCACAATATGGGAACCAATGCATGAACATACTTTTTGAAGTTTTTGAAAGCAGCTGTGTCGTCCAACTCGCCTCTCATGTCTAACGGAAAAGGTTCTCCATTCACTAGTGTAAATGGGTTCATCTCAAGAAAACTAAAATCCAGATCTGTGGACAATTCATAGGATGATTATCAATCTTCCCTGGTTATAACTTTGAAAGACAAAAATCTTATACAACAAATACACCAATAAGAAAATAACAGAACAAAAGACAAGGGGGATTGATAATTCAAGTTAATTCACTTTGACTCATTTCATAATTTAAGTTGTAAGAAAAGAACTGATGAATTTGAAGTATAGGTCAAACGAATGTGCTAACAAACTAAAAATCAGTTTCACTAGGGAGTGTAATACCTTGAAATACAGAAAAAACGCCAGTTATAAAATCTCCAATCTTTCCCCGAACCTGAAACAAATGATGAAAAATTTGGTATCAAGGGGACAGACAGAGAAAAATTATACCATGAAATTATTTCCAAATCAAATCTCATCAGCTAATGCGCATGGGAGAAGGCCAGATTAGGAGATTCGAAAGAACAATACTTCACTTCCATCTTAAGATAATGAACTTTACATATCAGACATTATAAGGCAGGGCTATACTTCACAGTAGTTGATAAATTAATTTACCAGAATATGACAAAGATGCAACACTGGAGGTGGGCAACAACTAGCTCTATGCACATATCTTTGACATTAACCGTGCTTGATCATGTGGTTTACATGGACCGAGACAAATGATAGCATGCACAAGATCATATGGATTCAATCAAATGGATAACAAGAAATGCAGATGTTACACACTTTATTCACTTAACAAACTGAAGCAGAAAAAATGGGAAGAGTGCATGCACTTAGTTCACTTAGTTGTCATTTTGAGTTTCATTTTTCCCTGCACAAATGCCAAACCTATTTCCAGTTTCATTGGATCAAGTTGATCACTGCTGGTATTGTTAGAGGTCACTACTCGAGGCCACAATTGAAGGCATATCCAGTTTACATGATGGAGATTGTATTTTCTAGTTCACGGTAGCAAAATCTAAAATTTGCTGGGTGTAAGTCGAGCAATGGACTGCCACTAGGTTACGGAAACTTTTGAATTAAGGCTGCTCTAGCCCCATACTTGGTTTCCTAGTCTTTGAAGTTTGAACATTAAGTTATAGCAATATTATTGTCAAAATCCAATTCTTTTTTCGCAGTCAGCAAGGAACACCAGAAGGTCGTGACAAACAGGCATGATAAGAGTTTTAAGATATATACAAGGATGGAGCTACAACAATAGTGAACGTAGTAAATCAAATGGATCAGGTTTGGGTCCCCATATGAAGGTCGTGAAAAACTAGTATGTTTGAGATTTTTTCCCCTTGTATAGAATAATAGGCTACTTCACTTCATTTGGATATTATACTTTTCTTCACTTTACAAGAATATAAATTAAGCAACATAGTTGCTATTTATCAATATTAGGATATCTTACATCAAATAAAGAGACAGCTTGATTCAAATGTCTACCTCTAATGGCAGTGTAGCAATCAATGGAGCACATGCCTCCAAGGTCATTGGTTTTTCAGTTGGAAGGAATATTGTTTTAACCTGCAAAATAATAAATTGATTGGCCTAAATTGTTGCAACTACACCATGTCACAGTTTCAGAAGTAGGAAACGAAGACCATTTTGCAGCAAGTATACCTTGTCCCAGTTCTCTTCAATTTCAATACCTCCACATTCCGAAAAGCTAATGGTGCATCCTAATCTCTCAGATACTACAGAAAGGTAATACTCTTGATCATGAGGTACGAAAGGTTCAACGATGAAGGTGGTTATAGGTGCCTTGCATCCACCCATCTCAACCTGAAAAAAAAAAAAAATTGATTTCCAAATAAGCAAGCAATATAGCAGAACAAAACTAAAAAGAGCAATGTATTAGAATTTTCTGTCACCTCAACACCAAGGCGCTCTTTGACAAATGCCGCAACTTGAGCAAGATCCAAGTTTAAGGCTACCAGACCACTCTTTCCACGTTTCCCAAACAACATGTCAGGTTTCACAACCAACTTCGTCGATGATAGCCATGGTTCTTTGTTGGTTAATTCAGTAAAGTCTGTCGACTGCGTTACCTGGGGGGAATTATATTTTACATTAGTACAGGTAGAATTAGGTAAAACAATGCTCAACAGTTGACTGAGATCAAAAGGCATTTTGTGTGACCATTGGAAACACGACATGCATATAAACTGCATAGAACTTAAACCAGATCAAAGCATCAGCAGAATAAGATATCAAAACCTCAAACCTACAATAATCTTCCATTCAAAGTAAGAAAAGGTACCATGAGATAAATTGTAGAAGTTATCAACTTCTCTCATCCATATAGATGTATTGACCACAATTTTGTGTCACAGTGTTTCATCATCATCCTTCTCATATAAGAAACTACAACATTACATGCTACGTCTGCCATCCATGCTTTCCAATGTATAATTAAAGGCTTCTCTTCACGATTTAGATACTCCTTAATAGAATTATTTATCTTAGATTCATCAACCAATATGTCAAACTCAAATAAGTCTATCATCTGACCAATCAAAACTGCACTCTCTCATATTCTTGCTCCAATTGCAAAATTAACTAGGAGTAAACAATTCGGCGGCATAGTGATCGCAACTGTGCTGAAGGCCACAACTTGATCAGTGAATCAAGAAATTCAATTGCGATTAACAATTTTTCCAGAAAGACAAAACCAATAGGGTGGATCCAAAACCCCAATAAAAAAATTCCGAATAAACTGAATTAAATAGGATTAATTAGCATAAATTATACCTGAGCAGAGAGAATCTGGAGGTCAATACCACATAATCTTTTCAAATGCTCTTTGAGCAGTCGCTTGGAGTCGTACTCTCTGATCTTCTTTCTCGCCATATCACACACAATTCAAGCAGAAGTGTTGGAGAGGTTTATGGATTGGGTTTATGCAGAGAGAGAGAGAGAGAGAGAGAGAGATCTGATGAAGATAGAGAAATTCTATCTTCAAAATTGGGTTGAAATTGGCGAAAATTGTGTTTGCAAGTGATGATGATGGTAGTAGGTACGAGGAGTGGAAGCAAAGAGAGCTCAAGTTGTTGGGCGATATTAATTATGTAAATGGTGGTTACAATTTTTTTACGTATTTTTTTATTAGAACTTTATCTGTTTTTTGTTGTATGCAACTATGCATATGAATGTGGGTCATAGGCAACATGAATCAATTGCAATGTTTTTTTTTATTTGACTTGGAGAAGAGTGAGCGGTAAGCGGGGAACCTGGATGCGTCCATTCATTGGCACCAAGCAGGTAATCTACTGCAATGTGGCACCAGGCAACAGTTATAAGAAAAATAATTGTAAAATAAATTTTAAAATTTTTAATCCAACCAGAGTAAGCGCATTTTTTGAGACGCATGCAATAAACTGTTCATCCACTATTTGTAGCCGAAAATAGAGTTGGTTGCAGTAGTAATACACGTCTTTTATTCCTCAAAATTCGATTTAATAATATTTTTATTGAAAGAATTCATATATAGTCACAAAGAAACTATTTATACTTGTATTTAATTACTGTGAGGCTAAATTTAATATTATTATTACTATTAATATTATCGATTTATATAATTCTGTTAGTTGTTTTTTAGAATTTCATCATATGCGGTTTTAATGAAAAGTGAAGTCTCTCTCATTTCCACCTGATAGATTTTGCGATCGACAACGGCTTGCGATTTACAGGTTGTTGAAGATTTGTGGCTGTTTAGCCGGTAAGTGCAGTATTTTTTTTTACCAGAATGTTGTGTTCGGAAGTAATTCCGAGTGAAGAAATATCTTAGCTTTCAATTTTGTTTTTTAGGTTTAATGTTGGGCAATTTAGGGAGTCATATTTTGAATCAATTTTGTTGAGTTTTATTGAAATGCATGTGCAAATTAGTAGTGGATGCTCAGTATTTTGTTGAATCTGAACTTCGAGTTCTCGATCGACAAATTATGCGAGTTACAGGCCGTTGAAGCTTGTTGGTTGTTGAGACGGTAAGTGTGGTTTTCTTTTGACCGGAATGTTATGTTGGGAAGTATTTCCGGCTCAAGAAATTGGGTAGCTTTAAATTTTTTTTTTTAGGTTTCCTGTTGGCCAATTTAGGGATACATATTTTGAATCAATTTTGTTGCGTTTTATTGAAATGTATGTGCAATTTAGTACTGGGTGGTCAGTATTTTGTTGATTCTGAATTTGTGTTACTTAATTTCCCAAATGAAATAAAAATTTCGGTATAAATTGTCTGTTTGGGGGTAGATTATGTAGCATTTATATAGTTTTTTTTTTTTTTGTATATTCGGTTGTATAACTGGAAACCGGCATTGTTATATTTGCTTATTCAGACTTACTGAATGAACTTTTTGTTCGAGTTTAGATCGACTGCTTGCTATTCAAGCTTTCTAAGTTGTTGTTAGCATTAATTGGTAAATTCTTATGCAATGTACGTTGTATTAGAGGAAATTGGCACTGGGTTATCGAGCTTATCTATGATCACTCCGTTTAACTTGATAAATTTTATTTGAATCGAGCTCGAGTATTTGCTTACCGGAGTTTCTGTTCATGTTTAAACTAGTTCGAGCTTGGTTTGTCGAAAGGGAGTATTTGTGATATCTGACATTGATTTGGGGGTAAAGTTGGTGGAGCTTTTAAGTGTCTGTAATAAACTTCAGCAGCATAATTGGGCTAGTTGATTTTGTAAATTGAAATTTGGATGAAGCTAATTTTTTTTCGAGCAGAGCGATGTGACCTAAAAATATCTGTTGGTTCTTGTTTCGCATAATTTGGTTTACGTCTTCCAGAATATGAGCTACTTTGTACAAAAAAGATAATTGTAATTAAACATAGAAAATATTGAATAGTAAAGAGTGCATGTAAAGAGTGCATGTTATTGAATATTAAAGAGTGCATGTTATAGAAAATACTGTATAGCCATCTTCTTTCATCTCCATTCTTCATATATTTCTATGGTTTCTCTTATGTTTCTTTCATCTCCATTCTTCATATTTGAAAACCTAATACATATTAATAATTACTTGTATATTAGAGAACCTTCTGTATCCATCTATCAGGAAGTATCGTGAGAACAGTTTGCCTGATTGGTGTAAGATTATTTCCCATTCACTGGGCTGTCAACCTTTGACGCAACATTGCAAAATGTGTTATTTAACAGTAAATTTTATAAGGTTTCTCCCTGCGTTGCTGGGTTTAAATTTGATCAATGTATATTACATAAACTAGTGATGCCTAGTAATGTTGCAATAAGACTATGGCCTCATAAATGTTTGTTCTTGTTGCAGGGTTCACATTTTTGTCCAACCAACTGTGAGTCGTGTTGTGAATAGGTATATAATTGATTTTGTTAATTCAATGATCAGTTGATCTTACTGATTACTTTCTTTGCATAGGGAACTTCACTTCTTGCTGATCAAATTGTTTAATTGTAAAAAAAAAAAAAAACAATGCAATTTTTTTGACAGGGATATCTTTCATTGAAGTTGAGAAACATTATTAATTCAAGACTAATCTATTTGTTATTGAGATAGAACTCCTCATAAATTTCAGCTTAACTGCTTATGGTTATATTTTCCCTTTTCCTCTAAAATAAGGGAACCCCCTCTCCCTTCTAGTTAATGTACTTACTATACTTCTTATATATTATATCTAGTTGATTTCAAAAATAAAAATAAAAATATATTATTACAGGTCGTTGAAGCTTGTTGGTTGTTGAGATGGTAAGTGTGGTTTTCTTTTGACCGGAATGTTATGTTGGGAAGTAATTCCGGCTCAAGGAATTGGGTAGCTTTAAATTTTTTTGTTTTTAGGTTTCCTGTTGGCCAATTTAGGGATACATATTTTGAATCAATTTTGTTGCGTTTTATTGAAATGTATGTGCAATTTAGTACTGGGTGGTCAGTATTTTGTTGATTCTGAATTTGTGTTACTTAATTTCCCAAATAAAATAAAAATTTCGGTATAAATTGTCTGTTTGGGGGTAGATTATGTAGCATTTTCTGATTGAGGTGATTGCATATTGGTCATAGAGGTGAACCGATTTATCTTGGTTAGTGAGAAATTATGTGGAACTTTGTCAGCTCTAACCTATGGTGTAGCCGTTTATTTATTGTTGAAGCATTGGTTGGATTGACATTGTATGAATATTCAATTACTGGGGTAGGTCTTACTTTTCTGCAATGGAGGCTCATTTGGATTAACTATTTTTTAAACACCTTTGCATTCTTTGAGCGTTGATCCTGAGTGCTCGTATGGGTTTGTGAAAGTTTGAGAGTGAAGAATAATTTTTTTTTGTAATCGCAGATGTAGGTGTGGCATTGAATTGACTATTTCGTTGCAGAATGCGGCCGAGAAAGTCTTTGATTGCACACGGTTTGAATTCCAAACGTAATTCCCTCTCCTTATGAATAAAAAAATCGTCGTAATTCTTGGTCATAAATGGTTTAATACTAATAAGAATGTTGTCAAAAAAGGTGTTTCTTTTACGCATGGTTTGTTTTATATTGTTCAAGCATTGGCGTTTAGTTTGTCTATTATATTTTGCAGCTGGAAATGTTTCCCATCGGTGTGGATTGGTTAAAGCTGTGAATTTTATACGGGGATGTTTGGATAGTGAAAATCTGGAAAAATTCAAAGCCTCCTGTTTTGGCCGGTTTCTGGATGTACCCAAATTAGAGTTTCGAGGTTATTTAGCTTATCTAATGACGCTACACAAGTGTGTTGAGAATGGCGGTTCTTTATGTTTCAAAATCAGAAATCAACTGGTGGAGTTTGGTCCTACTGAGTACTACCTCTGCACCGACTTGCGTTTTGGACCGGAGCAAAGACTTCCCCGTGAGTCTGACATTCATAGGCGAATTTTTGATGGCCGCAAGACTGTCTACGTGAAGGACATAGAGTTGGCATTAAAAGCAGCCAGTGATACTAACAAGGGCAGTATGGATACCTTGAAACTTGCTCTTTTGTATTTTGTTTTTGATGTTCTGTTTGCCCTCGATCACGGTAAGAAATTTGGTGTGAAATTTATCTATATGCATGCGGTAGACGACTTAGAGTTGTTCAATTTATATCCATGGGGCCTAGTATCTTACCATTTCCTTGTTGACAATTTTTTTACTTCTTACGGTAAGATATGGGAGCAAGTGAGTTCACACAAGAAAGTTCATTTCGAGTTGTATGGTTTTTCCCACGCTTTTCTCTGTTGGGTGTATGAATCATTTTCCGCAATTGGATCTCTATGCACTACAATTGTGGCAAGTGATGAGTCGGTGGTGCCTCGGCTTTTACGTCGTATGACCAAAGCACGGTTTGGATTTGAGGATATTAAGATTTATTTTGTGCATGGTGAAGTAAATCTGAGCTTTGTAAGTTTCTATTTTGTTTTGTCGTAGATTTTATATACAGTGTATCATCTTTATTTGTTTTCATGAAATAAAGATTGATTTGATGTATGTTTTTGACAGGAGAAAATGAGGCCGTCGGCTATTGAAGAAGCAGGATTGGAAATTGAACGACCTTTCTTTCCTGCTTGTGTATATGATGATATCAGTTGTAGTGAAGAATCACCCACTGACTGTCATATGTCTGAGAATGAGGGCTCACTTGGTGGCCCACCGATTCTCCCGAAGTCCCCTTCAATGCCTTCTTGTATCAAGCCTACTGTGAATCCTCTTGAAGACAGCAGAGATAGTAGCATGCCTCGAGAAATGGGCACAGAAGAAAGGGCCCAGTTGAGGCTTTTCAATTTGAAGATGTACCCATACATTCTGTTTTGTTTAGTTCTACTTGGAAGCTTAGATTACAATTTATGTAAATATTAATTTATAGGCATTGAAATGTGTATTCTTTGTCTCCCATTGCAGCTTGTTCATGAATATATTGAATTTGTGAGGGAATCAATTTTGACCGCGGAGACTATCAAAGCCCGGTTGGCTTATTATTCATCTAGACTGGGGTTTTCGGTTACAAACAACGGGTGTGGAAGTAGTAAGGAATTGGCTCCTACTTCCGTTGTTCCAGATGAAGTTGTGCAAGTCAATTCAGGAGACCAAGTATCTGCAGGTGAGGAGACACCTGAAGCTGACCTTGGCGGAAGTCACGAAGGCAAAAGCACACGCGATGTGCCACTTAGGGAAGTACAAGACACATCTCCCTCTGCAGCAGCTGTAGTTGCTAATGAGAAAGAAGGCCAGGGAGTTGGGGTGCCATTAATAGGCGGAGGCCACATTGTTGATGGTGTGAATCACTCCTCATCAGCTGATATTCTTGCACGCGATGTACAAGAAGATGCAGAAACAATTGGCACGGATGATCCTGCCCCACTTTTTGTCCAACAGGGAGGCAAGTCAATTTTTTCTTATAGAGCAGTTTTTAAAACAAAACGTGGGCGGCAATGGAAAGAAGTTTGTAAGGATATTAATGCAGAGCCTCCCAAGGTCCCTTGCGTTGGTGTTGAGTCCGATTCAGATGCAACTGTGGCAAGACAGCCGCCACGTAATAGGCGCTGCACACGCTCTTCAAACAAAACACCTAGTAAACAAGTAGTAGGATCTCAAAATCCTAAAAGTTGACCTTCGAGTGTGGATGTGATTGACTTGTGTGACGTCAGTTCTGGTGATGATGTTGTAGAGGGAGCTGTGTCTGGGCTTCGTAATGTGAACCGTTTTGGCTCGCTGCAGCCCCGGACTTGTCGGAGCATTAGGGCTGGTAAAACTCCAAGATGGACGTGTAGAGGTGTGCTTGTAGCGGAGTGTGATAAAGCCGAATTTCATATATGGAAAGCTTATGCCGCTATGAAAATGAAGTAAGTTGTGAGTAAATTTGTGTGTGCAACCTGTGGTGGACTCCTTATATTTTTAAACTGTGCACTTATTTCGTAGTTCTGGAGTTATTAAGTTGTTGCTAAAGTCAAATAATGTGATTGGTGCGGTGTTGTTTGATAGGTTGATAAATCCCTGCAAAGCCTTGTCTGACACAGTTAGTTTGCTACATCTTCAATTCTACATTCCATTACATAACTTTTTTTTTTTTACTTTTTGTAATCTCTAATCACCGTGTTTTGTTTTAGCATTGCGACCTCTTGTTAGATGTTATGCTGTACAAAGTGTCCCTTTACCCGCACAAATTTCTCGATGACTGGTCAATCCTTCACCATCATTGTTGGGTAAGAATCATCAAGGCCATAAATTGTTTTGACAGTAAATATCATGGTCATGATGTGTTGAGTGTGTAATTTATAACCATTTTCCATTCTTTTTACGTAGCTGAAATTGGAATCCCCGAAAACGAAGATGGACGACCAATGTATGGCAAAGTACATGCTCGGTTCAAGGCCGTTGGAGCGAGGAGTTGCATGGAGAGATGTTTCAAAGGTGTACGGCATTGCTCTTCTCAAGGATCATTGGGCTGCGTATGCTGTTCATCTTGTTGAAGAGAAAGTTGTTGTATATGACTCTCTTTGGAAGGAGGAACGAGTCCCCGTCGTGATAGACGTCTTCAAGGAGGCGACCACCCTACTACCAAATTTACTGCTTCGACATGGCGTCATGGCAAGGGGTGCGAAATCGCCATGGGTGAATTCGACATGGAAAGTAGAGGTACCGAAAGAATGTCCAAGATAACCGAACCATCGTGATTGCGGAGTAGTTGCATTAAAAATCGTTGAGTGTCTTGCTTCCGGCACTCCATTTGATGAAGTCGATTTCTCTAAATCAGCTGCTTTCCGAGATGATTATTGCCATGAAATCTTCAAGCTTAGGGTATGTGGCCAGACCTCCCACGCTTAGGGTCATGCGCTGTCATAATTTTTTGATACATGTTAATTTAGTGTGAGATATGTGTGTATGTATATCTTAGGTGATATTTAATGAATACAGGACAATGTTGTGCTATTGATCTTTCTGTTGTATTTGTTTTCTTTCTCCCTTATTTTGTGTTTTGCTTCAACACTCGCTAGTGATGAGAAATATTGGAGTGTCCTGCCTGGCCATTTCTGTGGTTTGATTTCGAAAGCAGTAGTAACTATTTAATTATTTCTCTCATTGCATTGGCTTCATTATCTTTCTTATGTATGTAATTTGTTGCTATTTGTACCATCCACCGTGTTTATTTCTTACAATTCTATAAGTCTGCTCGTATTGATTAATTATATATTGTGTTTACAGGGTAATTTGTATACATATTTGTCATTGTGAATTGAACACTAATGATTTCTTTTGCTCGAAAAAAATAAAAAAAAAAACACTAATGATTTGTTACTATTCACATTGGATTAATATGAAAACATATGCCTGCTTGGAAGCTTAGTTGGGCCCTTTATATAATTTACTGAAGTGGCTCTTTAAGCCCATTGCGAAAATGTGATGCTTTCATAATATACATACGCTTAATAAACATGTCATTTTGTAATCTTGTTTTTTTTTTTTGGAAGCTCTTTACCCTTAAATAAACATGAAGGCCACCGCATTGGGCTAATTATTTTGGGCTACTGAGCACAAAAATATTATACCAGATGAAAGCATCTTTTTATAGAAATTGCTGCAGCAGAAATAATATTAGATTTTGTTGAAAAATAATTGAAACAGCACAATACTTGGGAGCCAATTGAATTAATCAAACGAGTGGGTGAGCAGTAAAACTGCAATGGGTCAACCATTTTCATACATGAATTATTGATTAAGGTGAACACCACACAGTAAAAATATTATGCATCTGCTTATGCACTCGATTAAAGTAAGCACCAGATACGATAATAGAGAAATTATTGTTTAAATGACAAGGCTATTTTAGTCGACACACTTGTTCGGAATATCCTCCGGGAAGATAATATTTTGAAGCTTCAAAACCCAACCAAAGACATACCAATCCGACACATGCAGCTATCCAAAAGCGGACCCTGGCATTTGCATCACTCAGCGATTTCTTCAACAATGTATTATGTACCTTAATTTCGACCAGCTTTGTCACCTGCTCCTCCAATTCAGCTTTGACACACTCCAATTCCTTGGCTAATCTGGAGCACTCGTGCTTCGTGGTAACAAGGTTTGCCTCGACGATTTTCATTTTTCTAACAGCAGCCAGTAGCGCATCTCTCACTTCCCCTTCATATGGTGGTTCATACCATAGAAAATAACTGCAGTTGCCGGACTACAGAAAATACAATCACCATCTTACATTATTACCCAAACTGTGATAACATAACCTACAGTGTCTTAGTTAAAGAGTTATTACCTGCGGCCATCGCGGGCAGCACAAGTACCTCCGCCCAGGGTTTTCAAGCGTCAGCGAATGGCGGAGATGACAATGACCATGACCGCAAGCCGGTATTCCGTTTGAATTAACAGACTTTTCACGGCTTCCACTTGATCCACCTGACATACTCATTCTTTGGTATTGCATGCTCCGATTTGAGATCCGATTGGCAGCCCCTTCAGGAGATTAGGGTTCGCCACACTTCAACTTCAATCCGGTATATATATATATATATATATATATATATATATATATATATATATATATATATATATATATAGATTATTATAATCCTCCATGCCACCTGGCTTTATACATATATACGAGTATAAGATTTCTACTCGTACGAATTTATATATTCGCTCTGGTTTCAAATTTTAAGAAGCAATGGTAATATATTTGGGGTAAAAAAACCTTCTAAACAAACATTTGTTCAACATAGCTCAAAAACACTTTCACATCTATGTATGAAGAAGATGATGTTTAACGTGTAACACGTAGGATCTAAAATAAAGGGAATGATTCAAATGACTTTAATTACTAAATTTTATATTTTAATTTAAATCATCTTGTCCAATTTAATGATCGTATTATATTTTTACCGTAATCTTTATTTTTTTTGTTGTGTGTCTTGCCACAGTGCGCCCGTCTATCATTAGCGATTACATATAATATAGTAGCGGATGTACAATAAGTAGTATGATACTCTTGCAAAGGCATTTAATTTTTTTATCAAATTAAATTGATAGTGAAATGCGAAATCACTCCATCAATAGAACGTATATTTTGGTCAATTATCATTTTACATACGCTCCCATTTGGCTAATTTCCCTTAAAAATCGATTTGTGATATTGAAATTCTCATAATTCATATATATTGCACATAAATTACTCACGATTAAGTTAATTTAATAACTGTTTAAATAATTGTTATTAACTTAACTTAATTCACTTATAAATAAACTTGATATAATAATTGTTTAAATACTTTGAATTCGTTGGAATTCTCCTTGCACATATATAGAATTTATATTTTCACCACAAGATTGTAATTGCATTAGTATACATGTACTCAAATTTTTACGAAAAGATATCTTTGCGTTGGGGAGATTCTATTTATTTTGGGGAATTTTTGTGCATATTAACTATTATAGTATATAACCTATTAATAATAATACTTAAACTAATAATTTATTTATTATCTTATAGAATTGACATAAAAGTTTAGTGCACATCTATAGATGAATCATAGTATTTAACTAATTTATAGATCAAAAAAATTGAGAAAATATTGCCAAATATTAAAAAAAAATTGAATGGTTGACAATCACTTTATACAAATTTGTTTATTACCTAATGTGATTGACGCAACTGTCATTGGTCATATGAATTTAATTCCATTAATTTGTTTCTTAATTAGAATAAACAAGTTGTGGGAATTGGGAAAAAAAATGTACTATACTAATATATAGAGTTTTATTTACAAAAGCTAAATTTTATTATACGATAAGCTTAATCCTTTTCTAAAGAATGATTAAAATTTTACTTAATATTTAAACTCGAGATGAGAACATTACGGTTCTACACTTCTTTTGATATAAGTGTCACAGCCCCAAATCCCGAGGGACGGCAGAAGTCGGGGTGCGACTGGGGTTGGATTAAAGAAGCGGGGAAGAAGGGGGCTAATTGACTAAACATACATGAAAAACATCGACAAACCATGAACAAGACTTGAATAATAATAAGAAAGAGTTATTCCCTAAGGATTACTCGACAAAAGTACAAAATGAAACTAAGTTCATATTTACAGACTTAGACTACTGAGTATTGTTCAAAAGTACATCTAAAAAAGAAATACAGAGTTTAGCAGCGGAAGGGTTCTAACTAAGCATCCTATCTTTTAACTCAACATCAACCGTCGCTTCAACCTGCACATTTAGAAAACAATGCAGGGCTAAGTACAAACGTACTTAGTGGGCACGATGCCGAAATCATAATCATAAATATAGATAAATATGGCATTTCATAAGCGTAGCACATCGGAGTTTTATTTGAAAAAATCCGTGTCTACTAAACATTTTCTGACTTTTTCTCATAAATCACTCGCTCGAGCATTTTCTGACTAATGTTACGTTCAATCTTGACCAATTCTAATTCACCGTGGCTGGTACCCCTCAACAGGATATCACATATACCACAGGTTACAAAGTGCACTAACTCTGGAAAGCACTTAGCAGCTAACTCAGAGCCGATCGTTAGTTAATCTAAATAGACTAACTCTAAATCTGGAAAACACGAATGTTGACTCAGATAGGTACAAGAGAACTCACATAAAATATAAAACAGTTCATGCCATAATATCACTTTGAAAACACAGATATCAAAGCGATAAAGAAAGATTTTCCGAGCATTGCTCGTTTTATTTGTATATAAAAGCCCACCTTGATTATACAGAACTTAAAGCAAAAGCTTCCAACTTTGGATCTTCTGTCCTTTCTCTACAGTTGGCTTCCTCCTTCATCATAAAATAAACATACTTAAAAACGGGTTGTACAAGATAATCGATTAAAGAGAATCGAAGCAAGTTTTAGTTGTTTCATTCTTTAGGCATTTGCACGCTTACTAGATTCGTTTTACTTAAACGGGAAACGAGACTCGTACCAATCTCGTTTAGAACTCGGAAGATCTCATACTCGACTCTCGGGTCAGTAGAGAAGGTAGTCGATATCTTAATACGACTTTAAAGATTAAAAGAAACTAAGTTGGAAAGAATCAACTTAGGCGATTTACATTTTAGTTCTTTGAACGACTTATGAAATTTCTCGTTTATTACTTCTTTAATGAAAGGATAAAAATATAAGATATCGACTGGTTTTCATCACTCAAGGTTCTATACTTGACTCTAAGGTCAGTAGGGAGATGTTCGATAGATAAAACGGTTTAAACGATCAAAAGAAACTAAGTTGTGAACTAAACAACTTAGAAAACAAGAAACTGAATTTTCACTGCGCAATCCAGTAACTCTGGAGGCTGTCCAGAACAGAGAATTTGGAAACAGGGGGTGAGCCCTGTACCATTAGAAAGCTTAGGAAGTCTAGTTCGTGCTCCAATTTACGGATCACAAATCCGATAAATGAGCTGAAAGTTATTACAGTTTCCGGAGAGGGTCGCAAAACTACCGTGAAAACCCTAATTGCTTGATAGGTTTGACGTATAACGTCTTAGGTTCGTTTTAAGCTCTCGTATTCATTTTTTTTAGAAACTGGACTCTCAAGGCAGTCATCACGTACTCCCGTACGTGACAAACTCCTTCTCAAAACTCACTCAAAAGCACGACGTTCTATACGTCGGATTTCAACTAACGATTACTAAACCAACAAAAATTTCAAAACGCGTTCTAGTTCTCGACTATAACTATAGCCCATATTATATCAACTCGAAAGCTTATGACGTCAACTAGAAAGTTGTTCTAAATTTCATTATAAACAATAATATCAAATTAGAATTCCCATCCGACTTCTCGATTAATAGTTACGACTAAATGTTCGTCTCTTACGCGATTTTTCAACGTTGTCGGATTTCGTTCAAATTTTACGACGTTAAACTACGTCTAACGTGAAACACTTTCATGCATGCAAACATATCATAACATCATTATAACTCAACTTATAAGGTGATCTTTATCTCTTATGTTTCATTAAACATTTTTAGAAAATTCTCAATTAAATTCTATAATCAACTAACATTATTTGCAACTATATTCCATTAACAATTCATCACTTAACATCAATATATGAAAACCCCTAATCACTTAATAAATTTCTGTTTTTATACATATGTTAAGGGGATGATTTTCTTCCCCAATTAACTACATTTATTTACTAATCAACCTCTTATAACAACTATTAATCACTTGCAAAACAATTATCAACTAACATGCATAAAAACCCCTAAATTCATAATTCAAACCCTAATTGACTTTCACAAAAACATAGGGCTTTCAATTCTTTTTCATTCTAATCACTATTAAACATCTATTAAACAAGAATCAACCATCAAAAGAAGAAAAATTAAAAATCCTCCAATTTTCTCAAAAATTTCGGCATTTACATAGGTTTTAGGGTTCTTGGTTTTGATCAATTTTAAACCCTAATTAATCTATCTAACACATCTAATTTCATTATTCTAAGATCACAACATCTATTCCAAACCTCTAAAAATTTCGATCAAGAGGAAAAGAAAAGAAAAGAAAACCAAATGGATAGAATTAAAGAAGAGATCATTACCTTAAGAATTAACAAAGGATGTAATAGGTTTTGTTGGATGATTGAGGACTTGTGTGGTTTTTCTTCAAGAACTTCAAGTGTCTTCAATGTAGGTGAAGAAAGAAGATGAAGAAGATGAAGATTGAGAGAGAATGTGTGTGTGCAGCCGAGAGAGTGAGAGAGAGAGAGATGAAATGGTTTTGTTCAATTGTGTGATATGATGAATTGGTTGAAAGATATGAAAAGTGTAGACAAGGTGTCATACAATTAAACAAGTCAAACATGCATGATGTTTGCCACTAATTAAGGGATGTGTCGGCTGCATGCAGAAAAAATTAAAGGGTTACGGGTTTTTCCGGCGCGATCCGACGTTACGGAAAAACGAACGACGAAAAACGTTGTTCGGTACAAAATCGTCGCGATTTGATTTGACCTTAAATTCTAACGTATGAACTTAATTGGAAAATAAATTTACAAAATTTATTTTGACAAAAACTCGGGACGACATAGTCCGAGTTTCGTCCGGAAAAACATAAAAAAACAAACTTTCTTGGCGTGTTCGTTTCGCAATTTCGTGATTGTAAAAATTAGACGGTTTTCCGTTCTAAGTTTACGAACTAAAAACTTTTCGTACGCGCTAACCCTAAATACAGTAGTCGTCTAGCTGACTTCTGTAATTTATTTTTAATAACGGATTCGACCGTTAGCCTTAGAATTCAAAAATTGTAAACTTAGGCGTGCAAAGCCATTTATTTATTTAACTTTAAAATTTTAAGAACGTAAGGAATTTACGGGGCATTACAATAAGTGTGTTATGGTTTCAATTACATTTAATATAATACATAAAAGATATTAAGATTTCTTTATAAATTCATTTGAGAATATAGAAATTGTCCTTTAATAAAATCTACAAATTGCATATATGATATTGACACTTTTTCTCCAATTTCTGTCTTCAATTCATCAACATTTAGACATTTTATCTTCGTACTAAGCTATGTTTCATATTTTTAACAAACATGTACTTTATACTTTTTCATTACTATCATAGTTTAAATTGAATAACACAGTCATGTTAATTGAAGGATATATTGCTCAATCAAGTAAAGTATATACTTATCATCTTTTGTAGTATGACCTATATGTACAGGTTTATATAAAAAGAAATAGCAAAACTTCTATAAATGAAAACACCGTTAATATATTTAAAACAAAAGATAATCATGCCATATATATCACATGCATTAAAATATGAAAACTGCATACAAAAACAATCGATGTATAAATTTCAATTTATACTTTTTTGGAGACTTCAGAAAATTTATATTCACTTATTTATTTAATGATATTTAGTGACATTGTTATAAAAGAATAAGACCACTTAAAATTAATTTGTGAAAGGTTAATAATACAAAAAAACAAGGCTGCTATTCAGCGTGTAATATTCTAACAATTTTTTTTATTAATGGTCGAATATAAAATATGAAAAATTAAATCGCATATACCAATTAATATTATAAATAGTAATAAACTAAATTATACATACATTCATTAATAGTTATTTAATATCAAAGTTTTTTTTGAATTGCGAGTGCACGTTAATTATACAAGTAGTATATAAAAGACACTTTAAGGGAATGATTCAAATAGACAATTTAAGGTTGCAATTTCAATTGAAATAATTGTGGGTGAAGATCATACTTCATATACAAGAGAACATCAAATTACGAAATATTATTAGTGTATTATTCTTTTATGTAACATAATTAGCTGATAATTGGAATATATATTTCCCGTATTAATTAAATAAAGAACCAAAAGGCAAACATCATTAATCTTTTATGATGGTGAAGGAATTGTACATCTACTTTATTTGATGAATAAAATTTACCTTTGAATTAAGGATTTATATGTACAATTCACGAATAACATGATTTTTATAAGTCCTTTTAGGTAAAGGAAACAATAATATATATTATAGTTACATACAAATTATTTTAGAAAAGACTTTAATTTTGTGTCTAAATATTGCAACAAACATCCGACTATTGTACTATTTCCACTAACACCCACTTTACCAACTTGCTTAATCCCCGTTCCCAGCACATAACTGGACTCGTTTGGACGAACGGAGGGAGTATATTGTACTAATGATTATCGTGCACATTATAGGATACAGTATAGATATATATAAAATATTACATGTGTCGAGCTGGGTCACTGCAACTACAAGATCATAGAGTAAGGTCTCATTTATTACGTCTTATCCGTCGAATATGGAGTATAATTGTAATCATTATCTTTAGTTAATAAAATACTCTTTCTAAAAAGGTTATTAATAAACTACATTTGAAATTGCTAAAAACTTGTGAATTGTATTTACTGCTACAAGCAACCACGGGGCCCGCAGCAGTGCAATCATGACATTTGAGAATATTTTCGCATATGGTGGGGAAATCTTTCGGCTGATTACGCCTATGTTGTAGGATAAACTATTAGATCTCAATCCTGCGCATCTAATTCATTTACTGCGTATGGGCCCCACCGGTCTACAAGCTTCAGATATACGCTTGGGGAAAATTTGTTGATCAAATCGATTGGTGCATTTGTCCACAAAAAGATGCACACTTCGTCAATTTGGGATGTTCACAGAAAAGATAATATTACAAATTTGTGTAAATTTACATAATTTATTTTAATTTAATCATTCACTAAAATCATGTTGGACGTTTATTCCACTCACTTAATATAATTTACTTTAATATATTTGTATATTTAACTCAACTGGGACCGTTATTCCATTAAATTCACACATTTACAAAAAAATTAGTCATTCATTCAACTGAAGTGGGACCTTTACTACACTTACTATAATTTCAAAATATATAATAGGTGACACCCTTACTCTACTCGCAACCAACTCAATCCATGGAATTAAACTGCGTGATCGTGCCAACTATGTATTTTTTTCTTGGATGGAGGGAATAATAAGAGAATGCATTTCAATAAATCTATATTTTAAATGGTGCATTGCATAATTAGTTAAAGATTCTCTCGTCGACACGATGTAAATCAAAGTCTCCATTGTCCTCTATTTTTCATTGACATATGATTTATGTGAGCTTTTGATATTAACTAGCACTAATAATGTGCACTCGTACGTTGAGGAGTATGGTTTCGGGAAAAATGTATTCTTGTTGGTGCATTTTATATTATTTTGCGACATTTCTCATTCTTCAACTAAACTCATTATGTCAAGTAGTTGTACCTATTTCATACTTGAAACTCCGACAATTTAAATTATGTTGTTTATTCGATTACAGTAATCATATCTTGATACATGTAGTTGTTGACTAACACCTTCAAAGCATTTTGCTATTTAAGTTGATTGTATTACATTTATACGGTAATGGAGTCTGGTCGTTCCTGCACATCGGATGCGTGACAGCTTCGTTTAAGCGTACTTCTCAACTTTGGAAAAAAGAATATTTAAGATCAAATTACAACGAAAACTTATGGGAAAAAAACTAATTTGGTGTGGAGCATTTTTTTTTGCCGTATGGTATTTATAGTTGTGAATTAAATAAAAAAAATTATGAGAAAACCAACAAATTATGTAGAGTCTTTGTTTGCTTTTATTTTGTCAATTCTGCACGTGCAATGCACGCGTTTAATTGACAATAAAATGTACTACTTCCGTTCACAAAATGATGCCCCATTCTGTGTCCGGCACGGACATTAAGAAAGCCGATAAAATTGTGTTCAGTGGATAAAAGTTACAAAATAGGGTAGTGGGATAATGCCAAAAAAAATTGGTAATGACAAGAAATAGGTGGTATTCACAAAAAAGTAGGAATAACGTTCAGTGGATCACAAACAAGTAGAAATAAAGTTGAGGTGAGGTAGGGTCATCAATGGCAAGGGGTCGTAATTTTAATAAAGTAACGAGGGTATGTTGGTAAAAATAACGAAACCGGGCATGATTTGGTGAACACAAATAATCGATAAAACAAGCCTTCATTTAGTGAACGGAGTGAGTATATAAATAACTATACGCGCGTGTATTAGGCAGACCAGCTCGAGACGGTCTCGAAACATCGTTATAAAGTACCGCGATATGGCACGTGTATTAGAAATCGATTAATAAAAGGACTAATAATTGGGGGAAAACGGATATACTACTTATAAATATTATAACAGAGAATGGAAAATTTGCAAGTGGCCCGCCAATCGAATTTGGGAAAGTAGTAGTCTGACATGGTCCTGTTGCAAAATCGTCTTCACTACTTAAAATAGTTTCTTTTGGCTACTTCATTATCCCAACCAATTGCTTCAACATAGAAACACCATTTCAAGAAAATTAAGTATTTCAGCCTTCAATGCAGTTGCCGAAAATGGGACTTCATTAAGGCATAGAAGCTTCCCCGAATCTTCACTTTAAGGTAAGAGTATTTCCATTTTTAGTAGATATCAATTTTGCTCCCTTAGTCAATTTATCGCATCAATTACTTCAAAATTTCCCACATGCAAATGCAATTTTGAGTTTTTTGATACCTGCAGTGATGCAAAAAAATCATAAATAATGTTTCATTCGCAAAACTTTTCATCCCGGTATGATGTAGGAAGATTTGTGTGCACATGCAATGACATATATAACTTCAAGTTAATTATGTTTTACCAGATCCATCATCGGCAATGGTAGTTTTACATAATTTCCTATACTAATTCGTCATCGGCAATGGTAGTTGTACATAATTTCCGACCCTAATCCATTTTTCGAATGCTTGTTCTGCCGAGTTGGAGGTATTTGGTGTAGACAATAACAATAAACCAATTTGTAAGGTTACCGCAAACTGCGTGAGAACACAAGTTGCATGTTTGAAAAAATGTATTTAACTTTTTTTATCCAGGGTCACACCTTCAATTTCTTCAGAACTACTGCAACTTTTTTCCTCTTTGTACGATATAGAAGCTATTGGGACTTGTTACTATTTTTGTTTTGTTGCAGGGATCGGTCTCCCCGAAAAAGGAACATTTTGGTTTAATTTATAATGACGACGTTCAACGGGCGATGGCTTATGAACTCGGGTACGAAAAAAATTATATACGCATCTTAGGGTTCCATTACGAGCTTCAATGATGTGAGATGTACGGATTATGAAATTGAAAATTGTCTAATTAAGTATATTATAAATTGTATGAGTAATTTTAATACATGTGTGGAGCTTAAAAAGAGATATGTATGAATGAAATGTGTAATTATACCATATGTTATGATATGGTAAAATTTTATTTGTTAAATTTTTTTGTACGTGTATGGGACCATCCATTAATTATCTTCACAATAGAGGAAGTAATATATATTTTTCTACAAAATTATTGGTGTATAGATATTGTTCCACTGTGATTCTATTAGTAAATAAAGTTTGGTTCCAATTTTGGCAGCATGCGCACAATTCCGAAGGACGAACTTTACTTTCGAGGCTTTAGCTAATATCAAAGACCGCCTAGGGCCAGGTCGACAGAAGCAGCTACGTGACTCCTGCTTTGGAAGCTTCATGGATTTGTCACCACTACAGTTCCAGGGGCAGGTTCTCTTTGGCTTGATGATGAGAATGGTCGACGTATGGCACACCGGAAGAATCAAATTCCAGTTCAGGAACTGCGAAGTGGAATTTGGCCCGAAGGAGTTCTACATGATTACTGGCCTCTCCTTCATGGAAGCAGGCACAACATGGCCGGGCAGTTCGAATTTGTATGAAGAAGTCTTCCGTGGTAGAGTGCAGGCTCTTTGTTTTGACACAATAGAGCAGAAGTTCTGTGAGTACGCAATGATAAACAAGGAAAGCTTGCTCACATACAAACTGGCCATCGTCTATCTACTTTATGCATCAATGTTTGATGGAGTCCAAGGATCGTCGTTGGTGCAAGATCCGGTGCATGTTCCTGTTGGACCAGTTACAAGATCTCGAGCCAAGAAGCTTAAGGAGAGCTTGATGGGTTTAGTTCAAGAAGTTTGGAATCAAGAGTTGATGAAGAAACCTATCGAAGTTGGCGAGTTGAATGGTCCGAGCTACATTAATCTTATCATGTGCGAGTGGGCTCAAGTTTGAAGACTTATTTTGTTTTGAAGACTTAATTATTTATTTTCGTTTTAGTTGAGTCCATTAGTGTTAGTTTTATTATTATTATCGTTTTGGGCTTGTTTTATTAATTAGTTCGTGGGTTATTACTATAAGCCCATCCGTTAAGTAGTTTCCTTCTTAGAATAAGGTTTGATTTTCGCCTATATATAGAGGCTATGTAATGGACGCCGTTTTTTATACTTTGATAATATAATTCGTGAGTTTTGTTCTCTCTTGAAGAGTTCTCGAATTCCCTTCGGTTTTGCCAAGGCGAGTTCATTATCCGGCGAATCAACGAGTCAATCATCCCTCGTTGTGTGTCATTCATCGTCCTCGAGTTGCCGTAGCGTCCTATCGTTGGGTTCTAGGGATCTAATCGCCTAGTTCACTTGTGAGAAACTGTTACGGAGGTTTTGGGATTTCCATCTATCGTATCTTGTTCGAGTCTTCCGCGTGCGTGTGCCGAGGTTCACATCAATGTTCAATGGGGCCATCCGAAGGAACCACCCAGTTGACGAAAAATACATCCATGTAGTCGATAATTTGGCCGAGTGCGAGAAAATTCCTTGGGGCAGAGAGGCTTATCGATTTTGGGTTGAGAAGATGTATGTATCGTATGACATGTTGGAGCATTCTCTTGAGGAAAACAAGCAGCCTGTTGTATACATATTTGAGTTTATGCCCGTGCTCCAGTACTAGTTGTACGAAGTCTGCAAGGATTCACCGCGGAGGTGGGGTCGGAAGGTCGAAAATTGGAAAGATATCACCCCCCGGATGAAGGAATGGAAGACGCGGTACAGCCCATTTTACAGAATTATGAAGGATATATTGGGTGACCATGTTGATTTCCCATACGTAGGTGTACAAAATAACTATTTCCAAGTACATTTTTAATTGCAAGTAGGAATATGATCAATTTCTTTGCCAATGATGCTTTGTTAATTTATTAGTTAATATCCTTGCAGGTTGAGATGGTACCGACTGACCACGAGGCTGCATGGTTCGAGATACAACAGCTAGATCCATTACTACAGCTTAGGATGGCTTCGACTGTGCCCGTGTCGCCGTCAGTGAATGTTGCAGGTACTCAACGACGTCTGAGTTTCTCGGAGGAACTGAATGAAGCGAGGAATGCGGATGAAGGCAGCCACTCAGTTGGCCCATACCATAATCCTCCCGTGAATCATTATGGGGTAAATACTGATTACTTAACGAATACTAAAACAAATATACATTCATTAACTCGAATCATTATTTGTAAATGTCACTGGTGCAGGGCGAAACCGTATTTGAACGGTTTATGTGTGGCCAAATTCGCAATGTATACGATACACTGACGTACATGCTGGCGGAGTTGTAAAGACAGAGGAACTTCGCCACAATGACACACGAGGCGCAGCCGGTCATGGAGAATGAGCATTTCTTAGGAGAGTTTTACAAAAACTTAGCTCGGAAAGAAGTTAGGGTTGAGGACCAGCGCGATCAACATCCAGGAATGGAATCAGGAAATGCTGAAGGAGGTGAGGATGAGAGCTGGCTTAAGTTCATTAACGTTCCTACAGGGGGTTCTTTGTTCGGAGAGTGCTCGAAGGCCTTGTTTCATGAAAAAGACGACGGTGGGATAACGGAAAAAAGTGATCGCAAGAAGGGGAAAGGGAAAGCAAGAGTCACTGATTATACGCGTGAACTTTTCTCAGTGAAGCTAAAGAAAAGCAGAGCAGATGCATGCAAACGGAAGAGGTTGGCGGCAGATGCAGTGGGCAGCACATCAAAAGTAGGCAGACAGAGATTGATTTCAGAGAATGGCCAACATTCTCTGAATGCAGGAAAGCAGCCAAACAATCCTAATCCGGAAGATCCTCCAAACAAGCCTAATCAGAATGATGCTCCAAACAACCCTAATCAGGACGAGCCTCCAAACAACCCTAATCCCGAAGATCCTGCACACTATCACATGGAGGGGCCATACGACCCGCTGCACGCATGGGATGCAGAAGCGCTGCAAGAATTCCACGATTGGTACCTCCGTGCGCGCATTGGAACGAAGTAACGAAATTCAACTCCAACATAATTCTATTATATTTTACACTTATTTAGTTGTTCGCAATAAGTCAGAAAGCGGGTGATGGTCAGATGTCGTATACTAACTTCTTTCTATTTATGATGACCAATCTATACGTGCAGCGAAGGATATTTGGAAATGCCAATGCGCAAGAATGACATAATATATCCGTGGAGATTCGAGAACTTTATCGAGCTGACAGCTTGGATGTCAAATTTCGTATGCTTTTTGGTTCCCCTACTTAGTCGATAATGCATTTGCTTGTGAAAGATAAGCATATTGAGAATCTTTATGGTAATGCATGTTGTGCTATGTGCAGGACTGTGATCTGGTAATGAACATGATGATGTTTAAAGCAATGCTGGAGCCCCAACGCTTCCGCTAAGGATGGACTTGTCTTGACCCAGCCGCATGGGTAACTTACTTTTGAAGATTCGGCAGATCCATCTTCTTAATAATGCAGTTATTTCACCTTTGATTCTATAACGTTGTTACTGTATTTTGCAGGTTAAGATCAATGACAGAAGCCAAAAATTTGTACTTGACCACATAGGGCCTTTTGTGAAAGGAGACATGCCACTTGATAGGCCTATACCATGGGGATATGTTGATTACGTATTTGGCATAGCTAATCTCCGAAACCAGCATTGGGTGGCTTATGTCATTGATTTCGAGATGGAATGTGTAGTCGTCTTTGACTCGTTGTGCACCACAAATGCACAGTGGCAGGAGGTTCGTGAAGACTTTCGCCGCATAAGTGAAATAATCCCCTGGCTCTATATGCAAGAGAACGTGTTCGAGGCGAGAGGGAAGAAATTGAAGAAGAGAAATCGGTGGGATGTCGTTTGGTTTCCATCACCGCAGCAAGGCAACATGCACGACTGCGGGATCATGGCTTGTAAATTCATAGAGTGTCTGGCATCAGGAGTTGGGGTGTTGAGGATCAGTCCACTTGACACTGCAGCATACAGGGAAGGATACGTGGCAGATGCGTGGAAGATGAAGTTAGCCGCAAAGCTCAACCACGTTGAGAATGCGGAAGAAGCTGCAGGCAATCAGGTGGCTCCTATTACACTCATCGAGTGAAATGCATCGCTAATTAAGTACTATTTTGTTATGTATAATGTTATCTACTTTTGCACCTATCAACCCCTTTTGTTAGGTATAATGTTAAAGGTTGTGAGAAGATGATGGGTTAGTTTGGCTTATTTTGGTGCTCCAAGTAGTTAAGCATTTTGGAAACCCCCTTTTATTTTGTAAAATATGGCTGACTTTGCCCCATAGTTAGGTTTCTAATTTCGCCCAAAGGAGCATTATGTATAGATGTTTGCCAACTTTGCAAGTCAATTATGATTTTAATCATATTTATGGAAGCTTTTGTGTTTATCTTAATATAAATCTACACCTGCGAAAATGTATTTTCTTCGTGAAAATGTATAAATAATTTGTCTGGATGGGTGATGGTGATCAAATTAAATGGCCCAGTAATTTAAAATAGTATGTCAAATTGACAATGTTCGAATGAAGCTAATAAATGATAAACTTCAATGTCAAATTAATTTATAGGTGGGAACAAAGTAACAAAAATTTTCAAATTCCAACTCTAGAGGGAAATGCAATCTATTTCTCCCAAATATTCCCACCAAAATTTTTAACCAAAAGGAGGCGCAATACCTATGCCCAACAATTCAAAATTTTATGAAATTCAAAACTCAAGACTCCATATACTTGCAACTACTATAAATGCAACTACACTTATTGTGGAAAAACTATAGCCTCCAAAATTAACAGCTACAGTCTCCATATAAATTCCATCAAACGCACTACACTGAAAATGCAAAATTCAGAGAGGGATACTAATGGCTGAAACACCACACCCACAGTCATCACATTCGGATGCCGTATACTCGACCGGGTCTTCAGCGGTGGTGTTCCGTGCTCAGGAATTACAGAAATTGTAGGAGAGAGTGGCACGGGAAAATTACAGCTTGCTCTACAACTTTGTTTGACCGCGCAACTACCGATACATGCAGGAGGCTTGGAGGGGGGCTCCATATACCTGCATACAGAATTTCCTTTCCCAGTCCAGAGGCTACAACAAATTGCATCACAAATGGAAGGACTCCCTCGCAATGCACTGGATCGGGTTCTAATTCAACCGCTCTATTCAGTAGACAACCTCATCGACGTACTGCTTAGGGTAGATACAATCGTGCAGAGAAACAACATCAGGGTGGTAATAGTTGATTCAATTGCAGCTTTATTTCGCGGTTTTTTTCCCAATGACATTCAAGGTTGGCAACGAAGAAGGACTATTTTTGCAAAATTACGAATTTACTGAATAATCTTTCCCAAAGATACACAATGACAGTGGTCGTTACCAACCAAGTAGTGGACGTCATAGAAAATGAAAGAAGGGATTAACAAGCTCAGGAGCATTCAATCATAACGTCTGGAAGAAGAGTTAACGCTGCACTCGGTCCAGCTTGGCGGAGCTACGTGTGAACGCGTTTTTTCTTAACCAAACAACAAATAGTCCCTCAGTCTGACAACACTACTCCCTGTATACAAACTACGAGGCTGATGTCGGTGGTGTTCTCGGAGTATATACCAAGTCTTCGTGTGGGTTTTCGCATATCACCATCCGGCATTAACGGCATAATTACGGGATAATATTGTGTTTGAGTCCATATGTAAGTTGTAATAAAAAGTTTGTATGTAATGCTTTTGCTCTTACTGTTCTCGTTCTCAACACGACAATAACGAACTAAGCATGATTACAAAATCAACACCACAAGCATCAACGCATACATAAACTCCTTCCAACATGTCAAATTGTCCGGAATATCCTCCGGGAACACATATTTTCACCCAACGACAACAGAGGGTAGTGATACTATACTACAAAAGTTGGATTAGTAACTACACTTATTGAAAACAAACACAACTGAATCAGCAAAGTGGAGCCGGGTGAATTAAAATTACGAAAGAAGTTAGTGTATATGAAAACATAAAGAAAACCTCAACACAATACACCACTTGTTCTATTTATATGGTACGGGAACACACAAATCAAGGTATCACCGTGTAGAAGGACTATGACTGTGAAGATGGTCGAACGCTCCCAACATCATCTTTGTGTGGAACAGTGTTTTTGGGATGCAAACTTGGGCCACTTCGAAGTTGCTCGCTCATATCACAGCTGAAACGTGGTGGCAATGAACTGCTCTTTGGATGTTGAGATGTGCTTGTATCGCCGTTATCTAAAAATTAATTTGCTTAGCATACTACACTTAAATTTCCAAATCTTTCACTATTGTAAATAAAAAAACAGTGATGTATGCCCAACACAAAATATTGATACACTCACTACATACCTGTATGGAGTTTCTTCTTAGCTTGAAGAGCACGAGATTCACGAGCAGCAACAAAACCTTTTTCCTTCACAATTTTTGGATTGGTGAAATAACAGCCATTCAAGTCAGTACGATTCATGTCTGTCACCACGTTCCTCCGTTTCTTAATTGGAGGTAAGCCAATTTTGCTGAAAAATTGACGCCGCAATGACTCCAACCCTCCAATGATCATGGACCGACCTGCCTTATTATCCACGCAACTACATGCCATCTCGTATAGGTACCTCATCACAGTATTCACAAACAACATGTACGGGAGCGTAGACCGCACTTCTGTACCTACTTTCTCAACAAGGGAAATTTCCTTGGCAGTTTTCGTCCATCGCTTTAAAATTTGGGCCTCGGGGATGGTAAAATGATTCATAAAGTAGTACACTTTCAATATGTGGCGGCATAAGAGTCCCTCAGATTCCCACATCCTACATGTACAAGATGATATGTACGATGTTTTGTTAAAAATAATCTTCCTCTGCCGACCCTTACTTCCCGTTGTACAAGTAAACTCCAAGTTGTCATCGCTAAGCTCTTGCACGTTATGTGGAAGCACAAGAGAAAAAGTTTTTCTCGCTTCATATTCAAACTTCTTATACACATTGCGCGTGTACCTTGAAGCTGCCTGTGAAAATAGAGCATTGTCATCAAGAAGCTGTCCAGGCACCCATATGCCCAGTGTGTCCTCTTCAATTTCCTTTCGCCGCCAACTAATCTTCATTTCCTCATAATTCGTAACAAATTCATACAGAGTCGCACTACACTTTTGCACACTTTTGACAACTCGATTTGTACCTTTGCTTCGAGAAGTAGCAAGGAGACCACCTGTGAATATTTCTTTTGTGAAGACGGACGCCCAACGTCGCCGCAAATTGTACATATTGGTGAACCAGCCATTAGTCTTCGAATTGGTATAAGTCATAATCTCTTTCCACACATCATCAAACTCGCCTTCCGTCTCGACCTCATTCATACATCTGTGCCATAATTTCTTGAATGTCGGCTTCCCATTTAGTGAACCAAACTTCTTCGCAGCATTTCTATTTATGTGCCACTGACATAACCGGTGCTTTGAGTTTGGAAAAGTCGTCTCGATTGCCATCATCATAGACATACATTGATCGGTGAAAATAACCTTCGGCTCAGCACCATCCATGGACTTCAAAAACTCTCGAAACAGCCACTCAAACGAAGAAGTTGTCTCATCCGACAAGAACCCCATTCCAAACATAATGGTGAAGGTATGGTGATCAATACCTACAAACGGGCAACATATAAGATTGTACATGTTGGTGCGATATGTAGTGTCAAGTAATAAAACATCGCCAAAAGCTCTATAGTCTTCTGCGGATCGCATATCATGGAAAAATAAGTTGACTAGACGACCTTGTTCATCAGTTTGACAATTCCAATAATAAAACGGCTCTTCATTTGGTTTATCAACAAAATATTGCATCACCATTCTTGAATCAGCATCTCAATTAGAGACAATTTCCTCTAGCGTCCAAAGTGGTCATACGCATCTTGACGTGTGAAACCAAGGTTTTGAGGGCCTCCACACTGTTTTTCCATAAAGCTAAATGCACTGCTAACACGAATCCCTGCAGAGTGCAATGCTTCGAGTACTAGAGTGTTGGCCGTTGACAAATTACGATACGACCGCAACATATACGTTTGTGATGGGGGAACAAGCCCATGGTTGTGTTCAATTACAAACACAGACACGTGCCAGGGTGACCCACATGATCGAGAAACCCTAAGCCTAGCTTTGCAGCCGCTTCTCATCAATAATTTCTTAAAGGCAGGAGCACGATCATTCGAACATTTTGTATCTGGAGCACCAGCACAACAACAGAGATATTCTTTTCACTTGATATCATTGCTTCTGCCAAGGTATCTTTGCTCGCCTTTCCTAATGCCGAATCCTTTGGCATGGCCGTACTCACAATACAACACGTATGCTTCATCAACATCGCGCATCACTAAACCAACATACAAACGCTTCTCAAGATCATCGCAAATATTATTGTCGACATTGTTAGCTGCTGCTGCTCTTGCATCTTCATGCACGGTGTTAGACCCGTTACAAGTGCGGTTCAAGATATCATGACTTGAGAGTTGATTGGGGATTTCAACAGTACTACCACCACCACCCATTTCTCCATTTCTAGTATCCCCGTGTATAGTATTTGCATCATTGCAGTACTCCTCACCCACGTTTGCTGCTTCTAAATCAGAGATAGTCCCTACACCAACCATTTCTGCATTTCCAATTTCCCCGTCTACATTAACTACATAATTGTCATACTCCTCAGCCAGATTTCCCGCTTCAAAATCAGAGTTTTCGGAATCACTTCCAATTAATCCATCTTCTTCTTTTTCAACCAACTCTTCACAGGGTCCATTATCAAGAACATCATTCCAAGAATGAGGAGACTCCACACCCAACTCATAATTCAAACCCAACTCATAATTCAAACCCAACTCATAATTCAGGTCCAAATCCATATTACAAGTATATGGATTTTCTAGATTTCCAACCTATAATATAATTAACAAAAGGTCAAAACTTGTGACAATGCAAGAAGACAAAAACAACTCTGCTATATTTATGTATCATCAAAGAAAACAACTTCTATTCAATTTCTGCTATTGTAAAGGTAATCTGGACATGCATATGAAGCAGATTAGGCCTTGCAAATGACGGGAATTTAACTACAATTTCGACATGGGGGTATAATAGTCCTACGAGATCACAACTATACATCACAACCAATAATTATGTACACTAAGCAATTTATAATTTTGTCAACAAAATTAGTATCAAAACAACACTTCTCAGGTAAGCACAATTAAGAGGAAGCAATTAAAAAAAAAATCAGATAAAATGTCAAAGAGTTCTACAGGCAAAATTCCTTCTTCACACTTAAATTAGTTTGTCAACTTCCTCCTTGTACAAATCTTTATGGCCTGCGCCACCTCCAAGCTCGACGATTCACCGGCGGTGGCCCTATGCTGGGAGCGCTGCAGGTTCCTCGACGAAGCAGTATGGCATCATTTCGCCTGCGACGAGGCTATTAACCTCTGCCTTAACAGATAAATCGAAGGTAGATTAACAAATTCAAATGTATTTTCTTCGATTTTGGGGATGAAGGTGCGTAGAAAATCTCCAGCAATTCAAACTCGCACACCACGTTGCATTCGAAATTGTAGCTGGTTCTTCAGGTAAGGGCCGGAAAGAGTAACGGTAATATGACCCAGCAATAAATCTAACTTAAAAATTAAATATTTCATAATTTGCAGACGTGGAGGCTAAACTTAACTAAGGTTATATTTCCTTTAAATAAAAAAATCAATATAAACGAAAAAAAAAATTGAAAACATAATTAATTTCCACTTGGATGGTGGATGGGTGGGGGTGCCAATGTAGCACTTGTCTCCCGAGCGGGTAACGATTGAACCCGTATTTGGCTTATTATTATATTGTTATAACTAGTGTGTAAATGTGTAACACGTCAAAATTCAACGGAATCACTTAATATTATAAAATTTCATTTTAATATAAAAATTAAAGTATAGTACGACGGCGAATCACTAAAAGAATTGTTACATTATATAAATTGATAAGAATTCAAGTGAAAAGATGGGGCCGGTTCATTCAATTTCTGTCAACTTCTTTCATCTGCAAGAAACCAAAATAAATCAAACCATATAAATGCATAAAATAATACTCTCTATCACGGTACTCTTGTCTTGTATTGCTCTTTGGATTGTCCCGCTACTCTTGTCATGTTTTTTTTTTTTGTAAATAATTAGGAATGATTAAGACCCACTTAATTTGTTAAACTACTCACTTTAAACCTTTCATTCTATTCTTCCCATCATTTTCTGTGTCATTAACTATGCACTCTCTTTATCCACTTTATTTCACTATATATACCCATTTTATTTCATTATTAACTATCTTTATCCACTTTATTTCACTTTAATTATAACTCCACTAAACATTATAATTTGCACGTATAAATTTCCAAAATAATTTTATATCAAAATGACAATATTGCAACAATTTATTAGAACAGTGTCACACAACTATCAAATTATAATATAAAATAAATTAAGGATGAATAACGATCCCAGAGTGATTGTACCAATTTTTAAATCTAAAAGCACCAAATTCGTTCTTATTCCAAACTTAAATCACAATTATTATGTAAATGCTCATCCCAAATTCAGAAATGTCTATGGGTACACCAATCACCCATCAAACATTTCTCAAATTTAAACTATTTTTTTTTTCTTTTTATATATATACTCGTCTTGAATCTTAATAAAATTGACAGCAATACCGAACCGCCTCAAACCCGTCTCAAATGTATTGAGTAATACCAGTATCCAAAGTTATTTTAATTTCTAAATAATTAAATATAAGTTATTATAATATATTATCACGTGTCTCATTAAGAGCTAAACATTATAAAATAATAATAATAATAATAATAATAATAATAATAATAATAATAATAATAGTTTAGATCATGAATTAAGAAGATAATAATCTGAAATCAGGTAAATTTAGTTTTCAAACTTCACTCTTTTCGGCTAATCCGTTTTGGCTAAATTGGCATTCATACATATCAAACTCAGATATTTGTTTGGGTTTAGAAATTTTTGGATCTACCTTACTTTTTGTTAATCAATTTGGGCCGACCTATTGGTTTCATGACTGAATTCACATACATGGCTCATTTAGGAATCACAGTGCAGTGGTTGTCCTCTATTAAATATTTCCCACCATGAATGAGCATTTCTCTATCAATCTCAAGTCCAATTACAACAAATGCTTTACTATTCGTACACTACAAAGCACATTAGTAATATTTTTGAAACTATCTCAAAATTTTCTAATCCTTACCCATCTCAATTCTAATTTTAAAACAAATTTTACTATTTGTACTTATCTCAAATGTTGACGGTTGTTCACGTTTTGAAAATTTTGATTTGTTTTTAACCTTACCCTTTCTTGATCAATTTGGACCGACCCGTCGACTTCATGGCTGAATTCACATTCATGCTTGTTTGTTTATTTAGGAATCACAATTGACCGGTTACCCTTCATTAAATATGTTCACTATGAATGGAAATTTCTCTATTTCTACCCAATCAAATCCAATTAAAACAAAGACTTTACTACTCGTACCGTCGTATGCTACAGAGCACATTAGCTACTACTATCTGTATTTAAAATCATTAGTAAATGTTTAATTACTATACTTCTAGCTCTTCGTTTATTTAAAACTGGTATATGCAGCACAATGCACACGCCTAAATAAATAATGCACAAATAAAAACACTTGTCGCATATATGCGGTGGGGTGCGGGATCTCCCAAGTTCCCAACCCCAGTATAGCCTCCCCAAATAATTTTATATTACATTTCTCAAGTAAATAAAACTTATGTTGGACATCAACAATTTTGCATATAGATGTTAGTTGATCTTGAACTTCCCGTCCAACATAGAAGAGATATTCAATTGTGCATCCACCATAATATTAATCATTCTCCGTCTGCAATCATTCTTATATGTGGAACTCATTGATTTTCAACACACTTATTATTATTTTCTCTCATTGATAATACAAAGAAAGCAAGTAGAATATTTGTGATTTTGGTATAAAAAAAATAAAAAAATTATAGGCCCAAACCAATATAAAAATGGGAAACTTGACATGAGTATAGCTTTTGTAACTTGATTTAATTGGTTGATCGAAATTATTAATGTTTTGTAAAGGTTAAATTAAATTGAAGGATTGATAAATATTATTGATTACTCATATTCTAATATATTTACAAACCATTTATAATACAGATTATTTAAAAATAAATATATAAAACCGAAGTTTGTAAAGATGAATAATAATTACTATAGCCAGTGACTAAAAAAAGTAATATAGGTTTTTAAAAAAGAAAATATACCTTAATTGAGAAATCTAAATGGGAGAAATATGATTATTTTTATTTTAATAATTAATTTTCTTTTTTTTTTACGCTTGTGGTCGGCCACATGTGTTTGAATATAATTATTCACCACTATATTAGTTAACAACCCATCAACAAAGGTTCGCAATTATCATTTTCAATTATATTATTATCCAATCAATACATTAATTTTTAAATTAAAATTTCGAATAGTATGCATACGAATTATGAGAGATTTTCTGTGAATCATGCTATTATTTTAGAGTAATTATCATAAACTATTGCTACTATGATTTATAATTATTTTTTAATATACTTTTTTATGATGTTGAAAATTTAAGATTACATTACAGAAAATCAATTACCACATACATTATATACATTATAAAGAGGGAACACAAAAAATTAAGCTCATATTTAATTTTAGGAATTAAAGGAGAAATTCAATCTGAAGTTAAAAACTTAACAATCAATAGATACAAAATGAATGATGTTAGTTTATCAATACTAATTACAGTACTTGTATCGTGATGTTAAAAATTGGAGTTATTCTCTCTATGAATTATAATATAATTAATATGGTGTCATTAATTTTAATTATGTAACGTTTTTCTTATTGAATGTGATTGTCAAAAGTTGAGAAATTTAGATAATTAAAAAAGAAAATTTCTCAAAATGCTACATAGGATTAAGGATGAATGTGGTACTCGAGTCCACTCTCCTATAATGAATAGAAGATGAAATAATGAATGAGTCTGCAGACAAATAGTTCGTCATTAATATTATACTCTTGGCTTACATGATACAATTATTTGTTAAAATTCTTATTTATTATTACATCAGACCATTCAAAATTATGCAATTTCGTTTTTATATGTATTTTATTTTATTAGGATGTGTTTGGTTTGAGTGATTAGGAGTGATTGATAAATAATCATGCATAATTATATGTTTGGTTTGTATGATTGAGTTTGTGATGGATAATTAGGCCCTTGATCATATCAATCAAGTGAGTGATAAACTATCATTTCTATTTTGGGGTGACACTCATCCAAATTATTTGGAAATTTCCAATTTTGCTCTCAAATTTCCCCCAATTTTCAATATCAATGTTCAAACTCTTATCTCTCTCTTACTCTCTCTCTTCAACTCTGTGGTGTCTCTCTCTATTTATGCTAGGATAATTAAAATGGTAGTCAATCTAACCAAACATATGATAAATAATCCAAATACTATAATCCTATTTTACTTATCAATATTATCTATCATGTCTTTGATACCAAACATGCCCTTAGAGTATTATTATTGTAATAGATCTAGGAATTTTAATGGTTTAAGTGATGAGATCATATGGATTAATGTAATAAAAATTGCAATCTTGAAAGAAATAGAGAGATAGATAGAATGATAGAAGGGAGGTGAGACAGGAGAAGAAGAAGTGGGGGAACGAGAATTGAGATATTTCATTACTAGGGTTTTAAACTTCTACATGCATATATATATATATATAAAAGTTGGTCCCCTCCTTACGTACTAGCATTATAAATAAAATAAGATAAAAGTGAAAAAGCAGAAAACAAAGAATTAAAGCAATTCTTCTCAGCTTCAAACCTGCTTCTTCACAACTACGTGGCTCCTGGATTATTAGACACTTGTACGCATACTCTCCCAAATCATTACTTCCCTCTCCAGAATCAGCACTCTCCCAAAGTCAACTTTCTTCCCCACGACATCATTCCTTCATCTGTCCCAAACTCCTTCCCCACGACATCAACTCCTTCATCCCCTTTATCCATCCCAAACTCCATCACCACTTCCTTATTCTCCCTTTCTTTTGCAAACCCGAACTCCATCGACTCTCCCTTATTCTCCATTATCATAACAATACTCCCCTCTTTTTAGAGATCCTTGCCCTCGAGGATCCAAATCTGGAAATTTATTAAGCAGTTGTTTAACATACTCTCAACTGGAAAAATCTTTGCCATCCCTGGACCACTGAACCAGAAATTGTGGTACCTCTCGGCCGTCTCGTTCAATTAGCCTTTCGCCCAAAATAGTGCAAGGATTGAGTTTGAATTACCCCTCAAAATCCACATCAGGAAGCTCCTGTGAAGGTATGTTATATTTGCCCAAACATTTCTTTAGGAGAGAAACGTGGAAGACTGAATGTATTTTCGATGTTTCGGGAAGCCCTAATTTGTAAGCTACTGATCCAATTTTCTCAATGATTTCATAAGGTCCATAATTAATATTTGGCTGCCAACTTCAAAGTCTTCCGCAAGACCACCGAATTCTGCTGGAAAGGTTGAAGCTTGAGGTAAACATATTCCCCAATTTCAAAATTGCGTTCACTTCTTTTTTTATCTGTAAAAAAATTCATTCTTGCATGCGCTTGTTTAAGATGCTCTTTCAGAATGTGTACTGTCGATTGCCTTTAAACCAACCACTCCTTGACTTCCTGATCGGCAGTGTTTAAGTAGGCACCCAAACTTGTGTGGGGAGGTGGTGACCCATACAGAGCTTGGTAGGGTGAACACTTTAAGCTGGTCTGGTAGTTGGTGTTGTACCAATATTCAGCTAGTGATAACCACATAGTCCATTGCTTAGGATTTGATCCATCATGCACCTCAAATAATTCTCCACACATTGATTCACCGTTTCAGTCTGTCGGATTTGACCAAGACAACTCTTTAACACCGGGAAACAAGCAACTTCAAGCATAATCCAGCACCCTGATAGTAGTAGCGGTAGAAGAGTTCAAGTAGCTAGCTTGATGCTACACCTCCGCTCATTGGAGGAGCGCCGATCCTTCAATCTCTCACTCGGAATGGAAGTTGGAGCCAGAGTAGTCTTCTCCCCACATGCCTAGCCTCCAATTCACTTATCTTTATGGAAAGGAATTTAAAAAATCGTCAATTAACCTTTCATCCCTTTTATGTACAATCATGAGGGTTATCTGAAGTAAATTCTCTCTTTTGTAGTAGATGTATGTCTGCGGGTGGGATGCAGTTGACAATTCCAACTTAGTTCTCATAAGTTTAAACAGATCTCTCCAAAAATTGCTGGTGAATATTTTATCTCTATCAGAAACAATCCTCACTGGTGGACCATGTAGCTTATAAATATAATCCATAAACAGCCTAGCCACAGTCTGAGCAGTAAATGGGTGGGCTAGAGCAATAAAGTGAGCATACTTGCTTAATCTGTCCACAACTATTAGGATAACATCTTTTCCTGCTGACTTAGGTAACCCCTCCACAAAATTCATAGTGATATGAGTCTATAACTTATCTGGTATGGGTAAAGGTTGGAGTAAGCCTGGGTAGCTGGATAAGTTTGTCTTATTCCTCTGGCAAATATCACATTCTTTGACCAGAACTTTTACATATTTCTTCATATGAGGCCAAAAGAAAAAGGTATTGAGTCTGAAACAAGTACCTTGGATTTCTGAATGCCCTCCAAAAGATGAATTGTGCACCTGTGCCAAGATAACTTTCCTCAAATCTGTAGAAGAACCAACTGCAATCCTGCCTTTGAACTTGATAATATCAGCTTCCACTTGAAATTCAGGATGAGCTTGAGAATCCATAAGTTTAGCCGTGAGTATTTGAGAGAAGTAGTTGTCCCCCAAATAACTTTGCTTAACTTGCTTCATCCAAGTTGGTGAAACCGTGGATATTTCAAATGTGCGCTCTTCTGGAACTGGATATCTTGACAAAGCATCAGCAGCTTTATTTTCCACCCCTTTGTTATATTGAATCTCATAATCCAACCCAAGTACTTTAGTTATCCACTTCTGCTGAATTGGATTATTACCTTTTGATCTAACAAATGCCTGAGGGCTTGTTGATCAGTTTTGATTATGAACTTGTGTCCCTGTAGATAGGACCTCCATTTCTGAACTGCCAAAACTACAACCAAGAATTCCCTCTCATAGACAAACAGAGCTTGATTTCTAGGACATAGAGACTTACTCATATAAGCAATAGGCCTCTTTTCTTGTAGTAGCACAGCCCCTACTCCACTACCACTTGCATCAGTCTCCAACACAAACTTCTTTGTAAAATCTGGTAGAGCTAGGACAGGAGCAGAAATCATAGCATTTTTTAGGGTAGTAAAGGCTTGCTCTGCTTCTAGTGACCACCTGAAACAATCTTAACTAAGCAAGTCAGTCAATGGTTTAATGATTAAACCATAATTCTTAATTAACTTCCTGTAGTAACCAGTGAGCCTCAAGAAACCCCTTAATTGATTGATGTTCCCTATACTGGCCAATTGACCATACTTTGAATTTTGCTTGGATCAGTAGCAACCCCATCTTCAGATATGACATGCCCAAGATATTTAATATTTCTCTGCTTGAATTGGCATTTGCTCTTTTTGGCAAACAGAGTGTGCTCTCTCAAAGCATTTAGAACTCTCCTTAAGTGTAGTAAATGCCCCTCTTCTGTTTTGCTGTAGATTAAGATGTCATCAAAAAACACCAACACAAAAAAATTCCTCAAGTGGGGTTGGAATACCTGATTCATGAGAGATTGGAAGGTAGCTGGTGCATTGCACAACCCAAATGACATCACTAAGAATTCAAGTGGTCATGATGAGTGCTGAAAGTTGTGAGATACCTACCAGTTTCCTTTACTTGTATTTGAGTATGTGTAATCCACACACATCCTCCATGAACCATCCCTTTTCTATACTAAAATAACTGGAGATGCAAAAGGGCTTTTACTGTGTTGTATTATCCCTAATTCAAACGTTTCTTGAACAATTCTCTCAATTTCATCCTTATTGTTGTGTGAGGTTCTGTATGGATATTGATGTTTTGGGATGCTACCTGGCTTAAGTGTGATGTGATGTTCAACTCCTCTTGCAGGTGGAAGGCCTTGTGGTTCTGCAAAAACATCCTGATACTCTTCCAATAACAGTTCCAGATCAGAAGTAGTGATTTTCTCCTTTCCCAATATCTGCTGGCAGTCAACAAGGTATAGTTCCTCCACTTCATCAAGGTGATAGTGCACCATATTGAATAAACCTTGTGCTGAAATTTCTTAAAATCTAGTATGATTAGTTTCTGCCTTCAGATTGATTCTCTGTGTGCCAACATGAACTGTGAAAGTCATTTTCTTGTAATCCAGTATGATGGGTGAACAAAATCCAACTAGTCACTACCTAAAATCAATTCATACCCTTCACTAGCCAGAATTTTAGGAGAATATGTGAACTGGTGGTCTTGTACCTTCTAGGTTAAATCCACATCCCTCTCTCTACTCACCAATTTCTGCCTATTGGCCACTTTGATCAGGATAGGCACATCTGTTTCAAGTTCAATGCCAATTTCTCTTGCAAATTTTTCTTGGAGAAAACTAGTGTACATACTGCCTGTATCAATGAGTATTCTGATCTGAGTGTCACCAACCTTGCCTATAGCTCTCATAGTTCTGGAACTAGTACTCTCCATAATAGCATGTAAGTCAATGTGAACTTCTTCCATGGGTTCATTCTCTGCTAAAACCAACTCAACCAACTATCTTCATGTTGCATGTATGCTAGGTCATATGCTTCAGTCATCTCCATGTAGAATACCTTGTGTTACACTTGTGACCCACCACATACTTCTCATTACAGTTAAAACACAACCCTTTTTTCCTTTCTTGCAGCAATCTCAGCAGAAGTAAGTAACCTGATAGGTGTTCTGTTATTGCTCTGAGTAAGTGGTTTTACAGTTGTTCCACCTTCTGGTCTCTTATAGCTCATGCCCTGGTTTTGGAAATTTTTGGGAAGAGGTTTCACCCTTTTTGCAATAGCATCCAGTGTTGATATCTGTTATTACCCCAGCTCTATTGCCTCAATCAAAGACTTGGGCTTAAATAACAACATAAATCCTTGAATTTCCTCTGAGAGACCACTAATGAAACTTGCAATGAAATACTCTTCAAAATAACTCATGTTATTGCTAAGTAACAGACAAGCCCTCAAATTCTTCAAACTTGTCCACGTACTCCTCATAAGTAGGGGTGAGCATTCGGTCATTCGATCATCGAACTGAACCGAATTGCAAAAACCAAATTAAAATCGAATTATATAATAAATAACTGAATCCGAACCAAATATGGCTAAAACCGAACAAAACCGAACCGAAATATTTCAGTTCGGTTTCGGTTAAAACTAAATAAATCGAAATAAATACACAATATATTTTCTACATTTTAAATAAGTAATTAACATTCAATATTCAAGATTCCAAATCCGCAAAAAGTAATAATCCAAATTCTAAAACATCTTTAACCAAACATAAATAAATCAGTGATGTTTGTTGATGTTGCGGGTCCAAAATTCCAAATATCTTAACCAAAATATAACCAAAATTTGCTTTGAGAATGAAAAGTTATTTTATTTCTTTTGAAGAATATTGATTATTTATTGAAAAGTAATAATAATCATTTTAATTTTTAAATATATATAAAAATTAATAAATTATTAAATTAATTATTAATTCGGTTCGATTTTCGGTTAACCAAATGCTTTTTTTTCAAAAATCATATCCAAGCCGAAAAACCGAAAAGTTCAAAATTCAAAACCAAAACCAAATCGAAAACCAAATTAACCGAACCAAATTAGTATTTCGGTTAGGTTCGGCTCGATTTTTCGATTTTAACCGAATTTTGCTCACTTCTACTCATAAGTACCAGTTTGTTTAAGATTCTTAAACTCCATCACTATTTTACCCTCATTTAGGTCCTCAAATCTATCAACAACTACTTCCATAAACTGTTCCCAAGTGATGGAAAACAGATTCTCACAACCAAAATTCTATAACCATTGTAATGCTTTTCCCTCAAAATTATGAACAACAAGTTGGATCATATTTTCATGTGACATAGGTGCAGTCATTTTGAAATAGGTATTGCACTTAATGATCCAACCTCTAAGATTAGTACCAGTAAATTTTGAAAAATTAATTTTGTGCACAAAGTTCCTAGAATTTGTACTAGACTGAGAAGAGTAATCAGTTTTGAACTTAGATGCGAAAGGAGAATTTTTAACAGTGTTACCTTCCTTCCTGGCAGTGTGAGGAGTAGGGCCCAAAATAGAACCTACACCTTCTTTGGTCTGGATTAAACTCAATATCTGCTGCTTGATATCTCCCAAGGTCAAAGATAACTGATCATACTTGGAATCCATTTTCTGATCCAATCCTGAGATTTGCTCCTTTAATCTTTCCTCAGTAACAGTCTTTTTAGTGATTCAGCTTGCAGTAATTGATCTATTTTCTTTTGTGCTTCTTGCAGCTCCTTCAAACGCGTACCATCGCCATGATCGAACAAGCTTTGCCAACTAAAAGCAAAGAAACCTTGCTCTGATATACCAAATGTAATAGATCTAGGATTTTTAGTGGTTTAAGTGATGAGATTGTATGGATTAATGTAATAAAAATGCAATCTTGAAAGAAATAGAGAGATAGAATGATATAAGGGAGGTGAAATAGAATAAGAAGTGGGGGATACGAGAATTGAGATATTTCATTATTAGGGTTTTAAACTTCTACATGCAAATATATGTATAAGTTGGTCCCCTCCCTAAGTACTAGCATTATAAATAAAATAGGATAAAAGTGAAAAAGCAAAAAACTAAGAATTAAAGCAATTCTTCTCACCTTCAAACCCGCTTCTTCACAACTATGTGGCTCCTGGATCTTTAGCCACTTGTACGCACAAGATACTCTCCCAAATCATTACTTCCCTCTCCACAATTAGCACTCTCAAAGTCAACTTTCTTCCCCACGACATCAATTCCTTCATTTGTCCCAAACTCCTTCCCCACGACATCAACTCCTTCATCCCCTTCATCCGTCCCAAACTCCATCACCACTCCCTTATTCTCCCTTTCTATTGCAAACCCGAACTCGATCGCCTCTCCCTTATTCTCCATTATCATAATATTTATCAGTTAAACAAATCAATAATCACGCAATTAGATGCAACATACGTATATGAAATAAAATATCAAAACTAACAAATTAATTCACCTACTCTGGAAATGATTTAGCGATGAGCAGCATAGACCCACAAGGAACAGTGGATGTGATTCTTTGATAAAGAAAATGTTAGATCATAAACATTAAACTAAGAACTAAAATGTGTTTGTTATATGCAAAATAAGAAAATAAATAAATAAACTGGACTCATCGCACATTGTTTTTTTTTTTTTTTTAGGTAAGACTCATCACACATTGTTGTGTATTGTTGTTCACTATCAAGGAAGTGTCTCTTTCTTTACGTGCCTTGCTCTACTTTAAAATTACCAACTAACAAAAAAAATTAAGTTACTTAGTAGAATAAAAATAGAGAATATCATGTGATATAGCCAATATGAGTATTGAAATATAAATTATGGCCCACAATTCGTCCCAGTTGTACCAAAATCTGGAACAATTGGCACTAATAAGGCTAAATTCGTACCATATGTACTAGAACAATTGGTACTAATAAGACTAAATTTGTACCAAAAGTACCAAATGCCTCATACCCGTCCGACCCGACCCGCGCCCGCCCGCGTCAAACCCGACCCGCTCCGTATTTCATTAAGGGTATTTTCGTCCCAAATTGAAAAAAATGGTCAAAATTTATATTTTTGAAGAAAGTAGGCCAAAATTTATATTTTAATGACCATTATGACTATTTCAAAATATGTCTCATAAAAATAACTAATTAATGGAATATTACCTTTAATTTCACAGTAAATTATTGATGTCGAGATTACTTAATCAATTCATAGACTTATTAAGAACCAATCTATTTGGATTTTAGATCAAAATATCTATTAAGAACAACATAGATTAGAGACTCAAGCCAAAACTACTTTTAAACTTCTTTTTCGTAGAATATGAATTCACGAAAATGGTGATTATGATACTAGAGTAAATGAGTAAGGGAAGATGTATAGAAATTAATCGAGAAATGTAATTTATCTTTGTTCTATTTTGTTAAAACTTATTATTTTTATTTTTCATACAAATACTTTGAACTGTTTATGGTGTTACGCAAATATTGATAATCAATACCTATTCATTCTTGGTATATGTAATGTACAATTTTTTTTTTTAATTTGATTTCAATTTTTACATGTTAAGGTAATCAGATTATTTATTTATTTTATTTTTTGAAAATCACAATTTATATTTAAAAATTACGTTTATATTTTTTTCATTTTAAGATGTTTCAACCGTCGAACCAAATGATCAAGTCAAGTAACATTTTTTTTTTCTGATTTTTTTAGAATTGCCCAAAGACTAGTACTCCCTCCGTCCATGAATCATATCCCCATTTGGGTTCCGACACGGAAAATAAGAAAGCTGATAAAATTGTTTTGAGTGGGGTAAAAGTTAGAATGTAGGGGTAGTAAGATAATGACAAAAAAATAATGGTAATGACAAATAAGATGTGGTATTGACAAAAAAGAGGTGGTATTGACCAAAAAGTGGAATAAAGTTGTTGTGATGATCAAAAAGTAGGAATAAGTTGTTGTTAGGTGGGACCACCGATGGCAAAGGATAGTAAATAAAGGAAAAATAGGAGGGTATGGTTGTATAAAAAGGTAAGTAGGGATTTAATTTATGAACAAAAAAATGTGGGTAAGTAGGGATTTGATTCGTGGACGGAGAGAGTAGTAATTTTTGTAAGGAATTAATTAATAAAATTTAATTTTCGAAAATTTCGAACATTCTCACTCATCTGCGATGCGCTCTCTCTCTCTTCCCATTTCTGTTTTTCCCTCCTAGTCCAAACCCTCACTATCCATTGAATCTATCCAGAAGTTTCCTCCTCCTTCTTCAACACAAACACGGCCGTCGCATCACCTCTCAGCCACCGCCGCACACGTCACTTCAGCACGGTTTGTTGCTATTCAGCCGTCTGCGTAGGCGCCGCCGCTGCACTCACTCCTCGCCGACCGCTCAACGTCACACTCGTCGCACACCGCCGTGTGCTCAGGCATTGTTTGACGTCTACGCATTCTACGCCGTTTCACCTGACCAACTCAAACTCTACGTGCTAGGTTTGTCCCGAAATTCTCCAAAATCACTGAGCCCTAATTCTACCCTAAGCTCGAACAATATTTTTTTCCCAGATAAAAGCTCGACTGTAGTCCAGAGTGCAAACACCTTAAAATTTGTTTTCAAACTCTAAATTCTCAATGGTTTCAGTTTCCTTTTGGTTCAAATGAATATACAGTGTTATGCAAATTTGAAAAAAATTGTGATTATTTTTTGATATGGGCCTTGTTGGTCTCGAACAGTGAGTTTGTATGTGTGTTGGTTTATTTCATGAATATTTGTATACTTGCATGCATATACTGAATTGAATTGTTGGCAGGCATGTGCTTATCTCAATTAATTGCGACCACCATATATTATGCATACACATGGAGCAATGTGAATATAAAACTTTGAGACTAAGAATGGCAATGAAGATTTCATTTGGATTTTCTTGAATTAGATATTCACGCTGTTCATATTGATGCATAATTCGTTTTTTTATGCAAATAGGCTACTTTATCAGAGTAATTTGCTAACTTAACGTCGGAAATCTCGAAAATTTGTCTTGCTCTATAATAGTCTATATATTTGATTAGACCGTATGAAATCTTTGTTATTCTTCTTGAAAACATAATGATCCACTTTTTGTGCAATTTTGTCAAATGCTTATGTACTTGTTGTCTGATTTCCTAGCACTTTTCCTTTTCACAGATGAGCTGATCAATTTTCCTTCGGACCGAAGTTGGAAAAAGAAGTTTTAAAGACTTGGTAAGATGCCTCTAAGAATTTGATATATTAAGAATTTTGGCGATTACATGCACATGGTCTAATCTGCTGTTAGTATTTTCTGGATGTCCTTACCGGTCAATTATGTCTATAGTTGTTGGCTTATGCGTATTGCACTTTCTTTCTCAACCCGGTCTAGGAGTTTGTATATGGTTGGATCAATCGTGCAGATTGTATTGTGTTATCACCATCACTTTATTTAATCGGAGTCCATAGGCAGCAGCAGTTAGAGAATTAAGATGCTGTCTTAGCTATTTCTGTTAAAGTACTAACCTCTGATAGAATAATATGTGAGTGAATCTTATAAACAATGTAATGTGGATGTGGACCATCTCTTGGAAACAAATTACAATAATATTATTTAGATTGTATTGTGTATACTTGAAGTCCTGCTTTGCCAAGTCCTTGTAATTAAGTAGATTATTTATATTTACTTACTAAAAAGGTAATATGGTGTTTGAATCTACTGTGTATATATATATATATATATATATATATATTTCTGATATGTTCTTAATCCCTTTCATCCCCCCCCCCCCCCTTCTACTAGTGATATCTAGTATTTTGTAATTACATTCGCGACACTCGAAATTTCAGGTTAAAGATTACAGAGCTCGGCCTCTCCCTGGTTGTCAACCTGTAGCATTAGCAGCTGGTAATTTTGTCATCTATCAAACTCATTTTTGCATGTATCTTATGATGTAACATAATTGAATAATTACTTTGTGGGAGAATATGATTATATGATGGTCTTTGTTTGGGTTAAGTCTTAGAAGTGATTGAGAATGTTTTGTGATTAAGGATGTCATCATCCCGAAGTAACTGAATAGCCTGATTTGTAATAAAATAATTTTACGATCAGACATTATTAAGATATCAGCTGTCTTTAGGTTATAAGAATCCTCATTCTAGTCATGAGTTTGATACTGTATTTGCAGCTTTTCAATTGATATGATAATGTTTATTGAATTCATTACTTGTATTTTGTTGGTTGTGTTGCATGTATCATGTTCTAATAGATCGAATGCATTCTATATCAGAAAGTGTAGGGCTGTGATATGTTTTTTAGTGAATAAGGTGCATTTATTATGGTTAAGTTAGATGATCTGGTTATACAGTTCGGTGAGGCCATGAGGGGCAATAAATTTTATGACATGTGAGGATGTTGGAAGTTTTATAATGTTCCTGAAGTGGTGATGTACAGTTTTCGTTTATTTTGAGCCTTGTTTTCTGAGCTCACCTTGTGAATTCCTATCCCTATTTGCTTACGGACAATTTTTATGTTTCTTTTGAAGATCTGCCTGGGCTGGTGCAATGCCTGAAGAACGCAAGGGCCTGCCTGCAAATGGCAATGTATCAAAAGGCAATACATATACAATTGACTTGCCTACATTCAATGCGCGGTTGCAAGCTCTCTACAAGCACTGGCAGGAACACAAAGATGAGCTTTGGGATTCTTGTGATGTCCTTGTTGTGGCCACACCGCCTTCTTCGGAAGATTTGCGGTACCTTAAATCCTCTGCTGTTAACATCTGGTTACTTGGATACGAATTTCCAGATACAATTATGGTTTTCGGAGAGAAGAATATCTATTTCATTTGTAGTGGTAAGAAAGCATCATTGCTTGAGGTTATCAAAGCATCTGCCAAAGAGACCGTAAAAGCTGAAGTTGTAATATGGGTAAAGGCAAAAAATGACAATGGAAGCACACAAATTGATAAGGTGCTCCAGGCTATCCGTTCTCAGCCAAAGTCCGATGATCATGATGCACCCATTGTTGGAAGCATAGCCAGGGAAGCCCCAGAGGGGAAACTCTTGCAGATATGGTCTGATAAGTTGAAGGGTTCAGGTCTAACCGTGGGTGATATATCAAATGGATTGTCTGACCTTTTTGCTGCTAAGGACAAAAGTGAGATTACTTGTATAAAGAAAGCTGCTTACTTGTCTGCTTCTGTAATGAAGGACTTTGTTGTTCCAAAGGTTGAAAAGGTGATTGACGAGGAGAATAAAGTATCACACTCTGTACTGATGGAGGAGACAGAGAAGGCTATACATGACCCGCTCAAGATTGGTGTCAAACTTAAAGCTGAAAACGTAGATATATGTTACCCACCTATCTTTCAGAGTGGTGGGAACTTTGATCTCCGGCCTAGTGCTACAAGCAATGATGATCCGCTGTACTATGATTCTCCCAGTGTTATCATTTGTGCAGTTGGGTGCCGCTACAACAGTTATTGTTCAAATGTTGCTAGAACATATCTTATTGACTCTGATGCTGTGCAAAACAAGGCTTATGAAGTTCTTTTTAGGGCGCATGAGGCTGCTATTCACGCGCTGAAGCCTGGGAACAAGGTTAGTGCTATATATGAGGCTGCTTTGAATGTAGTGCAGAGAGATGCTGCTGAACTGGTACCTCACCTGACAAAATCTGCTGGAACGGGCATTGGTTTGGAGTTTCGTGAATCTGGATTGACTCTTAATGCAAAGAATGATAGAGTTTTGAAAGAAGGAATGGCGTTTAATGTTTCACTTGGTTTCAAGGATCTGCAATCAAAGTCAAGCAATCCAAAGAGCCAGATTTTTTCACTATTGCTTGCAGATACGGTTATTGTGACTGATGATGCGTGTTATGTTGCAACATCAGCCAGCCCTAAAGCTCATAAAAATGTTTCTTATAGCTTGAAAGAAGATGAAGAGGAAGAAGAGCCACAAAAAGTGGCACCTAATGTCAAGGATGGTTTGTATTCCAAAGCAACTCTTCGTTCAGACAAAGGGGAGATCTCCAAGGAAGAACTTAGGAAGCAGCACCAGGCTGAACTTGCACGCCAGAAGAATGAGGAAATTACTCGCCGCTTTGTTCAAGAGGAGCCAAATAATCCCAATGGAAAAGCTACTGCAAAAGCACCAAGTGAGCTAGTTGCTTATAGAAGTGTTAATGAACTTCCACCGCCAAGGGAATTGATGATTCAAGTTGACCAGAAGAATGAAGCTATTCTAATTCCTATCTACGGGACTATGGTTCCTTTTCATGTTGCTACAGTTAAAACCGTGTCAAGCCAGCAGGACACGAATCGGAATTGCTATGTTCGTATTATCTTTAATGTGCCTGGCACACCCTTCACGCCCCATGATGCTAATTCCTTGAAGAACCAAGGGGCGATTTATTTGAAGGAGGTTTCATTCAGATCCAAAGACCCAAGACACATAAGTGAAGTGGTGCAGCAGATCAAGACACTAAGGCGTAATGTCATGGCTAGGGAATCTGAAAGGGCTGAGAGGGCTACTCTGGTCACCCAGGAAAAACTTCTACTAGCAGGGAATAAGTTCAAGCCGATACGGTTGCATGATGTGTGGATACGTCCAACTTTTGGTGGCCGCACGAGGAAGTTGAGTGGCACATTAGAAGCACACATGAATGGGTTCCGGTATTCTACTTCAAGGGCCAATGAGCGCATTGACATCATGTACGGCAACATAAGGCATGCCTTGTTCCAGCCGGCAGAGAAAGAGATGATTACCCTTCTTCACTTTCACTTGCACAATCACATTATGGTTGGAACCAAGAAAACCAAGGATGTGCAGTTCTATGTTGAGGTGATGGAGATGGTTCAGAACATTGGCGGTGGGAAGAGATCTGCTTATGATCCAGATGAGATTGAGGAGGAGCAAAGGGAGAGAGATAGGAAAAACAAAATTAATATGGAATTTCAACAGTTTGTGAACCGGGTGAATGATCTGTGGGGGCAGCCCCAATTCGGTGTGGACTTGGAGTTTGATCAGCCTATGAGAGAACTTGGTTTCCATGGGGTACCATACAAGGCCTCGGCTTTTATAGTTCCAGCTTCTAGCTGTTTGGTCGAGCTGATAGAGACTCCGTTCATGGTGATCTCGTTGAGTGATATTGAGATTGTTAATTTGGAAAGAGTGGGTCTAGCACAAAAGAATTTCGATATGGCCATTGTCTTCAAGGACTTCAAACGTGATGTAATGCGGATTGATTCTATCCCATCTTCCTCACTCGATGGCATTAAGGAGTGGTTGGACACTACCGACATCAAGTATTACGAGAGTAGGCTTAATCTCAACTGGCGCCCGATTCTAAAGACAATCATGGACGACCCACAACAGTTCATAGCAGAGGGTGGCTGGGAATTTTTGAACTTGGAAGTTACTGACTCTGATTCCGACAACTCAGCAGAGTCAGATCAAGGTTATGAGCCATCAGACGCGGAGCCTGAGTCAGAATCAGAAGATGAAGCTTCAGAGAGTGAATCACTGGTGGAATCTGAAGATGAAGAGGAAGAAGATTCGGAAAACGAATCAGAGGATGAGAAGGGCAAGACATGGGAGGAGTTGGAGAGGGAAGCTAGCAATGCGGACCGGGAGAAGGGGAATGAGTCGGACAGTGAGGACGAGCGTAGGAGAAGAAAGATGAAGACTTTTGGGAAGTCGAGAGCCGGACCTAGTAGCACTGCCTCGAAACGCTCCAAGTTTAGGTAGATAGATTTGCATTTGCTCTACTGATTCTAGTTTGGATATTTCTAACTTGATTTTGGGGCTTTTTCCATCCTTTTTCAAACTTAAGTAGGGAAGTTAAGATGCTAGTTTTTCTTGTTATTGACATTGGTGGACTAAGCATTATCTAAGTATTATTGTTAGTCATTCTGTCTGATTTGAAGTTGTTTAATTTTTTTTTTCCTTACCTGCTAATAACTTCAACATCTGTGGCCTTATAAAAAATTATGGAAAATGTGGGCTGTACAGCGGTTTATTTGTGATTTGAACAATGTTACATGAGCACTATAGTCTGCTTAGGAATTTCGGAATAAGTAATTGTAGAGAATTATTTGAAACGTTGTCCTAAAATCCAAAATCCAAAATCCAAATGCTACTTATGTAAAATTAAATATGATCGATGTTGCGGAGAGGGAGGGGCAGTGGCTATGGGAGAGAAAAACTTTTGGTTGGGTAATTGAAAATCCGATCCGTTCAAACAAGCGTTTCGACAAACCAGCTTTGATCAGACCTCACCGGTTGGTTCTGCAAGAAGGTTCTTCACTCCTGTTGGTTTGGTACTCATCGAGATCTTCTTCCTGCTGCTGACCTGACCAACACTCCAGAACACAATTAGCAGTTAGCACTGTAGGGATGGTTTTGGTTGAGTACACGTACACGTAGGCTTGTCAACGGGTGGGCTTTACCCGGACCGGACCGGAACATGTAACAATCCATTGCCTTATAAAAATTCGGTTCTGGTTCTGGTTCCGGTTCTGGAACCGTTAGGACCCGGACCGCACCATGTAAACTCGGACCGGACCGTTGGATCCGGTTCCGGTTCCAGAACCGCTTCACTTTTTTTTATTTTTTTTTAAATTTTATTATATATATATATATATATATTTATTATTATTCTTGGAATCGGACCAACCGGTTCTACCCGGAATCAAACAAGTCTAACCCAAACTGACCCGCTGGATCCGGTTCTGGTCCAAACCGACCCGTTTTTTTTTTTTTTTTTTTTTTTTTTTAAATCTTACTAGTTTGTCAATTCTTATATATTATTCTTCGAACTGGACTAACCGGTTGGACCCGAAATCGGACTAGTGTAACCCAAATCGACCCGTTGGATCTGGTTCTGGTCCAGAACCGATCGTTTTTTTTTTATTTGTCAATTCTTTTATATGTTATTCTTGGAACTGGACCAACAGGTTAAACCCGAAATCGGATAAGTGTAATCCAAATCGACCCGCTGGATCCGATTCTGATCCAAATCCAATCTGATTTTTTCTTTTTTTTTTTTCCATTCAAATTTAAAAAAATATTCAACAAACAAACCAAAATAAAAAATATCTGTAATACTAGTAATACTAGTACTATTTCAGTTTACAACCAAAAAACTATTACCAACTAAACAATGAATTAAAAAAAAAAATCAACAATACACACACATACACTAATACACAACAACACACGCACACACTCACACACACATATATACACACACTCACATACAACAAACACACACAGTGCACACACTAAAACACACACAAACACACTCCTCATAGAGAAAGGCACGCACACACACATAAAACACACACACTATACACGTATATATACAAATAAACAAAACACACACAGTGCACACACACAAACACACTCACACAGAGAACACGCACACACACATAAAACACACAAACACTCATTGTCAATAAACAAAAATGCACACACATGCACATATATACACTCACACACACAAAAAACACACACTCACACAGTTTCACACACGCATACATACAGAGCATACATACACTAAAACACACGCTCACACATAGACGCACACACACTCACACAAAAGAGAGAGAAACGCACACACAAAAAGACACACACCTCACTCACAAAAACACACATACGCGCAGCACAGAAACACCAAACACGCACAAAGACAGTAAAACATGCATTTTGCATTTTGAACAGCAAAATTAATGAAAGAGGCAACTACAGGTTCTGAGATTACCCATGGGTATTTGACCGATCCGGACTATTTCATTTCATCACTTTACGGTCCGGGTCCGGTCCGGATCTGATAAGTAACGGTCCGGTCCGGGTTTAGAACCAGAAAAAAATTAGTGATTCTGGTCCGGATTTTACCCACCCATTGACACCCCTGCGTACACCAGATTGGCGGATGCATCTTCAAATTTGGATGACAAAAATGGAGGTTTCTTATTCCACATCTCTACTCCTTATATGGAGTATGTAACCAAAATATAATTTGGATTTTACTCATCCAAACCTAACATTTCCTCTCATCGAACCAATAAACAATAATTTTTATAAATTTATTTTAAGAATTGAAACTTGTAGACTGTAGCAATTATACAAAAAAAAAAAGAAAAAATAAATAATCAAGAAAAAGAAATATAATGAAAAACACATAAGAAAGATTGAACAAATAAAAATATAAATGACGGTCCCCAAATCAAACAAATAATAAATGAGGTAATATTGGAAAATGTCACTTTTTTGAAGAAGAATGTGCAACATGTCACACATAAATTATAGAGCAAAAACTCAAAATACCCCTTCTCAAACACAAAAGATAAATTATAGCCCTTTTTTTTAAAAAAAACTCAAAATACTCTTTTGAGTTTGTTTAGGATTTTTATGCCCTTCATGTATACAAGAAGATTGCATTTAATTTGTATCATACACGAAAATTAATTTCTTGTATGAATTTCCGGCGAAATTTTCGAGCGATATTATCCGGCTAAAAAAATTCCGGTGAAATGTTTCCGGCTAATTTTTCCGGTGAAAAATTTTCGGCGACAATTTCCGGCTAATTTTTCCGGCGAAAATTTGAATCATACACGAAGCCTAACTTCATGTATGATGCATACATGAAATTATCTCCGTGTATGTATCATACATGAAAAATTATCTTCATGTATGATACAAATTTGATTTTTTTGGAGGCAAAATTTTCGTGTATGATGCATACATGAAAGTCAGTCTTCGTGTATGTATCATACATGAAAACTTATCTTCATGTATGTTACAAATTTGAACTTTTTGGAGGCAAAAATTTTCGTGTATGATGCATACACGAATTAGGCTTCTTGTATGATCCATACATGAATGTTAGTGTTCGTGTATGATGCATACATGAAGTTAGGCTTCATGTATGATTCGAATGTTTGCCGGAAAAATTCGTCGGAAATTTTTCGCCTAAGAAATTCACCGGAATTTTTCGCCGGAGAAATTCGCCGGAAGTTCATACATGAAATTAGTCTTCTTGTATGATTCATTCAAATGAAAGTTAGCCTTCTTGTATACTCATTAAGGGTATATTAAACTTTTTACAACTCAAAGTGGTGTTTTGCAACTTTTAAACTTAAGGTGGTATTTTATAACTTTTGTTTAAAAAAAGGGGTATTTCACCACATTCCCTCTAAATTAAATATCTCCAAATGTCACTTTAATTTTGGAAAAGACTAAAACACCCTTAATTAGAATACATGAAGACTAACATATTTTGAATCACCGAAGACTAACTTCATGTATGAATCTTTCAGCAGTCGTAAAATTTTCCGACGACGGCAGTGCGATTCCAGCGGGCTGATGCGATTTCCGACAAAAATTTGAATCATACACGAAGACTAATTTTCACGTATAAATCACACACAAAAATTTCCGGCGAAAAAGACTCCAAATTTGTATCATACACGAAGACTCACTTTCATGTATGCATACATGAAAGTGAGCCTTCATGTATGATTCAAATTTGGAATCTTTTTCGTTGGAAAATCCTACCACCGCCGATAGATTCATACATGAAAGTTAATCTTCGTGTATGAAATAAATTTTGAATTTTTTTGCCGGAAATAGGACCGTTGTCATCGGAAAATCCTACCATTGCCTGAAGATTCATACACGAAAGTTAGTCTTCGTGTATGAAAGAAGGGGATGGTAGGAAGGTTTTAAGTTTTAAGGGGTAGTTTAGGTAAGAAGTGCTAGTTGAAAACTTTTAATTTGTAAGTGATATAATTCATCTTTTCTTTTGATAAATGACTATTTTGAGGTTTCACTCATAATAAATTAACAAAATCTGCATACTTATATATCAAAACATGTTACTAAGAAGAAACCATTGATCCAAAAGAGAAAATGAAATGAAAAGACAACTCTTTAAGGAAGAAAATTTGCGTACAAATAATGAGTTTCTTATAATACAAAAGATGTCAATTGCTTAAACGCCAACAGTACATCTTCCGATGATTTGAGCATATTGTAATATACATCAAGTGCAATGAATTTCGATCCGTGATTGAAAGGTTTATTTATATGTATCCGACAATCTATCACATTTCACTCATCATTCCAATGTAGATAGAATTTACAAAAATAAAAGAAGAGTAATAAGACATTGGCAGTAGTGTTGGTGACCAAATTTCGCTTAACAACTTTTTCATGCACCTTAACAACTTTTTCATGCACCTTCACAACTTGATCATCGAGGCTTGTGCACTTGAGTGCTGTGTTAAAATCTTGATATTGATGATTTTGGTGGGTAATATCGAGAAATTCTTATGTGGGTGTACATGTACTACACCCACCACACACATATTAATATTTTAATAATATAAATTATAATATTAAAATAATGTTATTGTGAGTGGTGGGTGTACTACATGTATACACACACAAGAATTTCTCGGTAATATCTTTCACAAAATTGAGCTACCCTTTAGTCATGAATATCGAAACGAATGAGCACAAAGAAGAACTTTGAAATGATGGATTACAAAGTAAGAAAAGTGTGAGTGTTCTTGGCTACATTATTTAGTTTATGAATAGTGTATTTGAACACATTATGACCAGTCTCACTAACTAAACAAGGTGATATATGTTTTAGAAAAAAGTTATATACTCTAATTAGAGAATTTAAAAATGACAACTCAGACTTACTATTATAAGCTTATAATGATTTTGTGTGTTGTATCCGTATATAAATAACTAGCGTGTAGCCCGTCGATAATCGACGGAAAATTATTATTTTGTAAAATTATAATAAAAATATTGTCCATTAATTATTTTTAAGTTTTATGCATTGTGTGAGTTTTGTGGGCGTGTTTGAAATCGGCTCGTCTACCCCTATGGTTCAATTATGCAATCTACTAAATTCGCTTAGAATTTATATCCCCTGAACACATATCAAATTCAATTAAAAAGTAATTTTATCACATGTTTACGTCTCAAACCCATATAGTTATGTTTGTTAAAAATTATAACTAATATATTCTTATTATTTTCGATAATTGTTAAAGCTCTGTTCTTCTACAAAATCGATGTGGGCAAAGATATATTTCTCTCTCAAAAGAAAGCGACTCTTAAGCTGATTTTTTTAGCTTTTTATGAAGAAAAAGAGGCAAGGGAAGGAGCGGGTAGTGTGAGAGAGAAGAGATATATAGATAGCGAATAATACTACGGATGTTAAGATTGTCTATAAGATGAAAGTGACCCTAAATACCGCACATTATGAATTCAACACAAGATTAAGAAAAAAAAAATAAGTTAAACCACCGCTTCACAATCATCCCGTCTACTCCGACGATTCCGATCTGGAACCGGCCTATTGACTACAATACTGATTTTAAAATATATAAATAATCATCTTCCAAATATATTCACAAAAAAAATTAATGATGATATTTGTTTTCTTTTTACCTAAAATTAATATTTAATTATATAAATAACTATATTCTAAAAATATTCACACAATATTTAATAAATAAAATTTTAATTATAAATTATAGTATTATATAAATAATCATCTTCCAAATGTATTCATAGAAAAATAAATGATGACATTCGTTTTCTTTTTTAGCACCTTCGAGAATAACTTTTTTAACTGAGAATAGAACTTCAGAAATTGTTTCACTATGTACTTGGTAGTTTTTTGTGGAATGATTGTGATTCATAAAATTATTTAGTCAATGATATAAGATAAAGTTGATCATAAATATTCTTAATTTAATGAGTTCAAAATTATATAACCTATTAACAAAAAGTTGTTCCGCAAGTACTGAATTGGCCCATCTTCGCGCACGATTATTGATCGGAATTGATTCGTTGATAAATCGTTAGTAATTTTTTTGGCTATTTTCCTACATATTCTACGTTGTCCAACGGAGACGATTAACCAAACAATTTGAGATGATGTGTTAAAGATTATTCAAGCTTGTTTGAAATTTATATACTCGTACTCGTACTTGTTTAAAATTCGATTAAAAAATTAGTCATTTATGTTCCTTTCTGAAAAAAATCCGTATATTAGTCTACCACCACAGTTCTACGTCGGAACTGACCCGTTGACCACGACCCTGGATTATAAGTGTGTAATTTATAAAATTTATTTATAATTTATATAGATCCAAAATTTTAATTAAAATAATGACTGTACTATTCGTTATCGTCCTTAATCGTAAAGTAATAGTATTCGTTAATTAAAATTATAAATTATGCAAAGCTGGAAACCCAACTACAAATAACGTAAAAATTATTTCATGGATGACGATTGTAGATTTTAGAAAATACATGGAAAAAAAGTATAAAATGAAAAAAAAAATTGAGTGTCGGTTGGAAATTGGCTCGTCCACCGCCACGATTCTGGGTCAGAATTGATCCGTTGACTACGATTTTGATTTATAAATGCACAATTTACGACGATTCTAGATTTTAGAAAATATATGAAAAATAAAAGAATAAAATGAAAATTTTAAAATTAATAAGAATGAAAATGTGTCACGTAGGATCCCGAGTTGAGGTACCCGTCAGTTGGGAATTGGTCCGTCTATCTAATTATTTGATAAATTAGAAATTACTTATTTTTTATCAAATTAAATAAAAATATTAGACTATTTCCAAATTTAATTCGATCAACCAATAAATTATCCAAACTATTTTGGAACCATTTATTCTGTCAACTAATAAATTGGTTACCTAATAAAAATAATTATCTATTCGGCCAATTAATAAATTGACTAAATTAAATTAAATTAAACTATAAAAATATAGCAGTTATTTATTCGACCGATTAATAAATAAATTGGCCAAATAAAGCTCCTACAAAAAATAATTATCTATTCGGCCAATTAATAAATTGACCAAATTAAATTAAATTAAATAATAAAATATAATTATTTATTCGGCCAATTAATAAATAAATTGGCCAAATAAAACTGGTTGAGCAAAAGATGAGAAAATACACATTAATTCTAGGTATTTATAGGCTTTTCAATAGGTGAAGTTTTATTGAGAAACCGATGTGGGACACAAGATTTTAGTATAGATATTTCAAATCTATTATTTTACATTTAAAAATTCAAAAATTTGAGAATTTAGATAAATATGAATGGAGGAATATAAGGGGTGCCACGTAGAATTTTTTTAAAGTAAGAATCGTTTTCTTTTTAGTAATATAATGATGATTTGGTAATGGAATGTGAGTAATGTACTATTAAAATCCCAAAGACAAAATATGAAAAAATATAAGTTCAATTATTGTTCACTCTATTTACAGTTTATGACTTCTAAATTATTGTTATTAGGGCCTCACATTTATATTTGTTAGGGTTTTTATTTGCTACAAATGCACAAGCGGGATCTCAATCACTTAAGTGCTCATTTAGTTCAAGTAGAGAAATGAAAAAGAATGGAATTAACTCAAGAGAATGAATAGTAACAATAACCGTTACTTTTATAAGGTATTTGGTTCGACAATAAAAAAGAATCACATGTAATGGAAATGAATACGAAAAGAAAAAGATTTTGTTATTTCTCTAGTTTGTAAGGTAACATTTTGAGGGTTTAGATTACCCTCAAATAATGGTAATAGTTAACCTACCACTCAAACCGAACAACAAATAATAGATTCAATCAAGTAAATCCCTTTTTTATACCCCAAAACTTTCCAACCAAGCATGGGCTAAATGTATCCGATTGTTTAGAAAACTGGAAAGCGGAGAAAAGAAAGGAAGCAGAGAAAAATAGAGAGATTTGAAGAAAAATAAAATAAAATTACCTACACTGACTACATTGTGAATATTAAAGCCGTAAAATACATATGTATGTATAGGCTTATCAAAAGTGAAATCTAAACACTCCATTAACAACTAATTGAAATTCTAATATTACAAATTCTATAAATTATTTTGTTTTTAAGTTGAAATCTTGGAAAGCTGCTAGAAACCATGCTATAATATAGAGTCTAATTTCAAATTCCAAATTCCAAACCTATCTTCATCCCACGTTATACAGACTTGAGGTCCTAAAGATTGCATAAACATGCAATGTTTCTTCTTTGACAAAAGTTTTCACTGCCCATTTTTCTATAGATACTTCATAACAGAAGCTTTGAAGGACGAGGATCGCAAAATAAATATTAGCATGGGTAGATGTTGTAGCCAACTCCTCCTTCCTGCTAGCAATCCACTTGTTCATCGTCTTCGTGGCATTTTGTTTTCTGTGAATCCTAAGGACCCTGAATCAAGAAAGAGAACCTAGTTAGTAGTTCCCCTTTATTCTTCAGTTCAAATTCCACAGCATCACTGCATTTTGATATAAATGACAATTCGAGACACAAAAAAAACAGATGATAGCATGATATTAATGATACGAAATGCTAAAAAGGGTAATACAGCTTTTACTGTAGAATATGATTAGAAGTGCCGAAAATAGTAAGTTTTTCAGCATATAAATGTGCATTTTAAAGAATATACAACTATTTCAGAAATATAATGGTTAGTAGTGAAGGCGTCCTTTTCACCTTGGCTTTAAGTGATGATAACAAGTCTCAGATCCTACTGGCATAGCCAAATACGCAGAATCATAATTTCCTGGCCACAATCTTAAGGGATAACATATGAGGTATAGAATGGGTTATAGGCTTATAGCAGAATAAAGGTCAACATTAATCACACTCTTCTACCATCTAGTATTCAATTGATAAGATATTTTAATCACTTTTTATTGTGGCATAATTAGAGGAACGCTGACACATCCATGCTTTGGAATGAATATTATAATAACTAATCCTATCTTCAACATATTATAACTCTTATACCAACAGACTTCAATAAAGCAAGCAATAGAGATTTATCAAGCGTCATATGAGATGAGATTTAAGTCTATCTGAAATATATATTTGGCACCAAAGGTTGATTTAAGAATGGCTATTAAAAAAACAAAGCCCATCAGATTTCCCAGTTCATATGCTCGCCACTTTTATAACAACTTCAGCATACAGCTAGCTATGCAGTGTGGTCAAAATAATCATTTTACGTTTTAGTATTAGAAATGGACGCAGAACTGTTTTTCATGTATTTTGGGAATTATAGAAGTTTTTGGAGGTCAGCAAAGTATATTGGTAGCTGAAAGTACCCAAAATGCAACTTCAATGAAAGCAAACATCACGAAAGAAAGGTTGGAAGCTATTTTTCTTTAACAATGATGCACGTACATCAGTTCCAGGTTTCATTTTAGGTGAAGGTACTTGTAAAGTATACTTTTACACCATGGACATGACAACAAAATAAAGCAAACAGTATGGTACCTATTATAGAGTTCTGACAGCAGTAATGCAACCTCTTCAGCGCTCCTTCATCTAAACCTGGGCTTCTTAGGGAGGCTGCCCCCCCCTGGTCTTCTTGCTGGCGGCAGAGATTTCCCAAAAGCCTTCATTTTCTTCCTTTTTCTGTCTTCCTCACTATCTGATTCATGTCCCTTCTCTTTATCTGCATTACTAGCTTCCCTTTCCAACTCCTCCCAGGTTTTCCCTTCATCTTCCTCTGACTCTTCATCAGAATCATCTTCATCCCCATCCTCAGACTCCACTACTGACTCGCTATCGTCGTCCTCATCCTCTGAGACAGAATCAGATTGTACATCTGAAGGAACATATCCTTGATCTGACTCCTGCGAGTTATCAGAATCTGAATCACTAGCCTCCAAGTTCAAAAATTCCCATCCACCATCCTCGATGAATTGTTCAGGGTTATCGGTGATTGTTTTTAATATCTGCCTCCAGTTAAGATTTAGCCTACTTTCGTAGTACTTGAGATCTGTTGTATCCAGCCACTCCTTGATTCCATCTAGCGATGATGTGGGGATTGAATCAATCCGCATTACATCTCGCTTGAAGTCCTTAAATACAATAGTCATGTCAAAGTTTTTCTGACCAAGACCAACTCTCTCCAAATTAACTATCTCAATCTCGCCAAGAGTGATTACCACAAAGGGTAATTCAATTAGCTCAACAAGGCAGCTTGAAGTTGGAACTATAAAAGCCGATGACTTGTGTGGAACCCCATGGAAGCCAAGTTCTCTCAGTGGCTGATCAAACTCTAAATCAAATGACTTGAATTGAGGTTGTCCCCAAAGATCATTCACTCTGTTCACAAAATTCTGAAACTCCAAGCTAATCTTGTTCTTTCTGTTTCTTTCTCGCTGCTCCTCCTCGATCTCATCAGGGTCATATGCAGATCTCTTTCCACCTCCAATCGTCTGCACAACATCCATGACTTCAACATAAAACTGAACATCTTTTGTTTTCTTGTTCCCCACCATTATGTGGTTGTGCAGATGGAAATGCAGGAGAGTTATCATTTCCTTCTCTGCCGGCTGGAAGAATGCATGTTTAATATTTCCAAACAAGATATCCACCCGTTCATCATGTCTTGATGTGGCATAACGAAATCCATTTGTATGTGCTTCTAAGGAACCACTAAGCTTTCTTCCACGACCACCAAAAACTGGACGGATCCACAAGTCTGACAACCTAATTGGCTTAAATTTTGCTCCAGCAACCTGGAGTTTTTCTTGTGAGACTAAAGTAGCTCTCTCAGCCTTTTCAGATTCCCGAGAGGCAACCTGCCTGCGGAGGGTCTTGATTGCTTGAACAACTTCACTAATATGCCTCGGGTCCTTGGAGTGAAATGAAACTTCTTTAACATAAATTGAATCATGAAACTTCTGTAAGTTGGGGTCATTTTGAGCGAAAGGGGCACCAGGTACATTAAAAATTACTCGAATGTAGCACGTACGACTAGTGTCCTGTTGACTGGACACGCTCTTCACGGTAGCAATATGGAAAGGCACCATTTTTCCATAGATGGGCAAGAGGATGGCCTCATGTTTCTGGTCCACCTGAATCATAAAGTCTCTAGGAGGAGGTAGATCGTTGACATTCTTATATGCGATCAGCTCACCAGAGGGTTTCAGAGGACCATTATTTTTCCCTTCAGAGCCGCCGCCAGAAAGTCTCTTTGCAGTTTCTTCATTCTTCCGTCGAGCCAGAGCAGCCTGATGCTGCCTCCTTACCTCCTCCTTCGATACCTCATGGTTAACAGATCTTAACTTTGCCTTGGACGGCGTCTCATCAACTTGAGGCCTGGATTTGGCTTTTATTGGCTCTTCTTCATTATCAAATGAATACACCACCTCCTTCCCCAATTTCGAACATGTGGAAGTCAGCACTTCCGGAGCAGTTTCAGCAATGATAACTGTGTCAGCAAGCAATAAAGAAAAAATATTTGTTTTTGGATTGTTCGTCTCTAATTGCAAATTCTGAAACCCCAAAGCCACATTGAAGATCATGCCAGTTTTCAGTATCCTGTCATTTTTTCCATTTAAACTGAGGCTCGACTCACGAAACTCGAGGCCTATTCCAGTTCCTGCAGATTTTGTCAAGTGAGGAGCGAATTCAGGTCCCTCTTTTTCCACTACAGCAACAGCTGCTAGATAGGCATCTACAGCCTTATTTCCCGGCTTTAAAGCAGCTATTGCTGCATCATGGGCCCTCACAAGGACCTCATATGCCTTGCTCTGCACCGAGTTGGCATTAATGAGGAAAGTCCTAGCTAGATTTGAGCAATAGCTACTGTAACGAGACCCCATTGCACATATGATTACACCACAATTATCATAGAACAGATGGTCATCATTGCTTGTAGCACTCGGTTTCAGATCGAATTGTCCTCCGCTCTGAAAAATTGGTGGGTAGCAGATATCAACATTGTCAGCTTTCAGCTTCACCTTTATCTTTGCAGGTTCGGTTATGACCTTTTCAGTATCATCTGTTAAGGAAGAATGAGTGACTTTTTTCTCTTCATCGATGATCGCCTCCAATTTTGGGACCACAAAATATTTCATGACAGAGGAAGTCAGGTAAGCAGCCTTCTTCACATTCGTAATCTCAACAGAATCTTTTACAGCAAACAGGTCTGCGAACCCATTAGTTACATCAATGAGTTGAAAATTGGCATTCTTCAACTTCCCATCCCACACCTCCAGAAAATTCCCTTCAGGAGTTTCTCTGGCAATGTGCCCGAAAATACAGTCATCAGAGCCATTCAATCGTGACTCTGAACGAACAGCTTCGAGTATATCATCCATTAATGCAGATCCATCATCATTTCTGCCCTTCAAGTGCATTATGACTTCCACACCCACAGCATCTTTGGCAGGTTTTTTTACAGCTTGTAGTAATGATACTTTCTTTTGGCTACAGAGAAAATGGATCTCCTTCTTCATGAACACCATGATTGTGTCTGGGAACTCATAACCGATCAACCACATATTCAAGGCAGACGATTTTAGGTAACGGAGGTCATCTGAACGTGGCGGAGTAGCAACGGAGAAAGCCTGAGAACCACCCCAAAGTTCATTCTTGAACTGATTCCAGTGGGAGTACAGCACCTTTATCCGTTTACTGAAGTTCTCTATATTGATTGTGAAGGGATTGGTTGTACTTGACTGCGCCTTGGCATTATTAACATTGCGATTATCAGCCATGAAAATACCGAATTGCTTCACTTCCCGTCCTCGTTAGCATAGACAATCTGAACCGCTAGTCAGCAAACAAAGCAGCCAGAAACAATAAATTATAGCCTCAAAGTTCATTCTTGAACTGATTCTCAAATAATGTCAATGAATTGAACCTAAATTCTCAAGTCAATTGCCCTAAATACTCGAAATAATTTTAATGAATATGTCGAATTAGAGAGAAAGAGAGACGTACCAAGGGCTGGGGCTGGGGCCGGCGGTGGCGGTCGGAACAGTGGGCACGAGTACGACTAGAGCAGCAGCGACAGCCTACGGTGAGGCAGGAGCGGCGTAAGTTTGTGCAGCTGAGCGATGGGAGGGAGGGAGAGAACTCTGGCGATGAGACACCGTAAATGACTCTTCTAAAGTTTCAATTTTTAATCCCTAAAACTAATAGTACTAGAAATTATTTACTGTATTAATTAACGAATTCTTTTAGTCCCCTAGGGCAAAAGGTTAAAACTTTCATATACTCAGCCATATTTCAGCATATTAATCGTCTAATCGATAACCTATCTAATTCAGAAATTATTGAAAAAGTTCCACACTAGATTGAAAGGAAAGGAAAAAGAAAATCTCATATAAACAGCCGATTTTCACCTAACCTAACTAGTATTTCAAAAACCGGTAAAAGTCAATAAAAAGCAACTCCGATGTTAGGGATAAGCATCCATTCCAATTTCTGGGAACTAAAAGCAGAGACATTTCAGCGACTAAGCCTAATAACTTTAAACAAAAATTGGAAACGAAGAAACGTCAGAAATTGATATATAAATATGTCGTTCGAAATATCTTCGTTGGTTACCATAAAAATATTTTCAGCTCAAATTAACAAGCTGTTTTGTAGATCTAGCAGTACTTTTAAAACATCTGGCTATTCCAGAACCATAATTTAGCAAAAACCAGATTTAGAGCTAAACTTTGGGAAAATTAAAATAGACGATAATATCAATAAAGCAATAAAATCAACCATTTGCAAAAATCCAATTACCTTCGAAGAAATATCACCAACGGCGTCGTATCTGGTGAAATCCGATCTTATTCTCTGTAATCGAAGGAACTGCTTCAGCCGATGCGGGTTGCCGTTGTAACGGTTGATGATTAAGAAGATGAAGACTTTGATTTTTCGTTGTTTTGTTTAGACAGAAGATGATGATGGCCTTTTCTCTTTTGGTGTTGCATTTTCATTTTTGTTTTATTTTTAAACCCCTGTGGGATAATTTCTTTAAATTGGAGTATAATTTGTGCCAAATTGCCAAAATAAGTATTAAATGGTGTAGTGATTTATTTTATTTAAATTCTATAAAATTTGATTATTATCTATTTCTAATTATCAAAAGGATGGTATCGTTATATTATTTAGCCCACTTCACACATCGGTAAAGTTACATTATTTAGCCCATTTCACACATCGGTAAATGACATATCAATTATTATTTAAAATATATTATTTTAAGATCCAGAAGGTATTTTTTATCGGAGGAATCTTGCGTTACATTATTTAAACCATTTCATACATCGGTAAAGTTACATTATTTAGTTCATTTTACACATAGGTAAATAATTTATTTGTTCATTGATTGAGATTAATGTTGTTGTTAAATTTGCAAACATATCAATTATTATTTAAATATATTATGTTAAGGAGAAGTAGGAAAATAACAGTTTTGAGATTAAAAAAAATAGTTGTAACATGTTTTGAAAATTTAAGTAACACTCGTAGACATTTTTGTCCTTCCTTCTCAATTTCACAATTTTTTTTTTTTTTGTGAAATCATTTGTCCATGGTCAATTTTTAAATTTGAGAAATAATATGTGAAAACATACATATAAATATAATTTGACAGAAACAACACTTGTGAAATTACAATTATATGAAAATCACACTAATAATAATGTGAATTCGCATTTTATTAGTATAATACGTGAAAACACAAACACAAATTTGTATATAACTGAAATATCTCTTCACACTCAACGATCAGCATCTCCAGCTCATGAAACATCTCGAAAACATTAAGTAGTCCGACAACATCAGCCGCGCATATTTTGAGAAACTTGACATTTGAAAACTGTACTACATCGTGTTCCTTTATTTCAATGTCATCAACAAGAAGTTAGTAGAAAAATATGAGATACCATACATTAAATACCAAATGATGCAAAAAAATCTCACTTCACTTCACTGGAACACATATGTGAAGCAGAGAAAGCAAAAGAAGCTCAGAATAAATGATGAATGATGAATGATGAAATTCCAAATAATAATTCATGAAGATAGTATGTTAGTTTAAGAAAATTTGTAAAATCACAAATATTTGAAGATCGCGTGTATAATAATATGTGAATTCACATTTTAAAATGTGAAAACGAAATCAGAAAAATAAGCATATTGTCTAGAAATGCTAATAATTTTTTTTTTCAAAATATGCTATAATTAATCTTTTTAATCTTAAAGTGTGGTTTTCATACATTTCTCTAATATTTGGTTAAAGTTTAAGTGTAAATACAAGTGATTGACCACGTACATCCACTTCCTCACAATTGCGAATATCCACTAACCTATATGTTTATTTTTCTTAATAAGTTAACTCGGTTTATTAAACGTGACATGATGAATATGATCAAACCATAATAAAATAAAGAATTAAAAAATAATAATAAAGTTAAAAGAATTGAGTCGGTTGATCGAAAGTTCTATTGAACTAAAAAATACTAAAAATCATCGATTGATCGATCTAAAGTTCGATTAGATAAAAAATATTAAAACTTGATCAGCTTACAATTGATTAAATTCAATTTATCACAAATCGAACAGTTTATCTATAGTTCAAGTATTTTGACAGAACCGACCGAGGCAATTGAAATTTATGGACTACATACAATACAAACTCCTTGAACATATAGTACTATATAAATTAAAATTTAACACAATAAATTGATAACGTATGTAATATGATAATTTTCTAGGTTGCCGACGGTACTAATTTATAGGTTTTATGGTCAATTGTTTAATACTTCTAATTAAATTTATCAAAATAAAATAAATTACTATTACTATTACATTAAACTAGAATAACTTCAATTGTGATTCACTAGCCTTTGTCATCTGTCCCAAGCTCCATCGAGAAACCCACACACATTGAGTAACCTCTGTCGTTCCTCACCGCCGCCGCCATCCAGTGCAGCAGCAGTACTCGCGCAACCTTTGTATTTGACCGCCCAGCGCCGATGCAATTTTCTCTAATTCTTTGTACGTATTCTACTAACTAAAACCTAATTTCCGCTTTCATTATTTCATGTCTCAAAATTGATACTCTTTTGAGTTTTTCATAAGTGAAAAAAGTGTGGATAGAAAAGAAAAAAAAAGATATTCTTTCTTAATTAAAATAGTATCCAATTAGTATTATGGTTTGATCTTGTTAATTTGCTATATATGCAGTTAGTAATTCAGTTATGACCGTCAGGGCAGAACCAGACTTTCGATTTAGGTATCCAATTTTTCTAAAATAAAATTACAAATAAAAATAAATAATAAGTAATAATAATAATCTTTGACATAGTTATAGTGTCAATTATATAGGAGTACATAATATGTCAAGGAAACATAATCGAACATCATTGCTTCTTAAATCATATAGTAACATATTTTTTCTAATTTTTATGTTATGAAACCTCTGCATAGTAGCATTAGAAGGGGTAAAATGTAGGTTTTTTTTTTTTTTTTTTCTAAAGATGTTGTGCGTATACAATGCTATTCGTCTTTTAATTTACATTTAATTTCTCTTCTATTAAGTGTGTTTATTTTTTTCCCGATCATTTTTACATAGTAAAATTATAGATTATACCCCCTCGAACTTTTTTATATGAATAAATAGAAGAAAAAAAATTAAATAATTTTAAAAATCTAACAATATTATATTACCGACATATTTGAACTTTTTTTTATATCATTAAGTTAAGCGATGTTGATTTTTACACAATGTGTCGTTTTGTATTACAAGTGTGGGTGAATCGGTTTATAAGAGAAAATTATATTACTAAAAGGAAAATAATTCTTGCTTGAAAAAAATTTTATGCGGCACTCTTTTTAATCTTTCATTTATATTTATCTAAATTCTCATTTTTTTGAATTTTTAAATGTAAAATATTAGATTTTAAATAGAGAAATTCCCCCAAACTAGTTTTCTTTCTCATACTGATTGTATTTCTTCTTTTCTTCTCTCTCTCTCTATCTCTCAAAATCCTCCGCCTCCTCTCCCTGCTGCCGACGAGGGCGGCGTTCGCCTCCGCCGCCGTCTAACTCCCCACCAACTTCACCATCCTAGCCCACTTCCGCCACCTCCTCTCCGCCTCGCTATCGCTGCCGTCACCACCTCGCCGCCGCCACCTCCGACGGTGTCTCCTCCTCCACTCACTCTCTCTCTCTCTCTGCGAACCTTCCTACTGCTGTCTCCGCCGTCTCGACCGCCTGCTTTTCCACTGTCGTCAACCTCTCATCTTCTCCTCTGCAGATCTGGTGCGTTGTTCATCCAGATCTGGTGCACGACACCGACAACGGAGTGCACGTTGTGGCACGCAGTGGCACCGGCCATCCTTGGAGCTCGGCGACAGCAGCAGCTCGAATCCGCGTCGCCACCTCCCGACAACAATAGCAGCAGCAGTGGCGGTGGTTTCACACGATTCCGGTGCTTCTGCCGTGCGATTCTGGTGATGTAGGGTTCGTCTGTGCCGACGATCTCAGGAGTATTTTGCAGGCGGTGGTGGCGCTCAAGGATTTCATCGATCATACCGCGATGCTCTCCTTGCCAGAACAGAGGAGTATCAGCTACGCGCCGCCGCTCGCCGTCGCGCATTAAGAGTTGGTCATGTTGTTGTTTCTGTTTCAGTTTCTGTTTCATTTTGGAAGAGCTTTGTTATTGCTCAATTGCGTAAATTGTGTATGATTTGGGGTGACATTTGATTGCATTTTTTGTATAATACTACTGGACATATACTACTATTTGGGGTGACATTCTTTCAATTTGCCTGCAAATTTTTGTGTGTTGATGTTTGATGAAAAAAGTCTGTTTTGATTGTGTTGGTTGGTTTAATGGGAGCAGATGGAAGGCTGCAGGGCCTTCACATTTTTTTTGTGCATACACAATTTTTTCAATATTTTTTTTGTGACTTCACAGTTTTTTCCTTTTTTTTTGTGACTTCGAATATTTTTTTTGTGACTTCACAATTTTTTTAAGTGACTTCACAAATTTTTTTTGATGACTACACAAATTTTTCCCTTTTTTTCTAATTTCACAAAAAATTTGTGGTCGCTGGCGGCGGTGGTGGCACGGCGGCGGTGGTGGTGGAAAAGTGGTGGTGATTATTTTTTTTTGTTGAGTCTCAAACTTTTTTTGTGGCCACCGTCGGCGGCAGCGGCAGGGTTGTGGTGGTGGAATGTTTTTTTTTGTTCAGTAACAATTTTTTTTTGTTACTAAATAGGTGATGGAAGGTCAAAAATGTCAAAAATTGCTAAAATTTTAAAGAATTTATAAGGAGTGCTAAAATTAAAAAAACTATCTAAGAAGTGCTAGTTTGGGGGAATTTCTCTTTTAAATACTATCTACTAAATTTTTTGGTCTCACATCGGTTATTCAATAAAACTTCACATATTGAAAAACCTATAAATACCTAGAATCAATATGTATTTTCTCATCTTTTACTCCAACAATTTTATTGACCAATTTATTTATTAGTCGGCCGAATAAATAACTATATTTTTATAATTTATTTTAATCTAATTTCTGCAAATTTCATTTCATTGTAAGAAAATGGTTGGTTATTTCAACTTTTGCAATCGCACACCATACGATTGCTGGGCTCCATTTTTTTTTTTAACTTTTTAATTAATCAATGTTTAAGTAATCTTATTTGGATACTTAATTAAATTTAATTTAAGCTTAATAAATCCCAATTAAAATTAATAAATCTTCTTTTTACAGATGGGACTAATAAATTTTAATTACGTCTAATGACCTCTCATTGCCATAACAATCACATTAATTATCTCATATTATATCCTATTCCCCTTAATGATTCTTTAAAGGGTAGTGAAAATGGGACATAATGTCCTAGACTTAATTAGGGTATATTAGTCAAATAATATATTTTATTATTTTCAGATTATCTAATTAATTTAATTTAAATTTAGAGATTACACTATTATCCTTAATCTAATTATGTGATAGATTATAGGCAATATCACACCCAAATCAATCCAATTTATTATGGGAAAGAGTCAACTTGCAAAATCATTGATATCAAAGGGAAATTTGACATTACCTACACGATTGTAATCAATATATTTTGCATACATTACATACATCTTGAAATCATGATCAAAATATCACAAAATATATTTACTTTTAAAATCATGCATGCAACGTTATGATCAAAATATCACAATATATATTTACTTTTAAAATTAAAATCTTGGTACAATTAAGAAATAAAAATTAAAAATATAATTTATAAATATTAATTTGGGTAATAAATTTCAAATCCAGAATAATATTGTAACTAATTATTTTTTCAAAATTTTGAAAATTTAGTATATTAAAAATATAAAATAAATATGAAATATTAATAATTATAGAATGCCACAATCATATTAGAATAGAATATTTTATGAACGAAATAAAATCGATATATTCATTTAATGATATTCTTTTTTAATAAAGAGATAAATAAAATTCGAGATTCAATAAGTCGCTGATACGTAAGGAGCCTGTCACATTCCTACCGGGTGCCGACACATAAATAGCATTGCATGGCATGAGCAATTTTTAATTTATTTGTTTGAATTAAATAAAAGGTTATAACATTTTATTTAAAATATGTACTGAATATTATAATTTCTTGCATGAGCGCCATGACAATTTCAAAGCGAGCCCGTCATGCCTACACTAAGCCGCTGATACGTAAGGGAGCCTGTCACACCCCTATCCGGGTGCCGACACGTAAATTGATATTGTATTAATCGTAAAAATCATCATTATCATTATAATTATATTATTATTATTATTATTATTATTATTATTATTATTATTATTATTATTATATTACTAAAAGGAAAATAATTATTGTTTGAAAAAAATCATACGTGGCACCCTAAAAATTATTAAATTATAAAATTAAATTAATATTGTATTAATCGTAAAAATCATCATTATCATTATAATTATATTATTATTATATTACTAAAAAGAAAATGATTATTGTTTGAAAAAAATCATACGTGGCACCCCTCTTACTGTGGCGGACGATGGGCCAATTCCTAACCGACGGGTACCTCAACTCGAGAAAATTTTCATTATATTCATTTTTTCATATATTTTCTAAAATCTATAAGTATCATCAATGAATTAACTTTTACGTTATTTGTAGTTGAGATTCCAACTTTGCATAATCTATAATTGTAATTAGCTAATATTACTATACGGTTATGGACGATAACAAATAGTACAATTAATTTTCTTTATTAAATTTTGGGTCTCTATAAATTCTAAACGAGTTTCATAACTAACACACATAAATCAGAGTCGTAGTCAACGGACCGATTCTGACACGGAACCGTGGCGGTAGATGGGTCAATTCTCAATTGACAGATATTGACATACGGGTTTTTTAGAAAGCAATAATCGGGTTTGAAACAAGTACGAGTATATAAATTTCAAACATACTCCCTTCAACCCATTGATAATGTTATGTTACTGTTTGGCACGAAAATTAAGAATAATGATAAAAAAATAGAAAGTGATTAGACCACATCACGCATCACTTTTTTAGGATTTTGAAAGGTTAAAATTTTTCTTATTTGGAAGATGACAATATGAGTAGACACCTAAATAAGGAAAGAATGATAATATAAATGAGTCGGGTGGAGTATTTGAATAATCCTAAACATAGCGTCTCAAATTATTTGATTAATTGCCTCCGTTGGAAAACGTCGAATATGTAGAAAAATTGGCAGAAAAATTACTAACAATTTGTCAACGAAGCAGTTCCGACCAAGAATTGTGCACGCAGAGGGCCCAATTCAGTACTAACGGAACATTTTTTTTATTTATATATAATTTTGAACTCATAACTTTAAGGATATTTAAGGTCAAATTTTATCTTATATCATTGGCTAAGTTATTTTCGGAATCACAATTACTCCACATAAAGTTTTGTAAAAGGACAAAACTACCAGTTGCATAGTGAAACCAATTCTAGAAGTTTTATTCTCAGTTAAAAAAAAGTTATTCTCGAAATTGGTGAATGTCATCATTTATTTTCGGTGAATATGTTTGGTACATGATTATTTATATAATACTATAATTTATAATATGAATTTTGATTTATTAAATATTTTGTGAATATTTTTGAAATATAGCTATTTATATAATTAAATATTAATTTCAGGTAAAAAAGAAAAACAAATGTGGTCATTAATTTTATTGTGGATATATTTAGAAGATGATTATTTATATAATACAAAATCAGTATCGTAGTCAATGGTCCGATTCCGGGTCGAAACCGTCGTGGTAGACGGGATGATTGCAAAGTGGTAGTTCAACCTTTTTTTTTTTTTTCTCTTTCTTAAGTTGAACTTATATTGTAAGGTATTTAGGATCACTTTCATCCTATAGAAAACGTGTGACAATCTCTTCGAAAGACAAATATATTTTTGCCTACATCGATTTTGGAGAAGAATAGAACTTTGAAAATTATCAAAAGGGATGAGGATAGATCATATTAGAATTTTTAACATACATAACTATATGAGTTTCGACCCATTGATAATTTCGCTAGATTGGCCAATGGCTAACTCAGTCCCTATTGACTCTTTTGTTCATGCTTCCTTATTTGCTTATCTTCTTTCGATGAGCAGCGCATATCTGATTTGAAGAGAAAGTGGAATCGGGAGAATCATATTGATAAAATGAGCTAAAGGAAGGGTTCAATACACATTGATAGAGCGAAGGAACAATGGTTCAGACCGATCGATGAATGATCCTCTTTGCCTTGATTTCCCTCGCTTTCCGGTTGCTTGTTATCGGAATAGGTTCTCGGATAAAAGGTTATGGCAAAAGAAGGTGTCCTCTTTTGTCCTTTCTCTTCCTCTCTCATTCGGTGAATACTCGACTATCCGAGTCAGAAGAGAGCAAGGAGAAGCGTAATTGTTCTCTTCAGTGTTATAATCTGGTGAACCGGGCGAGGAAGCATCTGCCGTGGGCTTTTTCTCAACAATGACTAGCGCCGAACATAAGGTAAAATTAATTTTGAGTTGAATTGGAGATATGTTCAAGGGCATATAAATTCTAAACGAGTTTAATAGATTGCATAATTAAATGAATTAACCCTAAAATACTTAACAAATAATAATTTTCTTAATCTACAATATATTAGTACTATCTAACAATTTTTAATAATTTTATTAAATATAATTTCCCGTCAATTTTCGACGGATTATATGCTAGTTTGATATACGTGAAAATTTTATGCACAAATAAATATTGAAAATCTTGCACAAATCATTATATTACTAAAAGGAAAACGATTTTTACTTTGAAAAAATCCTACGTGGCACCCCTTATATTCCTCCATTCATATTTATCTAAATTCTCAGATTTTTGAAATTTTAAATGTAAAATAATAGATTTTAAATATCTATACTAAAATCTTGTATCCCACATCGGTTTCTCAATGAAACTTCACCTATTGAAAAGCCTATAAATACCTAGAATCAATGTGTATTTTCTCATCTTCTGCTCCACCAGTTTTATTTGGCCAATTTATTTATTAATCGGCCGAATAAATAACTATATTTTATAGTTTAATTTAATTTAATTTGGTTAATTTATTAATTGACCGAATAGAGAATTATTTTTTGTAGGAGCTTTATTTGGCCAATTTATTTATTAATCGGCCGAATAAATAACTACTATATTTTTATAGTTTAATTTAATTTAATTTAGTCAATTTATTAATTGGCTGAATAGATAATTATTTTTATTAGGGAACCAATTTATTAGTTGACAAAATAAATGGTTCCAAAATAGTTTGGATAATTTATTGGTTGACCGAATTAAATTTGGAAATAGTCTAATATTTTTTATTTAATTTGATAAAAAAAATAAGTAATTTCTAATTTCTCAATTAATTAGGTAGACGGGCCAATTCTCAACTGACGGGTACCTCAACTCGGAATCCCACGTGATACATTTTCATTCTTTATTCTTATTAATTTTAAAGTTTTCATTTTATTCATTTTTTTCATGTATTTTCTAAAGTCTAGAATCGTCATAAATTATGCATTCATAAATCAAAATTGTGGTCAACGGGTCAATTCCGACCCAGAACCGTGGCGGTAGACGAGTCAATTCCCAACCGACACTCAAGAAATTTTTCATTTTATGCTTTTTTCCCATATATTTTTTAAAATCTATAATCGTCATCCATGAAATATTTTTACGTTATTTGTAGTTGGGTTTCCAGCTTTGCATAATTTATAATTTTAATTAACGAATATTACTATACGATTAAGGACGATAACGAATAGTACAATCATTATTTTTATTAATTTTTTTGATTTATGTAAATTCTAAATAAATTTTATAAATTACGCACTTATAAATCATAATCGTGGTCAACGGGCCAGTTCCGATATAGAACTGTGGCGGTAGACTAATATACGAATTTTTTCAGAACGGAACACAGATGACTAATTTTTTAATCGGATTTTAAACAAGTACGAGTATATAAATTTCAAACAAGTTTGAATAATCCTAAACACATCATCTCAAATTTTTTGATTAATCGTCTCCGTTGGAAAACATAGAATATGTAGGAAAATTGACAGAAAAATAACTAACGATTTATGAACGAGTCAATTCCGACCAATAATCGTGCTCGTAGATGGACAAATTCAGTACTTACGGGACAACTTTTAATATATTATATAATTTTAAACTCATAAAATTAAGAATATTTATGGTCAACTTTTATCTTATATCATTGACTAAATAATTTTATGAATCACAATCATTCCACATAAAGTTTTGTAAAAAGGAAAAACTACCAAGTACACAGTGAAACATTTCTTGAAGTTCTATTCTTAGTTAAAAAAGTTATTCTCGAAGCTGATAAAAAGAAAACGAATGTCATCATTTATTTTTCTATGAATATATTTGGAAGATGATTATTTATATAATGCTACAATTTATAATTAAATTTTTATTTATTAAATATTGTGTGAATATTTTTGCAATATAGTTATGTATATAATTATATATAAATTTCAGGTAAAAAGAAAACAAATGTCATCATTAATTTTTTTGTGAATATATTTGGAAGATGATTATTTATATAATTTAAAATCAGTATTGTAGTCAATAGGCCGGTTCCAGGTCAGAACCGTCGGGGTAGACGGGATGATTGTGAAGCGGTGGTTTAACTATTTTTTTTTCTTAATCCTGTGTTGAATTCATAATGTGGAGTATTTATGGTCATTTTCATCTTATAGACAATCTTACAATCTATAGTATTATTCGTTATCTATATATCTCTTCTTTCTCTCTCACTACCCGCTCCTTCCCTTATCTCTTTTTCTTCATAAAAAACTAAAAAATTCAGCTTAAGAGTCGCTTTCCTTTGGAGAGAAATATATTTTTGCCCAGATTGATTTTGAGTTTTAACAATTATTGAAAGTAATGAGAATATATTAGTTATAGTTTTTAACAAACATAACTATATGGGTTTGAGACGTAAACATGTGGTAAAATTACATTTTAATTGAATTTGAGATGTGTTTAAGGGATATAAATTCTAAGCGAATTTAGTAGATTGCATAATCGAATTATTTAATATTAAAATAATTAACAAATAATATAATTTTTTAATTTATCACATATTAGTATTATTTAATAATTTTATTAATTTTTATAATTTTTCATCGATTTTCGACGGGTTATACGCTAGTTTTCTTAGAATAAATAGAGAAATTCCCTAAAACAAAACAAATAGAAATTAAAAAAGAAAAACAAAAAATAATATTAATGGACCAATCCTTCTCGTTATCGGACCCAATTCCACGCGCCGCCCTCACAGTTCCTCTCTGTAAATCCTTCCCTTTCATATTCCCAACCCTTCTTCGACATCAGCGATTATCCCAACCCAATTACATTTATATATATATATATATATATATATATATAGGTGATTTTTATTATAAAACCAGGGGGGCACAGTTCGATCCGCAAAAGATATTTAGCAATCGTTTGGTTTGAAAATCATTTGAGCTTGGGATTGTTTTGAAGATGGCGAAGAGTGAAATACTGGCCGTGAAGGAAGCAGTTCATAAGCTTCAACTATGTCTTCTCGAAGGAATCCGAGATGAGAGACAACTGTTAGCTGCTGGTTCATTAATTTCTTGTGATGATTACAAGGATGTAGTGACCGAACGCACGATAGCTAAAATGTGCGGTTACCCACTCTGCGCCAACTCATTGCCATCCGAGCGGCCACAGAAGGGGCGTTACCGCATCTCACTCAAGGAGCATAAAGTTTATGACCTTCAAGAAACATACATGTATTGCTCGAGTAGTTGTTTGATCAATAGTCGAGCTTTTGCTGCAAATTTGCAGGATGAGAGATCATCATCGATGAACCCTGCGAAACTGAACCAAGTTCTTAAGCTATTTGAAGGATTGGGTTCGGATTCTGTTGTGGATATGGGGAAGAACGGAGAGTTAGGGTTGTCTGAGTTGAAGATTCAGGAGAAAACAGATAGAGAAGCTGGGGAAGTGTCTCTGGAGGAGTGGATTGGTCCGCCAAATGCCATTGATGGCTATGTGCCGCGGAGTGACAAAAACAAAAACCTCGAGGCCCATCAACTGAACAACAATAAGAAAGGTGGAAAACAGGGAAAAGGTGGTTAATTTTTACTTTTTTAAGAATGTTTTGTTAGTGATATTGGTTAAATTTAATCTCCTCTATGCATGTTGCAGGGTTTAAATATAGGCTTTCTGATCCAAACGTGCAAGACATTATGTCGTTTGACATGAACTTCTCGAGTACTATTATCACTCAAGATGAGTACAGCGTTTCCAAGACTGTTCCCTCGGTGAAGGGTAAAGAACCAAGAGTGAAATGGACTGGTAAAGATGTGAATTCTGAGAAGAATCCAATGCAAAATCCGTCTGCTTCTTTGACCAACAATAAGGAAATTAGACCCAAAAATTCTGATACATGTATGAATGCTACTGGAACAGAAGACAAGGTTAATGTATCCGAGGATATTTCTAGTTCTGGCCAAAGTCATGATACTGTTCTGAAGTCCTCTTTAAAGACTTCAGATTCAAAGAAAGCAATGCACTCTGTTACTTGGGCAGATGCGAAGACTGATTTTGATGGGCAAAATCTTGAAGAATTTCAAGAACCGAAAAGTGAAGAAGCAGCTGTAGTAATACCTCAGTCAGCGGTTGAGGAAGTCTGTGGGGAGGAGTCATATAGATTTTCATCTGCCGAAGCCATCGCTGAGGCTCTAAACCAAGCTGCAGAAGCTGTTGGGTCAGGACAATGCGATGCCTCTGATGCTGGTATGGAGTTAGGCTTGAATTTATTGCGTTGACATAATGTTGTATTGTTACTTGAGGCTCTTGTCATTTAGTTCTCATATCTTTGATATTCAGTATCTGAAGCGGGTGTAATAATATTACCACCACCTCATGGAGTGGATACTGCTCAATCTGAAGACAATGCTGATATTGTGGAGATAGACCCAGTGCAGTTGAGGTGGCCTCCTAAACGTGAATTTTCAGGTTCTGATTTGTTCGACTCTGAGGATTCTTGGTATGATAGTCCTCCAGAGGGTTTCAACTTGGCAGTAAGTTGGCATTTTGTAAAGGCTCGGTCATTTTTTACAAGAAAAATTTGTTTGTCTTTAATTTTTGACTGACTGTATTTATTTGACGAATTGTTCAGTTGTCACCATTTTCAACAATGTTTATGGCACTCTTTGCATGGATATCGTCGTCCTCTCTAGCTTATATATATGGAAAGGAAGAGAGTTTTCATGAGGAATACTTGTCAATCAATGGGAGAGAGTATCCTCAAAAGATTGTTCTGCAAGATGGGCGCTCCTCTGAGATTAAGCAAAATCTTGCTGGCTGCCTTGCTCGTGCCTTGCCCACTCTTGTGACTGAACTCAGGCTTCCAATACCCGTCTCAATTCTTGAGCAAGGGCTGGTACGTTTTGAATGTAGCACAAGGGTTCTGGAGATTTTGTTTATGGGGAATGTGGCTGGTGGTGAAACTTGCAATGTATAGAGAAAATAAAATTATACTTGGTTTTTTTTGGAAAGAAGTGATGTATATTTTCTGATTGTTATTTATTTTCTTCTTATGGTGGTTTGGAAATTTTCAACTATAGATGTCTTGTTAATGTTGTTTTATTTGGTCGATTGGGGTATAATAGGGTGTATTGTTAATTCATTATTATTATTATGATAATTGATAACGTGGGGGAAATGAAAGTAATATTTCTGAAAGTGGTTTACTCTGAAAATTATATGCAATTCTTAGAGATCCATGATTCTTCTTTATTCAATCTAACTAAAAAATTCTATATGAGCTGGGAGCATGACTAAACCATTTTCTTTTTGCCTTGTAACCTGCCTTTTATGGCTGAAATTGTTTTATTCATTCTCTTATCTATTTGTTTTCTGCAGGGACGCTTACTAGATACAATGTCTTTTATCGATCCAATTCCTGCATTAAGGATGAAACAGTGGCATGTTATCCTCCTCTTGTTTTTAGACGCTCTTTCTGTCAGTAGAATTCCTTCGCTGACACAATATATGCTGGCTAGAAGAATTCTACTTCCCAAGGTGAGACAATTAAATTGTGGGCCTTTATGTTCTGTAGTAGACTAATAACAAATTGGACGCATGAATCTTAAGGATTTTATGAGGTTCGTCTGTGCTAAATGAGTTGCTTCACTGACAATGCCTGGAGCTGCAACCTTACATCACTGCTTCTTGAATCACGAGATTTGTTATGTTACTTTCTTACTCAATTTGAAATCGCAGTTGCAATATTTACTCTTATGCAGTGTCTATTAACTGAGGATGCCTTAAAACTTGCTTGGAGAAGTTGCTTCTTTGAATTATAGGAGTTACTTTATTTATTGGTTGATTGATTTGGTGGGAGTATGATTTGAAATTGCAGTTATGGTCTCTAATGTCGTGCCCCGATATATGAATACTTTCAAAATCAAATGTGTTTAAACCTACTCTATTTGCAAGTCTCGTATATTTCCTGGATGGTGGCCAACAATTTGTGTTGGAGTCCCCTAAACCAGCAACTAAGAGACTTGGGGTCTAAGGCCCTCATTAATGTATATGATTATGTACTTCATAGTCATTTGTTAATATTAACTAATTTTGCAATGCTTTGTTAAAGATTTGGTATACTTCGATGTAACGAACTCTGAATGAAACTGAGGGTTCCATCTCTTTCCAATTTTCAAATTTGCCAGTATGGTTTTATTTTTATGCTGCCTTCTTAGAGAAAAGATTTTGCATGTTTTGCATTTGAAATACTGCACTTTTCTGCTTATCTTGAAAGTATATTTTTCCATCAGTATGTTATTTTGATAAGGTTCATCAGTATGTTAATTTTTTGCTTATCTTGGCTTCAATTTTGAATGATCAGGTGATCGAGGGTGCACATATTAGTCCCGAAGAATTTGAGATAATGAAGGATCTGATCGTTCCACTCGGGCGAGCACCTCAGTTCTCAAGTCAGAGTGGAGGCTAAGCAAGCAAACAAAGATATAAATAGATCCTTGAAGTCAAATCCAGAACTCTGCTGAAGCAACATGAGTAAGAGACGATTTCTACTGTTCATAACTTTTACGAGCTTTGCATGCCATTTGGCACATTGCTTTCAACTTTGATAAAAGTTTGGAATGAGACTAGATGTTTGGATGCCATTTTGCAGTGCCCCTGTTCTGAAATATCTACGAGTTTCTACGCGGTTGATAAACCTGGGTGGTTTCAGCCAAATGTCAATACGGATATACTATTTTAATTTTTTGTTGCATGTTGATTGTTGGATGATATTGCGTTGTTGCCAATTGGCAGTGGACTGTGGGTTTCTTACTTTATTTTCTATATTTTTCTATTTTTCTTTTTTCTTTTTTCTTCCCCCCCCCCCCCCCCCCCGGCTATGTAATAACAGTTGTGAATTGAATTGGTAAAATATTTAGCAGAAGTTAATTTTCTAAAGAATAAAGATTGGTTATGCTATCGTTTTCATTAATGCCACATTCAGACATGACAGGTAAGCCCAGTCCTACATCCTTGATCAACCAACAAGAAGATTGTAGTACTCAATAATTTCAAAAAAAAAAGATTGTAGTACTCAATTTTCCTTTTGCTTTGTGGTTGTTTTTTCTCTCTATTTCTATCATTGTATTATGGAGTAGTATTTTTCAACAGATTAACGTAATGTATATATATATATTCTTATACGTGTGAGATCCAGTTTGCGAAAGTTGGATAATTTAATGAAGTTGTGTTTGTAGCTTTTTTAAGATATTTCATCAAAATTTTAATTTTGAGGGTATTTAAATCGTTATGCAGGACCACTTTTATAAATTTGGAGATAATACGAGACTACTTTCGGTATGTAGCAGCTTTGAATTCTTGAAAGGGAAAAGTCCAAATATTGCTAAAGAAATTATCATCCTACTTAGATAGTAATATGACTTTCAAGAAAAATTAAGTAGACATGGTGACTGGACTATTATATTCCTCACCTTTTGTATAGGAAGGTAAGTAAATGTTTTGAGTAAAGTAATAAAGTTGTGGGATGGAGGTTGATTTTTATGTAAATACTAAAATGAAATGAGGTTAATTGTAAAAAGTGTGCAAAGTTATTTTCTTTTAAAAAAAATATAATTTAAGTGGACGGACAAAATAGAAATTTGACCATAATTTTCGTGGAATGAGGGAATATTATATTTTTGTTTCCGTGGGAACCCACAATAAAATAAAATTATTCTCTATCCAAAATTTGGCGAGCCACGTGAGAACATCTTTGTTGTACAATTGGTAAAGATATTTGATTTTCTTTAATATATTTGTTACTAGTATGTTCTCATTGTCTCAATGAATTCGACGGTAGCCTGCGGTCATTCACAATCATTCGTCCGCCAACGAAAAATTTAATATAATAATAACAAGGCTAAAATTTGGGTGCAGATTTTGCACCGTGCAGATCTGTACCCGTTTCGATTCGCCCTGCAAGTCTGTCCTGCGCGTGTATCTCACACGCCTATTATTATTATTATTATTATTATTATTATTATTATTATTATTATTATTATTATTATTATTATTATTATTTTCCATATATATATTTTTAAATTTTCCAGATTCTCTTTCCCCTTCTTTTTGTTTGTCACTTCTTCTTTAGTTAAGAATCGAGCGAGGGAAGGCGAAGGCCTCGGAGCGAGCCGAAAAATCCAAATTGTTGCCGCTATGATTATCTTATATTAGTAATCGGAGCTGGAAAAAAATACAGGAAAATTAAAAAAAAAAACTGGCAAATTTTTTTTGTTAAAAAAAGAAAAGAAAAGAAAAAGTCAATGGGTCGGGTTGATTGGGTCGAACCCGGGTCGGGTTGGTGCTCCATCTTCACGGTGGAGATGTAAGCACATGAGTCTAACTCTAATACTCCCTCCGTAATTTTATAAATGTCCTATTTCACTCATTTTTACTGTATTTCTATAAAAGTCCTACTCTATTTTTTTTTAACATCATACCCTCCTTATTTTTTAAAATTACTATCCTTTGCCACTTTGGACCCACATTCCCACAATTAAAACTACACCAATTAATTATTCTAATCTAATTAACAAAATATAAAACCTATCCTAACTAATCTAATTAAATGGGCTGCTCATTCTATCCACTCTATCCATTCCTCTCGATCCATTTCATCTATCCATTTCTCTCGATACACACCATCTGTCGATCCATTTCGGTGGCTGCCCAAACCCTAATTCATCTATCTATTGATTCTGTCTCCACTCCTCAAACCCTCCTCTCTCTATCCATTTCTCTCGATCCAAATCTGTGGTCTCTCATCGACAACCTAGATCTGTTCTCGAAATCACTCGAATCCATCGATTTCATGACGAAATATGTGGAAACTCCTCTATTTCTGCTCGAATCTACGAATCCTTTTACACCCGATTTATGGGAATCGGAGTCAACTTCCATCGACTTGGTGCCTGAATCGATTATGCAGTCGGTCGATGGGAATCAGAGCCGACTTCCTTCTGCTTATTTGCTGTCTTGGAGATCTACAAAGCCTTCGTGCTTGGTGCCAAAATAAACAACCATGGGGGCCAATGATGTCTCCCCTTTCAGTGGTTCTGAGGTCAGAGATGCACCGCTCGAGAAGATTTCTGCGACGCCGCCGAGATCTGTAGATCTCCGTGGTTCGGTGCCGGAAACAGCATCCTTGGCGCCAGATTTTGTCCTTCCACCATCTGGATCGGATGAAGATCCGGTACCGGACACTCCATCGCGGGGGGCCTATTTAGAGGTGATGGAATCGGAGATGGAGCCCACATATCCCTATTATTTTTTAGTGACTGACTGTGCAAAAGCGAGAAGGAAAATGAAGATCGATGAAACCTTGGCTGATGATGTTTTTACAAGGGTGTTGAGACACACATGACTCAGGTGCAATTGTTCTTATTTTTTCAATTTATTTGGGTGTTGTGATGGTTGGTAATGCCTTGTGCGAATTCTGTTGTGATGGCTGGTGATGCCTTGTGTGAATTCGATCTTGTGATGGCTGGTAATGCCTTGTGTGAAATCTGATCTCATTATGATTTCTTTATATGAAGAATTCTGTAAAATAGATATTATGAAATGAATTCTGTTTTTGGAGATTCTGTGATGAATTCTGTGATCATAAACTCTGTGATACCTTGTGTGAAATGAATTCTCTGTAATGTTGGTCTGACCCGTGTGAATGAAAATGCATGTGTACCTGATTATATGATGATGATGTGAAATGATATAAACTGATAGAACTAATACTACACTACATTTGATGCCACCACTGGTTGTTACTAACTAAGTTTAGGAGGCAACAAATGAGAATTAAGAACACAGTCAATGATGCAAAAGATTTATATGCTCTGCTGAGACTACATATGATGTGAATTTGATCACAATTTACATTCCAAACAATCAAAAACCTACTTGAAGTGTTTGTCCTTGTAAACTTGTATCAAAAAGCTACCCAATACTGCTTTGATGCCTCTTATTCCTCCAACACTACCTGCTACATTCCATCAATTAGATTTTCCATGTTGTGGATTGTCTGATCTGCATTCTCATGCACATCTAAATATTGATATGCTTTTCTGACTATCTCCTGCTTAATATCCAGTGTGTCTGGTAGTATGCCCTACTTTTTGAGTTGTTCCTTACCCAAGTGTGGAATCTTGTAATTGTTGTTGCCTTTCAGTTTAATTATCTCTTTATAGCAACCTTGTAGTGTTTTAAGAACACATCATTCAGTTTATATTTGGGAAATTTTATAAACGCATACTTCACATTTTGAATTGAAGTTCAACTGTACTTGCATTCTTTTCATCTTTTAGTGACTGAATGGCTCTGAAAAAACCATGTTATTCACATTTGTGTCTGGTGAGTTTGGTGGTTGGCAAACCAATTGGATGTTGAATACATGAGAATGTGCAATAGCTTGAAATTCTGGTTCATTATTTGAGATGTGTGGTTTTGCATTATCCTGCTGTATGTTCATGTTTTTACTTATCCATTTTGGTCACTTTGCTATGACTGTTGGAACAACTTGCACCATATTGACATTGATAGTTTGTGAATAAAGGCTAAATGATGAAAATGTGTGGTTCTTCTGATAGCATAGTAATCTGATTATGATTATCTGGACTGACCAGTTTAAGAAAGGCCTCCTTCATGACCTGCTTTGTTATCGCAATGATAGACTTTGTTAGCATGGTTCCTTTTGGACTATTTTTTTAATTTCTTACTGCTGGCTCTTGAAATGTGAATGTGAATATACCAAACTTCCCATCATATGTAGTTGGCCTTCCTAACAACACATAAAAACATGATTTTTTCAATGTGTTGCTTGGATTTGCATGTTCTATATTGATGCACTTAATCTGCAAGAATATAATATCTCTGTGTATTTTTTGTGATGTTGAACCACTTTTCATCAACATGAATGATGTTGTGCATTGGCTGAAATGAAATTATACCATTGTTACTGATGCAACTCAGCATACTTAAGCTCCATTTAAGCCTTCCGATCATATTTGCAGGAGTGAGAAAAGGTTTAATTGAATTGGTATGTGCTTTTACCTGTTTTTCCTTTATCCATCTTTGAACCACACTTTTAGTAACTCTCATTTTCATTGAAACATTTCTGATGCTACCCCTCTCCAAAACTGACAAGTTTCTGATTTTATCTTCATCAAAATCTTCTTTGTATCTTTGACTAATCCTTTTTTCATTGATTTTAAGTGCAGGGATTTACCCAATGACTGCTGTTTGAGAGCTGTTGTCCAGATTCTGTGAACAGTCCTCACATCTACACCAAACATTGATGCAATTTCTTTTTTGGCGTCATACTTGAGCTTATTATTGCTGGTATTTTGAAGAAGCCAAGCTGCAACATTGTTCATCTCAATTTCTATCAAATTTGGCTTCTACTTGTTGATCTCTTGCATATTTAAGGTTGCTATTTTTAGAGATTCTGTGTGATGAATGTTGTATTTGGAGTAGTTGTGTCTCCATTTATCATATTTTTATAGGCTTAGATTAGATGTTGTGGACAATTTTTAAATTTCCCTCAAATTCTTCCCCCCAAATTAGGATTAATGAATGAAATTCCCACCTTTTTTTCAATCACATCAGCATTTTATTCCCTTCTTTATTTATTGTTTATGATATTGTGAGAACAAAAAAAAATTATTCTTTATCCAAAATTTGGCGAGCCACGTGAGAACATCTTTATTGTACAATTGGTAAAGATATTTGATTTTCTTTAATATATTTTTTACTAGTATGTTCTCATTGTCTCAATGAATTTGACGGTAGTCTGCGGTCATTCACAATCATTCGTCCGCCAACGAAAAATGTAATAATAATAATAACAAGGTAAAAACTTGGGTGCAGATTCTGCACCGTGCAGATCTGTACCCGTTTCTATTCGCCCTGCAAGTCTGTCCTGCGCGTGTATCTCACGCACCTATTATTATTATTATTATTATTATTATTATTATTATTATTATTATTATTATTATTATTATTATTATTATTATTATTATTATTATTATTATTATTATTATTATTTTCCATATATAATTTTTAATTTTTCAGATTCTTTTCCGCCTTCTTTTTTGTTTGTCTCTTATTCTTTGGTTAAGAATCGAGCGAGGGGAGGCGAAGGCCTCGGAGCGAGCCGAAAAATTCAAATTGTTGGCACTACGATTATCTTATACTCCCTCCATCCATTAATTCTGTACCCGCTTACTCCCGAAAAGGTGTCCAATATTTATATACCTGTTTCTATAAAATTACCCATCTACCCTTACTTTTTTTGCATATTTTCTACCCTTTACCCCAATTAGCCCAAACCCACCCAATTAAGTACACTAATTAACCCAACCTAAAATTAATTACCCAAGCCCAAAATAATTCTGCTCATCTCTCTCTCTCTTCCCCTTTCTTTTCTCTCGAACCATCCATTCTGGTCATCTCTCTTTCTCTTCCATTCCCCAAATTGGAGAAACCCTGGTTCTATCTCTCACTGTCTCCGTCGCGGCACTGTCGCATCTGCATATTCATCAATCTGCTTCTCTCTCTCTCTCTCTCTCTCTCTCTCTCTCTCTCTCTCTCCTCCCCGACGCCACATCCATCGATTCTGAAACCCTAGTTCGCTATTCGATGAAGGAACTTTAGAAGTATGATCCGGTGATGGATCTTTGGATTCCCCCAGGCTGGGTACCACCCGCACCCTCCGATTCGCCGGATTTTATGGAAGATATTTGGGTTCCACCAGGGTGAGAACCCTCTCCGATTCCCGTTGATCCGGATATGCACTGGTCAGAAATCATGCCGGAATTTGTGCTTCTAGGTAAATCTCTCCTATTGAATTCCAGTCATTTAATTGAAATTACTATTTTTTCACAATTCTCATTTCTGTGCTTGTAGTTGAATCAAAGAATCGTCTCTTTGTTGTAGGTGAATCGGAGGATCCTCTCGTGGTAAAGGTGAATCCGATAATCCACAATCCAAGGCGAAGATGACTTTGGATCCATATCAGCTCCACTGCCAAAATAAAGTCAACTATGAGGGGGATTCAGACACTGATTCAGATATTACTCAGGTTTTTTCTTCCATATGTTGGTTAGTTTGGTGAGTTATGGCTAGTGATGCCTTGTATCTGGGTTATGGCTGGTGATGCCTTCAGTGCTTTTTATGATGATGAACTGTTGCTGGTGCATTTTATGTGTGCAATTGATGCTTGCTGCCTCTCTTAAATGATAAGTACAAATGCTATACTTGATTGTTTATGCCTTGATGCAATATATGATGATGCCTGCCTTGCAATATTGTCCCTAATCTGCTCTTGAGATGATATGTTGATCTAATTGATGCAAATGATGCAACTTATGCTTGCTTATGCTATATGTGTGTGACTTTGTGATTAATTTATGTACTAAAATGCTAAGTACAATTGCTATACTTGATTGTTCATGCAAACTGTAATTGAAGCCACCACTAGGTTTGTTTATGCCTAGTTTATGATATGAGGCTCAATTACAGTTTACTTGTTGCATTGGTGTGTTGCTACTTTATTTGCTACCTAGATATGATCAGATGCAAATGATAACACATTGTTTAGTTTACATTCCATACATTGCAGCTTAATAGTTTAGTTTACATTTCAAACATTGCCAAAAAATAAAAATCACACATTGTTTGTCCCTGTAAACTAGCTTAAAACATCTGCAAATCCATTCCATCTTTTCACTATTCCATACCCACAAGCTCCAGTGCCTCTGTTAATGCATCTAGGTTGTAGAATTTGTCTTCCCCCATGCCAAATAGATTTAACTGTGCCAAGCTGTCTCTGACAAGCTGTATGTCAACTTCAATACAGTATGGTAACAAACCTTCCTTGATCAGACTGTCCTTTCCCATATGAGGCAAAGTATAGTCATCGCTGCCTTTCGCTTTCATTATTTCTTGATAGCACATGTGTAGTTGGAGGAAAATCTTGTTTATCTTCCAGGGTGGGTAATTCTGATAAGCTTCCATCACATTTTCCATCAACTCCTTGACTGTTCTATGTGGTTTCTGATCTTTTAGTGATTGAATGCTCCTAAAAAAGCCCAAGTCATTTATATTGGTGTCTGGACTATTGGGTGGTTGGTTGATCAGATGGATATGGAATCCATCAGTGTGTGCAATTGCTTGAAAGTCTGGATCACTATCCTTGATGTGTGGTTTAGCATTATCTTGCTGTATCCAAGTATCTTTGCCTAGATAGTCTGGCCAGTTGGCTTTAATTGTTGGTACAAGCTATTACACATTGATATGTTAAGTGTGCAAATGTTGGAATGAAGCTGCTGATGCAATATGTGTGTGACTTTGTGATTAATTTTTGTACTGATAAGCTGTTCATATACTATACTTGGGTGACTTATGTGTGCAAATGATGTAATGAACCTGCTGATGCAATGTGCGTGACTTTGTGATTATTGATGTTATGATAAGCTCTACAGATACTATACTTGGTGAGTTATGTGAGCAAATGATGCAATAAACATGTTGATGCAATATGTGTGTGACTTTGTGATCTTACCTTAGTCAGGAGTTGTTTTTTTGCAACTTCTCTTGTAACTGATTGCATAGGTTTCAGTTCCATTGTTCCTTTGTGTCTGTTCTTTGACTTTCTTCGAGCAACCTTCTCTGTGATGAATGAAAATATGCCTAGTTTCCCATCAAATATCACATTACCCTCTGTATCTATGATTGGCCTAGCTAGTGCACAACTGAACATGATTTTTAGGATGTGAGACTTAGACTGAAGCATCCTATGTGGTTTTCTCTCACCCACTACAAAATAGTACCTATTTGAAGATTTGGTGAGATAAAACCATTTCTCATCTATATGCACTATATGTTGCATTGCCTGAAACTTGACTTTGCCATTGTGAATGATGTTTCCTAACTGACTAATGCTCTAGTTGAGTCTGCATAACATATTTTGGGGTGAGAGAAATGGCTTCACAACATTGGTGTATGCTTTTACTTTCTCAGCCTTTTTCCAGAGGTGACATAAACTCTTACTGACTTGCAAATTCTCAGCCATAACCCTGTATGATGTCCTCAAGTGAACTGACAGGGCTTTTACTTTCTCTTCATCAAATGGTTTAGTTTTCTTATGCACTGCACCCATCTTCTTGCTTTTTATGTTGATAGGAATACCTTGAAGTTGTTGAGCTGCTGCCATAGACCAAATCTTCCAAACAGTCTTCAAACACACTTGGAACTTGGACTTAGTAATCGGAGTTGAAAAAAAAATCAGGAAAATTAAAAAAAAATCTAGAATTTTTTTTTGAAAAAAAAAGAAAAAGAAAAAGTCAATGGTCGGGTTGATAGGGTCAAACCCGGGTCGGGTTGGTGCTCCATCTTAACGGTGGAGATGTATGCACATGAGTCTAACTCTAATACTCCCTCCGTATTTTTATAAATGTCCCATTCCACTCATTTCTACTGTATTTCTATAAAAGTCCTACTCTATTTTTTTTTACCATCATACCCTCCTTATTTTTTAAAATTACTATTCTTTGTCACTTTGGACCCACACTCCCACAATTAAAACTACACTAATTAATTATCCTAATGTAATTAACAAAATATAAAACCTATCCTAACTAATCTAATTAAATGGGCTGCCCATTCTATCCACTCTATCCATTCCTCTCGATCCATTTCATCTATCCATTTCTCTCGATCCACACCATCTGTCGATCCATTTCGGTGGCTGCCCAAATCCTAATTCATCTATCCATTGATTCTGTCTCCACTACTCAAACCCTCTCCCCTTTATCCATTTCTCTAGATCCAAATCTGTGGTCTCTCATCGACAACCTAGATCTGTTATCAAAATCACTCGAATCCATCGATTTCATGACGAAATATGTGGAAACTCCTCCATTTCTGCTCGAATCTACGAATCCTTTTGCACCCAATTCAGGGAATCAGAGTCTAAATTGATTATGCCACTGGTCGATGGGAATCGAAGTCGACTTCCTTCTGCTTCTTCGCCGTCGCGAAGATCTACAGAGCCTTCGTGCTTGATGCCGGAAAAAACAACCATGGGGCCGATGATGTCTTCCCTTTCAGTGGTTTTGAGGTTAAATGCGCCACTCGAGAAAATTTCTGCGATGCCGCCGAGATCTGTAGATCTCCGTGGTTCAGTGCCGGAAACAGCATCCTTGGCGCCAGGTTTTGTCCTTAGACTATCTGGATCGGATGAAGATCCGGTACCACACACTCCATCGTCGGAGGCCTGTTTAAAGGTGATGGAATCGGTGATGGAGCCCACAGATCCTTATTATTTTTTAGTGATTGACTGTGCAAAAGCGAGAAGGAAAAGAAAGATCGATGAGGCCTTGGCTGATGATGTTTACAAGGGTGTTGAGACACACATGACTCAGGTGCAATCGTTCTTATTTTTTCAATTTATTTGGGTGTTGTGATGGCTGGTAATGCCTTGTGCGAATTCTGTTGTGATGACTGGTGATGCCTTGTGTGAATTTGATCTTGTGATGGCTGGTGATGCCTTGTGTGAAATCTGATGTCATTCTGATTTTCTTTATATGAGGAATTCTGTAAAATGAATTATATGAAATGAATTCTATGATCATAAACTCTGTGATGCCTTGTGTGAAATGAATTCTCTGTAATTCTGGTCTGACCCGTGTGAATGAAAATGCATGTGAACCTGATTATATGATGATGATGTGAAATGATATAAATTGATATAATTGATACTACACTACATTTGATGCCACCGCTGGTTGTTACCAACTAAGTTTAGGAGACAACAAATGAGAATTAAGAACACAATCGATGATGCAAAAGATTCATATGCTCTGTTGAGACTACATATGATGTGAATTTGATCACAATTTACATTCCAAACAATCAAAAACCTACTTGAATTGTTTGTCCCTGTAAACCTGTATAGAAAAGCTACCCAATACTACCTTGATGCCTCGTATTCCTCCAACACTACCTGCTGCATTCCGTCAATTAGATTTTCCATGTTGTGGATTGTCTGATCTGCATTCTCATGCACATCTAAATATTGATATGCTTCTGTGACTACCTTCTCTTTAATATCCTGTGTGTCTGGTAGTATGCTCTGCCTTCTGAGTTGTTCCTTATCCAAGTGTGGAATCTTGTAATTGTTGCTGCCTTTTAGTTTAATTATCTCTTTGTAGGAACCTTGTAGTATTTTTAGAACACATCATTCAGTTTATAGCTGGGAAATTCTGCAAATGCATCCTTCACATTCTGAATTAAACTTCAATTGTACTTGCATTCTTTTCATCTTTTAGTGACTGAATGGCTTTGAAAAAACCCAAGTAATCCACAGCGATCGTCTTGTCGACGGGCTCGAGATAGCTGCGTCGACGAGACACCGCGCTGCAGGAGGCAGCCGCTCGAGACGGTCCCGCCGCATCGAGACTGTCTCGATTCGGCGCGTGCGGACATGAGCTCGCGACAAAATTTAAAAAAAAAAATTGGCGCGTGCATTGCACACGCCTAATGAATTTTTTTCTTAGAAAGATAGCCATTCGGCAACGGCTAAAAAATGGGCAATTTTTTTTATTTTTTTATTAATTCACACCTATAAATACCCCACTTTATCACACAATTTTCTCCACACCAAATTCATCTTCTTCCTCTAGTTTTCTCTTTATTTTTGCTCTCTATTTTTCGCAAAAAAAATGTCTTTCTCGTCGGAATCTTCAACTGGCTACTCTTCTCGTGGCACCGACGATGAGATTATGTCAGCGGTGACTAACCTCCAAGCTGCTGCCGCTCGACTCTTCGTTGCCAAGAAAAAAAAGAAGGTGAAGAGGACAGTGGTACACCGTGATCGGAAGACGGCGTTACAACAATTGATGTCCGACTACTTAAACGACAACCCGACGTATGGCCCTACATTTTTCAGCCAGCGTTTTTGGGTGCACAAGCATCTGTTCTTGAAATTTGAGAGGCGTTAGAACAGAATATGCGGTACTTCAAGCAGAAACAAGATGCAACAAGCAAATGGGGCTTGACGTCGGTGCAAAAATGCACAATGGCCATTCGCCAACTAGCCACCGGTGGAGCGCCGGATACATTCGATAAGTACTTGAAGATCGGAGATAGCACGGACCGTCTCTACCTCCAGAAGTTCTGCAAAGTCGTCATCGAGCTCTTCGGTGACGTGTACTTGAGGATGCCAAATGCTCAAGACACCACTCGACTGCTGCAAATGCACGAGGAGAGGCACGACTTTTCGTGAATACTCGGTACCTTGGACTGCATGCGCTGGTTGTGGAGGAATTGCCCGAAGGTGTGGGCGGTTGCCTACACACGAGGAGATGTGGGCGCACATTCCTTGATTCTTGAGGCTGTGGCATCTCAAGATTTACGAATCTGGCACGCCTTTTTTGGAGTAGCCGACTCCAACTACGATATCAATGTCCTCAATTAGTCGCCTTTATTCGAGGAGGTGCTTGAAGATAGGGCTCCGCCGTGCGAATTTGTGGTGAACGGTTGGCACTACGACGGCGGTTACTACTTAACCGATGGGATCTACTCTGATTGGCCGGCTCTGATCAAGGCTCCTCCGCTTGCAATGGACCTGAAGTCGGCGCGGTTCAAGAAGATGCAGGAAGCGGCAAGGAAGGATATCATACGAGCATTCGGTGTTCTTCAAGCCCGATGGGGAATTATCTGAAACCCGGCGCAGAACTGGTACACAAAACACCTCCGCAACATCATGTTTACGTGCATTATTTTGCACAACATGATCATTGAAGACGAGAGAGAGGATGCTGTGATTTAGAGGGAGGACACATAACAAAGACGACCAGTGATGTGCGTCGGGTCCCCACTCTGCTGTCCTGGAAAGATTATCTCAAATGAGACGCCGCGTTGAGAGATACAAAAAAGAACCATTGGCTCACCAATGATTTGATCAGGCATGTTTGGAGCCGATTTGGACCGCTTGACAAGTAGGATGTATTTTATTTTTTAAATTTAAATTAATGTAATGTTTTTATATTTTTTTATTTGAATTAATGTATTGTACTAGTTTTTTCTGCCAATCAATGAAATTTTTAAATTTTCTTATTAAAATTAATGCAAAATACTAATTCAAAAAATAAATAAAGACACCCTAAAGAGACAACCTCACTGTAGCTCACTGTCTCTATTTCCAAAAAACTTAAAGATACATCCCTTAAAAACATCACCACTACAGGTAATCTTATAATAATACGGAGAGAGTAACAATGATAATGCTACTTTTATCTATGAGCACATGTAACTCGATTTTATTGGTATTTCTTCAATTGTGAATTCGTGTTTATTAATAAGACGACAAAATGATATTAAGAAAATTTAAAATGACAAAATAAAAAATTTAGATAAATTCATATCGGGCATATGAAAATCGTATCAAAGAGAATTAATTCATTATGTGGTTTGTATTACGTTAAAAAGTATACTAGATCATTTCATTGTTAAAAGATACTAGTAAGTAATCCGTCGAGTTTCGATGAATATAAATTTTATATTTTTATTTATATGTATATATTTTAAAAATAATTTTTTTTGGATAAATGATATTTTATTTCACCAAAGTAAACAACGGAAAAAATACAAACATCTTACAAATGATAAAACAACAAAACAATCACACTATTATAACTTTGAAAAAACTTTTCTTTCTCTCTCAACGCTTCCCTCTCACTCTTCTTCTAGAATTTCTTTCCAAACATTGGCTGGTATTTAAAAATAGTTGTATATCTTATTTAGAAGTTATTATATGCGTTAGTTGTAAATGAAATTATAAAATTAAATTTATTTCACGTATCTAAACTTATAATTATTAATGACAATGAACCAGATACTCATTCATTAAGTATTTTTCAAATCTAAATTTGTTTATAATTCTTTTACATGTTCTCGTCCTAATCTTGATTAAAATATGAAAGTATTGTATATACCCATTGCAAACTTGTTGGGTAATATTCGATAAAAATGTAAACATTACAAAGTTAATATTAATTAAATTTAGTTAAAATTCTTCTTTGTATGTCATTTGAATCGTTTCGTTGGTTTATGCTAAATTGATATCTCTAATCTTAGCCAAAATGCCGATAAGATATTTACATTTTCCAGATTTTTTCTTTTTTCTAATTTTTAGCTCTCTATTCATACATTAAATTTAATGTGATATGAGTAATATTTTTTAGCATAAACTAATCAAAGATTTTAGAAAAATATGAATGATAGATAAAGAGAATTTCTGTAGATATATGTTACTTAAATTTAAATATATTTATTTAATTTTCGTAGGAATTTTTGATGTTTTCTATTGTCCTCTTATATGCTAATTTGCTTTCTTTTTGTTGCTTTAAATTTAATTCTTGATGCTACTTATAGACTAAATTAAAAAAATAGTTTTATTTTTCATAACTATTAAACATATAAATAAAATGAAAATAGTTATATAACTCGTATTAATTAAGAATTTGAGAATATATACCTATTAAGAATTGAGATATAGTATATGATATTAATGTTAATATTATGAATTAATAAGACACAAAACTTTAAAGAAGTGTGAAAAATAGAGGAAAGATAGTAATAAGAGGTATACGTACATGTGAGGTATGAAAAATTATTATATGAATATAATAAGTAATATCTGTGTATTATGAATTTATAACAGAGAAAATAAGCCCGTCGAAATTGAACATGAAATAACTTTGTATTTTAATTTATACGTACATTTTAAATATAAATGTATATTTTATTTAGAAGTTGTGTTGTTGTTCACGTTAATATAAATCAAATTATGAAAATAATATTGTTTCACATTTCTTGACTTAGTAATTAAGAATGTCAATATATGGGGTACCCATTCAGTAAGCATTTTCCTAATCTAAATTTGTTTAGAATTCTTCTACATGTTCTCGTTCTAATCTCGATTAAAATAGTGACTTTATTGTTTCAAAACTTGTTAGGTAATATTCGATAAAATTTGAACACTACAAAATTAATATTAACTAAAATTAATTAAAATCCTTCTTTTTATTTCTATGCGAACTGTCATGTTATTTTATGCTAAATTATATTTCTAATCTTAGTCAAAACGTCGAGAAAAAATATACTTACATCTTCATTTTTTTTTAGCTATCTATCCATATATTTGACTCAATGTATTTTCTAGCATACACCCATCTAAGATTTTAGAAAAATAGTAATGAAAATTGAAGAAAAATCCATATAGATATGTCAATTAAATATATTTATTTAGTTTCTGTAGAGATTTAATTTTGCAAATTTTCTATTGACCTCTTAAAATGCTGATTTATTTTTTCAAAATTTGTTTATTGTTTTTTAAAAATAAATTATTATAATTATTAGCGTAACTTATAGATTAACTGATAATTAGTGTTACTTCTCATATTTAAACTTATAACTTGGATTGACAATGGATACAAATATCAATTTATTAAGCATTTTGCAAACTCATAGACAAGTTATCGCATGTTTTCACCCTAAACACGCATACGTTCTCATAAAACTAACACCACAAAATAAATGTTAATTATAAATAGTAGAAAAAAAATATTATAACTAAAACAAAATAATATAATATGTACGGCAATATTTGGAGAACTCCACAGGTATTCTGAAATTGTCCAAGTTTTAATATGCTTCACAGGAAAGAGGAAATTAATCAAAATATAGGGAAAGATGAACTTTTGTTGTGGTGAAGATTATTTATTAAAAATCTCGTGATAATATAGTATTAAGTATTTCACATACCCAAATCAGAATTTCACTACTCGTACTCGTATTAAATTTGATTAAAAATTGAATTTAGTATTCGATCCATTAAGAATTTCTATGACAATAGATAAGCCGATCATTAAGAATTTGTATGATCATTGATGAGGCTATAAGTGATTATATATAATAAAAAAAATTATAATTAGAATTAGAATTAGAATACATGGATGTATACTCTATACATGTATTTTTTATATATGTATTTTTTAAGAATTATATATGTATTTTTTATGAATTTATTAAATATATATGATATGCATGAGGAGCGAGATAGAGATAAAAGATTGAGCGTAGAGAATTGATATGTATTATTATATGAATATAATAAATAATATAGGTGTATTATGAATCAATAATGGAAAAAATACGAAAATCAAGAAAAATTGGAACGGAACACTGTGGAGGGGGCACCGTTTATTTTCCTATTATTAATAGAATATGACGACACTAACTTTACATTAGATGATTTCATTGACGAGAAGTGTACAACTAATAATTTTGAATCTAAAATATAGAGAGATACTTCTGTAGGAGTAATACTCACTCCTTTCCAGATTAGTATGATTATTTTTATTTTTTAGTCGTCTCAGGTTAGTATGATGTTTACTTTTTAGGATATATCTTTACTTTTTCACTATTAAAAGTTCAATATATTTACTCCTATAAAATTTTTGTAACTAAGAAATTAACAACAAATTCTAAATGGATCTTATCTTCCACTTAAAATATTCCTACCAAATATTTATCTATTTTTCCTTAAAACCTATGCACATCGCCTGCACCATCATAAGTGGGGACGGAGGGAATATAAAATTTTATATTTTAGAAACTGATATTAGCCTTATATTCAAAAGTATTATTCAATTTTTTTATCACATCTTTTTTCTTTCCCCAAAAATAACATATTTTTTGGTGTAAGATTATTTATTTATTTTTATTTTTAAAGGGAAACAACTCTAATTTATAAAGTAGCCAAATCGGCATTTGCAATATTTTAACACAGTAGTACTATATTATTGTGATTAATAGTGGTGGTAAAGTAGGGGTGGTATGCTTTTTTTCCTTAATTCTCACGGATGAATGGAATTGAACAGGAATGGAATGAATTTAATAATGGAATGACAATAGAAAAGAAATAGAATGAGTTTTAACATTTTTATGATTGACATGCACAAGTAATGAAATGATTATTCCTAATTTCATTCAATTCCTAAAATTGGTAATCGGTAATAAAAATTTATATTTTAATCAAAATGACTAATACACCCTTAAAAATATTTATTGCATCATTTATAAATATACCCTGCAGAAAAATTATTACTTGACCAAAATGCATAACTTTCACAATTCACACGAGCATCAATAAAAAAGAAAACTACAATTCAATCCAAAATCCAAAAAATCCAACATATTATTTATTAATCTGTTCAATTAAAGAAAATTAGTAGAATACGAATCTCAATACGTCTATTATCGAATAAAAAAAGGAATTCAAGTCTCTTCATTTAACATAGCTTGAACATGTTTATTGGCAGAAAACTCAATTGCAAATGTTAATTAACAAATCAAATTTCCCAAGGGAAGTATGCAAAGAATAACAAAATATTACAGAAACAAAGTACACAGACCTTGAAGGCAGTCAGACGCCAAGAGTGGAAGACACAGTGCAGGAAATTTATCAGGAAAGAAAGAAGACGAGAGACATACAAATGAAATTTTGAGGTTTATAAGATATCGATGATGATAAAAAAGAGTAAGCGAGACGAAAAAAAAGGGTACTTTTTTGTCAAAAATTGAAAAAATATTCATTCCGAATTATGGGATAACTGATTGCTAATGGAATGACCATTCCTTTTTTTTTAAAACATATCAATCATAGGATTGGGAATAGATACAGTAATAGTCATTTCATTCATATTATATTCCTGCGTATCAACTATCCCCTAATTATATCTTTATGTTTCCAATGAAACATATGAGTAAAATGGTTTTTGCATGTACGTGGTGAAGTTCAAAGTTCAAACTCTACTGCTTTCCTTTTCTCAAGTTAAAAAAAAAAAACTAATTATATCTTCATAATTAGTTGTAACATTATATCTTTATGTTCAAACTCTACTTTTCCTTTTCTCAAGTAAAAGAAAAAAAAAACTAATTTTATCTTCATAATTAGTTGTAACATTATACTAGTAAGAATACTAAAACAAAGGTTGTGATTAATAAATTATTTTTTATAAAAAAGTGAAGGAGTGTATTTAAATACACTGCCTCCTATAAACAAATAAAGAAACCAAAAATATATAAACTTAAATTACAGGTTTGAGGTTTGACTGTCACGCCCCCCCATTATTGCAACATGCAGATCAAGATAAAATAATAATATAATAAACCTTTTGAAAATCAAGGGGAAAAAAATGAAAGCATATGAAATATTTTCTCTCTCCTCCATTGTATACTGCTTACTATATTTCCCTCTGTTTTTTCTCTCTCTAAATTGGTGCGCATTTCTCTTGTTTTTCTATGGGTGGTGGTGTCAGGTAATTCAGGCTCAAAATTCATCGTCGAAGTCGGTCACCGATGATCATCGGTGCGTTCTCTCCCTCTCTCTCTTTCTCATCTTCCCATTCTGATTCCATCGCGTTTTTCTCTTTCTTTCAACCTTCAATATCTGCGAATTTCATGTTTTTTGCTGTTGTTTTTTTAATTTTATTTTTGATAGAACGGTGAATATCTGTGGATTTTTTATATGGATTGTGTATTGAGTTACGTGAAGTGGATCCGTGGATCGCCTTTTGTTGAATTTATTTCATTAGAATATGATGTGTTTTATGAATTGTTTTTCCTGTTTGTGGAGCTAATCCTTTTTAGTTATCGAGATCTCTCTTCTCTTCAAGATATGATAAAAAATTATAACTAATATTGGCTGCGACTGTTTCAAATATGGTAATTATGTTTTTACTTTGTATGTTGTCTCATCTCTTCAAGCTATGGTAAATTCTGGTCATTATGAGACATGCATTCTCTACACCAATGTGCAATCAAAGTGCTTCCCATAAATAGAAGATTCAAAAATCATTCCAGTTCGTCATCTTACTAAATAAAAGTCAAAGTTCCTACGGAAAATGCGAACTTTGGATTCTTACTACCTCATAAGATCACGAGCTAAACCAAATGAATATTTGGTTAATGTATTGATTTGATCCAAGGCATATGAGGGACTCAGCTAGATTACATGATTTAAGAATTTTTCTGTAGCAATATTGCTAATCTTATACTAGTTCACCAGTTGCTGCAGTGAGCTTAATTTCTCCAAATTGCAAGCTTATTAATGTAATATTACTGAAGTTTCTTAAATAGTTGTATGTCATGAATAACAATATATTTGTTCTAAGATCAAAACTATTTGATTAAGTAATAGATTCCAGTATTCCACTTCTACTTCTGTGTGTGTGAGAGAGGGAGAGAGAGAGAGTTTCTGATGTACTTCTAAATTTATTTTTGTGTGCAATGGCTTTGCACTCTGTAAATATATTTAGGCTCGGGCCTAGGCAGTCTACATGACCTTTACCTGCTACCATTAGCTCTTCAAAGTCGGCGCTTCAAAGTTTTCGGTCAATCATGCCTTCTCTTTTTCATTCTGTCTTCTCTTTGAAGCAGTAGCTCTGGATCAAGAAAGATTATATTGCAAATGTGGTGATAAATTGTATTCTTTATTTGTGAGGTCAAGGTGAACACTAATTTGTTCTTTCACAATCTTGCTGTTGTACTTCTTGTTTGATTGATCTAATTTAAAGAAACTTGAATGGGAAATACTTGACAATGGCCTCCTTTTGATGGAATTTAAAAAGATTTGAGGCTTACAAGTTACAACTTTACCTAGGTGTGTGCCTAGGCTCTCCTGGGGCAAAAAGCTGCGCCTTACTGAAATTGATTTTAAGTTTAATTATTATCCTTACAATTTAAGTTAGTACAAGTCTGTTACTAAGTGATGAAGAGAACGATTTTGAAAAGATCATGAAGAGGAATTCAAAGTGTCCAACAAGGAAATTGAGGAATTTGATCACAGATAGGGTAAGGATGATTAGGTACTATTGAGCTTAATGATAATGATCAATCATCTAACCGGACATGCTTTAGGAATTATAATTTATTTACATTGTATGCTTGAACTAATGCACTATACTTTCACTTTTTAAATTTCTTTCAGTTTTCTGGATGCCTTAATCGGAGTAGATTCAATTCGATAAAACATATTCTCTTTCCCTGAAATTTATCCCCCATTTAAAGGAAATATAGTATTGACTTTCCTCAGTGGGTGCATATTAGTTAGGCAAACTATTCGCAGATCTTTACACATACATTCTTGATGTATAGTTATGTCTCTTCTAATTCAGTTCCTTATCATAGTGGATTGGGTATTGGGAGTTTCATTGTATAAATTGTTAGCAGGCTAGCTGCACAAAAAGTGTTTTTTTTTCTTTCCATGCATTGTACTTTCTCTTTATTCCCAAGTCTGTTCTAGATTTTTGTTTTCCTCCATTTGCCAGAGCCGTTTCATGTCATTTGCTCGATGATTTGTTGACTTGGAAGGTTGAAAGAGGCTGTCCTATGTATTACACTAATGGTGCGTTCTCTTTGGTTGTAAGTTCATCTCAAGAAAAAGAGGGACAAATGAATTCCCCTCTAAATCCTTCCTTTGTTATCCCTCATTTTTAGGGGTGTAATCGAGCCGAATAATGTTGTGCTCAAGATTGACTCGTTTAGCTAAATGAGCTTCTCATTTAATTATCAAACGAGCTTTTTGAGTCGAGTGCACAGTCAAGCCTAAATGAGTTTTTTTAATATTAGACTTTTATTTAAAATATTAGTTGTTTTTTTAAAAAAAAGGTCATTTTATTCAAAATAATGTAAGTATATTTACTATTTATTTGTTAAGTAATAAAGTTAACTAGATACTTAATCCAAATATTACTAATTACAGTATATAATAAGACTTTTAGGTGCGTTTACTTTGATGGAAAAAGGTGGAAAATGAATATTTTCACCCTTTTTCCATCCTTTTCACACGTTTATTACGTTGATTAATTTTCCTCCGGCAGGATGGATGACCTTTCCGAGCAGCCCCTTTTCCATCCATTTCTCACCAATTGTGGAAAATATTAACATGGGGGGAGAGATGTGATAATATTTTCCAATGAATAAAAGACATAAAAATGGGGAAGGGGTGTGGGGAACATGTGATAATTTTCTTTTCCGTCCTAGTAAACATGTGATAAAAAAAGGATGAAAATGTTAATATTTTCTTATTTTTTCTTATCCATCATTTTCCAATGGAAATATTTTCATCAGAGTAAACGTACCCTTAATCAATAATCTTATATTTTTAGATAAATCATTTAACGAGCTTGCTCGCGAGCTAACAAGTCGACTACTGTCGTGCTCAATCTTGACTCGTTTAGCTAAACAAGCTTCTCAATAAATAATCGAGCGAGCTTTTATCGAGTCGAACGCTGAATAGCTCGCAAGTAGCTTGACTCATTTACAACCCTACTCATTTTCTATAGAAACTAAGTTCACCTTTTCTTATTTTCCCTTTCCACTCCAAGGAGGGATATGTTAAGGTATTGGTGTGATAATATTATCCTTCATTGGAGTGAAAATGAGGATAAGTAAGGGTGATTGTTTTTTTTAGAAAATGATGGATAAGAAAGAAGTGATTTCGAGGGGAGAATTTATTTATCCCTCTTTTTCTTGTGATAAATTTACAACTGAAGAGAACACACCCTAAAAGAAAAACATTGAGTAACTGGTTTTCTTGTTTTTTTATTGGTATTTTCTATTCCTAGGCAGACTACATGGTATGGAAAACCCTTGTTACTTTATTTATTTATTTATTTTTATGTCTACTCCAATGTCACTTATTTGACTCGTAACTGTCGCTGCTTCTTTGTGCATCTAACTGTTAGTAATATAGATGTTTATGATGCCCTCTGCATTTTGACTTTGTCTATTGGTCCCTATAATTTGTAGCCACATTTATTATCCTGAGCGGTGCTCTTTATATTTTTGTAATCTGCATTATATAGTCAACATTTTCACCCTTTCTCCGGAACATGTTGTCAGCGTATATACTGTCATTTATTGGTGGAATATATATTATGTCAGATTTGACTTTGGGAACGGGATTATACTGTCCTACGTTTCCGTTTCAGACTATCAGTGGTAGTAAGGGGCTACTTTCATTTATATTTTTTTCCTCAATGTGAAAAGTCGCAGATTTTGTAATCTGGGATCTGACAATATGATATTTATGATATGACGCTTATTATTAAATTGTAAAACTATAATATCTTACTCCTTTTTTTTCCGGTTTAAAAAATATTGTGCTTCCTATATATATGTGATTGTGAATGCATACCCTGTATCTTCAGTAATACATGCAAAGTGGCGTTTACTGAAACACAATTTCTTGAATTTGCAGTAATGGCATTTAGGATACTGTACTAACTTTTCCTTAAAATTTTATGGATTTGGTTATCATGCTCATAATTTAGAATTGTATTTTTCTGTTGACAATTAGACGTTCTGTGATAATTATTACACTTACCTTATGTGAATAAGCGTTCAAGGATTTCTCTGTATAAATAAAGGACTTTTTTTCCTCTGGAGTTTACATTGTCTTTTTTGGTTTATATAGGTGAGTGACTTGCTGAGGTTGTATATCTGCTAGTTGTTTTGGCAAATGGCTACTATGGCACCTACTTCTGACTCAAAGGAGTCGGGCAGTCATGCTGTAGGGGTTGATAGTTTGCCTGAGGAGATGAATGACATGAAAATCAGGGATGAAAAGGTATGTAGAATTATTACTCTTGAAAACTTTGTTTCTCTTTTTGGGTTCCCTTCTTATCCATGACTATTGTTGGACTTGGTGTGTAATGAGGTTTTTTCTCGTTGTATAGGAAATGGAAGCAACAATTGTTGATGGCAATGGGACTGAGACAGGTCACATAATAGTGACTACTATTGGTGGTCGAAATGGCCAACCAAAGCAGGTAATGTGCCATCTCATTTTCAGTTTTGTTCTAGTTTCTTGATCTAATGCAGTTATGCTGCCCTTAGCCTACTGGTGCTTCCATTACTGAAGTCCAGCAACCTTCTATTTCAAAGAAAGCCCAATTCAATAAATAAATAATATGAAGAATGAAAAAAAAAATAAAAAAAATGAATAAGTCATTATAAGAAAAATGCAAGTCTAAGAAGGGTCTAATGTGGTGGATTATAAGATGCCATCTTCTGAATTCAAATTCACAGTTAACGGAATCTCAATATTAATATCCTTCAGGCTCGTTTTAAAATTCTTTAGAAATATATGAAATACTTATTGCTCATATAAATTCATATTCTCAGTTTCTTCACGGAATCTCAAAAATATTTTCTTCTGGCTCTTTGTAAAATTCATAGTAGTATTTGAAATAGCTATTGCTCACATAAAAGTGGGGTGTTGTTGATGCCGGCACACCTAAATAGTATATAATAGCATATGCCAAGACTTTCAATTGAAATCAGTCATCAATTCAGAGACTCTTAAGGGTGCTAGTTTGATTCTTAATGCTTGTTGATACAAGAAAAAGGAATATTTATTTAATATTTAATGTTTCTTAATATAATGGATGCACTCAACTTGCGGACTGTAAGGACACTGGTTTTGTAGTTCGGCTGAACTGCTGTAAAGTGATTTGCTATTTGCATATAAGGCTATTTTATGTTCTTCCCTTAGCTTGAGGGTTTGGTTCACCAATTTTAACTTTTTCCCATCTGGAGGATCTTTCAGACAATTAGCTACATGGCTGAACGTGTTGTTGGACAGGGATCATTTGGAGTAGTATTTCAAGTAAGTTATTTGATTGCCCTTGACCTTGAGTTGCGAGTGATGCATGCTACCATATTATGTATGTTCTTTGCTAGTACAACTACTTTATATTTGGAAATCTTTCGTGGTAATCCAGGCAAAATGTTTGGAAAATGGCGAAACGGTTGCTATAAAAAAGGTTCTTCAGGATAAGAGGTATAAGAACAGAGAGTTGCAAACCATGCGTATTCTTGACCATCCAAATGTTGTGTCGTTGAAGCATTGCTTCTTCTCGACAACTGAAAAAGATGAACTTTATCTCAACCTGGTACTTGAGTATGTTCCTGAGACTGTTCACCGTGTAATCAAACACTACAATAAATTGAACCAAAGGATACCGCTGATATATGTGAAGCTGTATGCATACCAGGTATTTTTTCAGTTGTACCTCCTAGATTCCATGTGCTCTGTAAACTATGGTTACATTACATGCTTGGTGAATGTTTAGTGTAACTATACCCTCTCTTCCATGTGCCAACATCTTTAGTTAAGCTTTTAGGTGCTCAATTCGAAACATTGTTTAAGTTTTTGTGGAAAAAAAAATCTATTTGTTCTCTTTTTCATTGTAAGTTCGTGTTTTTCCATAACTCTATCACCATATTGTCATCATTATTTCCTGGAATCATATCACATAGTCAACTTTGAGATAATTGGTTGCTAATCTGAAAATCAAATTGAGGTTATGTAGGCAAGTAATATTGCTCTTTTCTATCATGTTCAAGCTGCTGGGTGATAATTAATAAAAGTGTCTCTACAGCTCAGCCTCAGATTGATATTCTTATTCAGATTGATATTCTTATTAGAAGTTATATCTCATCATGTTGTTGTTTGGCAGATTTTCAGAGCTCTGTCTTACATCCATTGTGGTATTGGAGTGTGTCACAGGGACATAAAGCCTCAAAATTTGTTGGTATGTTTGTGCTAGTTTATATTCTCATTGGGGTTTTACAGACTAATACTATGCTTGGTGGACAGAAATCTAATTTCTACCCATAGATTTGAATGACAAAGAAATTAATCTCTAGGTGGTGTACAGTTGTGCTTTCCTTGTCGGATATTGATATGTTTAAAACTAGCATCGTCCAAATTTTATGTGTATCGAATATTGCATAATGATATGCTTAAACTAGATGTTTATGATCCTTATAATGCAATCCGATACACTGACTATTAGTTTTGTATGATCTGCCGTTTCCTGCCGTGTGCTGGGTTATCAATTTTCTTTGTATTAATCAAGTGTCAGAATGCAAGTGTAAAATGTCTGTGGAGCTCAAAAAGATATCTTTCTGGTAATGTATCCTATTAAACTGGAACAGGAACAAGTAGGCATGTTGGTTTGTTTTGATGATAGTTGAGTCTATAGCGATAGTTCCAACTGTACCATCATGCATGTACATTTGCTCGTATTGCAATTAATATTAACCGATTGTGTTAAAACTGCCTAAAAAATTGCTTGTATTTGGAGATAACTTGCTTCATTTAATCACTTGTTTCCTTAATTGATGGTTTCTCCAGTTTGCCTGTTCCTGGCGCATCTTCCGTATAATAATTTGATCATATTATGCAGGTGAATCCGCACACCCACCAGGTCAAATTATGTGATTTTGGAAGTGCTAAAGTTTTGGTATGAAAGATTAGATCTCATGAAGTTGGTTTCATATTCACAGTTGAAGTGTTTATGATTGAAATCTATTACTTTTGGCAGGTCAAAGGGGAGCCCAATATATCTTATATCTGCTCTAGATATTACAGAGCACCTGAGCTTATTTTTGGAGCTACCGAATATACTACGAGCATTGACATTTGGTCTGCTGGATGTGTGCTTGCTGAGTTACTTCTTGGACAGGTAGTTATATCTGCTTATGGTGGTTGTGATTTCGGTTCCCAAGTCTATATCTTACCTCATAATAGTTACTATTTTGCTTTGCTTTCTCAGCCTCTGTTTCCTGGTGAGAGTGGAGTAGACCAGCTTGTTGAGATCATCAAGGTTCTCTCCCCCTCTCTCTCGCACATACATACACACTGACACACTCACTCAATCAGGGAAATACATTGCTTCTCTACACGGACACCGTGCTAATATTTCTTATAAATCTTGAGTTCATCTATCAATCCCCTATCACGTTCCCATTTTGGTGGGTTCATTTTAATTTTTTGGGGAAGGGGATGGGGAGATGTCTATGTGAGTCCTTTACTATGTTTTCTGTTTGTGTCTTCAGATTTTAAGATGTTTTTATGTAAATAAGTACGGGAGAAAACTTTTAAGTTTGCTTTTGGACTTTTGGGGGGTCGCATCAGTATTAGATGCAGTACATGTTAGGAATCATTAATTAAAACTCAGTGTATCTCATCCTTTAACGAAATGGTCTCAGGTCTTGGGCACTCCAACCAGGGAAGAAATAAAGTGCATGAATCCTAATTATACTGAGTTCAAATTTCCTCAAATTAAAGCTCATCCATGGCACAAGGTACATCTGTCTATGCTATTTTGTTTATCCTTATCTTTTTTGTTTGTTACGGACTTCCATTTTACAGTTTGTCTGTTGAACAGATATTCCATAAGCGCATGCCTCCCGAAGCTGTGGATCTTGTTTCAAGACTGCTGCAATACTCGCCTAATCTGCGTTGCTCTGCTGTGAGTATTCAAGTCATTGCTTTTTCCTGAAATTCTTCGTTTGGTCGGCTTGATAAAGCATGATAAAGGTTTGATTCATAAAATAATCCAACCTAGTTACTTGCTTGGTTTTAATGATTTGGGGTGACGGAAAACATGGTCCGTTCTCATATCCACCAATTGAGTGATAATTAATCATTCCAAATTTGGGTGGATTAGTAATCACTCGTATAATACATCAATCGCATCAATCCTATCTATCCTATCATATAAACCAGACGGGGGATAATTAAAGGGTCAGATCCAGTCCTTTTGGTTCCATAATGCTTTTGTAAATGCAGTTGACAACTTTGTTAAACTTGTTATCTACCTTCAATTACATAATGTGAAGAAGTTATGGTTACTTGTGTTGTTTTTTGTTTATGGATATGGTGAAGTTCTCTGAATTTGCATTGAATTCGGCCATTGTCTTTCATGAGAACCCTTCGTAAGTCATTCTTGGGTTATCATATTATTGATTAATTTAAACGTACTGCAGCTGGACGCCATGATTCATCCCTTTTTTGACGAGCTTCGTGATCCAAACGCTCGACTACCTAATGGCCGATTCCTGCCACCATTATTCAACTTCAAACCTCAAGGTAAACATTCAACTTGCTCTCCTTATAAAATTCCTCGTCATGGTAGATACCGTTTCAAGTATTTGTCTCGTATTTACAGAGCTGAAGGGCCTCCCTTCGGAGACCTTGGCAAGGTTGATTCCTGAGCATGCGCGGAAGCAGTGTCCCATCATGACTTTATGATTTCTCCAAGCAACGAGTCAAGCAATGAAGTGTCGTCGTCCTGCACAAACATAACATACCTCATGTCCGCTCTCGTTCAACGACATGTTGTTTTGTGATAGTATGACCTTGTTTGCATGTCTAGGAAACTGCTATTTACTACTGATTGCCTGAACATCATCATCATCTGTTACTACTTTCTATGTTTGTCCTTTCTTTTTGGCCTAGAGGTTTTTACCTCATGTGGATATAAAGGACGACTATATTTATCTATAATCAACTTATCATTGTCCAATTATTGTATTGCTATCTCAATTTCCTCCATTTTCACTGTTTACGTTTACGCCTTTAGAATTGATACAAAAACCTTATATTCTTCCCATTGAACATGTGAATATTTCGTGTACCATTTTTATTCTAAAATGTTGTTATTAGCTACTTATGTCTAGAAATATCAAATCTATCTTTGGCCAACGGGCCAATCTGTCTAGCAAAAAATGAACTGACTAGGCTACATATTTAGAGCACTCGCATCACGCTGGCTCATAGCTGGCTTGAGTCTGCGGATGGATGAGCCAGCCCCATAATGAGTCTGGCATGATGAGCCTCAATTCATCCTATCGCTAGGCTCATAAGCCTTTTACGTAAGTTGCGTGCAATGCACGCGCCAACAATAAATAAATAAAATTTGAAGTTGTAGGTGCCCATGGTTAGTTAACGTCAGAATCTGCAGCATCTGTCTCATAAGTGTGGGTCCAAGTCGATATCGAGCCATCAACTGTCTCAACCAATGCTCTTAGGCTCGAGAAACCAGTATATAAATGGGTCCAAGTCGCTATCGAGTCATAAACTGTCTCAACCAATGCTCTTAGACTCGAGAAACCAGTATATAAATGAAAGTTCGAACTGCTTAGCATTAGTCAAACAAGTGGTAGAACAAATGTACTTATTCGATCTAATAGAATGATTTTGTTGTATGCTGACTAATCACGATCCATTTCGTTAAGATAAAAAGAAGAGACATTTTATCATAAGCTTGGCGAAGAAAAAAAAGTGCAGCATTGATAAATCCATGAGACATTATTTGTATTTGTCTAGCTCTATATCTGTGATAGAACCAATTCCTACAATTATGAAACCCCCTATGAGATACAGAGAAAAATCATATATTTGGATAATTTAAGTTCAAATGTTTTGTTAGTGTTAGATAAGGCTACATCTCCCTTACAAATATTAATAAAACTTGTGTGTGTGTGTTAGCCTAGTGGTAGTGAGGTTAATGCCCGGGCCAAAGGTCATGGGTTCGAGTCCTCCGTCACGCGGTATTTAAATTTCCTTACAATATTATTCAAAAAAAAAATAAAAATATTAATAAAACATTGAATACTTGAGTTTCGGTAATTTCCAAGCTTGTTTGAATTGAGTTTTGCACCTTTTTACATATTAGTAGGGAATTACGTGCATTGCACGTATAATTTCTCATCTAATTATAATTTGAAGCTATTTTTTAAAAAAAATTATAATATTATTAGTGAAATATTAGTAAGCATGTGTACACGGTAGAAAAAAAAAATGAACCAATTTTACCATCTTATATACTATTATGAAAATTGAATGATATTGACAAAATCGCCTATTATGATGCTCCATCCACCTTTTTTTATTAGATTGTTTAGGTATAACATGTTTATACCTTAGAGCCAAACCTCATTAAAAATTTAGTGGGGAAACCCGACCCATAAAATAAGAGTGTTCTGTAATTAATTAAGTGTTTTAGAATAAACAAAAGTACATCTTATAAATTTTCGGTTACAATATGGTTAAGTTGCTATTATCTTGTATATTCGCATTTTTAAAATTTTAAAGGTAATTATACGATGATGACTTCAATTATTATAGTGTTAATTGATGAAAAAATGTCCTTAAGTGGACACCTACGTGGTACGATCTCGGATTCAAATTTCATCGCTCCCCACTCCCCCACATCACAAAAAAAGAACTGTTGAAAAAATATGTGAACTTCATTTGTATAACACACATGACTTTTGAAATTGGAACCACCACCCACCATCCCCACCCTATCCCTTTCCCTCTTTCTCAAACATCCATTATAATTAATCAGCTATAGGTACCAGTCTCATTCCCCCCCCCCCCCTCTCTCTCTCTCTCTCTCTCTCTCTCTCTCTTAGAAAGTTATTTTATACTCCCTCCATCCACGAAATGGTTGCTACTTTTGCTACTTAAGTTTGTCCACGAAATGGTTGCCACTTTTGCTACTCCACTCACATTTATTATGGGACCCTTACTCCACTCACAATAATACTCACTACTACCTACCATTTTCTTAAAACTCGTGTCGTCTGATGGTCCCGATACGAGTTACTGGTGTATGGGGGGGGGGGGGAATACACCAGTAAGGATTTTTTTTTTTTGAGCTTTTAAAGAAAAACTTAACACTTGAAATCAACTTCAACTGAGTGAGAGAACTCAGTTGGGATCTCACAGCTGAGTAAGCAACCTCAGCTGGAAGGTTGGTGCTGTGCGGAATGTGGTGGAAAATAAACTCGTAAAATCAAACTCACGCTTTTATGCACGGTTGGTCAAAACCAAAACTGTTGTTGTGAAAGTATGCAGATTGTATGCGGTTTGTTTGTCAGTTAAGATATGATAATAAAGACTAAACACAAAAGAAAACACTACACACAAGATTTACGTGGTTCGGAGAGAACTCCTACGTCCACGGGGAGATGTGAGTCCACACACCTCAGTCCAAGTTCTTCTGGACAGAACCACTCAGCTTACGCGGGCTGAGCAACCGTTACAGTTTAGTTTCCGGGCACTAAACAGCCTAAGTCAAGTTTGCGGGTACTTGACGACCTGACTACTCAATTACAGGAAGAGTAAGGTCCTAGCACACTTTTTACGGTGTGAGAAAGGGTAGAATTTCCAACTACAGCTCGATCACGAATGAGAGCTGGATCTAAGGCTTGAGCGAATAAACACTCAAACTAAGATCTAAGACAGATTTTCACTCTATGAACCCTCAGCTACTAATGTTCTATCACTCTTGAACTCTCAGCTGCTGATGTTCTTAGAATAGGAGTTTAGCAGATTTTTCTTTCGCTTGTGATTGAACTTTTCTCTCTTGCTTCAGTCTGTCTCGTGTGTCCTCTATCTCTCGAATGAGAGAATGCCTCTATTTATAGGCGGAGAGAATCAACTAGCCGTTGGAGGAGCTGTTGATCTCTGATCGGTTGAAAGCGATGGCTTGTCTCTCATCTCTGCAGACTATCCCGATATGGCATCTGTGCTCTTCTGCTTTCCATCTGAGACAGCCTTGTGTTGGGCCAGATGGGGTAATGACTGAACGGTCAAACCCTCATGTGACTTCCTTTTGAAATTCAAATCTTTGACAGTCAACTTCGGTTTGTCGGTTGAAAGTCTTGACCTTCATCTGAGTGATCTTCAGCTGATGTTCCGATCTGTCGAGTTCTCAGCTGACTTTGAACTTCAAAACAGTTGAACTCCTTGTTCAGATTCTATAACTAAGGTTCTGAAACTGAACCCTCAGTTGTCTTCCACTTCTTTACTCGGTTGGGTTTGAACCCTCAGATGATTTCCTTTTCATCTGATGTTCTCTTCCTCTCAACTGTTTCTTATCTGATGAACGCTCAGTTGGTTTCCTTCAACTGATGTTCTGAAGACTTCCCCTTGTTTGCATCTGAACAAATGAACTCTCAGTTGTCTTTCTTCACAACTGATGTTCTGTCTGAGTGACGCCTTGTTGCCATCTTCAGCTGGAGACCTGTAAAGATAAAATCTTAACTTTGCTCAAACAGCGAGCCTAAATTCTAACATTAGGTATTGGCAACATCTACTCGGTTGGGGTCAGCCGGTTTTGGAATTCATCAAAACTTATACTAATAAATTTCCCAACATCGTCCATAATGTGACAACTATTTCGTGGACGGATGGAGTACAATTAAACATAAATACAATTTTCATAGAGAATATATATCCATAAAGCTAGAATGGGGATTAAAACCCAAATTTCGGCTCACCCTATTTATAAACACAAATTTTGGCCAACATTTGCACTTTGTGACTAATTTATCATTAATGAGGAGGGTGTGCGTGTCGGGCGCGGTTCGCGAGTCGGTTCGCAAACGGGTATCAGGATTATGGTACTGTTGGTACATTTGGTACAAACGACTCGCACAAGAAAAATTTCCATCAAACGATTGCTCCATTTCTAGTGATTTAATTATTTTTCTATTCCATTAATCACCTTAGGAAGTTAATTCCGATCAATTTTATCCCAATTTTTGTCCAAATCGCTCGGATGTGTGAGGAAATTAGGACTAAGATGATGACTAGACAGGTGAATAAGAGGGATGAAATGTTGAAGGTGACTGATAGGATCTGTCCAAACATTAGGCAGGAATTAGAGAAGAAGAGGAACAAAATAAGAGATTGTCATGCCAGAGCTAATCTAGACAATAAGTTTGAAGTAAACCATTTTGAAAACAAATTTGTGGTTGATGTGACTGTTCGGGTTGCTGGAATCCGAGAGAAGAGGTGGCCGATAAGTAACCCTCTTGGGAACTGGAACAGTGTTCAAGTCCAGGTTGGCGTCAATCATGGCCCTCCTGAATTGACTGAACATGCCCGGGTCACCTGAGTGCAACTCAGTCAGCGCCTCTTTGAATGCTCTCCTTGGGTCGTCAGTTGCGTAAACCTTCCTGTAATAGAAGTCGTTCACGAACTCCTGCTTGAACATCTCCCAATCCTCATTCCACTCGGTCGGCATCCATTTGTCAGTATGCCTGAACCGACTCTCAACCTTGGACTTTAGAGGCAACCTTTGTTGCTTCAACCGAGCTTCCGCCTTTGATTGGATTCTGTTGATGCGGCGTCGGCTGCGGGAGGCAACGTTGCGGTCCAGGTTCTGAGAAACCTTCTTCAGCTCAACCTCGAACTGGTTCACCCTCCTCGCCTGGCTGGCGGCAAACTTTCTGATCCAGCTCGGGTTCATGTAGTCCTTCTCCTCTACATCCATAGCCTTGGCCACTACAATGCACTCTTCGGTTGTTATCCCGTCGAGTTCAGAATCCAGCTCGGCTGCGATCTCGGCTATGGAGCTGTAGGAAACTCCAATCTTCTTTGCCTGCTCCAAGTCCTTAGACATTTCGGCTCCACCGACTTCGGTTGTCTTGGCAGCAGCAGACTTCCTTCTCCTCAGCTGAGATTTGGATGGTTGAGCAGGTGGCACTCCTTCTTCTTGGGTCTCTTCTTCTTCCTGTGCTTCACCCTCCTTCTCCTTCTCTTCCCCCTTTTTGGCATCAGCAACAAGGCTTGCTACTGAACCGTCCAGAGAGTTGAGTTTGGCCTCGGTGGATTGAACACGGTTGAAGAGTTCATCGACCGCACACTCCAGTTCGATCTTCTTCGCCAGTTCGGAGTCCTGGCGCTCTTGTTCTGCCTTCTTCAAGACAGAGAGGTTGTCGTTGACCTCTGTCTGAAATGCAACGAACTCAGCCCAACGCGACTCGAACCGGGACTCCCATTCAGCATCCTGCGTCTGTTGGGACTTGGCCAGATTTGAGTCAGCCAAGGACTTGAAGACATTCACTTCCGACTTCAAGCCCAACAGAGTGGATTTCAGTTCCGACACGTCCTGACTGGTGGAGGAGGATAGATCATTCATCTTCATCTTCAGCTCGGCATTCTCCTCCATCAGTTGTTGATACTTCACTTCTTGAGCTGCCAACTCCCTCAGCTGGTCATCGTGTTGGTGCTGGAGGTTGGCGAGCAGCTCGGTCCTCAACTGGTTTACCCTCTCAGCCATTAGCTCGCAGATTTGTTCTGTTGAAGGAGCGAGGTGATCAGCTGGAGAAGCTTGAGCAGACTGAGCTAGAGGCTCAGCTGTGACCATGGCTTGACGGTTTGCCAGGTACAGCTTCAGGTTCTCCTTCTCTTCTTTTGCGACGGCGGCTGCTGCATCGACATCTTCAAGGAAGTCGGCTGATTTTACCAACATGCTGTCAAGGAAGTCGACACACTCCTTTTCAGCTGCCTCCCTGGTGTCCTTCCCTTCAGCCAGACTCTGGTCCAACCGTCTAGTGAGCAACGCGATCCGGTTGTTGTACGCCACCTCCAAGTTGGAATAGTTGAAGTAGGCTCGGATACGGGACTCATCAGATTTCAGCCTGTCCCAGCTCAGTACCCTGATCGTGTCTTCCTTGACATACCACTGGCTGAAGATCAGGTGGAACTGGTACAGTAGCTCGGTTCCCAGTGTGGCGAAGATGGGCATGTCGCGAGCCGCAGGGAATAGACCCAACAGCTTTTGAAAGCAGTAGGCCACCCTGCCTTCGTGCTCGTCAGCAACAGCCTGCAGGTCCTCCGCTTCATTGATCGGGGAGGGGGTGAGATTGTATGGTTCGGGTTCAAGAGGTTCATCGATGTTGGCCAAAGAGTCGGTCCCAACACCGGCATCGAGCTGAGAGCTCGGAATTTGGGATTCAGTTGGGGAAGAGAGTGGAATGGTTTCCTCAACATCGGCCGAAGGAGAGGTCACGATGTTGGCATCGAGCTGAGAGCTCGGAATTTCTGGCTCGGTTTGGGTAGAGAGAGCAAGAGCATCTGGGGGCGGTACAGCATTTGCTCCAGCTGTGGGGGAGGTGGTAGCATCTTCGAGGTCCTCAGATGAGGAGGATGCATCCGACGTCTCCATGCCCTCAGCCTCATCAGCTCCGGGGCCTCGAGGTGCGATCTCGAATGATGCGGCCTCAGCTAAGTGGCTGGATTCGGAACACTCCTCAACAGGTGTGGACTCGACCTGCGCTCCCTCCTCGTCTGGAGCTTGTTCCTCAGCTCGAACTTCAACTGGCTCATCAGCTGACTCGTCAGCTGGAACATCAGTTGGCTCATCAGCTGGCACCTCAGCTGCCTTCTTGATTGTCTTCTTGAACTTTACCCTTAACTTTTTCTGGGCAGGTTCATCAGTCGACTCCGTCTCAACGTCAGCTCGGCGACGTGGGGCTTTGGATTTTGTTGGGCGAGCAGCAGCTTGTTCTCCCTCAGCTGTTGACTTAGCTGGCCTTCCCGACTCCCTCTTGTCCTTGGGAGTGTAGACACTCCTCAGCACCTCCTGTGCTTTCTTGGCTGTCGGGAACAGCAACAGCTTCTTCAGCGGCGTCTCCTCGCAGTCAGCCCAGACCATGTTGCGGTCCTTTGTTGCGAGGAGGATGAGGGCGGAGATTTTGCATCCGAAGTTGAGCGTGCCCTTCACACTCAGCAGCTTCTCTCCAGACTCAGTCGTAGTCTCAGAGATCTTCGACTTCTCCATCATCAACTGGTTCAGAAAATATTGGAACCAGTTGATTTGGTGTTGGTGCTCCAGGGCCAACAGCTGTTTCAACTTGGGTCGGCTGATGTCGCCGAACGCGCCACTGTATCCGAACACGACCTTCGACACGACGTCGAACATCAGGCGGTGTTCAGGCTTCAGCTTAGTCCTTTGCATGTTGCTCCTCAACCGCTCTGGCCCGATCAGAGCATCCTGTAGAAATTCATCCGCCTGTTCGTCGGTAATATTCTCCAGGAACTCGGTGGCGGTGTGGTTGATTGGTATGATGTATCGGAGGACATCGGACACGTCAATGAAGAAGGAGACACGACGTATTGTCCTTGCCGGAACATCCCTTTGTCGGCAGGACACCGTCGTAGAAACTCCCTTTGAACTGTCAAGGGGGCGAAGAAGATTGACGTAGAATTCTCCGACTTGACGCCTGAGCAAGTGAGAGGGACAGAGCTTGGCCCATTCCAGAAGTCCGTTCTCACGGAGAGTGTTGGCGAGAGGGGCTAGGACCGGCGACTCTAGATCCTCGTCGGAGAGGATCTGCTCGAAGTGAATCTTCGATACTAACATATCGAACGACTCTTCATACGTTGTAGGCACGAGGGAAGGTCCGGATGATGCCATTCTTTTGCTTTTGGGTGCCATTAAATCACTGCAAAGGTAAAATATATATAGGGGAGGAAGAAATCTATTTGCAGAAAAGGGTTAGGCAGAAAAACTGGAAGACGATGAGTAGTATGATTGATAAGCACGAATGTGGAAAGTAGGAGATATCTTCCTGATTTTTCGCCTTATATAGGTCTTTGACTTGGATGAGATCAACGGCTGGGGTTAAATGGCGCGAATCCATCAACGGCTGGGATTACGCGACTGTTGACTATCTTTGACTCGACGTTTTGATCCGAGTTCCAACCAGCGCGTGAGAAGGTGTACAGTTTCATGTCAGCCCAGTCGCACTATAAAGTAGGCTATGGATGCTCAGCCGTACTTTACATTTAATGCGACATGATGGCTATTTTAATATAACTGACTAGCACAGGAATGTTTGAATTTATTTCAAACATTCTCATTTAAGAATATAACACCTTCAGTCATAAATGATACCTGCCAGCTGATGTCTGAATCAGCTGTGTTCATTAGTCGAGTTCCTCAGTTGCCGCTTACCATCAGCTGACTCGAGTTCGTCTGTTCAGCTGACGTTTGACGTCTTCAGTTGGCAATCAGTATCTGATATTCCCCTTTCAGCTGAGCTTCCCCCTTCATCTGAGCTTTCCCCTTCATCTGAGCTTCCTCCTTAAGTCGATATCCGATTCTCCAGCTCGGATGAATCCTTATCAGCTCGGATGACTCTTCTGCTCGGATGAGTTTTTAGCTCGGATCCAAAAGTCCTAGAAGATCACACAGTATCTTGAACCGGGCTTCAGAAAGAGGTTTGGTGAGGATGTCAGCTCTCTGAATCTCAGTTGGGATCTTCTCCATGGACACATCCTTCTTCTCAATATGATCTCGGATGAAGTGATGACGAATATCGATATGCTTAGTCCGAGAGTGATGAACAGGGTTTAGAGAGATAGCTATGGCACTCGAGCTATCACAATGTATGGGAACCTGTCCAGTTGAGACTTCATAATCTCTCAGCTGCTGCTTCAGCCACAATACTTGCATGCAACAGCTTCCGGCAGCCATGTACTCTGACTCGGTTGTCGAAGTAGCAACACACGCTTGTTTCTTGGAGAACCATGAAACCAGCTTGCTTCCCATGAACTGACAGTGTCCAGAAGTAGATTTTATGTCCAACCGATCTCCTGCTAGGTCGGCATCTGAGTACCCAGTCAGCTGGATATTGTCATCAGTTGGGTACCACAATCCAACATTGACAGTTCCCTTCAGATACTTAATGATGTTCTTTGCTGCCAACATGTGTGCTTCTCTTGGTTGGACTTGAAAACGAGCACACACTCCAACTGCGTATGAAATGTCTGCTCGGCTGGCAGTTAGGTAGAGCAGCGAACCGATGATCCCTCTATACTGGCTGGCATCAATGAGCTTTCCCTCAGCTCCTGGTTCGATCTTCCAGTTCGTGTTCATAGGGATCTTGGTTGTCTTACTTGTCTGCAATCCGAACTTGATGATGAGCTCCCTTGTATATTTGGATTGGTTGATGAAAATCCCTTCAGGTGACTGCTTCAGTTGTAATCCAAGGAAATAATTCATCTCGCCCATCATTGACATCTCGAACTTTTCCTTCATAAGATCGGAGAATTTCTTGCACAGCTCCTCCGACTTGGACCCGAAAATGATATCATCGACATAAATTTGCACGACAAGTATATCTTCTTCAACTTTGATGGTGAACAGAGTTTTATCAACTGAACCTCGTTTGAACCCCGAGTCCAGTAGAAATCCACAAAGAGTGTCATACCATGCTCTTGGTGCTTGCTTTAGACCATAGATAGCTTTCTTCAGCTTGTACACTCTTCCATCCCCAGTCTCAAAACCAGGAGGCTGTTCAACATATACATCTTCTTTTATATCTCCATTGAGGAATGCACACTTCACATCCATCTGATATACTTTGAACTTGTGATGTGCGGCATAAGCTAGAAAGATCCGGATGGCTTCCAGCCTTGCAACTGGTGCAAAGGAATCTTCAAAATCAATTCCTTCTTGTTGGCAGTATCCTTGAGCTACCAACCTTGCTTTATTCCTCACAATGAATCCAATGGCGTCTCTCTTGTTTTTGAAAATCCACTTTAGTCCAATCACCTTGACACCATTTGGTCTTTCTACCAACTCCCATACACAGTTGCGTAGAAACTCATTCAATTCTTCTTGCATGGCTGTTGTCCAGTGGACACAATTGAGAGCTTCCCCAACATTCTTCGGTTCTGGAACATCAGCTACATAGCAAGAAATCATGGCAACATCTCCAGCTTGCTCGAACTCCTCTAGAACTGCCAATTCCTTAGCATATTGGGCATAAGTGTTGGATTCTTCCTCGGTTGATTCTGGATTTGCAACTCTGCTCCTTGTGCGCACACCCTCGGTTGGATCTCCGATGATGTCGTTAGTGGAATGAACTTCATACCATCTTCGGTTGCGTCTTCCTTCTTCTTCCAACAGTGGCTGTTCAGACATCTGAGTTGGAGTCTTCAGAGCTGGTGATTGATCAGCTGTTGAGTCTGGATCCTCAACATTTACAATAGATTGAACCGAGTTCGGTTGGGCATCGGATGCTGATGCAGTTGGAGGGACATCAGCTGAAGTTCCCCCTAGGGACGAGCTGAGGTCTTCGCATTCATCTTCAGAGGAGTATGGGTCCTCATCCTCAGTTGCCCATACCAGTGGTTCAGCTCGGTTCTTTTCCCGAAGAGCTTGCGATCTGGTGAGATTTGGTAGAACAGCTGGATCCGCGTGTTGTTCCTTTACCTGTTCCCTGCACTCGAAGGTAGATTCATCAAAACTAACATGAGGTGTTATTTCCACAACACGAGAGCTGTTGTTGAAAACTCTATATGCCTTGATCCGAGCTGCATATCCAAGAAATATGCCCTTCGAAGCTTTGGCATCAAAGGTTTTCAACTGAGTCTTGCCATTGTTGTGAATATAACACTTAGATCCAAAAACACGAAGATAAGAAATATCTGGCTTTCTACGTCTCCACAGCTCGTAGGGCGTCTTTCCCAACCGCTTGGTGAGAAGAGATCGATTCTGTGTGTAGCATGCTGTGTTGATCGCTTCAACCCAAAATCTCTTAGGCAGTGCTGAGCTCGCTAACATGGATGTGGCTGCATCCTTCAAAGTTCTATTTCTTCGCTCAGCTACGCCATTCTGTTGTGGAGTACGCGCGGCTGATGTCTGATGGGTTATGCCATTCTTTTCGCAATACTCAATGATGGTTTCATTTAGAAACTCCGTTCCACGATCTGATCTGATAGATATGATCTTCATCTCTTGTTGGTTCGATATCCGATCCATCAGCTTGGGCAGCTCATCTCGGGTCTCACTTTTGTGGCGCATGAAGATGGTCCACGTATATCTTGAGTAGTCATCAGTTACAACCAATGTATATTCATTTCCATTAATGCTTTTTGGTGTAACTGGCCCGAAGAGATCCATGTGGATCAGCTGTAACACTCGGTCAGTTGAAGGAGTTGACTTCAACCGGAAGGAGGTTCTAGCGAGCTTTCCCAGCTGGCATGCACTGCAGATGTGTGTTGTTGAAAACACTCGGTTAGGTATGCCTCTTGCATGTTCTTGTCTGGCAAGTCGGTTCATCGTCTTGAAGTTCAGATGGTTGAGCCTTTTGTGCCACAGCCAGCTCACATCCGAACTGCTCTTTGACAACAGGCAAGTGTCAGGGAGGCTGCTGTTCCAGTCAGCGTAGTATACATTCCCTGTTGGAGATCGATTTCCCAACAATATCACCTGCTTTGATCTGACATCTTTAACTCTGCAACCCTGTGCATCAAACTTGACAGAGAACCCATTATCACAGAATTGGCTGATGGAGAGCAGGTTATGCTTCAATCCATCAACAAAAGAGACATTAGAAATTGAAACATGATTGGTTTCAAGGGTACCGTAACCTCTGGTATAACCTTTTGAGTTATCACCAAAAGTAACTGATGGACCTTCTTTCTCCACGAAACTTCCAAGCAAATCCTTCAGATTTGTCATGTGTTTCGAGCATCCACTATCCATCACCCACATTGTTGTAGACGCCTTCTTCTTCCTCAGCTGTTTCTCCTGTACCTGCAAGGAGAAACTCGCTTAGGTCCCCAATTTTAGTTGGGTCCTGGAGGGTTAGAACCAGTTCCCGCTGGAACCGTGCGTCGCTTTTCTCTGTACACTCGAATAGCCTTGTCATTCCAAATGATCTGCCCATTTTCATCAATTATAACAACACCCCGGTTATCCTTAGGCTTGTTGTTTGAAATGATGCTCTGTTTCTTGGGAGAAGTTGGATTTCTCCCATGTTGGGCTTTAGGAGGTGAGGCTTTCCCCCTGTTTTGATGGTGATTCTTATCCTATTGAGTTTGTCTGTGAGGTCGGACGCCATTGTGGAATCTTCTTGGCTGATTCTGATTCCATTGCCTTGGCTGTTGACGATAGCTGTTCATGCCCGGATGTTGATTCATGTTGTGGCATGAGTAACCATAGCTGTCGTAACTTTTCCACATAGGTTGACTCTGTTGGAACCTCTGATTGTTGTGGTGATGGAACCGTTGTTGATTATGTCAGTTGAAGCTTGGTCGGTTCTGTTGGTTCCATCTCTGCTGTGATTGGTTTGTTGGTCGGTTATCACGTCGGTTCTGAGCTTGGATATGTTGTCGAATTTGAGCTTGATTGCGACTCCGACGTCTCCGGTTCCTCCGTTGAGTCTTGGAACATTCTCCCTCGGTTGTAGACTCCAGGGACTGTTTCGTTGGTGCTCCATCTGCAGCTCCTTTGCCTTTCTCAGCCGTAGTTACCTTTATCGGTTGTGAGGGTGTTTGTTCAGTTGCATACTCAACTGTGTTAGGTTTGGCAACCATGACTTCCTCAGCCCTGGTGAAGGTAGCTGGTGGAATTCCAGTGTCCTTTGCCACGTCGTATCCGAGTCCAGACACATCATCCGTTTGCCGTCTGTATTTGATGAGATTATCGATGATCTCGGATGACTGATATAGCTTTGTCAGGTTGTCCTTCTCAGTCTGAAGATCCTTGAGAAGAACAGCTATATGCTCGGTCTGGGCATCTGATGTCTTTATCAGCTGGTCGATCTGAGCCTCTTGCTTGTTCAACTGTTCGTTCTGTGCCTTGATCTGTTCCTTCAACTGTTCATCGGTTGAAGCCTCAGTTTGGTTGGCTATACTCAGTTGACTTTTCAGCTGGTCAATTTCTTCAGCTTGTCTCTTGATTAGATCGTCCTTTTCGGTTAAGGAATCTTCAAGCTTGGCGAACTGGGCTTGAAGATTCTTAAACTCAACCGACTGCTGATGCAGTTCCTCACTGAGTTCTTGAAAATCATTCCAGGAGGGTTCCAACTCATCGTTCATAGATTCCTGCATGTTAGAAGTATTGGAAGAATTTAAGCAAGCAGGATTAGATTGTACCTCAATATCATCTTGGTCGGTTCCAAGTGCCATGAGGCATTGATCCGGACTGATGACTTTGTTGGTAGAGGTCAGGTCATCCTCATCTTCAGTGTCTGTGAAGATGTCCAGATCGTCAGCTCCCTCTTCAGCTACCATGGCCTTGTTCTTTGCAGTTTGCTTCGCCCTCAGTGCTTCTCTTTCCTTCTTTGAGAGGTCTGGGCAATCGGCTTTGAAGTGTCCTTCCTTGCCGCATTCGAAGCAACCATTGGTGACTGGCTTCGAACTGTCTCGAGTTCGGTTTGATTTATAGAAACGTTTATATTTGCCGAACCGAGTATCCATATCGGCTAACTTCTTTGACAACGCTGCAATGTTCTGTTGCAGTTCTTCTCTGCTCGGCTCCTTTGCAGTCGTGTTAGCCGACCTGGTTGGCCTTGACGATCTCGACTTTGAGTAGTCAGCTCGGAGGGCAACTGACTTTGATGCTGAGCCGACATCCTCAATTCTATTTTTCTGACTTGAGGGCTGCGACCTCCTTCTGTTGACCTTATACTCATTTCCTTTCAAGATTGAGAACAATCTTTCAGTTCCCATTTCACCTAGGTCAGCTCGGCTCTCGTGGATATTTGTGAAAGTATCCCACTCAGCCGGTAGAGCTTGCAACACTTTGAGGTTTATTTCTCTTAGAGTGTATTTTCCTTTCCAGATGGATTGGATTCTTCTGATGATGTCCATAAACCGAAGCTCTAGCTGATCTATAGTCTCATCAGGTCGCAGACTGAAATTGTCAAAATCTTGACATGCATGCGAGAACTTGTTTTCCTTTGTCTCGTCGCTTCCTTCACTTAGCGAGGCCAGGATGTCCCACATCTCTTTTGCAGTCTCACACTCCTCTATCCAGGGCAGATAATCTTGTCCAACCGTGGACATTATTGTGCTCTGAGCCCAGATATCCAGCTGGCTCACCTTGGCCTCCTCCGGAGTGTAGTCCTCTGGCTGTTTCTCCACATACTCCACCACTGCATCTCCATCGTTGGGATTTGTGGGAGTGCGAAGTATTCTGTCTCGTATGACGATTGGTCCAGATGTGAGAACTTGTTGCATCCTATGATGTTTGGACAAAAGGATCTTCTTCATTCGAGTTTTCCATGATGTATAGTTGACAACAGAGAACATGACCGTGATCTTGTCCTTGACGTCCATCTGCACAAACAAAAGCAGGACAACAAAAATGCGAGCAAGAATGCACTAGCGTGAAAAGACCTGTTCAGTTAACCACTGAAGAAAATTCTCGAATTCACACCTCGTGAAACAGAGTCAGCAGTCTTTTGAACCACTGCTCTGATACCACTTGATGGTCCCGATACGAGTTACTGGTGTATGGGAGGGGGGAATACACCAGTAAGGATTTTTTTTTTTGAGCTTTTAAAGAAAAACTTAACACTTGAAATCAACTTCAACTGAGTGAGAGAACTCAGTTGGGATCTCACAGCTGAGTAAGCAACCTCAGCTGGAAGGTTGGTGCTGTGCGGAATGTGGTGGAAAATAAACTCGTAAAATCAAACTCACGCTTTTATGCACGGTTGGTCAAAACCAAAACTGTTGTTGTGAAAGTATGCAGATTGTATGCGGTTTGTTTGTCAGTTAAGATATGATAATAAAGACTAAACACAAAAGAAAACACTACACACAAGATTTACGTGGTTCGGAGAGAACTCCTACGTCCACGGGGAGATGTGAGTCCACACACCTCAGTCCAAGTTCTTCTGGACAGAACCACTCAGCTTACGCGGGCTGAGCAACCGTTACAGTTTAGTTTCCGGGCACTAAACAGCCTAAGTCAAGTTTGCGGGTACTTGACGACCTGACTACTCAATTACAGGAAGAGTAAGGTCCTAGCACACTTTTTACGGTGTGAGAAAGGGTAGAATTTCCAACTACAGCTCGATCACGAATGAGAGCTGGATCTAAGGCTTGAGCGAATAAACACTCAAACTAAGATCTAAGACAGATTTTCACTCTATGAACCCTCAGCTACTAATGTTCTATCACTCTTGAACTCTCAGCTGCTGATGTTCTTAGAATAGGAGTTTAGCAGATTTTTCTTTCGCTTGTGATTGAACTTTTCTCTCTTGCTTCAGTCTGTCTCGTGTGTCCTCTATCTCTCGAATGAGAGAATGCCTCTATTTATAGGCGGAGAGAATCAACTAGCCGTTGGAGGAGCAGTTGATCTCTGATCGGTTGATAGCGATGGCTTGTCTCTCATCTCTGCAGACTTTCCTGATATGGCATCTGTGCTCTTCTGCTTTCCATCTGAGACAGCCTTATGTTGGGCCAGATGGGGTAATGACTGAACGGTCAAACCCTCATGTGACTTCCTTTTGAAACTCAAATCTTTGACAGTCAACTTCGGTTTGTCGGTTGAAAGTCTTGACCTTCATCTGAGTGATCTTCAGCTGATGTTCCGATCTGTCGAGTTCTCAGCTGACTTTGAACTTCAAAACAGTTGAACTCCTTGTTCAGATTCTATAACTAAGGTTCTGAAACTGAACCCTCAGTTGTCTTCCACTTCTTTACTCGGTTGGGTTTGAACCCTCAGATGATTTCCTTTTCATCTGATGTTCTCTTCCTCTCAACTGTTTCTTATCTGATGAACGCTCAGTTGGTTTCCTTCAACTGATGTTCTGAAGACTTCCCCTTGTTTGCATCTGAACAAATGAACTCTCAGTTGTCTTTCTTCACAACTGATGTTCTGTCTGAGTGACGCCTTGTTGCCATCTTCAGCTGGAGACCTGTAAAGATAAAATCTTAACTTTGCTCAAACAGCGAGCCTAAATTCTAACATTAGGTATTGGCAACATCTACTCGGTTGGGGTCAGCCGGTTTTGGAATTCATCAAAACTTATACTAATAAATTTCCCAACATCGTCCATAATGTGACAACTATTTCGTGGACGGATGGAGTACAATTAAACATAAATACAATTTTCATAGAGAATATATATCCATAAAGCTAGAATGGGGATTAAAACCCAAATTTCGGCTCACCCTATTTATAAACACAAATTTTGGCCAACATTTGCACTTTGTGACTAATTTATCATTAATGAGGAGGGTGTGCGTGTCGGGCGCGGGTCGCGAGTCGGTTCGCAAACGGGTATCAGGATTATGGTACTGTTGGTACATTTGGTACAAACGACTCGCACAAGAAAAATTTCCATCAAACGATTGCTCCATTTCTAGTGATTTAATTATTTTTCTATTCCATTAATCACCTTAGGAAGTTAATTCCGATCAATTTTATCCCAATTTTTGTCCAAATCGCTCGGATGTGTGAGGAAATTAGGACTAAGATGATGACTAGACAGGTGAATAAGAGGGATGAAATGTTGAAGGTGACTGATAGGATCTGTCCAAACATTAGGCAGGAATTAGAGAAGAAGAGGAACAAAATAAGAGATTGTCATGCCAGAGCTAATCTAGACAATAAGTTTGAAGTAAACCATTTTGAAAACAAATTTGTGGTTGATGTGACTGCAAGAACATGCACATGTAGGGACTTAACTGGCATACCTTGTGTGCATGTATTATCTGCATTGCAATTTATGGAGAGGGATCCTGCTGAATTTGTTGATGAATATTACACGGTTGAGAAGTTTTTGAAAGGGTATGAACATGGGCTGCAACCAATAAATGGGGAAAACATGTGGCCACAAGTAGAAGGCTTTGTAGTGAAGCCCCCTACAAAAAGAAGACAACCTGGTAGGCCTAAGAAGAAAAGAAAGAGATCTGGTGGTGAGCAAGAACCAAGAAATCCACACAAGTTGCGAAGATTTGGGATGGTAATGAACTGCAAAAAATGTGGAGGAGCAGGTCACAATAAAGCAAAGTGTCAGAATATGACTACCACCACAACCACCTAAACCCAAGGTATATATGTTTGATGTGTAGTTCCCTTATTGTGCTTGGTTTTTATAACTTATTGTTTATAACTTGGTATACTGATTTAACCTAGGGAAAGCCTGGGAGGCCTGCCAAGCAACCATCTGAAGCTACTGAGGGAGGTAGTGGCAGTGGTGCTAGTGGCACTAGTGGAAGGGGAGCTGCTGGTGGCAGTGGTGGAAGAGGAGCTGGTGGAAGGGGAACCAGAGGAAGAGGGGCTGGAAGGGCAAGATTTCAAGCTCCAAGGTCTGCAATTGGTGGAGCTGAACATTTGATGAGGGAAAGGAACTTTGCAAGAGGAGGAGGTCTATACACAAGTGAGAGCACATGCAACATATACTTTAGTGACCTAGGATCCACTGTAGTGAGAACTGTCCACATCAATGAAAGAGGATCAACATCTGGGGAAAGTGGTGCAACCTCTGGGCAACCTGGAAATGGAAATTAGCATTTTAGCGTTAAGTTTTTGAATTAACACTAAGTCATCTTCATTTTTTTGTTGTTCAAGGTGTAATTGAAAGTTTCAGTGAAGATGAACTTCATTTTGTGTCATTTTGTTGCTGACAAAACAGTATTTTGTATCTTCATTTTTTTGCTCTTCTCAAGTGGAACTTGAAGGTTTTTATGAAGATATATATTTTGCAGATCTTTGTATCTTAAGTTTGACATACTTATATATTGTATTATTGTAGATCTTTGGCCTCAATTTTAAGCATTTTGCAGTGATGAGATATTGCAATTTTGCTTCTTTGTATCACACACTCAAACTACTACTTGTAATCACACACTCAAACATTAATAAAAAATTAAGGACTTGCTACTTGTAATCACACACTCAAAGTCTCAAACTGACACTCACTTACAATCACCATCACAAGCACCATGACAAAAAGACCTTACAAAAGTCATAACTTCCATTCAAACAACTTAGACATTACATTATCCATGAGAGTGTTAACAACAGAGAAAATTACACCCTCATTTTGCCACAACTAATTTATACTAACTTCATAAAAAACCAACCAACAACAACCAAAGCTAGTGAAAGATACAGAACAGTTTGCTTCCATTCCAGCTTCTTAATTACAAGTTCTTGAGACTCGGACAACTTCTTCAACTCTTCTGCCTCTGCACACTTACTTGAAATGAGGTCATCAATTCTTCATATTTGGCCTCCAGTTTTTCATATTTCCTTTCCTCCATCAGACGGCAAGACTTCAGCTGCTCTTGAGCATTATCCCTTTCAAGTTTTATCTTTTGCATACACAACTTGTAGTATGAATCTAGCTCAGGATCTATCCATTTCAGAAAATTACAAATTTCCCACTACATCACAATAGAAATAAAAACCAATTAAACTCCGCTCTGTAAAGTAAAAATTGACTCTCTGTAAACCAATTTTCCCACTACATCATCACTGTAACGTTAAAAAAAAAAAAGCGAAATACTTACCTTTCTTCGAGAGCAACAAAAAAATGCCTCTCTGGATTCGATGGTGTGTGGGAGGTGTCCACAATCGCAGGAATCTTGTGACCACACACCACTGTGTTTGAGGAATGCCCAATCGAGCTTGAAGACGACCCTGATTGACTCGACATGCCTTTAATCTCTTTTGCAATTTCTCTTTCTCTCTATCTCTCTCTCTCTCTCTCTCTCTCTCTCTCTCCCTCTCCCTCTATCCTCTTCAACCTTAATCCTCTGTTCGTCGTGTGAGAGTGAATCTCAAGCTGGAAAAAAGCCCTAAATATCACGATAATTGGGAACAACTTAATTTAAGGACAAAACGACGTCATTTTGTCCTTAAATGGAACGACGTCGTGTGCTTAGACGGTCCGATGTGTCCAGCGTGGACTTTCGGCAAGCCACGTCATAATTAAATTGGGGGAAACCAACCGTGTATGCAAAATCAGACTAAAATACACGGTTATGTTTGTTGGGGGAAAAAAAACTGACGTGCAATTCACGATTTTGAAAAAAAGGTTTAGGTTTTACAAGCCATTATCCCTATTTTAAATGTATAATTTGCAAGAATCGAAGAATTCATAGTTACAACTGTAATTTACGTGTGTGTTTGTGTGTTTGTTTGTTTTTTATGTCGTGTGAATCTGCAGCCGCTACATTCGGAGCACACTGGGTAAACCTTTGTCCCTTGTGTAATAGCCTGCAAACCACGCAGGACAGATAAACCACACTTTCCAAGTACAAGTGTAACAAACTCGACCTATAGAAACGTGTCATAGCGTTCGATTTGACAAAGAGATTACAAATATTTTATTCGATTAACATTTGTTTTTTAATTATTTTTCTTTTGTTTTTAAAAGTTCAAATTTTATTTGATGATGGAAGAATATATACGTAGTGAAATATACTATTGAACATGAACTTTTAACACTTTTTTTTAAGTTTACAACGAGGTGTATATATATTATCAAATCAATCGTACATCGTAACAATGATAGCATCTCTTCAAATTTAATTATTATTATATATTACTCCCTCCGTTCGAGCACAAGTGTCCACTTTGCTACAGTACGAGTGTTCGAGCACAAGTGTCCATTTTGCCTTTTTATATAACTATACCCTCATACTTTTCCTTTATTTACTACTATTTGTCATTGATGACCCCACCTCACAACAACTTTATTCCTACTTTTTGGCCATCACATCAACTTTATTCCTACTTTTTAGCTAATACAACTACCTTTTTATCATTACCACTGTTTTTTGTCATTATCCCACTACCCCTATATTTTAACTTTTACCCTACTAAAAACAACTTTATCAGCTTTCTTAATCTCCGTGCCCAGCACAAACTGGACACTTGTGCTCGAACGGAGGGAGTATATCAAATTTAAAGATAACACTTTAATTATTATTATATATTATAGAGAGAATTTTAGAATTAGCACTATTTTGATAGTTATTTTAAATTTTAGCACTCCTTATAAATCTTTTAAATTTTATCACTTTTTGACATTTTTACCCTTCCACCACCTCCACCATGTAACAAAAAAAATTTGTGACTGAACAAAAAAAAACATTCAACCACCATTTTTCCGCCGCCGCCGTCGTGCCACAACCACTATCACTGGCGGTCACAAAAAAACATTTGTGACTCAACAAAAAAAAAAAATCACCACCACTTTTCCGTCGCCGCAGTCGTACCACCGCCACTGTCACCGGTGGTCACAAAAAAAAATTTGAGACTCAACAAAAAGAAATCCACCACCATTTCCACCACCGCCGTCGTCGTGCCGCCGCCACTGTCCCGACAGTCACAAAATAAAATTGAAAAATTTGTGAAGTCACAAAAAAAATGTAAAATTTTGTGAAGTCAACAAAAAAATGGAAAAAAATTTATGATGTAAAAAAAATGGAAATATTTGTGAAGTCACCAAGAAAAATGAAAAAAATTGTGAAGGCATAAAAAAAATTTGTGAAGGCACAAAATTTTGATAAGTATCAAAAACTTAATTGTGCAATCGCAAAAAATTAAACATTACAGATCTTTTAGTGTTGTTTTTTCGCGAACTCCGGCAGTCTGATTTTTCACAAATTCCGGTCAGATTAATTTTTAACCCTCTTCTGCCGATATTCTTCTCAAACTTGGCCACCTTCTTCTCCGCCACCCGCTTTGACACCGTCTGCAATTCCATCATTATCAATTCAATTCGCACAAAAACCCTAACTTTTTCAGAAAATTAAATAAAAACCGACATAACAAGTCGATACATACATATATATATAAATGAACACCCAAATTCGTCACACTAATTTAACTGCAAAAGCACGAAACCTATACCTCTGTATCACCACCGCAAAATAGAATAGAATACAAAGTGAAGAAAATGAAATGAAAAAAAAAACAACAAAAACAAATAACGGCTGCCTTGAGAAAAATGGCAATTAATTAAGCAGAAAGCCTTCCGATTCTAAAGAGAAAAAGAAGAAGATCATAAAGTTTCAAGTATAAACCGAAAACACGAGGAACATGTATATTTTTAATTTCCAGATCCAACTCCGAATTTGTAAGAGGAGAATCAAGTTACTGTTCTCATCGGAGAATTAGGGTTTATTTCATACCTGCTAATTCCGAGCTTCTCCATGAGCTTAGCAATGGAATTCACCTGAAAAATCTCTGACCTATCGACGGAATCGGTGGAGGATCGGCCGAAGAAGAGTAGATCGGAAACGTAGATGCTGAGTTCGCGGAAGAGAAAGGAGATTTGCGGTCGCCATTACCAGACGCCATGAGGTCCGAAGCTGTGGATCAAAACCAGAGGAGATTTGGAGGTGGAGGCGGCGGCAGGCCACCAGAAGGTGATGTTGGTGCCGTCGTCGTCTATTTATAAGGTGAGAGAGAGAGAGAGAGAGAGAGAGAGAGAGAGAGAGAGAGAGAAGAGCCACTGGAGGTGGCGGCGACGAAGGTAAGGCGGCAAGGAAGTGGCGGAGGCGAGGAGGTGACAGAGAGAAAGAGTGAGAAAGAGAGAAAATAAAGAGGAAGGAAAGAGAGAGAAAAGAAGAATGATGAGATAAGATGAGAAATGAAAAATTTAAGTGATGATAAGAAAAAAAGAGGAAGTGTTAAAAGGGTGCTAAAGTTTAAAAAAATTATAATAAAAGTACTAGTCTCAGAGATTTTCTCTTATATCAACATGCTAATATATAGCTCCATGAACAATATTATTTGCAGAATGTAATTTTCTATTTATTTATTATACAATATATATATATATATATATATATAATAATAATATAAAATAATATATTATTATAATATATCTCTAATGATGATGAAATATATATTAATAGGGATTGATGATTTGAATTGAGAGATCAATCCATGATTCTTTTATTATTAAAATTGGCGACCATCACCCCATGTTTATTATATAAATTATACACAATTATAATATATATAATAATGATAAAATATATATATTAACATGGATATTGTAGATAAACCAATTTTTTTCAACAATGCACCTCTTATATAGGTATCATGTATGGATATAAATTTCATGTTTAGAACAAAGTCTTTATACAGTAATTATGCCTGAAGAACAATGAATGACCTAACTTTTTACATACTTATGTTGGTAGCATGGATTACTTTATAAATAAAAATTTAACAACTCAATTAAACATGAAGCAAGTTGAGACGTTTGCAACACTAGCTGAAAAGGGAATATGATAGGCGCTTGTATTAACACGTGCCAAGTTTGACGAGTACTGTAGGCGCTTGCAATTGCATTTCACGTGTCCGTATCTTTTATTATTTTTCTGCGTGCACATGAATCACACATGTCGACTTTTTTTCTTTTTTGCTTTTTTTATTTTTCTTTAATTTTTTCTTATTAAGATTTATTAATGTCTCCTTTCAAAAAAGAAGATTTGTTAATCTATAATTAGAATTATTTATTTCCAATAAGAATTTATTAAATTTTATGAGATCTTGTATGCGATAGTCACACCGTACGACCGCATATTGTTATGGTCCAGACATCGGAGATGGGTTTGGCCCATAGGCTTGGGTTGGGCTGGACTAGCAGGCCCATTTAGCAACTAGTAGTCTTCTTCTGTCTCTCCCTCTGTCCCAAAGCTATAAAAAGAGCAATATTCGAGCGATGAGAGTTGCACTTGCAGATTGGGAAAAATGCCGTTGGGAAAATACTATTGCGATTATTGCGACAAACAATTCCAAGACACTCCGCCGTCACGGCGGCGCCACCTCCAAGGTGTAGCTCACCAGAGGGCCAAAGCTCTCTGGTACGACGCCTTTCGCTCCTCCTCACAATGTATGTTCCTCATTTCCCGCTCAAAACACACACACGTACACACACATTCTCATCGCGGATTCCACTGATCTTTTCTCCTATTTTTTTTTTTTCTACAAATACTCTATGTTTTAGTGGGCCTTGATCAGGTTGACGACTTCCAGTCAATTGGCAAAGGCATCTGCAATCGCTTTGTCCGTACGGTAAAATCTTCCACATTTTTTACTTGATTGCTTCGATATGTTTGATTATGTACCGATTAAAAAAGCTTCTTAATCTTAACAGCTTTTTAAGTAAGAAACTTATGAACTTGATGCGTTATAACTTGTTTTCAAGTGATAATTCTGCTCGTATGGATTCTTTGATTTTTTTTTTCCCGTGCTGTAGTCGTAACAACCAACAATTTGTGCAGAATCTGTCTAAAAATAAAGTTGCAAACAGCAATTCTGTGAATAATATGGACTTTTTCTGAGTAAATAAGGGACAAAGTTGAGAAAAGAGCTAGGGATGTTGTTACTTACTCTTCTTCATTTTTCGTTAATGCTAAATTTAAATAAGTGGAATTGTGGGGGTAGATACCATTGATCAAGGTTTGTGCTTGCACAAACATCTTTGTATTGATTTTTTCATTGCCATAGGATGAAATAACCACAAACAAAGATTAGCAGAGATATTAAAACAGTTTTGGTATGTATTTATTTTTCTGGATTTAGAGGTAGTATATTGATGCAGCCTGAAGGCAGTGTCTCATTAAGAGAAGCAAGTTTGACAATCATTCGAAACTAGTAAAATGCATATCCGTCGTCATATCTGGATAATACATTTTGAATGATTTGCTGCAATTCCCTCACGATGAAATGTTTATTCCAATACACCGTATGCTGTATAAGTTTGGCGGGATGTTGTATGAACACATCAATTTAGAAACTTACATCCTTGGTTTCCCATGCTCATAATGATCAGCAAAAACTGGTCAATGCTGAGTAATGGAAATATATTTATTAAATTGTTTTCTTGAAGAGTTTGTTTGTATCAAAACTTTGTATGTCTTTTAATCTTAGTTCCAATCAAATACGTGACTCTCTAATTTGTTTTCTTAAAGTAAAGGGTTCATGCCAATATGGACAGTCATGCAAGTATTATCACCCCAAGACTATGAATGCTCAAAGAATGGAAGGTAATATCTTTTTTTTTTTTTTTTTTTTTAAACTACTATTATAACTAGTAGGTTGAATTTTCATGATCTCTGCTCTCCAATAACCAGGAACAAGTGCTGCTAACAATGATCAGTCTGGGGTTATACCCGGTAATCTTGGAGGAGCAACTCTGCCTGGAAAGTTTATGTTCCCCTTTGAACAATGTATAGAATTATTTTAGCACTTCTTATTATTTCACAGTAGTAAGCTGTCTAAACCCTTCCATTGCAGCTGTATTCTTTGGCAATCAAATGGGAACGTCAATTGGAAACCTACCTCCATCATTGTTGCCTCCTCCAGAAGGTGGATATCAACCTCTACCCTTTGTTGATTGGGGATAGGTGTGCTACCTTATCATACCAGCATTAGTTTAACATACAAATATTTCTAATGCTTGTTTTTTTTTTTTAAATTTGAGCTTGTATTTACTACACCAAGGAGTTTCTTGTTGCATAAAAAAACATTGACTCTGACCTTATTTATGTTTTTTCTTGATAGATTCTCCTGAATATGTTTTCACACAGTTTCCTTGAACCAATATATATGGATATATCCTTTTCTAATTTGCACTTTTTTTTAAAATATCATGTTAAGCTTGAATGAAATTTGAAATTGAGAAATAATCTCAATTTTCTCTACTCTTTGAGAGTGAAAGAATCCACATTTAAGTAGGAAGGACTACATCACTTCTTGATATCTAGGAGCTAAAAGTAAGATAGAGATAAAGTAAAATAATACTCATATCCCTTAATTTCAGGAAACATATCGATCCAATTTTCCCTATGATATAAAATACAGAGGGCTGGTTTCCACACAATTGAACTATAAAATCAATGACCCAATCATAGGTCATATATTTTTCTTACTCATTTCAGCAAGAGAGGGACTCTGAAGCAACCTCCTATTGGCTGGTATGCATGAAATGAAGGCCTCACCAACAAACCCATTAACTAAACAATTAATGCAGGCAATCAAGTTTTACTGCTTGAATTTATCATGAGATGATGTTAGTTCTTACTGTAGTTAGGATGAGTTCACAGTCACTAGACTATGTTTGCATTCTTTTATATTGAAGGCATCAGAAAAAAATTTCTTCACTCCGTAATGAGTTTGTTGAACTCTTCAACGAGAAAGGTAGACTGATATTTGAAGCATAATACAAATTTGATCACAATTAATTAGATTGTACATGTCTGTGGTGTTATTTTGGTAGAGACCAGCATGCACCTGAGACTTAGATGGCTTATCTGTTCATAGCACATGATTATAGAAAATCAGCAAACATCACAAGAATTATACATGTACAACAATGATATCATTTTAGATCCATGTCATATAATCACTCAATCAAGCTTTACCAATGAGACCCATACAAAGCTAGAATACTTGGATTTTCTGCAAGCTCAACTCCTATGGTTTACTTCTTTATAGTCACTGGTGATACGTAAAGTTTTAACTGTTTACTAAAATGATTGATGTTTCGAGGTTATGAGAGGCAAGCACATTTTTTCATCTCCAGTTACAGCGAGGCTGAAAATGGGACCAAACATTCAACTTGAGTTTGCACAATCATGAACATGCCCGTTGAGAAAATACATGATTATTCTCGCCAGTATTCTACTACTGCTTTAAGCATATATGTGCATTTGTTTTATTTGCTCAAGAAAGTATTTTGATATGTTTTACATTTTGGACATAATGATGTTTTCTTATACCCTTTTATTGTCATTGATCTTTCAATTATATTGAAGTTAGTCATTATCTTGTACATAATCTTCTTCACGCTTTCTTTATTTTTCTTGGCATCTCGTCTGAAACTCTGATTATCCTCTCAAACGTTGGAATTTTGTTTTCTTTTTTCTTCTTCAACAAATTTTAGAAACTTTGCGACTGTAAACTGAAATCCACACGCTCAAGGAAATTCCCTAAAATAGAATCCTACTCGGATAAGGAAGGTTGCATACAGTAACTGTCACAACTCAAGTTAGCACACATTGAAGCACTATATCACACAGTGTTCTTCACAGTCCTCAGCTCCGGTTGTCCAAACCATTTTTGTCTACATAATTTGACAACATAATATAGTGTATAATCTATATACTAACAGAATTAAATATTTTATTTATTTTGTCTAGAGCAGATATCATAGTTCAAAAGAAAATGGACTTGTTCACGTACCCAAAGGTCCTAGCGCAAGGGTCATTGATCTTGATCCTGGCATGATGTAGCCATCAAGCCCTTTCATATGTTTAACAACATTTAAATCAATCATGACCATTACTGTAATGGCATCCTGCCAATTTACTTTGATAGTTTCATGACTATTACTGGTTATTTCCAACTTCTTTGAGTATTTGATGCCTGCAAAACAGAATAATCCACAAAAGTAAAATGGCATCTTGAGTCATGACGGCGTAAGACAATTTTCATTACTTAATGTGACCAGGAAACTTTATAATGACAGGTCCATAGTCATGTATGTATCGGATTTGCTCTCTTGAAAAATCCTTGCCTTAAGTTGGGTCATGGGTGAGATGAAGTGGGTTTTGAACTTGTTCTAATCATCGTGTATTGATGATGCTTCCGTTTCTGTTTTCTTCCCCAATTTTTTTTTTCAAAATTCCAATTTGAGTTTGCATCCTTTCTGAACACTGCTATTAGGCAGATTCTTGACAAGTTTTACTCTCTCAGTTATTGTTATCTGATCAGATAAACAAATTGGGATTCTTACGAGGTTTTTGTGAGTTCGACTAGTTAATGAGGTTCGGATTACTCCTTCCTGCAGTTTTGCTTGATGATATAAAAACTGAGATTTTACTAGGTTCATGTGAACCTTAACTTCCAAGTAGCTGTATTGGTTAATTTTTTGGAGGTAAAATCACCTTAAGTTCTTAATATTCAGTTTTAGGGTCATTATCTAGTGTAGAAAGTATCTGTAAAAAGTAAAGAAGAAAGTCTGCTTGTATTATTGAACTCTAAATACATATATAAATATCTAATGTAGTATATATATATAGTAAATGCTTTCAACTTGTGTTTCAGCTCTATCAGTTAGTTTCTTGTCAAAGAAAGCTAAGGGCGTTCATGCATTCTGTATATATAATTACTACTGATGGAAGATCTGTAGTCCAAAGCCTCAACCCGGTGTACTGACATCTGGCAATCTGACATCAGCAGGAATAGCAATAGATAAGTAAAGAGAATTCTTCGAAGGCATGGATGCATAGGAAGGATTCTCAAGTAGTCTATGGTTTCTTTCCTAGGAAAATGTTCCAAGTGAACTTTTCTATGAAGCAGATTCTCTGCAAGCTTCTGAGCCATATTGTTTTAATTTTTCATCGGTCGTGCAACACGGTCGTGCAACACGATACTTTTCATTTTGGGATGTAGAGTTGTATTGTCAGTTCTGCACTGAATGTTGTATGTACACGCATCAAAGCAACATTTTAAAAGTATCTGAAAAAACATCTGATGAATATCTTGAAACATGTATTGCCTCTATTGTAAATTTGTAATAGAGAAGATTTAACTAGAGTCTGATATTTGTGCAGTTTGCAGTTACATGTAGTATTATTTGCATGCGGTGCGCATATTGCTCTCTATTTACACCTGCAGAGAAATTACAGAAAAGGGGAAGCTAGGAATTTTAACCTACTGAAGAATGGGAGGAAGGATTCTTGCTGTTTTAGACAGGTAATTAGCGAAACCATCCTTCATGAGGTATTTTTCATCTCGATAAGCTCCTAACTTCTCTTTTCATTTCCTTCACATCGTTCAATTGCCTCTATCTCATCTCTGTGTTTTCTCTGGTCAATGCTTTTCCTGCTTCGTGTCTGTCTTAAGCCATGCGTCTTCAGGGTCTCGTACATTCTCAACTACCAGAAGCTGTTGTGCCTATCTGTGGAATCATTAAAGATTTGGCAATTTCATTAAAAGATATAATGCATCGGCTAAAAACAGCATTAAGAGAGAGTTTGTGCAATTTCATAATTTCCTATTAGAGGATAGAGGGGGCTTCTTTATTGTTTATTGAGCTGCAAGCGTTTGGTATATATTACTTTTGTAGTTTGGTTTACACTTGTTTTTTTTTAACATAAAAATCATATTATGTTTAATTTCATATCAATTTCCATCCCAAATTTCATCTAAATTGCTCGGATTTGGTGGAAATCGGATCGTTATTCAATTTCTAGGGTTTTTTTACCATCGGGCTCTACAATTGGCACAAATAGATTAGGTTCGTACCAATTGTAATGACATTTCGGAACGATTGGAACTAATTGGTCCATTCGTCTTAATTGTACCACAGTGTAACAAGTTATAATTTGGCGTAATTGGAATTAATTAGACCATTCATCCCGTTGTACCAAAAGATAAAAAATAATAAAATTCTTAACATAAAAAATATGATCACAAATCAACTTAAATATTATGAAATAAAAAAATATATAAATTAATTGATAAAATTTAGAGTTTTTCACGATTGGTACAATGGGACAAATTGGCCCCCAGTCGTGCTAAATCCGTCATGAACTAATCCAACCTGCCTGCGAACTATTTCAATCCGCGCACACCTCATTAAGGAAAAAACAAGTTTTTTTGGGCAATCATGTCCAAAATATCAAATGTTTGTCACAATTTTTATTTAAGGAGGTGGACCAAATTTTGTCTCTTTATCCTATAATGGCTATTTCACCTAAGAGCATGCACTACGGGGGGTCGATTACCGGGATCGATCCCCCCGCTCGACACCACACACATTGACCTCGTGGTGTTGAGCCCACAGTGTGACGCTCAGCCCCCTAGTGTCGAAGGGCGGAGTTGAGAGTGGTGTCTCTCGACCTCAATCTCTCCCCCCTTTTCGGTGACACGTGGCAGCGTTTGATTGGTCCATTTTTAATTTTTATTTATTTATTTCAAAAAAAAATTCACTTTTTCTACACCAATATTCATTCTACACCTCCAAAAATTTCACTCTTTCTCCAGCAAAAAAAATAATAATAAAATGAGTTGGCTGGGTTCGTTTTTCAATTCCGATGAGGACGAGGAGCAACGTCAAAATAATATCGAGTTGGGTTGACGAGCCATACAGCTTTACTAACAAGCATACGGTGATGATTCGTCGGATGACGAGCCGGAGACGAGGACGTACGTGCTTCGGAATCGTGAGGAGGTCGAACAACGCCTCCGACGAGATTATTTTGCCGACAATCCTATATGGGGTGAAGCTGTCTTCTGCCGGCGATTTCGAATGAGCAAGAGGTTGTTCTTGAGAATAGCTGAAACTTTGAGTGCTCGAGAGTATTTTTTTTTCAACAACTCTCGGATGCCACCGTAAGACTGGGGTTTCACTCATGGGTGAAGTGCACCGTTGCTCAGGGGTAACTCACCAACGGTGGAGCGGCCGATCACTACGACGAATATCTGTACGTTGGAGGTACAACGGGCAATATCATATTTGCTTTCGGCGACCACTATTTGAAGCAGCCAAACGCCGCTGGCATCGCCAAGCTCACAGAATTGTATGAGAGGATGCACAACTTTCCCGGTATACTTGGAAGCATCGACTATATGCATTAGGCATGGAAGAATTGTCCATAGTCTTGAAGATGAATGTACACAACTGGACGAAAAAGGGTTATTCGACGCTCATCCTTGAATTTGTCGCCTCCCAGGATTTGTGGATATGGCATGCTTTTTTCGATGTCGCCGACTCCATGAACGACATCAATATGCTCAATCAGTCCTCCATCTTCAACGACGTACTCAATGGGAGAGCGTCGTCAGTCGTCTTCAAAGCAAATGGCCGGGAGCACCACATGGGCTACTATCTAGCCGACGATATCTATTTGAGGAGGACCTCTTTCGTGAAGACGCTCCCTCTGCCAACAGATCCGAAGAGATGACGATTCGCTCGGATGCAAGAAGTTGCTCATAAAGTCGTTGAAAGGGCTTTCGGTAAAGGGCCCTACTCACTTGTGGTTTCGAAAACATTTATGTGACGTTATGTATGCTTGCATCATTTTACATAACATGATCATTGAAGATGAAGGACCTACAACAACTCAATTCAATGCTGAATCGAGCGCATGGAGCGATAGACACATGAACAGGACACTAGTCAATCAAGGTATGTCAGCGCCACTCAACATATATATTGAGAGACAAGCTCGGATTCAGGATGCGCGTGCCCACGACCGTCTTATGGACGATATGATTAAGGAAATTTGGACACGTTTCGGTCCACTCAACTAGTGATTCTTGTTTTTTTTATTTCTTAATTATTGTATCTTTTTTCTCCTTAATTAGTGTATAGTTTTTATTTTGATTCAATAAAATTGTCATTTTTAATTTTTTTCTATTTAATTAAGTATTTTTATTATTATTTATTACAAATACAAAAAAAAATCATTCAATCATTGCCAATGATTATAGACCCGGGGTCTATATATCAACCCCACTTCAGAATTTTCTATCGGGGTCTATCCAATTATTGGAACCCCCACCAAAATTACACTTACCGACGATAGACCCGGGGTCTAAAAAATGACCATAGTGAATGCTCTAATAAATTCTTTGTTTAATTAAAACAAGTGTATAACCCGTCGAAAATCGACGGGAAATCACTATTCCATAAATTCTTCTCAAAATCGATGTAGGATAATGAGGTGGATCGTTCTAACAGAAAATATCCTCTATCTCACATAAATTTAGAGAAGAAAAGTAATTTTGAAGAATGTCAAGGTTACCCTAATCCTACATTATGAATTTAATATAAAATTTAAAAAAAAAATCACTTGAACTATCGGTTAGGAATTAATTCGTCTAACCCCACGGTTCTGTGGCATAACTGACCCGTTCACCATGATTTTCATCGGAATCGGCCCGTTTACCCCACGATTTTGATCGGAGTTAGGTTGTCTACCCGATGGTTCTAAGTCAGAACCACCCTGTAATATAAAAGATAAAATAAATAAATTTCAAGTATGAGTTACCACAGTTTTCATCGGAATCGGCCCTTCTACTAAAAAAATCAATTGAACTGTGAGTTAGAAGTTGATTATTTCATTGATAAACATATTTATTCTGTTAAATTAAATTATACTCCCTCCGTCCCTGATTTAAAGTCCCAGTTGCTCTTCAAAAACTGTCCCTGATTTAAAGTCCCACTCTGCTTTTTCGACATCTATACCCTTTTGTTTTTTCCCTAAATTACTACCCTTTGCCACTACTTAAACTAACCCACCAGATTTAATCCACTTTAATTAATCACACTAATTTAATGTGGGCCCAAGCCACTAATTACACCACCCACTAAATTTACACCCACTCATTTTATTCGGCCCACCCAACCCTCAATATACCCTTCTCTCTCTCTTGTTTCTCTGTGAATCCACCATTCTCTCTCTCTCGTTTCTCTGTGAAAACCCTAGAACTGCGCCGCTATCTCTAAATCGATCTTCATTTTAGATTGATTCTCTCTGTGATTTTTGATCTCTCTCATAATCTCCATGGAAAATTTGTCCATGGTTCCATGTCTCTCTCTCGATTCTCTGTCAATCCCAAATCTCATCGAAAACCCTAAAACTTGAGTTCCTTCGTCTGACTCGATTTCCTCTCTGATTCTTACTCTCTCTCATCTTGAACATGGAAAACTACTCTCAATCGAAGGACTCTGTAATGGAGTCTAGTTCCTTTTCCGATTCTGAAGCTGGTTGCTCTTCTGTGACGCCGGCCAAATCGGCAGATCTCAGTTCCTTTTCGTCGGAGAATTCAGTGGAGGAGATCGATTTTGGGGCTTCTCCAGAAATTTTTGCGATCTTCGATACTCCGTGGTTTCAGCTTTACAAAAAAAGGAAAGCTAGAGCTTTGAATCGAGGATCTGTCGATTTGGGTTCCTTGGTGCCGGAGAAATCAGCGTCGGAGGCCGATTCTGAGATTCCAGATACTGACTTGGGGATCTTCGATTCTCAATCTGGTGTGCTGGCTGATTCGATGCCATTCTCTGAGACTCTCCACATGGTGCCGGAAACGCTTCCTGAGGATTTCCCGAGTGTGGTTCCTGAAACTCCATCGCCGCCGAGTGAGATGGAGAATGAACTCTTCTCTGGTGATGAGGTGATTCTGTTATTCTTCTGTGGTGTTTAAATGGTGGGCTGGTGATGCCATTTATGATGCTTCGTGTGTATTTTATTCTGCTCATTGCGGATAATTTGTCCCTGTTGCTCAATTATTTACTTGATGATGCAAAATGTGATGACAGTTTATCTGATTGATGATGCATGATACTTGTGAGTGGATGCATTCTGTGATTATTTACTTGATGATGGATTATTTACTTGGTCCCTGGATGCATTCTGTGACTTATGAATGCCTGTGATGCTTATTTAAATGATGAGGCTTTGTGAAAAATGAATCCCTGTGATGACTAAATTGGCTTATTTACTGGATGATGCATTGTTTACTGGATGATGCTTTGTGACTTATTAATCCCTGTGATGACAATGCTCTGAGGGATCCTGTTGTGATTGGAATTTGTGAGTCTCTTATGTGATTGCCTTAATGATGCCACCACTAGCATTGCCTAGTTTTGGAGGTTGAGTAAGGCAGCCTAGAGGTAAATTGCTTTAGTCAATGATGTTGATGCTGAGACTTGTTAAGCAAAAAAGATGTTTACATTCCAAACAGGATAGATACATGAGTCACAAATGTTTGTCCCTGTAAACTAAAGCAAAAAACTGACCCACTGTGCTCTTAATCCTACATTCTGAATTCTTGCAGCCCTAAAACCATGTCATCCAGAGTGTAGCTTGTTGTCCCTTCAATCCTTTCACTGTTTAGGAATTCTATGCATTCCTCAACCACTTCCTGTTCCACTTCTATGCATTCTGGCAGTATTCCCATCCTCTCCAATCTTTCTTTATTCATGTGAGGAATCTTGTACTTGTTGTCTCCCTTTGTCTTCATGATTTCCTTGTAGCAGCATTGAAGGGTAAGGAAAGCATGATTGATCTTCTCTGGTTCATAGTTGTCATATGCAGTCTTCACATTCTGGATGAGGTCTTCTAGATTGTTGGTTTGTTGTTGATCCTTCAAAGTTTGTATAGCCCTAAAAAAACCTAGATCATTTATATTGGTATCTGGGGAGTTTGGGGGTTGACATACTAGCTGGAAATTGAATCCATCAGAATTGGCAATTGCTAGGAAGTCTGGATCATCAGGTTTAATATGTGGCTTTGCATTATCTTGTTGGATAAAAATCTGGTTGCCTAACAGCTGTGTTGGCCACTTAGCCTTGAAAACTGGTATCATCTGCATGAAAACATTGGCAAGGCTACATGATGAATCTGTTACAGATTCTGATAGCATAAAAAACTTAGAAAAATCTGACCTCATTCAGTAGACTTCCTTTGGTGATTGGTTTTGTGATTGCTGCTATTGGCTTGACTTCAATTGTGCCTGCTGATCTGTTTTTGGAGTTTCTCTTTGCTGGTTCATGTGTGATAAATGGAAAGATTCCAAACTTTCCATCAAACAACACATTGCTGTCCCCATCTATTATTGGTCTTGAAACTGCACAGTTGAACATAATTTTGGGAATATGTCTCTTGGATTTACAGCTCCTATGTGGTTCTTGCTCACCTTTTACAAAGTAGTATCTCTCCTTCTCCTTCTTTAGGTAAAACCACTTCTCATCTATGTGAATTGTGTTGAACATGGACTGAAACTTGAAACTCCATGTCCGTGCATGTGTTTGAAGCTGACTAAGACTCCACTTGAGTCTAGAAAGCTTATTCTTCTCTGTTAAAAATGGTTTGATGGCTGATGTGTGTGGTGTAAGCTTATCTGCTTTGACAAATCTGTGCAGTGCAGATTTACTAATGCCAAGATTAGGTGCCATAACCCTCAGGGAAGTTCTGAGCTGCAGAGGCAGTGCTTTCACTTTTTCTTCATCTAAATCTTTCTTGTTTTTGTAATGCATACCTAACCTTTTTGATTGCAGGTGCACAGGAATTCCAAGGCTTAGTTGAGCTTGAACAGCTTGCCAAATCCTCCAAATGGTTCTCAAAGAAAGCTGGAATTTGGAAGCTGCCTCCTGTTTTGCTCCATACTCGAGCTGACCATTTGAGCTGTGTTGAAGCAACCATTGTGCCACCAGATTTTTGCCTTCATTTGTCAGCTTTCTAGTAGACTTAGAATTTTCCATTTCTCTATAATTGTTGCTAACACTGCTGATTTGTGGGTGAGTCTCATGAATGAGATGTAAATGCTGTATTTATTGCTGTTTTAGGGAGTTGTGTAGTTTGAAATTCCAACCAAATTTTTTGATCAACTCATTGTACTTGTTCTCCTTATTTTAATGAATGAAAAGTTATTTTGGCTCCAATTAGATTTGTTTTGCCTCCAATTTCCTTTCCCAACGTTTACTGTGCAGATTTCATTTCATTTCATTTTTTTTTTGTCCTGGGCAGTTTTTAATTCAAGCAATAGGAACAAATAATTAACCATTTAATTGAAACAGATAAATGAAGCAACAATGAAACAAAAATTAAATAATGCAAGAAATAAATAAATAATGTCATCCACCCACCAAATAAATAAAGAATAAAAAACCCTACAAAGATTAGCAAAAAGTAAGCAAAAGATTAGCAATACCCCTACTAGTCATTTTACCCCACTCAAACTCACTTTTTCAGCTTTTCTTAGTTTCCGTGTCAAGCCCACAATGGGACTTTAAATTGGGGACGGAGGGAGTAAATGATTTTGGCTAAGAAAATATATACTTGATGATTTTGTAAGAACTAATTTTGCTTCAGTATACACACGAGGCGTGAATTGATATATATGTGATGAATTGATTAAGAATTTGATATATTTTTTAAAGAATTTAATTTGATTATGAGATAATATGACGTGAGAATTAACATAGATGGCGGTGGATGTGTATTAATGTTATTATATGAGAATACACAACGTTTTTGTTGATTTGATCTTTTTAAGATTTTGTTTCCATGTAATATATAAATATAGAATATAATATGATAAATATTGATAAATTTCTCATATTAAAATATGATATATATTGATTTTGAAGATTTGATCTTTTAAGATTTTATTTTCATATCATATATAATATATATAGAATATAAATATGATAAATATTAATTTTAAATTCGAAAAATTTTAGAATTTAGATAAATAAGAACGGAGAGATATGAAGGGTGACACATAGAATTTTTTTTACGTAGAGTCGTTTTCGTTTATATAATGTATAGATAGATAAATAGATAGATAGATATTTTGATTAAGTATGCACAAAATAATAATTTAAGATAAATCTATGGATAGAGGATGAATAACAAATAATTTTATGTCGATTTTTTTTTTATTGAGCAGAAATATTATCTCGATTAATAATGCATAAAAAGAAGGTTTTGATCTTATTAAGATTTTGTTTCCATGTAGTATATTATATATATAGAATATAAATATGATAAATACTAATTTTAAATTTAAAAAAATTGAGAATTTAAATAAATAAAAATGGAGGAATATGAAGGTGCTACATAAAACTTTTTTTAATGTAGAATCATTTTCGTTTATATAATAATAGATTTGTTGTACATCAATTGAGTTTGCGTGAGATAATAGTCTCATTTACTACATGGGAGTGCTCATCACAAAAAAAGTCTAGCGTGAAAATTTTAAACTAATCTAAACCGCTAATAATTATATGATCTATTGTTAACTTTAATTGAATCAAAAATGTGATTTTATATAGTATTATTATTTATAAAAAAAATAAGCATGAATAAAAAAATAAAAAGCATCATTAGTCATTATTGCATGTGCTTTTAAAAAGCATGACTATATATATGAAAAAGTATATATATATATATAATGATTTTTTGTTTTTTCATAAGAGGACTATACTAATTCATCCTTATTTTATAATGTAAAACTATTGCTATTATGAAATATAATCTAACTATTTTTTTGAGGATTTAAAATATATTTTTAATAATTATAGCAAGAGAGAGAGAGGATTTTTTTTTTTTTGAAATGAGATGTGAGAGATTAATTCTTCATATATCTCAAAACAAAATGAATGTTCATCGATAAATATAATTTGTTTATTTATAATATTAATTTATAATTAAAATGGTGATCAAATTCACCAAATATGCTAATTACTCCTTCCATATCACTTAAATAACAAAATCTCCCAAAAGACCGGTCTCTAGCAAAAGACCGGCCTGTCCGACGCTTGGGGCACACACGCGCGTGCACCTCACGCGCCCTTTTTTCCAAAAAAAAATTTGATTTTTTTTAAAATTTCAGATTTTTTTCCTCTCCTTTTTTTCCTTTTCGTTTTTTTATTTGTTGCTTCTTCTTTGGTCAATATTCGAGCGAGGGGAGCCGAAGGCCTCGGAGCGAGACGGAAAAATTCAAATTATTGTCCGACGATTATCCTTATATTAGAATTCGGAGCGGAGGCGGAACCGTAAAATCGGAGCCGAAAGTGGATTAAAAAAAAAGTCAACGGGTTTGACCCAGGTTTGACTGGGTCAACCCGGTCTCTTGTAAGAGACCGGTCTCACAGTAGACCATCTCCACTTAAATTTTCTCTATTTTCTTATTTGGACGTATTATATTATTAAGCTCATTTACCATAACGCAAATACAACACATAATAAATACTCAATATAATTCATAAATTACAACATATATCACTAAAAAGCTACGGATTTCTTCTCTCTTATTTGATTTGACATAAATACCCTAAAAGTTATTTTATCTTTCCAACAACTTAATTTTAGCATCCGTGCCAGACCAAATGACTAATTGAAATGATACGAAGGGAGTATATAAAAAGCAAAGCTCATTTCTTTTTCTTTTTAAGAATTGAATATTAAGTTAGCAATTTGTCAAATTAATAAAGTTAATACTGGAATCAAGTCGCCAAAAAAAATCTAGAATCCAATTTAATGTACTCTAATATATTTTGAAACAAAATTTCTTAGAATTTGGCCCGACTGACCTGATTGTATACTATAAAACAATTATACAAAACCCGCGCTCTATTTATTGAAAAATAAATTGCTTCAGCGCTCCCCATAAAGGCTCGAACACGCGACCTTCAAAAGGTAGCGCTCTAAGCTGTAGCACAGACCACTAGGCTACAGCTTCTTTTGTATATTTAAACGTACATATATTTATTTATAGGCTTTGGGCTTTTACTATTTACAACCTTGTTTGTTTTTATTTTTTTTCTTTTTGGTTTTTTCGTTTCATTATTTAATTTTTCATCTCTATTATGTTGTTTCTTACCTGTTATTCATTTTATTTGTTGTTCTAATTTTTTTATTTTTAATTATTTATTCTTCATATTATCTTTTTTTCAATTAATTTTTATTTTTCCCATTTTTTTTAATATTTATTTGATTATGTTGTGTCAAATTATTCATTTTATTTACTTTTTCATTTTTTTTATTTTTTAAAATTATGTACATTTAAAAAGTAATATTTTTAAAACATTATATTTGTTCATATCAATGATTATTTTTCATTACGATGATAATTACTTGATCGAATTATTAAGAGTAGAAGTTGTAGTGAATAAAAGTAAATATTGTCGTGAAGAAAAGTATATTTTTGAAATGTTACCTTTGTGCATATCAATGATTATTTTCATTACGATAATAATTATTTGACCGAATTACTAAAAGTACAAGTTGTCGTTAATGAAAGTAAATATTGTCGTGAAGAAAAGTAATATTTTTGAAATATTACCTTTGTTCATGTCAATGATTACTTTTAATCACGATAATAATTACTTTATCAAATAATTAAAAATATATGTTGTCATGAATAAAAGTAAATATTATCGTGAAAAAAAGTAATGATTGTGAAATATTTAATTTATTCATATCAATAGTTACTTTTCATAACGACAATAATTACTTAACTAAATAGCTAAAAGTACAAATTATCGTAAATAAAAGTAAACATTGTTGTGAACAAAAGTAATAGTGGTAAAGTAACAACTATTATTAATTTATAAATAAATGAAAGTAATTAAGAAAAAAGAAATAGCAAAAGAATTAACAAAGAGAAAATAATAGGAAAATAACAAAGAAAGATAAATATAAAAAAAATAAGTAACTAATAATTTTTATTACTTTATTAATAAGTGAAAAATTAAAAAATTAAAAAAAACCTAAGCAGATTATTGAAAAGAAAAAACAAATGATTTGTAAGTTGTAACAGCTAGGATTCCAATTCAGGTGGATTACATTGATAGCCGTCACCCTTGCTAGTGCCCATTATATATTAAACATCCACAAATATATTTACTGATGGTCCCGAAACGAGTTACTGGTGTATGGGGGGAATACACCAGTTGGAATTTTAAAAAAAATCAACCCTTAAAATTACTTCAATCGAGTAAAACGGACTCAGTTGGAATCTCACAGCTGAGTAAGCAACCTCAGCTGGAAGAGTGCGGCTGTGCGGAATGTGGTGGAAAATTAAACTCGTTATAAACAACTCACGCTTTTAGTGCAGGGTTGGTCAACAACCAAAACAGTTGAGAATGCTCAGATATGCAGATTTGTATGTCGGTTAGATTGATCAGATAAGAATACAATAAGCAACTGAAAGAAAACAAACACGAACACACAGGATTTAACGTGGTTCGGAGATAAACCTCCTACGTCCACGGGGAGTTGTGAGTCCACACAACTCTGTCCAAGTTCTTCTGGACAAACCACACAGCTTACCCGGGCTGTGCAACCGTTGTAATAAGTTTACGGGTACTTATCAACCTTTACAGTTAAGTTTACGGGTACTTAACAACCTATGTCAAGTTTGCGGGTACTTGACAACCTAACTACTCAATTACAGGAAGAGTAGGGTCCTAAACCTTTTCAGGTATAAAAGATAAGGTTCCAACTAACAGCTCGAACACGAAGTGAGCTGGGATCTAACACTCTACGAACTCTCACAAAGTGATGTTCTCAAGGTTTGATCTAAAGACACTCAGACACAATCTAATGCTCTAGAACTCTCAACAAGTGATGTTCTTAGAGGCTAAATCTAATTCAACTCGAGTAAGGAATATAGTTCTTTCTTTCGCTCTGTCTCGTCTCGTGTGTCTTCTCTTGTATATCTTCCGCACTAATCTCCAATGAATGGAAGCCTCTATTTATAGGCGGAGAGAATCAATTTGCCGTTGGAGGAGCTGTTGATCTCTGATCGGTTGAAAGCGATGGCTTGTCTCTCATCTCTGCAGACTATCCCGATATGGCATCTGTGCTCTTCTGCTTTCCATCTGAGACAGCCTTGTGTTGGGCCAGATGGGGTAATGACTGAACGGTCAAACCCTCATGTGACTTCCTTTTGAAATTCAAATCTTTGACAGTCAACTTCGGTTTGTCGGTTGAAAGTCTTGACCTTCATCTGAGTGATCTTCAGCTGATGTTCCGATCTGTCGAGCTCTCAGCTGACTTTGAACTTCAAACAGTTGAACTCCTTGTTCGGATTCTATAACTGAGGTTCTGAAACTGAACCCTCAGTTGTCTTCCTTGTATTTACTCAGTTGGGTTTGAACCCTCAGATGATTTCCTTTTCATCTGATGTTCTCTTCCTTTCAACTGTTTCTCATCTGATGAATGCTCAGTTGGTTTCCTTCTCAACTGATGTTTTGAAGACTTCCCCTTGTTTGCATCTGAACAAATGAACTCTCAGTTGTCTTTCTTCACAACTGATGTTCTGTCTGAGTGACGCCTTGTTGCCATCTTCAGCTGGAGACCTGTAAAGACAAAATCTTAACTTTACTCAAACAGCGAGCCTAACTTCTAACATTAGGTTCTGGCAACATCTACTCGGTTGGGGTCAGTCGGTTTTGGAATTCATCAAAACTTATACTAATAAATTTCCCAACAATTTCCCCCTTTTTGATGATGCCAATACCACTTACAACTTTAAACCACTATTGATCTAATCCTCACTAACTTATCTAAAATCTCAGCTGAAATTCTAGACAGTCTATAAGATAAAACATCAAAGGGTTAGCACAGTTATAACATGGTATTTAAAAGACTTTGTGATTTAGAGCTTGGACAATGAGGGATTGTTCATCAAGGTGAATCTTATAACTGAATAGTTTTGATTACAACTGATTGTTACAAAAGATAGGCTCAAAAACCGAAAATTACAACAGTTGCTAGAAAACTAACTGAGCTAGTATTGTAGCCCATACTTGCCAAAGATCCTTACAAAAATTTCCCTCTTAGCAGGTGACTCCTTGGAGATGTCCACTCCATGCTCCTTGCAGACCTGCCTCGCCTCAGATGCAATCTTCTGACGGTTCGGGTTGCTGGAATCCGAGAGAAGAGGTGGCCGATAAGTAACCCTCTTGGGAACTGGAACAGTGTTCAAGTCCAGGTTGGCGTCAATCATGGCCCTCCTGAATTGACTGAACATGCCCGGGTCACCTGAGTGCAACTCAGTCAGCGCCTCTTTGAACGCTCTCCTTGGGTCGTCAGTTGCGTAAACCTTCCTGTAATAGAAGTCGTTCACGAACTCCTGCTTAAACATCTCCCAATCCTCATTCCACTCGGTCGGCATCCACTTGTCAGTATGCCTGAACCGACTCTCAACCTTGGACTTTAGAGGCAACCTTTGTTGCTTCAACCGAGCTTCCGCCTTTGATTGGATTCTGTTGATGCGGCGTCGGCTGCGGGAGGCAACGTTGCGGTCCAGGTTCTGAGAAACCTTCTTTAGCTCAACCTCGAACTAGTTCACCCTCCTCGCCTGGCTGGCGGCAAACTTTCTGATCCAGCTCGGGTTCATGTAGTCCTTCTCCTCTACATCCATAGCCTTGGCCGCTGCAATGCACTCTTCGGTTGTTATCCCGTCGAGTTCAGAATCCAGCTCGGCTGCGATCTCGGCTATGGAGCTGTAGGAAACTCCAATCTTCTTCGCCTGCTCCAAGTCCTTAGTCATTTCGGCTCCACCGACTTCGGTTGACTTGGTAGCAGCAGATTTCCTTCTCCTCAGCTGAGATTTGGATGGTTGAGCAGCTGGCACTCCTTCTTCTTGGGTCTCTTCTTCTTCCTGTGCTTCGTCCTCCGTCTCCTTCTCTTCCCCCTTTTTGGCATCAGCAACAAGGCTTGCTACTGAACCGTCCAGAGAGTTGAGTTTGGCCTCGGTGGATTGAACACAGTTGAAGAGTTCATCGACTGCACACTCCAGTTCGATCTTCTTTGCCAGTTCGGAGTCCTGGCGCTCTTGTTCTGCCTTCTTCAAGACAGAGAGGTTGTCGTTGACCTCTGTCTGAAATGCAACGAACTCAGCCCAACGCGACTCGAACCGGGACTCCCATTCAGCATCCTGCGTCTGTTGGGACTTGGCCAGATTTGAGTCAGCCAAGGACTTGAAGACATTCACTTCCGACTTCAAGCCCAACAGAGTGGATTTCAGCTCCGACACGTCCTGACTGGTGGAGGAGGAGAGATCATTCAGCTTCATCTTCAGCTCGGCATTCTCCTCCACCAGTTGTTGGTACTTCACTTCCTGAGCTGCCAACTCCCTCAGCTGGTCATTTTGTTGGTGCTGGAGGTTGGCGAGCAGCTCGGTCCTCAACTGGTTGACCCTCTCAGCCACTAGCTCGTAGATTTGTTCTGTTGAAGGAGCGAGCTGAGCAGCTGGAAGGGCTTGAGTAGACGGAGCTAGAGGCTCAGTTGTGACTATGGCTTGACGGTTTGCCAGGTACAGCTTCAGGTTCTCCTCCTCTTCTTTTGCGACGGCGGCTGCTGCATCGACATCTTCAAGGAAGTCGGCTGATTTCACCAACATACTGTCAAGGAAGTCGACACACTCCTTTCCAGCTGCCTCCCTTGTGTCCTTCCCTTCAGCCAGACTCTGGTCCAACCGTCTAGTGAGCAGCGCGATCCGGTTGTTGTACGCCACCTCCAAGTTGGAATAATTGAAGTAGGCTCGGATGCGGGACTCGTCAGATTTCAGCCTGTCCCAGCTCAGTACCCTAATCGTGTCCTCCTTGACATACCACTAGCTAAAGATCAGGTGGAACTGGTAAAGTAGCTCGGTTCCCAGTGTGGCGAAGATGGGCATGTCGCGAGCCGCAGGGAACAGACCCAACAGCTTTTGAAAGCAGTAGGCCACCCTGCCTTCGTGCTCGTCAGCAATAGCCTTCAGGTCCTCCGCTTCGTTGATCGGGGAGGGGGTGAGATTGTATGGTTTGGGTTCTAGAGGTTCATCAATGTTGGCCAAAGATTCGGTCACAACATCGGCATCGAGCTGAGAGCTCAGAATTTGGGATTCAGTTGGGGAAGGGGGTGGAATGGTTTCCTCAACATCGGCCGAAGGAGCGGTCACAATGTTGGCATCGAGCGGAGAGCTCGGAATATCTGGCTCGATTTGGGTAGAGAGAGCAAGAGGCTCTGGGGGCGGTACAACATTCACTCCAGCTGTGGGGGAGGTGGTAGCATCTTCGAGGTCCTCAGATGAGGAGGATGCATCCGACGTCTCCATGCCCTCAGCCTCATCAGCTCCGGGGCCTCGAGGTGCAATCTCGAATGATGCGGCCTCAACTGAGCGGCTGGATTCGGAACGCTCCTCAGCAGGTGTGGACTCGACCTGCGCTCCCTCATCGTCTGGAGCTTGTTCCTCAGCTGGCTCCTCAGCTGGAACCTCAACTGGCTCATCAGCTGACTCATCAGCTGGAACATCAGTTGGCTCATCAGCTGGCACCTCAGCTGCCTTCTTGATTGCCTTCTTGAACCTTACCCTTAACTTTTTCTGGGCAGGTTCGTCAGTCGCCTCCTTCTCAACGTCAGCTCGGCGACGTGAGGCTTTGGATTTTGTGGGGCGAGCAGCAACTTGTTCCCCCTCAGCTACTGACTCAGCTGGCTTTCCCGACTCCCTCTTGTCCTTGGGAGTATAGACACTCCTCAGCACCTCCTGTGCTTTCTTGGATGTCGGGAATAGCAACAGTTTCTTCAGCGGCGTCTCCTCGCAGTCAGCCCAGACCATGTTGCGGTCCTTTGTTGCGAGGAGGATAAGGGCGGAGATTTTGCAGCCGAAATTGAGCGTGCCCTTCACACTCAGCAGCTTCTCTCCAGACTCGGTTGTAGTCTCAGAGATCTTCGACTTTTCCCCCATCAACTGGTTCAGAAAATATTGGAACCAGTTGATTTGGTGTTGGTGCTCCAGGGCCAACAGCTGTTTCAACTTGGGTCGGCTGATGTCGCCGAACGCGCCACTGTATCCGAACATGACCTTCGACATGGCGTCGAACAGCAGGCGGTGTTCAGGCTTCAGCTTAGTCCTTTGCATGTTGCTCCTCAACCGCTCTGGCTCGATCAGAGCATCCTGTAGAAATTCATCCGCCTGTTCGTCGATAATATTCTCCAGGAACTCGGTGGCGGTGTGGTTGATTGGTATGATGTATCGGAGGACGTCGGACACGTCGATGGAGAAGGAGACACGACGTATTGTCCTTTCCGGAACATCCCTTTGTCGGCAGGACACCGTCGTAGAAACTCCCTTTGAACTGTCAAGGGGGCGAAGAAGATTGACGTAGAATTCTCCGACTTGACGCCTGAGCAAGTGAGAGGGACAGAGCTTGGCCCATTCCAGAAGTCCGTTCTCACGGAGAGTGTTGGCGAGAGGGGCTAGGACCGGCGACTCTAGATCCTCGTCGGAGAGGATCTGCTCGAAGTGAATCTTCGATACTAACATATCGAACGACTCTTCATACGTTGTAGGCACGAGGGAAGGTCCGGATGATGCCATTCTTTTGCTTTTGGGTGCCATTAAATCACTGCAAAGGTAAAATATATATAGGGGAGGAAGAAATCTATTTGCAGAAAAGGGTTAGGCAGAAAAACTGGAAGACGATGAGTAGTATGATTGATAAGCACGAATGTGGAAAGTAGGAGATATCTTCCTGATTTTTCGCCTTATATAGGTCTTTGACTTGGATGAGATCAACGGCTGGGGTTAAATGGCGCGAATCCATCAACGGCTGGGATTACGCGACTGTTGACTATCTTTGACTCGACGTTTTGATCCGAGTTCCAACCAGCGCGTGAGAAGGTGTACAGTTTCATGTCAGCCCAGTCGCACTATAAAGTAGGCTATGGATGCTCAGCCGTACTTTACATTTAATGCGACATGATGGCTATTTTAATGTAACTGACTAGCACGGGAATGTTTGAATTTATTTCAAACATTCTCATTTAAGAACATAACACCTTCAGTCATAAATGATACCTGGTAGCTGATGTCGATATCAGCTGTATACCTCAGTTGCCGCATGCCATCAGCTGACTCGAGTTCGTCTGTTCAGCTGATGTCTGTTCCATTGTTGCAGCATACCATCAGATGACTCGAGTTCGTCTGTTCAGCTGACATTTGATGTCTTCAGTTGGCAATTCGTATCTGAGATTCCCCCTTCATCTGAGCTTCCCCCTTAATTCGATATCCGATTCGTCAGCTCGGATGAATCCTTATCAGCTCGGATGACTCTTTAGCTCGGATGAGTTTTTAGCTCGGATCCAAAAGTTCTAGAAGATCACACAGCATCTTGAACCGGGCTTCAGGAAGAGGTTTGGTGAGGATGTTAGCTCTCTGAATCTCAGTTGGGATCTTCTCCATGGACACATCCTTCTTCTCAATATGATCTCGGATGAAGTGATGACGAATATCGATATGCTTAGTCCGAGAGTGATGAACAGGGTTTAGAGAGATAGCTATGGCACTCGAGCTATCACAATGAATGAGAACCTGTCCAGTTGAGACTTCATAGTCTCTCAGCTGCTGTTTCAGCCACAACACTTGCATGCAACAGCTTCTGGCAACCATGTACTCTGACTCGGTTGTCGAAGTAGCAACACACGCTTGTTTCTTGGAGAACCATGAAACTAGCTTGCTTCCCATGAACTGACAGTGTCCAGAAGTAGACTTCCTATCCAACCGATCTCCTGCTAGGTCGGCATCTGAGTATCCAGTCAGCTGGATATTGTCATCAGTTGGGTACCACAACCCAACATTGACAGTTCCTTTCAGATACTTAATGATGTTCTTTGCTGCCAACATGTGTGCTTCTCTTGGTTGGACTTGAAAACGAGCACACACTCCAACTGCGTATGAAATGTCTGGTCGGCTGGCAGTTAGGTATAGCAGCGAACCAATGATCCCTCTATACTGGCTGGCATCAACAAGCTTTCCCTCAGCTCCTGGTTCGATCTTCCAGTTCGTGTTCATAGGGATCTTGGTTGTCTTACTTGTCTGCAATCCGAACTTGGTGATGAGCTCCTTTGTATATTTGGACTGGTTGATGAAAATCCCTTCAGGTGACTGCTTCACTTGTAATCCAAGGAAATAATTCATCTCGCCCATCATTGACATCTCGAACTTTTCCTTCATGAGATCGGAGAATTTCTTGCACAGCTCCTCCGACTTGGACCCGAAAATGATGTCATCGACATAAATTTGCACGACAAGTATATCTTCTCCAACTTTGATAGTGAACAAAGTTTTATCAACTGAACCTCGTTTGAACCCCAAGTCCAGAAGAAATCCACAAAGAGTGTCATACCATGCTCTTGGTGCTTGCTTTAGACCATAGATAGCTTTCTTCAGCTTGTACACTCTTCCATCTCCAGTCTCAAAACCAGGAGGCTGTTCAACATATACATCTTCTTTGATATCTCCATTGAGGAATGCACATTTCACATCCATCTGATATACTTTGAACTTGTGATGTGCGGCATAAGCTAGAAAGATCCGGATGGCTTCCAGCCTTGCAACTGGTGCAAAGGAATCTTCAAAGTCAATTGAGCTACCAACCTTGCTTTATTCCTCACAATGAATCCAATGGCGTCTCTCTTGTTTTTGAAAATCCACTTTAATCCAATCACCTTGACACCATTTGGTCTTTCTACCAACTCCCATACACAGTTGCGTAGAAACTCATTCAATTCTTCTTGCATGGCTGTTGTCCAGTGGACACAGTTGAGAGCTTCCCCAACATTCTTCGGTTCTGGAACATCAGCTACAAAGCAAGAAATCATGGCAACATCTCCAGCTTGCTCGAACTCTTCTAGAATTGCCAATTCCTCAGCATATTGGGCATAAGTGTTGGATTCTTCCTCGGTTGATTCTGGATTTGCAACTCTGCTCCGTGTGCGCACACCCTTGGTTGGATCTCCGATGATGTCGTCAGTGGAATGAACTTCATACCATCTTCGGTTGCGTCTTCCTTCTTCTTCCAACTGTGGCTGTTCAGAAATCTGAGTTGGAGTCTTCAGAGCTGGTGATTGATCAGCTGTTGAGTCTGGATCCTCAACATTTGCAATAGTTTGAACTGAGCTCGGTTGGGCATCGGATGCTGATGTAGTTGGAGGGGCATCAGCTGAAGTTCCCCCTTGAGATGTACTGAGGTCTTCGCATTCATCTTCAGAGGAATATGGATCCTCATCCTCATTTGCCCATATTAGAGGTTCAGCTCTATTCTTTTCCCGAAGTGCTTGCGATCTGGTGAGAACTGGTAGAACAGCTGGATCCGCGTGTTGTTCCTTTACCTGTTCCCTGCACTCAAAGGTAGATTCATCAAAACTAACATGAGGTGTTATTTCCACAACACGAGAGCTGTTGTTGAAAACTCTATATGCCTTGATCCGAGCTGCATATCCAAGAAATATGCCCTTCGAAGCTTTGGCATCAAAAGTTTTCAACTGAGTCTTCCCATTGTTGTGAATATAACACTTAGATTCAAAAACACGAAAATAAGAAATATCTGGCTTTCTGCGTCTCCACAGCTCGTAGGGCGTCTTTCCCAACCGCTTGGTGAGAAGAGATCGATTCTGAGTGTAGCATGCTGTGTTGATCGCTTCAGCCCAAAATCTCTTAGGCAGTGCTGAGCTCGCTAACATAGATGTGGCTGCATCTTTCAGAGTTCTATTTCTTCGCTCAGCTACGCCATTCTGTTGTGGAGTACGCGCAGCTGATGTCTGATGGGTTATGCCATTCTTTTCGCAATACTCAATGATGGTTTCATTTAGAAACTCCGTTCCACGATCTGATCGGATAGATATGATCTTCATCTCTTGTTGGTTCGATATCCGATCCATCAGCTTGGGCAGCTCATCTCGGGTCTCACTTTTGTGGCGCAAGAAGATGGTCCACGTATATCTTGAGTAGTCATCAGTTACAACCAAAGTATATTCGTTTCCATTAATGCTTTTTGGTGTAACTGGCCCGAAGAGATCCATATGGATCAGCTGTAACACTCGGTCAGTTGAAGGAGTTGTCTTCAACCGGAAGGAGGACCTAGCGAGCTTTCCCAGCTGGCATGCACTGCAGATGTGTGTTGTTGAAAACACCCGGTTAGGTATGCCTCTTGCATGTTCTTGTCTGGCGAGTCGGTTCATCGTCTTGAAGTTCAGATGGTTGAGCCTTTTGTGCCACAGCCAGCTCACATCCGAACTGCTCTTTGATAACAGGCAAGTGTTGGGAAGGCTGTTGTTCCAGTCAGCGTAGTACACATTCCCGGTTGGGGATCGATTTCCCAATAATATCACCTGCTTTGATCCGACATCTTTCACCCTGCAACCCTGTGCATTAAACTTGACAGAGAAACCATTATCACAGAATTGGCTGATGGAGAGCAAGTTATGCTTCAATCCATCAGCATAAGAGACATTAGAAATTGAAACATGATTGGTTTCAAGGGTACCGTAACCTCTGGTATAACCTTTTGAGTTATCACCAAAAGTAATTGATGGACCTTCTTTCTCCACGAAACTTCCAAGCAAATCCTTCAGATTTGTCATGTGTTTCGAGCATCCACTATCCATCACCCACATTGTTGTAGACGCCTTCTTCTTCCTCAGCTGTTTCTCCTGTACCTGCAAGGAGAAACTCGCTTAGGTCCCCAATTTCAGTTGGGTCCTGGAGGGTTAGAACCAGTTCCCGCTGTAACCGTGCGTCGCTTTTCCCTGTAAACTCGGATGGATTTATCATTCCAAATTACTTTTCCTTCATCATCAACTATAATAACACCTCGGTTATCCTTAGGCTTGTCGTTAGTAGTGATGTTCTGTTTCTTGGGAGGAGTTGGATTTCTCCTATATTGAGCTTTAGGAGGTGAGGCTTTCCCCCTGTTTTGATGGCGATTCTTATCCTGTTGAGTTTGTCTGTGAGGTCGGACGCCATTGTGGAATCTTCTTGGCTGATTCTGATTCCATTGCCTTGGCTGTTGACGATAGCTGTTCATGCCCGAATGTTGATTCATGTTGTGGCATGAGTAACCATAGCTGTCGTAACTGTTCCACATAGGTTGACTCTGTTGGAACCTCTGGTTGTTGTGGTGATGGAACCGTTGTTGATTCTGTCGGTTGAAGCTTGGTCGGTTCTGTTGGTTCCATCTCTGCTGGGGTTGGTTTGTTGGTCGATTATCACGTCGGTTCTGAGTTTGGTTATGTTGTCGATTTTGAGCTCGGTTCTGATTGCGACTCCGACGTCTCCGGTTCCTCCGTTGAGTCTTGGAACATTCCCCCTCGGTGGTAGACTCCACCGACTGTTTCGTTGGTTCTCCGTCTGCAGATCCTTTGCCTTTCTCAGCCACAGTTGCCTTTGTCGGTTGTGATGGTGTTTGTTCAGTTGCAGACTCAACTGTGTTAGGTTTGGCAACCATGACTTCCTCAGCCTTGGTGAAGGTAGCTGGTGGAATTCCAGTATCCTTTGCCACGTCGTATCCGAGTCCAGACACATCATCCGTTTGCCGTCTGTATCTGATGAGATTCTCGATGATCTCGGATGACTGATATAGCTTTGTCAGGTTGTCCTTCTCAGTTTGAAGATCCTTGAGAAGAACGGCTATATGCTCGGTCTGGGCATCTGATGTCTTCATCAGCTGGTCGATCTGAGCCTCTTGCTTGTTCAACTGTTCGTTCTGTGCCTTGATCTGTTCCTTCAACTGTTCATCGGTTGAAGCCTCAGTTTGGTTGGCTGTACTCAGTTGACTTTTCAGCTGGTCAATTTCTTCAGCTTGTCTCTTGATCAGATCGTCCTTTTTGGTTAAGGAATCTTCAAGCTTGGCGAACTGGGCTTGAAGACTCTTAAACTCAACCGACTGCTAATGCAGTTCCTCACTGAGTTCTTGAAAATCATTCCAAGAGGGTTCCAACTCATCGCTCAGAGATTCCTGCATGTTAGAAGTATTGGAAGAAATTAAGCGAGCAAGATTAGATTGTACCTCAATATCATCTTGGTCGGTTCCAAGTGCCATGAGGCATTGATCCGGACTGATGACTTTGTTGGTAGAGGTCAGATCATCCTCATCTTCAGTGTATGTGAAGATGTCCATATCGTCAGCTGCCTCTTCAGCTACCATGGCCTTATTCTTTGCAGTTTGCTTGGCCCTTAGTGCTTCTCTTTCCTTCTTTGAAAGGTCTGGGCAGTCAGCTTTGAAGTGTCCTTCCTTGCCGCATTCGAAGCAACCATTGGTGACTGGCTTCGAACTGTCTCGAGTTCGGTTTGATTTATAGAAACGTTTATATTTGCCGAACCGAGTATCCATATCGGCTAGCTTCTTTGACAACGCTGCAATGTTCTGTTGCAGTTCCTCTCTGCTTGGCTCCTTTACTGTCGTGTCAGCCGATCTGGTTGGCCTTGACGATCTTGATTTTGAGTAGTCAGCTCGGAGGGCAACTGACTTTGATGCTGAGCCGACATCCTCAATTCTATTTGTCTGACTTGAGGGCTGCGACCTCCTTCTGCTGACCTTATACTCATTTCCTTTCAAGATTGAGAACAATCTTTCAGTTCCCATTTCACCAAGGTCAGCTCGGCTCTCGTGGATATTTGTGAAAGTATCCCACTCAGCCGGTAGAGCTTGCAACACTTTGAGGTTTATTTCTCTTAGAGTGTATTTTCCTTTCCGGATGGATTGGATTCTTCTGATGATGTCCATAAACCGGAGCTCTAGCTGATCGATAGTCTCATCAGGTCGCAGACTGAAATTGTCGAAATCTTGACATGCATGCGAGAACTTATTTTCCTTCGTCTCGTCGCTTCCTTCACTTAGCGAAGCCAGGATGTCCCACATCTCCTTTGCAGTCTCACACTCCTCTATCCAGGGCAGATAATCTTGTCCAACCGTGGACATTATTGTGCTTTGAGCCTAGATATCCATCTGGCTCACTTTGGCCTCCTCCGGAGTGTAGTCTTCTGGCTGTTTCTCCACATACTCCACCACTGCATCTCCATCGTTGGGATTTGTGGGAGTGCGAAGTATTCTGTCTCGTATGACGATTGGTCCAGAAGTGAGAACTTGTTGCATCCTATGATGCTTTGACAGAAGGATCTTCTTCATTCGAGTTCTCCATGATGTATAGTTGACAACAGAGAACATGACTACGATCTTGTCCTTGACGTCCATCTGTACAAACAAAAGCAGGACAAAAAAAAAGCTAGCAAGTATGCACTAGCGTGAAAAGATCTGTTCAGTTGACCACTGAAATAAAATTCTCGAATTCACACCTCGTGAAACAGAGTCAGCAGTTTTTTGAACCACTGCTCTGATACCACTTGATGGTCCCGAAACGAGTTACTGGTGTATGGGGGGGGGGAATACACCAGTTGGGATTTTAAAAAAAATCAACCCTTAAAATTACTTCAACCGAGTAAAATGGACTCAGTTGGAATCTCACAGCTGAGTAAGCAACCTCAGCTGGAAGAGTGCGGCTGTGCGGAATGTGGTGGAAAATTAAACTCGTTATAAACAACTCACGCTTTTAGTGCAGGGTTGGTCAACAACCAAAACAGTTGAGAATGCTCAGATATGCAGATTTGTATGTCGGTTAGATTGATCAGATAAGAATACAATAAGCAACTGAAAGAAAACAAACACGAACACACAGGATTTAACGTGGTTCGGAGATAACCCTCCTACGTCCACAGGGGAGTTGTGAGTCCACACAACTCTGTCCAAGTTCTTCTGGACAAACCACACAGCTTACCTGGGCTGTGCAACCGTTGCAATAAGTTTACGGGTACTTATCAACCTTTACAGTTAAGTTTACGGGTACTTAACAACCTATGTCAAGTTTGCGGGTACTTGACAACCTAACTACTCAATTACAGGAAGAGTAGGATCCTAAACCTTTTCAGGTATAAAAGATAAGGTTCCAACTAACAGCTCGAACACGAAGTGAGCTGGGATCTAACACTCTACGAACTCTCACAAAGTGATGTTCTCAAGGTTTGATCTAAAGACACTCAGACACAATCTAATGCTTTAGAACTCTCAACAAGTGCTGTTCTTAGAGGCTAAATCTAATTCAACTCGAGTAAGGAATATAGTTCTTTCTTTCGCTCTGTCTCGTCTCGTGTGTCTTCTCTTGTATATCTTCCGCACTAATCTCCAATGAATGGAAGCCTCTATTTATAGGCGGAGAGAATCAATTAGCCGTTGGAGGAGCTGTTGATCTTTGATCGGTTGAAAGCGATGGCTTGTCTCTCATCTCTGCAGACTTTCCCGATATGGCATATGTGCTCTTCGGCTTTCCATCTGAGACAGCCTTGTGTTGGGCCAGATGGGGTAATGACTGAACGGTCAAACCCTCATGTGACTTCCTTTTGAAATTCAAATCTTTGACAGTCAACTTCGGTTTGTCGGTTGAAAGTCTTGACCTTCATCTAAGTGATCTTCAGTTGATGTTCCGATCTGTCGAGCTCTCAGCTGACTTTGAACTTCAAACAGTTGAACTCCTTGTTCGGATTCTATAACTGAGGTTCTGAAACTGAACCCTCAGTTGTCTTCCTTGTATTTACTCAGTTGGGTTTGAACCCTCAGATGATTTCCTTTTCATCTGATGTTCTCTTCCTTTCAACTGTTTCTCATCTGATGAATGCTCAGTTGGTTTCCTTCTCAACTGATGTTTTGAAGACTTCCCCTTGTTTGCATCTGAACAAATGAACTCTCAGTTGTCTTTCTTCACAACTGATGTTCTGTCTGAGTGACGCCTTGTTGCCATCTTCAGCTGGAGACCTGTAAAGACAAAATCTTAACTTTGCTCAAACAGCGAGCCTAACTTCTAACATTAGGTTCTGGCAACATCTACTCGGTTGGGGTCAGTCGGTGTTGGAATTCATCAAAACTTATACTAATAAATTTCCCAACATTTACATATACATACAGTGCAATGAAAATTAAAAACAAAAATAATTTGGACTCTTGGACGCGCGGTGAGGGCATATATACCCCACGCACTCGACTAATGGATGAGTTAGCGGGTTAGTGGGTCAAATAAAATCGATTGTTGCAACTAGTGTATAGAAACATTTGTCAATTTCTTAATATATTATTCAATTTTATAGCTACCTCATAGCAGTTGTTATTGGTTCAAATGTCCGAAATATTAGTAATCTTTACTTCGAGTTGTCCAAAAGTATAAATTGGGGTGTTTGAAGGTTTGAAAAAATTAAAATCAAACTAAAGTCTAAAATTAGTTCATTTAAATAGTACTACCTCTGTCCGTTTCAACATGTCCCATTTGGGATCGACACGGAGATTAAGAAAAAGAGTGTTAATGAATTAATAGTGTAATTAGAGTAGTATTTTATTATGGATGTTAAAGTAGAGTGAGTGGAAAAACACTGTACATAAAACAGCTAACATTGTACATGCAGTAAAAAGAATGAATAAAATAACATTACACAATCAGCGCCGCCACTGGAGGAGGTCTCCGCCACCGGCCCAAGGCTCAGTGCAGCAGATTGCCGGCGTTTCATCACAGCAGAATGGGAGCGGCGAATGACAGGTCTCACAGCAGCATGGCTTCGCTGAAATCTGAAACGCTCTTGCACATCCATCGCGCCAATCCACGCATCGACAGCATCCGCCTGATCTTCAGTGTCAAGAACGACGATCCCGCTCAGATTTATCATCGGATTTATATCATAAGTAGTCAGTAGGGGTGGAGATGAGAGTGGGGTGTCCGGAACCACCGTCCCACTCAAATCACCACCAAATCGACCGGAGAAAGAGTCACTGGAGGTGGAGATGAGGGTGGCGTTTCAGGAACTAATGTGTCGGTGATATCAAAAATAGGTGAAATAGACAAAATCGAATCTTCAAATAATGGCATCATCAAGGCTAGGAGAAGGATAGTAGGCGGAACCTCACCGGAGAATTGACACGGCGGAGGGAGGCGAAACAAATGTGAAGATTGAAGAATGAACAATAATATTCGGCGCTGCAGAGAATAGAGCGGGTGAAGCAGAGAATGAGTGAGATGAGATGATAGTCTAGGGTTTAGTAGGGCTAGGTTAGTAATTGGGTTGAGCCGGACAAGTGGGATACATGGACTTAATTTTTTAATAAATGGATTATCTTCTTAATTATTTACCAAATAAGAAAATTGAACAAGTTGAAACGGACAATCCGAAATGATAAATGGGACAAGTTGAAACGGACCGAAGTAGTAATAGAATTATAAGTGAGGAAGTGCACGAGAAATAAAAAAAACAAAAAAAAAAAAACAAAAAGATGTTATGTATATATACTTCCCTAAAGTCTCTACGCCGCCGCAGCGCCGCTCATCAAGTGTAATTCACTCTACCTTCATTTCTGTATCACGATTTGAGATTTGGAACAACCAAAATGTGGGCGATTCGCAGAGCCTCCAATGAGTTGAGGTAATTTGTTTTTCCTTAAGTTATTTCGATCTACATATGCTAGTTTGGCTAGTTTAGGTTGCGCAATTAGGCGTTTCTTTTATCAGCTGTTTGTTGCATAAAGCTTTGGGATGGATATTTTGGGTTCAGATCTGCTGTTATTAGAGATGTTATCTATGATAATTTGTCAGTTTTTCGGTGCTGATTGTTGCATAAAGCTTTGGGATGAATATCTTTTTGTATTTTTGGTTAATATGTTCTGTGATTAAAGATGTTATCGATGAAATTTTATCAGTTTTTCATTGCTGGGTGTTGCATTGGGATGGATATTTTAAAAAAAAATAAAAAATCGGGTTGAGATCTGCTGTGATTAGAGCTGTTATCTATGATAGTTTATTGGTTTTTCGTTGCTGTTTGTTGCCTAAAGCTTTGGGATGAATATCCTTTGAATTTCGGGTTGATATTTGCTGTTATTAGAGTTGTTATTTATGATATTTTATCAAATTTATGCAGCATTGTTCTCCGTACTGTAATTGTATATGTGTGCCTTTTATTTTGCGAAGGATGGCCAATTTTTTTTTTTTTTTTTGATTAAATGATTCTTCAAGGGCAGAAAAGTAGAAATTACAGAGGATAAATGTTGTAAAAGTCTTGGTATGGTTTAATCAGTAACTGGATCAATGAGTGATACGGCCTTTTGTACTACTTTCTTTAACACAAAATCGCGTTTTAACCGTAACTCCACTCACATAGACTCTACGGTGAAATGCAGAGGAAAATGTAAAATTTATTACACCATTTATTTATATTTCAGTTCCACTTAGTTCTTGTGACATTGATTTGGCATGGCCTTCGTTTACTGTACTGCATTATGGCAGCTATTGTTGTCGTTGTTATCATCAGCAGTGATTTTTTCTAGTGTTATTTGGAATCAAGCATACATATCTATCATACTACTCGTCATGACTCATCTCAAGTGGGTTGTTACATGATAATTTCCAGGTGTAAAGGATTACTCTCGAGTTATAGTAAGTCGTCTGGCTTGCAGAGGCAAGTCCACGGTTTTTCGTCCCAGCACATTGGTGCTAAGATTAATGCAGAGATCTCGAAGCAAGAATTTTCAGGGAGAGTAGATGTGCACAATAAGGAGAAGATGCTTAAGATGATGAAGGAGAAAGTCTACAATGCTGAGAAGCTGTATAAGCTTATGAAAGATAAAGTCTACGCTACGGCTCTGCCTGGTAACCGGTTTAAGAAGAAAAGGACAATCAAAAGAAAAGAACTACCTACCCATTATGCGGAGGTGAATTATAGAACACTAACAGCTGTGGTATTTTATAAACCTAACACAGATCACATTCCTCTTCCCAAAAATCATCCCCTTAGATAGCTCCATCCAAGCCAACCCCAGCTGATTTCCGATGGTTTTAGAATCCTATTCCGATAAGGAAAGGATTCACTAGAATAAGTAGCGTCTTCTCTCCATATGAGAGGGGTCGTCTCGGATTTGAATTTTGTTAAGGAACGGCTAGTTGTTTGTGATAGGAGAATTCCTATCTCGTTGGGAATCTCTTTGGAAGCTTTTTTTTTTTTTTTTTTTTTTGTTGTTGTGTTTGTAATGACACAAGTTTCCTTTGCTCAACATCTCTACTTTGCTTCCCACCTGTTAAGCCAAGTAGAGAATTCGAACCGCATCTGAAAATATGAAAATTCATATGTTCGAGTTAAAAAGCAAGTGATTAATCACAAAAAGCTATACTTCTATACTATTCTAAAAATGAGAGTTGTCTCTAAAATATTATTTTGCCATTGTGCCGTCATAGCCAGCTGACTGGGTTATTAGTCTCAGACTTTTGGATATTACTTGGATGTATCATATTAATTCTGGAGTGTTTAATTTTTTATTTATTTTTAATAATTATCCTTATGCTGTTCTTGTCAGCATTAAGTGTGATTCTTCCCTACCTGCAAGATTCAGGTCTCCACATTGAACTGCAACCCAACCACCAGTTTTGCTGTAATAACTAGTTCTTAAAAAACTTCAGCTAATGCAGATTTAGCATCTTGTAACTAAACCGGTGATTCATTTTTTATCCAATGAATCAATAGAAAATGCACCATTGCATTTGCTTATGGGAGGTCATTTTTCTGTTTTATCTCTTATGTGATCATATGTGCTAATTGGTTGGTTCTAGTATAAAAAGAAAAATAAATTTGTAATAGATAGAGCAAAAACAACTTGTTAATTATTTAATGTGTAAGACCAGAAACACTTGGATAATTCATATTCAAACTGTTTTATTATAAAAGCAATGCACTTGACACTTGATAGATAGGTCCATATTCGCATACATGAATCCAAAGGCTGCTGACATAAACATCTCCCCTAAACTTGTGCGAGAGGGAGAGATTTTGTTGAAGAGGAGAGAGAGGCTAATCTACAGAGGCAAGTATCTCCATTAGAGTAGCAGCAAACTGCATTTGAGTCTCCTCATCTATAGTCAAGAAGAGAGGAACATGAACAAACACTGACTTTATTCCGTTCTGCTCCGCAAACCGCAACGAGTGGTAGTATACGTAATTGCATACAAATCGACCTGCATCATCTGATGTTGTCACTTCGTATCCCATCTTGGCCAGTGATTTTGTAATCTCCTCAACAGGAAGAGACGTCTGCACGCAATCAACCAACAAACTCACAACATGTCAAACTCAATAATACTAGTAACAAACATGGTTTTTAGTAATCTGCTAAATAAATAGTATAGCTACAAAAAAACAGAAATCATGCACTCCGAATATCACATACATTTTTCTAAAAGAAAATTATGCCTGCTATGTTTACTCGTGCTAGTACAAAGAAAATCGACAGTGAACCGTACAATGAGGACATAAAAAGTGATGACAGGTCATATGACTCATATCACCCAAGAAATGTGCAAGTCTAGAGGACTCGAGAAAGCAGATGAATATTAAAAAAAACAAAAAAAAGGACTTGGAATGATGAAACGAGTCTTCGTGTGAGGTTAGCAAAATAAATTGTCAAATTCCCTCAAATATAAAGAACTTGGAATTTCATTACATTTAACCATCAAATCAAACCACTGATCCATGTTGCACATATATAAGAGTCGAGAAAATCAACATAAACAATCTTTGTTACAAACCTCCCGAACTCGTGAGATCCCACCATCTGCTGGAACAATGGGAACTCTCTGCAATTAACAAGGATGCCGACTTATATATCAGATTTCCAAGCGGACAAAACAATGATTAAAATTTGAAAACCAGTGTTGACCTACCTGGGGCTTCCATCCCATCTCATCGGGGCAACGGAAAGTAGCTTCATTGACAGCTTGTTGCTCTATAGCAAATCTTGTTGCTCCACTATTAACCCCGAAATGAACCTGAAAGCTAAGTATCCACATTATGAAAGATCTCATATATCAAAACACGAAACACCTAAAGAAATTTAAATATTGATGCTTCTATCAAACTTAACTTAGTAAATAGAATTTCTAACCATGATTTTAAGTGTGGTTTTCTAAACATCATACACCTAAATGCTTTGGATTGCTGACTAATTGTTCTCATTAATTTTTTAAATAAATGGAAACAGTTGAAGACGATACATCACTCGTCAATGTGATGAATCTTGAAAGGGTACGACAACAAGAACATGAGAATGCGCACTGATCTTGTAAAGGATGAATACACAATCATACACATACTCACAAGATAAAACGGCCAATCATGGAGAAAGAATCATAGATATAAATAAAAGTATGAATAATCAAAAGTTCATAACAATAGTTCAATTCTTCTCCCTTGCAGAAGTAGTATAAGCATCATTCGAAGAAATTACTCGAGAGGAACGCAACCTAAGCAACTCACCCAAATAACTCTCCCCGAATTCGGCACATTGGCATCCCTACTCACAGCAGATTGCAAAGTTTGGTACAAGGGAACCAATGCCCCTTGTCCTGCAGTTTCAAGAATTGTACAACTACCGAGGATCAGCCCTTTCGGCACACCCCGTTTCTTCATATAGGATTGCAGATTATTCACAATTGTCTCAGTTGGATTTTCTGCAACCCCATGAAATTTTTTAAATCCTGTCACATGGACTGTTACTGCAGGAGTAGGACCTTCAGACCCCATCTATCTATCTACACACAATCTGAATGATGCAGCAATGTCACAAAAGCATCAAATATGTAAATAATTCTGGTTATGCCTGAAATGGGAAAAAAATTATTATAATAAAAGTGTAAAAATAATAAAATTTCAAGTCTAATAACAGCCAAATGAGCTGGTAAATAAAGCCTCGTGCATAAGCAGTAACACTACAATGACTACTTCAAGTAGAGTACAATTTAACTCAAATCATATCAGTCAGTTTCATCCATCCATCTATTTAAAGTAAATGCATAAACATAAAATTTTCAACACCTTTAAGCAAAATTAGAAAGTAAAAAAATTCAAGAATGGCACCTTCAAACACAAAGGAATAAAGAGCAAGTAAAGAAAATCAAGTATTTTTTCTTTACTATAATATGCCCAGAAGAAAAACTCTGCACAAACCGAACTATCAAGGCTAAGAGGGAGAATTGAACCATCAAAATCATAAACACGAGAAATTTATTTATTTGTCCTTACAAAAGGAAAAAACTTTTACAACCCACGATCAAAATTGATCAAAATCAATTCCGACTCCATAACAACAAGAATTCCTAAACCTCTGTGATCAAAAGTTGACTCCATAAAAACAAGAATTCTAAAAACACAGAGTCAAAACACACACCAGAATCAGAACTCAAACTAAAACCCTCTTGATTTCCAACACAGACGATCAAGAAAGAAAAAAAGAAAATACCAACAAAGGGATCAGGGGAAGAAGAAGATGTAGAATTCAGAAAGGAACAAACTTTAAATGGAAATTGAGTTTTTGGTCTTTATTGCTGGGATAACCTGATCGATGAATGAAGAGGTTAAAGAGGAGATGACCTCAGGCCTCAACCACTAGTCTTATCTGTAAATTGATTAGTTCCATTATTATTTTCTGAAACTGATTGAATTTCATTTAATTAATTTAAATTAATTTAATTGAATGATTAGATTCGACTTTTTGGGTCATCAACTCTACTCACCAAGAATTTTCGGGGGATAATAAATAATTTCCTCTCACTTCTAGGATGACTTGTTTTCATTTTAAAATGATACTCTATTTAATATGAAAATAATTAATTCTTCACAAATTATGAACCTTGCCATTTTTTTATCAGTTCATATTTACTCCCTCCGCCCGTAAAAAGATTGTCACGTTCTGGACGATACGAATTTTAAGAAAATAGTAGGTAGCAGTAAATTATAGTGAGTATTATTATAAATGGAATAAGAGTTCCACAATAAATATGAGTGAGATAGCAAAAGTGACAACCATTTCATGGACAAATTTTAATGATAAAAGTGGCAACCATTTCGTGGACGGGAGGAGTATATTTTACTCATGCTTAAAAAGAAAAAAATCATGTTAAATTAAACGGAGGTTAGTAACAAAGATGTTGTATAAATTAAGAACTCTTATTTAAATTAAATTATGGCTAGCCATAATATGGCTACATAGATTTATTCTTATTTATAATTTTAAGTTCTAAATGACTTTTAATAGTTTAAATATTCAGTTTATACAAATTTATGTTCATAGTATTTGAATTTTGAGGCAACGAAAATCTCGATATAGATAATAGAGTGAATACAAAGCTTTTTGTTGAAAGAATGAAAGAGTTATATCTTTACACCACTTAGAATAAAATTTAAGTCAAGAATATGATAATAAAATAAAATATATATTTATACTTCTTATAATAAATCAAAAAATTATCTAAATTAGGTTCAAACAATTTTTAGCTCGGCTATAATTCAATAATTTTTAGATCAATCTTATCATGCAAACTATTTTTGGTTTGGTCAATAAAATTAAACTTTTTTTTCAGACTATAATATTTTCGACTATAATCTTCATTTTTATGTACTAGTATAATTAACGTGCACCCGCACGTTAAAAATAATGATTCTACTAAATAAATATATTAATGAGTCAATTTATATTACATTCTATTTTTATATTAATATTTATAATTTTTATTATCTTTTTTGATTGAGTTTTTTAAATTTTATATTCGATCATTAATAAAAGTAATAATAATAAAATATTTAGTTATGAACATCGCTCTCTTTTTTCTTGTATTATTTATCTTTTAAAAATTACAAAAGTATTTTTAAGTAAGAGAGTACTAAGTATATCAAAATTTAAGAGAGTGCTATGTATGTCGAAATTTGGTAACTAATAGTATATACATTTTAATTTAGTTATTATTCTCTTATAAAAATGATAATAATTATCATTAAATAAATAAGTGAATATATTTTTTCTGAAGTCTCCTAAAATTTTTAAATTGAAATTGAAATATCAATTGTTTTCTATGAATTTTCCAATAAATGCTTGTGATACATATGGCATGATTTTTTAAAAATCATTAACGTTTTTCTTTTTCATTTATATAAACCTGTATAGGTGACATTACAAATATCATAAATATTTATATTAGCTTTTAGTAAGTAAAAAATATAATAAATATATTCTACTAATGATTGAGCAATAAAAATTATTTGAAGACGAATTTTGATTTAAGTAATGCACCGCGCACATGCTCCTATTTTATTTTAAAAAAGCAAAATAGTAAACCTTCAAGTATTTGTATTCAATCAAAACTATGATAGTAGCGCATGAAATGGAAAAAGTAATGGAAGTTATAGTACAAAGCAGTTTTACCGTGTCTTTGATGCAGGAATACTAATATGCGTTGTATTAGACATTCTTGTATGTGTTTATTTGAAGAATCCTTATGCTATATCGAAATAACCGTAGAACCCTATCGTTCTCCTCATTAATTTAATCATTAATTAAGATTTTAATCATTCTTTTATTCTTACAAAATGATGAAGTTTATTGTAAATAAAAATCCGTATTTTGTAAATAAAATTTTTTTATATATAAATATAGATAATTTTTTGTCCAACTTCCTCAATTTTTTATTCTAATTAAGAAACAAATTAATGAAATGAAATTCATATAGCCAATAACATTAACATCAATTAGATTAGTTAATAAACAAATTTACCTAAAGGTAATTTTGTGATTTGCCCAATCATTCAATTTTTATTTCATATGTGCCAATAATATCTCAATTTTTTTTTTCTACAAATTAATTGTATGTGATTCAGCTATAAATGGACACTAAACTTTTACGTCAATTATATAAGATAAGAAATAAAGTATTATAAGGTAAGTTTGATTCCATTAATAAATATATTTATCATAACTAAAATATATTATATTATGTTATATTACACTATCGTTCTTAATTTAGATATATCAAAAGATATTTTAGATAAATCAAATTTTGTAAAATATGATTTTTTTTTTTTATATTAGTATAGATATTTTGATCGGCAATTTTGTTTTGAACTAAATTGACATTTTATATACTACTATTAGAAAGAGGTATATCCACCATAGTCATCTTTAAATTTAATGTTATATTTATTAAAAAAGTAAAAGTATCCCTAAAAAATAAAATAAAAGAAAGGCATGTGGATAAAAAAAAACATGGGTGGGGCTGGGGTGGGGCCAAAATACTACAAAATATTAGTCTGAAACAACTTTATTTGAGTGTATTATATTATGCGAGTAATTATTGTCCCCTGAATTGATTATGAATTTATGATACAGTGGGCTTTTTGTCGTTCAAAAATAAGAAGCGTTGAAAATATTAAGGGTGAATCCATCCGCCGTTTCGCTGTTCTTACTTCTTACCCACAAAGATGAAGTTAAATTGCTAAAAGATTATGTTGAGAAAAATAATACTAGTACTATATTAAACAGTGATTTTGTAAATATTTGTATATCTTATACTAGTACTCCCTCCAATCTATTAATATTGTCATATTATTGTTCAGCATTGAAATTAAGAATAAGAGTAAAAAGTTAAAAGGTGAATAGGTCTTATCACTTTTGAAAGATTTTCCTTATTTGAAAGATGATAATATAAATAAGACACCTAAATAAAAAAAGAATGAGAATAAAATGAGGAGGAAGTACTAGTTATGGTCTTATGGAGTAGAGTAGTGGCGGAGACACGTGGACCGAAGGTTTAAGCTTTCACCAAATAATATTTTTTTCTTTTTATTCTTATAAAATTGTTAAAGTATAGGTGTTTTGTGAATTGCCATGTAAAAATCCCCACCACCAACTCGAAATTCATAAAAATTTTCAACTATCCACAAATAATAGTAATGAATATATAAGCAAATGTATACTCTTCATCTGCCTTGAAACTTTGTATAATATGTAGTCATATTTTTTCAATGTGTCATTTTTTTATAGGAAGTTTGCTCGTTTTTTCATTTTATTTTGAGGATGAATAAAAAGCACAACTTGATTCTTCACAGTTTGAAATACAATATTTTTTATTTTGTGAGTATTACTTGTTGGATATTTTAGTGTAATTGGATTGACTTGTTTGATCAATATTGTCATAATAATACATCATATAAGTTTGGTGGTGCAGAGTGCACGCTTATATGAATTTATTATGATTTTTGGGGGCGAAGCCCCTAAAGGACGGGGGTTCGGGGGCAGCGCCCCCGATAGCAGGATCCAAGGGGCAGAGCCCCTGGCTGGGGTCGATTTCGAGGGACTATTTTGCAATTCTTTTAAAAAGTTGCAAAACTGCATAAAACTGATCCGAATCAGTTTCTGGTGCTGATCAATTTTTCGTTTATTCTGGTTCTGCATTCTCAAACAATTCCATACTTAAGTTTGACATACTCTGAATTGTATCCGATTGAATAATTCGATAGAACCGTCGAATTGATTCGATCTGAAAGTATTCTCACGCCTTTCAGAGAATCTAGTTTATTGTTCGTTTAGTTCATATTTTCCCCTACATTACTCTCAACACGAAAGCTATGCATAATCAATGTCTTATTTAGAGGGACAACCAGAAAATATAATTCCATAAAAAATCGTGCAACACAAGTGTACCCAGATCGCTCACTAGGCCGATTAATCCATTGGCAAAAAAGTCTAGGGTTTTCGAGCTAAAACGCTTTTCCATTTTATATTATACTAGTTTGGCACTCATGGAATATATTTATATAGAGAATATTTTACGAGAATAAATTATACTAGCATAAAATAAAATGATGTTACATATTGCACGTTCCGAAAAACTTGCTTAAATACGACAGTTTGAGTAAGTGTAGAATGGTCATCAACATGAGTGTTATACAAACTCCACATATTTGTAACCTGTAACGTTTCAAACCGCAACATAACGGTGTCCAGGACTAAATAGTGCACCCACCCAGCTATTAAAACTTGTGGTATACTACTATTACTAGTGCTTCATGATCATGCTTGCACCTACCTGTATGTAACCTCCCAAGTTGAAGGATAATAAAGTTATACGCAACAAAAAAGTGATATGAACAATGGGCTTAGGTAGGTGTCGGTTTGGCTTCGGCCTAAATACACAACATTTACTGCTCAAAAAAGTATTTTATGTCACAAGCCCACAGTCACACACAGATAAGAGCCAGAGGTCGACCAAATGTTTCAATGAAAATACTCTACTGATTCTTTTAAATTATAATTCTCAACATTTATTTCCCTTCTTATATCTTTTTTTTATTTTTATTTTGAAAGCTAGCTAGGTTACTTTTTTCTAATGTTATGCATGTATCAATTATCTTATAAACGTCAAGTTACAGTTCAGAATCTTGTCTTAATCTATAGTTAACAAGACTAGTTTACTCAATTACACCGATATAAAAATTTATCACAGTCAATTTTAATCGGTCAAGCTACAATCAAAATGAGACTAAGGAAAATAAAAGGCATTATCGCTCAATTATCAAACTATATTATTAATAGTTTTTTTTTTTTTTTTGAAGCTAAAGGGAGTTGAAAATACTTATAAGAATAATTGAAGAATACTACTAATTAATGCTACAAAGATAGATTGAGGTCCAAGTCCAATCCTTTTATATTCCCACAGCTCTCTTGTTTCTCTCCCTCCTCCATAGAACTACAACTGCCTGCTTTCTTCGCCTCCGCCGGCGGCACTTGCGGCGGCGGCGCTCCCACGAAATCTTCTACCACGAATGTGGGGTTCCACGGCGGCGGTGGCGCCGTATCTGCGGCCGTTCTCTCTTTGTTTTCTGGGGCGGCGCCACTGACCTGCAGCCGCTCCCGCACTTCTCTGGTGCTTTTAATTAATGCAAAGAACTTCTCCACTTCTTCATCTTCAGCTTCCTTCATTTTTCGTTTCTTCTTCTCTCCGTCCATAATTTGGAGAGAGAGAGAGTGGCTGTTGTTGTGTTAGTTAGACAGTAGCTGATCACTATTATTGCTCAAAATAGGAGATTATATATAGATGACGAAAGCGTAAAAAATATTATTGCTTTAAATTTAAGTCTTCGTCGTCGTTAATTATTATTATTATTTCCATTATTATTTAGAACAATTTCCAAAATTGCTATCTAGTACGTACTACTTCACCAGTTCCATTATTTGTTTTATTGCAACTGGGCACGAAATTAAAAAGAAGATGTAAAAGATAAAAAGGTGGTAGAGTTCATACTTTTGAACAGTAATTTTTTGCCATTTTGATCATGAGCCATTAATTTTTGCGGGTTCCACTAAATCAAAAAAAAAAAAAGAGAGAGAGTATTTTTTAGTTCACATAATATCACGTCAGGAAGATTTTAATTACACTACAATTTTATCAAAATTATGCCCATCCTTTAAATTTCTCAACTTTAACAGATTATAATTTTGTTCCTCAATTAAAGATTTTACCTTCAAATTCCCCAACTTTCAGTTTATTCTGATTTTGCCTCCAACGATGGCCTCCGGTCGGAAATAATTTCGGATTTGCTGACATGACATAATATAATCTATGTGGCACTCGCGTGGCATTTGAGTGACATTGAATATTATGGTTTTCAAACGGCATTGTTTTGAGTAACTAAAATGATGTCGTTTGGGAAGAACTTGACGACGTCTTTACCTCCAACAGCAATTATGGTTGTACAGTTTTGGCTGAGAAGACGTGTGTATAGACGAACTCAATGAAGAAGAACCAATTGAAGCCATAGATTCAATTTACCCTAAATTGAATATAAACTCTCACCCAAATATATATTCTAATCCCTTACCTACTAATTTCACCAGAAACAACGTTGTTTGGTTTAGTAACAAACGACGTCGTTTCACTAGAAATAAATTATGTTTTTTTCGTGTTCAGGGCGTATCCATATTGTAGATTTCATGTTGTGTTCAAATTCAAGTCGAAAAATTCTTAATATATTACCTTCACTTTCAGCTTTAATAGATTGTCGTCGTTATCGTGTCAACACGATAAAAAACAGTTTTGGTGGCACCCACAATTCGGCAGCCAGAGTGCTAGCACATCGACTCTTGTAAAATGATTCGTTTTGTTTCCATTTTGATTGTGGAATGGATGTTTGAGGGCACCAAAAAAGCTCATAAGAGCATCCACAACAGTGGGCTCCGAAGCCCTAGGGCTAAGGGTAGTTTGGTGGGGTCCCAATGATTGATAGCCCGGGCTTGAAATTTTCACTATGGTGAAGCCCGACCCCTAGGGCTATGCAATGATTGATTTTTTTTTAATTTAACTTTTCTATTTTTGATGACAATAAAAATAATAAAATACAAAGTTGTATTGAAACATTGGAAAATTACAATACAATTCATACAAATTAAAAACTACAAATTAAATACTAGAAATTAAAAAATATAAATTAAAAAGTACAAATTAAAAACTACAAATTAAATACTGGAAATTAAAAATTACATATTAACATCCGGAAACTGGTATTTTTGCTTGAGAAATGCGCACACTTCACGGTGGCGCATCAATTGTTCAGGGTCCATGTCGCTTGTTTTTCTCGTGTAGATGTCGTAGGCCTGCTTAAATTCCTGATTAGCCACCATTTGGACCATACGTTCCTGGATGCCGCCCATTGTTTGCACGACCGCCGCCTTCGGATTAACTTTTCTCTTTCCCTTCTTCGCCGCCTTTATGCCGATCGGGCGGGCTAGCATCGACGAGGCCTCGTTTGCAGATGTGGAGTTGCTGGAATGACTTGTGTAGCCACCATCTTCACTAGTCTTGGAGCGCTTCTGATGCTCCCGATACGAGTTACTGGTGTATGGGGGGGGGGGGGGGGAATACACCAGTTAGGATTTTTGAGCTTTAAAAAAAACTTAACACTTGAAATCAACTTCAACTGAGTGAGAGGACTCAGTTGGGATCTCACAGCTGAGTAAGCAACCTCAGCTGGAAGGTTGGTGTTGTGCGGAATGTGGTGGAAAATAAACTCGTAAAATCAAACTCACGCTTTTATGCACGGTTGGTCAAAACCAAAACTGTTGTTGTGAAAGTATGCAGATTGTATGCGGTTTGTTTGTCAGTTAAGATATGATAATAAAGACTAAACACAAAAGAAAACACGACACACAAGATTTACGTGGTTCGGAGAGAACTCCTACGTCCACGGGGAGATGTGAGTCCACACACCTCAGTCCAAGTTCTTCTAGACAGAACCACTCAGCTTACGCGGGCTGAGCAACCGTTACAGTTTAGTTTCCGAGCACTAAACAGCCTAAGTCAAGTTTGCGGGTACTTGACGACCTGACTACTCAATTACAGGAAGAGTAAGGTCCTAGCACACTTTTTACGGTGTGAGAAAGGGTAGAATTTCCAACTACAGCTCGATCACGAATGAGAGCTGGATCTAAGGCTTGAGCGAATAAACACTCAAACTAAGATCTAAGACAGATTTTCACTCTATGAACCCACAGCTACTAATGTTCTATCACTCTTGAACTCTCAGCTGCTGATGTTCTTAGAATAGGAGTTTAGCAGATTTTTCTTTCGCTTGTGATTGAACTTTTCTCTCTTGCTTCAGTCTGTCTCGTGTGTCCTCTATCTCTCGAATGAGAGAATGCCTCTATTTATAGGCGGAGAGAATCAACTAGCCGTTGGAGGAGCAGTTGATCTCTGATCGGTTGATAGCGATGGCTTGTCTCTCATCTCTGCAGACTTTCCTGATATGGCATCTGTGCTCTTCTGCTTTCCATCTGAGACAGCCTTATGTTGGGCCAGATGGGGTAATGACTGAACGGTCAAACCCTCATGTGACTTCCTTTTGAAACTCAAATCTTTGACAGTCAACTTCGGTTTGTCGGTTGAAAGTCTTGTCCTTCATCTGAGTGATCTTCAGCTGATGTTCCGATCTGTCGAGTTCTCAGCTGACTTTGAACTTCAAAATAGTTGAACTCCTTGTTTAGATTCTATAACTGAGGTTCTGAAACTGAACCCTCAGTTGTCTTTCACTTCTTTACTCGGTTGGGTTTGAACCCTCAGATGATTTCCTTTTCATCTGATGTTCTCTTCCTCTCAACTGTTTCTTATCTGATGAACGCTCAGTTGGTTTCCTTCAACTGATGTTCTGAAGACTTCCCCTTGTTTGCATCTGAACAAATGAACTCTCAGTTGTCTTTCTTCACAACTGATGTTCTGTCTCAGTGACGCCTTGTTGCCATCTTCAGCTGGAGACCTGTAAAGATAAAATCTTAACTTTGCTCAAACAGCAAGCCTAAATTCTAACATTAGGTATTGGCAACATCTACTCGGTTGGGGTCAGCCAGTTTTGGAATTCATCAAAACTTATACTAATAAATTTCCCAACAGCTTCGATTGGGTCTTTTTATCCGGATTGCAGAAGGAGGGAATATCCTTCACGACCTCCCACGCCTTCCGATGGATGAAATGTTTGCCACGGGTTGCATGATAACCATCGGCGGCTAGCTTGTAGAGGTCGTGGTCGCTCCGCCCACTAGCATTTTCTCTCTCGAAGTTGATGTATTGCTCGTTGAATTTCACAATTTCGGTCTTGGCGCGTTTCCACGCCGACCGAATGGCTTCTACACCACGAGGTGGTTGAGGAGCTATGAACTGGTTGAATTTGTCGGCAATTCTCTCCCAAAATTTATCAAGCTTTTGATAGTTTGCATTTACCGCATCAAGCCCGATATCAACATAGCACTTGGCAACCCACTCAATTTCATCCGGCGTGTAGTTCCCGCTTCGAGCTCCGTAGTTCATTTCCGCAACCTTTCCTTTTCCCTTGCCCTTGGCCGGTGCCTTTTCCTTGGCCGCGGCCTTTCCCTTTCTGCGACGTGGCTCCGACTCCGTCTCCGGCTCTGGAAAGATTGGTAGCCACCAGGAGGCGACGAGAATTGCTGGAATGCACCCGACAGCGGCGGCGAGTGACTGAAGTGGCTGAAGCCCGGTGATTGCGAGTACTGTCCAAATCCATAAGGCGAGGAGTACTGTGGATATCCAGTAGGTTGCTGGGTTGAAAACGACGGACTATTACCGGTGAATAATTGTCGTGAGGGAATTGGATTGGGCGATTGGAAGAGGGAGGAGGGTTTTGTGGACAATTTTTGGAGAACCACTCAATGAATTCATCATCTCCCATTTTTTAAGAAAAAAATAAAATTATAAGAGAATGTAATTGGAATGTAGAAATGAGAATGAAGAATGAGAAGGTGTGGATGTTTGAGAGGAGATAGATGACATATTTATAGCAAAAACACAAAAATAGCCGTTTCAACTTTATCATATTACCGTTACCTTTTTTTTAAAAAATTTTACAATTCAGAATTAAAAAAAAAATCAGAAAATGGGAGGAGGCGACGCGTGTCCCTCCTCCCCTCCATTTTCTTCGTCTCGCCCACGGGCTTCGCCGCGCCAGGGCTCCAGCTCCTTCGCTCGCCCTCGCCATCGACAATGGCCGGGGCCCACACGGCGCCCGGGCTTCTCCTCCTTCGCCCGAGCTTAGCCATTGCCGTTGTGGGTGCTCTAAGTGACTTACGAAAATAGTTATTTTTTTAGAGTGGCATTTGTAATACTTTTATTATATGTATGGCTGTTTTATCATTTTTATTGAAAGGATGGGTACTTTAACGTTTATAATGTGGAATTGAGGCATATACTCGCGTGCTTAATTTGAACAAAAAAAAAAATTAAAATTAAAAAAGTCAAAATTAAAAAAATATATATATGTATAAAAAAGGGCGCGTGCACGCACAGTCGCAAATTATGTGACGCGTTGAACTGGAGAGCTTCTCACAGATTAACATTGCCAACTAATTTCATTATGACACCACCATACCAAGTTGATAGACTGGTTGATGTTATGATTAAAATGCAATATGTTCTGATCTGGCAGACATAATTTAATTTAAGCTACCCAACGATTTTTTTTTACGACGAAAGAAATTCAATAATTAATTAATTGACCTCGTTGTGCATTTTAGAAAAGGAAAAAAACATATAACTCTCCTAAGTGAAATCACATTAAGTGAAAATATCATATTAATAAAACAACTACTCAACTAAAAAAATATAGTGGAATTACAAATTAATAATGTTTGTTAAGCGCGTTAAAATCATACAATGAGAAAAAAATCAATCTTTTCATGTAATGGTATCCACATCCGCTACTTTTACCATAAAAATGTTAATGAGTTTGAACCTGAGATCTTTCAGTCTCAGACAATCTACTCTACCACTGGTGATTTACAATTGTTATACAATGATGAAGTGCGTGATTGACTTTATTTACTTTGAAGACACGCACCTAAAGCATAACATTGAGTTGGGACAAATTCCGACGAAATGATAATTATATACTCCCTTCAAACTCCAAAATTATGCACGGTTTTTCTTTTTCGTTTGTCCCCTAAAATTATGTATAGTCCATTTTATGAAATAACTCTTCACTTATTACACTTATAATGTGAGATCTTATCTCCAATTACACCTACTTTTTCTAAATTTACATCTAATTTTTCTCCACTTTTTAAGATTTTATTAAAACTCGTGCCCCTAAAACTATGCATAATTTTGGGTGTCGGCTGGAGTATTAATGACATATAAATAATTTTTGGCGGAATTGAATAATTGAATTTGGGTAATGACTATGGTGGATGACCTTTCACAGCACGAGCACGTTGGATTATCGCCACGTGTCTAATATTTAAATTTCATTTTTCTCTTTTTTAAATACAATTATAATGGACGGAGTTAATTGCTTCCGTTAATCATGTCACCCTCTTTTAGGCACACTGTATTTCACAGGCACCAAGTTGCTACCGCCGGCATCCTATTATCCCGACGACTTTTTTTCCGGCATAAAATTTTTTGAAGTCGTGGATGGGAGAGTGACCGGAATGTGTAAAGTATTATCGAAGATATGATTTTTCCGATGTATAGGTGCCACCTTAGCTTGCCCATCTTAGGTATTAACATCTCCGGCGAGCTTATCGCCGGAAATTCCGACTCGTGGATGTACGACCGGTCTCTTTCCGTAGTCGGAAAATGCCCCAGGTCTCTCACTATTCCGATGAACGGTTCTGCACTTCCTCTGCTTCCGCTGGAGTTCCCGAGGCCATTAAGCTTCTCGAGGAAGCTTTGTTATTATCGGCAAAAATTTGGGGATGTCGGCAAAATTTGTAGGTTTCGGCAAAAATTCAGATTTGCCCTTACATTTGTTGTTAATTGAGGGCATTTGTAGTAATTTTACCCTTACTTATTATTTCTCACGAGATTCAAATTTTTATTTTGTCTCACTTTCGCGGGGCTTCTTCTCTCTTCTTCGGTCTTACCGTCGGTTCCCTTCCTTCTTCCTTCTTCCTTCTTCTCCGGTAAGGAAATTAGTCTTCTTCTCCGGTGTCGCACCACCTCGTGGTCACAGGTAATTCGTCGTGGTTTATTCTTTCCCTTTTTTTGTCATTTTTTGTTTTCATTTAATTATTTATCTATGTCTTGACAAATTATGTGGATTGAATTTTGAATTTGACATAAACACATTTGCTTTTCGTGTTTAGTTTGCAAAATAATGGCGGACGACAGTGAAACTTCACTATCCCAAACAGGTACATAAACCCTAGCCCCAACCCTTCATAATTGAACTGTGAAAAAAATTTCATGTGGATGGATTTGTATAATTTCGTAAAAATCGATAAGGAAAATTTGCAAAAAATGCTAATACTTTCTCAAGTATTCAACCTTTGAATTTATAGAATATAAAATGGAATCTACGAAATTTCACTCATCTATCATTTTTTAATTTTATTTTTTTGGGGCTTTCTGTTCATTTATTTTTATACTTCAATTTTTTGGTTGGCATATTTTGGAGAAGACGGATTATTTTTATGTATATTTCATTATTGTTCTCTCTCTCTCTCTCTCTCTCTCTCTCTCTCTCTCTCTCTCTCTCTCTCTCTCTCCTATTCTTGGGATATATAGATATGATGATTTGGGAGAAATAGATAATATGCTTTGTTGAACTGAGAAACTTATATTTACCAAGATAGAGAGAGGGATTAGGTGTGAAGATGTTTGTGTTTCAAATGCGGTTTGTTTTCCTGTTTGAAGATCAACAATATCTATATATATATATATATATATATATATGATGATGATGATGATGTATCATTCAATACTTGTATGTTAAATAGGAAGTGGTTCTCATAGTAACACCATCATTATCCTGGAAAATTTAATAGACTAAATTTGATCCATAGATTTTCACTGAATGTGTGGCTTAGATTGATATTCATGCTAGCTAGATGATGCTATGCATTGTGTCAGTAGTGTGTTTTAATTTTGATATGTAGTGCATGCATTACTTTAATACTATATATTTTAAAATTAATCATGTGTTAATTTAGACCAAAAATCCTATAAGCATCAATGATTCATAATTATTCATATTTCCCGATTTACAGTTCATTTTTATTTACACTGTACTATATTCTCCATAAATATATATGACATTGGTGAATAAAAAAAGAAAGTCCACACACACATCTTATATGACAGTTTTTACTCATGCATGAAATGGACATATTAATTTCATGTGGTGAATTGTGTTCTTGCGGCCACGAAGATTTTTCATTTCCAATTAGAGGATAAATGAAGTTCTAAGAACAATATCTTACCTATATATGAATCAGTGAATTCTCTTAACTTTTCCCTTCTATTTGTTTATAATTTTATGTTTGAATTGAGATTAACAATTATAAGCAAATAATTGTAATGTAGAATTCTTGACAGTTTGATTATTGCTCTTGTTTTATCACACTCTGCTACACTATATTACATTTACAGTCTTACATTTTGCAAGTTAATTTTTTAGAAAATGATGAAGAGATCTTCTGGTTTTTCTTGTTTCTCTTTGTTATTAACATTCATGCTTTTTTTAGGTGGTGCTAATGTGTCTTGTAGAAATCATAATGGATATATGAAGCTAATTCGTGCACGACTAGACAGTACTAATATGAAATTATTTAATGAGTCATGTTTTGGACATTTCATCAATGTGGATAGTGTGCATGCTCAAGGTCAGCTTGTGTATCTTATGTACAAACACCTCGACATAAAGGCCATCGAACGTCGTAGAATAGCATTTATCATAAATGATAGGCATGTAGAACTTGGTCCTGAAGAGTATTTCACAATTACTAGATTGCGTTTTGGAGGTTGGGAGGAACCTCCCAAGTCTTCAAAGATACACAATGATATATTTGGTGGAGAAGAGAAATTGTATGTGAGGGACATATATAAAGCCTTTGACAAACATAGTGACGAGATGAAAGGTAAGGGCGAAACTTGTTTGAAGCTAGCATTGTTACTTGTACTGTATGAAACTCTACTAGTTCGACATCGAACATCGAAGAGGATTGAGAATCAATATTTGCACGTTGTGGATGAATTGGAAAAGTTTAACAGGTTTCCATGGGGGTTAGTTTCATATCAGTTTCTAGTGACAGCAAGTTACAATGTAAAGTTAAGCATTGATAGAGCATTGTCCGATGGCGATAAACCTGCATTCGATGTCTTTGGTTTTTCCTTTGCCCTTCAAGTATTTGCCTATGAGATTTACAAAGATATCGCTCTGCATTGTGCCTTACCAATTAAAGGAGCCTCGAATGCCTTTCCCAGAATGTTGCGTTGGGGAACCAGGACTTACTTTCATGTGCATATGCATACAATGATGTGCCGAGGAAATCAGAAACACTTCAATTCGCACCTGCAAAGCTGTCCCTAAATTCTCCATCTCTACAATCATGTTTCTTCGGTACGAACAGAAAAGAAAGCCCTTTATATTGCCAGGAGAATGTCATCCATGAGGTCTATGAAGGCTGGCAATCCTACCCTTCAAAGAGATGCAAAACAAAGCTCGGTTGTGGTTGAAAGCAATGATGAATCTTCTTTGATTCCAAAGCCACAGAAAAGTGTCGTTGGGAGATCAAAATGGTCAGCACTAAAAGCATTGCTTCAGAGTGAACATTGAAGTTATCCTCTATTAACCGTATCCCATAAAGCAGCTCCGGATTTTGATTCTTGGTTTCGTGCTAACTATACAAAAAGGTAGGGCAATTGAATTTTGCAAAAAAAAAAAAAACCATGCTATTTTTCCTTCTTTTTTTTGTATGTTTTAGTTATCTTGTTTCACTTTTTTAGAGCTGGTAAAGAAAAAAAAGAAGCAGCAAGTGTTCCTGTTCCGCGTTATTCAAAAGCCACAGCAGAATGGTTTCACCAGCTATGGAGCACTCATGGATTGCTTACTACATCTGCAAGTTGTGTGAAGCCTATTCTCATAACGACGTCGCCACTCCACAGCCTTGCGTCTGGCCTCCCTCAGGTCGGCGTAAATGCCTCCACGTAGCAAGAATGCATAAAGGCCTTCCACTGCTAGGTCCTTACAACCAAGATACCGTGTACGAAGCCTATTATGGAACCATTCCTCTTGAAGATAGCCGAGCGCTATCTTCTCATTAGCTCGCGTCCACACACCTGTGTAGTAAAGCTTATCCTGTGAGAGGGGCACCGGTGGAGCCATGTTTATCTTCTAAATTTTATATTACCTGAATTGGTTTATTTAACTACGAAGACGTATCCCCTATTTATACAATATGCAACTCCATTTTATTTAATGATTTGTTTAGAATCTTAAACCCACAATTGAAGAACACAAATGTGGACTAGCAATACCAGAATTTGTACATTTTATTTAATGATTTTTTTAGAATCTTTACAGGCATGCAATCTTTAGCATTATCTCTTTACATGCACACTTCACTTCATGAATAGTTAACACACTCAGCCATGCAAGAAAATTCAAAAAAGTAGCTGTAGTTCAACCTTACAAGAATCTATTCTTTTTTTGACCTTTTGCAGGCAAAAGACATAAATAAATAGTACTCCAGACATGAGATGAACTTATGACAGGATTCTAGTGGCAAATAATTTTGTAGTTTACATGCAACATTACTTATGTATGTAACAAATTATATATAATATTGTTGGAAGATATACTATGGAATGCATATTTGTGATTGTAGTAAGTATATTTTTATGCACTCCAACTGTTTGAAAAAATAAATAGAACATTGTTTTGTAGTGGTTCAGTTCAGCTTGCCTTCCAAGAATCTAATCCTTTTTTGACCGATTGCAGGCAAAAGACCAAAATAAATAGTACTCCAAGCATGTGATGAAACCTGATAGGACGCAACAATGCAGGCGTGACTGGTTGAGGCAGTCGTGAATTATTTCCAATTTATTACTTTAGATATTTTTAAAATTATTTTGTAATTTATTCTATTAATCTTTTTTTGACTTGTTGCAGGCAAAAGACCAAAATAAATAGAGTTTCAGGCATGCCTTGATTAATGATAGGATTCTCTAGGCAGACGCGAATTATTTCCAATTCAGGCATTGTAGATTTTATCCACACTTCATTACTTTATATATTTTTCCACATTAATGTATTTTATTCTATTATTCTTTTTTTGACCGGTTGCAGGCAAAAGACCAAAATAAATAGTACTTCAGGCATGCGCTGATTAATGATCATCGTGAATTATTTCCAATTGCTTACTTTAGAAAATTATATGTTTGTAATTTCATCATCAACTGATCAAATACCAACAGATTGATTACCTCATTAAATTTACAAAATTAAACCTGAATTAGTGATTATTAAATGTAAAATAAAAGTTAATTTCCAACCAACAGACTTAAATAGATAGAAACGAAAATGGCATATTACATGAACACCATAAAGTTCTACATCAATACAAATTAAAATGACATACAAATTTTTAACGAAATTATTAAATCAAGGTGACCAAGGTGCATACGCGTAATCTTCAATGTCCTCGCGATCACTTTCATCAGATGATTCGCATGAACAATGCTGAAGCCTCCGTTCTAAACTTGGTATGAATCAAGATGGTGGTATTGCTGGTGATTCTCTTGAGAAAAGAGATTTTAAATAAATCCAGTCTTTCTCTCCTTCATCCATGTAACAAAGCATATGTGGCTTAAGCTACATCACATGGCAAAATTAGAAACAATTTATGGACTTATAATTTTGCAAATTGCAGAAGTCATTGTGTAAATAAATTCCACTAAAGGAGGTCATCACTTACAATATATATTTGACGCCAAATTCGGTCGCTTGCTTCAACTATGTTAGTATCCATGTCGTGCCTCACGAATGCTCTTTGAAGAAGCCAATTGAAATTGTTATAACGTTGTTCCCACTCCCAAAATTTGCGATGAAATTCTACTTCAGGAATTGCAAAGCCGTGCTCATCCATATAACGACGGACTCGCTCAATGATCAACATCCTACGTTGGGCTGTGTCATCCAGAGGACATCTCATGTTTTCATCCCTCATTAATGACAAAACCATACGCTCAATCTGCCGACTCCAAGAACCAGTATAGAATATCAAATTTTGTGATATGGAATGAAGTGGCTCCATGTTTTCAACTAGCAATGTGGGCGTGGTATGAGTCAATATTTATAGTTAGAAATTGGTATACTTTCATATTACTTTATACTGTACCATACCGGTAACTTTTGTGATATGAGGAGGGAACATATATTTGATTTTCAAAGTGGAGAACTTTAAAGCAACACAGATGGTGAGGAGTTCATATTTGCATTTATGTTTTCTATAAAAATAAAGAGCTTGGAAGCTTTTTCAGATAAAAGAATAATAACTAGTTATATGTGATAATGAGATGAACATGGTTCAGTAAATAATAATTATATTTGCAATATTAAGACACCTTCTAGGATAAAACCAGAATAATTAAATAAGCAAAATTTAAAGTCCTGAATATTGTGGAAATTTACCTTTCAATATTGTACTGAAGCAGCAAAAAAATACCTCCTCAAATTGAAAAACAAAATATAAATCATTGTGTTGCAGGAGGAAACACGGGGTCGAAAGGCGGTACCTCCTAAAAAAGCCAATATTTGTTGTGTAAGTCATAAACTTCAGTTTATTTGTTCATGTATAAGAAGAAGAAAAAATTATAATGTGATAAAACATACGCATTGCATAGATTGGATCCATCCTCCCACCGAGTGGGTCTGTGAAGCGGATGGGTTGGCCTCCGATTCATCATAATATGTTGATAAGTATGATCCTAAAGAAGATGCAGGGTGCGATGCTTGAGAACAATCGCCAGTCAAGTCAACATGACAACCTATAATTTTATATTAGGAATGACAATTAAAATATGATAGTATGAATAACAATAAATACATTTCAGTTTATAATATCAATTAAGGCCAATAGAGTTAACCTTTCACCACTTTTCATGCAAATTATTTCTTCGCTTTCGCTTAGGCCTTTCCCATTGACTTTGTAAAGGTTGGCTAGAACTGGCTCCCCGTTTAGGCACCGGCGGATCACGAAAGCGAACACCAACATCAGGAAAGGTCTCATTCCAAGAAGGATTATTCATCATATGTTTTGGGTCAACACCCATGGTATTATATATATCTGCTCGTAGCTTGGCATTACGTTGAAGAAAATGGGAACGACATTTACTATTTCGCCTGGCAAATTCCAATAGCTCATAGGTGTCTCGCATGATATGACTAACAAATGATAATTCATCACAAGTGTCGGCACTAAAAGCTTCTGCATCGCCATGATCAAAATTGATCTTTTTCCGCATCTTTGCAAATCTTGAAAACCTCTTAAGAAAATAAAAGTCAGGGATTATTTCCACTTCCATATCCAAGAACACCCTAAACACGTGACGACATAAAATGCCACTCGTCTCCCACATATGACAACCACACTTTATTGAGTTGTCTAATTTATTCACCGTAACAGTTCTTGTTTTGCCACGATCAACATCACTTGTTGCTGCATATACCAACATATTAGCCTCTAAGTCATTAGGCTTCTCAATTAATCTCACATTACCTAAATGTGAGTACTCCACCTCAAAGAGTTTGAAGACGTGTCGTGTAAAATACTTTGCCACCTGCAACAAAATTTTGTTGTTCTTAATTATTTGTCCAGGGAGACCAATGCTTAGTGTATCAGCTTCCGCTTCCTTCCGACGCCAAGTTTGCAAAATCTCTTCGTAACCAATTACAAACTCATGAAGAGAACCAGTAGAAGCACACAATTCCTTAATTTCACTTCTTGAGGTTGCATGCAACCCACCACAAAATTTATCGGTGGTAAATGCTGACGACCAACGATGTCGCAATTTAAATTGCTTTTCAAACCAACTCTTATTCTTTAGAAGATAATTCGTACTTTTGCATAAGAGATTCCCATGCCTCCTCAAACTCTAGCGGGCTGTCACAACCATTAACCAACCTATGCCAATGATTATTGAATTCCTTATGGCGGTTCCACTTTCCAAAGTGTGAAGGTGCATTTCTGTTGAGGTGCCACTAACATAATCGATGGCTTGCATGCTTAAAATTGGCATCAATGCCATTCATTAAGGCTCGGCACTCATCAAAAAATATTATGTCGGGCTCTTTATGGTACATGGAATCCAAGAATGTGGAGAACAACCAATCAAATGAAGCCGTATTCTCGTTCGATAGAAATCCAATACCGAACAACACGTTGTTCATATGATGGTTAATGCCAATGAAAGGAACACAAACGAGCTTGTATTTGTTTGTTTTATGTGTGCTATCAACACTCACCACATCACCAAAATATTCATAATCTGTTGCACATCGAACATCCCTATAAAAGAAATTCATTAGTCGACCTTCGCAGTCGGACTGCACATCCCAATAGAAACCAGGTTCGTGATTTGCCTTTTTCAGAAAAAAATGACGCAACGCATCAGCATCACCATTTTCGACCTTACTTTTCCGCTTCAAAGCTGTCAAATGATTATACGCATCCTTCCTGATGAAACCAATATTTGAAGGACCACCTGACTCATTTTCCAAAAACCGGCAGGCAGTGGCAGTGCTAACACCGGCAACATTAAGAGCTTCGATGAGGCTCTTGTTAGCATCTGTCAATTGTCTAGATGAACGCAACATATAGCTTTGCTCAAAAGGAACCAATTCATGGTTGTGTTCTACGTTGAACTTATCCACTTTCCATGGCCCATTTAGTTGACGAACCACGACTAGTTTAGCAAGACAATCTGTTCTGAAAACTTGCTTTTTATAACTAGCCAAAACTTTCTCTGACCGACTCTGGTTACTCTTACCAGCCCAAGAACATAAGTAGGATTTCATGCGCACTTCATTCGTTTTATAAAAATATTCCTGACTACTTTTCCTCACGCTAAAACCTCGAAATCTTCCGTACTCGCAATACAAAAAGTAGGTTTGATCAAGAGAATCAAGAGTTGAACCTAATTTTAATCTAGTCTCAATGGAGTCTGCTATTTGTATAAAAAAATTCTTATCCTTATCAACATCTTCTACATCATCATTGTGTTCTCCGTATCATCCTCCACAACTACTGCCATTAACTTGATCAAAATCTACCCCATCATCTTTGTCTTCTCGGTTTTCCCATCCACGACTATTCTCTTTGTCTGCATCATTTATATCCTGGACACCTGCCAAGTCATCCGAGCTACAATCCTCTACAACACCCTCAACAAATCCATCGAAATCTTCATTGTCCATGCCAACATTCAGATCGAAATCCATATTTTCCTAAAAATAAGGAATAACAACCATGTAGTTACACGATAAATGAATTAATTCACGACCAATTTTCAACACTAATATATCAATTTATTAAAAAAGAGTATATGAAGACCTCTGTTTCACTGTACAAAATGCATAACAATCTCACGAAAATAATATCGATAAATAAAACAGTTTGTTTACATAGGGATGAAACATCATAATTCAAAGATTATATAAAAATGAAAATTGTATCAGTAAGCCCCAATTAGTAACCCTAATTTAATGAAGTTATAAATTTTACCTCAGTCGATAATCAGCTGCGAAAGCAGGAACCCTACAATGCCAAAGAAAAAATAACTAAATCAAACTTTATAGAGCACAATTAGGTATACATAGAGTTTAAAAGAAGAGAAAAATCCAACATTCGAAGGAAAATAACATAACAAATAGTGAATAGAAAAGAACGAACCAAGGAAGAAGACGGAGAGAGCGCGAAATTCGTATCTTGAACAATTTGAAAAATCATAAATTTTCGTCTGCGCAATCTAAAGAAGGGTAAAATTACTGAAAATGCCCTCAACCACCACCAAATGTAAGGGCAAATTTGACATTTCATTTTATTTTTGCCGAAACCCGAAAATTTTGCCGAAATCCGCTACTTTTTGCCAATAATATCAAAGCTTCCGCGAGAAGCTTTGTTGCCTCGGGAATTGCAACGGGCGCGGCGAAACAGCAGAACCGTCCATCGGAATCTTGAGAGATCTGGAGCATTTTCCGACGACGGAAAGAGGCAAATCATACATCCACGAGTCGAGATATATTTTTTTCGGCAACAAGGTCGCCAGAGAAATAAGTTGTTCGTCCTCGGAAACATTACTTCGTAAATGGGCAAGGGTGGCACCGATACATCAGAAAAATCACATCTTCGATAATATTATAGACATTCCAGTCGCTCTCCCATCGACGACTTCAACAAATATTATGCCGGGGACAAGGTCGCCGGAATAAAAGGTTGCCGGTGGTAGTAGTTTGGTGCCTGTGAAATACAGTGTGTCTGAAAGAAGGGACATAGTTTAACGGAAGAAATTAACCCCGTCCATTGTAATTTTACTTTAAAAAAAGAAAACCGAAAATATAACGATGGACACGTGGCGAAAATCCACCCCTGCTCGTGCAGTGCAGGACCTCCACCATAGTCGTTACCTTGAATTTGTATGGAGAAAGTATGGAAGGAATCAAAAAACGTCATGGGCGTGAGAAGGCAGCATACGCAATTGAAAGGGATGTGATCATTGTCATGTGGTGACATGTGATAACGGTGGTTCCGCTTTCATTTATATTCCGATCATCGGATTGATATTATTTAAATACTACTAGTATTTTTTTTAGACTGTCAAAATTCATTTCCTGAATATATTTCTTTATCTCAATGCCTTCTCTGCTGCCGTCGCTCTTGATTTGTGGTAGTTAATTTACTAAGTTTATGGGTCTAAGAAGAAATGATGGTTATTTTACTAATTTATTTATGGCGAAAACATGTTCGTCTAATTTTTCGTAAACATAATTCCTGAAAATTTTTATAATCTCAAATAAATAAATAAATAACCTAACATAGGTTATCTCTTGATTTTTGGAGAAAGCACCTCCTAATATATTTTTTTTTATATTTCAAAAATTCTTTTATTTTAATATGTAAATTTGATATATATGTTTGATTTGGACACTTCCTTTATCAATTTCAGATGGTATGCCGACATAAATGATGGAATGAGAGAGGAAATTTGTGCAAAATCACGTGATTTCTTTCTAACCAAATGATAAAGAAGTATGATATAGTAGTCATATATCATTGCTCTATATATCACCCTATTTCATGCATATTTTTCACGCGAGTTTAATATAAGGCAACCAAGGGAAGATTAGATAATAAACTATTTATCACTCAATATTATTCTTCTTTTGTAAGGCTCTCATCACCTTTTCTTACACGAGTGTTTATAGAATGGGAAACTATTAATACTTCAAGTTCAGTTTTAACGATTTAAATGACATTAAAAAGGTGTGTGTAGTGATTTATTTTATTATATGCATCAATTTTAAATCTCTCGGATAACTAGCACAATTACCCTCTCTTCATTTTCTCAATTGAAAGCTCACTTTTATAGTACATTAGTCCAAACCACCTTATATTTACTGCCCAAACTAGAAACTAACTACTAGCCCAACCACCATTAATTAAACACAAATCATCTCTCCCTCCCCCTCTCTCTCTCTCTCTCTCTCTCGAAAATAGCAGATGTACCCGGATCCTCGAACTTCTCTCTCTTCCTATTCTCCTTCTACTTGAATCAATCCCAAATTCCCAATAATATGCATATGCTATGATTTTTGAAGTACCTTGAAAGAAAATGCTTGAAATGGGATGAAGAGAGAAGATCCCTTCATATTAAACTTTGAGTTCTATTTTTTTTTTCCCTTAGCCAAAATCATGATTACAAAATTTTGGGAAAAGAGATGAAGAATTGATTTGATAAATGAGATTCAAATTTTTGTGATGAAAATGATTGGAGAGAATTATGATTTCATATATATTTTTCTAACATCAGCAGTTACAAGTGAGCTCAAAATTGGGCCAAAAGATGCTACTTTGGGATCACATCCAAAGTAATATTTCAATTTATATAAATTCTTTCTATAATTTTGTCGGCCCATATAAATAATTTGTTACATGCGGTCATGTTTAACAGTTGCGGTAAATGTGTTATATATTGTATCATGTTTACATGATCTCTCCCCTGAGTTAATATATGAAACTAATTTAATTTCAGTGGACATAATTATTATCGCCTTTATATTATCTTGGTGTATCATTAAGTTTCTGTTCCAGGAATATTTGATTCAAGATTAATGGCAACCTTAAGGAGGAGGTCTCCGGTGCAATGGAACACATCAAATAGTTGGTGCAATCATTCCTATTTCTTCTTAATTAATTAATGAATATTTAACTAGTTTGATTGAGAATTAATAAATAGTAGTAGTATTAGTTATAATTATAAAAAAAATTAATCGAGATTTGACACATTTTAATTGGAAATTCATTAATCTTAATTATTTTTAAGTAAATATTGAGTACTACTAATCAATTAAATAAGAATAAAAATCACTAAATGGTCGAGTTGTTTACACGGACTTCGAAGCCTAACAACTAAAGAGGGAAAAAGTTTAAAGCCAAAACTGTTTCTCCATCCCCAAATAGGAAAGTTGTGCTAAGATTTATATCTTCTCCTCTATTTCTAACTAATACACGTTGATCTTGTTTGCATCTTGTCATTTAGATTTTAGAATTCCAATTTTCAACAAAAATAATATTTGCTCCGTCCGCAATGACTGGTTCAAAGATAATACATGGTTTCTCTGCAAGGATGACACACATAAATTGAGAAATGGTCCAATTATTTTTAGTTTTAACTCCAGTTTTACATTCTATATATAATTATTTTTTGTTAAAGTGATATGACCAACAATTTTTGAATGAATATTTATTTATTGCGGGTGAAATGAGTGAATTAATTGGATGATTCTAACTCCACTTGTGCAGTAAAAATAAATTTTAGCCCTTCATATATAAAAAAATAAATTTTGGCCTTTCATATATAAAAAAATGAGGAAATGCACTCATATGTCATTAGCGTAATGGTAATATAAAAAAAAGTCACTAGTTCAAATTTTATCAATTTTGTCATATGTTTACTTTTTGGACATTTATACCCTTATCTTTTATACTTTATTCCATCCTACAACACACTCTCTCTTACTTTTTCACTTTTATTTTTTTCTCTCTTTTTTCTCTCTCTTCTTCCCTCACATCACGTGTTGCTTTCTCTCTTTTTTTTCTCTCTCTCTTCTTCCTCACCCAGCTCCCACCGCCGCCCCTAAGCTCAAAATCGCCGCCCCTCAGCTCGCCGTCGAAGACTTGAAGTTGATTTTCTTCGTCGTCGTTGTACTCGATTTTGAGCTGCAAGTTGCTTCGTCATCGTCGTCGTCTCTCTCTCCTGCGATTTTTGCAGCAAGTTGCTTCGTTTTTTTTTTCTGCAATTTGCTTAGTTATTTTCTTCTGCAATTTTGCTATGATTTTGTGCGATTTGGTGCGTTTTGGTGCGATTTATTCTTGGATATCTGTCTAGAAAGTGTTACTTGTGTTCTATTGTAATTTTCCGGCAATCTTTGGTTGTGGCGAGAAAGCTATGGAGGTAATTTTCCGTCAGTATGAATTCTAGTTTTTTATTTCAATTTCTGGTTTTGAATTGATACGTTTTTGCAATCATGTACTGGTGCGTACCAAGTGAACTTGGTACGCAGTACGTATTGATAAATACGTACTGCGTACCTTAATTTATTTTCTTGGTACGCAGTACGTATTTACGAATACATGGTACTGAGTACGTATTTACCACTACGTACCAAGTAAAACTTGGTACGAAGTACGTATTTAGAAATACGTACTGCGTACATTAATTTGTTTACTTGGTACTCATTACGTATTTACCATTGCGTACCAAGTTTACTGGGTACGCAGTGCATATTTAGAAATGCGTACTACGTACCTTAATTTGTTTACTTGATACGCAGTACGTATTTTTTAATGCGTACCAAGTTTCATCTATATATTATGATGCAAGTTTAATTATTGTCGTTCCGATTTCATATCTGTATTAGTTGGTACGTTTTTGTAAGTTCGTACTGGATTGCGCACCTGCTTGCCAAGTTCTGTTGTGCAAACTTGGTACACAGTTACAATTGCGTACCAGGTGTACCACAACAGAATTTGGTAAACAGGTACAAAATGGTCAATGCGTACCTACGTAGTGGCGGAGCTAGGATTTGATATGTGACCGAGCGAGATTACGTTTATATATTTAGTCGTAAATTTGGGCGGGCAAACCTACAATTATACATATAAAAGTGGAGAAAAAAAATAAAAAAATCGATAAAAATATAGTTATACAAAAAAATGCCCGGGCGACCGTCGGGGGTGCCCGGGTACTAGCTCCGCCTCTGTACCTACGTACCAAATTCTGATGTGGTACACCTGGTAAGCAGTTACAATTTCGTACCAAATATGCATCGACGAAGTATTAATTTATTAGGCATTTTCAGGTTTAAGAAGGAATCATCATTGTCATATGTGCATCAATATTATTCTACTGCGACGTGACGTGAGATTTATGTTGCTGATATTATGCCTATTCTGGATAAAGACTCGTGGTGTGTGCCGATCATACTCGCCTAACATGTCAAGATCCACATAGATTTGGTTGATAATTTTTGTATTATGAACATGTATTGAATTCGATTATAAACGTTCTGTTAGTTACTGTTTTTATTTTGAATGTTTAATTATTTTTAATTGTGCTATTGATCGGTATGTTTTTATGCATTTCGTACTAAATATTATTGTAAAGATTGATACGTTTTTACATATGTTGTACATGATATATTAGTAAATATTGGTGCGTTTTTCAGAATTGGTTACCTTGCGTACTGAAACAATTGTAACGAATTGACATATTCGTACTGTGCTTACCAAAACACAAATTCATAAAAAATATTAATAGTCATCCAAAATATACAGATTACGAGTAGCACATGCTAATAGTCATCCATAATACAAATTCACAAAATATCAATATTCAACCATTCACAATAAACTAATATTCATAAAAAAACTAATTATACTTCATCATTCATTCATTCCCTGCATCCACATCTATAAGGATTGTCGGCGTTTGTTCCTCCGTGATGTGGGCATAAATTGACTCATAATCATGTGTCATTACCTTGGATTTCAAGGTACTAAGGTGAAGCTTCTTGTATGTCTAGTTATGATGCAATAAGAGAAACAACAAATCAATAACAAATTCACATTCACTGTTTAGTCATACACTGCTTGGTACAAGTGGTACGCTTTTACAAATACGTACTAACTTTACTTGTAAAGTAGGCATGCATTTGCAAATATGTACTAACAAAAAATTATATTACTGGTACACTCGTTACATATTTACTAATGCGTACCGAGTGTACTTGTAAAGTAGGTACGCATTTGCAATTACGTACTACCAAATAAAAATATTAAAGGTACACTTGGTACGTAATTGTCAATGCGTATTGAGTGTACTTGTAAAGTATGTACGCATTTGCAATGACGTACTACGAAACAAACATATTACTGGTACACTCGGTACGTATTTGCAAAAAGGTACCAATTTTACCAGCAATGCACTAGTAAAGTTGGTACGTATTTGAAAATACGTACCATATGTACCAGTAAAGTAGTTACGCATTGGCAAGGAAGTAGTAGCAAAAAATCAAATTACTGGTACAGTAGGTACGCATTTGGTTGTGCGTACCGAGTGTACTTGTAGTGTAGGTACGCATTTGCAAATATATACTAGCAAACAATCATATTACTAGTACATCCGGTACGTTTTTGACAATGCGTACCGAGTGTACCAGTAAAGTAGGTACGCTTTTGCAATTGCGTACTAGCAAAAAATCAAATTACTCGTACACTCGGTACGTATTTGCAAATGCGTACCGAGTTTACCAAGAACACACTAGTTATGTTGGTAATCATTTTTCCCTCAAATTTATGGGTACCCTAATTCGCATTCTACTCAACAAATTGGGTACGCAATCGACATTCAAAACATAGTAAACTCGCAAAATCGAAGAAATCAAGTGATAATCAAACATAGTACCTCTATTTTACTTGATAACTCGGTACGTGTTTACAAAAACGCAACAAGTTTATTAGGTACGCAGTAAGCATTTACAAATACGCAGTACGTATTTGTAAATGCGTACCGACGGGTTTTTACAGCAACAACACCTCTGCTACAACAAAAAAAAAAATAGAAATCTATCCAAATACATCAAAATCGCTCGGAATTCAACCCAAATACATTAGAAATCATGAGAAACACAACGAAAAACCTATAAATGAGTAAAAACAAAGCTAAAAAAATCATGAATTGAAAAAAAATTCAAAAAAACTCATTACCCCAATTTTAGATCTATGACTTTCCGACGAGATCTATGAATTTCCGACAATAATTGGTGTAGTGATACTGGATGTTGCAGACGGCGGCGGAAAAAATAAGCAGGGATGAACAGAGCTTCGCTCGTCGTCGCGGTGGTTTTTTTCTCCTTTGCCGCTTCGGCGGTTTTTGCTTTCTTCGAGCGCGGCGCCATCTAAGTTGATAGTTGCAAGAGGTTGACGGCGGAGTAGAGGTGATTGACGGCGGAGAGAGGCGGAGAGGCGGAGAGAATAGGAATTATCGCAGAGAAGAAATGGAAGAGAGAAAATAGCAGGAAGAGAATGAGAGGGAAGAGAGAGAAAATGGAGCAATAAAACCCAATTTATAAGGGTATTTCTGTCAAATAGGGTACAATTTTACCCAATTTTTATCAAAAGTGAACTTTTAACAAAATTTGATAAAAACATGTACCCTAATACTATATTACCACTTACCTCTAAAAAAATTTAAACTCCATCCAATCATTTTGGACATTCATAACCCTTCTTCCCTTCTCCTTTTATTTTAATAATTGTACATATTCACGAATTATTTCGTGATGTCACTAAAAAATGTGTAAATCAACTTATTATAGTTTAATTTTACACTTATCCACAAATTTTTATTTATGATATCACTCGAATGAAAGGGTGAATTAACTTATTATTGTTTTATTTTATACGTATTCACAAATTTTACTTTATTTTTATCTTTTTTCATAGAATGGATATAATTATCACAAAACGACTAATTTTTATCTTTTTCATAAAGAGAGCTAGTATCACTTTTGTCAAAAAATAGTATGTTAACATTCACTGCCTTCAAGCACCCATAACAGAAATTCCAAATATTTGCTCTTAAATTAGCTCCTAAAGCTTCCCCTATATTATATGTGGCCTCTATTTTACGAATGGATACAACAGATCTCTTATTGTGTTCTAATTATCTTATAAAATTATAAGCCCGATTAAATTGTGAGCTAAAAAAAATTAGGGAGGTGTAAATTGAGGAGGATTATAGAGAGATGTAAATATTTTTGTGGGGCTTACACAATTTGAGAGATTTGCTGAATATTTTAGCATTCTTTTTATCATTTTAGCCCAAGTTAAAATTGATAACATCGGTTAATGCATAATTACATTATTTCAATGCACAAATATATATTAATAAAAAATTTGAAAATTTAATATATTTTCTGCATTGTCTGATTTAGTTAGTGCATTAAATTATTTATGTTGTGCATTAAAAATGTGTTAAAAATTTGTGCATTGAATCAGTGTAGTGTCCTTTGCCATGTTTGTGCATTAAAGTACTGTATTTGTACATTTCTGAAAGTGATATTAATGCATGGTTCATACAGACTCATATAAGAATGAATTTCTACCAGATCCACACTCTATGTGCATATGTTTACAAAATATATTAGAAAGAGTAGAAAAAGGAAAAGGCAAAATTGTATGGAAAACCCTGACCTTTTCCCAAATTCTGGTTTAAAACCAAATCTTTTAAACTTCGCAAATAAAACTACGAGCTTCCAATTTGTTGCAATTGACATCTCCGATGCACCCCCGGCGAAAATTAACTGCGTACGTGTCAATCAGTTGCCTATGTGTCAATTACGTGTATAATTTTTGCTTACGTGGTATTAATTTGCTTACGTGTTACACGGGAAAAATTGCACCAAAAACCCTGACCTTTTTCCAATTTCCGGTTTTAAACCAAACCTTTTAAAATTCGCAAATTAATGTACAACCTTCTAATTTGATGCAATTACCTCCCGTGCCCGATTTTCCCCCAATTAGTTGCTGACATGTAAGCCGAAATCTTCTTCAACAGACATCATCTCCATAATTCTTCTCCATTGCCTTCCTCATCTCCATGGGTTCTTCATCGGCACAATCTGGATTTTGGAATAATCCCGAAGCTCAGCAGCGGCTACCTGCCCCCCATTGTTTCTACTTCATCGCTATCGGGACTACATCTCTACCAGTTGAGCAATGATAAAGCGCACCAAGACAAAAGATGAACAATAACCTATTCTCTATCAGTAGATTCAAGCAATAATTTAAGCCAAATTATCGAACAAAAACAGAGCAAAGTAGATTCGATTATGTCTGTAATAGAGTATTAAGAAATTAGGATTATTGATTCAGAGTATTGTATCGTTTTGGGTTTGCTTTTTCACCTCATATATGATTAAAGGAACGACGTCATTTAGGACATGAGTAAAACGACGTCGTTTTGTGCCCATTCATCAATTAATAACAGATATGCATAATTATTTAACACATAAGCAAATTAATACCACGTAAGGAAATAATTTACCACGTAGGCAATCGATTTCTGCCGGAGACATGCCATGGAAGCTAATTGTATCAACTTGGAAGGTCGTACATTAATTTGCGAATTTTAAAAAGGTTTGGTTTAAAACCAGAAATTGTAAAAAGGTCATAGTTTTTGGTGCATTTTTCCGTCATTTTATATTTACCTAGTACGACGTCGTTTGTTTAGCCGGAGAGTTTTGCCACGTAGAAAATTCTGGCTTTCATGTCAGCAATAAATTGGGGGAAAATCGGGCAAGGGAGTCAATTGCAACAAATTGGAAGCTCGTAGTTTTATTTGCGGATTTTAAAAGATTTGGTTTTAAACCATAATTTGAGAAAAGGTCAAGATTTTTCATGCAATTTTGCCAAAGGAAAACAAAGAGTTGATCGCATGAAGTTGAGGCGGTGAAGGGCTTATTTTTATGATCAAGCCAAGATTGATTTAGCTCGAGTGGTTGAATCAATTGTAACAGTTGCAAAATCATTTGAGAATTACAATAAAGTATTTATATGCTATGTAAAATTTGTCACTTGACCCCTTAAAATAACATTCTTGTATAAATTAAATATGAAAACAATTACTTTAAAAAATATTGCATGGGATAAATCTCTTTTACCTTGCTTGTTGCCTATGAAGCAAGCACTCAAAAACCCTCCTTATAGGCTAAATTTTGGCCGTAGTGGAAAATAACTCATCTAAATATGTTGACAACCACCAGAATTTTAATTTGCCTTTCCCGCTTGACTCCAGTCCAGCCTTAATTATGGCTTAAAATAGGGTTCCTTTCCTAATACTTTATTTAATACAACCATTTTTTTAATTAACGTGCCTAAAGCGTAATTTATAGCTCTATTTTATACCTAAAAATTGATTAACTTCGTAGAGACCTAAAAATTGTTGACCAATATCCACGTATTCTCTAGCTGTATTCCTCATTGATGGTCTGGGTTTAGTGCAATTTCCAACTTAATGTTTTTTTTTTGTTTTTTTTTTGTTTTTTTTTTTAAGTTGGTGATCAATTAATAAGAATTTTACAGACTGAAAGAATATACATTAAATAAAACGAATTTCATTTAAGTTGCTAATTCAATGTCCTTCCCGGAAGATTCTGCTGGCATGGACGGCCATCCTTTAATGCAGATTAAATTTATGTTAATTAATAGTATTACTATGATCTGTATTTAATTTTATTTCATCAATGCTACAAATACAGTGTCCTACCGAAATAAATGAGGGCTCTTCTTTACATGTTGCATATTTAGTCTAATATATAGCTAGCTTTATTTTCAGAGGCCTGTAGACTGGATCAATTATATTAATTAATATATACGTAACATAAAAAAAATTATAACATCAATTTAAGGTTAAAGTTTTTTTTTTTTTTTTGTTTTTTTTTTAAAGGATTTACATTAGAACTTGATAAGTTTAAAAACACTTTCAATTAGTCACTATGTGTAATTGAGGAAGTTTTCGAATTATATGAATTTTTACTATATACACATGCATATACAAATTCACACTCCAAAAAAAACGTAGCTCGAATTTTTCCTAGTTAGTGATCGGTCGACCATATATGCAATAGTAGTATATCTTAAATTAATAACTTAACTTTTAAGGTAAAAGTATTGTTATTAATAAAGTGCAGTACACTTCACAAATTAATACTTTTAGAAGCAGAAACATAACAAATTTTTATGTAGGACGAAAAAAAAAATTGGAAGTATACAATTTGGCAATTGCAAAGGCAGACGTGTTTAAGTGTAGAAAAACTGAAATAATTATATGGAGGAAAAGGTAGGAAAAATAAAAATAGCAGCTGGCAAACAATATGCTGTTTAACTGAAAGTAGCTTTATAGCAAGAATGGGGATGCGTGAAACACCCCTCCCTCACTCCTCCTTCCTTCTCCCATGCATATTTCATTACACTCACACACACACACATACATATGTATGTATATGTATGTGCTTTTGTTGTTTTGTTGTGTGCCTCCTATACCTATATATATATATGCATATGTGCTGTTTTTCTTTCTCTATATGATTAGGGAGAGCTAGGGCAACTACCTTTTCTATCTTCTAAATTTTAATTTCTCCATAGAATACATATCATTGGAGAAATTAAATAAATTAGAAGAAGAAATTAGATAAAAAATGGAGGGAGATTTGATGGCGTTTTTTAGCATGGTGATAGTGCAATTGGGGTATGCTGGAATGAATATTATTTCAAAATTAGCAATGGATTCTGGGATGAATCCATTCGTGCATGTTGCCTATCGCCAACTTTTTGCCACTCTTGCTCTTGCTCCTCTTGCTTATTTCGTTGAAAGGTAATGAACTGATACTCTTTAATATCATATTTATTTTTTATTTTCTTCTTCTTTTTCTTTTTTAATTTCTTCGCAAGTAATGAAATACTTCTTGTTCTTCTTCGTTCTCTGCTTGAATTCATAGACTCATAGTTACAAGGGATGTATGTGTGTGTGTGTGTGTTTCATGTGTGAATCTCTTGAATCTTCATAATTGAGTTGTTTCATGTTTAACATTCATTGAGCTTACCATAATGCGAAACAATATAGGTGGTTCTAATTTAATGAATAAATTATTTGCTAAATACTTACTTAATTGACGAGGTTGTTAATATGCTAGCAAGATTTAGGTATCTTGTTTACAGTTGAGGCGGAACTTAATTCACAACTTACCATAATCGTAACAAATAATATTGACTAGCTTTGTGATGGTTTGAATATTCTCGAGAACTAAGGTTAGTTTGGGTGAGACCTCGTTTTTATACATGGTTATTCATTCATGTTCGACTTTTTTCATTCCACTTTTGGTGCTTTAGTTATTTTTATGTTTTTTTTTTCTTCAATTTCAGTCTCCCGTGTATTAGTTTGATTTATCATTAGAATTCACTATTTCAATTAAAATTTACAATTATATTAATTTGCTTATTTAATTTACGGTTTTTAAGTTAATAATTGATTAGTAAAATTACTTATTTTAAAAATACATAGCGTATATAATTATTGCAGATGACACTCGTTGTGAAAAAAAGTAATACTATATTACATGTATACACACGCACGCATAAATTGTGCGCACAGACGCATTACATAGGTCTCACATGATTAACACCTGTCGTTAAATTAAGGTTAGTCATGGAATATGTGTCTCAAACTCATACACACGCATATATATATATATGCACATACCCACATTTCATGTATACATTAATATATATTTGTCATCTTCTATTTGTAAAAAAATCACGACAGTCGATGCACTTAAATGTGTACATGACATATTACATATAGTAATAGATGTAGTATAAGAATTTGAATTGAACTTAATAAAATTAAAATGTGTTTTTTCTTTAGTTTGTATTGATTTGACAAAGTGATTACTACTAGTATATGTTTTTACGTTTGAGAATATTCACGTAGAGGGAATCTAAAGTACAGTACTGTCTCTTTTGTTTGAAATGACATTTTTAGTGAAAACAATGTATTTCTAACTAATACTCCACTAATATTTTTATTAATTTACCTCTTGAGATATTTACACTAATAACATAGGGTGGCATAATCTGTATAGCCCAGTTATATTATTGAATGTAAGATTTTACTAAATTTCGCCTTTACCTATTAAAACTATACTAGTAGGATCGGTATTACTACAAATTGACAAAAAATATTATACTACTAGTTTTTTGAGGGAAGCTACGAATAAAGTTCGATGTCAAATTTTGAAAATTATAAGTAGCCAAGTGATTATTATTGAAGAATTGACTAAGATAGCGAGTCCCCACTAATGTTTGGTAATTTTACCTTAATATAAACGAATGTTTGGTAGTTTTTAATATTAGGTTTTCATATGAAATTTTAGCATACCAAACCATCTCTCTCTCTCTCTCTCAGAGTTACTATATCATAGTATGTGAATTTAACTGAAGTCGAGTTTTACTGCCATTTTTGCAGGAAAATACGACCAAAAATGACACTATCCATCTTATTCCAGATTTTCTTGTGTTCCATATTTGGGTGAGTCCTTGAAAATAAGGCATAAAAACAATGAAAGTAGGCTTATACTATAAAATAACTGAAAATTAACCGTTTTACTGTACGCGCAGAGTGACGGTAAATCAGATCACATATTTCGTGGGATTGAAAAATTCAACTCCAACCATCGCTTGTGCACTTTCAAATATTAATCCTGCAGTCACCTTTATCATGGCTGTTCCCTTCGGGTAAATTTAATTTACTTTGCGTTTGAAATTAAAAGAAAATTGAATAATGTGGTCATTGGTATTTATTTATTGAGTATTAGTAATTGAGAAAGGTTGTGTGTGACAGCATGGAAAAAGTGGGAGTAAAGAGCAAGGCAGGGCAAGCAAAAATCGTGGGGACAATATTATGTGTAGGTGGAGCCCTGTTATTGTCATTTTACGAGGGATCTATCGTCAACATTGGGCAATCCAGTATTCATTGGAAATATGCAGAGAGGAGTGGAACCAAGACTTCCATAAATGCCCATCGTAGTGTTATTTTAGGCCCTCTTCTCCTCATTCTTAGTGCAGTTTCTTGGGCCGTCTGGTTGATCGTCCAAGTAAGTATTTTAATTTGCTTGAAAATAGATTAATTTGGTTTTGATTTTTTGAAGTAATTATCACCGAAACTACAGCTTTATTAATAATATCTTATTGTTGTTGTAGACAAAAGTAAGCCAAAAATACAATGCTCCATACTCGAGCTCAGCAATAATGTGTGGGATGGCAAGCGTGCAGTGTGTAGCAGTGGGTTTGGCGTTCGACCCTAGCTTATCAGCCTGGTCGCTCGCTTCCTGCATTAGGCTCGTATCGGCCATCTACTCGGTAATAAATATGATCAAAATTGAAATCTATGTGATCAAATAAAATAAAATAAAAAGCAAGCATATAACTGACAATTGAGTGCAGGGAATAGTGTGCTCAGCGTTAGCATTTTGCCTAATGTCATGGTGCATAGAGAGGAAAGGCCCACTCTATGTATCAGTGTTTAGCCCTTTGCTGCTAGTAATTGTGGCCATCCTGAGCTGGGCTTTGCTCCAGGAAAAGCTCTATGTTGGGACGTAAGTCGAATTTCTTCATACTATATATTAAATTCATATATATATATGAAATTTAATTCATAACTAATGTTGTAGGGTTGTGGGATCGGTATTCATTGTACTCGGACTTTACGGAGTATTGTGGGGTAAGAAGAGGGAAGCGATTTGCATTCACAGCCTTCAAATGGAGAAGAAGCCTACAAGCATTCATGAAATGATCAATTTATATGACTTGGAATCAGTCTCACCTAAATCACAAATTAAATAAATCTATATATAGTCATTTTACTACTGCAAAATTTGCGCACCAACCAAGTTCTTGACGCCCTCTAGCACGTTTTGATCCCTAAAATTGGTGATGTCGTTGTACGTTTCTTCATTATTAGTATTTAATTAAGTTTGTTGAGAATCGTATTGTCTATTTTTCATACCCTTTTTCTCTACTTTCTAATCATGCATGAAATAGTTGATTACAAGTTAGGTACACTTATTTATAATGTTGCTGCAATCTAAAGTCTAAACAGAGGTCCACAAATAATGCTATTTCTCGCACTTTAATTATCTCAGTGTTATATAATGCTTAGTTATAATGTCCATTAATAGGAGAGCTAAATATATGCTAGACATATAAATTGTCTTGTGCATGCCAACTTTTAACTTTGTTGCATAGTTTCTACTTTCTAGTGATTTCACAGAATCTTTGAGCACAATCATAATAGTGGACACAAATAGGATAAATATAATATTATCAAACACATAATAATAATAATAATAATAATAATAATAATAATTATTATTATTATTATTATTATTATTATTATTATTATTATTATTATTATTATTATTTCAAACTCATGCAATAGTATAAGCAACATGGTTAATGCCGCTGTTGAGACAATACATGTATCCTTAATAAAAGGTCTTGAGTTCAATCCTGTCTAAATGCATTGTAGTTTATTTTCATCTTAATCTCTAACGACTAAGATGACATGACACCACAATCTAACATGAATAAATTTTCACCGATCGTTAATATTCCCTCCGTCCCGTCGAATACGGCCTAGTTTATATGGACACAGAGACTAAGAAAAAAGGTATTGAGTATAAAGAAAGTGTTTAGTGTAGTGTGAATGCAATATTTTATAATGTTAATAAAGTTATAAATGAGATGGTTGAGTGTGTAGTGGGAGTAGGTTGGTAGGGTTTAGATGGGATGGTGGGCCATGTATATAAACTAATTGTTTCCTTTAAAGGAAACAAGCCAAGTAGAATGAGACATCTCAAAATGGAAAACAGGCCGTATTCGGTGGGACGGAGGAAGTATTATTTTTGAGTGATAAATCACGTTAGACCTCTCGGCATGATGTGTCATAAATTAAATAAATCATAAATTTAGAATCAGAATACATATTTTTTAATTCAATTAAAACTTTTGGCTCTCATGATTTGATCTTTTAATATTTTAAAATTTATCCATGCACGTAAGTGTTTGGGTTAACTTTTTTAAATAAGTATGATTTGTAGGCCAGACGAGAGACACTTGAGATGGTTTTTTCATATCAAATTTTGTAAAAAATATTTTCTTTATAGATATAACTGTTCCCTTATCGCGCATTGTCTTCTTTAAAACTCATTTGAAAAAGAAACTGTCATATTTGGACTTCATGTAATCATGGATATCGATAAAGAACATTTATATTATTGACACCGTAGGGCTGTTTAAATGGATAGCCGGTAGTCGAGTTGTGTTATACCGATTCAATATCCGACGGGTATTGGACACCCGCTACTCGCATGTTTGGATGAATCGGTCGGGATACGAGATGATAATTTTAGAAATTTCGGGTTCCGGGTAAATCCGATACTCGATCCGGGTACCCAAATAAATCCGATTTTATTTTTATTTTTATAATTATATTTATTTTTATATATTATTTTACTTTGAGTAAATATAAACTTCTTATATCTATACGTCTATACCCTAATTTTTATCATATATATACCCTAGTTTCTCTAGACTCTTTATCGGCCAAACACGAAGTAAGGCAACTACGCAATAGAGAAACTTTATTGTGATGCCTGACACCATCGTCGGTGCCATTTCTTTTACAGGTGAAGTTTATGACTGATTTAGGATACAAAGACGATCAATATTTAATATTTTTATTAAAAATCAATAAATAAAGATATATATATATAGAGGGGGAGATCAAATAGGAACCTATCTCTTAAGTAGAAATTAGGATTCAATTTAATCCGTTAATTTGTTTTGATCAATGATCCTCATTTATTATTGATTTTCTTTTTTGTATAAATTAATCTTAATCTAATTGGCCAGTAAAGTAATTTTTGATTGATACGATAAACCCATTATCCATAGTTATAGGGATTCTTACCTATTAAATATTTAATTATATTTAATAATTTTCTCTCTCCTCCAAACTAAGTTTGCAGCGATTCATATGTCAATTTTAATTCTTTTTTTCTTTCTAAAATTCATTTCGTTTATTTATTTTTATATAATATTTTATTAAAAAACACTTGTGGATAAACTAATTGAAGTAGAGATATCCTTATATAAATTTGATGCTTTTTATAGCTCTGGATTTGCTTATTCTCGATTAGTGAAATGCTTATTTTTGTTTATTTAATCATTTTACATTTATTTTACTACTACTATTTTTAATAATTTTTATTTATTTAATGTTCGAGATATGCTTGTATATGATATTTTGATGCTTGTTTATAGTCTTTTATTTGCTTATCAATTAGCCAAGTGCTTATTTTATTTATTTAAAGTCTTTTTTTCATTTATTTTACTATTTTTTATAATTTTAATTTGTTTATTATTGGTTGGAGAGATGCTTATGTATGCATATTTTGATGCTTGTTTATAGCTTTTGATTTGCTTATTATCAATTAGAGATTTGCTTATTTTTATTTATCAAAATTTAAAGGAAGCAACAAGATTAATAGAAATAAGCAGATTTTCAAATGATATTAAGCAATAAAAAAGTGTTAGGCTTTTTACTGTTTTTGAAAAAATTAATGTTTGCCATTAGTTGTGTTTGTTCGATATATATAATTCATTACTTTTAGTTATATATATTATTTTTCGCTAAAATTTGTTATTTCACTTGTTTAGTAATTTCTTACTTATTTTGCTATAATTTAATATTTTATTGTTTCTAAATCTACTTCATTTTTTATTGATCTGCTTCTTCGTCAAAAAATAACAAGTTGCCACTTCACAAGATTTTAATTAAACAAACAATATATTTTGGAAAAAAAAAAAGAGCTAATGTTCATCCCGATTATGTTGCCGACAAATATGAGATTTGATAACATATGATAGTGGGTGTAAATATATCAACATTAATATGATTAATTAGTTTTAAATCTTAATAGTACAATAAATCTAAATCTATGGTTTAAAATGGATCCTAGTTCGGTAGTTCCTACCTAAGGGGGTGGTTCCTACCAGAACTGCTCCCTATATATATATATATATATATATATATATATATATAAGAGAGATCATATGAGAATAAATATTATCCTAAGAAATGAGAATAAATCTCCACCACAGATCTATGGGTGATGAAGGGTCAAGATTTGGTTTGGTCAAAGCGGGTCAAACCCAGTCAACCCGTTGACTTTTTTTCAATTTTTTTTAAGGCTCACCTCATACGCACCACTTCACATATTCGGATGCACCACACTACATAACGAGATGCACCACTAAGTGCATTGAGATGCACTAGCTTTTCGTTTTTTTTTTTGTTTTTTTATTCCTTTTTAATTTTTTCTTTACGGTCACCTTATATGCACCACTTCACATATTCGGATGCACCATACTATATAACGAGATGCACCACTTAGTGCATTGAGATGCACTAGATTTTCAGGTTTTTAATTTCTTTTTTTTTTTTTTTTTAAAAATCTCAGATTTATTTTTCCCCGTTTTTTTGTTTGTCTCTTCCACTACAAAAAAACAGTGTTTTGACGACGGACACAGCGACGAAAAGCCAGACATCGCCGATCAACGACAGACTGCCGACGGATTCATGACGGATTGTTGACGGCACAGTGAACGACGGAGTTGGTGACGAAGCTTGGTGGGAATGATTCCCGCCTAAATCGGCGACGGAACTAACGACGGAACGTTCGTCTCGAACGCCGGCGGCGTAATTTTTCCGTCGCTGGTTTTAATTTTTATTTAATTTTTTTTTTAATTTTGGCGACGGATATCTGTCCGTCATTGAGTTAACCAGTTATTTCTGATTTAATTTATTAAAACGTAAAAAATTGACGACGGATTAACCGCCAATGTGTCCGTCGTTGGTTTTTTTTATTTGTTATACAATTAGAATCGATCTTTGTTCAAACCCTAATCAAATCCCCAATTCAATTGTCATCTCTTTCACTCACCTCCCGCCTTCGCCATGGACTAGACCACACCGGCGCCGCTCCAATCTCACAGTAGGACTCTCTATCTCTCTCTCTCTTTCTCGCAGTCAGTCTCTCTCTCTGCCCAAAACGTCTCTCACTTTTTCTATCTCTCGGCACTAGAACCACTGTCGTGCTGCCGCCATTGCAGCCTTCTTGTGCCCTAGGTGTCGTTGCTCTCTCTCACGTCTACTGTTAGAGGTCGATTCGCCGCCGTTGGCGGAGCTGCATTGTGGAGGAAGAAGGCTGATATTTTTATCCATCCATACCATACATACATCTCTCTCTCTCTCTCTCTCACTCTCTCTCTAGAGTATGTATTATTAACATTGATTTACACATTTTTGTACTTTAAGCCTGTTGTGTTGGTTGAGCTTTTGTCATTTGCTGGTGGTGAGTGAGTGAGTACTTTAATCTTCTTCTTCTTTCTCTAACACTCAAACTGACACAAATCTATTTTCTGCACTAGTCCTGGTTTGGATTCTGTTCTCTGACTGTGAGTAATATTCCACATTGCTCGATCTGCAGCATATATTGTGAGTAATAATCCACCTCTCTTTTGATCTCTTTCTCTATATATTGTCTTGTTTCTTACTATGAGTTTTGTACGACAAAAGAAAAAAGATCTGATATATGTTGTTGGTTGTAGCCCTGGTAGTAGTAGTAGCCAATCTTGATCTCTGTTTTGAGTCCTCTTTGTTAACAGCCATACACAGATAGTATTTGTCTATATTTTTATTTAATTAATAGTGATGGCCGGAGCAATTAATGATTATTTGAGGTTTTGAATCTCAGCTAAGCACTTCATTTCATATTTGAGCTTGCGAGTTTTAATTATAATTGAAATCAATTGGATAGGTAATTTTCTATTTCAATAATCAACAATAGATAGTTGAATTGATTTGTGAATTTTACTTATAACGTGTCTTTTCAAGTCCATCATATTTGAGCTTGTGAGTTTTAATGTTAATATTGCATAAATGAAATCCTTAATTATTTGCATCAGACACTAAATATAAATTCGTATTTTAGTTTGCCGCTTCTTTTTTGGTCAAGATTCGAGCGAAGTGAGCCGAAGGCCTCGGACCGAATCGAAAAAGTTCAAATTATTGCCCGACGATTATCCTTATATTAGTAATCGGAGCGAAGGCGGAGCCGGGAAAAAACATCTGTAAACAAAAAATTGAAAAAAAAAATCCGCGCACCACACAGTGCAACTAGATGCACAGTGTTTTACGAAAATTAAAAAAAAAACTGAAAACAAAACTAGTGCATCTGAATGCACTTTGTGGTGCATCTCGTTATATAGTGTAGTGCATATGAATACATTATGTGGTGCATATGACCTGACCGTAATAAAAAAAAATCGAAAAAAAAAAATTGAAAATCTGGTGCATCTCAATACTTTTAGTGGCGCATCTCGTTATATAGGGCGGTGCATCCGAATATGTGAAGCGGTACATATGAGCTGACCCTAAAAAAAAAGAAAAAAAGTCAACGGGTTTGACCCGCTTTGACCAGGCCAAATATTGACCCTCATATTTCTACTTCTAACTTTAAGTGGCCTTCTCATGGGAGTCATTCTCTCTCTATATATATATATAGGAGAGAGATCATATGAGAATAGATATTATCCTAAGAAATGAGAATGAATCTCCACCATAGATCTATGGGTGATAGAGGGTCAAGATTTAGTTTGGTCAAAACGGGTCAACCCGTTGACTTTTTTTTTTATGGGTGAACTCATATGCACCACTTCAAACTATTTAAACTCTAGTCTCCAACATATAATGGTTAACTCATGTTACTAGAAGTGTTAATTGAACATACTTATACCTATAATAATTATGAGTAATGAAATTTGGACACACTGTGGCTAGCCACACACGCTAAAAATGGTAATATGGGTTTTGAAAATGGAAATATACCCTAATTGGAAAGCATAAACCCTAGGGAAAAATGTGATTATTTCTATTTTTACAGTCGACTTTTCTTTTTTTCACGCGTGTGACTGGCTGTATCCGAATATCATTACTCAATAAGTATATAAATTGTAACTGTTTATTCCTTCACTATCTACTTAGCGTAGAATATCATATTTTCTCTCATATAATGAGCCACATTATACTTTCTGAAATGCCCTAAATCTCTTGAGGTTGGAGTTTTTTAGTGTTGATTAAGTATAATCGACTCTACCCGTAACTACTTGACATACGTTCTCATTTCCCAAAATCAGTAATCACTAATTTAATACTTCAGTTCAAAAGCTCAAATATGAAACCATATACAACTAGAAAGTAGGGGCGCAAACGAATCGAATCAAATCGAATATCATTCTAATTGGATCGAATCTGTGAAAGCTATTCATGGATTCGAATCAAATCTGAGTCATGGTCGAATCTTAAATTTTATTTGAATTCGAATACATGAATATTTTTACGAATTTGAATCGAATAGTCGAATCCATAGAGCAATGATGAAGAATGGCTAATTGGAAATGTGTGAAGGAAACTGATGAAGAACGAACAGTAAGAATGATGAAATAAAGAAACAATGTAAAGTAGGAAGAGATAAATGAAAAAAAAAAGACTATGACTTAACTTTGCACCACTCAAAATAATAGACTTAGTGCAATATACATACTCCCTCCGTCCCATTATTCTTCGCCTGTTTCGTTTTTGGGTTATCCCGTTATTCTTGTCCTTTTTCTTTTTTTGGAAATAATGAGGAGATAATTAATTTATTAAACAATCTACTTTACACCTTTATCATATTTTTCCACCTTATTCTCTATGTCATTCACTATTCTTCTACTCTCTCTACTCACTTTATTCCCAAAAGAAACAGGCCAAGCCTGATGGGACGAAAGGAGTATTTATTAAGGAAATATCGACCTTATTTTAGAATGGACTTAAAGATGGTCAAATTAACATCAACATGTTTAATATATATTTAATTTAAACAATTTTGTTATACTGAGCGACTACGGTGAGCAACTACCATGGACGCCCGCTGACGTGTACGATAGGCCAACCTTTTTTTTTTTTCCTTTTCTTCTCCATCACAAATCTCAGTTTAATATTTCTCTCTCTTTCTCTCTCTCTCTTCTTCGCTGTTTCTCTTTCTTCTGATCTTTTACTTTTCTTCATCACCAATTTCCACTTAGTTCTAAATCTTCAGAACAATCGGTCACTTCCTCATTTTCTGTTTCTTTCCACTTCACTCTCTCCTTCTTCTCGTCTATTTTCCTAACCAATTGTACAATTATTGTTTTGATGATTAACTGGACAATAGAATGATGTATAGTATTTGGTTTTCTCCCCATCAATTAAGAGATGAGTTTCAGAAAGATTAAGTGATGCCCATGCATTGCGATTTTGAAAATCTGCCGATTTCATATACTCTCACCTCTCTCCCTTCCATTTTTTGATGTTGAACAATCCATGGTAAAAAGAGACTTCAAATTATGAGGAATCACCATCACTATAAATTGGTGTTCGGGATATGATAGTATCGGCCTCTTCTTGGGCCTGATCCAAGACCCAACCTAATTGGGCCTGTATGTTGAGCTTGGCCCAAGGAGCTCGGCCCAGACGAATTACTAGCTGCCTTGAAGACCAAGTAACGAAGCCTTACCTTGGAGAAGAAGGAATCCTATTATGAAGGAAATTCGGATATGTATGAGGAATCCTAGTAGGATTAGGGCTCAATTCAAGGCCTATATATAGATGCTAGATTAGAGGTGTAAATACGTTCAAATACTCATTGTACTCTCAAGCAATAAAAGCTAGATATTCTCTCCCGTGGACGTAGATCACATTGATCGAATCACGTAAATCCTTGTGTCATCGCATTATTATTATTTTCAGCTATCTCTGCAAACCCTAGATCTATCATTGGCGCCGTCTCTTCCAACTCCTCGGGATACTTTGATTTCTATGCTTGCGGTTGACCTCGAAGGGCAACTTGCATGCACTCCTTGGCCTTTTTCTGGTCGCCTCGGACAGTTAGGATTCCGCCCGAGGGCGGGATCTTCAGTAACAAGTGGTATGGCGAGATGATGGCTCGGACCGCATTCAGCCAATCCCGACCTAATATGATGTTGTACGGGGAGTTCGCTTTGACCACGTAGAAGTGGATTAGTTTGTTAACGCTGGTTGGCGGGCTGCCAATGGCGACGTCAAGCGCGATTATCCCTTCAGGTCGCGTCTCATGCTGTGTAAAGCTCCTGAGGGGCAGGGGCGCGGCGTTAACCCGAGCTGAGTCTAGTCCCATCCTATCCAAGCAATGTTGGAAGATGATACTGACACTAGACCCCCCATCAACAAATACGCGGTGGACCAACTTATTGGCTACTCCGACCTGTATTACCAGGGCGTCATTATGGGGCGTAGCTGTAGGTACAGGATCATCCTCGGAGAATGTGACGGTCTCACTTTTCTTGAACCTCTTTTTTGTCTGTTCCTCTTCCGACGGAATTGGTGGTCTGCGAGCTTCTGACCTCAGCTTAGTTTTTGTCGTGCCTGGGGTTAGCCCGGAGATGGTCGACACCATCCCGTCGTATTGTGGCACGCCGCACTGAGGGTCAACATCCTCCTCATCATGATTGGTTTTAGCTCGCTTATTATCGGGAGCGCCGCGACCCTGTCCGCCTTTTCGCTTCCCTCTTTTGTTTTTCCTTCCCCCGGCCTCGTACTTCTTCAGAGCTCCTTCCTGGGCTAACCTCTCTATCTCTTCTGCGAGGTCGCGGCAGTCTTCCGTGTGGTGCCCGTGGTCGTCGTAGAAGGAGCAGTGCTTGTTTTTATCTCGAGGTTTTGACCCCGACATAGGGCGTGGTCTGGTGAACCAGTCCTCATGAAGTGCGAAGATCTCCGCATTTGTTTTCACAAAAGGAGGTCGCTGAGAGTGCTCTGATCCCGGCCGAGGTCCGAGTCGGGACTGGATAGGTCCAGGTCCGAGCCGGGATTGGATGGGTCCTCGCTGAAGACGTTCGTGAGCACTTCTCTGATCACGATCATTCCGGCCCCGATCACCTTCAGCCCTCTTCTTCTCGGTTTCTTCTCGCTTCAACCGGTCCGCATCTTGGCCGTCCGCGAACTGGTATACAATTCTCCACATCTCCTGAGCCGTCTCGGGCTTCTGTTTAGCAAGCTCCTGGTTGAGGGATCCAGGGGCGACCCCATTTCGAAAAGTCGAGATGAGGAATACGTCGTCGATTTTATCGACCTTTAGGCTTTCTTGCATAAATCGGGAGGCGTACTCCCTTATAGTCTCTTTGTCCTTCTGCCTCACCGATAGGAGATAGGCTGTGTCTCGGCGAGCCTGAACCTTTATGTGGAATCTTTGCTTAAAGATTTTTTCCAAATAGGTCCAGGACCCTACACTGCCAGTTGGGAGGCTATCAAACCAGGCTCGGGCGTAATCAACCAGCATTTCGGGGAACAGCTTGCACATGTGTTCCTCTTTAAGGCCTTGGTTGTGCATGCTGTACCTGAAACGTGTCAAAAAATTGAGGGGATCCTCCAACCCATTGTAGGTTGGTATGTTCGGCAACTTATATGCCGTAGGAAGCTTGGCATCAAGCAGCTCGTCGGTGAACGGGCTGACAAGTCGGGCTGATCTTCCTTCATGTCGGTGTCGGTCTGCCTCGAGGCTGTAATTCCTGGAATAGCTCGGACTCCGGCCCTGCTTGGGCTCCGATGTTGCCTTGGGAGATGGTGTCGCTTGGGACTCCGACGTGGGCTGGAGCTCCGGCGGCGGAGTGGGCTTCGCCGTGTGTCGTACTTTCTCCTCAGCTCGGGCTCCTGCGTCTTGGAGTGGTGAGGAGTTTTGGATATAGACTTCCGCGTGGAACTCTCCCTAGCTTCGGATATTGAGGACATCCGAGCTGTTGTGAGGAAGCGCTTGAAACTCTCCTTATTCGCTCTAGAGAATTCAGTCGCGGCATAGGTGGTAGCGAGGTCGAAGTCATCGAGAAAATCCTCTTCCTTTTTCGACCCTGATTTCTGTGGACCCTTCTGAGGGATGTCTTCCAGCTCGGGCATCCCTTCGAACGGATCCTCTTCTATAGGGTTATTGTTGTGCCCCTTCTTTGGGACCGAATTGCCTTTCTGGCGATTGCCCCTGTTTGTGGGGCGACTTTCTGCTTCGTTGGGATTCCCATGTTGGCTTTGGTCCTCCCGCACGTTTTGTGATCGCGTTATATCATTGTTCTGCTACCAAAGAACCGTCGATCGAGTTACCACAGACGGCGCCAATGATAGATCTAGGATTTGCAGAGATAGCTGAAAATAATAATAATGCGATGACACAAGGATTTACGTGGTTTGATCAATGTGATCTACGTCCACGGGAGAGAATATCTAGCTTTTATTGCTTGAGAGTACAATGAGTATTTGAACGTATTTACACCTCTAATCTAGCATCTATATATAGGCCTTGAATTGAGCCCTAATCCTACTAGGATTCCTCATACATATCCGAATTTCCTTCATAATAGGATTCTTTCTTCTTCAAGGTAAGACTTCGTTACTTGGTCTTCAAGGCAGCTAGTAATTCGTCTGGGCCGAGCTCCTTGGGCCGAGCTCAACATACAGGCCCAATTAGATTGGGTCTCGGATCAGGCCCAAGAAGAGGCCGGTACTATCAAACACATTATCAATGTGCTTTTTATTGATTCGTGAATTGATCTAATGATCTGGATTTCAGAATTCGGATTAAATCTCATTGCCTGAACGTTATTCTACATTGTCATTTTTGATTATGTGAATATTTTGATTTATTTGTTAAATTACTGCATTTTCATTTTCATGTTTAAACCTTTTTCGTATTCTTACATGAATTTGAGGCGTGATTTATGTAGATTTTAAGCCTGGTTATGATTGTCAGTGATTTTGCAGCTAGTAAGAACAAATAATTGATGATATAAATGATTTAATTAAACCTAGGTTGGTCGTTTAAGTAATTCTTGTATGCTTAACGTTGTTGAGAGAATGGCTAATTTTGATTTTCGATTAGAGATATGCAACCTCGCAACTCTTTTGGAAAATAAGATGGTAGCTGAATCATGAATGGATTGCCTAATGTTTTTTCCTGATTAACCCCACATGTAGAATAAAAGTGTTGGTCTGTACGTAATTACCATCTCGCGTCTGTTGCTTTATGCTTTAAAGCAAGTATTCCTCATCAACAATTTTTATTGGCTAAATAAGTCTATGCAATCCATCTATTGGTACTGGTAATAAAAATTAATTCACAAGTTTTGAGGTCATCTATAACTCCAAGAACTTATTCTATCCCACTCTTACCTCAGCTTCTTTACTACATCCTTACAAAGTCTTCTCCATTTTTTTCCTTCAAAATAAAATTAACATTCCGAATTGCTATTGCTAGTAGGAGTATTATTCTCGCAGAGTAGAAAGCTGATCCTGAAACTTATTTTTGGATTGTACAGAGAAAATGGGGTTGTCTTTCTCCAAGCTTTTTAGCCGGTTGTTTGCCAAGAAGGAGATGCGAATCCTTATGGTAGGTCTTGATGCTGCTGGTAAGACCACTATATTGTACAAACTCAAGCTGGGAGAAATCATCACAACCATTCCTACAATTGGTATGTTTCTTTTGATCTATGGCTAAATATTCTATCTGCTGGGTTTTCGTTTCGTTTCTTTCTATCTGAAGTCACATCATAAAAGTGGTCGAATGCAATGTGGAGATTGGTTTATATAACTAATTAACTATGCTATTTATTAGTTTCAGACACATTTTCAAGAATATTTATATTTTCTTACAGACATTCATGGGTGTTTCTCACAGAGAGGTTATATGTATTGGGGGTGTGTAAATTGGGGATAAGGTTGGTTGAACAGTGAATCAGTTATAAAGTGTTTTCATCTAATATGTTACACATGTGAGTATTTATGCAAACCGTATGTCATATAATGCCATATAACTTATTTTAATTTCCTCCAGGATTCAATGTCGAGACAGTTGAATATAAGAACATTAGCTTCACTGTTTGGGATGTTGGGGGTCAAGACAAGGTATAAGATTCTTTGTTTTATCCTTTCTGAATCCTCAATTTTTTTTCTCTCTATATGTTGTACTAACCTTATTGGATTAAATTGAAGTAGCTTATTGAAAGCTATATTGAATATTTGAAACAATGGAGAATATGATCCAACTTGAGTTATCTTTATCATGCTGTATTCTCATCTTTCTCTGTCATTCTTTTAGTTTTATTTGAGACTTGATGTGATCACTGTTAAATCTTACAAGTTGGACATTGTTCCGTCATTACTTGAACTGGATTTTATGCTTTGAGTTGATTATGTCAAGTTTACTGTGGTGTGAATGTTGAGAAGAGGAGAACTTGGGGGGTAAACATATACTTGTTTGGTAGTAAAGTTATGTTACTAGACTCAACAGTTTCAAATTAAAAGGTTACTGTTGATCCCAATTTAGAAATAGATGCCAAATTTGTAGCCTATCTGCTCTTTTTATGTGTTTGCTATCTGTGATATTCTCTGACCTTCTTAGGAATATTCTGTTCTAGCAATGCAAAAGAGTTTTTGAGCAATTTATATGTCTTACTCTACAGTTACAACTCAGTGAAAGAACAATACTGGCAAGTATATTGATATTTTAACAGCCTTTTTTTGCCTCGAATTAGCTAATGTTCTACTTCAAAAGGACACCACTCATATAGTTCAGGAGATAGCATAATAATGTCTATTAAGAATTCCTTTTTGAAACATCTTCTGTTCTAGGTATTTTTAATGTTAGTGCTTCTAGTATTGGTGTTTCTTGTGTTCTTTTGTTGGGATAACATAATGGTTATACCATCTTTGAGCATTCTTGTAGTATAAACTTCATCTTTGTTTTTTAGAAAAATTATGAACCTCTACTGGCTATATTTCATATGTTGATCAATATTTGTTAAGATCACATTACAGTTAAATAGATTTTTTTACAATCTTTCAATCCATCTTTGGTTAAGATTACCTTACATTTCAAGTAGTTGTATTCATGTTGTGTTTACTATAACTTTCATGCTCCCTTGACAAACTTTGTTTTGACCTGCTCCTAATGCTTGTAAGTTCTAATTCTCTTATCAGCCATCTAGATTCGACCATTGTGGAGACATTACTTTCAAAATACACAAGGACTAATCTTTGTGGTTGATAGTAATGGTCGAGATCGTGTTGTTGAGGCTAGGGATGAGCTGCACAGGATGTTAAATGAGGTAAAACCCTTGCACATTTCTTGTTGCTGCCATTACCTTGAAAAAATGCTTTGAAGTATACAGTAATCAAGAAATATATTTATGATACTCTCCATAAAATAAAAATAAATTAATGGTAAATAAAAACTTTAATAATCACTTAATCTTCCTACATCTTATTTGGCTTGTTCTTCTGAAAATAAGGTTTCAAACTGACCTCCAATAGTCAGGTTGATACTTTTCCCAGTAAACTTTATGTTAGTTGCTCCATTTTTTCAGAAACAATTATTGTAATGCTCATGTAGGATGAACTAAGGGATTCTATGTTGCTAGTTTTTGCTAACAAACAAGATCTTCCGAATGCCATGAATGCTGCTGAGATAACTGACAAGCTAGGACTTCACTCCCTCCGACAGCGCCATTGGTATACTCCCCCCCTCCCTCACTCTCTTTCTCTCTCTACTTCAAATATTGAAGGCTCTTCTTGGCTTGTGTTGCAGGTACATCCAAAGTACATGTGCTACCTCTGGGGAAGGGCTATACGAGGGGCTGGACTGGCTCTCGAACAACATTGCTAACAAGGTTTGGATCTCCACGGTTTCTTTCACTCAAGTTATTGACATACTTAGTCCTAATTACGGCGATTGCGTGTTCTTGATTTGTTTTCTTGTTGGGGACCAACAGGCTTAATCTGGATGATTTTTGGTGGCCGGGCGAAGATTAAGATTTTTTTATCATTTGCGACTTCGATTGAAATAGATACTGTTCTCGGATCATTTCTTTCTGTCTCGTATTATGTACATTGATACTCATTGCTGTAGTTTCTGCAATTATGCTAATGTCAAGACATCAATATATGCCTATGTGGGCTTAATTTCTTGAATTATAATATTACCTCTTCAGTTTCCGAGGAATTTTTACTGGTCTGTTTGTGATAGGTATCAGTTTGCAGATTCAGGGGGTGTATTGGATTGAGAATTTGAAGGATTTTTTAGGAGTCGAACTCCATGGAATTTAAATTTATAGGGTTTGAGTGGAGTTTGTAGGAGTTAAGGTAGAGTGGTGGGAGTTTCGGATGAATTTTTAAGGAGTTCGGTGGATTTTGAAATCCACATCCCCGCGATCGCGAGACTGTCTCGGTCGCTGACGGCCTCCTAGCGATCGCGAGCTATACGCTGTCTCTGGCTTCCCAGCGGTTGCTGGCCTTGAACTCACTAAAAAACATCAATAATGGGTCTTGACTGGATTATACTTATAATGCACCGGCGAAGCAGGGGAAGCCAAATGGTAGATCTGATCCACCTCCAGCAAAATTGGTGACACATAATCGGTGAAGAAATTATCAATAACAAATGGTAGATCTGAACCATAAATGCACCACATTCTTCTTCCTACCAGTGAAGAAATTATCAATGACAATCACATCATTGCCTCTGGCAATGAGCTTATCCACCAAATGACTCTCGACGAAGCTGGCGCCGCCGGTGGCAACAATCCTCTTCCTCTTAGCCCCAATTCCAATTGGAACTCTCCCCACACCATTTGCGAACTTATTATAATTACCACCGCCGCCGCCGACGGCGTGATTCGCATAATTATTCGAGGAATCACCGCCATCATCGCCGGCTAGGAAACGTTAAAGCAAAACGCAAACTGTTCGACAAGATGCGTGAGCGGGACAAGATATCTTTTTCTTCGATGGTAAGTATTTATCTTAAGCACGATGAGTTTCACAAGGCCAGCGACTGCTGGCTGTGTACGTCGCTGGAATTACACAACGCCAGCGATCGCTTGACATCAACACTCGTTCGATCTAATTCCATCGAAATCTGAGGTCCAGAGCTCGGATTTCATTCCTTTGTATTTTGTGGATGAAATCAAATTCTGAAATCCAGCAAAATCGAAAGAATGTTGAATACATAGAAAATTCTGATATCCAGTAAAATCGAAAGAATGTTGAATACACAAAGATTTTAATAGAGTTTGAAATCCATCAATCTAATACCTCTGGATTTTGACAGAGTTTCAAATCTATGAATCCAATACCTCAGGATTTAATGTAGTTTGAAATCTGTGAATCCAATACACCCGGATTTCAAACTCCATTAAAATCCTTCAAACTCCACAATCTAATACACCCCCCTAAATCTATTCATTATGAAGATTCAAGCAAAAATAAGGGTTAATTGCCTGCAAGTATTTTCAAATTTTGGAATTGCACATGATTTTTTTTATGCCTAGCAAACATAACCTTTCATTTTCTTCTAATTTTGTTCCGGTTGTCGGTTATCCTCAATTTAAATGTGACGTGGGAGGTCGGAATAACACGTGGCAGGAATATGCAAAACGACGACGTTTTGTTATATTTGGACTTAAAAAACTAAAAAATAACACAACATATTCTAAATCATCTTTATCAATAAATAAATTTAAAAAATTAAGAAATACTGCAAGGTAAAAAAATTTATTTTATAGGAACTATACTATCGAGCGTCGGAAAAACAAAAAAAAACCATTGAACGAAAGAAAAAAAATTAAAATTACATTACAATATGTTTGAATTCAAAATATAGGTCAATATATAAATCATAGCGTTAACTAGAGTGCATTTGCCTCGGAGCGAGATCTGATTCTGCCCATACCCCTCTCTCTCTTTCCTCGAGAGTTTCTTCATCTATGTTAGTTTCTCTCTCCTTTGCATCTTGTTTCTCCCTATAATTCATCCGTTTATTACGATTGCTCTGTCGATAGAATTGCAGATCTAGATTCATGAATTCGGAACGAATATCATATATAGAATTTTGTGATCATATGATATTCTTCATTTCTTCCATCGATGCAAATGCTTCTTCTGTGCTTCTGTCGTTGGTGGATTAATTGATCTGATTTTCTGCTCTTTTCTTTTTTTTCTCCATTTGTGCAAAGGCTGGATCTACCTCCTGTTTGTGTTGATGAATTTCCTGAGTGCGTTAATTTATGCTCTTCTCATTGCTGAATTTTTAACCTATTATTTTTTTGATGTATGCATCGATCGTGTTTCTGATGTTTATGAGGTTTCCCATCGATTCTATGATGATCATTTTCCTTAGATTTAAAATCGGTTGATATGATTCGCTGCTCATAAGTGATATTTTGTGGCTCATTAAAAAACACAGGCATCGATTGTGTTTCTGATGTTTATGAGGTTTCCCATCGATTCTGTGATGATCATTTTCCTTAGATTTAAAATCGGTTGATATGATTCGCTGCTCATAAGTGATATTTTGTGGCTCATTAAAAACGGAATGTCTGAGTTTCACTGTTTGATTGAGAAGAAATGCTATATTTCAATTTTATGATTTTGCTTAACTAAATTCAATCTGAGGGAAACCATTGTGCTTGATGTTCATATGAAAAAAGACGAAGTTAGAAGTTATCTTGGATTTAAAATTTAATCTGGAATCATCACATAATTCCTAGGAAAATGTAAATAGTATAAGGGGAAGTCAAATTACCAAGAGCAATGATTTTGATACAAGGATCTTTCCAACGCCAGTTGCAGTATGTGATCCATTTGTGAATTGTTGTTCTGTCTGTGTTATTCCCCTTTATTTATCACCCAGATCTTCACTGGCTTGTTTTATATGTTTGATTGGGTAAGATTAGATATGTTTGATTTGGATTACAATATATTAATGTGTTTGATTAACAAGTTTTCGGAGTCTAAAGTATGATGCATCACAATGAAGTATAATTCTGTGTTGGATTAAATAGTATATTCTTTAAAATGACGTTTTATATTTAATTGAGCTTGTATCATCACAATTATTCATGGTTATTGCTCCTGTGAGGTTTGATCCTCAATAAAGCATGTCTGGACAATACATGTTGGGCTTGTATATATATATTTCTGGGCTTTCATTTTACATGCTTACTATAGATTTCATTACTTTGGATATTTATCACTGTCTTATGAAATGTAGCAAACAAGCTTTAATGATATGTGCATATTGATTAATTCTTGCCTAGAAAGTTGAGTGTCAAAATTTGTTTCTGGGTGTAATTGCAGAGAAAATGGGGTTGTCCTTCACCAAGCTTTTTAGCCGGATATGTGCATGTTGATTAATTCCTACCAAGAAAGTTGAGTGTCAAAATTTGTTTTTGGGTGTAATTGCAGAGAAAATGGGGTTGTCCTTCACCAAGCTTTTTAGCCGGCTGTTTGCCAAGAAGGAGATGCGAATTCTTATGGTAGGTCTCGATGCTGCTGGTAAGACCACGATATTGTACAAGCTCAAGTTGGGAGAAATAGTAACAACTATTCCTACAATTGGTATGCTTCTTTCCATCTTGCAGTATTGTTTTATATATTGGTTTTCATCTCATTTTGCATGAGAGAGGGACTTCAGTATTCTAGTTCATTTAATTTAACTGCTTGTGGGGACACATATTATGTCTAACATTGCTGCTCATATTTTGTTATTTTAATCTGTTAGCATGATTGATATTCATTGGAATGTCGATCAACTCTTAAACAAAATTTCACTTATGGACCTGAATCATATTATGGTGTATAAATTCGCAAAGTTCATTTAAAAAGACACAAGCATTTTGGATGCTGAATCTCAGAATTCAGCCTCTTAAAATAATTTTGTAGGCATCATAATTACTTATTCATAGTGATTGGATGATTAAGATCAAGTATATTATTGGGTTCCTTTTTTGCTCTCTTTTACCACTGTTCACTTTTTACTTTTAATTTTCTAGACTAGATTATACATTTAGATGTTGGCCCTGTATTTATAATTTGTGTCTAACCAAATATATTATTTTGCACTTCCTTTGACCTTACTAGTTGTATAATGATCACCTTTTCTGCAGGGTTCAATGTGGAGACAGTGGAATACAAGAACATAAGCTTCACTGTCTGGGATGTTGGAGGTCAAGACAAGGTATAAGCTCTACCTCATTTAGAAAAGTACTGTTGATGTCCATGTACCTGTACAACTTGCGATATACTAATGCATATCCTTGCAAAAATCTTTTGGAATGATTTGGAGTAAGGTGCTTCATAAGCTGTTATGGGCATCTCTTCATGAACTTGAGCTTCCTCATGTTTTCATCTCCTACTACTTTCATGGTAGCTTGGGCCTCCTAGGACTATTCCAGTCTCCCATAGCATGCATGAAATTTTACAGTTTGGACCTGATTATGTTGTCTTTAGTGTTTAAAATTGCTTGGAGAAACTAATTTTCCAGTTTATGTTTGATGCAAATATTTGTTTGAGAAAATGTTATGATCTTTATAGGTCAATGACCGGTAACCTTCTTATGTTGCAATAAAAGATGACTTGCTTTTTAATGAGAACATCATTTAGTTATGTTGCTATATTCAGTAGTACTAGTCAGAGGACAGAAGGTTGATTAACCTTTTAGTAATGGAAGCTTATGCATGGTCAATGTTACCATGTCATGTCTAATAGTATCTGTTTGGAAAATTTGAATGGCATTCTAGCAATGGAGGTGGAATTGTTAAAGATAACTGCTTTTCATGTGCCTTAGTTATTTTCAGTAGTGTTTGGTACTCTGTTTGGAGAACTAGCTCTGGTCAATGGATAAAAAATTATCATGTTGACGGTATGTTTTGAAAGAAACATGGGCTCAAATCTTTGAGAAGTGCTTTCCTTGTATAGCCTCAAGAGCTTATGAGTTTTCTGATAATTTAAGAAGTGTGACTAACAACTTTAAAGGCAACACATATCATTTTTCATGTTCTTCGTCTTCGGAGGTCCTCCACTTATGCCTAAAGTTTAGTTCTTAGGTGAAGTTGAAAGCGAAGAAATAAAGATATACATTGAGATGTTTTTGGTACTTTTACCAGGCATTTGTCCTAGTTACTGTAGAAATACTTGCAGTCTCTTTTTGTAATCTGAAGTTCAATGTAGTCATCATTGTTTCGGATTCATGTTTCTTTTGTGTTTAAAGCTACTGTTGATTCATACTTCTATATTTTTGATGTTATAAACCTGACAATGTGTGTTATGTACTCCATCATGTAGATTCGACCATTGTGGAGGCACTACTTCCAGAACACTCAAGGGTTGATTTTTGTGGTCGATAGTAATGATCGAGATCGTGTTGTTGAAGCTAGGGACGAGCTGCATAGGATGTTAAATGAGGTACTCAAACATTACTTTTAGTCTTTTGGTATAATCTTATGTTTACTGCTCTTTGGCAAATGCTTCATTTAATCATCAGTCATTCATTTTATTACAATATTTTTGTCTGTGTTGAGTGGAGGTAAACACTTAGTTGAATTCCCTCATGTATTTATGCTCAGTCTTGTATTTCCTGAAAATTTCCAAAACCGAGTGCTTTTTCTGACAAAGGATTTGTCCGATGCTCATGTAGGATGAATTGAGGGATGCTGTGCTGCTAGTTTTTGCTAACAAACAAGATCTTCCGAATGCTATGAATGCTGCTGAGATAACTGACAAGCTTGGGCTTCACTCTCTTCGACAACGCCATTGGTACTGCCTTTTTCCTCACTCACTCTCACTATGTGTGTGTGCGCGTGTAAAGTTTTAGAGACTAAAAGCATGTAGATACTTGCCTACTGTTACTCTATAAAGATGTCTCTTGGCATGCCTTGCAGGTACATCCAGAGCACATGTGCCACCTCCGGAGAAGGGCTGTACGAGGGGCTTGACTGGCTCTCCAACAACATTGCTAACAAGGTAGGATCCGCCTTTCCTTCGACGAGTTGAAACGGACTTGATTGCACATTCTGATTTTTCTGTTTTTCTGGTCTTACAGTCTTGAGAAGTGATGTTGGATGGATTTTGGCATCTATATCCTTGTTGAAGAGAGTACCTACTGTCTTTTCCCGTTTCGTGGGTATTTTCCAATACGATCATGTACTGTGATTATTTGGTTTCATTTTTTCTTTTTTCATCGTAGATAGTGGTATCCTTCTGTATACGGTTGAGATTCACCCCTTCTTTAAGATTCTGCAATTATGGTTTGGCTTTTCAATTCTGGAATTATATGCATTTCTCTTCTCCCGTGAATGAATTTGATAGTGCACGTTGAGGTTAATTTGCAGGTATGCTATGCTTGAAATTAAATAAAGCACAAAATAAATAATTTTAGTATTTTCAGGGCGTGGTTTTTTATTTACGTGTACCAAATTGTGTGTGTTCAAATCTGGGATAAGGTGTTTGCCCCTCGATGGCTATTATTTCTAAACCATTTGCATTATTCTCATAGGTACAATAAGATAAGTGAGTTTTGCACTCGCTTTTGGTAAACATCCCAGCATTATTTTGGGGCCTTTATTCTTTGTTAATATACATATAAATTTTAGGGTGAAGGAGTGATATAGCAAAATTCCCCCTTAGATTACAATAGTTGTCAAGGAACATAATATGGTAAAATTATAGCTAAATTCATGACTTTTGGACAATTATACTCTTATTATAGGGTGGGAGTTTATACATCATTTCATTATTTTCATTATAAATTCGGCAACAAAACCACTCATACCCGGCAATGCGAGGGAGGCCATCGAAAAACTACTGAACATCGTGACGCGTCTATTTGTGTTGGGGGTCCTGGATATGTAACTGCTCGAGATATCATCTTACCACCTTATGTAGAAATTGTCGATAATACACAACATATAGCTAGATTAACAAAACCAATTAATTTGCATATTGGATTAGAAATTGAGAGAAATCGCGGATATTTTATAAAGATACCACATAACTTTCAAGACGGAAGTTATCCTATAGATGCTGTATTCATGCCTGTCCGAAATGTAAATCATAGTATTCATTCCTATGGAAATGGGAATGAAAAACAAGAGATACTGTTTCTCGAAATATGGACAAATGGCAGTTCTCTTCAAGCGAACCGGCCTATCTTCTGTATAGAGGTTACACAGTGGTTGGAACAAAGACACATTTGGTTTTGAATTCCGATGTGGCAGACGTATATCTACACAGACCAATCAATAATTCAAGTCACACACTCCCATAATCCATTTTCTCTTCGGAAAATCCCCTTCAACTACACAATATTATTTATTTGACATGATTGGTTGAAGGGAAATATCCAAATCCATGTCTTATTATTTCAATAATCCATACTTGTAGCAATAAAATCCTACCATTCCTCCTCTAAGTGATAACTGATTGATTGCAAATATCTATTCTATATCTTCTCTATAAAGGACCAGAAATACCTTGTTTGCGTATCATTGGAAAGTGCATTAACATAAATACAACAGTAAGAAGTGGCAATACAAAAGTGTGTAAACTATAAAAACGAGTTAAGGTGGATTGTCCCACACTAGCACTTCCACGCAATAATTCGACTAAAGGCGATCCTATTACAGGAATAGCATCAGGTACACCTGTTACAATTTTCACTGCCCAATAACCAATTTGGTCCCGAGGTAAGGAATAACCAGTTACGCCAAAACAAAATCACCTATTTCTTTTTTAGACTTAGACAAGCAATATTTCTTTTATTTTCTTCATTCTTTGCATTGGAAGAATAGATTCAAAAATTGATGTGATTCAACCTCAAACCCATTTAAATGTAGCGGATAACAGCGGGGCTCGGAAATTGATGTGTATTCGAATCATAGGAGCTAGTAATCGCCGATATGCTCATATCGGCGACGTTATTGTTGCTGTGATTAAAGAAGCAGTACCAAATATGCCCCTAAAAAAATCAGAAGTAGTCAGAGCTGTAATTGTTCGTACCTGTAAAGAACTTAAACGTGACAGCGGTATGATAATACGATATGATGACAATGCTGCAGTTGTGATTGATCAAGAAGGAAATCCAAAAGGAACTCGGATTTTTGGGGCAATCCCCCGCGAATTGAGACAATTAAATTTTACTAAAATAGTTTCATTGGCTCCCGAAGTATTATAAACTGAATCTTTATCTTTGGGGTATTTGAAGGGAAAGGGAAATAGATTAAGAACTAGATTAATTCGTAGCTTGTATTTCGCGCATATACCTTGAAAAATTTATATTCATAAACCAATAAAAAAAAAGAAAAGAAAAACATGTTAATTATATCCAATTTTGGTACGCCACAAGTTTTAGTTCATCATGGGTAGAGACACTATTGCTGAGATAATAACCTCTATACGAAATGCTGATATGGATAGAAAAAGAGTTGTTCGCATAGCATCTACTAATATTACCGAAAATATTGTTAAAATACTTTTCCGGGAAGGTTTTATCGAAAACGTCAGAAAACATCGACAAAAAAACCAAAATTTTTTGGTTTTAACCCTGCGACATAACAGGAATAGGAAAAGGCCTTATAGAAATTTGTTAAATTTAAAACGGATCAGCCGACCCGGCCTACGAATCTATTCTAACTCTCAACGAATTCCTAGAATTTTAGGTGGAATAGGGATTGTAATTATTTCCACTTCTCGGGGTATAATGACAGATCGGGAGGCTCGACTAGAAGGAATCGGCGGATAAATTTTATGTTATATATGGTAATCCATTTAATATCCAAATGAAATCCGAACCTCTTCCTATTTGAAAAAAAAAGAAAGGGGGTGAGTTGTTTAATATCGTTTGTCCTCCATTAGTTGATACCTCAAGGGGGCTTTACCTGGAATGAAAGAACAAAAATGGATTCATGAAGGTTTAATCACTGAATCGCTTCCCAATGGCATGTTTCGGGTTCGATTAGATAATGAGGATCTGATTCTAGGTTATGTTTCGGGAAAGATCCGACGCAGTTTTATACGGATACTACCCGGAGATAAAGTCAAAATTGAAGTAAGTCGTTATGATTCAACCAGAGGATGTATAATTTATCGACTCCGAAACAAGGATCGAAAGATTAGGGAATTTTTATTCAATATGATTCGAGATTAAAAATTTCAAGAAACTTATTTTCTACCAAGAAGTAGATTCAGAATTAAGATAAGGAATGACAAATATGAAAATAAGAGCTTCTGTTCGTAAAATTTGTGAAAAATGCCGACTAATCCGTAGACGGGGGCGCATTAGAGTAATTTGTTCCAACCCGAGACATAAACAAAGACAAGGATAAAGGAATAATCAGATTGACTAAAGGACTCGGTGTACAAATAAAGAATCTGTTTTGACATGAAATGGATATATCCATATATTTCTGACTCATATTTATGAGATGATACAATATGGCAAAAGCTATGCCCCTCATTCTTCGAGAATCAGAAATTTTCAAGTTTGAATTTGTTCATTTGGAATCTGGGTTCTTCTACTTCATTTTTATTATTTTTATTTAATATTAATTTCTTTTTCTCTCTCTTTTTTTATATCATTTATCATTCCTTAAGTCCCATAGGTTTGATCCTGTAGAATTTGACCATTGAACGAAGGGTACGAAATAAATCTGATTGATTTTTCGATCAAAAGGACT